>OX459029.1:55670725-56961228 GCA_949775025.1 Tricholauxania praeusta
AACCATTTATGATATCATAGATAAATAATAAAGATAAAATCGTCCTCCTTATTTCGAGGGTCTTAAGATTTAACAGCAAACATCTTGACTTGTAAGAAGGGACTGGTTCACAAAAGTTCAAGGAACGCAAAGCAAACCGGATAAAAACTTTTTGGATACGTTCTAGTCGATAAATATGGTTAGCATAATAAGGTCTCCAAATAAAGGCAGCGTATTCTAATTTAGATCGAACTAGCGATGTATAAAGTAGTTTTAAAGTATATGGGTCAGAAAATTCTGAACTATTTCTTCTAACAAAAGCTAAGATGGCGTAGGATTTGGAAATAATGAAATTGTAATGGCTGACGAAAGTGAACTTTTCATCAAAAATGACACCCAAGTCAGTAATTTCACTCACTCTTTTTAATTGCGTACTTGCAAAATGATACTTATAATCAATAATGTTGTTCGTTTTATGAAAAGTTATATGGAAACATTTTTCAATGTTGAAATGCAATTTGTTTTTTTGACACCATAAATACAAATTATTTAAATCAGACTGTAAGTTTTCGAAATCAACATAGTTATTAATGGCTGAGTAAATTTTGAGATCATCAGCATATAAAAGATATTTAGATGTAATAAAACAATTACTAATGTCATTAATAAATAGTACAAACAGCAACGGTCCTAATATACTACCTTGCGGTACACCAGATGTTACCAAATATGGTTGAGATTTATGGTTATCAACAACCACATAACAGACTCTATTAGATAAGTAAGATTTAATCCACTTAAGAAAAACTGAGTGAAAACCAATTTGACAAAGTTTACTTAATAGAATTTTATGAAATACTTTATCAAAGGCTTTAGAGAAGTCCGTATAAATTGCATCTACTTGTGAACCATCACGCAGAGCAGAAATACAGTCCTCTGTAAAGATAGCCAAATTCGAGACAGTTGAACGGCCTGGAATAAAACCATGTTGACCTAAGCACAAACAACTTTTTACAGCAAAGAAAACTTTATATTTAACGACACTTTCAAAAAGCTTAGAAATGTTGGTCAATTTAGAAATGGGCCTATAGTTAGACACATCACTTTTACTACCTTTTTTATGAACTGGCGTAATAAAAGCTATTTTCCAGTCATTAATAAAGTTTCCTTCAGATAGTGATTTGTTGAAAATTATTTTAAGTGGAAACACTAATGATGATAAGCATTCTTTAAGAAAAAGAGCAGAAATACCATCATTATCAGTCTGAGTGGAAGACTTTAGGCTTAAAATACCATTAATAATATCATCATTATTCAAATGAAGGGATCCAAAATTAATAGAAGAATTAACATCAAAATTATGATCACAGTTAAACTCCGTATTAGTTTCCATGTTACTTTTAAAAAATTCAGCAAATAAATTAGCAGCAGCATCAGTGGAATTAACTACCTTATTTTTAAAATGTAAAGCTGTTGGAATGCTTCCAGATGATTTTTTGGACTTAATAAAACGCCAGAAAGCTTTAGGGTTTGATTTAATGTTTTTTTCAAAATTACGTATATGATTTTTATGCAAATATTTTTCAAGAAAATTGTATTCTCTTGAATAAAATAAATATTTACTTTTAAATACAAAGTTATTTGTAGCTTTGTATTTACTGTGAAATTTATTTCTTAAGTTTTTTCGCTTTTTTAAAGCTCTATTATGCCAAGCAATTTTGTAATTACTACGCTGAAATTGAGGAATGTTATTAAGGCAGATATTGTTTATCTTACTTATGAAAGTCTTAAAGCAATTAATAGTATCAGTATTCTCCAATAGAGACTTCCAATCAACATCCAAAATAGTGTTGTTTAAATGAGCGAAATCACATAAACTAAAATTAAAGTTATAACGAACGACTTCAGGTGTCAGTTTTCTAAAATGATAGAATTCAAACTCAATATACAATGGAACATGGTGCATATCTGGTACAGAAAAAGGAAACGCATATTCAAAGATTTGAACATTAATATTATTGCTAATAAAAACTAAGTCCAGAATTCTATTTAATCTATTAGTTAGACCATTGATTTGGCACAGACCAACACTCAATAAACTATCAATAAAATAGATTTCTGAAGAAGAGTTTACATTCAAAGGGAAAAGAACATTATAATAACATAATTTCACTATAATTTCTGATAGAATTTTAAAATTGTTGTGAAGTCTGAAGCTCTTTATATAAAAATGTTTTCATTTCCGTTGGCTTAAGAGGTATACGCTTCATATTTTCTATTATATCAATATCTCGTCGCAATCTTTATCATCTCCTCCATCATTACTATTTTTAAAAATCATTATCTTTTCAGAGATTTCTCTTTTAATATAACGTTTTCATCAAACACACTTAGCGCAACACATTCGTCTGACAGGAACTATAAATGATTCGAAAACTTTTTGACTGCAGCTTCAGATATTTGTTTGTCAAATGATTTGTTATTATAAAATTTTTTAAAAGACACAAGTATTGGAATGTCGCTAATGATGCTATTGGACATTTAAACCAGAAGTGAGTGAATGGACAAAACGCAAAAAAAATCATATTTTTCGAAATTTTGGTCGGCTTGAGCGACCTCTAAATCACTTCGGATTGATCTGAAGCTTCACATTTTATCGTTTTTCATCTATTGGCACACTTTAAGGGGGATCGATCAAAAATCGCACTGAATCAAAATTTTCCCATACATTCGGGAGCCACCTTAATGTACATATGTATATACATAAGTATAGGTATACCTTACTCCTTCTTATCTTCGAGGTCTATATTTCAATTTGCCTATTTCGGCCGGGGTTACAAACACAAGTTTGAAGCTGCTATAATATTTTTTGTGTTGTGCCAATAAACGTAAAAATGTTATGACTATCATATCCATTACTTACTCTCTTGAGAACCGAGTGATTAACCATCTTTTCCTATAACGATTACTAAAGTAGGTGCTCTCAAGAGATACTTGAACTGGTTTCATCAATGCTGATTTTATCTTGCAGCATTCGAGTGATCCATCTCTCTTATGTCACACCGGAGGTCAATAAAGCATCACACTATTGTGTTAATTTGTTCTTTGGCAACATAAAGAAGATATAAAACGATTTCCCTATGAACGTTTTTCCCGACAGCTGTGACATCGGTTAGTTCAAGAAAACTGTTAATCGACACTACTCCCCCATAACCTCTAATCTATATCTTTTTCTTCAAGTGTGGGGTACTTTCAGTGCTGTAAAAGATGAAAGCAGGCTTCGCTTTGAATTCATTTCTAAGCTATTATTTTTTAATTGAAAAAAAAAGAAGAAAAATCGTAATATTTTACTTGTGTAACTGAAATATGAATGAAAGCCTGAAAAAGGCCAAGAAAATTTAGCATGTACATATGTATCTTCTTAAAAAAGAAAAAAATCAGTCGTCACATTCCTAAGGATATTATTCCAGGAATTTCTCTATAAAAGGTAAATTAAAAGGCGTGCGACAAAACTAACGGCTGTTAATCTTAATGAATGTTGATACCACACACACACACATGCACAAATGTATGCATTTACCAAATATACCATGACATTTCCCTAATGACCTTTTAGGATGTGAAAACATTTTTAATTCACATAAATTTCTCTGGTGCGCATAAAATATTGAAATGCCAATCGGGAATAGATTTCAAATGAATTCCAAAGAATTTGCTACCGCAACATATGCAACAATAACAACAGCGACAAAAACAATCACAACAATAAGACCAACAACAATAATACCATATAAATATTTAACAAAAGCCCTTATTTTACAAAAAAAAGGGGCACACAACAAAACACAAATAAAACAGAAGAATAAATGTAGCCACAAAATACAAAATAAAAAAACACGTCAATACCAGCAGCCAGCATCAGCAGTAAAAGTAATAGCACCAATCTTTGAACTACGAACACAAATGGTTAAATCGGTACCTAACTGATAATGGTGTTGGTTAACTGGGCAAATGCTAATATCGAGTAACACACACGCACACACACACACACTGTGCAATACAATTTGTAGTTGAACATCAACAATAACGACTGCACAGATTGTCCGGACATTTGACAAAGTGGCTTTGATCCTGTCTCAATTGCCGGCATCATTGAAAAACTCTAACAAAAAGAAAAGTCAAAACTAATGAAACGAAAAAAAAGGGAAAGACACATTTAAGAAAAGTTCAACAGTGAAAGAATCGCACAATCTAAAAACCACAATCACATCGTTTTAAAGCCAAGTCTGCTTTTGTCCATATCAGTTGTTTGGTTTCCTTGACGTTGCCACAATATGGAGTTTTTTATATTTTTGGAACTTTGAAGAGAAAACTGTAATTCCTGATTTACACACAGAAATTATTTTCGAAAATTGTTGGAGCTTGTTGGCAAGAGGGAAAAACGAAAGGGACGAGTATAGAAAAAAACAAAAACAAAATGAGAAAACATGATTTAGAGATGATTCAACATGATGTTAGAGAAAGGTGCGCATTGAAATCTCAATGAAAGCTCTACTGCGCATCTTGCTCTAACACATAAAAAATATCATTATGTTGTCTCGTTTTGTTTTTTCTCCTTTTAATTTTCGTATGTAAACACAAAACAAATTCACAAAAGAGAATAGACAAAAATATCTTTCACATTATTTCTGTGTATAAATTGAACCTATGTAATTTAATCAAGTACATAATTCGGAGGAAATCAAAAATTGCACAACTCCGGCCTTAAACTACTTAAAACTAATTTTCATTCAACTAGTTCAGCCAGGGACTATAATTCAGATCTCTTGAATTTTTCACCAAAGGCACCAAAATTTCAATAGCCGGGAGTACTCCAAGTATAAAATGGAATGATAGGCAGATTGGCCAAAATTTACAAAAGTTCTTATAATAGATAACTCGATCCACTTCATTACACCATCCGTTTTCAAATATGATCATGTCCTGGTCCAACTCGTGTGAAAGCAGTCCTAGTTTTGACGAATACTATCGCGTTGCTGCTCTCTTTTTTCATAGGAAAGCATGCTGCATCCTAAATTGGCATTCTTTTCACTAAATAACTGCTCCCCTTAAATTTTGTAAGCTCTGCACTGTATGCTGTGATGCTTTGAGCTGACGATTATCAGTAGCAACAATGGCAGCAAAAGCAGTTCTAACATAACTTATTTTTCGTATAAGAGACAGTTACTGTATTGTTGCAGTTGACGTTGTGTGATTCAGCGCCGGATTAAGGTATGAGCTAAGGGAGGCAATAGCCCCGGGCCCTATCCTTAATGCTGCTTCAAAAGCAAGATCTACCGTTTAACGATACTGATGAAATAGAAAAGCCATTGAGGACGTAGTGAATTGCATATGAAGAGGCTGACAATAGACATGTGCATGTATGTATTTATATCATAGAGTTTTTGTTTTGTTATGAGCAATAAGAGGCCATCGGAGCACAGCTCAAAAAGTGGGGCGTGGTAGTTCCATATTTAAGTAAGCCAATTAAAGTTCTTAGTACTGCAATGACAGTTTTCATTAAAAGTATCTAGCTAGTTAAAACCTTCTGAGGTTTGCTGCCCCTTTTTTCAGATTTCCGAGTTCAGAGTTCATATTTTAGCCAATATTTCGTTCAAGGCGAGCATAACGAGAGGTTTTTCGAAAATTTTTCTTTGGTATTTGTTTATGAAATCGTTATAAGTAAACTTTTGGAAGGAAGGAAACATATTTTAACATACTCTGTTTCTTTAAAAAAAATAAGCAAACTGAGAGAAACTCAAATGCATATTTATTAAGCAAATTAACATAGTTCAATAAGCCATACTAAAAAAAAAACATATTATGCAATAGTAATGCGTCCTCACAAGATAGGAGAGAAGTAAGGAACTTCCTTTTGCTCATCAACTTGAACATGGTAGGAGCGAAAACAATTTCAGAGCAAAAGGCCCCTTTGAGTCTTTGGCCCCGGACCACGCATGGCTTTAGTCCGTGGCTGATGCTGGTGTTGCTGTCAACTACATTTTTCTTAGCTGAAATTGTTGCTTTCATCAACTGCCTGTGGACCGCATGTTGTGTCTATTGGCAAACAGTAAAAAATTACTTTGTTCTCGCTTTGTACTCAGTTTTACCTTAACTTATTTACGATTTGCACTTAAAACCACAAAATTTTATTTTATTCAGAAGGAATATTTTTTACCCTTTATGTTCTACGCACATTGTTTGTGCAATGTTTGGTCCACCCACCTAAAATGATTTGCAATTTTTTTTTGATATTTATTTTTTTCGACAACATCATATAAACTCTAGCCGCATTGCTTATTTTATGCATCATATTTTATTAATGACAAGAGGTACAATCTGTGCAATGGAACAAACAGTACTGTATAGTATAATAAAGTGACAGGAAAATGGGCTAGGTTTTTCAAATGTTAATGAATGTGAAAATCTTGTTCTACTGCGGTTTACGTATAATGAAACCGTAGTGAATTTTTTGGACTTCTTGGATTGAAACTATAACTGAACTTTGAAACTTTTTAAGGAATTGAAAACCCACTTTCAAGTTATTTCCTTCAACTTCATGCCATGGACGAGGAGAGCATATGGTATTGGAAGCAATTCGAATACATTCGATTAAAACACTTCTGAGTTTCTTGATATTTTGCTTAGAATGTAGAAGTGACACACATAATTTATTCAAACCACCATAGAATAGTATATGTTTTTACAACGCTGAATTCGCTGACTTTTCTCGGACGGACGATAGGAAACCCGTCAACGGGTAAGCTGATCTGTTGTTGCCATAAAATCCATTCGAATAAACACAATAGGTTAATAATAGGCCCGTGCGTAAGAATTATCAATGGGGGGGGGGGTAAAACTCGGACATTTCATATTAGATGTTCATAGAAAACGTCAAAAAACGGTTTTTTTTTACTTTTTATGTAGATATTAGACCGGGTCGATTTGTATGAAGCAAATTAAAGTCAGCCAGACACCGACTCAAAAGTTTAAAGGACTCTTAAAAACGATATCTGCATTACACCTGTCCCTCGCTTTACACGGTAGATACGTTCCTGACAAATCCGTGTAATTCGAAGAAATTATTTTTGTATGGAAAAACCGTGTAAAACGAAAATGACTATAAAAAAGCTTTTTAGACATTTATTGAACACAAAATATGACTAATACATACACTTAATAAAAAATAAAAAAAAATACCATTTAAATCATAGAAAACATAAAAATAGTTAAATTTATTAGTAAAGTGGAAAAAAAAACATAAAAAATCTATTTCATGAAAAAAAAAATATTGTACATCATATAAATAAAAAAAAATTTTATAATTTTATGACAGTGGAACATGTGTACGTCTGAAGTGTTGCCAGATCTATAATTGAGTAGAAATAAATTCGCGTGCAGTCAAAATTAGTCATTTTCTACATAATTTTTTTTTAATTTTGATTTTAAAAACCGTGTTAGATCGAAAACGTGCAAAACGAGTAGCGTGTAAAGCGAGGGATAAGTGTATTTTGATTTCGTTCCGAGAAAAACCAATGGCTCAATTTTGGTTCTCTTGAAGGTTCTTTTTGGCTAAAATAACTTGATTTTTGCTCATAACTTTTATTTCTTCACATCGATCTTTGACATAAGTTTTATGAAGTATGTCTTTAGACGGCGTAGCACTGAAAAGGAGCGTTCATTTGCTGCTGTTGTCACAGGCGAAGTTGTCATAACACGCAACATTTTTGATGTCTTGCCCGGCAATGCGTTGACGCCAAAGTTCAACTACTTGTCATACAAAATTGAAATATATGGCGCGAATAGATTTGTGCATGAATTTTCATTGAAGCTGATTTTATTGATGCCGGAGCTATGCTTAAACGCGCATTGAAAAAACGCTCGTGTTTCTTAGCCTGAGCTACGCGCAGTGTTTCCAAATCGTGTTTTTTGGTTAAAAAATAGCTAGAGAGCGCAAAATTTTGTCGAAAATGAAAAATTCGGGCTCCGACGATTTAATTTAAAAAAAAAATTTGTTGTGTTTTTTTGATTTTTCATTCAAATGTCAATAAAAACCTTTGTGCGAAAATTCCCAATGGGGGGGGGGAGGGGTTTGAACCCCCAAAACGCACGGGCCTGGGTTAATTTCAGAACTTTTTGGACTTAGTCCTCTAAAACTGTCAACCACGAGAGAATAAGAAAGTTTCACTCTGTGAGAGGAAAAAAAATGTAAAAAGTATGGAATGTATGTATGAAAGTATGGAATGGAGAAAAATATTTTAAAGATCGAGGATAAACGTCAAAAATTTTTCAATGTAGTGAGAAAATATAATAGAATTTTCTAAACACGACCGATAAATAAAAGTCTAAAATTGAATGTAGCTGAAAAATGACACTGATAGTCTGACTCTTTTCATGAGTTCACCTGCAAAAATTCTTCTGTTTTAAAACTATAATTCGTAAAGTGAGAGAACATAAATTACTCTCTCATTTTCGTTCTCAGGAACGAGTACAGGAACACTTTTTGGCCTTAAACCTGTAAATTGTACTAATGCATTACATTGTACGATGTTTCCATTACAACAAACGACGGTGAACAGCAGTCAGTTACAAGAAAATTATTTTTTTAGGTGAAACTTTTTTTTATTTGTGAGTACACGTTGTTGCCAAGTGACCGGGATCGACCCGGCTAAGCCCTGAGTTTCATGTTAAAGCTAGGAAGGAATTCAAAAATATCTGAAATAACTGAAAATTTGACGATTTTCGTGCCATGGATTTCAAAGTTAAAGTTTCGTTGAACAAGCAAAAAAAAAAATGGTTATGAAGTATTTTTCTACACCAAGGCATTAAACGACTGGTGAGAGTAACAAAAATGCAACATTGTTCCGCCACTTGTCGAGTGAATAAAAATAAACTGTATTTATCCCGGTGGATTGCGTGTTGTTCTTAACTGGCGATTTTCCTGTCGTCCACTATATCTATGCTTAGGGCTTAACGGAAAAGTTTTCTAACTTGACGTGCACAAAATTTGATTACAAATTTATATTTATACATCCATATTTTTTATATATCTATAATATTAATATTATTATAATAATTGCTAGTAATGTTCATGCATGCCCACTTTTGATGTACTATAAAAGATTAAGTCTTATTGTACAACTCATTTGTTTATTCAATAAATTGTAAAAATTGTAAAAATTGTAAAAATTAAAAAAAAAAAAAAAAAAAAAAAAAAAAAAAATATCGCTAAGGGTTTAGTAATCACGACGCAAAAAAATATTTTTTCTATTTATATTTGTTTTTATTTACACTGATTTTGTGTTGCCACTTTTTAAAACTTTTCCTCTGAGCTGTTGATTCCAATGTGCTCCGATATTTTCCTGATTAAAGTATTTCGTGCTCTAGCAAATATTTCCATGATGATTTGTGATGGTCGCGATTTCTGCTACCCTGAGGGTTCTACTCCAATGCTTGTCGCAGACATCAGTTTGTAATTTCCGCAACGTGTGCCCACTTCATTTACACTTTCGTTGTTTGATTTGAAAGAACATCGGATCTTGTCAAAGCTTGGAAAAAAAGCCGCGCAAACATTTGGTTCAATAAGACCTTTGCAATTAAACAAAATAAATTAAGCCAATCGTTTCTGATTCTTTATTAAAACAAAAATTACTTAAAATATACTCAAAATATATTTGAGTATAAGATGAAAATGGCAAAAAACTTAGTAATTATTTTTTTTTATAATTTTATAGCTGCAAAACACATATAAAATTTGGCGAAGTTCTGATGCTACGCGGCGAAGCTATCGTATAACTTAATATGGAATAAGTTTTATACGATGTTGTTATCTGTTCAAAGTGATGTTATTTTAAGACAAAAACTGTAAAATATAAGTTCATAAAAATTAATTTTATTTGCAAATTCTAAATTCTATATGGTAAGGTCATTGATACTTAGGTAATTTCCCAACTTGCTGCTAATACAATTAGTCACAAATCTATCGCAAGATCTTAAAATTGAATAAGCCACACTCAAAACAAAATAAAAGTTGATTATTTATTACCGATAACATCAAAAGAAATGAAATGTAACAATAAAGTATTTTCGCCATTATACTAAAGACAACATCAATAAAAACGATCCAAGTCAGTGGGGAGATGCCGATGACCAGCACAACTAAAATGGCGTTTCTTTGAAACGACGATCCAATCATAGGCCACAGCTTTCAGCCAGCACATCATAAAGTAGTAGCAGCAGCAACAACAACAACAAAAACAACAACAATGGCATAAACAACAGCGCATCTCTTAAGCATTTCCGGTTTTCTATTGGAATTCCAAAAATAAAAAAAACTCTGATAAAAAGAAAGAAAGAAAACCAACAACATGGATCCCTATACCATGGCGCATGAAGCGTTCGACTAATTAAAAGTCATTTTTGCAGCGCATTGCAAAAATTCCCATAGTGCATTTGCAGAATGCCAATCAATGCAGTATTGAAGTTTGCACATAGATATGTGAAAAATTCAGGAAAATACTTGCGAGTTGAGCAATGGAACTTTAAATTCTTTCTGCATACTGTTAGTCAATGCATCTAAGCGTAGCGTGGTTTTTATAGAAGTGGTTACTTCTATGAAAATCTACTAATTTTTTAGCTGAATTTGAATAACATGATTTTTATGTTTAATTATCTTTCTTTATAACGATTTTGGTGAGCATTGGTCTGATTATATTTCATGTTGAAGAAAAAGTGACTTAAAAAATTATTTTGAGGGAAATTAAGATTTCTATACAATTAAGGCCTATGATGCCCACCATAAATTGAATCTAGAAATTTTAATATCTTTGTAATAACCTTCTTAGAAGTACCAAATTGAATGTTACTTAACTGAGTCCTACTGAATTCGTCACAGGTTGCCGATAGTGACTCGTTCCGTAGATATGCAGACGAACAGCGATTTTCAGTCGAAAGTCTCAGAGGATTTTGAAATGGCATCGATCTCCTTTTAAACTCCAAGTGTCGATGGTACTTGGAGCCACATTGCGAGTGATTAGCGCCATCTAAATTTCAAATAGTGACAATGCGGACCCTAGAGAAGTATCTGACTCAGAGTGGTCAGCGTATTTTCCACAATGGGTAGCTGAAGTATAAGTTCCATGCCTGTTAGCGTCTGTACTCAAAGTGAGCGCTACAAAACGCTTCATTATCTCAGGCTAGGAGCAGCCTGGTGGTGGACTTATCCAAGGGCTACGAAACATCTGCTAGATGAAGCAGTGAAAAGGTTTTCTTCCTCAAATATCGTAAATTCTGGAAAAATTGGTATTAAATAATTCCACAAGTGGTAACCTGACCCGAATCAAGCACAGTCTTGTGATCCAATGTATCGAAAGTCGTTGGCCTTTAGCATTAATACATTTAACATATCATTCCCACAGAGGAACAGTTTATATACTCGGTATAGCCTCCACATTAAAAACATTGGACTTCTCATGAACAAAGAAGCATTACAACCTCTCATTGAGTGGGTGCCGATCTCCTCCAGTATTATTATACAGTCAAACTTCCTTATAACGAACTTCTATGCAACGAAGTTCTCCCTACTACGAACTGAGTTCAAGTACACAGCTTTCTCGTTCTATTTTCAGTGTATTTGGATTTCCTTACAACGAATTTCCTTATAGCGAGATTTTCTTTAAAACGAATAAATTTTGCTGCTGAAAATTAAACTTTTATGCGTTTTTGATCTCCTTAAAGCGAATTTGTTCAAATAATTTTCTGTTACGCATGTCGCAGTTGAAGAAAAAAAAGTTGAGGAAGGTGTGACAAAAAAGAAAGATATTGCTAGGGAGTTTGGGATTCCTAACAACATTTTATCAACAATTTTGCAGAATTAGGCAGTGATTTTAAAAAGTGTAGAAGATGCGAAGTTCTTGACTAAATGCAAAAGGTTGCGAACCTGTCTCTTTGAGGATGTTGATGAAGCGATGCTAAAATGGATAACCGCCGCACGATGTGAGAATCTTCCCATCTCTGGTCCACCCATTAGACATAAAGCAAGGGAATTTTCTGATGCATTAGGACACGCCAGATTTCAAGCAAGTGTAGGATGGCTGGATAAATTTAGAAAACGGAATGGCATAGTTCAAAAGACCCTTTGTAGGGTTTCTACTCAAGGAAGAAATGTTTTGTTTTTTGTTGATAACTGCACTGCGCATCCTCAAGATGTAAAAGATAAACTGCAAAGTAATGAGCTTTTTTATTTCCCTCCCAACATGACTTCGTTGCCTCAGCCTATGAACCAAGGCATTATCCATAACATAAAACAACAAACGTTACTTCTACAATTGCAGATTGTAATGGTGTGCGAGTGCAGGTGAAAATATGCACAATTTTTTGAAGTTGAAATATACCGGTCGGGGCCTTTTTAAAACGGCTAGCATATACGGTGCTAGTGGGTGGGGTTTTTGGTAACTGAACTTCTTTCAACACTACAATTTAGTTAAAGACCCCTGAGCCACAAAAGAAAATACAGCAAACTAGTTAAATTAATATGGTCCGATACCATGGCTTTTAAAAAATAAAGGTAAGTGGGAGCTAAACCAAGGTATTAAATTACTGCAAAAAAAAAATGAATGAAATTGATCCCTTGAATGACAATAAAGGGTGTCACTTAGATGATATTCGTGACCCCTGTCCATGCCCTCCCAACCATGATCTTTATCTCAAATTTATATAAAGATCCCCAAAATTTTATTTCACTCAATCACCAGAAAAATGAATTTAGTCAATCATCTTTAACTTACAAGATTTCAATTACTAAATCTCACTAAGAAAAAAAAGACAATGCAAACGCACCAAAATACGCGTAATACTCGAAAGTAAACAGTCTTAAAGAGACAAAAAAAATAAGATAGTTCATATTTATAAACATTTTTATTTATAATATAACTTACGGCAAAAGGAAAAATACTTAAATTAGAAAATCAACTAAATAAAGGAATTCATATTTGAGCCAAACTCTCATTTTCAAAATTAAATTTTCTTTATCAAGCATATAAAACTACAAAATAAAAATAATAAGAAAAATTAAACAAAAATAAAGAAATTTTAGCATTGCTGTTTCATTTTTTACGTTTGTTTTGATCAATACTCAAAACGCCATGAACAAAAAGACTTTAGGCTTTCTGGTTTACATATTCGTCAAAGTGCAAGAACAAATGTCAGCTTAGAATGTAAACAAAAAATAAGTTTGAAGCGAGAGCTTATTCAGCTATTGTATTGTTGTTGCACTTTGTCGATCAAAGCTCTACGGCGAATTCGATTGCAAGTGGTACTCTGAACGAATTACACTGTTAAAAATTTAACATTAAATTTTGAGTAATTGAGCAATGTAAAAATTTAGAGCATGCTCAATGAGTGCAAAATTTGTACAACAACTATGTTGAGCATTATAAAAATGAGATATATTTATAAGAATAATAGATAGAAATAAATTAAATTGAAGACTTACATTAGCATCCGAAGCGATGAAAGTACTTTCCCGACGACGATGATAATGACTGTCTTTGCTGTTGTGTTCTCTGCTTGTTTTACATTGTTGTTTTTTTAGAGTTATAAAATAGGTTTTTTTTTCTTATGTATAGTAATTATAACAAAAAATTAAATTAAATTGAATAAATTTTGGTTTTGTTTTCTTTCTTTTTCATTTTCAGAAGAGTTTTTAAGTTTATTATTGCATTTTTGGCTCAAGGAAAATTTTGTTTTAAATGTTTAAAAGCAAATATATAGTTTTTTAACACTAAGCAAAACCAATTTTTGACATCAGAATACAGTTTTTTTTCAATTAGCTTTTTCCACACTTTTGCACTTTATTGTTGGCGTTCGCTGTTCGCACTGAATTGGAGTTGAGGTTTGCACTTGTTGCTACTATAGATTATGCAGAAATTTACTAGGCTATAGCTGACTCATGTGAGTGATGCTGCCAACTCTCAATAACCTTGCGATAATCGCTTGAAGGATCGGGATGAATTTTACCCGCCGCAACATGCAAACTCCTCGCATATAAGCGTGAAAAGTACATGGGCTGTGGATAGAATTTATAAAATTAACAAGTTGACATTGAACTTGAAATTTCAATGTAATTACCTGCGGGCTTAAATTTTCAGTAATTTTTCAGCTTTTTTAATTAAAATTTAATTAAAATTAACCAAATGGCAAATGGTACCACGATCAATATCTTGTGTGGAATGAAATTTTATTCTTTATTTAAATAAACTTTTCTAGATTTGCATGTAAGAATTAGATTTTTTTCCGGGACTAAATTTTTCGATGTTACTTCGTGGATCGCTGAACAGGAAAAGGAAAAGTATCGGGATGACCTCTATGAAGAAATCACACTTCAAAGTTTTCTGACAGATGAGTTTCAGATATGGGTTTAGTGCTGGTAACAACAATTGAGTGCTTTCGGTAAAACACTGCAATAGTTGGATAAAAATTGCATAGGAGCAAAAAAATAGTTGTACGATGCACTGAATCGCAATATGCAAATTCTTTGCAATTTTAAAGATTTTAAAAAATTTGAAAATTTTTAATGATGATGAAACTTCAAAACTAGTACAAAATTGAGATATGCCAGTTAGTATTTAAAAAAAAAATTTAAAGGTGAATTTGTACATTACAAAACCGGATAAGATGGTGTTTTTAAAACTTACATCTTAGCAGGAATTAATAAATTAAATTGAATATTATGGATGCATGTGCTGTGCGTGGTAAGTTCCGTCGTACTGACCTTGCAAATTTTCCAAAATGTATAAGCTGTTTCCCAATTTTTCACGAACTCTAGCCTTTATATAAACATCATTAAATTTTGCGTTAACATTTTTCACGAAGCTACTTTGAGTGAAGTTTTTTCTGTAAACTTCTTGACCAACTTGATACGAAACTGGCTTGGAGCGCAGATTATATTGTTTTACGTTACGTTCATAAGCTTTACGGATATTATCAGATAAATCTTTTCTTAGTAAACTAAGCTTATCATCTCGATGAAGCTCTATGCATGACTCATCAAGCAAATTTAAGTTTTTTAATAAAGCGTAACTAGAACCATGTGTAACCATGTCAAAGCCGAAAAGAGCATGAAATGGTGAACATTTCAAGGACTGGTGAACTGAATTTCGTAACGCACATGAAATACTGGTTAGGTGTTGGTCCCACTCTCTATGATCGTTTTTGATATACGCACGAATGGCGGCTAATAAGGAACGATTTACCCGTTCAGAAGCGTTGGATTGCGGTGAATACAGAGCAGTATACATGTGGTTAATCCCTAGTTTTGTTAAAAAGGCATTAAACTCGCCACATTTAAACTGTGTTCCATTATCCGAAACAATTGTTTCCGGTACACCGTAAACATGAAAAATATAACTAAGCAAAAATTCCTGAATGAGAGAGGATGTAAATTTCCTGAGAGGACAGAGCCAATGAAACTTTGAAAAATGATCAAGCACTATTAATAAACCTATGAAACCTTTTTTACTTCGCGGATACGGTCCAAGCAGATCTACGTAAAGCCGCTGAAAGGGTCGAAATGAAATGACTTGATTACCCATTGGTGGGCGTAAAGTTGTATTTGTTGTTTTAGTAGTTTTGCAAACTTCGCAATCACGCACGTAATTTCTGACGTCACGTACCATACCAGGCCAATAAAAATTACGTCTAAGCAACTCCAAAGTTTTACCCATACCGCCATGTCCTGTAACTAAAGCATTATGTGCACGTGTCATAATTTCGGTGCGCATCTTCTCGGGAATCCAAAGTTTCCAAGAGTGCTTATCTAGCTCATCGTTGCCAGAAGCATGTTCAGTTCTAATGTAAATAAATTTCTCAATTATTTTAAGGTCAGGTAACTTATGTTGCTCAGAATTAATTTTTCGTTTTAATTTTTCATAGTCTTCATCAAAAAAGTGGCTGGACTGTAAGTCAATTTCAGGATCAGTCATGTCTAAATTCAGTGAACATATTTCATCCGTATAAATGCGAGATAACGCATCGGGAACTACATTTAATTTTCCTTTTCTATGACTTATGATGAACTTGTAACCTTGCAGGTATAATGCCCAGCGAGCAAGCCTACCAGTAAGCTTGGGCTGTCGCATTAGCCAAACTAAACTAGAGTGGTCTGTAATGACTTCGAATTCTTGTAATTCAACGTAACACCTAAATTTCTCGATCGCATTAACAACTGCTAAACACTCGCGTTCCGTAACGCTATAATTGCGTTGCGCTGAATTAAGCTTTCTAGACATGTATGCTATAGGTCGTTCTTCATTTTTGTCATCAAATTGCATAAGCACAGCTCCTATACCTAAATCGCTGGCATCGCAATGTACATAAAATTTTTTTTCAAAATTAGGATTTGCTAAAACTGGTGCAGTAGTTAATAATTTTTTAACATTTTCGAAAGCTATGTTAGCCTCTTGTGTCCACTCAAATTTTTTTTTCGTTTTAAGTGTCTCTGTAATTGCGTATGTCTTTTCCGCAAAGTTTTCGATAAACCTACGATACCAACCCGCAAGTCCCATGAACCCTCTGACCTGTTTTATATTTTTTGGCACTGGCCAGGAAGTTATCGCTTCAATTTTTTCAGGGTCTGTGGCTATTCCACCGTTTCCTATAAAATAACCGAGATACTTTGTTCCGGTCACACAAAAAAAACTTTTGCGAATATTTAAAGTGAGGTTTGCTTCTCTAAACCGATTAGCAATACGAATAAGAATTTTTAAATGGCTATCAAAATCTTCTGAAACAATGCACATGTCATCAAGATATCCAAAAACACAATGAGACAAGTCTGGTGGAATCAGTTGATCCATTAGGCGACACATCGTTGACGGCGCGTTACAAAGGCCGAATGGCATAACAACAAAATTATAAAGAGGCCTACCAGGAATGGTAAAGGCTGTCAAATTTTTTGATTTTTCTGACAAACCTATTTGCCAAAAGGCATCTTTAAGGTCAAGTTTCGATATTATATTCGCCTTAGGCAAACGGGAAAAAATTCGCTCAATGCTTTGAATGGGGTAAGCATCTTTAATCGTAACGCTATTAAGTTTCCTTGCGTCTAAACAGAGTCTTACTTTGTTGGGCTTGAGAACCATGCGCATAGGTGAACTCCATGAGCTAGAAGATTCCTCGATTACACCGAGTGCAAGCATTCGATCAACTTCATTGAACATTAATTTTTCTACAGCTGGTGAAACTGGATAGTAGCGTTGCTTAATAGGCTTTGCGCTGCCAACATCGATTTCATGTTCTATCAATTTCGTTCGACCAAGACCTTCTTTCTCAAAATTAGGAAAAAGCAGCTTGACTGCCTCAAGTTGTTGCTTTTGAAATTGAGTTAATGGAAAAAACTTTTCAGAAGTGTTTTGTAGAACAGGATCCGAAGTAGATATGGAACTAATAATTCCTGGAGCGAGTTTAAAAATACGCCAAAAGTCAACGCCAAGGATAAGTTTTTGCGCTATGGATGGTATTACGTAAAGACGTATAGGTTTCGTCTGATTGTGGTATTCGATTTCTACTTCAAGAAATCCTACTACCTTGTGATCTCTACCATCAGCGGTTTTAACCTCAGAATGAAGTTTTTTGAAATTTGTGCACTTAGAAAAATTTTCGGTAGCTAAACTTGAACCTATGCAACTTATGTTTGCACCTGTGTCTAAGAGTCCGAATTCTTTTTTATCCATAAACTTAACTTCTGCATAAAAACGTTGGTCTGTTTCATTTAAAATTGAAGATATTAAAAATCTTTTATGTTTACGCAATGCTTGGTAAAAACGTCGAATTCGCAAAGTAGATCTTTTTGGTTCTGTTTTAGTTTTAATAAAAGGTGTATCTTTAAAAATTTCTTCTCTAATTTTGTAATAATTTTTTAATCGTAAATGATAAGGTAATTTTGGATAAATTATCTTATCAGTATCATCAATAATATTTTTTCTTTTCAAAATCTGTAAATCATTTTGTAAATCTGTTTTTGCTGAGCTAGCCGGCACAATAAAATTTAAAATGTTTGGTGCTTTTACTTGGGTAGTACTCTGTTGTTGATGAATACTCCCTTTTTCGAGTTTTCCGAATTTTTAGCTGAGCAATTAGGGCATTGAGGCTTATATATGCGTGGTAACCCACATCCGTAGCAGAATACAGTTCTATCCTGCAGACAATCATCCCATCTATGACCTTCTTCTTGACAATTCCAACACTTTATACTATTTGAATTGCTTGACTGCTTAATCGCAGCAACAGAAAAATTTTCTTCGTGTTCTAAATTATCAGTTGTGTCATGTAGAGAGTTTTCGTCCACGGAAAAAACAGTTTTTCTGACAGGAAGATTTGTGTTGTTATTGTTTCGAAATTGTGGCCGTTTGAAAATTTCTTCCGTTAGAAAATTTTCACGTTTTTGGCACAATTTACGTAAATGAGAAATTGAATGTATCGGCACGTACAACAATTCATGTCTTATATCAGGTTTCAAATTTCGCGTTAAAATTTCAATGAGTTCATCTTCGGAGATTGGTTGAGATAATCTATCGACAAGTAAATTTATTGCGTCGAAAAAAGTTTCAAATGTCTCGTGAGGTTTCTGTTTGCGATTTCGGATTTCTTCGCGAATGTCATAATCAGATCTATGATCTTTAAATTGATAACGCATAGCTGTGCAAAACTCACGCCATTGAATTAGACGAACGCTTTTGCGATATCTCCAAAACCAGATACTTGCTTTGCCATTAAGAAGCACATGAAGATTTTTACACAACGCTGTAAAATCATTATTTAAACAATCTGAAGTTAGCAATTGGATTCTATAAATGAATTCCTCAACGCTTAAACCATCTGAAGAACCATTGAACTTCACATTCCAACTTTGAATGATATTAGTAATTTTTTCAGGACTTAAGTAACTTTGACTTTGTCGCTCGAGCGAAAAATTTGAATTTGGAAGAATATCTCTATTGGGTCTTAAATTTTGTCGAAAGTTTTCGTTACATGTAGGTTGACTATTGCTATTTAAATTTGAAAAATTTTGATTTTGAGAAAGACTGAGATTGAGCAATCGCTGAATACTTTGTTCAATAATTTGACTTATTTGATCGTAATCAACATGATTTGAGTTTAATTGTTGACTATCAACTACGGGAGATCTAATTGTATGATTGATAGTTAATGGTAAAATGTTTGAAGCATCATTTGAATTTTGTGGTGATCTAGTCACATGCTGTACATTTGTTTCAACGTTTTTAGTTACATCATTATTCATTTTGGATGCTGAATTTGAAATATTTATTAAAGGTAAAGTATGATTTTGATCGCCAGAATCTATAAATGCTGAAGCGTAGGCCAAGTTATTAACACTTTGCGTTGGTCGATAACTTCGAGTAATATGTTGCTTTGGTGTGGCACCTCTTCCACGACCACGAGTGTTATTAACAATTGAATTTTGATTTTTATTTTTAGAAAGCTTTAAAAACTTTAAGTCTTTTTTATGTATGAGAGCCTGACAACACGGGCATTCGTTTTTGTCAGTTAACCAATTTTCTATACAATCCCTGTGATACAAGTGATTGCATTTAGTAATAAAATTTTGTTGCTGATCTGTAATTATTTGCTGACAAATTGTGCAAAAAGAATCATTGCTTTCAGTCGATAGCGCAGCCAAATTTTCATTACTGTGCTGAAGTGGCATTTTAAGTAAATAAATGTTTTAATAAAACTCTATAAATTTGCAAGTTTTTCTTTTGGTGGTGATTGAGTAAAGCAAAAAAATAAAATTTATGATTTCATTGTACATTCAAGAGATAGGGAAACAAAAATGGACTATTGTCTTCACAATCTTCAAAAGCTAGATTTGAACAATAAATAATCGGATATATACAAGTAAATTAATTCAATAGAAAACTCATATATATGGTCCAGAAAATTTGTTCTACTACAGAATTTTATTGAAATATCAACAAAGATCAAATCAAAGTTTTTATAATTGAGAGTTAAAAAAAACAAAAACACTTTCAATGAGTGTCAATCGGTCGAAATACTTGTTCAGGATATACGCCAAGTATTCGAATGTCCAGAAAGAATCAATGAAATGAATCGCGCTTTAAAATTGTATAAAATTTAAGTTTAGCTATTGATGCAATCTATTATCAGAAGGAAAATAGAAAACATTTTTGGGACGGTTATCAAAACTCTGAAAAGAAATTTTTCGAAACAAAACCTGCCTCGAAAGTTTTGACAACTTGAGCTAAGTCAGCCTCACGTTTGATAACTCTAGCCAAGTTTTGACAACTTGAGCCACGTTGGTAACTCTAGCCAAGTTTTGACAACTTGTGCCCCACGTTGGTAACTCTAGCCAAGTTTTGACAACTTGTGCCCCACGTTGGGCGCCATAAATATGTAATGGTGTGCGAGTGCAGGTGAAAATATGCACAATTTTTTGAAGTTGAAATATACCGGTCGGGGCCTTTTTAAAACGGCTAGCATATACGGTGCTAGTGGGTGGGGTTTTTGGTAACTGAACTCTTTCAACACTACAATTTAGTTAAAGACCCCTGAGCCACAAAAGAAAATACAGCAAACTAGTTAAATTAATATGGTCCGATACCATGGCTTTTAAAAAATAAAGGTAAGTGGGAGCTAAACCAAGGTATTAAATTACTGCAAAAAAAAAATGAATGAAATTGATCCCTTGAATGACAATAAAGGGTGTCACTTAGATGATATTCGTGACCCCTGTCCATGCCCTCCCAACCATGATCTTTATCTCAAATTTATATAAAGATCCCCAAAATTTTATTTCACTCAATCACCAGAAAAATGAATTTAGTCAATCATCTTTAACTTACAAGATTTCAATTACTAAATCTCACTAAGAAAAAAAAGACAATGCAAACGCACCAAAATACGCGTAATACTCGAAAGTAAACAGTCTTAAAGAGACAAAAAAAATAAGATAGTTCATATTTATAAACATTTTTATTTATAATATAACTTACGGCAAAAGGAAAAATACTTAAATTAGAAAATCAACTAAATAAAGGAATTCATATTTGAGCCAAACTCTCATTTTCAAAATTAAATTTTCTTTATCAAGCATATAAAACTACAAAATAAAAATAATAAGAAAAATTAAACAAAAATAAAGAAATTTTAGCATTGCTGTTTCATTTTTTACGTTTGTTTTGATCAATACTCAAAACGCCATGAACAAAAAGACTTTAGGCTTTCTGGTTTACATATTCGTCAAAGTGCAAGAACAAATGTCAGCTTAGAATGTAAACAAAAAATAAGTTTGAAGCGAGAGCTTATTCAGCTATTGTATTGTTGTTGCACTTTGTCGATCAAAGCTCTACGGCGAATTCGATTGCAAGTGGTACTCTGAACGAATTACACTGTTAAAAATTTAACATTAAATTTTGAGTAATTGAGCAATGTAAAAATTTAGAGCATGCTCAATGAGTGCAAAATTTGTACAACAACTATGTTGAGCATTATAAAAATGAGATATATTTATAAGAATAATAGATAGAAATAAATTAAATTGAAGACTTACATTAGCATCCGAAGCGATGAAAGTACTTTCCCGACGACGATGATAATGACTGTCTTTGCTGTTGTGTTCTCTGCTTGTTTTACATTGTTGTTTTTTTAGAGTTATAAAATAGGTTTTTTTTTCTTATGTATAGTAATTATAACAAAAAATTAAATTAAATTGAATAAATTTTGGTTTTGTTTTCTTTCTTTTTCATTTTCAGAAGAGTTTTTAAGTTTATTATTGCATTTTTGGCTCAAGGAAAATTTTGTTTTAAATGTTTAAAAGCAAATATATAGTTTTTTAACACTAAGCAAAACCAATTTTTGACATCAGAATACAGTTTTTTTTCAATTAGCTTTTTCCACACTTTTGCACTTTATTGTTGGCGTTCGCTGTTCGCACTGAATTGGAGTTGAGGTTTGCACTTGTTGCTACTATAGATTATGCAGAAATTTACTAGGCTATAGCTGACTCATGTGAGTGATGCTGCCAACTCTCAATAACCTTGCGATAATCGCTTGAAGGATCGGGATGAATTTTACCCGCCGCAACATGCAAACTCCTCGCATATAAGCGTGAAAAGTACATGGGCTGTGGATAGAATTTATAAAATTAACAAGTTGACATTGAACTTGAAATTTCAATGTAATTACCTGCGGGCTTAAATTTTCAGTAATTTTTCAGCTTTTTTAATTAAAATTTAATTAAAATTAACCAAATGGCAAATGGTACCACGATCAATATCTTGTGTGGAATGAAATTTTATTCTTTATTTAAATAAACTTTTCTAGATTTGCATGTAAGAATTAGATTTTTTTCCGGGACTAAATTTTTCGATGTTACTTCGTGGATCGCTGAACAGGAAAAGGAAAAGTATCGGGATGACCTCTATGAAGAAATCACACTTCAAAGTTTTCTGACAGATGAGTTTCAGATATGGGTTTAGTGCTGGTAACAACAATTGAGTGCTTTCGGTAAAACACTGCAATAGTTGGATAAAAATTGCATAGGAGCAAAAAAATAGTTGTACGATGCACTGAATCGCAATATGCAAATTCTTTGCAATTTTAAAGATTTTAAAAAATTTGAAAATTTTTAATGATGATGAAACTTCAAAACTAGTACAAAATTGAGATATGCCAGTTAGTATTTAAAAAAAAAATTTAAAGGTGAATTTGTACATTACAAGATTCAGATAACGATGAAGAGAACTGGCCATTGCTTATAAGGAGATTCCTACATTAGGACAAATTTCTACATCATTTGACGAATTTCGAAACTTTCTAAAGATTTTTGAAGCAACTTACCGACTAATGTGTAATACACATTGTGTATGCTCCACTTAATGTATTAGAAGATTTTGTTGAATGAGAAAAATAGAAGAGTGTAGTCCAAGCCACTGACTTCTTTAAGTAAATAAAAAAAAAAATCATATCTGTATAGCGAATTTTCTATATAACGAATTTTTTTTCTGGTCCCGTGCGCATTCGCTATATGGAAGTTTGACTGTATCATAATTCAATTTAAGAGTAAGAAAAATAACAATAGTTGAAGCATACACCTTCAGAGAAGTTGCGAAGCTCGAGACAAAATATGTTAACTATGTTAATTTCCGGTTTGAATGTTAAATTGGCGGCAACAACAACATCTAAGTACCATGTCATGGGCAAGCATGGTCGTAATTACCTAAATGAAAATGGCAACCTTCTGGTTGATTTCTGCAAAACCCACAAAACTCACAATAGGAAGCACCCTCTTCATTCATAAGTCTTGAGATAAAGTTACATGACGTTCAGTTAGAGATGCAGAGACGCAAATTGATAACGCTGGCCATGGATAGGTCATACGATTAGGAAATATGCTAGAGAAACTTGTCGATTAGCGCTTTGGTTGAATCCCAAGATAAAGATGCATGGTAAGACCAAAATATTCGAGACAGTGAATGGTATTAAATGATATGTCAAAAAATCGGAAGAGAGTTTTTCATTTGCTTCAATTCTTTCATTAGATGTAAACTTACTAATAAAACACTGCTCATAGCTGTATTTCTTTTAAACCATTTTAATTTTTTTTTTAAATTCGGTGATATGTATTTGTAAATTTTTATATTAGAAAAGCTGAACACTATATTGTTGAAAATTTCGTGTTTCAGGAAATTTCTGCTTCGAGTTACAAAAATATTGACTAAAACAATTTTTAAATTTAAGTTCATCGATTTTTCATATATTGCTGAGTATTGTAAAAAAAAGAATAAGTCATGCTTAAGTTTAATTTCTGTGAAAATATCAGTATCCTGATGATAAAGTTTGAAATGATTATATGACAAAGGACTGCTTTTAGCAGGCTCTCCGTATAATAGTTCCTCATGAAATTACAGTACACTCTTCACTTTCTGTGGGCTTGCTTCCTCTTAATAGACAATAATAAGTCACGTAAAGAAATAAAAAATTTTTTTCCATCAATTTAAGAATGAAATTTTATATCCTCAATTATCAAATGAAGTGTAGGATAGTTAAAATCAAAAGCAAAACAGAAATATCGAAAACAGCAAGCAAATTAAACATTCAATCCCAACGGGAAAATATATCGCTCTGCGATTAAAGCCAGATCGCTCCTATCGTATGAATTTTTGCATTGACCTAAAAATATTTGCCACCCTCATGGAAAAAAACTTGCGCATACATATGGCAAATTAATATCCCTTTCAAACAATCTCGCCGAGCAAATATTAGGTTTTTGGTTGGTGACTTTGGCGACATATTTTCTCGGCAATATCTTCCACTTTTCCCACAGGAAAAGAATGGTAAAGGGTTTGTGAACAAAAACTATTTTATAAAATTTTATTTTCAATGAAACTAGTTTCAGGTATGGACGAATTACATATGTGTCAAAATTCGAAACTAAATTAGCAAATAATATGAGGAATGTTAGGGAATTGGTTGTGAGCCATCTGAGAAAATATCTTTAAGTTCGCCGGAGCGTTGTGCTTCAGATGTTATTTATTAATCTGCAGAAAAGTGTTTCTCCAACTGGGCGGAGTTTCGGATAGAAAGCTTTCATTGAAAAAAAAAAAAAAAAATTTGGGGAAAGAAGAGCTGCTATCTTTATGAATGCCTCCGTACGATAGAATACAAAATTTACTTTAATTGCAGAAATTAAATCAATAAATTTGCTTAAGTGTTGAGCAGAAATGTTTTAATGTAGCCATGAATATCAAATGTCAAGCAAATGCCAGAAATGTCAATATTTTTGTCATACAAAACGCTAGGAACTTAATACTACGGAGACTACTACCAACCATGAGACCGAAAAATCAAATTGCTTCCATAATGTATCGTTTCGGAGATAACAAATTCTTATCACTCTAATCAATTGGGATCATATTTTCTGTATAAATGGTGGAAAATTATTATTATACATAAAAGTAAATTTTTGTAATCTGATAAACTGATGACAAAAATGGGTCTAACACGAAAAAATTAGCCAATGAAATTTACCCAATATTATTCGCTGTAGATCTGCTGTGCCCTTATTCTAGCTTTGGTCGCATAAGTGCCAATAGGGTTAGCTTCTGTATATTCCCGTTGGGATATTTTATCATAACGTCCCATATACCTTGATGTTGTTGTTGTGGTTACTGTGATTATTATTATTGCTGCTCTTATTGCTGTTGTTCATTTTCTTATTGCCGCATCTTTAAAGTTACCGACCGACATTCGCTTGCAATGAATACAACTTGAAATTCCACAGATACAAGAGAATGAAAACATTGAGCATTGAGTCTCTCATTTAGCTGATGAGCAATAGTTACAGCATCCATAATAAGCAGAGTGTAGTTTTAAGCTACACCATCGAAGATGTCGTCGTCAATTTCTCTTCATTTTCTTTATCTTTATGGTTTTCTTCTTATTTGCCGCTATTGCTTTAGTTCATTCACAAATATTCACTGAAAGTAGCTCCGCCCTATTGGCACCAAGGCATTAGTATGGTTTTTACAAATACTAACAGATACATACTTTATCTGTGTTAGTAGATTTACCTCCACTTGCTTAGCTTAAAACACAGATACTTGAGTTTCATATCTTGTAGTTGTAAGTGTTTCTGCATTACGAGTATTTTGCTTTAAGTTTTACAAATTATGTTGAGCGCTCAACATACGATAAATTTTAAAATATCCGTTAACTGAGACAAAAGACTTCAAGATAGAAATGAGCGTTTTTTCTATAAGCCAGATAATGTGCCGACAAGATATATAAGACTGCCATTTAATTCTCAAGTCAGTAGAGTATTTAAATAATAAATATATGAACAGGTGCACTACTATGTAGACTTTAGATTCATGTTTGCAGTTTTTACCTATCTAGTAGATATAATAACTAATAACCCAGAAAACTTCACAAGAAGGTGGCATCAAAACAAGTTCTGACTATGTTTGTCCTAAACATTCAATTTAATTCTCAAAAAAGCTTTGCAGTGCCAATTTCACATTATGGATCCTCTGCGCAAAATTGAGCTTTAGTTTCAGAGCCGGCCATAATTTTAATCAAAAGTGTATCAAGGCAATTACAGAACACAAGACAATGTCATGCTCTGCTCAGGATTTTCGACGTTCTGCTATTAATGTCCTACACTAAGAAGGTGGCTACGCAACCTTAGAGTAGTTGTTAGTCTAAGCACTTGAAAGATCCGAATATTTTTGGTTGATGGACATGCTCATATGTATATTGAAAATTTGATCCTCCACCATCAGACGCACACTTTTGGATTGTTACACAACATGGCCAGAAAAATGCCCTCAGGAAAGCAGGAAAGTGTTTTTGGGAGAAATGTGGTTAATTCAGTGATATAAAACAAGTGTTTTGGTTTAGCTATCTACCTATCTGATGCCTTAAGGAAAGTTTTCAAAAGTGGAACAAGGTAAATGACGTAGAACGATGTTCTTTGAATCTCTTTATCTATCAGTGTCGTTAAACTTGTGCCTAGCGTTAAAGCCAATCGGCTGCTGTAGGACATGGAAAGTATAATAAAAAAAAGTCACAAGTTGCTTACCCTACTCAACAAAATCTGGAGCTTAAATAAAAACAGTTTTCATTCTTTCTATGACCCTGTTTGCATCTGAAAATTGACTGGTTACTTTGAATGATGATCAAGCTTCGAGTACAAATTTTTGTAAGCACTCTCCGTTGTATCTTCAGTTTGAACACCATAACCAATGCACAGCTATTAAGTTAAGTGAACTAAAGCGATATGGTTGGTACATACCTTTCGAAGAGAATAAGATGAGGATTGTTACTACGCATTTACAAATAAGACCCGTTGAGAAAAAGGCCGAAAAACAAAACTATTGAATCAAGCTATTGATCAACGTGGCATCTTTTGTATTTCATGTCTATTCGAAGTTTCTCCTACCACCTGTATTGTTCTCTCTGAAACGATTTTTTATTTAGATACTTAGCCAAACGTCTTTGGTGATGTGCGTGATAAGCCGCATCTTATCATGCCCATATTAATTTTCAACTTTTCGAATAATATATGTACATGCAGTGGGGAGCAAAAGTGTAAAAGTAACTATCACATTTTCGTTGAAATTGATTTATTATTGTGTTCTATGTTTTCATTCTATACAAAAATATTTATTTTTTTATATGAGAATATTTCTTCTGTTTTACAAAAAGAAATTAAAAATATCTTCAATATTTTTTGTAAAAAAAAATTAAACAAAAATACTTCCTCACTTTTCCAGTTTTGCACCTTTTGTGGACAAACATGTTTATCATACAAAATCAGTACTTTGTCCAAAGGCCTATATTTTTGATAAGGCTTTTTATGCGTTTGAGCATACCCTCCACCAGATTTTTGATAAAAATTTTCGGAATTTTGGACCACTCTACTTGTACTCGGTTCCAAAGCTCTTGAAGGTTAGCGGGTGGATTTTAATACTGGGCCAGTTATTTTTTGGCAATTTCCCACAAATTCTCAATGGAGTTGAGATCGGGGCTTTGAGCTGGCCACTCCAGCTTGTAAAATCGTTGTCCTTTAAGTCATTCGGCTTTAATTTTTGCCGTATGCTTTGGGTCGCCGCACGGTGGGAATTTTTTTAATGTTTTTGGACAAAAAGCCGTCTACAATGGAATTATTAATGGATTTGAAATTTTTTTTTTTTAAATAACTGTTAGGTACTATTTTATGTGTGAGTACTGCCCGAATTTTTGAAAACGTTCAACATAACCTCAAAAAATCCTATAAATATATGAAATTCGTGTATTTTACTTAAGCTACTCTACTAAAACCGATTTTCTTGAAATTTGACACACTCTTTAAATACATATAAAACTAGGTAATGACGAAGGGTTTTTTGTTTTTTGCATTACAACTAGTTCTGCAATAATAAATATACTGATTTTTGTCTTTTTTTAAAAGAAAAAATCGTTTTTGGCTTAAAAATTATGCCAAAATCTCAAAAACAATCAAATAAAAAAAACGTCAACGGAAATTTCCTGCCAATGGCTTATTCTGCAATATTATTTAATGAAATTTTCACAGAATACTCTTTAAGCATTATACTTTATATGTTTTTTAAATAAATAAATTTACTTTTACCATATCACTAAAAAACATTTTTAAACTTATGCCTAAAATGTAGCGTCAAAACCCTACCTCCTCCTTAGGTAAAATACACAAATTTCATGTACTTATAGGACTTTTTGAGGTTATGTTGAACGTGTTCAAAAATTTGGGCAGTACTCGTACATCGGGTGGTACCTAACGATTATTTAAAAAAAAAAAAATGTTTCAAATCCATTAATAATTGCGTTGTAGACGGCTTTTTGTCCAAAAACATTAAAAAATTTCCCACTGTGCGCCGCTCTTACACGATAAAACATTTGAATTAAACATATTTCTTAGTTGGTTTCTTAGTGATTTTTTACTAGATGCATGACAATTGATCAGATGATAATTGCCAATTGGGGTGTATAAAGAATTCAAAAAAATTTATTGAAAATCTGGAAATAAAGGTGAATGGTTTATTGCGCCCTTAGGCAAAGAAGAAATTCACCACTTAGCACTATATAATAATTAATGCAGTAAATTTCGAAACTGAGCAGCTTCAAAGAGACAATTTTGAGGCTTGAGTTAAATGGTAAATCGACCGACTTTAAAAATATATTGATATACAGATATTATGTAGAGAAAATTATGGAAATAAAGTTATTTAACTAAAATTATTTTTATGTTTTTTCCCAACCAGCTCTAAGTATTTTTATAAGTCCCTTTGATACTTTTTTTTAAGATTAGCAATTGAAAAATTCACTGTTGAATTTCGGACCAAAAAGATTCATGAAATAAATAATAAAAAATATTCTCAATGAATTCCAAGTTCATATGGAAACAAAAGAAAACTGAAAATCACAAAATATGTGGCCGAAAGAAACCTGTATTTTTACGCATTTTATCAATATGGAGAAAAAAGAGAAGACGCAGAAACAGCAGCCATAAAAGGCAACAAAAACAATCAATATAATCAGAGGTCATATTAAAAACATCATATAATTGAAGATGGCTCGAATGTAACAAGATCAACTACCGCAACTTCCATTTTTTTTCTTTCAGTTTTTGTTTCATTATACATATTTTCTCATTTTTTATATTGTTACGAAAAAAAACACATAAATTCCATAGTTGGCCATCGGAAGTTGGTAACAAAAATATATATGAAAAGGAACATGAGCGCGATGGTAATCAATGACGCCGTATTGGTAAAATGAAAATGGACATGAACATAAAAATAAAGATTGATAATGATGAAGAGAAAATGTGATAAAGCGGGGATTTCAAAAACACAAAATATACCGGAATATTATTAATTTCTAATTAAATAAAAAAATAAAAAAAACAAGGAAAGTATTTTCGGCAGAGATGCTCTTGGTTAAACCAAAAATAAGGTTAACGAGATCAAACGGTTATATTGTTAAACAGCCAAAACAAAGTGCAAGTGTGAAAATCAGCCCAAGAAGATCCATCACACAAATACGAAGTTTCTATCGTTATATACTCAAATACTTTCGCGTATTTGAATGTTTTTGTATTACATCCAATAAGTGAGAGATAATACATTCATTCGGAGCGTGAGAGTAGTAGTAGTAGTGTTGCTCACTTAAGTTCAGAATAACTCGCGTGTGCTCTTTCTTACTCCATGGTAATAGCTCGCTCTATGTACTTAACACTTAAGCCTCTTAACCCATACACGCAAAATGCATGTATCAGTAAGCCATGTATACCTGTTAGCATGCTTAATCAGAAGCAGCAGCATAAATTGGATGAACTGCATGTAAGCCAAACCAACCAAAGGAACAACGAACCATCGATCAATTGATGTACGAACAGAAGATGCACAGTGGTGTGAAAGTGCAAAAACGAGTAACAATTTGCGCTGTTCGCATTATTTTGCCTATTAATTGTATGCCTATGGGAAAATAAAAATTTTGAGTTATTCCTATTGTTTCTATTTTTTAAGGGTAGAAAATATTGAAAAAGTCAAAAAAACTTGAAAAGTCGAAAATTGTTGGAAGAGTCGGTATATGTACAGTACAAAAGATATTGAAAAAGTCAAAAAATAATTAAAATGAGTCGAATAAATGTTGAAAGAGTCAAAAATGTTGAACAAGTTCAAAACTTTGAATAGAAAAATATTGAATAAGTCGAAAAATGTTGAAAAAGTTGAAATTTGATGAAGAAGCCGAAAAGTGCTGAGTAGTTCGAAAAATGTTTTAGAAATTCAAAATACCATTGAAAGAGTCGCAAAATGTTGAAAACGACAAAATATATTGAAACAGTTCATAAAATGTTGCAAGAGTGGAGAAATATGTTTAGATAGGTACATAAATAAATCGAAAAAATGTTGAAAATTGTAAAATGTTCGAAAAGTTAAAAAATGTTGCAAAAAGCGGGAAATGTCGAAAATACTAAGTTTCCTTTCGTTCGCTTGAAAACGTTTGTAAGGGAATTTAAAGTTGTTGCTTCTGTGAGAGATGCCACATCCACTTGCCTATGCTTAACCGTTTTTCCTCTAAAAAGTGCTTCTGTCACAAGTTATTTCACGAACTTTAACGCATTATCAAGCAAATCCTTGTGATAAGTTAATTCAAAGTCTTTTCTTCTATAGGAGATGCCATGTCCACTTGTCGGAGCTCACGCTGTGAGAGATGCCACATCCACTTGCCTATGCCTAATTGCTTTTCCTCTAGAAAGTGCTTCTGTCACAAGTTCTTTAACGAACTTGAATGCATTATCAAGCAAATCCTTATGAGTTAATTCAAAGTCTTTTCTTCTATAGGAGATGCCATGTCCACTTGTCGGAGCCCACGCTGCTTTTTTTTTTCAAAAAGTGCTTCTTCTTCTTTGAAAAATTACTCTTATTTTGCCTCCGTCACGAACATTTTGATCAGCTAGCAGTCATGTACCAAGTTCAATTGCAATCCGTAATATTGCTTTTGAAAAATATATATTTATGTTTATTTTGTCGGAGGTGTCATGATTTTTGCGACTCGAATTTTTTTCTAAAGATATTGATATTGTTTGAAAACTTCGTGTGTAGATACCAATTTAGCCTGGGCATTGTTTTCTAGTGAGCCAGTCAAGAATGAAAGCTTTTTATTGTATGGAGAATATGAAATCTTAGCTCTTTTGGAAGACCAACTTCAAAAATAATTCTCTTATTGATGTTAACATTGTACTATATGTATAAGAATCTGATGTTCTATATTTTATATTTCTGTGGCAAACAGTTTGGCCTGAGCTTTGATTCTTGGTCGGTTCGTTAGAAAAATAGTCTCTTTTTGTATTTGTTCGTACCGAGTTTAAAAAAGTACTTCCCTAGTGGGTATCAATATCGGAATATAGGCTAAAGTTTTGATTTTCATGTGCGCTCTGTTCTCCTAATTACTTAATTATTTGTTTTTATTGGTAGGCACGGTGCAATAATATTCTTAACTATTCATTTTCATCAGCTGTTTTTTCATTAGTTCGCGAATTTTCTTTTTAGTTTGTCTTTTTTTTTGTATTACACTGTTCATATGTAAACTCACCACAGCCTCTTCTGCTTATATTTTTTTACATTTTAGTTTGATTTCGTATTGATTGTTTGAATACTTTGTTAAGACTTTGCTTTTCTCTCGTAAACTTTTTTTGAACTGTTAGTGTTTTGCTGATGATGAGTGGAATAAGACTCGAAATAAAGATACATTTTATTTTGAAATTTTGAGTAAATAGTTTTGTGTATTTTTTTGTTTTTTTTTTTGATGCATTAAGTAAGGTGTGTCATCATATTGCAAAATAAATAATACCTAAAATATGTGAAAATAATATTATAAGCTGTCGACCAAACTTAATTCGATAATAATCTTTCCTCAGCGTAGATATGCGTTAAATATACATTTGGAATTCTTATTTTTGAGGCATGACAAAGTTCAGTGATTCATATTTCAACGTTTAATACATACGCAATATATTGTTACAAAATAAATAAATCCTTGCACAATTCTCAACTCAGTTTAATTAGCTTTGATACTTTTTTTTTAAAGAATGTAAGTTTCATATCACTTAAGATAGGTTATAGCTTATATCATGCTCTATATGTCACAATGTCAGACATATATGCCTTAAAATATTTCTTTGGTAGGATTAAAATAAAAACCTAAATACATTTATTACTTCGATGATTTTCTTTCGTGCCACTGTACAGTGAAGCGCTGCACAGTATTGTAGTTAGCGGCGACGTTGTCAGCGAAGACAACGAGCAACCATTACAGACAATTAAGCATCTTTAGCTTGCTAGTTGGCTGAGACAAAACATCCACACACACTTTCTACAACATGAATACATACGTACATACATATATACGACGAGACAAACATTTCGTTCGAAATGAATGCATGGACAGATACGAACCGATAAATGGCACGGTCTGGTCTGGCCTGGACCGGGCTGGCTAGTCCAGGTTTGTTTTTACGCTATTTGCACGATCGTTGTTGGTTGTTCATTCGTTTGTGTGGTGCGTTCATTTTTGTGCGCACGTTGTTTGTACTTTGTTGCTGTTGTTGTCTCATTGTCGTAGTCGTTGTTGTCGTCGGGTTCATTTTTTCCAATACCGCCACCGTCCGTTGCTAAACTGAACTGAATGCCGATTGTTCATTTTAGTTATAGTGCAGGAAGACTCTCGAACGCACCCTCGATACGATATGTCATTTGTCAATCAGTAACCAAGCGCAACGGTCGTGAAACTCGCAACAGTTTTCGAGAGATGTTGTCAAAAAAAGAAGAAGAAGAAAAAAAAAAATTTAAATTGTGTTAACTAAAAGATAATCAGAGAGTGAGTTTGAAAAATAACTACCTACTTAAGAAACAAAGCAGACAACTAAAAAAATTAATTGTTATTTCTATAAAAAAAAAAGAAAATTTAACGATTTTGCGAAAAGTTTATTGTGAATTATGCGGTGTGTTTTTTTTAAGTTGAAGTGAAAAAGTGAAATTGTTTGTTTCAAAAGAGAATTGGCCGACATAGCTTCAATTCTACAATTTCAAGAAGTTAGTAATAAAACCTCTCAAAACCTTAAAAAAATCCAATACACTTTTCAATATGGATAGCACAACCGACGCAATAATTCAAAAACGCCTACACAGTGACTCTCAAACTGTCAACAATGTCGCGTGTGCTAATTGCGAAATATCAACGGCAGCACGTGACACAAGCACTTCCGTCAACAGTTTTCACTATCGTCGTCGTCGCCGTCACCATGTTACCAATTGTCACACCCACTGCATAGCCAACGCCACCGCCTCTGTGTCTGTCACAACCTCAGCCACGCTGCGTCGGCTTTGCTTGGCATTGTTACTGTTTTCACTGTTTAACAGCGCCTACAGTTGCGGCCCAGGCAGAGGCATCGGTGGGCCGCGTCGTAATCGTAAATTGACCCCGCTTGTTTTTAAGCAGCATGTACCAAATATGTCTGAAAAAAATATGGGCGCTTCCAGTCTGAATGAGGGCCCTGTAAGACGAGATTCACCCAAGTTCAAGAAGCTAGTGCCCAACTATAATAGGGATATAATTTTCAAAGATGAGGAAGGCACTGGTGCCGATCGTCTAATGACACAGGTGAGTGATAATTAGATTAGAATTTGTTCGTTTGTTATAGTGGCTGATTTAAATGGGGAAACACTAAACTTAAGTGGCGGCAGCGCTAAATCTTTGCGTTATGAGTAAAATTGTTAGGACAGCTTATCAGCTCACGTCTTATTGATATAGTGAGTGTGAAACGGCAAAGTTATTTGTTAGCGAAATGCGTGCAATGTTATTGTTATCTTATCTTGAAATTAAGTGAAACCGGCTGAAACGAATGCGTTTTGAGTTAACTCATTAAATTGAGCGATCTTAGCAAAAACACTAATTAGTCAAGCGTTTTATATCGTATGTTAATCACTGTAGCTATATTGAATTTTGATTGGAGTAACAAAATAAAAAGTCACATACTGATTACCAAGGAAGGTTGACTGGCTTTAGAAACAAAGTCAAACTCGATGATAAGATATAAAAATTGAGATATGCACTTATTGTGCACAATGGATTAAGAATCATTTACTGAGGTCTAAGCTTTTAGGCAACAGCATTGTCACAAAACGGTAAATGATTCCAATCGGAGTGGTGGCGTTGTAAAGTGGAAGCTCTGGGTACGGCCTTACAATAGCTCCAGCAATAAACAGTAGCTCAAAGCCAAATTCGTACATCAAAATAATTATTTTCCGATTCTCCAAAAATAATATAATAAAAAGGATTAAAAAAATTCAAAGTATTTTTATAAATAGTATTTTTAATCCTACAATTTTTACGAAAAACAAAGCTCCAAATTTTTAGTTTTTATAAGAGCTAAAGAGGATACTTATGGATGAATGGGAAATTATTGAACCCAGCTATTTCGAAAAAATCATTCAAAACTTGTCAAAAAGACTAAACCTGATAATAAGAAATAAATGTAGTAGATTTTCTAAAGTGTACGATTTTGGCTTTGGTACTAAATATATAATATATAATTTTTTGTTACTTTTTATTTATTTTTAAAAACAATGCGAAACTTAAAGAGCTACTGTATGTTCTTTTTATTTTAAGCGTTTACATTAACCAGAAGATTTTATTTGCAACAGCAAAAATTGTGTCCAAAATTAAGAATCATAATTTTGAACATTTTGAGGCCCTGCCACGTCAAGTGTTTCAAATTTGCATATCGAGAAAAAATGTAATTGTCGATATTTATCAAGATTTAGTGACATAAAAGTTTGATAATATTCCGTATGCTATGTACATGTTTAAATAATGTTTTCAGGTCAATCACATATTTGGTAGCATATCATATTTAATTTAAGTAAATACTTCAAACATTCAAATGTTAATTCCTGCATTGAGTGAAAGAAATAATTCTTTATAAACATGAAAATTTTTTTTACTTCGACTTAAGGAAAAGTCGATAGTTAAAAATCGATGATGTTCTCTTGAAAATCAGGAAAAATTTGTATAATACCCAAGTGCAATGAAGCTCTACCCCAAATTTATTCTTAGTGTGTATAATTCCATATATTTTAAGACTTGTTTTAGCAGTAATTAATTGAAAAACTCTTAAGATAAAAAAAGTGTCTGGGTGTCTTTCGGTGCAAAATTTTTCAAGAGAAATCGATTCTTACTTACCTCTATATTAAATGTGAAAGTTCAATAATTTAATTTTTTCAACTGAAATTATCTAAATTAAAAAAAAAAAACTTTTGAATTACATAGTAAAATAAGTGACTTTAATAATAAAAATAAAATTTTATGATTTAAGAAACAAATTTTAGAAATACACTCATTTTAAAGTATGGGTCGACTACACGCATGTCAGTATTATCGTTACAAAAACGGCGTCAGTAATGCAGAGTTAATATTTGGCCAATTTTTTCAATTTTAATTCAGATAATAAAATAATGATAGCATAGATTAATACATGTTCAATTTTTAAGTTTTAGCCTTACAGTTTTATAAAATTCTTCGTGATGAAAAATATTTTTTCCATATTTTTCACTACATCTAATTAAAATGTTCATACATGTTCTTAATAGCTTCAAGAATTTATTAGAAAAGAGAAAAAAAAATTTTTATGTTTTTATGAAATTAAGGAAATATAAAATAGTTTGTTGGCAGCATAGAATATCGATTTTTCAAATCTTACGAGTACGCAGTCAAACCACATTAAAATCATTGTATGTACCGCACTTTTTGGGTTACGCAGTACTTTATTTCTTCTCGGATCAGAGTTCTGTTCTATAAAACCTATCTCATTCTAACATTATTATACGGGTATTCCACAGTTTCGCTCGATAAATCTCTTATTTATAAAAAAAAGTTTTTATTATTTTATACGCTTAAAAAAGATTCCTTTCACGATTTCTTTACAATAAAATTTTTCAGTAGATATATATGGGACGTTCCATGTCAACCACGACAGTGGTCTGCCCAAAATTGAGCGCAGCGGAAAATCGTTTCAAGGTGTCAAAATGTTCGTATGCTCAAGAGCTTTCATATAAGAACGGGTGTTTTCGAATTTTTATTTTTTGAGGAAATGGCGACCATAAAACGGCGCCTACCTTTAGATATCTATGTATAAATAGGCAGTTGGTAAACAGCCATAATCACAATCGCCTAATTTTTTTATTTTTTAAGAAGGCTGTGAAGAGAGGAAGTGTAGTGTATACTTTTTTTCAGTAATGGGTGGTGCCACGCCCCAAACGTTTACCCACGGGTAAACTAATGAACCGATTTTAATAAAATTTGGTTTGGAGATTTGGAGAAAAGAATTAGAAGCTCTGAATTCTTAAATGGGGCGTGGCATCACCCTTAATAGGAAAAAACGCTGTTTCGGCTGAACCGCGTCATCGATTTTGATAAAATTTGGTTTGGTGCTAGATTGAATCCTTAGTAAAGATATTTTTTTTGAGTGGGCGATGCCACGCCATGGGACGTTCCATGTCAACCGGGACAGTAGTGTGAACAAAATTGAGCGCAGCGGAAAAATGTTTTTTAGGTGTCAAAATGTTCGAATGCTCAAGAGCTTTCATATGAGAACGGGTGTTTTCGAAATTTTTTTTTAAGAAAATGGCGACCATAAAACGGCTCCTACCTTTAGATATATATGTATGTATAAATTGGCAGTAGTTAAACAGTCATAAGCATAATTGCTTAATTTTTTTTTTTTTGACAAGATTGTGAAGAGAAGGAGTGCAGTGTATACTTTTTTTTTGAATAGTAGGCGGTGCCACGCCCCTAAAGTGAAAATACGTTTCCACGGCTAAAGTTATGAACCGATTTTAATAAAATTTGGTTTGGAGATAGACTAAACTATAAGGAAGGTAATTGGAAGCTCTGAGTTCTTTACTAGGGCGTGGTACTGCCTTTAATGAAAAAACGCTGTATTGGCTGAGCTGCTTCATCGGTTTTTATGAAATTTGGTATGGAGACAGATGGAACCTTGATTAAAGATATTTAATTTCAGTGGGCGGTGCCACGCCTCTAATACGAAAAAACGTTTATACTGCTAAACTAATCGACCGATTTTATTGGAATTTGACTAGGATCTAATCGGTCCTTTAGCTTAGCTTTGAAAACATATTTTCCTATTAGAGGCGTGGCACCTTTTTCTATAATCTTACTACTTTTTGAGGAAAAATTAAAAATCTAAAAAGTGAGCAACTCGAAAAACTAGATTAAAATAAATTAATAATAATTTTAACATTAAATTTAGATTGAACATTGATATACCAAAATTTCCGATTAAATTAAGTTGGAAAATAACGAATTTCGCACACACAAATTTGCAGAAATCTTTTCGAGCTTACCGCAGGCGCAAAGTTTTAAAATACGTGAAATCAAATATTTGATTGACTTAACTTCAATTGGAATGAAGTAAGGAAGTGCTACTTTAATGAAAACATGTTCTTCACTCGTGTAGCAATTCATTTTAAGTAGCCAGAATATATTTTCTTTATAGCTAAAACATTGATTTAATTTAGTACCTGTAAAAAAAATGGTGGTAAATTTAATAAGTGACCTCAGATTGGAACACCCTTTATAACTGTCAAGCTTACAGTATAAGAAATACAAATTTTTTTTAAAAATGGTTCAGAAAATTGTTTGACTTAAGAAATATCATTAATTAGACTTTTAAAGAGCACTAATTTACCTTACAAAATACCGCAGATTGTTGTCTTAAAGAAAACCCTTATCAGCCTTGAGCAAGCTCTAAGTATTCCTTCAAGAATGTATTATTGTATTATTTATTTATGTTTTTTTTTGAAAAATCATGTGAATTTGAGAACAAAAGCTTCCATATAAATAAATAAAGCCAATGATATTTCTGTAAGAACTGTGCATAAGTAAGAGAGTTAGATGTATTTGTTCCTTTCAGGAAAGCAAAAGAACATTAACATATAAATTTAAAAAGTCTTTTTCAATTTTCAATTAATGAAAACTTAACACAATCTTACTATGTACTGATCTCCTTATCATAAAACTACTTCCTAATGAGAAATGTGTCAAATAGTTCTCATAATTTTGCAGTTTAATCGCGAATAAAATAGAAAATATCCCATAAATTTTTGGATATCAATTTTCGTTGATATGTTATTTGCAAACTACCTCGAATATAAATTGCTGCCATAAGCTTTTTTAAGTGAAAAAAAGTGCATAAAAAATGCACTGTCGGACAGTGTAATTTATTAAGGGCCTCCGGGAGTTTTTTTGAAAAAAAAATTACACTTTTTTGAATTTTTTTTTTTGAAACTGCATTTTATTTTAGATCAAAACTTTTTTACATTATTAAAGTATGATTATTCAAAATTTATCCATGACATTTTGGTCCAAAATTATTCGTCGATAAAGTAGAAAAGTGCATAGCCATAAATGACCTCAAAATTTGCGGTGAGCAAGATATCTGGAGACTGGTAAAATGTTTTCGGTTCAATAAACAGCTCTTGAACGTTTGATCGTTGATTTTTGAAAAATATTAATTTTTGACGAAATGGCGGGTGTAGAAAGAAAATTTTAATTTTTTGTGCATAAAATTGAGGTCATTTTAGGTTATAAATCAAACAATATGTTTTTTAAAAAAAAATTCGAACGATCAAACGCCCAAGAGCTATTTGCTAAGCCGAAAAAATTTTTATTTTTCTTTTTTGAGGTCATTCACAACATTGCACTTTTCTACCTTATCGACGAAAATTTTTTGACCAAAATGTCAGGGGTAAATTTTGAATAGTTATACTTTAATAATGTAAAAAAAATTTTGGTCTAAAATCAAATGCAGCTCCAAAAAAAAATTTGAAAAACGTGTCATTTCTTTATTCAAAAAACTCCTGGAGAGAGAGAACAACTTGTTCAAAATTTTCTCAGTTAATAATTATTTTTTTTAGATATTAAAAAAATATTCTTGTCAAGGTATAGTAAAAACACAGATCTATGTATGTACATAACTCAAATAAAAAAATAAAAAAATTATCAAATAAAAATTCCAACATTGTGTATTATTGTCATTAATTAAATAAAGCTGTTAAGTTTGCAATAATTACCAATCAAATAATACAACGTAATAACTAGTAATTTCCTATTAATTGAAGAGATAAAGCTAAAACATTTCAACAGTTAAAACATTAATAATTCTTACCGAAGTAGGTAACTATTTGATTTTGATAACCAAAGTGATATATTAGTTCTTTGAATCCTAGTGAATCACAATACGCATTCCTTTATGGCACACTTTATTTCATATTTCTATGTATTAAAATCTTAAAAAATTTATGAAAAATAAAAGAATATTTATTATAATACCTACTTTGAGCGCTGTATATGTGCATTTCCACAGAAATTTTCATTTTAGCCGGTGATGGTTTTGATTTTTTTTTTTGAGCACACCTTTCAACCATGGGTTTTTTTGAAGTTGTGACTATCTGGAGCTAATATTCAAGATAGAACAATTAAAATTTAAAGGGAAATATAGTTAAAATTACATTTAAAGTAAAAAATCATGAAAAGTTACATATTAAGTTACATATAAAGTTGTATTAAAATTAAAAGTATTTGAATTTTAATTGTTCCACCTTGAATATCAACTCAAGAGTGTCTTCAATTTAAGAAAAATCATTTTTAAAAGGTGTGCTTCAAAAAAAAATCAATAGAAGCCATGGCCGGCTTAAATGACAATATCTGTAGAAATGCACATATATCGCTTCTATGAAAACAAAAGAAAAATTGTTGACAGAAGTTATAAATTTGAAATAAAATTTAAATGGAAAATATTTATCTACAGTAGAATCCGATTATAGCGACTCCGCATGTAACAACAATCCGGCTACTGCGACGTATTCGCACCTATAAGTTTGGTCCCCATACAAGATCCTATGGAGTTCAGTCCGCTTATTGCGGCACCGCTTGTAACGACAATCCGGTTATAACAACACAATTTCAAAAGTTTTATCCATTTATAACGACATGTTGATGAGATTTTCTAAATTTCAAATTATAAAAAAGCACAAATAAACAAAAAATTAGAGATCCGTTCAATTTAAAAGTTAAAAAAATAAGACCCTCTACTCAAGATAATGTAGAAAAATATTTGCAGTGGTTTAACAGAACCGCGATATATCTATCAATGGTCCTATCTTGCTGGAAAAAGCACATTTGTTCGCGTTACAGTTCCATTTAAATTTTGAATGTACACCAAATTGGACTTACAGACTCAAAGCTAGGCATAATATCAGATACGGCCAGATAAGCGAAGAGTCATCATGTGCTAACCAAAATTTAGTTACAAATTGGATTAATACTGTTTGACAAAACTAACGAAGAAGATTATTGACCAAATTTTTAAAGCCGATGAAACGGGGGTTATTTTTTAAACTGATGCCGAACAAAACTTTTATGTTCAGAGGTGAAACATGCAAGGGTGGTAAGCTGTCAAAAGAAAGTATAACCGTTCTTGAAGCTGCATATACTTATGAGTAGCATAACTAAGAAAAAACTATTGGTAAGATCTAAGCGGCCCAGATTCTTCAATAGTGCGAAATCTTTGCCTGTAGATTATGAGAGTAACCCTAGAGCTTGGAAGACTTCAACTTTATTTGCCCTGCTCACCCACGAATTGTCCCACTTAATACAACTTCAGTCTTACAGCCTCTTGATCAATGAATTATCCGATCACTTAACCCATTAGTGCTCAACGACCTTTAAAAAGGACGCGCAATTTTTGATTTTTTAAAAATTTGCTAGGAACATTTTTGCCCTTTTGAGCATTTAGATATATTTTATGGCAACACTTATGCTTACCATATTTTTTCCGTTTCAAAATATTGACAATTACAAGTTGTGCGGGCGTTCAAAGTGAATTTTTCGAAAAAAAAGAAAAAATTAAAAATGTAGAAGAGGTAAATATTTAAATACTTTAATTTTAACGCATGATATTTTGAATGGTGGTAGGCTTTTTTTACTTTTATTATATCTAGTTTGCTTTGGTATGCAACAAAATTTGTCTTTGCATTTCAGTATACATGAATTTTCCACTGCTAAATGGTTTTCTATGATCAGTGTCCTTCTAAAAGGACGTTCCGGAAAAGTAGGAAAATGAGCTTTCCGAATCAGGAAAAAAATTTTTTTAGCTTATTAAAGCCAAAAGAAGCAATTCTGTCGAAGCAGATTTTTGATATCACGCCTGGATCGCCGTGAGCACTAATGGGTTAACGCGAATTTCCGCAAAAACATTGTATTGATGAGACAACCTGAATAATTGTTTGACTAGCGCGATGGATAACAATCTGTAACGAAAGATGGCCAGCTGATAATTGGAATCACTAAATTAATATCGATGTCAATCACGTCTGAACATCCTACCGAAGAGAATATTGCAGACTAATTTGAAAGTGACCTGATAAATCCGAAGCTGTAAGCGGTTAAAATTTACTGAGCAAATTTATTTATACAACTAATGAAGGTGATAATGAAAGGATCGCTATGTCCGGTCTACGGTTTCTTGAATGCAAATTAGAGTGAAGCTATTTTTTGGAAGCTTAAAAAATTAGTCTTTATGTAGTAAAAAAGTAAGTAATTTTTCGCTCCCTGGGATGTCGATATAACCGGATTCTACTGTATACCGAAGTGCAGTTTTGGCCTAATAAAGTTAATTATTAAAAAAAAATTTTCTTTAAAAAGAGCAACTAATGCCAACATTTCATTTTCTAGCAATTTTTTTAGTAAAGTTGATATACACAGATGTAAGAAATATTCTAAATGAAAAAGTACAAAAAATCACCAAATTCTCCTAAAAGTACTTTCGTTTTGACATGTAATGCCCCATGCATACATACTTTATATATTGCAATTTGTAGCGAGTAAATAATCTCAAACACTTAAGAAATAAAATTTCCCAATGAAAAGTGTTAACTTTTCAATGAAATCTAAATTTATTTTGTTCCAATTCACAGAACTGCAGTCAACATCAAAAAAGTTGATTCAATATATTTGCTATACACGCAAATGTAGATAAAGTTTTATGGCAAACAATAAAAATGTATGAAAATTTTTATAGCAAATATTTTCACAATTATATTTGCACTTGCCGCTAAAATTTTGTCAATGAAAAAATATTAATAACGAAACAGCTTTATTTCATGAGAGTTTTAAAAAAATAATAAATTTAATAATATAAATTACTGAATTACATCACAATAGCCCTAGGTGGGGAAAAGCGTCATTAAGTGTTTTGTGGTATTTGCACGGTAAACAGGTTGCTTTCTTTATCTCTGATTAATGAAAAAAGTAACAATAAAAAACAATGCATTACCGTGTTAATCAACAACAATTGAATTAACACAAATTTATATAGTATATTTTATGTTTGTTGTTGTTGTTTTCGTTGAGCATTTTTTTTTCGCTACTTCAACATTAACTGCAATCACATTAATCGCTATGCGCTTATCGCTTCAGGCGCGTGTAACTGTCACTTTGACAGCTACGAGTAATTTGTGCCACATTGCAAACATACTCATAAAGCGTGGCAAAAACAGCTTTTTTTCTGCTTTACAAAGTAATAAAAAAAAGAAAAAAAAAAAAAAAATTGTTCACTTATTAATGGAATTCATGTTTTGTACATTTTTATTTATTTTGAAATCATTAAATAAATTGTTAACATTGTTAATTAGATTTTCATGGCAGTTATTTGGGCATTTAGTCGTCGACACTATGGCATGTGCACGTTTGTACGTATAATAATGACATGTGGCACGCGTTTTTATTTGAGCGAAGCATAAGTTCAGATGTCTGAGTTTTAGTTGTTGTTGGTACGTTGCATTTGCAATTGCTCATTCATTTTTTAATCTCATAAAATTTTTTAAAACTTGAGTATGGCCAAAGCTGCTGACTTAGTAATAATCGCTTGAAAATCGCGTGACATACGCAGTTGCTCTGTTGTGTTGTTACTATAGCTACTAATTATTTTCTACTAGCTGTGTGCAAAATATTTTCAAGCACTTTCCTATGTGAAACACCGTTTATTCTGTTTCCCTGATCTTCCTCAAGTGAAATTAGGTCTTACGTAAATGAAGGTCGTGAAGTCGAATTATGAAAGCAGCAGGTACTGCTCGAAATCAATGATTTTGAGCCACTTTTTCTTCGGAGAGACAGCCATGTTTTTATCCATATTCCAAAGTTCAATTAAGAATAGAGATTGGATTAAATTAGATTAAACAAAAAAACATAGATCTAAAAAAACTGAATGTCCACATTGATCAAACATTATTTTAGTGGCAACAATTGCATAGGCCTACAAAAAACAGTTTTTAGTTGTTTATATAAATTAGACTAACTATCTGAGCGGCTTTTCTTTGATTTCACACCAGTACGACATAAATAGTTCGTGTGCTCAAATCAGTGATTGTACTACTCAGATTAGTATGCGTTCCTTACTGGTTGTACTCACATTGATTCAAGTTCCTTACTTGTACCTACTACAAATAAGTTTTTCTATTTCGAGAAAATACAAATGTATTCAAAACATTTTTTTGTTGTAAGTATACACATAAGCTTATTAATTTTAACTTAGGTAAAAACATAGAAACATTGATATTTTTTAACATTGCGTCATATTTCTTTTTTAGACAAATATCATGTTTGACCCTGTAAACTGTGCTATAGCTTATAATGCAGCATGTAGTATAAACATAAGTATTTTTTTATTATTAGTCAATATTTCTGTCATATATTTTTACTAATTTTTTTTTTAATGTATAAAACTAACTTTATTTTTTCAAATAAACTTAAACTGATTTTACACATGATGCTACCTTATTTATAGATTATTTCACAGTCATACTTAAGAGGCCATCCATAAATAACGCCACATGTTAAGGGGGAGGGAGGGGGTCAACGAAGTGTGACAAGGGGTGGGAGGGAGGTCTTAAATATCAAACGTCAAATTTCAAAATCTAATACATTTAAATACAGTAATACTTTTAATAATCTTTTGCAAAAAAGTCTCTTGAAAAAAAAATCATGTGTGCAGTTCACACGTGGTCGAAGTGAAACCTCTAGAAAACTTAACTGCGATAGAGTGAGACGAAAATGTTTTATTAAAATGATAAAAGTTGATGGGATCTAGAATATCTACAGCAATAAATGATATATCAAATGAAAGCAATCATCGAGAAGAGTGGCCTAAAAGAATCAGCTTTGAGATCCATTAACCAAGAGCTGAGATATAAGCGTGGAAAAATTTCATATTTTTTCTATTTTTTCAAACATTGCACTGATTAACTACCAAAGTGCTAGTGCTCTTGCTCTCCAAGCGAGAACGAAGTGACTATGCCAGTTATAAATAATTTAAAGGAGCGGGTTCAAAGTTCATGGACTTAAGATGATTAAGTTTGTATCTTTCATTAACCCATTAAGGTTTAATGAGTCATTTTTTTTATGGGCCCTTCTAGCACCAGTCTTTAATGGGTTGATATAAAAATCATGAAATTCGTGTGACGTAATTTATAGATGCACCCTAAATAGGCTTAAGAATTAAAATATTCAATCAAAGCATAATATATGATAGATTATTTTAAAGAGCACCAGATGCAATTTTTGAAAATGGTGTTTATATATTTGAAAAAAAAAAAAAACAATTTATTTGGAAATTTTTATAACTTGAATACTACGAAGCAGAATTATAAACTTTCCAGCTTATGACCTACATATACATACTGTTGAAGTTGATGTAAGTCCTCCCAAGTTATGGTGATTTTTATGAAGACTTTACTTCAAATTTCGATGTCCATACAAGGTAAAAGTTCGTATAGCTTCTTGATTTCCCTACATTCTCGCAATTGATTAACCATTGAGCGCTATTCCTTAGACCATTTATTGTGATTGACTTACAATGTCTGCTTATTCTTTCTCATGTTAGTAGCATTAATTATTTTGACAATGCATTCTTATTTGATTTAATCGTAGAAACTGATTGATTAAAATACATATTTTTAAAATTGAATAAGATTGGAAGAAATAAAATAATTAAAAAATTTTGCTTAACATACGAAACGAATTCAATTTCTGTAATTTATGACATAAAATCGAAAAAATGCATAACACTAAGATCTTTTTAGTCTCTTTAGCAAGAGTTGTTTTATTTGTACTGCAAAATTTATGCGAACTTTTTACATATCATGAAAACCACATACATAAATATGGGTTTATTGTTTTTACCTGTAAAATTTTTTTCTTAGAGACACGGAAAACAACGGCTAATGAACGCGTTAATTTTCGCATCTCCAGTAGAATTTTAACACTGGTATCTTAAATCATTTTCTAAATGACGACAACAACAAAAACATAAATAGGTAAAAGTACCAATAAATGGCAGTAAAACAGAAAACATTACACTCGCTTATTATTTTAAAGCCGCACTTTATTTCCACTATGTGGTTTACAAATGAGCACAAAGTGCCGGACTTGGCTATTTTTACAGCCATGTGTTAATAAACACTTGTAAGCAACGGCGTGCGCATGCGCAAATTTAAAACAACAATATGCAATCAATTACTTAGTTTGGTAACAGTCGCAAAAAAACCAAATAGTTGCATGTTCATCGTCAGCTAAATTTTTATTAAGAAAGCAACAATATTTTAGTTAATCAAGGTTAAATCTTTCAAAACTAAAAGTCAGTAGCGGCTACTTTAGAGCCTTAAAACAGCCTGAATAAATTGGCTTGAAAGCACATAAAATTTCAGTTTAGTTGCGCTACATGTTGCTGTAAAAATTTATGTGAGTAGTACGAGCTGTTGCATGAAAAATGTTTGTACACAAAAGATAAAAACCAAATGTCCTTTTGTATCCTTACGATTCAGCAATTTACAATGCAAAGCAATAAGAACAACACACAAGAGATGAAGAAAAACACGTGTCCTTGCCGCGCAATTTGTCATAGCTAAGAATGAAAGCGTCATAATGATTTGTAGTCATATGGCCTTAATGTCCTTGGAGTATCGTAAAAGAATAACAAATGTTCGACAACAATTCCCGGCTACTTTATGTTTTGTTATTGCTCACAATGTTTGACATGTTTTTATACTCTTGCCCTTGACTTGAGCATGTTGCTTGCTCTTTTATTGTTGTAAAAATTGGCGCATTTCCTTTGTTGCTGGAGTTTCTTCGAAACTATAATATTACAAACTACACTACCATTTCAAGGTTACTATGCTACTGTTGTGCTACTTAATTGCTGTCAATTTTTGACGCATCATTATTTTGTTTATTGTCCTCAATTAAAATAAACTCCTTCAGATACTTATCCAATTTTTGATAACCTCTAATTCACAGTGAGTAATTTCTGAAAAGTTTTAACTTCAGAGATGCAGCAAAATTTACTAAAATTGATCTCGAAGTGCTTAGAATGGAATTTATTTATTATTAATCATTTTCTAGTTACAACACTAAGAATGCAAAATAGGTCATTTATTTTTTTAAGGAAAGTTCATGTGGTGGTATTGACAATTTCAAATTATAGTGTATTAAGGTGAATGTAGTGAAAACAATAAAGAATTTCAGCTATTACATAAGAAAACACCAAAGATTCACGTGTGCAAAGATCATGGGTTTTTTCCTTATATTTAGGCTTAAAAAATAGCGGTTGGTTTTTTTTTCGTACTTCCCTATGTGTATATTACTTACTTACTTACTTGGGTGGCCATAACAACCCGTTACCGGGTTACGGCCGACCTCAAAAGCTCTCTCCAGGCGCCTCTGCTTTGCGCACGCCTTCTCCAATCATTCACACCAAGCGTGGATAGGGTTTCCTCGGCTTGGTCTTTCCATCGGAGGCATGGTCTTCCTCTTCGTCGTCGCCCAGCGGCTTCCGCATCAAACACCTTTTTCGCCGGAGCTTTTTCGTCCATACGCACAACATGTCCCAGCCAGCGCAGACGTTGAATAGTGATGCGCTTGACTATGTCAATGTCAGCGTAGAGCTCGTACAGTTCGTGGTTCATTCGAATACGGTAGTCGTCGCCGACGTGAACAGGACCGAAGATTTTGCGAAGAATTTTTCTCTCAAACACCCCAAGCGTGGCTGCATCAGTCTGCGACACAACCCATGCTTCTGCGCCGTAAAGTAGCACGGGTAAGATGAGCGTCTTGTAGAGTGTCAGTTTTGTCGGGCGAGAGAGGTCTCTACTACTCAATTGCTTACTGAGACCATAGTAACACCTATTAGCAAGAGTTAGTCTTCGCTTTATCTCCAGGCTGACATCGTTTTGAGTGTTCACGGCGGTGCCAAGATAGGTGAATTCCTTGACAACTTCGAAAGTATAGTTGTTCGCAGTAACAAAGGATCCAATACGCCGCTTCTCCCTGTTTGTGAACAGCATATACTTTGTTTTGCCCTCGTTCACCGTCAAACCCACTTTCGCTGACTCTTTTTCGATAGCAGAGAACGCAGCAGTAACATCTCGCTTCCAACGTTCAATGATATCAATATCATCGGCATATGCAAGGAGCTGGACACTTTTATAGAAAATAGTGCCATTACGATGTACACTGGCTCTTCGCAACACCCCTTCCATCACAAAGTTGAAGAGGTTGCAGGATAATGGATCGCCCTGTCTGAAACCTCGTTCGGTATCAAATGGTTCGGAGAGGTCCCTTCCTACTCTAACGGAGCTGGCTGTGTTGCTCAACGTCATTCTGCAAAGCCGCACCAGCTTCGCAGGTATACCGAACTCAGACATGGTGGCATACAGGCAATCCCGTATCGGGCTATCGAAAGCTGCTTTAAAATCGATAAAGAGATGATGGGTATCGATCTGTTTTTCGTGGGTTTTTTTCCAGGATTTGACGTAGTGTGAAGATCTGGTCTATGGTGGACTTACCAGGTCTAAAGCCGCACTGATAAGGCCCAATCAGTGTGTTGGCAAACGGCTTAAGTCTTTCACACAGTACAGTCGACAGAACCTTGTAAGAGATGGCAAGAAGACTGATTCCCCGGTAGTTAGCGCAGATTGTCGGGTCACCTTTCTTCAGTACAGGACAAAGGACACTGAGATTCCAATCGTCGGGCATGCTTTCAACTAGCCATATTTTGCAGATGAGTTGATGCATACACCCTATCAGCTCATCGCCGCCGGTCTTGAACAATTCAGCTGGCAGGCCATCGGCACCAGCCGCTTTGTTGTTCTTAAGTCGTTGGATCACAACTCGTACCGCGTCATGGCTAGGTGGTGGTACGTCCACACCATCGTCGTTGATTGATGGTATCGGGTTAATTTCTCCAAAGGCGGGATTGGTGGAGTCATCGCCAGCAAGCAGCTTGGAAAAGTGTTCCCTCCATAATCTTAGGATATGTATATCAGGGAAATGAAAAAAAAAAAAATTGAAAAAAAAATATTATGAATAAGAAAAAAATCAAATTTTCTTAATTTTTTTGGAAGAGGAATACTTTTTTTTTTATTTTTTAAATGAAGATTTACTCGAATATGAATAAATTTTCGATAATCAAATTTCGATTAAAACATTCCAGCAACATTTCGATATCATTATTTATATTAAGAGTACTTGAAATCCAACTAAGCATAACTTGCTATAGCCCACACCTTAGCTTATTCTCTTCTAAAATAATGACCCGAACGCGTGTACATTTGAAAAAAAAAAAAAAAAAATGACGCATTTGTGCCTCAAAAGGTGAAACGTTTATTGATATTAATTAATGGCAATTAATTAAATGCAATCGTAAATTAAATCTTTTCTGCTGTTTTTTTTTTTACCGCAGCATAAATAACCTTTTTCATTTCTTTTTCATATTCCGCTTAATCCGAATTCATAGGAAGCCTTGAAGTTTATATCATCCTGGCGCATATTAAGCAGATAAGCGCCATAATTCGCTCTGATGTGGTGTGATTATGTTTGATGATGAGTTATGATGAACTGCGCCAAAGCGCGGCCTTAACGCACCAAAAAGATGGCAACAGCATGATTTGCAAGAATTCTGACTGAAAAATGTCAGAAGAGACACGAGATAAAAAATCATTTTGTAATGTGATACAAAAGCTCGATTAACTATACACAATATATTTGTGGTTTTTTCTCAAATAAACACAGTATCTTAATATTATTTTTATTATTTTATAATGTTTGCATTAGTTTTATAGCAGCACTCATAAGATCATCGTTATGCTGTTGCTGTGTTAATCATGATGGTTATTAATGTTGATCGTAAAAATCAACACGAATACTCATAAAAATTACACCACAAAGTCCAAACAGCAAACAACAACAACAACAACAACTGCATAACTACGGTTCAGTGCACTCTGTGCAACCTAAGCCAGACCGCCGTCATAGTGTCATAAAATTCATAAAATCGCATCTAAAGTATCAAATTGATTAATAATGCGAAAATATATTGGATTAAAAAAAATTTTTTAAAATAAAATAAATAAAACATTGATCTAAAAAACTAAAAAAAAAAACAATGTCGCGCCAAAGTTTATGAAAAATAACAAAATTTTTAAAATAACAATAAAATCGTATATCTTACAAAATTATGTCAATAAATTCGCGCAGACATAAAGGAACGCAAAATGACCCAGTAGTGAATTTAATGTGAACTTGTGTCATAGGATGACTAATGCTTGTTTTAATATGAAATGAAATAAACATTAGCTATACTGTATAAAGTATCCGAAATTCTTAGCTAAAGCTTTAGGCGTTGTACATATCTACATTTTGAGGTAATTGGAATAATATGTAAGCCAATTTCATTAGCAATTCAAAAACTATTGACACCGCTGTTTGTACTGGACACTGTACTATCAGAATCATGCTGGAACAATTTGCATTTGCTCTTCTCTAGTCAGAGCTAGCCATAGATCACTAAGAAAAACCTATTTCTATACTGCCAAGCCAACACTATAATCTTATTTTTAACTTAAAACATCCTACTAAAGTTAAAAACTTTTTATGGAATCGTTTGGAGCCACGTGTTCAACTTATGAACAAACAGCTCCTTACTTTTGCATTTACAAAACAGTAGTAAAATCATATAATCTTTGTGGAATCTGATTGTTTTATGTAAAGAACTCGAGACGGAGAGATCAGTGCTCTCATTGTTTGAAAAATTATAGTAATATAAAGTGGTTTTCATGATATGTGAAATATAATAGCAGAGGATCAATTTCTCTTGGCTACGACTTTGATTTCAGCGTTTCACTTTGAATTTCGTAAAAAAATTTGTCTGCTTTAATAACCATCTTATAGAAATTTCACTTCAAAAATTTGACTTATTGAGTTCATCACATAAGTTGAAAATTCCCGCTGGGATATTGCATAGAAATTTTTTGCCAAAAGCAGCTTTGTAGTATTAATAACGCTTAAGAATAACAGCTATTTATTGTACTATATCACATCACATCGCAGCGTAGTCTGTCTGTTTTGATTGACATACGCCGCCACGCTGATGGATGCGCGATATCGATACTTTGACTTGGCTACAAAAATTTGATACAAAGACGTGAATGGATTTTTATTTTGCAAATTTTTGCAAATTCGGAGCATTTTATAATTTTATTAAGTGCCGCTTTTATGATTTTTATGATAGTCTCTTCAACTGGAAAAAAGTTTCCCACGTTTCAATTTTTAAAATTTTTTTTCTTTTGCTAGACAAGCATGCAAAGTGACATCAGCGTCAAGAGCAACTTGACGCTTAAGCGCATCAAACGTTAAATTCTTATGCGGGAAGAAGTGTTCTGTAGCTATTTCTTTTGTCGAAGGTGGGGGCAGTTGCTGCAGCAGCGGTCAAAACTTATCTGTTAATATTATTTTGAGGCATTTTAATAGGATCAGATGAATTTTTTGATTTTTTTTTGTGATTTGGTTGGCAACCAACTTCTTTTTCTTGACATGCATGTCAATTGAAATTGAAAATGAAATCTCAGATTTCAATTATGAAATATTAGATGATTTCTTTTACATATGGCGATGTGTTTTTTATTTTCAACATTAATAAAGAATTTTTCTTATTTCTAAGTTGAATTTTGTGGTTCACGATAGTTTAAGTGTATGTGTTCATGTTAATGAAAAGATTGCGGTTTAATATGGGCCTTAATGTGGCTTTTCTCTAGATTTTTTTTTTTTAATGTATTGAAATGTATTTTGTTTTTTTTTTTAATTGATTTAATGTAAGTGTTCAGATTATATATCAGATTTCGATAATTTTGTGTACATACGTAATTTTGCTGTGGTAGCAATGCTATTTCAATGCGTAACACAAGTGACGCAAACATATTGTGATGTTACTCACTTTTTTTGGCACTTTTCTACAAAATATGTTATTTTCGTAACGAAATATTTTAATAGTTTCATGTATGTCTCACATTTAATTTTGGGAAATTGTATTTGAAAGCTTAAGTTGCATAAATATATTTGTTTTGTTGCATTTTTGCTGCTGATAATTCTTTTTTTAGTAAGCAAATTGAAAATTAAACACTTTCTGCATGCGCTAAATAAATTTAAGTGATATTGGCTTAAAGAAAATTAGTCATGAATTGTACAGCTGAAGTAATAAATTTGTATATGAAATGTTTTCGTACAAACTAAAATTTGCAGAACTACACAACAGTAACATTACTGCGCTCTTCTTGACAAAGGCAAAACAACTTTTGACCAATTACAACAAAGCAGTGTATCTTTGGTAACATTATAATTTTCCTACCCTATATAAAGTTTTTAAGTTTTAAATTTTTTCATTAAAAACGTTTCTTTTGTTTAATAATTAGGTTTTTCTAAAATTTTTTCTAAAAAAATACTTACACGGTTAGAAATTTTGGAATAAATTTTAATACTTTTGGGCTTACATATATGACTACACCAGAATTGTATTAAAATTCAATACTGTCTAGATATTCAAATATATTTTTAATACAAATTTGTATTAAAATTAAATACTCGTTCTTATTAAAATTTAAAAAAAAGAATATGTTGTATCCATTGGGATTCGAACCTGGTTCCCTTTCAATACAATGGTTGCATGAACATTTTAACGACATCAGCCAACGTAGTATCATATTAAAGTTGGCTAAATGTAATACTTGCGATAGCATCAAATTGATTCCAAATGTTTTAAAATATCGTTTTAATGTTTGAACTGTATTAGAATTTAATACAAAATTTTGTAATATATTCAAAAGTATTAAATTTAATCAAAATTCGCTTGTATTAAAATTTATTCCAAGATTTCTAACCGTGTATAAACAAATCATTAACTTTTAAATTTTTCTTAAGGCTGTTAAAACTTTCTATAAAATGTTGTAAGCTTAACTCAAATGTCGCTGTACTCTGAACAAACCATGTGCCAATAGCTGTAGCTTCTTCCCCATGAATTCTGAATTGAACTGAAAAAAGGGTACAAATTTTTGTCCACACATACTTAAGATAAGCTAATCCCACCATTAGTCTTCGCCACTTAATGCGGCCAATGGCCAGCAACAACAATAACAACAGCAACAAAAAGACAAAAACAGTGTTCTCGTATCAGCCGTGTGACCAGCGACAGCAACCAGAACAGCAACAACATATGTTCATAATTAATAATGAGAGTCGCAGTAAAACCCCAAAGGAAAGTGGAAAAAAAGGCTCGCTCATGAAAATTAAAAATAATTTGTAACCAACAATATCAGGAACAACACCAACACCAACAACAATAACAACTCTTAAGTGGTCGCATTAAGGTGTTGGAGGAGTCATGGATAAATGGTTGTGACTTGTTGGGTATCTTACTGACTGACTGTATGTTTGGCCTTTTATGGTATGCAGTTGAATATGAAACTTTGGATGAAGCGCAACAAATCCGTCATCACGACATGATTTCATTCATTTGAATGCGATTAAAAATTGAACAAAAAAAACCAATGACAACATGCAATCCTAACCAATTATTAGAAGCAGCAGCAGCAGTTGAAAAAGATACGAATTCTTTGATACCACAGATACAATTTTAGTCAAGGTTAGGGTGGTTCAACAGCTTTCAAGTTGTTTCATAATGTTTTGGAATTTTTGTAATATATAAGAACGAATGATAGAATTTAAAATTTCACTGATGCTCGATCTGAAAGATATTTCTAACATTTTACAGAAGTAGGGCATGTAAATTTCCTTTATTTTTGGGTAATTTTTCATTAATTTTAAGTCGAAACTTCTTTCGCGTTTTGTGATATGTTTATTAATCATATACATAAGACTTGCTTGGCTTATTATAGTTTCAAAAAGTATCAAAGAAGCCGATAAATGTCATATAGTATCGAAAATGCACAAAAGTATTATATATTATTGAAAACGTTGATATAAGTCTAAATTTATCACATACAAGTTGAACAGATTCGAAGAAAATTGAAAATTATCGAACAGTATGAAAAGTATCAAATATTATCGAAAATGTCAAAAAACATTGCTAGAATTTGAAAAGAAACAAGTCGTATCGAAAATGTTGAAGGTATTCGAAAAGTATCGGAGAAAGCGATAAAATGTGTTAAATTCAAGGAGACTATCGAGAAGTACAGAATTGTCAACAGCAATGAAAAGTATCATAAAGTTAATAAAATTCGAGGAAAATCGAAAAGTATCGAAAAAGTCGATAGAAATCGAAAGTAATCTAATAATATTAAAAATTCTAATACAATCGAAAAGTATCGAAAATGTCAATAGAATCGAATACATACAGGTTTATCAAGAAGTATGCATCATTAAAATCAATAAGAGTCCAAAAGTAACGAATGGTAATGAAAAGTATTGAAAAGTGTCCAATGGTATCGGAACATATCGAATGGTAACGAAAAAGTTGATAAGTTTGCACAATAATCCAATAATATTGACATGTCTATATATATGTAAGTATATATTTTAAAACTTTTCAAATCAAATTATTAAATTAACAGATATTTACTTAAGAATAATTACACTGCCAAAAGATATTGTAATTTTGCTTTAGTGGAGAAAAGAATATTTTTTAAAATCTATTGACTTTTTCTTGACTTAACATATTCGTGCAGCATGAGGTGAAAGCACTACCTTAAAAAATTCAATTTAAGAAGAAACATTTTGGGCCACTCTTAGCTAATTTCTGTTGTGACTGGTTGTGTCACTTATAATATACGCTCTTATTGTTGTTATATTTAATGTTGTTGTTGTTGTGGTTTTAATAAATCCAATAATGAAATAAGCTGCCACACTGACTGACATGAGCGCCTTTTTAGGCAAGCTCCTGTGAAATTTTGCTGGGAAGCGAAATTCCATTTCAGATCGATCGTTGGGTGCAATTTATTTATTTTTTTTTTTCTTCCATTGACATAAACAAATAAATACACAAAAGAAGCAGCAGAGCGTTAATTAATTTGGTTTTGTTTTATGATTTACTAATATAAATAAATAAAATTTGCAACTGTCTGTTTTGACAGCCGCAGATAAAAAGCAGAGTAAATAAACAAAAGCCAGCAATCTTTGAGTAATCGAGCGATGCTTATTAAAAGTCAAGCTTCCAAAGACTAAAGATCATATGCTAGACGCCGATTCACTTCGATCGAAATGATCGCGTTCGAAAAGTGAATCATTGAAGCGGAGAAGAAGAAACAAAATAATAAACAATGAAAAATAGCAGCTCAAAAATAATCAATCAACGATTTTAATGAAAAATATTTGCAACAACTTTGCGCTGATTTAAATTTACAAAATCAAAATCCAAGCAATGAAACAGAATAAACAAAATTTTCATAAAAACTAAAATCATTTAATTATGAGCTAACCAACCAAACCATCATAAAATAAAAATTAATCGCATTCTTGCATACGGTTGCTGCTGCTTTTCATTAGTCGTCGCTTTAATTTAGTCAATTTTCCATCTAATACAACGGTTTGTTTTCCACAAAATATTTTCCTACTTTTTGTTTATTTTCAAGCAACTCACTTCAATTTAATTGCTTTATTTGAAGCTAAACGCATTGCTTTACATTTATGACCCATAGCACACACATTTGTAGTTATTAATACTATGGGGCTGCTGTATTCCATTTTCAGCGCATCTATTTTATCTATCTTAAGAATGCTTTATCCTTAAGTATCTACGCAATTGTTAAGTCATTTCATTAATGTTTTTAGCTGCCGAAAGGCATTTTTATTTTCTAACCTCGAAATTTAATTTCGTTTGCAAAAATATCATTCTCCGACTGCTGGTTTATGTGTTTATTTAAATATATCTACGTATGTACTATACGTATGATGTTTCTCTACAGAAGTTTGATAGTTTACATTATTGACTTATTTTGTGTGCTTCGGCACATAAAAATAGTCGTGGGAAACTTTTAATTATCGTAGCAATTAAACTATTTATTTACTTATTTTTGATCACAAACAGCAATTTAGTTTGTTATTTTAAGTTGATTTGAATTATTATTAGAATACTATTAAATTGTTTATGTGTACTGTTCCATTTATTTTAATGAGTTTTTACGAAAACTTTGTATTACCAATGCTGATTCGTCAAGTACATTTTTGGAAAATCAATTTGTATTTTAGTAAAAGTGGTTTTTTTTGTCGGAGTTGGGGATTCTCATATTGAGACGGAACAAATGTTACAGAAGAGGTTGTTGAGGAAGATGCTAAGCTAGTCTTGACTTGCGTGAGCTTGTCCGTCGAAAATGGCCAGGTTTTGGAGGAGCAGCTCATACATTTTTTAACACCATTGTCGTGTTAGGTACAATCGCATAAAGCCATCGTTTGGAAAGAGTTTACCCAAAAACTTTACAAATTTCGTCTGCCAAGCGCCTTATTCACTTGATATAGCCCCGTCTGATTTTTTTTGTTCACGAAGCAAAATTATCACTTCGAAGAAGTCGCTTTGAGTCAGTTGAAGCCATAAAACCAAATTCACTGAAAGCTATTCCTTAATCAGCCAATCCTAAATGTGTGGAGGACTGGATTAGCGCTGGTGTAATGTAGTGGGGACTGTCTTCAAAGCGGCATAATATATTTTTACTATCTGACGTAATAATAAAGATGTCGAAAAGATATAAGATTTTGCGATTAAAATTTTAAGAATTCTCCACGTGATGAGTGATTTTTGTTGCAATTCATTGGTAGTTTTTTTAATTTGTTTTAACAATGTTTTTTATGAGACGTAATTTTGTTTCAAGACTCTATTTGAAGATATTTTTGGTTGTACACGTTGTCAGTAAAAGTGAAAAATTGACAATTTTCGGACGTAATCGATTCTCTTGATACTTTTCGATATATGTATGGATGTATGTATATTAGATATGTTCAAATAAATGGCGTGTTCCAGAATACTTCAAGAACACTCGGTTTTCGAAAATTAATTCATATTTAAGTATATGATCATCAAAAAAAAAAAAAATAATCCTAGGATTGCTACCAAAGCAGCAAAATTTTAATTTTTGGAATTTGATCAAAAAATAAAGAAAATTTGATTTTTTCTTATTTATAATATTTTTTTAAAATTTTTTTTCCATTTTCTTTATGTACACATAAAGAAGTACCAAAAGAAATTTACCGCTATTTTTTAAGCCTCTATATAAGGGTAAAAACTGGGGTATCATCGCGAGTAGAGCTTTATACAGGGTGTTTTTTTTAGAGGTATAGAGCTTCGAATTGAAATAAAACACAAGAAAATCGTTTTAATGTCCATCAATTTGGCTTTATTGGAAGGATAATTTTATGCCATTAATGTTTAAATACGATTTCGGGCATGTGGCCGCCGCGGCTGGCTCGAATAAAGCCAATTCTACAGGTCCAATTTTGAACCACTTTTTCGAGCATATGGGGCCGTATGTCGGCAATAACGCCACGAATGTTGGCTTCCAAGTCCCCTAACGTTTCTGGTTTGTTGGCGTAGACGAGCGACTTCACATATCCCCAAAGAAAATAATCCAATGGTGTCAAATCACACGATCTTGGTGGCCAATTGACAGGTCCATTCCGCGAAATTATGCGCTCATCGAATGTTTCCTTCAATAAATTGATTGTGACGTGCGCTGTGTGGCATGTAGCGCCGTCTTGTTGAAACCACAACTCATCCACATTCATGCCATCCAATTCGGGAACAAAATAGTCGGTTATCATGGCTCTATACCGGTCTCCATTAACGGTAACTGACTCTCCAGCATTATTTCGGAAGAAGTATGGCCCAATGACTCCACCAGCCCATGGAGCACACCAAACAGTCAGTTTTTGTGGATGTAATGGCGTCTCAAGGGTCTCATGTGGATTCTCTTCACTCCAAATGCGGTAATTTTGCTTGTTGACGTAGCCATTCAACCAAAAATGAGCCTCATCACTGAACAAAATTTTGCGATGAAAATCAGCATCGAGATCAATCTCATTTTCGGCCCATACACCAAAATCACGACGCATTGCATGGTCTCGCGGCTTTAATTCTTGCACAAGCTGGATCTTGTAAGGTCGCAAGCCAAGATCTTTGCGCAAAATCTTCCATAAAGTTGATGGACAAAGCTACAATTGCTGTGCACGGTGGCGAATCGATTCATTCGGGTCCTCTTCAACATTTTGCTCTACAGCGGCAATTGTTTCTTCGGTGCGCACTGTTCGACGTCTCTGCGGATGCGTATTATCACATAGACTAAACGTAGTGCGAAAACGACCCATGGTTAACCGAATTAATTGCTCTGATGGACGATTATGTCGACCATAAAATGGACGGAGCTTGCGGTGAACTTCGCGAACTGAACCATTATTTTCGAAATAAATTTGCACGATTTGCAAGCGTTGTTCTTTTGTTAACCTGTTCATGATGAAATGGCAAACCAAACTGAACATAAATGACATTAGAGTTGCCAGATTTAACCATAAAATGCCAGTTTTATCTCTATTCGAAAAACAAACCTCTAAAAAAAACCCGTTATTTGAGTCTTTAACATAAATAAATTTAAGTTCAGAGACATTGGAGAGGTATATTTTTTTACACCTCTTATAAAGGAATTTCTTAATGTCACAGTATTTTGTTAGATATCAAAAAGAATTACACTCCACCTGTCGCAATCAGTTCAGTAGCTTGTAAATCATATACTAATCGTATTATTTGCGCACTAGTTTAAGCGTGTGTCGTACTCTCGCTATGAAAAAAATTGCATATTTCTAATACAATAATTCAAAAATTACATGCATTACAAAGTTAATCTCTTGAATCTTTTTGTGTCTCTGCTTTTCAATTAATATGTATATCACAATTTCATTGGTCATTAAAAACATTATGTAATACACAATTAGATATAAAAATCATAGCATTCAAAATTAGCTGCAAAGTTATCGTAATTTTATAAAATTCTACAATTTAACGTTATAGTCTAAGAGTCGGCTGTAGAAAAGTCGAGTGTATATGATTACAGGATGGAATGCATGCCAAATGATAGAGCTCGACAAGCCTAAATAGAATATCTAGGGTTGCCTTGCCAAAGCCTGTCCCGATGGCCGAAAATGCCCGAATTTTAATTAAAACTGAAGTACATAACAGCTCGAAATGTATGTCAAATGATAGAACTCGAAGAGGCCTAAGTATAATACATGGGATTGCATTGTTGAATCCTGTCCCAAACATGGGTTTTCGCTGGTTTTTTGGGTCAATTTTCATTAATGAAGATAACAGCTTGAGATTTGTGCCAAATGATAGATATTGAAGAGCCTAACTAGAATATATAGGGTTACATTGTCGAATCTTGTCCGAAACATGAAACCCTATATACTTATTCTATTTAGGCTCATTGAGCTCTATCATTTGGCATACATCTCATCCTGTAATCTTATACACTCGACTTTTATACAGCCGGCTCTCCGCCTATTACCCACAATCCAATGAAGAAAAAACATCACTTCATCACACTTGGCCCAAGATATTCGAATATCCTTAAATTAATTTATTGTATGTATATCCGATCTATCAAAACAAAAGGAAAAAAATTACAAACTGTCTAAAGACATTAATCACTAAATCACGCAAAATATATTAAAAAATCGTGCAATGAAAAAAGGGTAACCAGATGTATTAAATTACAATCAGAATTTACAAAAGAAGACAAAACAAACTAGCGCCCTCTGCTGACAGCCAGCCATCACAGGTTGACGACAAAGTTGATAATTCTTTGGTGTTCCAAATATTGCACACATATTCGTTATACAATATCCCAGCAGGAAAATGAGCAAGACCTTACTCGGAGAAGGCCTGCTAGCACTGCTGCGATTATATAAGGACTTCTCAAAACTAGATTTTCACGCAAATAAAAATACAATCACAGAAGGCATAATATGCCTTGCCACAACAGACGTGCTATCAGGCCTGATATTAGAAGGCAAAGAAAAAGGACTCCATTTACTTTAGCGCTTTTCTGTTTCTTTTTTATTTCATGTATTGCAATGTTTTATGATTCGGCATAACTTTTTTGTCATATGCATCGTACATATACGACATGAAAAGTATACACATGGTTAGAAATTAAGAGAGGTGTGCAGGTTAGTCTTTTGTTGTTTCATGTTATGTTAAGGAGGTAGAGTTTTGTGTATTCTTTGTCAAATTGTAAAGTCATTAAAAAAATATCAACGCAAGTGATATGGCGCGGATAAAAAAAAAACAATTAATATTTAGTCTTTAAATTTATTAAAATTAAATTTTTGTCAAGTACTTCTGAGAGTCCTTCTACGGTAAGCGGTCTTAGAAAGCCTGCTTAGGAAGGCCTGTTTTCTGCGGCCATTTCATATAAAAAAGAAAGTACGTTTGAAAAGAGGGTGGAAGGCCTTATACTTACCAAGGAAGGCCTTCTAGAAGCACTGTTAGCTCTTGCCCTTGCCTACTGGGATGGTGATGGTTATGGTGGTGGTTTTAACTGCGGTGACTTACATTGTCAGTGAGACAGCTTAAGCCACTTAAAACTGTAAGGGTTAAGCAACATTTTTTTTGCGTCACCCTCTTTGTGCAGCGATTAAACTTTTTATATCCTAAGTGAATTTGCTAAAAAAATTGCAAATTAAGGACCTTTCCAGCAAATTCGTGCATATCAACGCTGTGGTGCGTTTCACGCTTAAGTAATCGAATATTGAATATCCTTTTGTTAATTGCAGTGATTTTTATCGCTTAAGGAAGCGAAAACTTACAACTGCGGAAGTCGACAACGACAAAGTTGAATGCATTGACACAAGGACAAAATGATGAACAAAAACCACAAAAATGTTTAATATATATAATTTTTTTCGTTTTATTTTAGTTTAATTATACTACAAGTTTTTAGTATATGTGAGCTTGAGAATGTGTATGTTACGTTAACATATACAAAGGTATATGTTGCATACTCGTTTGTGTGTCAACAGCTCCTTTCACAGGATTATTCGTTTGACGACGGCATTGATTATTTTGCCTTTGGTAAATTGATCACTTTGGTTCTACTTACGTTACGTTAATGTTAGTTGTGCATTCATTGTTTTGTTGACATTTGCGCATGCGCGCTTAAGTGCAAGCGTGTGTGGCATTTAGCGTTTCATTTGATTTCCTGTGCCAGCGATCGAGCGTTACTTTGTGTGTTCAAGTGGTTTGGAATTTCGAAAAAATTGTATCTCATGTTGTAGGTGATTTTTTGTAGTTCCTACATTTTTCTTTCAAAAGAGCCGTTTGAAACTAATTCTACTTTCGAGTCTATAAAGACAGAATTACACAGTTCCCAAAAATCTCCAATATTTAAAAAAAAAAAACTTTAAAATGAGGTTCTTAGACTTAAAGTCAGCAATCATCAAACTTACGCCAATAAGTCTTCAAAACAGTGTGATTTCGAGTTTAGTGTCCACGAGCTATTCAAAAATGGCCAAAATACCATTTTTTGGGGGTCTCAACCCCCATATCTTAAAAATTATACGTGATGGATAATTTTTGAGCCCAGACTCATTTTCAGCATGCAAAAATATATCGAAAACACACAGTCACTTCCCATTAGCAAAGCCCTTGCATCACTATGGCAATATTATGGCAAATGTTACGTTTGAAAAGGTGGACGGTATCACTTCACTTTTTGATGGAAATGTGCCATTTTGCAGGAATCCAACTGTTCAACAATTTGTAAGAAAAATCTTTGTCAATTTTATCTACACGCAATTTCTTTCATAAAGAAATCGATTAACCTTTTATAGATAATTTTTGGGTCATTTTTCTATTACTTGAAGTTCTTATCTAGTTTTCCATTAATTTGACCCAAAATTAATTTTAATTTTTGTCTGATTTTCCTTTTGCCCAAATTTTTGGGGTAATATCACATTGGATAATTCAGCGTACATCACTTTGAAACCGATACAGGAATCTGCGATTTATTAACCTATAAAAAATTATCTAAAATTTTATATATTAAAAAAGTTGTTTTGGAAATAAAAAACTTCCGAAAAAATGTTAAATAGGCAACTATAATTTTGAAACGTCTTTTGTACGAAATTCCATTGGCCATTTATGATTTTAGCTAAATTTTGTCCACACCTAACGATTTATTATGGATGAACAAAGTCAGAATTTTTATTACATATACATATAGCCATATAGCAGTAGAAAAAAAAACTCCTTAAGTTTTCAGTGCAGACTGCACCCTGTAAGCCCAATAAACTTAAGCCAAGCAGAAATTTTTAACATTTATTTGCTTTAAATGCGTAATAACATTTAATTAATGCACTGCAAGGCTAATGATGATGACTTTAAGACCTAAATTACAGGTACTACTGCAGCAACTACAACACAAAGAACTGAACATCGATCTCAAAACGCTACAGTAGTAGATGGCTACAGAGCGCAATATCAAGCTCGTAGACCATTAAGTTGCTATGACGTAAACGATGCACGTTTTAGCGCAAATATCAGCGATTTAAATTAATTAAATGAAATACGAGATTCGCCTCAAAAGCAAATGTTGTCAGTGTCGTTGTCATCGGCAGCGCCGCACCATACAGCATCTCACACAGCATTGCAATTAAAATGTGATCAACAACAGCCAAGCAGCGATCGCATAAATAAATGAAATTAAATTAAAAAAGAGAAGAAAAAAAATGAAAATTCGTTGTTAACTTTTTATGTAAACATAATTTAAGCTCATTGGCTAAAAATAAAAATAAACATTAACAATTCATTATTATGTCAAAATCAATTAATAAAACGCAACGCAGTCAAGTCAGAGAGTAAACCGTGGCACACACATAATCTTTGCTTCAGCACTTTGGGTGTTAAAAACAAAGCGAAGACAACAACTGAGCGTCAAATGTAAACAAAACCATGTTTTCATGAATTTTTGTTTGAAAAAAAAAAACATTTTTTTTATTTTGAATTTAAAATTGGAATTGAGTTTTTTTTTTGTTTGTTTCCGAAAGCTTCACACATTTTTTTTGGCTTTTCAACACTTGTGCTGTGCGTAGCAATTGCTATGTGGTATGATCAACGAACCGTATGTGTTTGCTTGATCAGTCAACAACATTAGCAGTATTTGTTTTTGTTTTTCTTGGACGAAATCAAGCGGCAGGGGGCGTGGTATGCTGCAAATGAGGTGAAATTAAACAAACCGCGCGTTAGTAATTAATTCGTTTTAATTTTTTTTTTCTGAGTGCAGCGTTTACATTGAACTTGTCACTTTAGAGTTGAGTGGTAAAGGCGGAGAAAAAATATTTTTTCATGTTATAGAAAATGACATGTAGAGATTAACATAGTTCAGTTGAGATAAAATTATTTATAAAAACTGTTCAAATTGTCGAACATAAAAATGATAGCTCACCCCAAACAAAAAGGTATTTTTGTATAAGAAACTAAAGAAAAATCCACCAAAGTAATTCTGTTTGTAAAAGGAGTAATACACCATGGGAAAATCTACGTAAAAAATCGGGGAAAAAATCATTTATTTACAGAGAGACTATGTCCTTCGGTATTTTTGATACTATTACTTTTTTATTGATATTTTCGATGTTCACCAAGACTATTCGATATTTTTCGACTAATTTGATACTTTTCAACTTATGTCAACCATTTTCGATGATTTCTTGATATATTGGATACTTTTCGATATTTTTCAATGATAGGTATGCTACGATTTTTTGATAATTGTACCTTTTGCAAGTGTGTTTTGATATGCTTTTATGTTTTGATATTTAATTTTTTTTGTAGTTTAACATCAAGTTGTTTTCCAAACAAACACTTTTCTTTTTATTTTTATCACAAAAAAAAAAAAATAATAAAATTAATTTGAACCGAACATTCAAGTAAAAAATAGCTGATAAACTCTTTTGTTATATGAATATATGATTTTTTATTTCACCATCACCGACATCCAACAAAATGGTCACAACTTTAAAACGATTATTGAGTTTTTTTTAAGTTCCTTTCTTTTTTGATTCTGAGCTCTTCTTCCTTAGAAAAAATTTCCTTAAAGTTTAAAGAAAAGGTTTTATTTTAAGTTTTCGTGCCATTTCTTTAAGCAAAGGGATTTTATGGAAAAGTATAAGTTTATACTTTTTTATGTTCCGAATATGTTATTATATTTAAGAAAAATTCCTCTGAATGATTTTTCCATTTGCATAATTTTTCCGTTCGTTTAAGAAAAGTTTGCCTTTTCGTTTACATGCGATTTTACATTATGTTGATAATTCTGGGAAACATTCCACAGATGACTTTGCTTACACTCATATTTCTTGCAGGAAATTATTTTGATGATTTTACTGTTCACTATTTTTAAAGAAATAATGTCCAAAATCTTTTCATAGCATATTATTTTTTTATTTTTCTTTGTAAATTTTGTTCACAAATTTGAGCATAACATTCTATGGTTTTAACTGTTCTTGGAATAACTTCAGTCGAGTATCGTTTGTGATTCAATCTTAAAAGCTTTGTAAAACTGTACCTTAAAAGGGCGTAATTCCGCTTCTATGTTTTTACTAAAAGATTTTTTCTCCCTGTAAGCATGCTAGTATACGTTTTTCTTGTGAACATGAATTTCAATTAAGCTCTTTAATTATTAAAATTTTTGAGGAGAAAATCTTCATTGTTAGCTGTTTGAAATTTTACCTTACAATTTGAATGAGAAGAAATCAACTTTGGATTCTTCCTGAAGTCCGAAAAATCAAAGCTTAAACTACGAGTCTTATTGTTTATGTTATGAATGTTATGTTTGGAAAAAATAGAGTTATAAAGGTAATTTTTAAATTGTAATTAGTAGTGCTCACTTCCACAGTAGAAATACTCCCAGGCTTAAAGAAAATTTTCTAAAATGATCAACCCTATTTGTATCGAAGTATTTGTGTTGATCACCATTTTAAATTCAATTGACTAACATATTATTAAGCATTTAACATATTTAGCTTATTTAATCAACAATGTGTTTACTTTAAGCACCCGTCGGCATTTTACCAAAAAAACAAAATTGAAAAAAAATAAAATCGAAAAATTTGTTTAATGTAAAAACAAAAAACAAACAAATCAATTCCGTACCAAATGAAAGATCAAGAAAAACTCAAAAACAAAAAAAAAGAAAGCAGGAGTACACAGGAATCTGGCATAGGTAAATTGACAAATATTTAGACAACATTGATCGCCAGACGTTGACGAAGTGATCAACACGTACGTTATACGATGATGATGTTGGCGTTGATCGCGCTGATGATTGTGCTGGTGCTGTCTAAATGGAAATGCGCGCTTTGACCATGTCAGCAATACCGCCTAAACTAAACCTTTTCACAACATTTAAATGCTTAACGCCTATACAAATATAAAATGTGTATGCGATCAGTGTGATCGTTTATAATCAAACATGAGAGCGAACACACACATAAGCTGGGATGCATTAACTTCATGGTGTAACTGCAACTGAATACATGGTGGTGTAAGCACGCAAGTGTTGTACAAACAAACATTTTTAAGCGCTTTAAGACTTTTTAAGCAGAACAGACATACATGCGTACGTACTGGAATAGCGCGTGAGCAAAGCGTTGAAAAGGTTCTTTCTTTACATACATACATACATCATCAACTTCATTTAAGACAAAAGTCGCGATCCTCAATATACAAAAGTGATCATTAGCAGTTGACCATAAGTTGTTGTTGTTATTGTTGTAAACATTATCTGTCTGCATTTACTTAGTCGTTGCTCAAACTTGTGATTGCACTCAATTATCATGCAGCATTGAGAGAAAAAGAAAAATCAATTCCTGCTACCTATGCGATTTTTGCTTCTGCATCATTAAGTTGCTTGGTTGCGCCTTTTAACAAAGCAAACTTTTTCAGTTGTTTGAAAGATTTAATTTGTTGTTATTTTTGTGCTAATAAAGAATTTCTTGTTTTTTATTATTAAATTAACTATTATAAATGATACACAACGCAATGGTAATAAAATTGATTTTTAAAAAGTTTACTTAAAAACAAAAGACTTAGGCAACGAACTTTTTGAGTAATTTTGTTAACAGCGTTTTACTTATATATATTTTTTTTTGCATTTATGTTATCCAGCAACTAATTTGAATGATTTTATAACTTGTTTAGTGATTCGATTGAAATGATAGGGATCTGTGTAAAAACTTTTTGGGAAAATTATATGTTCAGCTTTTATTGTATCATTATTGATCGCAGTATAGGAAAGTAGGATTATCTTCATAAATGTTTTGAGAGCATATTGTGATTCCAAAAAAATCAAAATATGTTATATTTTAATTACAAACAACATTTTGAATGGTTTTACTTGAATTTTGAGACTAACGATAATTGTGAAAAATTATATCTTAGTATTATATCTTCATCATCAACACACCTACAAACAAAAAATTAAATGTTAAAAAATTAAAATAACAAAAAACAATTACCTTTTTGTTCTTATTACGTACGCCCAAGGCCCGAATATATTGGAAAATTAAAAATTATATCTTTCCTTAGTTTTTGTTTTTGATCCAAGCCAACCCAATCAACCCTCCAACCCACATAATTCATATTCAGAGAAAAACTTTATTCATTTTAACCCCTAAGTTTTGATATTATCATATGCAAAACAAAAGACTTAAGAAAGAAACTTTTCGTTTCCTTAAATTTTTTTGCTCTCATACTTTTGTTTTGTCTATTTTTTTTTAATTTCTATGTTTTATTCCTTTCACTGATTTCAATTATTCGAAAAATTTCTTGTTCACTATTTTATTTGCATAAAAATGCCTAAAATGTAAGCCAGTATATTATATTTTTACCCTCAAAAACCATGATAAAGGTTTTTCTTTAGGTAAAAATGTTTTGCATTAAATGTTTTTCCCAATGGTAAAAAGCAAATAGTAGTCCTTTAAAAAAAAAACCAAAAATCATCCTTTTTACTTATATTTATTCAACTTCAAATCGATTTTTCCGCTTTGTTTGCATATGTGGTGGGTGCTCGCACACAAACTCAATATTTGTGCCGTTTCGTGTACTATGCCCTTTTGACCAGTTTGTCTGCTTTAAGGCCAGACAGTTAAATTTTTTTTTTTGTTAAAAAAAAGTCAAGAAAAAAAAAAGGATTCAAAGACATGTTGCCGCTGTAAGCAAGCAAATATTTAAATTACTTATACAGCCGTTTTGCTTAGCTACAATTTGAGTGCTTGTTAAACACAACGAGATTTTTCGGTTAAAAAAAAAAATTAAAATGAAATTCCTTAGAAAATCTGTAGCTGTTCCATATGATATTCCAAATTACATTGCTGCACTCGCAATACTAAGCCGCAAAATCAATTATGAACGGCCACTATTGTGTTAAATTGCATGTGTTGGTATTTGTCACATTTTTATGTTTTGCCCTTAAGAAGCTCAGCAAATTTGTAGCTCATAAGCAAGATGCAAGAACAATAGATACAGTTGCAGTCACAATTGATGCATCCTGCGATTGCGCCTGCGTACACAGCCAACAGCGCTGTTGTTTTGTCTACTTCTGGCCAACACATACAGAGGATCTTGCATGCAAAAAAAAAGCGTAAAATCAATTTGTTGTCCTTTTTGTGTGTGTGTTTTTTTTAAATATGCGGATACGGGTTTGGTTTGCATTAATCGCATTATTCCGCTGCTGTTATGATTTGGGTGTAGTTTTAAGAAAATAAAATCAGAAGGAAAACAAAATATTTTGACTAAAGAGTCAGTTTTTGCATTAGTCACAGTCATCGATTTCAATTGATTTTTTTTGCATAGATTTTTTCATGTGTTACTTGCCGTCTTGTTTCCTGTGCTGTTCTGTGTGTTTTCTTGGCAGGCGTTACAAATTAAATTTTGTGGGTTGGTTGTTGCTCTACAAAATTGACATCAATTAATTTTGAATATTTTCAGTTTCTTGGTTACTTTGTTGCTAAGGCATAAGACTTACTGTATTTTTGATGTTCATTATAAATTTAAAATTTTATTAAAAATAATATTAAATTTACTAGTCAAGTTAATCTCTTATAACATAATATAATTTATCGCCCTCGAAAAATTTTATTAAAAGTTAGTGGAATTAAGTAATTTGTTGTGACACCTATGCAAAAGACTCTCAGCGTCAAATCGATGAATCTTAGAATAGGAGTTAAATTGAACTTTGTATATACCACTTGCAGGATATAGGACGTATTCGTGTCAAATTTATTTTTGATTGCTTTCTCAGTACTCAAGGTTACGTGAGGAAATAATTTTTTTTTACTAAAATTGTACAAAAGTTTTAAGCAACAAACTTATTTCTTCTTCTTTTTATACCCTACACAGAGGGTATATTCACTTTGTTTCTCCGTTTGCAACACCTCGAAGGGGGCGTGGCAGGTATGGAAAAGTATTTATATTCTTGATCAGCGTCACCACCTGAGTCGATTTAGCGATGTCCGTCTGTCTGTCTGTCCGTTGAAATCAGGTTTACGGGAAAACCAAGAAAGCTAATTGAATGAAACTTTCACACACAGGTCACATCTTCTTGCAGGCATCTTGCTATTGAAAATGGGCGTAATCGGTTGACGGACACGCCTACCGCCCATACTCTATGCAAATTTACCCTGGCCAATTTTGAAAAAAGTTGCAGGGATTTTGATGAAACTTGGTGATTTGGTGTGAACCACATTAGGATTAGGCTGGGTTTCAAGTTTCCAAAAAGTCGTACAGAGGCATGGCACAGCACTAAATTTTATCATTTAAACTACCATATCTTGTGAGCCGTTCAAGATATTGCGATGAAATTTGGTAAACGGATACATATCAAATATATCTTGAATTGAGATAAAAGTAGGCGGAATCGAGAAAATGGGTGTGGCACTTTTCAACTGTTAAAAATTTTGATTCCGTATATCTCAGAATTGGCACAAACGATTTCCATAAAAATTTTGGCGATGATGCCGCTGAAAGCAGTCATCAATACAATCTCAGCTTCTTTACTGAAAAAATTCGCTCAAGGGCGTGGCACCACCCACAATATTTATAAACGTTAATAAAGAGAACTAACAACGTAATCGTTATGAAATTTAATGAGGTAGATATACTTCCTATAAGGTGTATTATAACAAAAATTTGGTTCAATAGTACCTGTGGGCGTGGCACCTCCCATATAAGCAAAAAACGTTTATTATTATAGATAGTGTGCTATGAGAGTAATCTTCATAATATTTAGTCTATAGATGTCAGTTACTATAAGCTTTAAAAATAAATGAATTTTGACAGGATTGCATCCGTGGGCGTGGCACCTCCCATATTAACATAAATTTGTAAGCGCTGTTTTAAGTGAACTATTGCAGCAATTGCTATGAAATTTAATGTAAGTTGTTCAGTTGCTATAGAGTATATCTGAATCAAAATTGGCTGAAATAGCACCAGTGGGCGTGGCACCTCCCATACAAGTAAAATACGGTAAGTGGCATATTTATCGAAATATGTGAGCAATCATACTAAAATTTGGTATACGAGGTTTGCTTATGGAAAGCTATTTCTGGATCAAAACCGGGCTGGATTGTACCAGTGGGTGTGTCACCGTCCTAAATTTTAAATTTAACTGCGGCACATATCGCAAACTATACAAGCTATTGTGCTGAAATTTAATATGAGGATGTCGATCACGAATATAGTTTATTGAACCAAAAGTGGGCGGAATTGCACAAGTGGGCGTGGCATATTTCTAATTTTTCATTTCTATTCGATTTTTTTCAACATTTTCCTTATTCTTTCGACTTTTTCAACCCTGTAACGTTTTCCAATATATCCTATATGTATTTGTTCGACTTTTTCAACTTTCTTCATTAGTTTCTATATTTTTTCGACTTTTTCATCCATTTTGAATTGTTTCAACTTTTTTAGAGTTTTTCAACCTCTCTCAACTTTTTTCAACATTTTGAATATATTTTCGACATTTTCAACATTTTTCAACCTCTGTCAACCTTTCTAACATTTCACATTTTTTTCGACTTATTCAACCTCTTCAACGCCCTTTTAACATTTGCTTAAAAGGTACTTTCAACGCAGTGTAGGGTATGTGAGTTTCGGCCTGGCCGAAGATAACACCTTAACTTGTTTTACTTATTTTTGGTTTTTGTTCACAAGGCTGCAACGAAAAGAATGTTTAATTTTGCCCTCCACCCTCCCATCAAATCACTAGCAGTGCTTTGCAAGTATACTTTGCCACATAAAACCGCTCCCCGTAAATCAGTTAAGTCAAAATTTAATGGCGGTGAACTATAAGCTAAGCTGAAGCCATCAATGGGTTATGCGTCTCAAAATTGATTTTTTATTATTTTCAAATTCGTAAAATAAAGTTTATACTTAAAAATACAAAGTATTTAATAAGGCAAAAGATTTTTTCAATATTACATCGACAAAAATATGGCTAAGTTCAGAAAACTTTCTTCTTTTCGATTTAGTACAAACATTTTGTAATTTTCGTCATATAATGATGTTGCTTTCAAAAAAGCGATGTGATCTCAGAACTCCTTTAATTTTCCATTAAAACATATTAAAGCTGTTATTTAAACGAGGAACAAGTTTTCAATTGCAATCAGTTTTTCGTTTTTCCTCAAACAAAATACAGTGGAATCCCGATAATTCGTACCCCGTTAATTCAAAAATCTCAATAATTTGTAGCAAATTGTTGGTAACTTAAAAAAAACCGTATTTGGATTTCACAACCTCTCATAATTCGTAAGGCAAAGCAAAATTCTATGGAACTACAGTTTGAAAAAAAATATCAATCATAGTAGGCAACTATGCTACGTTCATCATTTACTTTTTTTGATGGAATTTTTTGTTATTTTCGTGGTCAGTTTGTTCGTTGCTTTACCAGAGGTAACTGTTGCAAAAGCAAAATATCATTTCAGCCATGAGCAAAAAAATATTTATCGAAAAATCGAAACCTCGTTAATTCGAAAACCCCTGTGATTCGGAAAAAATTGCTGGTCCCTTGCGATTACGATTTATCCGGATTACACTGTATATTTATATTTTCGCTTGAGTGAATTATACATTTTTCATAAATTTGGAAGTTTATTCCAAAGCAAAGTATTTCTTTTTATGGCGACAAGAAAAATTGTAAAAAATTCCAAAGTGTTAAATATACTTTCACCTTTTATATTGGCCGGGCCGACATAAGAAAAAACAAAAAATCTTTGCAACGCAACATTTTGGCCATAATTTTCGAATTTTTGGAATTTTCATTTTTAAGAATTAACTTTTGCAATGTCACATATATGCCACATTATGGCATAATGTGTTAAGAAAAGTCATATATACTTAATGGCAAAAAGTTAAACTTTAATTTGTTATTTGTTTAGCTTGGTCTTACACCAAAATTTACTTATAGCCATAGTTTCAGCACACATTACTTACTCTGCAAACGAAAGACTTAAGCAACAAACTCGCTTCATATATTTTTTTTTATTGCAAACACAAACAATTTTAATTTAGTTAATTGATTTTTTCCCTTAGTTTTATTTCCTTATGATAGCAATACAAACTACATGCTGCACTTAATTACATTGGTTACCACGCCTTCAATGTGCGTGAGGGAGGGCACTCGCTGGTACCATGCTTCAGCTGCTTCGGCTCTTTTTCTGTTTACGCTATGCTCATAAATGAAAAATTCGAAAAAAAAATTGTTTGTGTATCTCTTTATGTTATGTTGACCAATACTTATATGGTGCGTGTGTGTGCGTTAATGCTACCTTTATGCTTATGCTTTGTATAAAAAGAATTTTTTAATTTATGTTCATTGTATTTTTTGTAGGGCAACCATTTTTGATTTTATTTTATTGGTCTTTTTTCTTTTTTAATGTTTTTTGGTACAAATTTCAATTTGGCGCTGTTTTAATATTTTATTTTTTGTTATTTTTCTTATTTTCCATAGCGCTGCAAGGAAAAACTCAACACATTGGCTGTTTCCGTAATGAATCAATGGCCTGGCGTGCGTTTACGCGTTACCGAGAGTTGGGACGAGGATAATTTGCATGGTGCTGATTCTTTGCATTATGAGGGTCGCGCTGTGGATATTACAACATCAGATCGTGATCGTACCAAATATGGTATGCTGGCGCGTTTGGCTGTGGAGGCTGGTTTTGATTGGGTCTACTATGAAAGTCGAGCGCATATACATTGTTCAGTGAAATCGGGTAAGTACAATGTGCATATTTTTTGCTTTATTGAAAATCAAATGTACGACATATTGTGGTTTGTAGCCAAAAATAAAACAATCACCGATTTAGGCAATAAGAAAATTAAAGCCACATTTAAAATGAAGCACTTCGAACTGAATAGCATGTTTAGCAAAATGCTAAGAACTTACAGTTTAATAGTGAGTTAAGCTGAAAAATGTTAGGTATACTAAATTGTAGAGGAAGAGAAATCAAAAGAAATTAAAAGTTTTAGATTTGTATTTGATTAAGTTAGGCCTTTTTATTTATTTTTTTTATTTTATCAAGATATAATTTCTGTGTTTTATTTCTGTTCACATTACATTTTTTGATTTGTGTAATGATTTTCGAGTAAATGGCCAGAAATCATTTGACAACCTCTTTAAACGATCACCACAGCAAACTCCCACCATATGGTTCAGGTCTTAGCAGCAAATTTGCTCAAAAATTTTCTTTTGAAATTTTGAAAAATTACTAACAAAAATGTCTACAATGTGGTACGTCCACCAGACTGCAAGTTCCTTACTAAACTAAGTAGTATTAAATTGTATGTCCGCTAGACTAAATGTTAATCAGATTTTCAAGTAACAGATTTTGCTTGTAGCGATAAATTTTTGCATCAATTTTGTTCTGTTTTGGATTTAATATTTAGAATTTTCTCTACAAAAACATTTTCTTTTCTACACATGAAGTTCCATCCATTAATGCAAAATGTTAATTTCATGCTTGTCGTATTAACGCGACATTAATGCGTGTTTTCCACTATAACAAGAGTAATTTTGCATGTCGCATGTCAGACGCGCTTCCGTCTTATTGCAATTTTCTTAGCCGGTTGGCTGGTCAAGTTGAAAGGCGTGGGCAAATTTTTCTTATTAGTGCTGGTTAAATAAGGAATGATTTGAAATATGACATTGCAAGGATAAAGAAAAAATTAAATTTGGCTGAAAATACGGTATTTGATTCTTGAGTGACATATTTTAAATAGAAAAAAAAAATCTCTAAAAATGCTGAGTTTTAATACGTGAGTCTTACGATGCTGCTATATAAGTGACCCAGATAATTTTTTTCTTAAGTTTATTGGTATATACGAAGACAGAGGAAAGACGCCAGAATGATTAATTGATATAAATTCCACGAAAACATTAATGCATTTTGTGTATAATAATAATATTGCAAACATGCACTGGTCATCCAACGAGAGGTACCACTTTAAATATCGCGCCATTTTTGAACTGTCAACGTTCAACTATGATTAAGATGACTTTTGATAAGTGAAATTAAGGGAGTTATTATATATGGATTGACACACCCACGCGCAATGTGTTGAAATAGTGAAAATTTACTACACATTTTCTAGACATCTAATTTATCAAAATGAAGACTTGAATGGTGTGATTAACCACCATTATAAAATGCCTTAATATAAGCAATAACGCTTGCTAGTGATGACACCACTAAGTATAATTAGGAAATATCTTACTCGTAATCAACTGCAACACTATGTTGCTAATAGTGAAATGACTGACGTGTTTGTTCGCGGAAGTTTTTTTAATTTGAAAAATGCCAGAGGTTGTGACATAAATAGTGGACGACAAACAATATCGAAAAAAAAATCTTAATTGGCATTATGTTATTTTTTTGTCTTTAGATTCTGCGATTTAAATATGATCTGTTGCCCTTGTTAAAAACAAATACCGTGTATTAATCAATTACTTTTAAAATTTTTTCATTTTAATATTTTACTTTTTATTACATATTCTTCAAATGAAGTATTGATATTTAGAAGGGAGTTTGTTTGTCATTTAATGATATGGAAATAAATTTTAAATAGCAAACGCTGATTAAAAATGGTTTCACTTATTTATGAATAAAATGGCTAAAACTTTAAGTCTTAGGTAAAATAATTTTGTTAAAAATAAAATGTTTAATAAATCAGTTAATTTCGAACCTTTAAATGATACTAAATTTTTCTATTGTTCAATATATTAGCACAAAAAAAGAAGCATTTTGCTTGAAAATTTCTATATTTGCAATAGCATTTTTATCATGTTGATCTGTTGAATGATTAACATGCAAAGACTGGCTTACCACTCCAGGTTCAAATTTCTTCTGATACCTTCACCAAACTCCTAATATATGCTAATGATAAGCGATTGGTGTAAACGATTGGCGCAGAAAAAAAATATTTTGTAAAACTAACCGATATCTACCCTTAGCATCTAGCAAATATTCGAGAAGTGCCGATGTCATTTTTTATTGACTTGTGTGATAAAATCTTTTTGCAAAATTATTTAAGCTAAGGTTGTTTACAATGTTTGAATATTTTTTGATTCGGAATGTCTTACAATTGTGTCTCAAGTTAAGGAAGCGACTACTGATCGTACTTCGGTACGATGAAAATGAGAACTTGAAAGACCAATAAATTAGAATTATATTGAAGTTAATAATTTTGCTTTTGAGCTCCTAAAATAGGCAGACTTTACCATGCAAAAGGTCAAGAAAAGCGTGATTTTTTGGTGGTGTTATTAAATATGGCGCATTTATTAATATTTTGAGCTTTTGTGCAACCTTTTTTAACAAAAAATTAAATAATTCAGTTGATCGAAAATACTTTGCTTTTGATGCAAACATCACAGAAATAACCCAAATGATAATGGAAGTTTATAGAATTTCAAAAATTTTTTGCATAACATTTTTATTTCATTGATGAATAGGAATAAAATGAATCATATTTTGTTTCGGACAAAAGTTAATTCAATAAAAATGCAAAAAAAAAAAAAAATATTCCACTTTAACCTCAAGTGTTGCAGAAACTTTTGATAAAGAAAAGAAAATTGTATTCGAAATATGTAAGAAATTTGTAAGCAAAAATTTTATATTTCAGCTATTTTTGCAAAAAAATTAAAAAGGCTGTAAGTTTGCTTAAAAACTATTATGAATTTAAGCAACATAACTAACAGTTCTGCGCAAAAAAAGTGTTTTGCCTTTAAGTTTCGTAGCGCATCACTTCCTCATGTGCTGCCAAAATACCATACTTTCTTACCACAGCTGAAAAGCTTAATATAGTTCATTTTTGATATAGCACAAAAAAAATATCAAAATATTTAAGAAAAAAGTAAAGATTTAAGAACTATGGGATATGTCTTAAAATTCCTGAACCTAGATTCAAATGAAAGACCTTGAGGTCATAAGTGCAGTACACTACCGCTGCGGCACAAGGTCGGATTTTGTAGTTTAGTTAATGGCAATGAGTTTTTAACAGTTGCTTTATTAAGAAAAACATAACAAAAACAAAAGACTTAAGAAACAAATTTAATATAATAAAATAACAAATTATGCACTTAACTCAAATGGTAATAACTTAACAACAAATTAACAGTTCACATAACTAATAAAGTCCGGGATTTTTGTTAGCTTAAGCCTACTTTGCACTTTTTATGTTTGCCATCAAATTAGCAGTTGAAAATACAATTGAGTAATATTTAAATAAATAAAATTTAAAAATATTACCAATAATAAATTACCCTTAACCGCTTAAAGATAAATATAAATAACAAAAGCTGCAGCCTCACTTTACGGCAAGCAAAAATCCCCAGTTTTGTAATAGTTGTTAATTTCAGCGTAAAAATGGGCAAAATTTAAAATTGAAAAACCACAGAAAAACACACAAAAACCTGCAGTTTTTATTGTAAATAATAAAGTTGCACATTATAAATTTGCATACGTACGTACTATACATTATAAATTTGTAACACTAAAAATTTGCATGTAAATTATGAAACTGCAATTTTAGCAATAACTCATTTTTATGGGACACCCAGCTAACAAACAGATGAAAAAATGTAATTTGTATGATGTAAAAATAAATGAATTGTGACATTAAAAATAAGGTAATGGAATCAAACGACAAAGAAAATTGGCAACAACGATGCGAATGCAACAGCAAAGAAGTAAAAGCAATAAAAAAGTGCATGGTAATATCAAAAAAAAAAAAAAAAAAACAAGAATTAGAAAATCAAAATCAAAAAAGCCAGCCCAATAACCAACAGCGCCAAAGATGATTGAAAACAGATAACAACATGCCCATTACAACAACAACAACAACAATTATTGCAACAACCATTAAAGCAACAATATGTTGCCTGTTCGCTTGGTTGCAGTTAATTCGCCATAAGCCCATAGAAAAAAGCACAACAGCAACAGCAGCCAGCGTTAGCAACATTAAATGCGATCGAGCAACATGCGCATGCGCGCAACATACTTATAAGCTCGTTTGTTGCCGCTTTAGTCGTTTGCTGGCTAACAGCTATTACCACCACTCGAAATTAATTGTTAATGCGATTTGGTTGGTTGTTCTTTTCTCAGCATTTCTGCTTTTCTACCATTTTCTTTTGTTGCATTTTTTTTCGCTGTGAACATGGTTTTTTCTTTCTTTTGGTATTTTTATTTTTTTGTTGGTCTTTAAATCTTTTCCTGAAAATTTTTGAATTTGAACAAAAATTAATATTTGTTAAAAGAATCGCCTAAAGAGTGATTGTTAAAAGTTAATCATTTGGCTCACAAATCATCAATTGACTTTAGACTATTTTTCACTATTTTGATTTTCGGATGGTTTTTTCCTTTGGGAATATCGATTCAAAAGCTTTTTTTTGTAAAATGTATATTAAATTTTCTTAGTACATAAATAAGCCCTAAAAATTACTTACCCCTTTACAATGGTGTTCATAATGAACAGTCACCCAAAATAAGATAATTTTTTTTGGGCGATTGCTTATATTGGGCCAAAATCTCTATACATGAAATTTTTTGCCTGACTGGCTTAAAATCATTGCCAGAATCAAACCATTTATCCGACAAAAATGATATTTGGAAAATTTTATAACGACGACGATTGGTAAGGAAATTTTTTGAAATTTCTTTTTTTCTTATGGAATATAATGAAATATTATTCAAAGATATAAAGTGACACCATCCAGATAAAACTTCAGTAGGATAGGAAAAGTTAGGTGGCAATATAAAACATTAAATTGTCATATTACGTAAGCTTTGCTAGAGAATGCAGTTGAACTCGAAATGAAGGGATTATGTAACAAAAATATTTTCTTGGTGAAAAGCAAGTGAGCGTGATACCTCTCAAAGTAGAAGCAAGAAATTTAAATTATCGCATGAAGTAGGTTTTTCAATGTCATATGCACTATGTGATTGATTCACCTTTTGGATGAAAAATGATTGGCATAGAAGGCAATGATAACAAACATAACTATAGATAAGAGCACTATATGACAGACGCACTTCTGTGAGATGATTCAGACAAATGCCCATGGCTAGAATTATTATCACAAAAATAATAATCACTCAAAAATTATGAACATAGAAAATTAAAAGTCGCACACAAATAATAATAATGTGTTTTCACCAAAAATTAATATAAAATCGCAATAAAAAGTCTATTGACTGAACAAAAAACTGTCTATCAATACAAAATGAGTATGCCATGCAATCGGTGATAGTACTCTGGATATAACTTGCTTATCTATGTCCACGTTGCTGATATTTCAAGCTCCCAGATTTTGTAAGCTAGTTTTGTATTAAACTAGGACGCAATTTGTGTGATAGCCTCCTTTTCCCGATAATACTTTGCGTATATTCGAGAACTCCAGAACCTTACATTCATTGGTTTTTTTGCTTAAAATTCACATTACGGTCCAGGCGAAACAACCGAAACTGTTTGAAAATTGTTGCAACAGACTATAGGACAAACACAAAAATAAGTTAAAGAAAGCTAAAAGAAAACACATAAAGAAACAAAGAAAGAATAAAAAAAAAACACACAGAAAAAAGGCAACACAAAACAAATTTCAAAAAAGAGCCACCGCATGTAGTGTGTTTTGACATGTTTAGGTTGCGCCTGTCAAATTAAACGAATTGATGATACGACACCCAACGAGGTTCTCATGACCACTACTAAAATGAGCGGCAGCAACCACAACAACAACAACAACAACAACAGCAAAGTGATGTATAAAACAAAGGAATAGGATAAAATAATAAAAAGGAAGTGGAAATAAACTGGCTGCTGCATTTCATGTAGAGAAAAAGACAGACGGAAAATGAGACAGATACAAACCACAAGCAACTGAAAATAACAAAAACAACAAGAGCAACAGTATCTGCAACAGCAAAAATAAATTTTTTGCATCATGCGCTGGTCTTTTTTTATGTGTTTTTTTGCTTTTTTGGCGAAGATTTGCAATCAACATTGACCATCAACGGTTGAGGCTATTTAAGGCTGCAACTACAACACATATAAACAGCAAAGAACAACGACTTTTTGACTCTGGACTGCAATAGTGGCGGCAGCGATAAATGGTAACAACGTGCTTGGCAGTTTGAAAGAGGCGCAAGCAAAAAAAAAATTAAATGAATGTGAAAAAAGCTAAAACTGCAAAAAATAAAAAAAATATTATGTACATATATACAAGCTTTATATGAAAATACACACGCAGATATACATAACTATTTTATATGGGGAATGATCGAATCAAAATATAATTCCTCTGCTCCCAGCAAACATTTTTAATTGCGAAAGAGTAATATTTTAATCGTCGAGACGATAGTTTCGATCGTTCAGCTCACATGCCAAGCGATAGTTTTTTCGGAAGAAACTGTTCGATGGTGGTGACTCGTCAAAACAATTCGCGTATGTATTAAGAGGAACATCCATTGTTGTAGTACTATGCTGTGTATAAGATATCCAGAATTATTAAAAAAAATATTTTACTATCAAGGCCCCAAAAATCGATTTTTTTTTTGATTTATATATACTTATATTTGTTAGTAATTCGATTGAAACAAATTGCGGAAAATATGAAAACTTGAGACATCGAATCCATTATAGTTTGTTCAAGATAATATTTTGACTGACGCAAATTATAATAGATTTGGATAAAACTTGACTGAATCCACATCAGGTAATCGTTTTTTAAAAAAAGTGTACGCTAGAGAGCGCTCAGTACAAATTTTAAGAATTCTGCAAACTTTAGCACTTGATTTGAAAACTTACATGTACACTAGACCGGGTCGATTTGTATAAAGAAAAATAAAGTCAGCCAGACACCGACTCAAAAGTTAGAAGAATCCTTAAAAACGATAGTTGCGTAATTTTTTTTTTTCGTTCCGAGAAAAAACAATGAAGCACTTTTGATTCTCCTGAAGGTTTTTTCTTCACAAAATGGATACCTGAATTTTATTGAAAAAAAAAAGATTGCGTCTTACAAAAAATTTGACATTAAAAAATTATAATTTTTTTTTCTGCTTTAGATAATGTTCAGTCCCAAAATTCGATTTTTCCATACAAAAAATGTGATTAAACAGAAAAAAAATTTGATATTTTTTAACGTCACATTTTTTGCAAGAACGCAATCGAATTCGGGTATTCATTCTGTGAAGGAAAAAAAGTTTAAGAGCAAAAGATACGTTTTATTTAGCCAAAAAGGGCCTTCAGGAGAATCAAAAGTGCTGCATTGGTTTTTCTCAGAACGAAAAAAAAATGACCCAGCAATTATTCTTAAAAGTCCTTCTAACTTTTGAGTCGGTGTCTGGATGAATCTAGGTTTCGACCCAGTCTAACGTATGCACAAGCAAACCATATGGCATATCAATACAAAGGATAGCTCATTACCTTTCCAAACCAACTTAGTTGATGTTAATCCAATGAAAAATGCATCTTATATAGTGATTTAAACTTAAATTGTATGTATATAAACATCCAAAAAATTCGATTTTCGGGGCCTGATATTTATTATAATAAAAAACAATTTTATATTATTTTAGCCAAAATGTTTGTAAGAACTTTAAATTTATTTGTTTTTAGCAAATTTGTGTATGAATTGTGTGAAAAAAAGTTACACGCAAAGTACGTTTTTTTTTTCGATAAAAAAAAAGTCGTTTTTAAGAGTGATCTAACGTTTCAGACTTCATGGAGTTGGATCCGGTTTAATATATTCCCTATAGAATAACACAATGTATATGCTATTTGCAAAAAACAAAAAAATGCAAAACCAATATAAAATGTTCCTTCACCTGTTTATATTGAGGTTTGATCGCCTACTTATCGCCAGCAATGCATTAAGAAGTTGGTGAAGAAATAAGGGTTCCTAACATATCTCTTTTGCGATTTTGCTAAGATTTGACTTATAAAAGACCTGAGCGAAAATTCTGGGATTTTAACAAGCTCCCACCTATTTCTCCACTTTTGGCCGATTTCGCTTCTTCCTCCCCTAAAGAACGTCCACTGAGGATTATGCTACCCCCTTTTCCTTTTTTTAGTTTTAGGTTTTCATTCGTTCCTTATGAACAAAAAAAACGGAAAAAATGAACATCCGAAAGGGCCTCAAGCCCAACCCCCTCTGCTTGTCTAATTTTTGTCTGTTTTTACAAACTGTTCAACTACTGTGACGGACGTTTTTTATTGACAACCCCTTTTTTTGCATTAATATATTATAAATCCAAATTTTTGCCAATTTCATTGGCTTGTTAAACAAAGAAACAAAAGCTTTTGTGCTTTAAGAAATAATAATAATTTATATTCATAAGCTCTTTTGAAACAATCGAGAAATATTTTTTTTTCTAGTTAAATATTAACCTATTTTATTGTCTTCAAGTTAAAACCGCCATGGAAAGTTCTTGCCTTAAGTCTTTTGTTCAACCATATTTAACACCAACGATTTCAACAAATTTTAAGCGTAATTATCACTGCTTTAATCAAAATCAATCAATCAAAATTTTGTCATTTGAATTGCAAATACAGCAACAATATAATAACCACACTTAAATTTTTCTATCGTTAATGTTTACTCCTATGGTTGTGTGCATGAACTCTTTTATTGGTAAATAAACAATAAATTTTGTTTGGTAGCCATAAAATGCTAAAGTGTTGCTGATGGCTACTTAAAAAAACAGTTTTTAATAATAAAATTTATTTTTTATGGCTCTTGCTTACCACAGCAACAACAACAACAGCAATGCATATTATGGTGCATTCCAGTTCATATGCTACAGTGCCAAGAAAAAAAATTTCGTATATATAAAATAAAAATTTTCTCACCGTTTTCAAAATGAATACCTGCTGCTAAAAGTGTAAAACAAAAACAAAATTAAATGAAAATAATGAAAAAAAAATATAATGAAAGCAAGATTATGATGAACGGAAGAGAAACAAAAACAAAAAACTACTTACATACATATATACTTGGGCGCCTACTTGTAAAAAAAGTCTCAAAATGATCTTGTAGTAAAAAAAACAAAAAAAAAATGAAAATTGAGAATCAACGCGATCGACCACAAACTGTGCGCTTTACCATAATAAGAGCATTAACAACAACAATTTAACAGTAATGAAAACAAAGCCGCCAAAAACGACAAAACAAAAACAAAAAAAATTCCAAAGAATTGAAATGCATTTCATTGATATTTTATACCATTTAATTTTAATTTTATTTATAAACAGCAGTGATAAAAGAAACTTCAAAAGAGGCATGGCAGTACAAGAAAAAAGCCAACACCAACAAACAAAAGCTACAAATCGGCTTAAGTTAACAAAAGAGATAAAAAAACATGAGTTAGCCATGTCGGCCGAAAACAGCTACTCTTCTAGTAGACAAGAATCGGGCGCTCGATGAATGTTGATAGCCAACAGCGGTCTAAACGAGTCTTGGTGCGACTATTTTTGGGGTAAGGCATCTGTAGTGTGAACTCACAGCGCATGCGTACGTACAACTTTGACCGAAAGCGACCACAACAACAAAAGCGCACAAACGACAGCAACAACAACAACAACAACACCAACTACTAAACGAAAGAAATCTTGAAGGGTCATAAATTAATAAACCATTAAAGTGCTGTTTAAATGATCTTTTATCTTTGGGACTAACTGATAAATTATTACAAAACACAACAGTAGAAGACACAAGATGAGAGAGAGAGAAAGAGCAAAAAAAATAATGAAAAAAGTAGTTAGCAACATAGCAGCGCAAAGGAACACACACACTGCGGCACACTTTGGCTTAAGCGCATGGGGTTGCCAACTATGTGTGGTAGAAAAATCTCTTGGGAGCTTATTAAATGTTGTATTATTTGTTCTTTAAATGTGAATTTATTTGCTTTTAGTATTTTGTATGGTTCTTAAAAGGAACTAGTTTTTTTATTTTAAAGCTACAATAGTTAATCTGAAACGCATTTGGTCACAAGTAATTTTAGAATTATCTCGCTGAAATTAGACTGAATTAAACCTGAAATTATGCCTCAAATTATTTAATAGAGAAATAATACGGCCAACAAATCGAATGTTGGAACTGCTGTAAGTTAAAACTCTGAGCTGCAGCTGAAGGTGGCTGCCTTACCTAGGATTTAGTTCAGAAATATGTGGCTAAAGAAGCCGGTGTTGAGCCAGTGATTGAATAATCGATACATTTGTCCTTATTTCAGTAGATTTGCGTTGTGAAATATATGCGTTAATACATTCAAGAAATTTTTAGTACTCGCACGTTCGGCACAATGGACGAATTTTCAGTACATTTCACGCATTTGCAGCACGTTTTCGGAAAATTTGGACTTTTTATAATAACTACCTTTTTTTTGTAGAAAATTTTAGAACATTTTGCTGTAAAAAAACCGATTTGTTTATATTTTTTTAATGAATGTTCGAAATTCTTTGTAAGTTTTAGTGAATTTTTGTATTCTTGATAAAAAAAGTACATTTGCTTTTTTAAAAGTACACTTCAAATTTAGATTCAGTACATTTCCTCAAAGCCCAAATGCCATTACTGTGTTGAACATGTTATAGGATGCATACTCGGAACTGAAATTGAAGTAATTTGTCAGTGAATTATGAAAATTAACTATTTTTTCCGACTTTGCTAGCCATAGAATTTTTGCGTTAAGATCAAGATAAGTAGGATTCTTTGTGAACTATTTAGAGTCGTTACCCTATGCTAAGTTCTTTTCCAACATTGAAACTTCTAGACGATAAACTTACAACTCTTGTGAAAAACATTGAAATTAAACTTTTTATTGCATATTCTTAGGCATTTCTTAAATCTGAAATGTTTCTATACATAATATATAATTTCTTACAACTTTTTGGCTTTTTCAAATGTACAAATAAAACCTATGATGAATATGAAGGAAACCTGTTAAAGTTTCCAATCTGGTTCACGGTTTTTGTGTTATATTAAGTGTAGCTTATGAGAATTTTATATTCTAGTTTAAATGTCACAAAAACAAATAAGAATAAATGCTCACGTAACTTTCACAAATATATCTTCAAAAAGTTTTGTTTGAATGGTTCTTTTTAGACGAGTTCCTAAAAGTTTTCATTTTTCATGCTACAATTTTTTTACCAATTATTAAAGTGATAAATATGTAAATATTGTCAAAGAATTTTTGGGTGCTTATGGCTAAATGGGATGCAACAAGTCAATCAATATCCATTTTCTGCAATCTTATTTTAATTTCATTACTGACAGCTTTAGTCAGTTCGGTGAAGAACATGATAAAAGATTTTATCAAGAATGTAAAGTAAGACACTTCCAAGAGAAAGCCTTCCGGTTGTTGTTGGTCTCTAACAAGAGCCACATAAATAAAAATTACTCATACGCACTGTTAAACAAAATTAAATTTGTTGAAGGAGAAAGGCGTAGCATAGAGCAGAAGAGATTTGCAGTACGCAAATTTACGCCTATAAGAAAATTCACTGCCTTCGACGACCAAACAGTTAACTCACGGCAACCCTAAGCACCTTGTGTTAAGTGTTACCATGTACAATGACAGTAACAGTGACACCGACAGCATTTATCTGCGCGCCAGGAACAACTCTGGTATGCAACGCAGTTGAAGAAAAAACAAAAATAATCGATAAAAAACAAAAAATTAGTGTCGACAAAAAGGTTGACGGTCATTTCTCTTCTTGGCCCCCAAGTTGCAGTAGTCCGTTGTCTTGTGATTTTTTGTTGCTATTGCTGCTGTTGTTGTTGTTCGTTTTTCTTCTTATTTTGACATGCTGCTTGCTGGCTGTTTTGTTGTAACTCTCAAAGTGATATTAAAACTAGAGATATGCAGAGATGACAGTGATATACCGTGGATGATTGCTGAAAACATTTCTCAAAACATTGAATGTCCCAACACACTACACTGCACAGGAAAATAAATTTGATTTGACTTGAAAGTTCCACTGGATTGGAAGCGGCTGCTGTTTCTGTGGCGGCTGCTGCTGCTGCTAACTTGGGCGGGTTTTTATGTTTAACTCCATTGAAGCGCAACAGAACACAACACTACTGCTGGCTGGCTGGCTGCCCGGTTGACTAGCTGTTTCGTAGTTATGTGGTGTTTAACTGCTTGTTAGGTATCGGTTTTAAATTGGTCACGCTTAATGTGAGCGCGCACTGACTGCGCTTTTCTCAGACTGATTTGATTTGCATCTCACAGACGCAAACACACACATGTACACGGAGTGTGAGAATTTTAATTGAATTTCTTGCTTATGAGTCCATTGACCAGTGGAGCAGCGGAAATCTTTAATATATAGCTGTGAATTTTTGATGAGACTACTTAACAATTGCGGTTGTAAGGCAATTGATTTTTGTTATTTGCAAAGTTTTTTGCTTAAGTCTTTTGTTTTTATATTTTGCAAGAGCTATATATTTGATGAGATTGATAAAAACCTTAGAGTGAACTGCAAAAAAAAAAAAAAAAAAAAAAAAAAAAAAAAGTTGCTAGCCTAAGTCTTTCGTTTTTTTTCTTATCAAACGTTAAGAAAAGCAACTGCTCCTTTTTTCACAAAATGTTACAACAGCTGTTGGAACATAACAGTTACTTAACACTAAATGTCTTTCGAGTTTTTCTGGCTAGTTTTGTCAAAGGCTGCACCGACTGCTTTGAAGCCAGGCGCACGACAGTGCAACAAGTGGTATTGCATGTTTCCTTTTTACCACCACTGTGCATTTGTGGCAAATACTCAAGTGACGATTTGGTGGTATCATCAAAGTGAAAACAAATCAGCAAGACAATCTATTTATTGGTTTGTCTCAAATTTGACAAGAAAATGTAATATATTGGTACACACACACAAAGTAGTCAAGGATATGGTCCTTACCAGCAGCAGACCACACATAAACTCACACGATGTGTCCACAGAGGCACATATTTTTTTTAACCCGGGTCATGATGGCGGATCCTTTGGTGTTTGTTGTTGTTTTTGTAATTGTCAAAAGTGTCAATATGCCAGTATTGAGGAAATGTCGGTACTTTTCATTGACGCAATTAAATTAACAAAAAAAAAAGCAGGCACAAAAATAACAACACTAGCAAGGACTAAAAATATCAATGCGTTTGCTTACGTACATATGTGTGAGTTTAAAAAACTTTACAAATTGCTTAGGTTTTTGCGGGCATCTGCTTTGATCTTGTTACTAAGTACATATTTGCTGTTTATGGGTTAGACTTCTGTTGTTTTAAGCTGACATTAAAAAGTCAAAATATTTTGTCTTTTTTATTGCTTAAATATTGTGCAGGATACTAGCGCTAAACTTTTTTTGTTTTATATGTTACACAGTCCCATAAATTTTTTACCCAGAGGTCAAAAAATGTGTACTTTTAATTTTTTTTTCCAGCACGTCAGGATTTTTATATGTCCTTGTTTAAAAAAGCGAGAAAAAATGTTTTGGGGCATTTTTGAGAAATCGTATCAAAATTAAGAGCTTTTAAGCCCATAGGTTAGGTAGGAGTGGCAGTCAGTTACAAAAACCGACTCACTTAGACCAAGTTTGGTCCATTGTGATACCACAGGGTACTTGACTATACCCTCTCATTGAACCATCCAGATTTCGTTATGAAACTAAATAACTGACCTATGCTAACATGTCTAAGGTCCTCCAGGTCATCAAACAAAAACGAGCCAAGTGTTTTGTGGCGTTTTCTAGCAAGTGCAGGGCAGGAACAAAGAAAATGTTTAATGTTTTCCTCCTCCTCCACATCCCCACAACTTCTACAGTAGTCAAAAGACCGAATACCTAATCTCTCCGCATGTCTGCCGATAAGCCAGTGGCCAGTTATTACTGCAACAACTGACGAGACACTGTGCCTAGTGCGGGATATCAGTTCTAGAGATCGCTTAGCGTTCCATTCCGGCCAGATTTGCCTTGTTATATTGCAAGTTAACCCTTGGGTCCATCTTATGTTAGCCTTTTTTATCATGTCTTCTTTAAGCAGTAACTTGCAGGTAGCAAGTGGCATGCCAACACCTTCCTTGTCTTGAGGAATTTGTGCAGTAGTCCCCTGCCTAGCAAGTTCATCAGCTTTGCAATTGCCATCAATGTTCCTATGCCCAGGCACCCAGATGAGGTGAATGTTAAAATGCTGAGCCATCTCATTTAGAGACGAGCGGCATTGTTGGGCCACTAGTGAGTTTAGGAAGACTGATTCTAAGGATTTAATAGCAGCTTGACTGTCTGAATAAATATTAATACCCTTCTTGGATACCACATTTATTCTCAGCCAGGATGCTACTTCTTCTATTGCTATAACCTCTGCCTGAAAAACACTACAATGGTCTGGTAACCTCGCAGCAATACTTATCTTCAGTTCCTTAGAGTAAATACCATAACCCACTTGGTTATTTAACTTGGAGCCATCCGTGTAGAAATTAATATGGTTCCTTCTCCCCGGGATTCCTCCCTTCCAGTCATCCCTAGATGGGATATGGGTTACGTAATCTCTCTTGAATGAGATTACTGGAATAGTGTAGTCCAATTTAGAGGGTACGGAATTCAAGCTATTAAGGATAGTTGAGTGTCCTGTACTTCCCTCGGACCAGCAAGCAGTTTCCCTGAGTCTAATGGCGGTACATGCTGCCATTCGTTTACCAAACAGGTCAAGGGGAACGAGATGAAAGAGGACCTCCAAGGCATCAGTCGGTGTGGTCCTCAGTGCACCACTGATGCACATGGAAGCAGCTCTTTGAACCTTCTGCAATTGTCTGTAATAGGTGACCTTGTCTAAGACAGGCCACCACAACACAATGCCATATAACAGAATCGGTCGAATTACCGCTGTGTAGAGCCAATGAATAATACGAGGTGATAGCCCCCATCTTCTCCCCACAGCTTTTTTACAAGAGTATAGTGCTACAGTTGCTTTCCTAACTCTCTCAACAACATTTATTTTCCAACTTAATTTCCTATCCAATATCAGACCAAGATACCTTGCACTACTTTTTAAGACAAGTCTAACGCCCTTTAGCGAAGGTGGTACTATAATTGGAAGTTTGTGACTCCTAGTAAAGAGTACTAGTTCAGTTTTGTTCGGATTTACGCCTAAATCAGCCTCATCTGCCCATGAGACGAGTCTGTTTAAAGCATTCTGAAGAATTTCACACAGTGTGTTTGGGAATTTACCACATGCAATTAATGCTACATCGTCAGCATAGGCAATAGCTTTACAGCCCAGCCTTTTCAGTGACATGAGCATCTTATTTATTGCCAGATTCCACAGTAGAGGAGATAGCACTCCACCCTGCGGCGTTCCTCTGCGGACAAACCTATTAGCTTCAGAAATGCCAAGATTTGAGGTAATGGCTCTGTTTGTCAGTAGCTTTTTAATCAGCTCAACTATGGAACTGTTGATACCCAGTTTCTGCAGTTCATTAATAATAATACCTGGGTCAACGTTGTTAAAAGCTCCTTCAATATCCAGGAACGCCGCCAGGGCGAATTCCTTACATGCAAAGGATTTTTCAATGCTGCTCACTAGTGTGTGAAGTGCGGTTTCTATAGATCTGCCTTTCGTGTAAGCATGTTGAGAAGTAGACAGCAGTTCAGGTTTGATACTGCTGCGAACATAGATTTCTATGAGTCTTTCCAAAGTTTTTAAAAGAAAAGAGGAAAGACTTATTGGTCTAAAATCCCTTGGATTTATGTAAGAGCTCTTCCCAGCCTTTGGAATGAAAATGACTTTAGTCATCCTCCAGGTTAGAGGAATATAAGAAAGGTTAAGACAGCCCTTGAAAATAGCTGTCAACCAAGGTATAATTAAGCGAGCAGATTGTTGCAGCTCAATTGGTGTCACACCATCAGGTCCTGGTGATTTATAGGGTTTGAAGCTATTTATCGCCCATCGAATTTTGGTTTCCGAAACAATGTCCCCGAGAATAATTGAGGACATCTGAGGTTGAACATTCAATTCCTCTGGTTCATGCAATGAGTTACCAGGGAAGTGAGTATCTAGTAAGAGGTCTAAGGTCTCTTCGCTAGATGTTGTCCAGGAGCCGTCAGGCTTTTTTAAAAGACCTAGAGTAGTGGGCGAGGTAGATAAAATCTTCCTTAGCCTAGATGCTTCTGAAATCTCTTCAATGTTTCCACAGAAGTTCCTCCACGAGTTACGTTTAGCTTTTCTTAACGAACTCTTGTAAATTTTGAGAATAGATTTATAATCATTCCAGTCATTGTCCAAACCTGATTTTTTGGCTTTGTTAAATAAATTCCTACTTCTTCGTCGAAGAACCTGAATTTCATTTGACCACCATGGGGGTTTCTTCTTTCCTCGAGGTTTACTTACAGGACAAGAAATCTCCAGGGATTTATTTAACCCTCCCGTTAAGTTTTGAACCAGCCTGTCTATGTCGTGGATAGTTGACGGCTCTACGGGGGTTGAGATAGGCAGATACTCTGCTATTTTCCTGTTATATATTCCCCAGTTTGTCCTTTTTACATTTCGGTGAATAATCGGTTCTGGGGGGTTAACAGTGAGAACAAATTCTATATAACGATGATCTGAAAAAGAGTGCTCGCTTGAGACTCTCCAGTCAACGATACAATCAAAAACAAAGTCCGAGACCAATGTTATATCCAAGACTTCTTCCCTGTTCCTTACTATAAAGGTTGGCTCACAGCCTTTGTTGCAGATAAGTAAGTTAGTGTTTAAAATGTATTCTAGAAGTGACTCACCTCGATCATTATCATCTGTGCTACCCCAGACAGTGTGATGCGCATTTACGTCACTGCCTATGATTAGCCCGGTTTTGTTTAAGCGGGCCTGCTCTACAGCCGCCTTTAAATATGTCGGTGGTAAACCACTCGCCATGTCGTGAGCCATGTAACACGATGCTAACCAAAAGCCTCCAGCTTTTATCTCCAGGCTAGCAACGACTGTATCTAGGTCACTGTAATTAGAATGCAAAAACAAGTTAAGATTAGTCTTTGCCAAAATGCACGCTCTGGGGTTACCTTCCACATTTGCCACCAGTAGCTTATAGCCAGGCGTCCTCAGACCACAGACTCTCCCGGCATGAACCCAGGGTTCCTGTATGAGGACTACATCATCTCCGCTTTTACTTAAGCGGATCAGTAAGCCGGCGGACGCCCATACAATGGATTAAATTTTATTTGTGTGAGCTAAAATCTTAAGAAGCATCCTTTTTTGTTTTTAAATATGCAGCGTAACTTTGTATTTGCACTTTTTAGGAAGAATATCATATCATCATACTTAGATGTTATTTCTTGAAGAAACCTCAATAATATTTTATATCCCTATTGTTGAAGCTTTATTTGAAGGTTGTTGATTATTAAGTTCGAAGACACTTAACTTAAGGAAAATGTGTACCAAAAAACTTAAATAATCTTTCGAAAAATCGTCTGATGTCAAAGTTTTAAAATATTTGCCAATAACTGATTTTCGTCAGTAATATTAAATGAGTCTGATTAACTGATTGTAAAAATTGAATGAGCAGAAATCGTATTTCATTTTAACGCACACAAATTTATTTTACAAATTTTAGAAAATATGAATTCAATGTTAAAAACTAGAGACTTAAGACAGCAACTTTTGTTAATAACAATGCTCTAAAAATGAATTTTAATATTTACTTTGAAAGCAAAAGGCTTAAGTAGCAACTTTTTGTAACTTAAAAAACTATATTGTATGTATCCTAATTTTTGTTCGCAATTTACTTGCAACATCCTGTGTGGTCAGCCAACTCTAAAAAATTTTGTGTTTGTATACAGCAATAAAAAAATTATGCCCTTAATTGCTACCCGAAAACAGCAATTACATAATTTTAAATTTTTTTTTAATTAACTCTAATGATTGAAAGCCCTAAAATAAGCAGTAGTATGTAATTTGATGCCTCAACAGAATTGGCTTGTTGAATATCCATTTTTTTTGCTGTTCCGCTACGACTTGGCTGCAACAAGATTAACAGCAAAAATTACAAAAATATTTGTAATGCATTTAAAATTTAAGAAAAACAACCAAAATTAACTTCATGCAGGTAAAAACATGAACGCACAAAAAAAAAAAAAACAACAAAAACAAATTGCTTGATCCTAGCAAAATCCTTAGAATTAAAATTGAGCGCTAAGCAGCTTTGGCTCGAGTCGCTTTTTTCGTTAGTTTGCTTCTGCATTATTTTTTTCTTCTCCTCTACGTCAACAAGAAAATTAAAATCCTTTTGAATAATAAAAATGTTATTGATATGAGTTATGAAGCCAGTTTTCTAAGACAGAATAGATCTGATGTTGCAAGGATTTGCGGTTTAGCTGCACAACAAAAGAGATGAACAGCAGAAGTTGAAATTGAAACCTTTTGAAATATTTCGCACACACAGTATGTAGGTTGTTTCTTGCCACACCCAAAGGATAACAAGCTGAATTGAAAAAGGATATACCATTTGTAAAAATGTAGATTGTAGTTTATAGATATGAGTGAAGAAAAAAGGCGCAACTGCAGCAGCTTATGTTGCTGTTATGTGGGTTCTTATTAACGCCAAATTAGATTACGAAGGCTGTCTGCAGCAACAGCGGTTGAAGTACAGAAAAGAATAAAAATAGCAAATAATGCTCGGTGGAATGATTTTTGATTTTGTTTTTTAATTTTCTTGTATTATCTTAGAAGATGTTCTCATGTGATTTTAAGCTTAGATTAATTGAAAAATTGAGAAGTTAAACTATATTCATATATTGACGAAATGAAATATTTTTTCCTTTAGATTTTGGAAAAGACTACAATTTATAAAAAGATAGCCTCTAGTTTCTAGCTTTTCATAGTTTTCATATTGTTACGAAATTCCTGTCTCTTAGACGATAATTTCGATCTCTTACACTTTCCTGAGTTCGATCACTGGATTGTGTAGCAATCAAAAACACACAAACTTATTGAATAATAAAATGGTTTATTTAAATCACAAAAGTTAGTTTTTACACGGTACAATTGTTTATTTCATTAACATTCAAACTCTAATATTAATCTGGCACTGTAAGACCACTGTTTTACTTATTTACTTAAAATCCACTGTGTTAAAATCAAATGTCTTACTTTACTACTTAAAGTCAACTGTGTCACTTTATTGCTTAAATTCAACTGCTCTTGACAACTCAGATGACAACCTTTTATACTACAGTCATCACTTTCTTGAATAATCCAGTACCTTCTAGATGGCGTATCGGCGTGGAGTCCACAATTATCCAGAATGTTACCAATACCTTCTAAATGGCGTATCGGCGGCGATAACTTCTCTCGGTTGTCGACTTTTATAGTGTACTGCAGCGCCTTTTCGGTTTATCATTTTTAGTACAAAAACTACATTTGGCCGCTAGATGGTGTACAAGTATTTAGTTTAGTTTTCTTTCGTTGGTTTTTATTTCGAGAATTTTCTGGCATAAACCAAATTTCGCTACAATATATATAAATTGCCGTAAATTTCCCAGAATATCCTTTATTTCGATTGACTAGGCAATATTTTTTTTGCACATTGTTGAAAATTTGATGATTTTGCGTCATCTTCATTTTTGCTAAATTTTCACTGCTTATGTAGCGTCTCTTAATCGATTCTGCAGTTCCGCTTTTTAGTGTTCTGTCTGCAGATTAAGCGAGCTCAACTATTTTATAAAATGGATAACTTTATTTTCTCAAAATTTGTCAATTTTTTTTGATTTTTGATTGCGTTCTCATCACAATCTCGTTCTGACATCAAATATTACATAAATTACTTATCAAACTTACGTCTTCACTTTAAAAGAATTCAATCACTTCTTACAGTTCGATTAATAATACTTAATGCTTTAATTTTTAAAACAATTTAAGTGTTTGTCAAAATTATTTACTTTACTTACCAATAATTATCACAAATTAAAACTTCAACTAAGTTGCTATGACAACAGACTTGCTTTTACATCAGCCGATGCTAGCTGATACAAAAATTTCGAATGTTCTCGTAGAATCTTGATATTTATCGACTTAATCAATTGGCAATGCTGATTTCATCAAACATCATGTTCACTTTTTTCTCGTTTTTTCTTTTGATATAATTATCGAAAAAAAAGTTCTGGACATACAACTCTAAATACAAATTATGGTCTACTATCACATAAAAAAAGGTCAACAGTTTAAGGCGATTACTTATTATATTGGGCATTTTAATTTTCAATTTTTGAAACATTTTTATTTAGACAGATTTTTTGTGGGATTTTTTTCTCTATAGTATTTCTGTAACATCTAACTTGTCTAATTGGGTACTTAGTGAGCAATATATAAACTTTTACTAATTTTTTTCTTTCTCTTTATTTTAAATTTCAGACTCCTCACATATCTCACACGTTAGCGGCTGCTTTACCAGCGACAGTACTGTGCTGACATCTAGTGGTGAACACAAGACCATGGCAACGCTTCAAATAGGCGATCAGGTGCTTACCATGACCGAAAATGGCGAAGCCAAATATAGTGAAGTTATATTATTTATGGATCGCCAATTGGATATGGAACAGGAGTTTGTCGAAATACATGCAGAAGGTGGCGCAAAACTAACAGTGACACCATCGCATCTTGTGATGCTGTGGAATCAAGTGGCGTCCCACACGGAATATCGTTTCGCCGACAAGGTCGAAGAGGGTGATTTAGTTTTTGTAGGCGATGCAATAACTTCAACAGCACTACGTCCACAACGTGTGGTCGAACTTCGTGCAGTGCAGCATCGTGGCGTTGTTGCGCCACTTACTAGAGAGGGTACGATTGTAGTCAATTCGGTGGCGGCGTCATGTTATGCCATAGTTAATAGTCAATCGCTGGCACATTGGAGTATGATGCCAATGCGTTTGTTGGCGACACTTAAAGCGTGGCTACCGCATAATGTGACGCTTTCATCCGAGCGACGGAGCGATAACGTAAACTCACAGCAAAATGGTATTCATTGGTATTCAAAATCTCTATATGCGCTAAAGGACTATGTGGTACCGTTGAGTTGGCGATATCAGTGACATTTTCGTGTATCCAGATAAAATGTAGCATAGGGGATAAAGGGTGGGTAAAATGCATATTCATGTGAGTTTGTCTTAAGGCGAATGACTTTTTCAAGTACTTAAATGTAACTTTTCTTAAACATATGACAAAACTCTTTAATTTGTATTATATTATATGTTTGTATTATTTTTTTTATCAATATGTTAATTTATTTATTTGTTTTAATTGTAAAAGTAACCAAAATTAAAGCTTGAATTTTAATCAGAAAAACTTAAGATAATTTTATAATTAAAACTGTTATATAGAAAATGAAAATAGTTTTATTTAAGAAAATCCTTAATGTTAATATATTATTTTATATAATGTAATTTTTAAGTAGGAAATCTATTAAATTTTGATAATATGAAATGATTTGTTTCATTATCAATTCAAATCATTTACTGTAGGTGTGTTGTTTTACTAATAAATAAATTTATTTAGTGTAATATTCACATCAATCGTGTGGAAAAGAAATTATTTACCTTAATAGAATATGGGTATAATAAGCTGAATCAGGGACCATAATTATGATTCTAAAATTAAAAATCACATCAGAAGTTTAATATATTGATTTTTCGATCAAGCTTAAAAGTTATATTTATGAATATTAATTTAACCAAGATTAGCAGTCACTATGTGGATTTTATTATGTTGGTCAGAACAATAATTGTTATCGAAAATATGCTATAATATGATTTCAAAACATATATGATTATCAGAAAAAAGTTTTTATTTTTGATAAAACAATAAGAATCAACGAATTTTATACTAAAAAAAAATTACATAACGGAAAGTGGTGATTTTTTTTTGTAAAAAAACTAAGATAGATTGAAACTTGTGATCAAAAGTGATAACTATTTTTATTAAAAGAAAGTATGATCAGAAAAATTGTCATCAGAAATTTTTGGAATTTTTTATCAAAAATTATATTAAATTATTATAGACAAAATAAGTATCAAAAACACAAACTTATTGTAATTTTGGTTGCAAAATAAGAAGGAGTAATATATTTTAACAGATCAAAAACAATAGAAAAGAAAAATCAAGTTATGTTTCTATCCTTCAATCCATCCTCACCGCAGTTCCGATGTGCTCCTTTGACTTTACATTTTGAGAAATAATTATTTATGGTCCCTGTGCATAACGTTTAGTTTACAATATATGACAATTTTAATTGAGGCCAGTGTTTTTTTCTTCTTATCTATTTAATATTATTATATAAGCATTTTTCTTTGTAATCTTATGACAATACATGTATCAATAAATCCTATGGGTAATCGACATTACTTTATTTATTAATTTAGACTGCTTTTTTCGTTAATTGTAAAATATTTATTTCTGTGTATAAAACTTGTATATAAGCGACTGATTGTAGCCAAAGTGCTGCAAGAACTTGTAATTATTTTGTAAAAAAAATAATCGATATTCATTAAGTTCTATTATAGCTATTTAGAAATCTTTGAAACATGTGTACTTAATATTTTTAGTAGTGATTTATAAATTAAATTATGTATTATAATAAAAAAATTAAAAAAATCAATTATTTATAAAATGAAAACTATTAAAATCTTAAACGAAATATGAAATAATATTTTAAATAAAAAAAAAAAACATTTAAAAATTAAAATGAATGCGTCTTTTAAAGTGAATCATTGTCGCTATCCACGTGAAAGTTCTCACTCAGAAGAACTTTGTGCTTTATGAACTTTTTCAGTAAGATACTCTGCCTCCATTGTATTGAGCAGCAATCATTTCTTCGAAAGCACGCAGGTTGTCTAAATAAGTGAGGTACTTAAATTTTTCGTAATTAAATATGTTTCCTACTTTACTGGCGAATTTTTGCAATGAAACGTTCGTTACAATATTTTTCTAACTGAATATCTCATAGGGCAACGACTCCACGTACAAAATTTTGAAACCGGATAACATTTAGCTTTTTCATACGTTGAGTAATTTGGCTACTGTCATTTTTTCTCAAATTTATTTCTTAATAGTGGAACTATTAAAAATATAGATTTTATTAAAGGAAAAACAAAATTCATTGAACAAATTAAAGAAAATTTAATTGAAGCTTCATGTTGCGTCAGCTATTTTCAAAATCGTCAGTTGTATCCTTGCAACGCAGTCTTACGGTACCTAAGCTAAGGCAATTGTTGTTTAAATATGATTTGATATAAAATGCAAATTTCACTTTAGTCCAAAAAACTTCTGTAATTGAATTGTCAGACACCACACGATTTTTAATTTCTAGTTGACAAATTAGCCCAACCTCATTAAATCATACGAGCGTTTCTTTTTAGAACTGATATTAGTGTTTCGTACTGTACTTTAATTAAACTTTTTGTTATAACTGTATATTAAATTTAATGCGAGCCAGAATCTAGTTTAAAGAGTACTGTAAACAGCTTAGACAACAACCATTATTGTTTTGCAAGAACTGTGTTGCACATTTTTCATTCTTAGAACTCTGCTTTAGGAGAAAGATGTTTTTAGAGCACCAACTTAAAGGGATTTAGATCAGTTTTTAGAACACCAACTTTAAGGGATTTAGATCAGTTGGAAATGGAAGTAGCCCCAGTTCCGGTAATAGTTTTCTATATTTTCATATGTGAATATGAAAGTGTTTACCAATGCAAGCTATGATTGCGAGTACAAATCAAAGCGGCCCCAAGTGACAACCTTGAGGAAGATCTGAAATCGCAGTGAACGGAAAATATAATTCGAAATCAGGTAAATATGGTTCGACTCAATTTACAAAGTTTTCTGGGAATCCAAGTTATTTCAACTTAAGCAAGATTAAGCTTTCAAGCTAAGCGGTTGTTTCGATATATGTATGTATGTTGTTCCAGGACCAGAGCTAAAATGAACATCAATAGATGCAATATAATCCTCTTATGAGCTCTGGCGAAAAAGATTTTACTTGTCATGAGTTTGAAAAGTTGGCATCCGGTTTGAATATTTCAGTAGACAAAAATCAGTTTTTAAAAGTTTTCTTAAACTTTCCATTTTGAATAATGTCTTTTTATTGTATAGACCCAACCCATTGTGCATCGATTGTGTTCTGAAACTAAGAAAACAAATAAAAAATAATCCAAATATATGAAAACACTCTTAGATACATAAAATTTGCCTTTTATTTTTCATCATTATTTTTAAGGATTGCCTTACATTAAAGTCATTTCTTATTTTCATTTATATATTAAACATCTATACAACTCTTCACATATTTTGCTTTACACACATATTTTCCAAATGTTAAACTTATTTGTCGTTTATTTATTTCAGTTAAATGCTTATAGGCAGATAATAGTATAAAAAAATCTATCTAATAGAATTACGAAAAAAAAAAATTGTATTTAAGTCATATCTGAATTTTAATTTACTTAAGCTTAGTTGAATAAAAACAAAAAATGGAATGTTTAGAGAAAATAAAAAGTTAATTAATTCATGGCATAAAATCTGTATTGTCGCATTTAATTTATTTTAATTTAAAAAATGGCCATTTTTCGCCTTAATTTGTGCTGCAAAATTAGAAATGATTCGATATTTCTTCACACTGACACCCATATCAAAATTGAATTAATAATGACATTCTTAAGCTGTCACTACAGTAAAACGTTTTGGTCCTCAATTTTACCACTGGGAATTCATTTAGACATGCATTAGAGTCGAGGCCACTAAATTTAATATGACAACTAATAAAACATAATATGTTAAATAATATTGCACACAAAACTATCACATGAAAAAAAATTAAATTAAAAATTTTATGTATTTTTTATATGTTACATTTCGTTAAAGAAATAAATGTAAAGAAAAATATTAACAAAATAAAATAAATTAACAAATTTAGAATTCAATTTTGGGCCGCCAATTATATTGCTTGCACATTGCTTGTTTTTATCTTATTACTGACGCGCATAAAAATGTTGAGCTTCAACCAATCAATACTGATTAAATACATACATATATTTTATAAATAATAAAAATCACAAAAAAATTCGCAGCCTTTTTAGCCTTAAAAATGATAGTATACATCTACAGGGTCATCCAACAGGAGGTGGCATTTTAAATCAATAGAAAAATGCAATATTTTTGTGATAAGTGGTGATAGTTTTATTTCAATCAAAAGTGCACACTCTGAGGTTAGTAATATAATACGGTATCGGCCACTATCAGCAATATATTTAGCTAGCCTGATCGGCAGAACACGAGTTGGAGTCTTCAAAGCACTAACCGGTCACAGACTTTCAAATTTATCGATTCAATTCACTACAGCTGTGCGAGAAAGCGCTGAGAGATGACGGTACGAACTTTGCGAAACTTTTCCGTGTGTATCGATTCATATTCCCTAAATTTTACTTATCAAAAGTCATCACAATGATTGTTGAATATTGACAGTTAAAAATGGCACGAAATTTAAAATGAAATCTCTTGTTGGATGAACCATTATCTGTATGTTTAAGTTACACTTTAAAAACACTTATATTTAACAATTTTATATACTTAAAAAGAATCTTGTTACACTCTTAACAGTTTAGTTTATATATATATATATAAATCTCATGATATTGAGTCCCTCATGTTCTCATATGATTATAGGACTTTCAATAAGAACATGTTTGGCTTAAGTCAACTAAAACAAAAAGGGTAAAAGATTCAGTGGAATAATTGCACTGTGTGCAAAACTGAGACCAAATGGTGAAGGAACATTGACTGATATTAAAGTAGGATAATTTAGATTTTTAAAGGTAAATTCATTTGATTTTGATACGTTCACAAACGCTCTTCTATGACTTTTATTTAAAGTCTGAGAAGTTTGGTGTATGAGGCAAAGTTATTTCTCAGGAAAAGACAATCATTTTTGTATTTAACTACCCCTCCAGCACTATTTCTTAACACCCCTCCATGGGTCTTTTCAGTCGTTTTTCCTGTATGTAAATTTTTTCAGTAAATGTGTAAACGTAGGCCAAAATTTAATGGCAGATTCAAGCTTAGCGACCCCAAATTACCCTGAGTTGATATCAGACGATGTTCGTCCAATTCACTACACACAGTAATATCATTTAAGGGAATTGAGCATAAATTATTTATTTATCATAATTACAATAACAATCCATTTATTCGTATTATTACTCCATTGACGAGTCAAAATTTCATACTAATTTTTTTTTACTCGATATTTGAATTTTTAAATATCGGTGTCTCGACATTAAGCATAAAATTGTCAGTATAACCAGCCGAGACGCGACAGTTAAATACTTTAATAAATAACCAAATATGTATGTATTTTAGAATATTTATACCCTACACTCAGGGTATATTCACTTTGCTATTCCGTTTGCAACGCATAGAATTGAGAAGTAGGTAGCATATGCTGTTTGAAAACTTTGAGAGCTTAAAGACTTTGATTTGCTTAGAGTTTACTTTCTCAAAATAGCTTCTTATTAGATAGAAGTATAAGGGATTAAAGCTTAAAAATTGGTTTCGAAAGGATACGTGCAATTATTTTAGTTTTAAATTGTTAAGCCATTCATGCTCTTTTTGCAAGCACCGTGTTGAAAAAAATAAATATTTACAGCCGTATTCTGTATCTTTTCGTGAGTTCCCGAAAATCATTTGAATGTATTCTTGTATTCAGCAAGTTGTTTCAACTTGGTTCATATCTTTCTTTACTTTAAAAATGACTTATACGTTAATTCTTTTTATATAACACAATATTTTCTAAATGATAATGAAATTTGAACACATTTTCAAGCTCATTTGGGAAGGATGATGCAATTATGCTTCGTATTAATATCAGAAACTGCCAAAAAATAAAGAGACTATGCAATTTAATAGAAAATGCTTATTTGAGGCAAACGACAGACACTGTCCAACGATTTTTTTAAGGTTCGCTCGAAAGATTTTGGTATTAAGACCATCAATTTTAACCATAAGTCAAGCTGTCAAATTAATATTTAAAAGCGAAGAGGGAATGAACACTTCCTGAGAACTTTACTGAATGCAAAAAATAATGATTCACATGATTTTCATGCAATTTTTCAGACGAAAATCCACTCTATTTAAGACATAGAATTAGGTTATTAATTTATCCTAATGATAATGAAACTATCTAGAAATTAACTAGCCTTAGGTATACAAGTAACTTCTATAAATCTCTACACTTACTATGGCAAACATTAGCAGTAATAATTGTGCTTGTTGTGCGCATGCCGCACACTGTTGTGAGTCTCTCGGATACTTATTCAAAGGCGGCGCCTCTTCACGTAATTTGCATTCCTCGCCTCGTGACTTGAAGTGTTCACCACACAGTTCGTGACATGGCGGACATATGATGCCACCTTTGTGTAACCATTCATTCGCAACGATTCGTATAGACAGTTGTTGACCAGGATAATAGCAATCATAGGTATAATTTGCGACGATAATGCTTAAGCGACCCTCACTGCAATTATATTTATAGCAACCGGAGCCCCAATGCTGCCATTCACGTGTTTGATGGCAAGAACGTTCCTCCCACATGCTATCGCTATGATCAAAACATTTTGAACCTTTGCCGTAGCTCTCCAAAGCAAAATTTTTTTCAGGTTCTGTAGAAAATAAGGAAAAAATATTAGTGATTTGAAATAATGTAGGCGGTTAAAAAATTTAATAGCTTATTTTTCTGGTTCTGAACAGTTATTTCGTGCTAAAATTTAAAATTATTTTTCCCAAAGAATTAGCATAAAAGGTGGCACAATTTTTGTACAGAAGTACTCTAAAAAAAAACATGTTAAGGTGTTATCTTCGGCCAGGCCGAAACTCACATATCCTACACTGCACTGAAAGTATCTTTTCAATAAATGTTAAAAAGACGTTGAAGAGATTGAATAAGTCGAAGAAAATGTGAAATGTTAGAAAAGTTGACAGAGGTTGAAAAAGTCGTAAATATATGCAAAATGTTGAAAAAAGTTGAGTGAGGTTGAAAAACTCTAAAAAAGTTTGAAAGATGTTGAAAAAATTTGAAACTATTCAAAATTGATGGAAAAGTTGAAAAAATTAAGAAACTTATGAAGAAAGTTGAAAGAGGTTGAAAAAGTCGAACAAATACATATAGGATATATTGGAAAAAGTTAAAGGGTTGAAAAAATCGAAAGAATATGGAAAATGTTGAAAAAAATCGAACAGAAATAAAAAATTTGAAATATTCCACGCCCACTTCTCCAATTCCGCCCACTTTTGGCTCAATAAATTATATTCGTGATCTTCATCTTCATATTAAATTTTAGAACAATAGCTTGTATAGTTTGCGATACATGCCGTAGTTAAATTTTAAATTTAGGGCGGTGACCCACCCACTGGTACAATCCAACCCGGTTTTGATCCAGAAATAGCTTTTCATAAGCAAACCTCTAACACCAAATTTTAATATGATTGCTCACATATTTCGATAAATATGCCACTTACCGCATTTTATTTGTATGGGATGTGCCACGCCCACTGATGCAATCTCGTCAAAATTCATTTATTTTTAAAGCTTATGGTAGCTGACATCTATACACCAAATTTTATGAAGATTACTTTCATAGCACACTATCTATAACAATAAACGTTTTTTGCTTATATGGGAGGTGCCACGCCCACAGGTACCATTGGACCAAATTTTTGTAATAAGAGACTTTATAGCAAGTATATCTACCTCATTAAATTTCATAACGATTACGTTACGTTATTACAACGTTTATAAATATTGTGGGCGGTGCCACCCCCTTCAAAAGTTTTTTCAGCAAAGTGGCTGAGCTTGTATTGATGACTGCTTTCAGCGGCATCATCTCCAAAATTTTTATGGAAATCGTTTGTGACAATTTTGAGATATACGGAATCAAAATTTTTAACAGTTGAAAACTGCCACGCCCGTTTTTTTGAATCCGCCCACTTTTATCTCAATTCAAAATATATTTGATATGTATCCGTTTACTAAATTTCATCGCAATATCTGGAACGGCTTACAAGATATGGTAGTATAAATGATAAAATTTAGGGCTGTGCCACGCCCCTGTATGACCCTTTGGAAACTTCAAACCCAGCCCAATCTGAATTTGGTTCACATGTGCATCAAATCACCAAGTTTCATCAAAATCGCTGCAACTTTTTTCAAAATTGGCCTTGGTAAATATGCATAGAGTATGGTCGGTAGGCGTGTCCGTCAACCGATTACGCCCATTTTCAATAGCAAGATGCCTGCAAGAAGATGTGACCTGTGTGTGAAAGTTTCATTCAATTAGCTTTCTTGGTTTTCCCGTAAACCTGATTTAAACAGACGGACAGACAGACGGACAGACAGACGGACAGACAGACGGACATCGCTATATCGACTCAGGTGGTGACGCTGATCAAGAATATATATACTTTTCCATACCTGCCAAGCCCCCTTCGATGGGTTACAAACGGAGAGACAAAGTGAATATACACTCGGTGTAGGGCATAAAAACTTGTGTGATGGGTCAAAACGAACAACGGATTCAACTTCAGTGCATAAAATAAATGAAATAAAATTTTCTAAAATAATAATTTTTTTTACTCGAACCAAGACAACTTTCTTACAGAGTTTGTGTCACTGAGTCCGATTTCGCTCTTGAGCAACCTTTAAATGAAAAGTAAATGGGATAATTTTGTACTGAAATGTTATGTTTATTTTAGGTTTAACAAACTTTTAAAAATGTAATACTATGGAAAAAGAATCCTTATCTTCCCCGACAAGATTGGCTTTCGCAATTTAATATAGTTTCGAAACCAATTGATTGCTTTTCGATCTATTATCGAAAACTTAGATGTGGTTTTTCTACATATTATGGAAAAATAGTTAAAGATCAAAAAGTCATAAGTTTCCATAGACTTTATATTTCAGATATTTAACATTTGCGAAATTGAAATAATGATCAGACACCACTCGTTACTTTTCGTATGTGATATGACAGAGGGGTGCTAAACTTTTTTTCGGAATGCGCTGCCACAAATGCAGTATCTTAAACATAACGTCTAACTTTGCAACGAATTGAACTAGAAAAATTTTGAAGTTACAGTCACGTTCAGCAGGTTGTCCCATATAAGAATATATTGAAGCCTAACGACGGTCATATATGCTTTTAAAGCAACTTACTTGGATTGTTTTCCAAAAATCGACAACGTGAACCGCGCACAATAACTTTTTTACTTCGCCAGGTGAATTCTTGAATGTAGGGACAATGATCCGCTAGCGACACTGAACCACCATAATATCCTTCTTCACCGTCTGCAACGCCTTGTATACTATCGAAGTTCTGAAAAATAATTTGTTTGCATTTTTTTTGACTAATGACATAAACTTTATAAGTCCTACCTGATATTCTTTTGGCAATACATAGTCATATTTTATGAGATTACACAGCGCTACAGAATTCCGATCGTCAGTGCATTCTGTTTGTAGAGGATCTTGTTTGACCTTAGCGCAAAATGGATGCAAGGATCGTCCTCTGGATGAAAAATAATTATTAATTATATTATTTTTAATAAGTGTTTATTGACAAATTATAATTAGAATGATGATTTATTTAATCGTATTAATGCCAAAAATGTCTTGTCACCAAACATTTTAAAACTCAACCTGAAAAATTTAAATCATCTCAAAAATGGCCGATAATGGTTGATAAAGGCACATTTGGAATCTATTGGGCATTAAAAAAGTGTTTTTTATAAATAATAATAAAAAAATGTTCAGTCTGTGTATAACGGGCACGATTGAAACTGTTTTTGAATATGAAAAATATAGTTTTAAGATGGTATCCTCTGCAGGTAGAGATTTATAGATAGTTCGTTAATCAAAAAATGTACAAAAAAAAAAAGTTTAACATATTCATACCGTATGATTTCTTTTCCATTGTGTGTGCTTTATAAATATACATATACATGATAGTTAAAATCAATTTTAAAAGATATACATATGCACATATATCATTGCATACTTACTTGACTCTATTCATTTGTATCCAATCCTTGCAACTACGCATTACAAAATCACAGCCCAACCCTTTGCCCCAAGATAACGGTGAGGCCATGCTATAATTAGCAATATACCAACCAGTATCCTCCATCAAGGCAAGTGTAATACGCGAAAATACCGGGCTCTGCGTATGTGTGCCCGTCATAGCTTCATTCTGTGCAAATGCAAATGTGAGCGAAGAACATAGAATACAAAAACATAAAATTGTAATTAAAAAACATTTCAATACACAAGCAGATAGCACTCAAAATTACCTCTAAAATGCGCTTTTCCCAATGTGTTAATGTTGTACCCTCACCACCCTGATCTTCCAATTCAGCCCCCTCTAGCTTGGGGCAATCAAAATGATTTCTGACTTCTTTAACAACACGTGGCGTTACCATAACATCAATTACTTTTTGTACATGCCCACCGTGCACCGACCATTTTTCGCGCACCACCTTAAGAATGGTTTCGTTACTCCACTGATGGATTTGTAACCTTTTACATGCAAAGAAGAATAAAAACGTCTGCTAATTAAAATTTTAAAATTGCAATAGTAAAAATCAATAAACGAACTTTTCATTCAGATATGGCTTTCCTGTTTCCGCCTTACGGGGAGTGCGCGGTTTTCCATCATCATCACGAAAAAATGCATACAGACTCACGGAAAATCCGAGCGCATGCAGTATTTCGTGTTTCACTGTTGACAGTAGAGTTTGCAATTCTTGCGGTTTTGTGCTAATGCTGTCCGGGCAGAGATTCGCATGGCCAGCAATGGGGCGATCCAGCGCCGATTCTTGTTGGCAATGTGCTGCGTAGGCGACAGTTAGTCCTTTATGACAACGTTCTGTTTGTCGCGCTGAAACATAAAATACAAAGTCAGCATTGATGATGCCTTCACCAGCTTCAGTGTCCTCGACAGTGCGGCAGTTTTGCCCGGTGGCATTGCAAACGCGACAAACCTGTAGAGGGAGATGCAAATTAGCAAACTATAATGTTAAGTATGATTTACATTTTTTTTTTAAAGCAGGAAGATTTATTTTGCTACATTTTTAAGAAATAGGGAGCATATTCAAGAGAATTATATTTTTGATATGAAATATTCAATAACTTAAAAATTAAAAACTTATTTTTGACAATATGTTGATGTTTCTACGCTCTTAAAAAATACAAAGTCAACTTGAAGAATACCTTTCTAATGAATTCTTAGGGACGCACAGTGGTTGCAAAAAATATTCTAAGCCTGCGAAATTATTTTGCTATTTTATTGCATTGACAACACTGCAGGAAAAACCAAATAGCGAATATGCTTAACCCTGACTTGTTAGGGTTCCATTTTATAAAAATCTTTTTTTTTTTTGAAAGCAAGCGTCTTCTTACTTTTTATTCTGTATATGTCTTAGGGCTATGTATAAATATGTCCGTCAAATTTTTTATTTCAATTAACCCCCTTCTGCATGATTTTATGATTTTTAAGTCAACACCGTTTAGGCTAATTCATGGTCCGAGTATTTCGATTAGTGTTTTACCTTTTGCAAGGAATCCAAAATGTGGATCTAATAACCACTGTGGACATATATTAACACATATGAAGCCCTCAGAAGGGAAAAGGGTGTATCTCTAAAAAATTCAAATTTGTGATTTTTAAGGCATCGGATAGATTAAGAAATTCCGCATCTAATGAACTACTTCAAATGCCGGTATCTTAGTTCAAACATATAAAAAATCTCATAAGAGAATTTACTCTAGCTTTCAACAAATTGATATAAATAAATAACGCATCAATTAGCTTGTAACGCATTTTTTGCTGAACATATCTTGTAATGGACATAGTTTTTTAACTGTTGTAGCAAAAACACCCAAAAATCAAGGAATTGTATCTCAGTCAGTAGTTTTTCTTCTCTATAATTTTGCACTAAATGTATTTTTTATTTTAGGCATAACTTTCGATTTAATCAACAGAAGTCATTCTATGGTATTTAAAGCGTGGTTTTTGAAAAAATATGTTAAAACACTGGCATTTTTTCTTCTTTGTCTGTTTATTTGTATATAAATAATTTAATTTTCTTACACGGAGGTTCCAAGACCTAATTTATGAAATGTAATTTCTGATGTTGTTTTTTTGTATACTTACATCTAAATGTTCTTCTGGCACCGAAACTTCACCGCACATGGTTATCTCCTTGCAATTGTCAATGCAATGAGTAAGTCCGTTTTTAACAAATACTTGAGTGCTGTCGCATTTTCTGAAATACAAAAATTACTAATTTTCAAATACCGTAATAAATTCGTATCTAAAATATTGTCTCATATTACCTATTTAGTCTAATAAGACCTTTGCTTTGCCGCACCATTAGCGCTCGTTTCCAAAATTCAACAGCTTCTGGCAAAACCGTATTCTATTGGAAAAAAAGATTTTAGTTTTTACTTTTACAAGCATGGTTTTGAGCGTAAATTAACTTACATTAATAAGATTAAATTTGTCAGCATCTAATCTGTAAATACAGCAAAATATATAATTAAAATTAAATTTTGTATACAAAGTGAAATCCTTGAAAACTTTTAGATTCGTGACAAAATGAAATGAAATTTCAAGGATTATTAAAATAATTAAAGAATATAAAGACTTTACTTGAAGAAAAAAAAAAAAAAACCTAAGTAAAAAGATACTGGCAACTTTGTGTACTTTTAGATTTTATCTTAAATTATAGCAAATAAAGCTATTGTAAAGTTTAATGGTGTACATGAATGAATACTTTAAGATACATACGTAGATAGCACTTAAGTCTCTTACTGTTTTATCTGTTTAAAAAATTGCCTTTTTCATATTAGATGACAGTAAAAAATGTTCTCAGAATAGGTGGAAAAATTTTAAAAGTAAAAGTAGAAAGAAAAAAAAAAATTGTTATCAATTTAAGCTTTAGTCAACAGGCAGTTCTTTTCCATTCTCATTAGACGAAGAAAAAGTTTCAAATTGACTGATACGAGCACAAACGTGAATGTATAGCAGGTATGTAGTTGGTGTGCGTAAACAAGGGACAAATTTGTTGTAATTAAAGTATTGTGACTACGTGTTTTGTATTTATAATGAACAATGAATAAATTAATTCAAGGTAATGATACATACATACATACACTTGTTGCATTAGTTTGTTCAAGGATACTGAAAAAATTAACTAATTTGTTATTAAAACTTATAGTTACGAAGAGTGTAGAACATCAATATGCAGTCTGAACGACCACAACATACTTTTTTGCTGGGAAATTCACCATGTCAGACTACCTGTTCATTTAAAATTAAATTTTCTAGTATATGAAGTAAAGTTTTCAATTATTTCTTAAGTTATGAACGCCAAGCCAATCCGCTGCTTTCTAGTGTTATATTCTGAGCTTTATCTATAGAACTGGCACCAATAAATATTTTGTATAAACATCTTCCACGAGACACATCTAAGTAGGTAAAGTTGGAATAGAATAAACATTTTTGGATTCCAAATTTTGATTTGTGAAGTAGATTCGATAAAAGATCTTTTGCAATAGAGTTTAAAATTTCTGTTCCAAATTTCTTGGAATTTTTAAGTTTGAGGAGTTTGATTTCCAAAGGAGTGATTTTTGGTTGGCTGTCATTGATTGTTGCTTTTTTCATAGCTATTAACTTCCGAGCGGCATTTGGATGATTTTATCTACTGCTTGTGACAACCGTCGCATAAAAACAAAACTACACTTTAAACTTGATTCTGATGAAACTTGTAGCTTTTTTGAAACATTCATTGATATAAGTGTACTCTCTATACTGGCAGAACTCTTGAAGGGCGTGGCATTGCTCACAAAAGCTTTATACTTTGTAATAAGATAACTAATGAAGCAATCGTTATGAAATTTATGTTTCATGGAAGATTTACATGCTATAAGATATTCAAAAGTGAATGAAACGTTACAAGTAGGCGTGGCACTTCCCAGACAAAAAATGTTAAATGCTATATTTAGAGTACTGTAAGAATTATATTTAACTGATATATTGAAAAAATTGTTATAAGATTCAGTACAGCAAAAAAAAAAAAGTTTCTCAGCAAAAAGCAGTTGAAAAAGCACCAGTGGTCGTGGCACCTCTCATACAAGAACAAAACTTTAAAGGATATATTTTGTGAAATGTACGAACAATATTAATGAAAATCGGCATGATGACGTTAGATACAATAAACTGGATTAAGAGTGGATGGACTTGCTCCAGTGGGTAATCTTAATGAAATATGTATGGAATTAATGTTTTGGCTACTATAAGCTTTCACTGGAGCAAAACTGAATCGATTTGCATCAGAAGTCATGCTAGGGAAATGAGGTGATGTTTGTATAATGGACCAAGGAAGGTTGTAATAAAATTTTATTGGACTAAAAAGTGACCTTTTTTATAAAAGTTTATTTTTTTATCTTTTTTTTTTAAATTCTAATCTCAATCATAGGTCGGTCACCCTGTACTCTTGTAATTAAAACAAAAATAATATTTTACGAAAGAAATAATTGCAGCATGTACTGAATGTATTGTACTTTTTAGATGCCGAATGTACTTTTTCGACATGTAAAAAGTTTTTTTCTTAAAAAAAGGACAGCATAGTTTACTTCAGGTATATTTCGCGGTAGTTTAGTAATAGTTAAAATGTACTAAGAATGCGCCGAATGTACTGATAATGGCCCAAATGTACCGAATGAACCGAAGAACTTGTCGAATATTTTTCACGACGCAAATATGTATGCTGAAAAAAGTACAAATGTATCGAAAATCCTATTACTGGCATGTACTAAGAATACAAAACCTTACGATCAGTCAATATTTCCACAAAATATTTTTTATTTTAAGTGAATCTTGTTATATTTTATAAGGTAGTGTGTTACACTCTGCAATCGATTATTGTCTAAAGTTGAGTTACAGAGTGTGTGATAACCTGGAAAAGGCGATTCCATAAAATATTGTTAGACCTTTATTTTTAGTTAAACTTAAATTTATTTTAGTTCACCGCTTGCTATTGAATGTTTTTTATCACGTGCATTTATTATTTTAATAAATGATAGTAAAAAGTAAAAGCACTTAGGTGTAAGGAAAATAATAAAATGTTTCACTATAAATCATACATTATTTTTCATTTTTGCGGAAATACTGTGTGTGTAGAATTATCGCCATAATCAACTTTAAATGCATAACTGTAACTAACCTTAAGTAGAGTAGGTGGCCTTGCCACTGTTATTGCGATCTAGCGCCGTTGAGGCAATACAGCAGAAATAGTAAGTGAGGAAAGAAATGAGACCATAAGGTAAGTGCTGTGCGTTGCGCTACCAAGCATTGAGAAAACAGTCCAAGTTTAAAAATGCACAATGCAATGGTTAATTAACAGAGCAAAAGCGCCAATATGGAAGGCAAGTGTTTGTATCAGTTATGTGTAGATAAAGTTTTTCTCTAATATTATAACAAATGCTGGTGGATAGGCGGCAAACTTCATGGTACTTAATGCTGTTATCAAAGCACGCTAAATAAGTTGTGAATGGAATGAAAATTGAAGCGATGAAGTAAAGTCGTAATAGCGATGTAAACAGTTTTAATCTGATTTACAGTTTGTACTATGTACAACGCGCAGCTTAGGCAAAACTTTAGCTAGTCAACAAGAAATATTTATTTAAGAATAGTTTGAGTATCAGAATTTAAGCTTCTTTAGTTTTTCTTGAAAAAGTCGGATAAAGATATATGCTACTGAGAAAGCTTATCGATATAATGTTCTTAATAATTAGTTATGGCACCTAGTGCAAAATAGTATTTCCAACCACAATTAAAAACCTGTTACACAGTGTATTCGTTAAGTATTAGTGACATATAAAGCACGAACGCAAAGTCGTGCCATAATTAAATGTTAAAGAGAAAATTGAACAGCTATCGACATCAATTCAATAGTCATTAATTGGTCATTTAGAGTATTTTCGGCGGATGGAACAACAACAACAAAACAATTGATTAAACATTAAAAACCCACCTGTACACAGAGTCATCGTAAACAAGTAAAATTCGCAATTGTTTGTCAGCATCAGTATCGGCGCTACGTTTTTGTACACCATGTGAGGTATCTCCTCTTAAACTTTCAATATTAACGCCATGAATGACCTGTGAAAGAGAGAAAGAAAAAAAACTTTGAAATTAAAACTTTATTTCATCAAAATAAAAAAATTAACTAAAAATAAAATTGGAGAAACCAAAACAAAGTAATGATTACAATTAAATTGGCCAAATCAAATCAACAGCAAACTCGATATCGCAAGAAATGGCAAATTACAAATGACCTCGTCAAGAGTTGAAAACTTTGCAAATAGACTTCGGAGAGGTAAGGAGGTGCTGCGAGTACTTAAATGTTAACTTGTGTTACATTGCCCTGCAGAAACCTTTAATAACTGACACAATTGTGTGATGCAATGTCTGTGGGGACATTCAAAGACCATTACCAATAAAAGAATACAAAACATATTCTCTTGTGTAACAGTTTCACCGTAGTGTGATTACTAATGAGCCTGCGATTCCACACTGCTGGTTATTCCAAGTTTAGTCACGTTGTATTTATTATGAACGCAAATGCGGCTTTTCTACGGAAAAAGTTAACTTATTATATGCAGCTTACCACGTTTTTTTGCTTTGATGAATTTTTTTTTCCAGGGAATTAACTACATGAAATGGGAGGGAGCACATCGAAACTTCATATAGTCATACATATGTTATGTATGTATGTATATGTTTATTGCAAATTTAACATTTTTTCGTCAGCTATGAATTGGGTAAAAACATTTCAAACCTAATTTTATGAAGTTTTGTAGAATCAATTTACACTTTATGACTGAGCTACATGCAGGGTTACCATGAGACCGGGTTTGACCCGGGAAAATTGCCTTAAGGCCGGGGTCCTGGTAGGAGTTTAAAAATCTTTGAAATAGCCGGAAATCGGACGATATTTTTTTGTGAAATTAAAATAATTCTTTTTAGTTAGCAAAAAAAAAAACCACATGAGCTTTCTCCCACAAGAAAATTTAGCTTTTAATCATTTCACAAATGCTTTTTAGTATTGCTGGCCAGAAAACAAAATTCATTAAGTTTTTTACATGCAATAAAAAAATTATTTTTTTTTGAGAAGGACGGGAATTGTTTCCATAAGACTTAGCAACCCTGGCTAATTCTGGGCACTGTGGATTTTTCAAAGGATTGAAAAGCTATTTTTACTTGACTCTAACTTTTAAAATATTTTAAATAGTTATGCCTAAGCATACCAACTTTGAGTTTGAAAAAATAAGTACATTTGCCTAAAATCAATAGTTGAAAATAAGTACAAATAAGTACAATATCATATATGGTGGCTGCAGTAAAGAGAAAAATCAAATGGAACAAAGAAAAAATGCAACGAACAGATGCTAGTGGTAAGAGAACGATCCTGTATTGCACCCACCATATAATTACATCATGATTCCGAGCTATTATTTTTATATCGAAAGTTCTTTATTGAATTGTATTGGTCAACAATAACTTCAAATTAAAAGTTGAAAACATGTTCAGAAATTTAAAGGATAATTAATGTTCGCTCTAAGTACTACCAATCGACATTTTGTTGAATGAGGCAGCCTAAGCGTCAGCAGTTTCACCGACAACAACCACGGTGCGCTGTTGCTCTTTGAAATTGTATTTTTCTTGACACGAAATTTGTCAATGAAATTTGTTGCGATTTTAAAAAATGTTAAAAATCGACGCATTTATGGGTACTGGAAATTTATTTTTAGAAGCAAAATCTATTTTAGAGTGTTCACTTCAAGCCGAGAAAACTCGGTTTTCCAGATGTTTTTGCTGATGAAAAGACGCGCTCCACTGGTGCACTCGTTTCAGGTAGGCACACAATGAATTCGACGAGACGAGAAAATTCAAAATAAGGCACTTGTGAAGCTTCCATGTGCAAAGATCTCAACCCAGTGTTCTTCAGATAACAATTTCTTTTCTTTCCATTCTTCAATTAGAATAACGCATTTCGAAGCATGTGCGGAATATTTTGGAAGCGCAGTCCGATGAAATAAAGCTATTATTCGCTTTTATGACATGATACGACCAAACGCCTTCACATGCCTTAAGGCTGGTGTCGGCTGACGAGGTAAAAAAGTTCGCAACAGTGCGGCTGTTCGATGCTTATCGATTTCACTCTTTCCGGCGTTTGCGATGTTGAGTTCCGCGTCGCACAAATTACACCGTATATCACTTTCTGTTCTTCCTCTTTTCATTTGCGGATATTTTTTCTGAATATTCGAATTAAAAATGCACTTACGGCGCCATTACCATTTAATGAATAGAAACACGAAGCATATAAGGCGAAACACATAAAAAGCATGCATGCATCGTATGCTTTTCAACACACATAGAATGCATCTATTAAAATTTGTCACTCTCTTTTCCCATACGATTTTCTCAGCAAATACGTATTGTTTACAAATTTTGTTTTTGTCACTCTCTTTTCCCATACGATTCTCTCACACAAAATCTGTCAATGCTTCGATTCCTACAAAAAGTTGAAAGTAGGTATGACATTTTTAAAAACTACAAATCTGCGCTGTCAAACTCAAATTTAGTGATGACACATATCAATTTTTGAAACATTCGTGTGTAAATACTAATTAAAGGAGTTCTAGTTACAACTATTTCGCAATCATCGGGCCACCGCAAATGATATTTATATTTATTATTAATTTGAGAAACAGATTTCAGCCGAAATAAGTACAAATTAAGTACGCTTTGAAAAATAAGTACAAATTAAATACGCTTTAAAAAATAAGTACGGCAAGCTGAAAATAAGTACTGTACTTACTAAATAAGTACAGTTGGTATGCTTAGTTATGCCATTATAAACATAGCATTTCTAAGGGCATATTATCGGGAATTTTATGACAAACTGTTAAAATTTTTCAACTAGTTGAAAGTTCGATCAGAGGGATCAAAATATAAGTTTTTGACATTATTTCCAATTATCCAAGTAATGAAAACATAAAATGTGATTTCAACAAACAATCCGAAATTGTGATTTACGAAGCATAGTAGTGTAGTGCAATCACATGTAGCACACGTTTAAGCGTTTAAGAATTTCAAGAATCAAAGTAATAAAGACTCTGGTTACATTACCGGTCGAAGCCACGCCACTTAGTCTTGTTTGCAATGCAAACAAACAAACAGAAAGGCAAAAAAATTAGAAGAATCAAATTGCCGTAGTAATAATAACTGACCATACATAAGCTACGAAGCGCTACCTAACACTCTCAATGAGTTATATCACAGTAAGGGCAAGCGTCACTAATTAAAGTCTTTACGATTTCAGCACACGTGTCACACCATGCAAAACGTGTGGAGCAAACAAAGTTTACAACGCATGTCCCGAATTTACGGAATCTTTAGGTCCAAACCGAGCTAAAAATTTTCCATAGACAATCCGTCTGAGACCCATTTTTTGTAAAATGGGTATTGCAGATAAAAAAAATTAGGAACAAAATGTTAGTTTTTAAAATTAATTCTAGTTGGGGAAATGGAATATTAGAACTATTTAAGCAACTATATTGTTGTATTACATTTTAAAGTATTAAATAAAAAACCTAAATTCGTCCGATCAGTACAACTGGGGATATGGGGATAATATATGAGAAGATTTGAGAAAATCCACCAAATAATCGAAAATCCATGTGTGAATATTTACAAAAAATATATTTTTCAGCAAAATCCTGATATATAGTAAGTTGTAAAAAAAATATTGGGCAATTCTAAAATAGCCAAAATTTATTTTAGACCTTTTCCCATCAATCATTTCAATAATCCTAATAGGATTGTGGAGCTCTCTGTAGATTTTCAAAATTAATTTCTGATTTTTTTCCATTGATTGAAACAAAAAAGAGTTTTCAATAAATGCTCTAAAACACTTTTTTCCAAAAATTGAGCTTTTAATAATAAAAATTTTGTGCTTAAAATGCTCGATATTTAATATAATATTCAGAAATTTTGTTATCACCTAAAGTTTGGGTTTTTATTTTCTGAAACAAGTTTCTTGTGAACGATTAAAAAAATTTTTCGGATTTATACATATTTCACTTTTTTAAGTTATAGGCGATTTAGAATTTACTAGGATATGACGATTGATAAGGGGTGGGAAAGTGATAAAATCACCACGAGTCTTGAAAAGATAAGATCTTATTCCAGATCGACCAACGAAGCCATTTCCTGTTTCTTCATGACATTACTTACTTACTTAGATGGCCATAACAACCCGTTGTCAGGTTACGGCCGACCTCATTAGCTCTCGCCAGGCGCCTCTGTTTTGCGCGCGTCTTCTCCAATCGTTAATGCCAAGCGCGGTTAGGGCTTCCTCAGCTTGGTCTATCCACCGGAGGCATGGTCTCCCTCTTCGTCGTTGACCGGGGACCTTCCCTTCGAATACATTTTTCGCTGGAGCTTCTTTATCCATACGATGGACATGACCCAGCCAGCGTAGTCGCTGTATTGTTATACGCTTAACTATGTCAATGTCGGCGTAGAGCTCATACAGCTCGTGGTTCATTCGAATGCGATAGTCGTCGCCAACTCGAACAGGACCAAAGATTTTGCGGAGAACTTTTCTCTCGAACACCCCAAGAGCGGCTTCGTCTGTTGTCGAAACCACCCATGCCTCAGCGCCATAAAGAAGCACAGGTAGAATGAGCGTCTTGTAGAGTGTTAGCTTTGTCGATCGAGAGAGAGCTCTGCAACGTAATTGCTTACTGATACCGTAGTAGCACCTATTAGCAATTGTTACTCTCCGCTTAATCTCCAGACTGACATCGTTATTGCTGGTTACGGCAGTGCCAAGGTAAATGAATTCCTTGACAACTTCTAATTTACAGTTGTCCGCTGTAACATGAGAGTCTAGATCCCGTGCTCTCTTGTTGTTCTTAGTAGACATCATGTATTTCGTCTTCGTTTCTTCATGACATATCTAGAAATATATCAATATAATGTGATTGACAGCTGTCCCATCTCCAGGCACTTAGATTAGATGAATATTAAAATGCTGAGTCATCTCATTAAGAGACGAGCGGCATTTCTGCACAACTAGTGAGTTTAGAAAAGCTGATTCCAGAAATTTTATAGCAACCTGACTGAAGATTAACATAGACCCAACAAAATATTACAAAAATTTGAGTTGCGGCATCTGTAGATACCGCATATATAGCGTAGTTGTAAAAATATGTTTAGAGGAACCGTTTTTAGGCTATAACGACACGCTATTTTAATTTGTAGGATTCAATAAGAAGAGTTAATTAAAGAGTTCAAATAATTAAAATTTAATACCTATGATGACCAAATAGTCTGCGTTTACAACTCAAATTTCTTGGGTATGAATCCTAATGCTTCACTTTTCAAATTACTTCTGGTCTGCAATAAATAATGCTATTGCTGCTGACTGATATAAAATTACGAAGAGTGGACTTTATATCAAATCGTTAATTTAAAAAACGAGATTGTTAAACGTTCAGACCTTAATCTATAAAACGCCATGGTATTTCCCTAAATTAATAACTAATTAAAAAAACAAAAACTTTTTGCTGAAATGCGAAACCTATAATTAATTTTTGCATATAGAAAGACGTAGACTTGTCTATTGCAACAAAGACAGGCGTCAATTAAATTGAGTTTTGTGTCATAAACTTTGGCTAAGAAAGAAAACAAAACAAAACAGAACAAATGACACATGTGTACCATTTACAGCAAGTCATTATGTGATTTGGTATGAAGTAACAATTGAATTGTGGCAACAAAAAATCAAAAAACAAAATCCCAATTTTAAAAGTTACAATAAGTTCGCTGAAACGCCTGAGGCAAACCAAAAAGACATCAATATTTGCGGCGAGTGGTCGTCGTCATAACTGATCGCGCACGTCTGTGGTTAGCAAACAAATTTTTTATTTATTTGTTTTTTGTTTATTTTTTTTTTTTTTTCAATTTTCTAACGCAACAAATTTAAAATAGTTAAAATGACGATGGTGATGGTGACGATAATGACGGCTGATACGATGGCAATTGCCTGGCTAATAAGAAAACAACAATATCGAAAGTGAAAGCCCACAAGGCAGCTGAGATATCGAGCGGCGTGACTAGTTTGTGGGGGCAGCACAAAGCGTATTTAATTAAAATATTAAAATATGTAATGATGTTATAATCGGTCAAACTATGTAATGAAGAATACTAGATTTATCTATCAAGATTCAAGATAAAACTAACTTTGATTTATTGCAAAGAAAGCAATCTTATTGTCGTAAAGTTTTGATATATGAAATGTCAAGGGCATTAGCCCAAAAGTTCATGACACCATTCTTTCATTACAGGAAAAATTAGCTTTTCATTTTCAAAAAAAAGTATAAACAGTGGAAAAGGGGATTAGTTCTTCAACAAAACTTTTATATCACACACTTAAAATAAAACCTAACTAATTTGAAATGGCTTCCTGCATTTTAGTATAAAAATGTTCCTTAATATTAGGAAATTTTCTTATATTAAGGAATGTTTTCTTGCGATGCCTGGCAGCTTTACTTTGGGCCAGCCTACGTGTTCTATACTGGCCTATGCCTAGCATAAGTTTTGGGTAATTGATTCGTAGCGGCTAGTCCAGTTCTGGCCCATGCTCATGCCAGGCACCAGTGTTGGGAAATCAATAATTTGCCAGGCATAAAGTTGGTACTATATTATATTTGAATGTTAGCTTCTTCTGACCCAGCGGGCACATTACTTTGGCATTTCTAAACTGTACCTGTAAATGAAGCATAAGGTTTCTGTATGAGTGAAGCATGTGAAATGCGCTAGAAGTACACTTTTGGAAACATATAAAATATGTATGCTTCCTTGGATGATGTGAAGAAGCACATTTTCGGAAGCATATACAAAATTTGGTTGATATATTCAAGGAGGCTTGATACTGAATAAGAAAAAAATTAAAAAGTTAAAATTTTTGAAATAATTTATTAGAGTCCTGAGCTGTTTCATTTAAATATTCGATTACTTATTTTAAAAATGTTCATCAAATTAATTCATTTTGACATGTAAAATAAAGTAAAGTAAATAATGCATTTTTTAGAGCAATAGAAATACTAAAATGATTTACAATAAAAACTGTTTTTATAATTTTAAAGTAATTTCTGGCATATATTCACCACTACTAGCTGTAATTGCATTAGATTAGTTCAGTTTTTGGAGCACTTGAGGCCTTATTTCTCAAATAATAAGCAATATTGTTGGTGGTGTATTGGAACAGAAAAATAGTTTTTAATTATAATCGGAATAGAAAAATATTTCAGAATTAAAATTATTTTTCTGTTTAAATACATCACAAAGAAATTACCTTTCAGTGAACAAAATGATTTATTATGCAATTCGCGCTTGCTAATTTGACTCGCCAAGAAAATTTGCAAAGAAACACCTGCAAGAGAAGTGTAATATCAAATGAGTTACAGAAATAAAGACACAACAGAAAAAGATTTTTTTTTGTATCTCACTTTTTTGCTTAGATTCACAACAAATCTATGCAAAAAGAAAAACGGGCTTAGAAATTCTCACTTCATCAGCTGAAAGGTCACTGATAACTCCATTTAGCAATGGATGAAACTAGTATGATTAGCTTTTGACGGTTTTTTGTTGTTTTATTTTTGTTGTATGGAGTTTTTTTTTTGGTGTTATCACACACTGTACTGAACTACTGTTCATTGTAATCTCAGTTATTTTGATTTTTAAAACGTCAATTGAAAATAATAGAATAACACAGGTATACAGTATTTTATATCTATAGTGAAGCAAATAATTCTATAAAAACTTAAATTAATTTTCATTTTTTTTTTCCAAATCAGAATTTTAAATAATTTGTACTTACAAGAGCTTACTTACTTTTTCTTCAAATTAAATTTTATGTCCTATTAAACAGGATACTTCATTTCTTAGATATGTAATGCATTAAACTCACAAGGTTTTTAACTCATACAAATACTTTAAGTTCTAATAAGTTTTTAAGTTCTTTTTATGATATTGAGAGGTATATCGTCATCTCAGAGTGTTAGTGTCCTGTCGCACTTTTTTTTAGTAACTATGCTAACTTAAAAAATGGAATATTTCGTTTGGTGTTATCGAAATTTAGCTACCTCTTCCCGTTCCTTTAGCTACCTCTGCGTTATGTCCTAACTGCAGCTTTCAGAATAAAATCTCGGAGTGTAAATGTCCTAACTGCGTTTTAGCCTTTGAAGTCACATTAAATAGTGAACAATCGCTCTCAGGTCAAAAGTGAGAATGGACTTTAGTAGAAGAGGGGAAAAGATATCCTTGGCGGTGATTTGGCCTCGTTTCAAAACAAAAAATTTCTGTCACCAATCGTTGCAAAACGGCCGAAAATGGGTTTTGAAGTGCGAATGGTACTTTCTTATATCTGTTTAGGCCTCATTTGATGAAAAAAAAAAAAATTATTGTACCAATTGATGCGAAGAGGTCGAATCTAAATTTTGGAAGGAATTTGTTTGGCCCTATTTAAGGAAAATAATTAAAATAGATGGAAAAAGGTCGAAAATGAATTTAGGAAGGAAGACACTCTCAAAATAGTTTTTGTCAATTTTCCAAGCCTAAAATAAAAACAAAGACATACACACGTACAAAGTTTTATTAAAAATCAGAGATATAAGCAATATAATAATTTTGTGCCTATAGCAACTTGTATGAACGAATTTTTGATCAGCCAAAACACTTTAGAAAAGATTTTTCTACATACCCGTTTTCCTATGCCCCCTATCAAACATGTTCACGAATAAAAAAAAGAAGACTTTTAGCGTGTTTTGGATCAAACGTAATATACCTTTTACGTGGAGTTTCAGAGTGAAAATGTCCTAGCTCACACAAATCCGAATAATTTTAAATACAGAAAATTCACAGGTAAGATTCAATAATTTTTTTTTTAAAAAACCGCATAGAGGGGCAAAATAATAATAAAAAAAAAATATTTATAATCATTTTTACACTCTGAGGTGACGATATATTTCAATGACCAAGGAAAGGGAACATGACATTGAAAAGACCAAAAGGTGAATCTTATAGAGGAAGATCATTGTGAGATATCTTCAAATATAACTCAAAGCAGCGTATAAATAAAAATTTTCATGGGAATCAAATAGCACAAATGCTGAATAGATAAATATTGAGCGAACTTAAAACAGATTATTAAATTGTTACAAACAAACACCCAAGGTTAATTTCCTACATAATATAGACTACCATAGCTAGAAAAAGAAAAAAAAGAAAAAAAAGAAGTTTAAAACAAAGACACAAGACAAAACACTACTGAACGACTGAACTTGTGCGACCAACCAATAGATAATATATTGTGGTAACACGATAATGCAGCAGCTGTCGCTAGGTTTACGCACAAGTTGCACAGGCCAACAAAATTGAACGAAACTCCAGTAACATATACCAAAATATACTTTTCCAAAAGTTTTTGGTGCGCTGAATCCGAATTTGACATTAAAGGCCCTTCACTACATCAAGCTATGAGATATTCTAACTATAAGATGCAAAACACACGCTGCAAATCAATTATTCTCCACAAAAATCAGTTTGGAGTTGGATTCAGCGCGTCAGAAGCCTACAGAAAAGTATAGTCTTTTTTCTGATTTAAAATTTTGTCGGCCTGTGTAGTTATCTGACAGCTGCATTTTAAACGATACGCATGCGCGTATGAAATACTTTTTAAAATGTACAACAGCAAGTGAAATAATGCAATGAAGATAGGAAATGACAAATGGAATGGACTTTCGCGTGTGGACTGATCGACTGTTGCGGCGCTTGATGTGAGGCATTGCAAAGAAATCATATAATTGGGTGAGAGTAGCTTAAGTAATGAATATTTGAGTTTTAGCCATATCTAAGAAATGAAGAAATTAAATGAAGTACAATAAAATAAAAGGAATTGAAAATGTAAGCATTTGTAATAACTGAAGCGTTACTGATAACGAACGTTTTAAGTAATAGCTAACTGTTAACTTGAAAATGGTGCACATGCAAAATGTTAGTGGTTTTTGCCAACTAAAGTTAAATACCAAAGCATCTCATTAGGAAAAGTTTACAGTGCATAGTAAAAATAATAATAATGGTATTGTCATCATCTGTAGGATTTCCAGCTGGGAATTTGGCAATTATATATGCTGGTTAATACATTTATCAGACAGAGATACTTTCTCGTGCTGAGTCGTGAACAAACAAAAAATCAAAAACTAAACAAACAAAATGTTATGTTACATCTAGTTCATTATTATTATTGTTGCAATATTGTGCACAGTTGAATAATTTGTATATTGATTTTCCTATGCCATCTCATGATGCTGTTGTAACTGTGCTGCCACAAGCTGTGAGTTTGCTTGTAATTCCCAGTCAAATGTAGTGTAAGACTTCAGAATACCTTGCCTTTGTTTACTACGAGTGCAATTGAAATGTGGTTTTGTTTTTGTTATAATTATAAAATGTTGCTGTTTGTTAAATTATACATTCATATCTGCTTAACAAACATTGTACATTTTTTCTATTCATTATTATTGTAAAGATGCATTTACATACATTGTTCTTAAAAACAATATTTTTCCATTTGATAAAACCACAAAAAACAATTATTTTCTTAAGAATTTAATTTTACTGCCAACATGACTAATAAAAATACATAAAAAATTTACATACAGGGGCTTCACGAAACTAAGTTTCCCGTATAAATAGTCCGATTACTAAGGTTTCCGCAAAAGAATTCGCACAGAAAATATAGCCAACAATATACCACGAAAAAAGGACCCGCATGAAAAATATAAAAAAGAGCCCTCGACACTAAACGATATGTACCCTAGTAATTAGTTTTTACTCAGTATTATAACTTTTAATTGATGACGAAATTTATGGATCGTAGTCTCTTACGCACATGAATTAAAATATTCGAAATATGCCACTATTTTATACTAAACTTGCTTTCATTGGCAATTGTTGAATTTCACGGGTAAATAATAAGTTATTAAAAATGAAGTTATAAGTATACGTATCTAATTCACTGCAAAATTTTATTGTGAGTTGTCTATGGATTAGTAATGTAAAGGGTGTTTTTTTTAGAGGTTTGTTTTTCGAGTAGAGATAAAACTGGCATTTTATGGTCAAATCTGGCAACTCTAATGTCATTTATGTTCAGTTTGGTTTGCCATTTCATCATGAACAGGTTGACAAAAGAACAACGCTTGCAAATCGTGCAAATTTATTTCGAAAATAATGGTTCAGTTCGCGAAGTTTACCGCAAGCTCCGTCCATTTTATGGTCGACATAATCGTCCATCAGAGCAATTAATTCGGTTAACCATGGGTCGTTTTCGCACTACGTTTACTCTATGTGATAATACGCATCCGCAGAGACGTCGAACAGTGCGCACCGAAGAAACAATTGCCGCTGTAGAGCAAAATGTTGAAGAGGACCCGAATGAATCGATTCGCCACCGTGCACAGCAATTGGAGCTTTGTCCATCAACTTTATGGAAGATTTTGCGCAAAGATCTTGGCTTGCGACCTTACAAGATCCAGCTTGTGCAAGAATTAAAGCCGCGAGACCATGCAATGCGTCGTGATTTTGGTGTATGGGCCGAAAATGAGATTGATCTCGATAGCTGATTTTCATCGCAAAATTTTGTTCAGTGGTGAGGCTCATTTTTGGTTGAATGGCTACGTCAACAAGCAAAATTACCGCATTTGGAGTGAAGAGAATCCACATGAGACCCTTGAGACGCCATTACATCCACAAAAACTGACTGTTTGGTGTGCTCTATGGGCTGGTGGAGTCATTGGGCCATACTTCTTCCGAAATAATGCTGGAGAGTCAGTTACCGTTAATGGAGACCGGTATAGAGCCATGATAACCGACTATTTTGTTCCCGAATTGGATGACATGAATGTGGATGAGTTGTGGTTCCAACAAGACGGCACTACATGCCACACAGCGCACGTCACAATCAATTTATTGAAGGAAACATTCGATGAGCGCATAATTTCGCGGAATGGACCTGTCAATTGGCCACCAAGATCGTGTGATTTGACACCATTGGATTATTTTCTTTGGGGATATGTGAAGTCGCTCGTCTACGCCAACAAACCAGAAACGTTAGGGGACTTGGAAGCCAACATTCGTGGCGTTATTGCCGACATACGGCCCCATATGCTCGAAAAAGTGGTTCAAAATTGGACCTGTAGAATTGGCTTTATTCGAGCCAGCCGCGGCGGCCACATGCCCGAAATCATATTTAAACATTAATGGCATAAAATTATCCTTCCAATAAAGCCAAATTGATGGACATTAAAACGATTTTCTTGTGTTTTATTTCAATTCGAAGCTCTATACCTCTAAAAAAAACACCCTGTATATATTTTAGCATTTTATTAAATAATGACGGAGTGGGGGAGTCAAAAGCTTGGGGCTTAATGGTGACACACTCGACTTTTTTCATTCATTTTGCATACACAAAAAAATAAAAAAATGTGGGTTTTTTTTTATAAAATTTCGATTAGGGAAGCCCAATTTTAAAAATTTTCATAATTTGACCTTGATTTTTAGAAATCATTATATAAATAGGCAATCTCTAAACGGTTGCACCACTTTTTCTCAGCCATAGCACAACGTAATCGCTCAATTTTTTTTTGTTGGAAAGGTTGTGAGGAGAAGGGGGGACATGTATACTTTGTTTTTCAATAATAGGCGGTGCCACGCCCCTATAAAGGAAAAACGTTTCCTTGGCTAAACTAATGGACCGGTTTTGATGAAATTTGGTTTGAAGATTGATTGAATCCTAAGAAAGATTATTAGAAACTCTGATTTCTAAAAAAGGGCGTGGCATCGCCTCAAATAAGAAAAAACGCTATCACGGCTGTGCCACTGCACCGATTTTGATGAAATTTGGTATGTAGATAGATTAGATCTTAAGAAAAAATATATTTTTTTAATTGGGCGGTGCCACGTCTTTTACAGGAAAATACGTCGTTACTACTAAACTAATGGACCGATTTTGATGAAATTATGTTTGAAGATAGATTGGATCTTAAGTAAAAATATAATTTTTTGGTGGGCGGTGCCACACCTCTTACAGGAAAATACGTCGTTACTACTAAACTAACGGACCGATTTTGATGAAATTTTGTTAGGATATAGACTGAACACTAAAAAAGATTTTTAAAAACACAAATTTTTTTAAGAGGCGTGGCATCGCGCCCAATGGGGAAAAACTGTATCACGGCTGTGTCACTACACCGATTTTGGTTAAGTTTGGTATGTAAGTAGATTGAATCTTGAGTAAAAACATTTTTTTTAGTGGGCGGTGCCACGCCTCTTACAGGAAAATACGTCATTACTACTAAGCTAGCAGACCGATTTTGATAAAATTTTGTTAGAATATAGACTGAACCCTAAAAAAGATTTCTAAAAACTCAAATTTTTTTAGGAGGAGTGGCAGCACCTCTAACAGGAAAAAAAGTTTTCTTTACTAAGCTAATGTGCCCATTTTGATGGAATTTGGTACAGGGATAGTTTGAACCCTGAGGAAAATATATATATATATACATAAAAATATTTCCCAGTAGGAAAATATGTTTTCACAGCTAAGTTAATGAACCGATTTTGATGAATTTGGTATGAAGATAGATTGCGCCCTAAGTAAGAGAAAGAGATAGTAGAAGGGATGTAGCAACATGGTACTATGATCTAAATTTTTGGAGCGATGACAAAAAATTACTCTTTCCAGTTCAGTTTTTGAATACTATAATGGGAAGTCCATAAATTACGTGAGTCGAAATAGGGGGGCAGGGGGTCCGGAAAAATCTCACCAAGTCTCACAAAGAGGGAGGGAGATCAATAAAAATCTCACGTAAACTTTTTGATACAGAGACTAAGCATTATTATAGCAGATTACATTTAAAAATTAGAAGGCAAGTCTCATGGATGGGAGGGGGGGGGGGGTCCCGTCAGAACTCACCAAATCTCATCAAGGGGAGGAGAGGGGGGTCCGAATTTTCAAAAATTCACCTCACGTTATTAATGGACAGCCCGTAATCGAATCTTACACTTTGTTCGTGAGAGAGTGAGGATTATCTATACATCCATCCTTTTTTAACTGCCATAACACAACATAATCGCTTAGTTTTTTTTTTGTTGTAATAGTTATAAAGAGGACCAGTGCAGAATGTGAATTTTTTTTAATAGTAGGCGGAGCCACGCCTTCATCAGGAAAATACGTTTCCACGGTTAAACAAGTGGACTGATGTTGGTGAAATTTGATTTGGAGATAGATTGGAACCTTAAGAAAGGTATTAAAATCTTCAAGTTTATTAAGGAGGCGTGGCATCGCCACTAATGGGAAAGAGCGGTATAACGGCAGTGCCACTACACCGATTTTGATGAAATTTGGTATGAAGATAGATTGAATCTTGAGTAAAGATATTTGTTTTGAGTGAACTGTACCACGTCCCTAGCAGGTAAAATTGTTTTACTACTAAGCTAATGGACCGATTTTGATGAGATTCAGAAATAGATTGAACCCTGAGGAAACGCATTTGTTTTAAAATGGAGAGTGCCGCTCTTTCAATAGGAAAATATGTTTTAGCAACTTAACTAATGGATTGATTTTGATGAAATTCAGTATGGAGATAGATTAAAGATTTTTTTTTATGTGGGTGGTGCCACGCTCTTAACAGGAAAATATGTTTCCTTAGCTAAACTAATTAAATGATTTTGATGAAATTAGGTATGTATATTAAACTCTAAGAAGATATAGATATAGGGATAGGGCAACATTTGAGAATGATTTTTATTTTTAAAAGCGATGACAAAAAAATCTCTTTCTTACATCAGTTTTTTAATACCAAAAGCATTTTTAATGGTTGAATTTCAACCGCTGGGCGAACTCTAGTATTCTTAAATTGGTATTCTAAAAATCTTTGAAAAGTAAGAGACCATTCAAATGTTGCAAAAAAAGTCAAAAAAAAAAAAAACATAAGGGCAGTTCAAAATTTGGTTCAAGTGACATTGCAAATCTTTGCAGCGAATCGTGAGCGGTTTTTTCATGTTTGCATGATTTGGAAAACAAATAAAATAACAGCTTGATACAATTTCTAATTAAAATAATTAACTATTAGAATATATTGCTTAGTTAGTAAAATATAAGTACTTTAATATGCCAAACAAAAGTGAGAGAGAAATAATTATCGATTTTTTAATTGAAGATGCTATATGCTGTTTACGAAATAATTTTCAGCCAAGGTACGGTGATTTTGAGAGCTGAGAGCTAAAATTTGTAAGTGTTTGTTCTTGTATTCCAAAAATATGCAATATCATTTTGCTAAAAAATTTGCACCAGATTCTGAACAATCCTACTGTGTTGTGAATGTGATGCAAAATTGATAATGAAATCAAACATAGCTCGTGTTATTTCGCGAGTAAGTACTCAAAAAAGTGATTGAAAGTTTGATATTCAGACTACGCTAAACATTGGTCAGTTGCGGCGCTCATATGCCCAAAATCAAATGAATACAAATACTAAATGGCATAAAATTATCTAGCTAATAGAGCCACAAGCCGGCTCATTTGAACAATTTTTTTTTCAATTCGAAATTATGGCAGTCTAAAAAATAACTTATAATAAGTTCCTACGACTAAAACCTGGGAATATTTCAATGTTACTCACAAAGGCAAATTTAAAAAATAAAGGATGTCTCAAAATTCACGCAAGAAGTAAACGGTGTCGTGAGGTAAAATGTACTGTTTCACCGAGGCCGAGGCGAGGCGAGGTTCTAGTTGATCTCGGTCTCGCCTCGTTTTATAAATTTAAGTCTCGCCTCGCCTCGGCCTCGGACGAGATCTTGCCATCACATGCCTCGCCTCGCCTCGCTTCGCCTCGTTCTCGGCCGAGGCACCTCGGTAAAAAAGCGAGGTTTTTATTAAAATAAATAAAAAATTATATATGTATCAGGGCTGATAGGCTGATCAAGCCTCAAGAAATAAAATAAAATATCTGTTTTTATTTTTGGTGAATTGGATGAGATATGATGAATTTAATTCTTTTCTTATATGGGAAGGAGACGCATTGCCTATTTTTTCAAGCCAAACTAAGCTATGAACCTTTTACAAACTATAAGCAAAATATGTACCAAATCTTATTTATCTACGTCAAATAGATATTGAGATATGATAAAGTTAATTTTTTTCTTATATTGAAGGCATGGTACAGCCCATTTTATTAATTGAATCTTAGTTATGCCTCTACCTTTTATAAATATACCAAGTTTAATTAATCTGCATCAAGTTGTTGATAACATATGATGAATTCTGTTTTTCTCTTATGTGGGGGTGGCATCACCCATTTATCGTAAACTATATTACGGAGCATCCCAAATCATAAGAAACATATATGTTTGTCAAATCTTTCGTCGGTCGGTTGAACGGTTTAGGAGTCCATTAGTAACGAACATACATATATTGATCTTTATTTATATACTAGCATTACCCTGTGCGTTTCGCTTCACCTTACCGGTTCTTAGAAAGACTATTAGAATAAATCAATTTCAATGCAGTGTTGTCAATCATGCAGTTTTGCTTATAGCCTTACATAGCCTTACATGCTTCCCTAACTGATCAATCGAGGCGAAGTCGCATAGGAGCTGATGCGATCCAAGCACTTCTGTGCATTAGCGCTTGGACCAAATCTGAACTCGTAAGAAGCATATGCGGATTAAAAATAAAACAAAGTAGTTTACTCAAAATAAAATACTAAAATATTATTTAAATATAGATTTTATTATAAAAATTACATTCATATTTTGAATCTGCATATGATTCTTACGAGTTCAGATTTCGTCAAAACGCGCCTCGCTCTTGGTTTCGAAAACGAGACTAGGACGAGGCGAGGCCGAGGCGAGAACGAGGCGGGGTGCCGTGTGATCTCGCCTCGCCTCGGTCAAGCGAGGAAAATTTATTTTTCCATCTCGCCTCGTTCTCGCCTCGGTCTCGCCTCGTTCTCGTAGTCAAAAACGAGGCTGCCTCGTAGCCTCGGTGAAACACTAGTAAAATGTTGAAAAAAAAGACGGCGTGTCAGCTAACAATTCAGGTTTATTAAGAATGGAAAGCTAGATGAAAGAACAACACGATATCATAGTTGAGCAATACTTATATTAAAAAAATAATTAAGGTTTGTCAGCTACAGTTACTTTTTGAGTGAATTTTGGTACACTCCTTAACATGGGACAGCTCAAAGCAGTTTTTGTTAAGCTGAAATTTAAACCAAACACAAAATAAATGGTCCATGGTAAATAAAAAACATCTCCAGGCTAAAATTAAAATTTAAAGTAATATGATTTGACGTCAATCTTACACAGAAAAAAAAGTCTATCAGTAAATTTTCACCACAGGAAATATTGTTACATTTTAAAAATTTGAACGTGTATATTGTACAACAAAATTTCTACGACGAGACCATGAGAAATACCAAATATAATAATAAGTAGTTCTAGCCAACTTAAGTATGTTGATTTTTTTAAAGCACGTGAACCTTAGAAAATCTTTAGAAATCAATTCAAATTTTATTATTTTTCATACGAATTAAAAAGTTAAAAAATACAAAATTTTGTACAAATAACTGCAGTAGTTACTGTAAAGATGGCCTACTTATCCAAATTTTAAAAGCACAGAAGTGAAACAAATAAAATAAAACACTTTACTTCTGCTATGTATTACAGTCATTTGGTTATAAAAAAAGACGTTGCCTGGAAAGTTTTCCGGTAGTTTTGAAAATGAGTAAATTTTTCCAATATGGCGGAGCGAGCGGCAACAATACGAGGTGGCAAAGTTTAAATTCTAAAAGAGCACATCGAAATTTATAAAATTACTCATTTTCAAAACTACCGACAAAACTTATGAGACAGTCAATCAAACCTTTGATATAAATTTTGGTATTTGGGCCTATTTTATTCAAGAATAATAGGCTTTATTTATAGGACTTATTAGTTTTATTCCAGTGCTTTTAAAGCACTGCTGTACACAGTAAAAGGAAAGCGCTGGTTTACAATGACATGACAAGGTGCTATTCGAAGCATGAGCACTTAAGTGTTATTCACAGTACTTTTAAAGTGACTATGGAGCCTTTTTCGTGCAAGCGCTAAATTGCATTGACATGACATTTTTAAAAAAGCTGCAATGAGAAGCTCGAAAAAAGTGCTGCAATGCAGTTTTGAGCAGTCTCAAGAATACTAATGAAGAGCTTTCTTTCCGATAGAACAGTTTATAAATGTTTCAATACAAAATTGAAAAAAAAAATAAACTGTAATATACAAATTGATCATTTCAACTTTTTTTACAGTGTATGCTTGAACAAGTGGAGGAGAGTAAATGAGACGCATTTTCTTTACACCAAAATAAAATTCAAGCAAATTAAAACACCTTTTTCGTTTCTTCATTCTTGAAAGTCTCTCAAACTGACAAATAAAACTTTTTAATTCCAAGAAATTTACCGTAAATATCCCAAGTAAAGTAGACTAAATAAAGCCGAGAAAAACAACAATTGACAGACATTAGAAATATCTTAATGAAAAAACTTAATTAATAACTGTGCTCGTAGCTTTCATTAGCGATTAAGAATATAATATATATAAAGAACCATTTAACCTTTTAATGAAAAGTATGTCCAGCGGCGATTTATTCTTTCTCTATTATTTAATAATAAATTAATGCACCACTCACTTGAGTAGATTGAAGTGAAAAATTTCTATTAGAAACTTATTCTTTAATTTAACGCTACAAAAGTTCTTTTGATAAATACTTAAGCAACAATTAGCACGAATAATAATAGCGACAATGATAAAATAGCTGCTCAAGCTGATATCGTGTCGACAGGCAAAGTTGAACAAGTTGTTCACTTTTTCGACACAATTAAGCAACCACAACAACAACAACAACAGCATTGACAAGCCAGATAAACAGACAGATACAAGTACGAGAGTGTACATAGTAAGTTTGTGGCAACCCATCGAAAGGGAGGGAGGGCTTATGAATGCATGGGTGAGTGCGTGAGTGAAAGAATAACCAAGAAATACGTAATTTTCAAATTAAGTATTCACACAGTTTGTGGTTACTGATGTGTCTGAGGTAGCAAAAACATGCAAGCAAGACAGCAAATACGCCATAAAGTATGCAGCATAAATTACTTTAAATTGATGACGGCAGCAATACCCACTCACTTGAGTGACCTAAGACCAGAACTAGCGGCATAAATAATGAAGTTACTCCTCAGTCGAAGTTTTTCAACGTTTTTTTTTGTTTTTGCTGCTACTGCACTGCTCTCTGTAGCGCACATTGCACCAGTTTTTTTCTTTTTAATTTTTGCTTGGCCTTCAAGTGTCGTTGAAATTACGACAAATTTAAACTGAAAATATATTGAAAAAAAATTATGAAAAAAGTAAGTAAAACGTAAATATACCGGTTTACTTACTTACAAAATTAATTCGCAATATCAGTTCAATTAAGTGTCGTTATAACCGCCAGCGGCAGCTGCATCGCTTGTGATCTGATGCTGTTATCAACAATGATACTTGTTGTAAAATCATAAATGTACAAAGTTATTGATGTATACGCCTTTTTGCGCATTTAAGCCACTGCACAGTAGGCAATGTACAAAACTAAGCATATTTTTAATTAGATTGAGGAAGTAGTTTAATTGTAATCCCCAAGATTGATTTAGGATTTTTAATAATTACCAAAGCATATTTGGTTAAAACAAGTATATATTTGACGCAAATATTTGCTCAGTAATAAAGGCAACGCCATGTTTTAGTTGAAATAAACATATCCGTGTGGCAAACATCCGATTTTTAATGTATGTAACAGTGAGTACTATAAATATTTTGTTTTACGAACTCATATTTCTTTAATAAATAGTCATAGTTATATGAAAAATTCTCAGCACAGACCCTGTATATTGCTGTACTAGTAAGAAAAATAATTATATTTAAAAATTTCAAAAAACTTATGGTAAAAAAGTCAGTCGATATAAATGAATAAGATTTTATAAACGGACATGGAAAAAGGCAGGACAGACTAATATGCTACAAAGCAGATAAAATAAATGTAAATTCAATTTAAAAATTATATTTTTAAGTACTCGCTTAATCCTCGCCGCCCTCATTGCCCGAACCGTTATTCGACGCACAAGCAAGCGAAAAAAAGTTCGAAGAATTTCAACGCTATCGAGACACATCGTTAAGTTGAGCGAAGTTGGAAATGAAAGTAAAAAAATCTTTAAAATTTCGTTGTTGTTGCTTGATGTTGTTGTTTCGTCCTTCTGTTAGATTTCCATGCCCACCACTGATCTAAGCAGATGAGAAATTTGAGCATGGGATTGAAGACAATTTTTTTTCACGAATAGTTCCAGGACAAAACAACCCATAAATATTAACTTATTGTTAGTAAAAATTCGAATACATAAATCGATATTGTTAGAATTTGCCCATCTTGTTAGTATTTGCACTATCTTGCATATTTAAATTGTCTACGAAACATTCAGAATCTAATTAATATAGTTATTAGTTTATAATATATATTGAGAATAATATATCCCTTTCAGACCGGACACTAAACTACTGGGAATTTTTTTATGATTTTTTGGCAAAATAGTATTTATATGATATGATAACATATTCAATGTCTAGATTTTTCTATGCTCATGTTCGCATCTCGGTCTAGTTTCATTTGAAAAAAGCAAAGCCCCATGCACTATTTTTTTAAAATTTTTTTAATATTTTAATATGATACAGTTTGAAACAAGTTTTTGTTTTGGCTGAAACATAAAAATACATTGCATTTGGTACTTCGTGTGCGCGTAAGTGACTTACACTCATAGCGATGGCAAATATGCGCTGATTTCAATTCGAGTTCTTCTGGATAGTGATTGAAGCCATGCAATCGTTTTTAGGGACATAGCTGGTCTGCTGGACGGTATCGTTTGGAAAGTGAAAGTTTCAATCTCCTCGTTTCGGATCCAGAGCTCTACTTCACGTTGGTAGTTTTCTGAGCTGCCACCAACGCTTCAGCTAGCGCAAGTCGCCAAGCCTTTGGTGGCTTTCCCTTTTTGCCGACAATCATTTCGGTACTCCAAGCATTGCAAAGTCTATGAAATGGACGATTGCTTTCAATTGCCACCTTAGGATCTTAAAAAATGTCCGATGTGTTTTCAATAGTTGGTCGCAAGTGTCCACACATCCCATTGACTCATTGTGTTGCCGGACTATATTTGGACGTGCAACTTGGAGGAATTTCTTCATCTTTTTGCACCAACGACGAATGCTATTCACGGTACTACATCCAGATACAGACGATGCCAATAAGATTGACTTTGAGTCTGTCTATTGAACAATGGCAACTTTATCCTCTAGACTATAGATCCCTCCCATGTCTTCTTTTTTTATCATCAGTCGAATCAACATATTTTAAACGATTTTTTATTATCGTTCACGTCCCATAAATTCCTTTTCCCAGAAGCTTATCCAATAGAGACAATGTTGTAAAATATATTAAAAAAAATGTGGTTGATCTTTTTGGCAATATTTGAATAAGGTCTTTCAATTGTGATATATTTTTCAATAGGAATTGGGTACAATAAGGATGTCTGACAAGACCGGGAACGAATGCAGAACCAAGTCCAATATTTTTCTCTGGAGAGAATGTCTTGCCTGGATAAATTTTAAAATCGAGAGCCTGTCCTTCTGACGTTTTTTAAGCGAACATCTCTTAGCTTGTTGGGCTAACTTTGGCGTATTTACTTCTTTCTCGCTTTCACTATCAGTGCTTTCCTACGACACATAATTTTTGTCCCGTTCATCATCATCGCTGCTAAAATCTAGCGCACCCCAATCTTGCAGTGCTGTCAAAATATATATTCATCCTAAAAGTATTCTTAGGAACGAAATTCAAGAAAAAAACACACACTTTTAGTGACTTGAGACCTAATACGCACAATTGATACACTTGTTAAAAATTATAGCTAAAAAAATTTCTGTTACAACAAATGACTTTAGTCCATTTGAAATATTAAAGTTTGGTATTTTCTTAGTTAAAATATCTCCACTTCACTAATTTATCAATGTTAGTATTTTAGTAATTGAAAATATAACTTTCTTCTGCGGCTCATTTTTACAAAACTGAAATGTAGCTCGAGAATTTCCCGAAAATTCAAAAATCGGTAAAACGAACAGTGAAACCAAATGAGAAGCGAACATAAATAATAATCAGCACAATCGATGCATATCGATCAATTTCACATTCGTGAAATAGAACTGAAGATATTGGGCCTGAAACTTACCCGCACAATCGATGCATCACGGTCTGAAAGGGATATAACGCATATTTACATAGATGCAGTGAATTCAAGCAAGTCACGACGACATTCCATTTATGAGGTTCAAAAAGTTCAATTACATAACCCATCAATCAAATACTGTAATTTCGCGTTTACACACAGAAATTTTTTACGAAAATTCTTCTTGTTTGTTGACAAACAGGAAAAACGAAAGGGTCAAGTAAAGAATTTGTCGTACCCGGAAATACTCGTTGGTTCTGTTCGTTGGCTAAAAAAGAGAATAGGCAAGAATTTCCTTCACAGAATTTCCTAGTATAAACCAGCTTTGAGAACAATGACTTAAGTGTTGAAAAAAGGATGGAAGCGAGCAATAGAAAAAAAAGTTTATGGATGAAAAATTATAAAAAAGCAAGAGGAACGAGGACGAAAATGTGAACGACATGAAACAAATGGACGAAATCACTCGCTTTTTCATGAGTGCGTAGTAATTTGAACGAAATGTTTAATAGTAGCAGCAGTGCCAGGAAGAAGTTTTAAGAATATTTTAGCGAGGTGACCAATTGGTATATGAAGGTGCCGACACACGATCAGCCAGTTTAGCTTAAATTTGCTAATTGAAAAATTAATAAAGTGTCGGAAAGTTAAAAGTTTTGTTAATTAGCTTTAGTGTGAACAGTTTTGTTAATAATTGCAAATAATAAATAAAGCTATTATTTTTAAACATGGAAAAGTGTGCTTTTGATTGCAACACAATCCAGTAATAATATTTAACTACGGAACGTTTACGTGTTTGAGTTATAATTTGGTAATTGTTACTAAATATACTCTAACTACTAATAGTTCATCTATGTTAAAAAATAAATTTTGCTTGCGCAATTTTGAATTTTCTTTGATGGATTTTATGAAGTTTAATTGTGCTAGTTTTGGAGAAGATCGGCGGCCACTCGCAATTGAGATGCTGCCTTATTCAGGAGAAAATTTTCTCTTTTAATGTGAATATTGTCACGATATGCGCTGAAATTTGGGTCAACTGCACATGGCTGCATTAGAAAAGGGGTTTTGTGCGTTTCAGCAACTATACTATTTGTGCGTGCAATAGAAAGAAAGTTACGTATCCGATATTTCACAATGAAAAAGTTCTTCAAACATAACAAGTTCAACAAATTTCCATCATTAAATTGTGTTCAGGCCTGTTCTGTTTCCGTTTCGGATTTGATTCGGAATAGGAATGGAAATTCGAAGTTAATTTCAGAATCGAACAAAAAAAGAAAATTTCTCAATTTATCGGAACTATAACTGCTCAAGTTTGAAATTCAAAGAAAATTCCATACCAAATACTAACCATTAGATTAAGAATAGTTATTGACATTCAAATTCGGACTTTAATTTCTCTTCCAAACTAAATCGGAATCAGAAGGCCTCATTATTAGCTTTTATTTTCGCTAAAAGTATGGTGCGCAGCAGACTAGACTGCGGAGTTCTTATGCTTTTGGGTGCACTAAATCTAAATCCAACCGCGAATTGCTGTATCACGTCTGAATTTCGAAATATTTAACCGACAAGTGCCGAAAATGCCAATCTGCATGTAAGTTATCATTTTGATTGATTGATGCTGAATGTCAACAAGGTCGTCGAACTTTTTTGTCAGATTTACAGCGTACGAAATATTTTTTCATTGGCAAGTTTACGGTGGAATATTTCAAAGTCCTGACGTGCTTGGGAGATTCAACGACTGGATTTGGATTAAATATCAAAAAATTATCATGCATCTAAATTTTTCATTTTTCACAAAAAGTAGCTGCTTCAAACTCTAATAGGAATTTCTAAGATTAATGTTTGCACACCTTAAAGTCATAACATGCAGCACATTTTTGGGACATATATAGTTATGTATGTTTAAACTCAGTAGGGACAAAAAGGTCAAAACTAATTAAAACCAAATCTATGTGTTGCCACTGTGCAGTATAGCATATTTAAGAAATTTAATTGCATTGCAAATTAAAATCTTAATCTTACAGACAAAGTGATAAATTTTTAAAAGTTAAAAGTAAACAAACTCCATTAAGTTCAAATATACATAAATTAATTTAAGAATAAAAAAAACTTGTTGTAGCTCTCATTGTTGTTCTTGCGGTTACTGACATGTGGTTTTATAACAATAATTTAAAACTTTTTATGACCAACATTGACGTTGCTGTTTGTTTTTATTGGCAACTACAATTATTTCCTACTCAGCCTTAGTTGCTTTTCTTTAATGAGTTTCCATCTATCTAAAAAGTTGATTTCAACCTGTTACAATCAACAATTGACATGACACCTAAGTAGATTATTTTATATGCCAAACAACAATGAATGTCGAGTATTGAATGGATAGACGACGCATTGCATCTGGTACTCAGTCATTCAGATTCGTGATCTTACACATTGTCATACAGTCTTTTTATGTTTAGAATAAATCATTTCCTTTTTATATTTTAAAATAACGTGTATTGAAATTTTCATTGAGTTAACAATAGAAGCATGCAACATTCAAGAGAAAAATTCTCAACTCAATTGCTAAATATTTCTTATTTGCTGCTACTATGTTCAATGCAAATTTGCTCTATTATCTGCTTCAACTTTGAATTGAATTAGTTGAATGTTGCTCAAATTGAATATTTATTTTACTTGAATAATGTGTATTCTCTCAACACTTAAAGTTTATATCGCATCAGCAAAATGCCCATGGATAATAGCACGTGCGACCAACTTGACAATAGCAAATTTGTATTACTGCATCCGAATACGCTTGGCTTTACATGAGCTACGCGTGTAACTGATTTAATTGTACGCATGTGAAATACAAAATTTATAGGATTACAGGTGTTAAAATAATAAATGCGTACATGACACAACAATTCGTATGAATCCACGTGACAAAGTGACAATGACAAATTCGTATGAAACCTTATGCCTACAAGTGTACAATTATGGTATGTAAATCATTTAAAATATATTTTTAGATATTTCAACTTTGAAAATTTCAAAACCCATAAGTGTTAAGATCAAAATATAGAAGTTGAAATTTCAACTGGAATGCAGAAACTTAGTAGTAGTTTGGTAAAAATTTTATTTTATATTCAAGCCGTATTTTTGATATAACTAGTTTCTTTCAGAATTTCCCAATCGAAAATTTGAAAAAGTATTGGAACTAAGCTTATGTAATATAGAACACATCTAGCACCCCATAGTTTATAACTTTGTTTGGAAGGCAGGGATGGCTTGTAGCACTTATACACAAAAAACAGAGTCACGCGTGAAGTCCTTTAGTATTTTGACGGAATCAGCTCAAACATTAAAAATAGTAACTATACATATTGCAATTTCTTTTTTCTGTCATTATGACATAATTATGAGTTAATTTTTTAACATTTTTAATAAGTCTTATATTCTAAGAAATATAACTACAAACATATTTGTGTTTGACCTGACAAAAAAAAATATCTAGTTATATGGCCTATATAAAAAGACGTAATAATTTTTTTTAAAGCTGTTAAATTTTTTTAAATATATTTACACAATTTCAAGACCGTCAAGATTTGTCGACTGAGGCAATATTTGAATATTTAGTTTTTTTCTAACTACTCTGCGAATCTTGAAATCTTTGAATGAAAACTTTGCTTCGGTGCCGTTGCTAAAGTTTGATATGTTCGACTCAGGACTATAACTAAGTGTATTTTCAGGTCGGCCAAATTTTGATAAGCTAAGTTCAGCTTAAGAAAATGGAAAAAAAATTTAAGTATTTTTTTTTACAATTTGAAACATGAAATATGTATAACAAAACAAAACAGTTTTATTAAGAACTAGCATTACCCTGTGCGCATCGCTTCACCTCAACCGTGGTGTATTTTCGATATGCAGTCTTCTATTTAAAAAAATACTTTTTTATGAGGACCGCCCTTAGTATGCACCCAAAATAAAATGTTTACAACCTAAGCAGTGCCTCTTAATATAAAAACCACGTGGTGTAAATTCCATGAGAATCGATTGCGGTCTTCGAGAAAATGAAAGTTTTGTAGCCTAAGCTATGCCTACTAATATAAGAGCTACGTGGTGTAAGTTCGGTGTGAATCGACTAACCTGTCTTCGTGAAAATGATATATGAAAATATTTTTGTGTGAGGGTCACCCTAAGTATGCACTCCAAATAAAATTTTTACGACCTTATCTGTGCCTCTTAATATATAAATCACATGGCGTCAATTCCATGAGAATCGATTTAGCGGTCTTCGAGAAAATGTTATTTAAAAATATTTTTGTATGAGGGCCACCCTACACATGCACCCTAAATAAAACTTTTTTAAGTTTGTCTGTTTCTCTTAATATAAAAGCCATGTGGTGTAAAGTCCAAAAAATCGATTAAGCAGTCTTTGAGAAAATGATATTTAAAAAATATTTTTGTGTGAAGGCCACCCTAAATAAAAGTTTTGTAACCTTAACTATTCCTCTTAATAAAAGAGATACGTGGTGTAAATTCGGTGTGAATCGATTTATTTGTCTTCGTGAAAATGATATTTAAAAATATATTTGTATGAGGGCCACTCTAATTATGCACCCTAAATAAAATTTTTACCTTCCAATCTGTGCCCCTTAACATAAAAGCCATACTGTGTTAATTTCATGACAATCGATTTGCCTGTCTTTAAGAAATCGCTATTTTTAAAATATTTGTGTGTGAGGGCCACCCTAAATATGCACCCTAAATAAAAGTTTTATAGCCTATGACACCCGCCTGATCGATACTAACATACTGTAAAAATTTTCGCGTCCATAAAGGACATACATACAGACAGACAAAAAATTAATTTTATATAATAGATTATTATTTCTAGCTAGCAAAATACAAAAAAAAAAGTATTATAGGGAAATAGTGTTTTCAAAGCAAAAAATTAAAATAAAAAAGTGTAACGGGTCTGGTATATATACATATGTGTGTATGTATATATATATATACAGTGGCGACAATTTAAATAGCACAGGTAATCTAACTTTTATGGATGTTGAAATTACTACTTCTACATTTCCAAAATCAAAATAACGAAGTCGCAAAAATTAAGCATAACTATTGTTTATTGCATTAAAGTAAAAAAAAGTTCAGTTCCATTGCTTATTGAAAAAATATGTTATAAAAATGAAAGTAATATTCTATTTTACAAGACAAATTAAATAGCACACTTCGCGTATTTTTAGTAATTTCATAAGAAAAAACAAAATAAAATATATATTAATACAAATGCAAATTAGTATTTTGTTCGAAATCCCTTGTTTCGTATGACAGCATTACAGCGGCGTTCCATTGATGATAACAAAGCCTGGCATCGCTCCTTCGGTATAGCCGACCAAGCACGCTGCACTTCGAGCCAAAGTTGATCCAAATTCTTGACCGTGAATCGATGAATGGTGCGACCAACGTCATTCCACAAGTTCTCAATGGGGTTGAGATCAGGGGAATGCGCTAGCCAGTCCAGGACATCTAAATTTTTGGTTGAAATCCACTGCTTCACGGACCTTGCGGTATGCTTAGGGTCATTGTCATGCTGAAATTTCCATTTCAGTGGCATTTCCTCTTCCGCATAAAGCAGCATTACTCTGGAAAGAATTAACTTGTACTTAGTTTGGTCCATAATGCCATAATGGACGCATATCCAGACGCAAACCTTATGTTTCAAAACGGAAACTAAAGCGTAGATTGCAGTTTGCAAGACAACATCGCGATAAAGACCCACAATGGTGGAGAAACATCTTATAGAGCGATGAGTCAAAGTTCAACTGCTTTGGAAGTGATGGCAAAAAATATGTGCGTCACTGGCCTAATCAAGAATGCAGCCCAAAATACACAATTAAGTCCATTAAGCATGGTGGAGGAAATATCAAGGTTTGGGGTTGCTTTTCCTGGTATAGTGTTGGCCCATTATACAGAATTGATGGCATTATGGACCAAACTAAGTACAAGTTAATTCTTAAACTCGCGACACCGACCGTCATCGGGATTCCCCGTCATGAATGCGATAGTAAAATTTGAATGTTCTATTGTTTCTTTTAAATAAATATTCCAAGTGTAAGACAAAAAGCAAAGCAGACACACTAACTTACACATTCCATTCTCATTCAACGATTGTTATGCTTAGATGTTTGTTTCTTTCAAATTCCTCGTTGTTGCGTTGACAAATTGAGAATGAGAGCGAGAGTAAAATTTGAATACATATTCCGTTTTTGTCTTCCATTGCATTGCCATACAAAAAGGAAACGCACACATACCAACTAACACACTTACTTCCCATTAAACGATTTGTTTTCACTTCTGTCGGCACTCCCGGAGTGCAACCCGCCATTTTTTTTTTGATAAAATAGCGTCGCAGACTAAAATATTGTTATCTTCTATATACCACATATGTAAGTACATATGTATTTATGTGCAAATGCCGTTCGTCTGTCGCATATAAGCTCGCGAGCTACTCAACGAATTTTCAGTATTTTTTTTTAAAAATATTTCTTATGGTCTATAGAAAGTTCTTAGCATATGTTGAATTAGAAAAAAAATTAGCGATGCTACGCCCGTCTTATAGGATAAACGTCAAATTCATCACATCTTAACCATTTGACGAAGATGAATGAGATTCATGTATCAAAGATACGTCAGAAATAAGTTTCAATGAAAAAATGGGCGCAGATACGCCACCTGTTTGAGAAAATTAAATACAGTATAAACTTACGAACTATTCAACTGCATTTTTTAAAAATATTTCTTATGATCTGTGGAAGGTCCTTAGTAAGAAGCAATATGGCGGATTTCTTATTCACAATACAAAAAAGACTTTCAAGAGTTGTTTATTTAGTAGTTCATCTTGAAAATGGTCAACGAGTTAATTTTACAGCCGAAAATGCAATACAAAAAGCAGCAGAACCAATTTCTACAACTGTCTTTTCAACGTTGTGTCAAGCTAATACATATGTATATTTGCATGAATGTTACTGTACTCAGGAATACCAGAATACAATATCAATCGTCGAAAGTTAGGTGTTTCAAGTTTACGTAGATTATTAAAAAAGCTATATATTATATATTAACAACTTCCGATAGCGATATCTATTTATTTATTTATTTATTTTAGCATACACTAGAGCACCGATTTGCGTCGATCCTACTTGCGTCGTTTTGATTTGCGTCGCTACATTGATTAGATTTTTTCACTGAAAATCACATGTGAAGAATTTTCAATTTGCGTGAAAAAAGGGGAATTTCCATTTTATGTTATAAGGTAAGTTATTCTAAGCATAGTTTCGTGTTAGGAAGCAAGAATTTAATTCTCAATAAGAAGTGATGTGGTTAAGTCCATAGCATAACAGAAAAAGAGTGATTCGATTTGCGTCAGATTTCTCGGGTCCCTATTAACAACGCAAATCGCGGCTCTAGTGTATTACTCTTTAGAATTAAAAGGCACACAAGAGGAAAGACTGAAAAATATTTTTGAAGAGAAATTCTTTCTTTTATATAATCGGATTGTGAATTGATGCAAAAAAAAAACATAAAAATATTGGTAGCAAATGTTTTTATTTTGCCAGTAAAATGTAAGTAAAATGAGACCTTTATTGAAAAAAAAACTCAAAGTCCTGGATTTTGTCGTGCTCATTAAGACTTCACAAATAGTACTAATTCCCAAAATTTCAGCTCATTCGACCGAACGGCATTTTTCATGCAAGTTCGGACAACTGAAATTTAAAAAAAAAACTTTTCGAAGAAAATTGGAGCTAAAGTAAACTTGAGCTTTAAAAAAATTTTTAATTCATTTGAAAAATCTAGAGGTCAAAATTAGTGCACTGAGCAAAACTGGCGCTCAAAAGGGCTGGCGCCAATGGGCTATAGCTTTTTAGTCCTGGATAATAATTATTGACGTAAAATAAATACTATCTCATGAAAAATGGCGCGATTCCTCAGCGCAAATTTATTAGTTCGAAAATACGTAACGCCTTTCTTTTATTTACAGTTTTTAGCAATGCAACGATAAACTCCAATTGGCACAATTTCTGTAAACCTGAAACCCGTAACCGGTCCTTAGCATCTATCCCCCCATTACTCCTTGTAGTCAGTCCACTTACCTCGTGCGCTTTTGGATGGTGATGCTTGCAATTGTGTGCGGCAACAACAAAATTATAACGTGGCCAAAATAATGCAAAAATCAGCAACAACATTAACGATCGTCTCTGTTGACGGAGGGTGGGAAGAGGGGTTGACATGGCCGCAGCAGCATCAAATTTATTATTTAACATTTTTTCGCAATTTTTATAATTTATTACGATTTTCTTGTAAAAAAAATTAATCAATTTAAATTCGTTGTGGCTGTTGTTGCTGTGATGGTACACTGTTGTTGTTGCCTTAATTGTTGTTGGATTTTATTGTCGCATTGAAATTGAAAGTTCAGTCAAAAATTCGTTGTTGTTGCTGGTGCTGCTGATGCTGTGTTGTTCTGACACTCGTATGTTGTGCAAATTTTTTTCACCGATTTATATATTTTTCTTAATAACAAACACTTTCTTGAATTTAATAATTCAATTTAATTCATTTTTTTTTCTTTGGAATCAAAGCAAATTTAAAGAACAAAATCTGGCTAAATAAACGAACGCGTAGGTGTCAAAGTCGACGGTGACTGCGACGCTTGCACGATTTTTTCAGACTGCTACTATGGCCGCGACGTTGGTGATGGCAACCACTGCAATTTGTTGGTTTTTTCTTGCATTTGCTACACTCATCCCCCCCTAGACTATGAGCAAATTGGAATAAAATGCAAAACAAAATCCCACAAAGAAAAACTGGGTGCGTCTATACCGAAATTAAAGTCGTCGCTTGAAATAAATCGTGTGAATGTTAAAAGAACATTTTTTCCATGCTTTGCGAATCGCTTGGATTTGTTTATATTTCTTCAATTTTTTTATTCACTTCACTCTTTTTAATCTTCATTCATTTTGTTGTTGTATTTTTAGTAAACTACTTTACGGTAATCTCGTGCAAAATCTATGTGAATGGAATGATTGGAGTAAAATAAAAACTATAGAGCTGCTTAAACCGAGTGAAGCAGCCTGGTTGGAATTTGACGAACGAATGCGGCAAAAGTAAAATGAGGTTTTGAAGGAGACTGCAGCCGCTCGGTAAACAAAAAAGAAATACGGAGAGCGAACAAAATGAAATGTCAAATCGCTAATAGTGCTGCCGTACACATATTTTATTGACAAAAAAAGAAATTTAAACAAATATATTTTCTTAACATAATTGCGATAAGTCAGCATGAAAACGGAAGTTTTTGTCCCGTGTGACATTTTGGTTTTTCTGCAATTATCTTAAAAACGAAAAATTGCCCAAATTCAACCTTAGCACCAATTAAAAAGCTAAGTTTACTTAAAATGTGTTTGACGGTCGAACGGGACCATGGAAATGCCATATCTCAAAATCATAAATCTAGCCTAGTTACCAGGGAAATTTTTGTTTTATTATAGTAAGACTAGGTTAAGATTTAAAAAATTGCGAATTTCTAGCAAAATTAAAAGTGGCGACGATTGGCAAAACTAGCACTCAGTGAAACAATTTTCATAAAGAATTTTTCTAAAAAATGCAAACAAAATTGGGTACAAGAAAATTATATCATTTACAATATGGAAACTTGTGTTTTTTCCTTCGGGGGCACTAAAATAATTTCTAGGTTGTATGCTTGCAAATGAGTAATTTGCAAATGTTGAATTGCAGATACTGATAATAGTTAAATAATGAATGTTTTCATATATTGTTAATCGCTGTGGTTTAATGTTACAAACAAAGTGTTAATCTTGCAATGTTGCAAAATTTATCATATAAATAGCTTCAAAATAATAGAAAAAATTACTTTTAATTCACAAATGCACTAAAATATTGAACATTGGTGTAAATGAAACGGCAACACTTTTTACTCAGCTGTTTTGAACTGACAAATCGATGGAAGTGTTCGTTATGCGATGGTGATGCGTTCGAAAAGTTTGAAAACTCATTGTGGTTATTACTGACAGCGCGATTTTCAAACGAAGATAATTAATTGCGCTTGAATGTGAGTACTCATCAATGTTACCAGATTTTTTTTAGTGAAAAATGCAAATTCTGAAGAAAAAAAACTGCTACCTCCGAAATAAACCAGATTTCTTGGAAAATATAAAATTTTAGAGGTTATTAAAAGCTTTCTTTTAGTCATAATTTCACACAAAAAAAAAAAAACACGATTTGCAAAACAAAACTGCCAGCGTGTCTTAAAAACTTGATTGCAGTTAAAACTGCTACAATGGCAACGCTGCTACTCATGCAAACTTATAAAAATCTGAGCGAATTTGTGTTGAACAATAAAAGTTTAGGCAATTTAAGTATGCGGCTTAGAAGGTTTTTTTACTTTTGCATGAATATAATTCAAACCGCAAGTGCGGATGAAAATTTATATTTTTTTTCAATTTTTATGTAAAAATAATCAAATCTAAAATCCATATGAATGGCTCTCACGCTGCATGGTATGAAAGCGTGTGTCTGCTTTACACGCGCTTACATGCGGCACCAAAACATTCAATTAACTTGAAAGCATATAATAGCCCTGTTTTATTCATTTTGGTTAAACCAAAATCTCATACAAATGCGTGAACCTGCTCAATTTCTAGTTCTATTTATTGAACTTTTTTGTCTTTGCTAAAGTTTGAAGCTCATTGCATTAGCTGTAGACACAAGCCTAAAATAATCAAAAATATATGGCAAATTTGCTGGAATTTTGAATAAGTGTTCTTAGGTTACGCGAGGCCTTGTGCAACAGTCAGTGCTAGGCTCAAATATTAAAATAGAAACACATAACAAAAATAAAAACAGCGATTAAACAACAGAAAACGAAAAGAAAACTTTGGTTTCAGCGTCTGCGCCACTATAAAAACAGTTTGAAATCATTTGATAGCAATAATTTTAAAAAAAAAAGTTATATACTGATATGTGAGGCCCCTTACCGCGCTAGGCGCCGTTCAACCACACGACCATAAATGCGGTTCTGATTTTAAAATAAAATTTCTGTCATACACTGTAATGCCACCTATTGGTCAAATGCAGAATTATAAAGGTCAAACTTATGCGTTTTATTCACTTTAAGGTTTAACCAAAGCGAATAAAACACGGCTAATGTATCAGTTCTATCTTGTTGAACTGCCAAATACTGCCCGACGCCGCGTGACTTGGCTTGTCACTATAATAGCAAATTAGGTACTGTCTTATTTATAACTAGCATAACCCGGCGCGCGTTGCTACGTCTCAACAAATAAAACATAATGTGTTTTTATTTTAGTTGGATTAAATAAGTAAAAACTATTTTTATTGATATTTATCTTATTGCGAGTGGATAAACAACGTTGTTGGTTTTTCTATTTGACTCATAAATGAACAATTGAATTGGCGGGAATGATTGGAATACGTAGAATCATCACCTTTGAATGAGTTTAATTTGGTATCAGTCCTTGTCTTCTATATATGTACCGAGTCTCATAGTCATAGTTTTTTCTTATTTTGGAGGAATAGCACTACCCATTTTTTCATTGAATCTTACTTATTTTCTTTTTGGCTCATTTTTTCCAAACCAAACTATGTTAAGAAATTTTTACAAATTATTAGAAACATAAGTACCAAATCTTATCCATCTGCGTCAAATAGTTGTTGATACATAAAAAGTTGATTTTTCCTCATATGGAAGCGTGGTACCGCCCATTTTTGCATGGAATCTTATTTCTTTCTCTACTCTTTATATACATATGTGCCAAGTTTCATTTATCTGCATCAAATAGTTGATAAGATGTGATGAATCTTATTTTCTTTTAAATAAGGGGGCGTGGCATCACTCATTCTATTCTAAGCTGTGCCTGTTTATATAAAAGCCTCATGGTGTGAATTCCATGAGAACTGATTAAGCGATCTTCAAGAAAATTATGTTCAAAAAATATATTTGTATGAAGGCCACCCTAAATATGCTCCCTAAATAAAAGTATTGAAGCCTTAGCTACGCCTCTTAATATTAAAGTTACTTGGCGTAAATTCGGTATGAATCGATTAACCTGTCTTCGTGAAAAATATATTTAAAAATATTTTTGTGTGAGGACCACCCAAAGTGTGAACCCTAAGTAAAATTTTTACTATCTAATCTGTGCCCCTTCATATAAAAGTCATGTGGTGTTAAGACCATGAGAATCGATTAAACGGTCTTTGTGAATATGATATTTAAAAAATATTTTTGTATGAGGGCCACCCTAAATAAAAGTTGTGTAGCCTAAGCTATGCTTCTTAACATAAGAGATACGTGGCGTAAATTCGGAGTGAATCGTCTAACCTGTCTTCGTGAAAATTATTTTTAAAAATATTTTTGTATGAGGGTCACCCTAAATATGCACCCTAAACAAAAGGTTTACTTCCATATCTGTGCCTCTTAATATAAAAGCCATGTGCAGTAAATTCCATGAGAATCGATTGAGCGTTCTTCGAGAAAATGATATTTATAAATATTTTTGTATCGGGACCACCCTAAGTATGAACCGGAAGTAAAATTTTTACTATCAAACCTGTGCTTTTTAATATAAAAGTCGTGTGGTGTAAATTACATAAGAATCGATTTAGCGGTCTTCGAGAAAATGATATTTAAAAAATATTTTAGTGTGAGGGCCACCCTAAATTGAAGTTTTGAAGCCTAAACTATGCTTCTCAACATAAGAAATACGTGGTGTAAATTCCGTGTGAATCGATTCACCTGTCTTCGTGAAAATGATATTTAAAAATATGTTTGTATGAGGGCCACCCTAAGTATGCACCCTGAATAAAATTTTTACAATTTGATCCGTGCCTCTTAATATAAAAGCCATACTGTGTAAGTTTCATGAGAATCGATTTACCTGTCTTTGAGAAATCGCTATTTTTAAAATATTTGTGTATGAGGGCCACCCTAAATATGCACCCTAAATAAAAGTTTCATCGTCTTAGCTATGCGTCTTAATGTAAGAGATATGTGGTGTTATTTCCATGTGAATCGATTATCTGATATTTGTAAAAATGCTATTTTAAAAATATTTGCGAATGAGGGCCACCCTAAATTAAAGTCCTATAGCCGCCACGCCCCTGGTGTCTAATCCCATTCATATTTTGTGAAGTGCTTAACATAGGCTATGTGCATCCTGACACCGAATTTTAAGACTCTTGCTATCATATGAACCAAGATATAGTGAGTTAAAGGTTTTAATTGCACGTAAAGTGCCACGCCCCTTGCTTTTGTCAAAATAAAATATAGCCCATGTTACTCAGGAATATTGTAGCTTTCTATTAGTAGAAGAGTTTTTGGAATCGGTTCTGTAGTTCCAGAGATTACCCTGAACATACAAACAAACAAACGAACAAACCTTTCCTCTTTATATAATTGTATAGAGTATAGATATAGATATAGATAGCACAGGACGGACACAAGCTTTTTTTAATTGACGAAATTATGTTCAATGGTATTAGTTTTCCCTGCTCTATCCAGTCAGATTTCCTTTTTAACTTTGAAAATACAAAACAAAATGGCGAAATGAACTTGGAATCAATGCCCCAAACATTTCTCAATACTTTTCCAAATTCTTGAAAATAACTTACGTGAAAGTAGGGCATTGAACAATTTTAAGTTACTTCAAATATTTTGGTGAGCCCCACAGTGGCCGAAATGGTGATTTTAGAGTAATTTCAGTAATAAATGGGTAAGATCGGCCACGAAAGCGGAACACGCTAATCTCCCATTAATTTTTTATAGTATTAAAAGCCTAACTTCAAAGTTACCAAATAAAGCAGAAAGGAATTTAATATACCTACCTACATCTATCCTTATCTAAATGTTTGACATGCGCATTAGCCTTGCCGTCTTGGGCATTTCCCACCAAACTTGATTTTGGTTTGGATTTTGGTGTACAGAAAGCAAGTATGTACTTCAAAAACTAAACTTTTGCCAACTCTGTCCTTAATGGTCTCTGTTTTCTTACATACAAATTACTTGAAATTCATGCGCATTCATGCGACTGAGTTAAATTTGATTTCAAATATCAAACACGATGACATTAAGCTTCTTCAATTAATTATACCACCCAAACTGATTTCTAAAGAAGATTCACTAATATTATCCCTCATCTGAAAATTTCAAAATTTGTGGAATCTAAACTCGATCTCATATTACCATGAACTTTGCTGCGGCTGAGCTAGACCAATCTCTCAGAAAGTTTTTTTTTGGGAAAAAGTAGTCTCAATTAAGAATGAAATGAATGAGAGCAGTGTCATGGATCTCGCTAATTTTGTACAGATTAAGAGAGCACAAATTTTTGGAAGCTTTCCTTGATTAAAAGTAAATTAAGAAATGGGTTCGAAATAAGCACTATGAATAACATAATGCTATGCAAGAAACTTGTCAACAACGTTTCGTACTGTAGTATGTTTGGTCAGCGAAAAAAGATTTCAAAAACAATTAAATCAATTGAGATTAAAAGCCTCAATACGAATTCTTCATTTAATGTCATAATTTAAAAATTATCTCAAAGTATACACACATATAAATGCTAAGACTGTATTTCTTAAACATCTTCTGTTCGTAGGCACTCTTTGTATTTTTGGTTTATAATACGGGTTTTCATAATTAGTCTTGTTTTTGTGTTAAAACGTTGTCAAATGTTCAATATGCAATTTAAACCAGGATTACCATACGTTTTCGAATTTGGTGCTGTCTTCGCTGCTCTTCGCATATTTGAAAGCCTGTAAATATCCTTGAATTGACTTTATTTTCGTGTACATGTCTACTATTAGATATTAAATTTAAAAAAATGTTGGTTACAGGTTCGAGATCATTTCAGTCTATCGGTGTTAAAGTCTTAAATTTTTTGGAACGTCAGCGATTTATCTCTTGATTATCTGGTAACTATACTTAATTGATATAATCAGGTGGATCTCGCTAACAGATTTTTTGGTTAATTAAGAGTTTGTTATTCAAGATATACTTCCCCTTTTTTATAACATCCAAGAGCTTTGACGCTTCTTAAAGCATTAGCAACGACAAAAGTTGCTATCTATTGCAAGTAGTCGATAAAAGTCACCGAAATAAATTTTCAATATCAAGATGAAATAAATTATTTCTAGTGAAAAATTTATGATTCTCTTTGTGTGATAAAACTTACATCCCTTTTTTTTGCAAATATTTAAATAACTAATTTGCGCATTTTTGCCAATGGTTGCAGTAAAGAGACTACAGTGTTATCTTTGGCTTACTAAAAGATTACATACCATATAGATATAGGGGGGAAAAAAAAAACAAAAAAAAATTAGTGATAACATGATACCATACAACAGTCATTTAATTATATTTTCAAATTGCAATAAGGCCATTTCATTGGAAACATGGTACGTACTTATTTATGAAGATTATCTAATGTTTGATAACAGAACTTAAATACCCTACGTTATTGAGGATATGGTATATGTGCATAGGTATGTTGGTTTTTTTTTGCAGATGTTCATTAGACACAAAAAGTAGAAGAATATCAAATTAGGAAAATGTGTTAGCTTGTTTGGTTAAAGATCCTTAATTTATTTAAAAAAAAAGGGAAAATATTAAAGGAAAGCTAGTTAAGTCAATATCGAATAAAATTATGGAAAATGTTTAATATAAAATAGGTAAGCTTTTAATAGAAACACAAGTGCAATTTAATATTTGCTTAACAACATACTCAAAATATTTACAACCTTCGAAACGTAACCTTAACAACTTCCAAAATATATCCAGTTTACATCACATTGAGCTTTTTAGCTATACAGAGTTCGAAAGTTTGCAATCAATGCAAAGCATTCGATATTGAAATTTCTGTTGTTCAAAGGTCTGACGCTAGATAGCCTCAGAGCACCGTGTTTATTATTGTACATATACATATCAGTTCATTCTAACTATACTATCTGAAAATTCAATTTAAAGACACTATGAAATTATCTCTGGTTCTACGGGAAAATAGCATAAGTCCTATGTATGTATGTCTACAATATGACTTATACTGTTTTTCTTTGTAACCACAGATATATGCAGCACGATAAAATTCATTTAAATAAACCATTGTTATAAACTAAGTTCGACATCAAAATGTATAATCACTCTAAAATGAGTTTTACGTCCAACCGGAAGCTGTCAATCTGTGATGTCATCTCAATCGCCTGGATAGTGTTCGTCGGTAAAATTAAGTCAAAAGGTGTTGGTAACGGAATAATCTTTTTCAGATTTCAAATAAAATATATAATAAAAGTAGTTATTTATTGCTGAAAACTGGAATTTTCAGGATTATATATGAAAGTATCAATATTATTTTTTTTAAATTTGCTGCTCATTTGAAAATATCCAATTTCGCACGAATTATCCGATCGCTTTCAGCGTCAAACTAGTAATGTTAAAAAGTGCTTTTTTGTAACAAAAGTTGTGAAAAACAAATTTATTCAAAGACATTAGCTGCTTGGAAATTTACATACATTTATTTTTGTCTAAGTACCTTAAACAATGAGGTACCGTTTTTTTCATTATCTTGTACAAGATTGTCAATATTAATTAATAATATTATGAAATAATAATAAATATAATATAAGTGCGTATATTTGTTTAACTACATAGGACAATTCTATATGTATTTCATGTACTGCAACTCATAGTCAGTTTTAACCAGTATTTAACTATCTAACTGCAATAGCTCACTGCTGTCAAAAATTATATATGTCGGTAAGACTGCTACATAAACTAAGCAATTATAAAAATATTCAAAAAATATAATAATTTTAACAAATTTATTTATGCAAGTAACAACATGTTCAATTGGCTAACGTTGAAACGTTTGGTATTTACTCCTTATAGTCTGGCGCAAGACTTTTAGCTTTGCTGTAGTCTCTGATGGGTGAGAAAAACTGTAAACAAAAAAGCGACAAGAAGGTTAAATGAATGTTATGCTGTTGAATTTGTATGCGAGCATTAGGAAAAACAGCACAAGTCTTATTGTTATCATAGGTATATGGGACTTAGGCCATTTAATATTCTCATACACACCTTAAATTGTTTTTCTTTATATTCCTGCCATGGTTCAGGATTTGTGCTGCGTTTCCATGCTACATCTGGATTTTTAGTAGCGGAACGTATAGTCATCAAAACTGCTGCAACTGCACCAGCACCAACACAAATATATAAAGGTATTAGCTGTGTAGAAACAAAAAAATATGTATTTTTTCAAATTTATTTTAACCGTTATATTTTCAAATACGAACTGCTGGATTTTTTTTAAGACTTTTGAATCCAATGCCTTGCATTGTTGTTGTAAATTTTGTATTCTTTTAACGCTGAGAAAGACCAACTTGTTTTGTCTAAATGCTGCTCTATACTGTTCCGAAGTGTCGAAAGCACAGAAACTCTGCCTTACGCAACTGATGACATATTCGTATTTACTAATAAAATTATTAATGTACTTGCACAGTGGGATAGATTTGTTAGAAAGTTACATATTTTACTGCAGTATTCCATACAGCTTACGTGCAAAATTGCACACTATCATTGTGTGAGAGAGACAGCGCTTAGAAAGTAAACAAAAAAAATTGTGTGAAAAATAAAGTGGCGAATTTCTTAATTATTTACTAGCACTAAATAATTTTCTAACATTAGTCGAGGTAATTATCAGTTATGGGGTTTCCGTAAAATCTGTTAGCTATTGCTGTGTGTCAACGCAAAGTTAGATTTGGTGCACAAGTAAATAAATAAAATCACTGTTATCATTGGTCAGGCCGAAGCTTAGGTACCCTACACTACGCAAGCAGCTTATTATAAAAATAAGGTAATCAGCCAAGTGATTTTGATTAATGTCATCGATATAATGTTACAACACTATTTGAAATATTTTTGCTTACTACTGTTTGAATCGTTGAGAGAAACTTCATATGAAAGAAAGCTCACTTTTATGATAGTTTCTCGAAATTATGCACATTGCAGTTTCAAAGTTTTCGTTTCCCGGCGTTCTCTAAATAAAATAAATGGTAAAACTAAAATGTTCGTGGTCAGCAATATTTTTTGCCATTTTAAATAAAATAAAATTCTTATGACTGTGTGAGACATTACTTTTTTAATTTTTTACATTTCGTTAACCCTTAGCGGTCTTAGCGGCGCCACGAAAATGTTGAAATCATTTTTCGAACTCATATACACTCAAGTTTAGCCTCATGTAGAAAAAACATTTTTTGGAAAAATATCCCTAATAATCATTGAATTTCATAGAGTAGAGTCATCTCAATACTCGTTCACAGCTCTGAAGTCTGGAATTGAAAATTCGCTTTTTAAGTGTCTTTTCAACGTGGGGTCGTGAAAGACCCCAATATGCCGGATTGTTACAAAATTGAAGTGGTGCCGCTAAGGGTTAAGTACATATGTATAGCAAAAATCCTCCAATTTCCGGCCATATCAGAAATTTTTGAATTCCTTCAATTCTTATATAAGTAAATGAAAAAAATTAAGAGTACAGGAGCGCCAAGACAATTTCGAGGTGTAATATATGAGGCGCCCAATTACAAAACCGGCCAAGTCCCTTTTGCATACTTTTGAAAAAAACAACGAAAAACGTTTACAGTGGAACTTCGATTATCCGTCTCCCGATCAACCGTCACTCCGATTAACCGTCACATTTTGTCAGCAAACTTTTTTTTCGTTTTGTTTCGATTCTGTTTATGTATGCACACAATGCGAGAAACGATTCTGTCTGAAATTTTTCTTATGAAATTCGGAGATGAAAATTTCGCAGAAATTCATTAATCTAGTTCTTTTTGTTCGCCAAGTCAAGTGGATTACACAAATTTTTGACGAATTTTTTCACCAAAACATCTTGATGCGATTGTAAACTATCACATTGTTTTTTTATTCGATAATAAAATACGAAAATGACAAATCAACATTTTTTGTTACATTTCCTTTTTTCTTGCGTTTTTGTGTTACAGTACATACATATACCTATATGTATATTCAATACCTTGTATTCTAGCGTCACCATACAGAATCAAAACAAAATTCTGCCATATATTTGATTATCCGTCTATTCAATTATCCGTCAGGCTGCTGGTCCCGTGCCTGACGGCTAATCGAAGTTCCACTGTATCTTCATCTATGTTCACTGAAAAATTAAAACGTATTTCCCACATAATAGCCTATAATATTTCGTACTCAAAGCACGTCAGATCAGACTTTTCGAGTTTCATTTGGGTATGTTTTTGAGAAAACAATGTTGGACTTGGCCGTTTAAAATACCAATGTAATGACCTTGACCGGTTTTGACATACTAGTTATCAAATTTTGTTTGAAAAAAAGTGGACTTGGCCGGTTTTGATATCAATGTACTGGACTTGAACGGTTTTGATTTCAAGACGTTGGACTTGGCTGAGTTTCAACAACTTAAATAGTTCAAGATTTCATCAACCTTCGCATACAAATTGATATCGTTGTTCTACAACGGTTTAAATAATAATTTTTTTATAATATATAAATTGGCAACATATTTTTAACTGAATTCCAATTGTGACAAAGTTTCAGCTTAATTGAACAAAATCTGCAAAAAAATTGCTAGTTCATGGACTAGGCCGGTTTTGAATCCAATTTCAAGAACTTGTTCGGTTTTGAAATCCATGCATCAAAATATATTTAAGAAATGTAATATTTCTGTCAAAAATTTTTTAAAAACATAGTAGAAAGATAAAGCATGGTCTAAATTTTGATATATGAAAATATCTCAAAATTTGATTTTTTTGAACTTGACCGGTTTTGCAACTGGGCACCTCATGTGTCATTTTGGTAGGGTTTTTGGAATGTGAAACCTGATGACCTTTTTTTTTTCAGTAAAGAAAAATTTACCACGGTAAAAATTTTGTAGGTAGGGTGCGGCAAAGCAAATTGCGTCTTCACACGGTAAACAACAATTTAAAAAAGCGAATACCGAAAAGCGTCTTTGAAGAAATACCCTCTCAATAAAAATTAAAGACCGAAGCCAAATATAACACCCTTACTAGTTTTGTTTTGTTCACATTTAAATATCACACTGTAACTTTCCAATACAATTTTATTGTTCTTTTAAAATGACTAAAATTATTTCGAACATGTTCAATTTGTTTATAGAAAACATATAAACTTTTAGAATGGATTTTATTGTATTGTATAAACATTTTTTAATTTAATAGCCGAAGGCTGCACATACTTACATGTACATATGTATGTAGATGCTTGTGGGAAAATTTTATACTGGCAGAATTGTAAGTTGTAAAATTAATGAATGTCTAAACTTAACATTTCAATAATCATTCCAGTGTGAAGGCGGCTTAAGAGTCAAAATGTTTAAATGCAGAATGGAGCCTAATTTGACTGAAAAAAGACGTAATGAACTTTGACAGTTCTTCTTCAACTCTCTTCGGAGAAAGACGTTTTTACCGTTTTGGCGATCACTTATGAAATTTTCGATAGGCAGCACATAATCGCATTTACATAAGTGCATGATTATTGAATTTACAATATAAATGATCTATGAAAACTCTAACTTACTTTTGTATTTAAAAAGATAAATGAAAGCAGAGCCAAAGCAACGGTTTTTATTGTGGCTTTTTAATTTTTGGGCTTTGCACCTACTGGTTGCGCTACCTAAAGCCTGCTCAGATTAGCATGCATTTTTTCTTTAATAAGTATATTTAATAAAGTCTTAAGCTATTTGACCATTTAATCCGCACTTTTTTAAGACCGAATTCGAGATGTAAAATGTTCAACCTTATGAGGTCTAATGTTCCTCTTAAAAAGTCAAAAGCGTGTGACAAAAATTACTTTTTTTTTGGAAAAAGTTGAAAAAAAAACAGAACAAAACTGTGGTGCAGCTTTTTTCATTAGCTTTTCGAGGTTTGATAGCGAGTTTGACAAAAGTGTAACAATTTTTAAAATCCATCAATTCTATTGGGAAGTATTGGCCTTCAAAAATTAAAGGTACCCAAATTTACCCTACTGCTTATATTGGGTATAGTTCTTGATATTATATCTTAAGCCTTTCAAAGTGAGCGTCTTCGTTATCTTATATTTGGAAGTTACCACGATAGTTTTAAAACCAATCAACAACCAATTTTATTAGAATTTCGCAGGAGTGAGTTACACATACAGAAATATTGTTTTTAGTAAGATATGCTGATCATCTCAATCCAATCTCCTAAATAACTGTAAAAGTTTAACCGTCATAATTTTGGACTGAACTTTGTCGTAAAAGTTGCAATTGGCTCATTTTGAAGGCGTATTCAAAGAGAAAAGGGACAATTTTTGCAATCACAAGAAAATTCACTCCTCTTCACTCAAAAGTATCTCGACCACCCTGTATAAGCGATTTCATAGTAACACCAACAAATATTTTCAATATAAATATTTACATTTTAAATTCCTTCGTAATTTGCAAGTAACGGCACAATAGATAAAACTTTAAATATTCGCAATTTTTTTTTTTTTTTTACAGAATATAAATTGTCTTTGCTGTCGATTGGTACTCGTTCCATAGCCATAAATAGCAGCACATTGCAAAAATGCAAAATGTAGGTACAATATTTCTGTGATATTTTTTCATCTAAAAAGTGTTGGGTATAAAAAGAGGCGATAGAGAATTTTCAATTTTTCAAAAAAAGAATGCAAATTTTGACTGTTGGAGATCTTTAAGTTTTAATCAGGTGTAATTAATTTCTTAAGCTAAATTCACCAAGGAATATCATTCAAATCTGCTTGCATAAAGCTTCAAAATCGCTGATGTTGAGAAGCAGGAGAATCAACAGTTCCTAGTTGTCAGTTCATCATGTTTCTCCGATTTTTAAACGATGACAAGACCATCAAAGAGGAATCATTATGAACATTATAATGAAATATTTTGAGAAAAGTAAAGTCTTTGGATAAGCTTGTGTACGGTTAAAGCTCCAGCTACATTCATATACATATAAGAATTACTCCGCCACGATATTTGATTGAAGTTTATTTAGGGCTAATACATTTGTTGTTCTCGAATTCTGCAAGCAAACATTTCGAGGACCTTGGTAAAAAACAAAAGTTCGGGAACGTATTAATCTGTTATTGACGTCTATTGTAAAAGTTTACTGACATTGAGCACCAAATTATCACACTGTGCAAAGCGCCCTTCTCATTTTACCGGCCGGCAATCCTTCGTAACTCGAAGTTAACACGAAGAGCTTTTTGATTCGCGATTAGGTAGGACTCGGAAAAGGTTATCAACCACCTACGCTTGTTGTATTGTAAAAGTGTAACAGGCAAAACATCAAAAACGGCTGTTTCATCAACTTTCATATACATACGCATATTGTATGTATGTATGCATGTAGATATGTATGCGTAAAATTTTATCGATTGCCTACGTTTAACGAAGTTTACGATTTTACGCACATCATCCGTAGTTGCTCATCCAGCACAAATGTCGCCTATCAAAAGCTTTAGCTTTTTGTGTTTGATTTTATTTGTTTTTGTTTTGTTTGGTTTGCTTTGCTTTTATCGTTAAATTTTATTAGCGGCTTCGGTGCGTTTGTTTGTTCCCACCCAATGCGCTTTTTATGATTTTTGTTCAGTTGTAGCAAAGCAGTGACGCAGTAAAGTATAAATTGTGCTTTTGTTTGTTCCAAGTTCAAGTGTAAAATTACATATTTATTTAAGCATCGATCTAGTAGTGAATTATAATTGAATTTTAGATTTCCAACAAATTTTAAATAAAAATGAAACTCGAAAAAAAATTGTGCTATGATTTCATGCTTTTTGTTTATTATAGTGTGAGGGTGGAAATGTTTCAGAAGAGGGTGGTGTGTAGATAAAAATAACATTTTCCCATTTAACTACATACATACATACATTTTATAATTAACGATATTTGATTTGTATTAATGAGTGAAGACATTAATATTCATCATTTGTAATTCTTGTCGCTTAACGTTTTTGCTAGTGATGACATCTTTAGTACAATTGTACTTTTTTTTCAGTACATTCGCGCTTTTAAAAGTTTGAAAAAAAAACAATGCATTTCCGAAATTTGGTTTTATGTTAAAGTTTCTATTTTTGGAAATAAGCTTATGCTGACAAATGTACCTAATGTATTTCCTGCACCTATACATATTCATTTTTTTTAGTTGTTTTTCGGATAAATTGAGAAGTAGTACGCTCGACCTTATAAAAGTACATTACGACTCCGAATTCATTACATTAGCGAAAAGGTCAAACATCATCACTGGCTTAGGCGTTTAAATTTACGTCATTTATGCTTTTACATTTCACTTATATGTAGATAGACAATGATTATACTAGTTTACAAGAAAAAAGATCTGGTTCTCATAGACTTTTTTCGATGTATTTTGGGGCGAAGATTCCAAAAATGGCAACAATTTTTTTTTCTTAAGAATCGTTTTCGAGATATCCCCAGAAAACCTCTTTTTCGGCACTTTTTTCATTTATTTGACTATATCTCCATACATTTTTTTTCGACTTAAAAACGATTTTCAGCATTCGAAAGATATTTGTATTCCCTTTCTAACAATATGCTCTTTGGTTAAATCGGATAAGATACTTTTAAAAAATTTTTCATTCAAATGGAGCAATTGAAATTGAGTGATTTTCAAAAAAGACCAAAAAAGTCAGTTTTTTTTGGACTTTGAGCGCTTGTAACTCCATCAAATCTTATCCGATTTAAGCAAAGAGCATATCGTTAGAAAGGGAATATAAATATTTTTCGAATACTGAAAATCGTTCTTAAGTCGAAAAAAAAACGGCGGGTTGCACTCCGGGAGTGCCGACAGAAGTGAAAACAAATCGTTTAATGGCAAGTTAGTGTGTTAGTTGGTATGTGTGCGTTTTCTTTTTATATGGCAATGCAATGGAAGACAAAAACGGAATATGTATTCAAATTTTACTCTCGCTCTCATTCTCAATTTGTCAACGCAACAACGCGGAATTTGAAAGAAACAAACATGTAAGCATAACAATCGTTGAATGAGAATTGAATGTGTCAGTTAGTGTGTCTGCTTCGCTTTTTGTCTTCCACTTGGAATATTTATTTAAAAGAAACAATAGAACATTCAAATTTTACTATCGCATTCATGACGGGGAATCCCGATGACGGTCGGTGTCGCGAGTTTATACTTTTTTCCTCAGCCGCAAAACGTGCCATAAGAAGTTTTCACTTCAAAAATTGCTGGAAGAAGTATATTCGGCTCAGTAGCCTCAACTGTGAATAATTAAATTTGAGTTAAGTACTCCTTATGTTTGAGAACAAAAATTTATTCTGATTGCAGTAAGACACATCATTGCGAATTATGTAAGTATAAGAAAAAATCAGGTAAAGAAAGTACCTGGACCTGTGACTAAATAGCGTAAACATAATTTTTCTTAAACTTAACTTAAAAATCTGCTTCTCCTACAGACACTATGACACCACATTTATCAAAATCGGCTTATTCGTTGCCGAGTTATGGTTGTTAGAATATTCAAACTGCTTAAAACGCCATCTAGTGACAGTTTATCGAAATACAAACGACTTCAAAAAAATCTGCTTGTTCTTAAAAAAAACTATTACACCTCATTTGTCTAAATCGGTTTAGTAATAGCCGAGATATAACGTTTTAAAGTTTTTCACATTTTTCAGATTTATTTCAGATTTTTCTCTGCTTTGGGCTGCTGGCTCTGCTTTCGGCTGCGCTAGCAGAAAAAAATTTGCTGACTGAACAACAGCTAACCGGAAGTCAACATATGTATGCTACAAATTTAAAAAAATTTTCCAAAAAATTGCATACTTTCATGGGCCAATTTTTTCAAAAAACGCTGCCTACTTTTAGACGCTATTAATAGTTTACCCTTAAAAGTATGCAACACTTTCCGACGAATTCCAAAAATAGCGCCTGAAATTAGGCAACATTATCTGAAATTTTTAAAATCGTTGCCTACTTTTAGGCGCTATTTTTGAAATTTGACAGAAAGTGTTGCCTACTTTTAGGGGAAAATTATTAATAGCGCCTAAAAGTAGGCAATGTTTTATAAATTTTTTGAAATCCAGTTCGTTTTCCAAGTCTTAAAAATTTTAAAATCGAGTTCGTTCCCAAGTTTTCAAAATTCCAAAATTAAGTTCGTTTCCCAAGTCTTCCAAATTTGAAATCGAGCTCGTTTCCCAAGTCTTCAAAATTCCAAAATCGCGTTCGTTTCCCAAGTCTTCAAAATTCCAAAATCGAGTTCGTTTCCCAAGTCTTCAAAGAACATTCAAATTTTACTATCGCATTCATGACGGGGAATCCCGATGACGGTCGGTGTCGCGAAATTATACTTTTTTCCTCAGCCGCACAACGTGCCATAAGAAGTTTTCACTTCAAAAACTATGGAGATATAGCCAAATAAATGAATAAAGTGCCGAAAAAGGGGTTTTTTGGGGATATCTCGAAAACGATTCTTAAGAAAAAAAAAAAAAAAATGGTTGCCACTTTCAGAATCTTCGCCCCAAAATACAGCGAAAAAAGTCTATGAGAAACCAGATCTCGAGACAAACCCCAAATTTGTAAACTACTGTTATTTGTCAGGCAACACAAAAAGCTTTCATTATGTGTATTCACTGATTGAAGTATTGTGTTTTGTTATATTTCAGTTTCAGAAAAAAGTCGATTTTAGGGAGACCTTCACGTCATTAAATTCATAGTAATATAATAACTAAGTATATATATGCACGTCGAAAAAATTGTAGATCAGATAATTTTTGTACAAAAAATATGTCCGTACTGACCAACTGTACAAGTAACTTAACAAAACTTTTCAGTTTCGAACTCCATGACTTCAAGTTCTCCCAGCAAACTATATCTTATTAATATATAATTTACTAGGATATAAGTAGCTAAGTAACTCCAGAGTTTTTCGGATACGATCTTCTCCAAGTTGCTTTAAATTTTGAATGGTCATAGTTGAAGATAAGAAGATTACAAAATTGTTTCACTCTTGGCTTAAAGATCTTAGTTTTAGAGATATTGCCATATAAAACACAGACATTTTGCCAAATACATAATTATAATATTTAATATTTATTGTAAAATTCACAAAAAATTCGAAAGTAAATGTAGAAGATAATTTTAATGCAATTAAAAACGGAATATTGCAAGTTCAAAAAACCGCCAACATCAAAATATAATCATCTAGGACATCAAAGATCAAGCGTTATCCTTGATAGAACTTTGCCGAACTAAATATTTATGTCTAATAAAACTACTTTATTTATTGGACTTAAATAGTTGTGCCGGAAACAGATTATGAAGCCGACTTTAGTACTTTGACAGAGTCAATATAGATATATTTTGTAGGATTAATGTTGTTCAAAAACTGTCTATGATTAGGCAAAATGTGTGCAAAAAACATTGCAAATCCAACCTTAACTCATTTTTTAAAAAATAGATTTATGCCGTTAATCCGGGAAGCTACAATTATATTGCATCTGGTTGGTAAGTAAATCAGCTAATTGAATGGTGATAAGATATCTTTAATGAAATTTCAAAATTTTTAGGCCTATCCAAAGATATTGGCCCCCTAATGCTATGCTTTTTAAGATGGTAAATGATGTTTCGGCAGATTTAAAAACGATCTTAATTGTTTTGTTACGATTGTAATTGATCAGGCTTTCTTTTCAGTACGTTTCGTTCAAAATATGGATCGTTAGCTTCTACGTAAAACATGACAAGTAGACGTTACACCTACAACAAAAGCAACCAATTTGAAAGTGTTATAATGAAGGACCCATTAAAGATAAAATGTTGCTATTTGGTATGACAATATACGGTGGTAAGTTGTAAAACGAGGTAGGGGCGTATCATCTCTTAAATAAAAAAATTATAAATATAGTTTTTTGGAATATGATGCAACGAATTTTTTTTTGTCAGGTCCTCTATTCATACATTAAATTTCCGAACATTTACTGAAGTTTTTTTTATAAATTCAAATGTGTATGTAGTCGCGTATAAGGGAAGGTACACGTCAACTTACCTGAGCCGACCCACTTTCAGCTTACCGTTGATTAATTCACAAATTTTAAAGATAAATGCAATTTCAAATGCTTTAAAAAAATCTATTGCGGATCTAGAGCTCAGTCAGAGCTAAAGTTATTAAAAGTATAGCAGCTGGTTGAGTATTATCCAAGGAGAATAAAAGATCATTAAAAAATCAAATTTTTCTTTTTAATATTCCAAAACTTTTGCTTAGTTAAAACATTTTCACATCTGAAAATATTAATAAATGGTCAAATAGATATATTATATTTTAAAATCTTCCATTTTCTTACATATATGAAAAATATTGTACACGTTTTTTGATTTACTTATTTCTCTTTACTGTAGTGCAATACGACGGAAATGATTGTTTAAAGGACCCTCATCTGAGTAGCCAGCAATTTCCTGAGGCACTATGCCAGATTCTTCAATTGATGTACAAGGACGACACATACATTCCAAGGGCGCCTTTGTTAGAACCTTTTTAAATTTGCGTTCACCTTGCTTAGCCTTGGGACAAAAAAGAGAAACAGCAGCTTCACGTTCACCAGACTCCTGGCAACACATGCAGGAACGTTCCATCTGCCAGATTTTACTGCCAGAAACCTTTCATTTTTTTTAATAGAAAATTAAAACACCTTCAAAATTGATGTAGTCAAATACTAACTACCTGTATATAACTTGCGCATCGGCCAACACAAGCGAATGATGGTATTGGTTTCGGTACACAGCCTGGATACTGCAGCACATGTATAACTGGCGTTACTTGGCAATCATCACCAATATGTGAGATTTCTGGGAAAGAATTAAGATATGCAAAATGTATATTATTATTATGAAAAATACTTACCATTTCCCGTTGACGCCATTGCATCCTCGGCAAATGTCACGCTCACACCCATCTGCAGCGTTAGCAAGTAAAGACAATTTGTTAGAGATAATAAAAAAAGTTTCCGCTCACATGTGCTGCGATATTTTTGGCTCATTTTCGGCATCACTTGTGTAACCCACAAACAAAAACTTTCAAATAAGAAACAAAAAAGTTAGCAACATTTGCTTTTATACTGCAACATTGCGAAAAACCAGCAACTTGGCTATAACGGCCTCATATGGCGAGTGTTGGAAGAAGTTTTTTTTTTCACTTTTGCTAATGGACAACATGTTTGTTATGATTGAGAAAAATTATGTTCTAATGGTTCTTACCACTCTGTGGAAATGGTTTTATGCCATAAAGTAAAGGACAAGTCGCTTATTTATAAGGGCCACTACTCCAGAGGGTTAAAATTGCACAGTAATTGCGTACATGGTTAATGCATTAGTGAGGTATCATAACCTGTTGTGAAAGTGTTAAGCTGTGAATAATGGCGAAAGTACTTACTTAAATGGAACATTCTAAAAAGTACTGACCTATGTCAAAGTTTCTAAGTAAATCGTTTCTCCATATCTGGAATTGAATTGAATATTCGAGTTTATACGAAAAGCAATGCAACATGACATGCTGGAAGCAAGCTTGAAGGCGACAAAAATGTCAACAAAAATGGAGTGCGTCAATTTGTTTTTAGTAGCAGCAAAAGAAGATTAACATATATACCCCCTTATTATGTGACTTTAGTTATATACATACATATAATGCCCGTAACTTTTATTTTGGAAAATAATTTGGTTGAAAATTTTTGAAATTTTTTAGGTGAAATCGAATGAATAACAGTAGTCTTTCTTGTACAAAAAATTTAGTGTCAATGATACGATCACGTTTATTTTCCATACAGTGAGCTGTTGAGGAAACAAAATTCCAAATATTGACGTTCACGTTAACTGGCTCAGTAGTTTGCTTGGTATATGGGTCATCAATTTATGGATTATATGGAGGATACCAAGCCCATCAATGCAATCTCATTAATTTTTGCGTCGGTAAGATGTAATAGTAACTTAAAGCACTGTTAAATACATACAATAGTTTTCTTGATATGATAAACAATATCTATACTATTATATAAAGAAGTAAGGTTTGTTTGTATATTCAGGGTAATCTCTGGAACTACAAAACTGATTCCAAAAATTCTTCTACTAAAAGAAAGCTACACTATTCCTGAGTTACATGGGCTTTATTTTATTTTGAAAAAATCAAGGAGCGTGGCACTTTACATGCAATTAAAATCTTTAACTCGCTATATCTTGGTTCATATGATAGCAAGAGTCTTACAAATCGGTGTCAGGATGCACATAGCCTATTTCAAGCACTTCACAAAATATGAACGGGCATGGTGGCTATAAAACTTTAATTTAGGGTGGCCCTCATACGCAAATATTTTTAAAATAGCAATTTTACAAAGACCACTTAATCGATTCGCATGGAATTTACACCACATGTCTCTTATATTGAGACGCATAGCTAAGGCGATGAAACTTTTATTTAGGGTGCATTTTAGGATGGCCTTTATACATATACATATTTTTTAAACATAATTTTCTCGAAGATCGCTTATTCAGTTCTCATGGAATTAACACCACGTGGCTTTTATATAAACAGGCACAGCTTAGAATAGAATAGGTGATGCCACGCCCCCTCATCTAAAAGAAAATAAGATTCTTCATATCTTATCAACTATTTGATAAATAAATGAAACTTGGTACATACATATATAAAGGGTACAGAAAGAAGTAAGATTCAATGCAAAAATGGGCGGTATGAGAAAAAATCAACTTTTTTATGTATCAACAACTGTTTGACGCAGATGGATAAGATTTAGTACACATGTTTCTTATAGTTTGTAAAAATTTCTTAATATTGTTTGGTTTGGAAAAAATGAGCCAAAAAGAAAGAAAGTAAGATTCAATGAAAAAATGGGTAGTGCCATATCTCCAAAATAAGAAAAGACTATGACTATGAGACTCTGTACAAATATAGAAAACAAGGACTATAACTAAATTAAACTCATTCAATGGTGCTGATTCTACGCATTCCAATGATTCCCGCCAAATCAATTGTTCATTTATGAGCCAAATAGAAAAACCAACCACTCGAAATAAGATAAATATCAATAAAAATAGTTTTTACTTATTTAATCCAATATTTTATTTGTTGAGGCGTAGCAACGCGCGCCGGGCTTGCTAGTATTTTATAAACAAAAAATACACCGCATTAGATATTAAAATTGAAAATACCCGTTCCGATCTTCGTCACTAGGATAAATTTTATTTTCTAAATTAAAACCATTTCCGAACATGATTTCATCCAATTTTCACTAGGTTGTCTTGTCCCAAACATGGGTTGCTAACCATTTAAGAAAAAAAGACCCATGTTTGGGACAGGATTCGACATAATTATATATATATTTATATATATATATATATTTAAGATCTATCATTTGGAATAAGTTTCAAGCTGCAATCCTTATTAACAAAAATTGCCCATGTTTGGGACATGATTCAACAATGCAATCTTATATATTATACTTAGGCTCTTCGAGTTCTATCATTTGACGTACATTTCAATCTATAATCTTATACACTTTTAATTAAAATGACGATATTGACCAAAATTCGGGCATTTTCGGGTATGGAGACGGGCCTTGGCAAAGCATCCCTGGTTTCTTAGTTTCACCATAATGCATCTTTATCTATCCTGTACATCCCATCCATCCCATCTTATACACTCGACTTTTCTACATCAGACTCTTGGGCTATATTAAGTACGTATATATAAGTATGCAATACTTTGTTTTTCACAATTAACAGTTTGAGAGCACTGTGGCGCAATTTGATGTAAGTATACAGTTTAAAACGCAGTCGCTTAAAAACTTTGAAGTGCAAAGATTACGAAACGGATGTAAACAAAATGTGAAGCAAAGAATTATATGTATTAAAGAACGATATTCCATTTTTAGATCGTATGGTTTGTGCTATATTGGCAAAACCAGTTTTTGTTGTCTGATGCTGTACGTTTTATACATTTTGAAGCGTTTAATACATAAAATTACATATCCAATTTCACTTGTTTGTCTTATTAGTATTTTCTAATTTATTAATATTTAAGTTTATGGTGCTCGTATATTACGTATTGTATATTTGTAGGTAGAGCAGACTTTGTACTTAAAATTGAAATAAAAATATCACCTTTCTTCACACAAAATTTTTTGCTTTTCTATTGTTGATTAAAAATTACACCTCGAGCTGGAAAATCTAAGTTTCACATGAACACGTACATATTTTTATCGTTCTGAGATTCATAACCTCTTTGGATGCGCCACTGCTCTTGCTGCATACTCGACATTGATAAAAGAAAATTTTCCTTGTGCAACTCCTAAGGGATGTTTCAGTTAATTTCTTTTGTGACATAGCTAGTTTTCATTGTACGCTTGTTATTTAAATATATAACAGTTTTTAGTGCCAAACAAACAAGTCTTTCAGATGAAATACTCCCAAATAATTGAAGCCAATAAGACTAAGGTGGGTCTGTCGGTATAGAATGTGATGGAGACTGTTTATTGCAATGCACCTGGAATCATTCAATTTGATTACCTTGAAAGGGCGAAATAATCATCGATAAATATTATTCTGAGATGCTGGACCAGCACGACGTGTACTTTTAGCTTCCTACGCAACAAATTGGTATCCAATTGACCATATTCTCCAGATTTGTCTCGTTGAGACTATCACCTGTTTCCAAACTTGAAAGAATATCTCCATGGAAATAAGTTTTGGTTGAATGAGGATTTCATCACTAAATCCAAATTTCTAGACTACAAAAAATCGTACTGTGTGAAGGGCATCAAAAATTCAAGTATCATAAGATGAAGCTAAAAGTAGGCTATGTTTAGAAATAAATTGAATTTTTAACGAAAAAGTTGTGTTTTTGCCTAACCCGAATATTTTTCAAATTTTTATTTGTTAGAACTTAATCAATGCATTCATTTGTTTTTTGTAAAGTAACTTAATATCTAGTCTAAGCAATTATTCCATAAACAAGACTAGCCAAAATCAGTAATGTAAAAGTAAGAGTATTGGCGACAGCACTATTTCGTTCATTTAAATATTTGAGCAAATTAGTCAAACGTGTTTCGGTCCAACGCAAATTACCTTCAACAGTTGTTGCAGCCTTAGTAAGTGTTGCTTTCGAAGTACCAAAAAGATCACCTTTTTCAGCAATGAACTCTATTAAATCTTCATACTGCTCATCGCTGGTAAAATAGTTTGCAATACCGCTTATAACATTGGCAGCGCTAGACCAACTACCGAGTCTGTAAATTAAAAATATATTTCATTAAATGCATAAACGGCATGCTATGGAATTTTCAATAAAAAAATTGTAAGTAAAGTCGTACAGCAGTACACATTTTCACACGTTTTACATGCCACTGGTTTTTGACTTTTGCTTGTTATATAATTTTATACTTACTCTGCTGCTAATCTCTCAATAGTTGCAGTCATTAGCTCAAAAACGGGTGTAACATTTTCTGGATTTTCGGAATACAAAGAAGTGAGCGCTAACTGTTTTTGATCGACTGGTATGTCATTGTTTAAAATTAATTCGTAATATTGCCGGACAACGCCTAAGATGCGCGTACAGCCCATAGCACGCAATATCAACTCCTTTTCGCTGGTAAAATTCTCTTTCTTGTAGATGTCGTAAAGTTGAAAGAAATGCTCCTCGTTACCAACACGATTTCCGCTGCAATAAGATGTCTCACGAAAGTCGGGAGTTGGCTTAACATTGTTGAGTAGCCAAGCTGCATGAGCGTTGAGCGCATCCTGCCTGCAAATTGTGCTGTCATATTTACATGACCACTTTGCAATTCTATTGCGGTTATATACATCAAGCACAGTATCATTGGATGCTTCAAAACGTAACTTCGTATAAGCTGCTGCGGTGATATCTATTATAAATGCACCTAAGCTAACTTGGTGCTCTAAAGGTGTACGCTGTGAGATACGTGTGAGTCCCGAAAAAGCAGCATACCAGGGTAAATAATCAGTTTCGGTTGCCATATATTCTAAAAAGTCGAAAACCACTTCATATTCTAGTATCCCAACGTAGGCGAAATTAAAGAGATCATCAACTAATTGCGCGCGATTTATCACATGTATACCACTGTGATTTGTTTGCATTAAAGCGACTTGTATTTGCTTTAGTGTGGTCATATCATAGAGCACCCTGTAAAAACCAGTTTGTTGTACATTGAAAATAATCCACTGTAATGGCGAATGATTACTGTCAAAGTGTACAGTTTTTACGTCCTCCTTGTTGGTCATGTAGAACTTTGGCGTAAGATTGGTAAAGTTGGGTTCATAATTGTCAGCGTATGTAATTGGTATAGTGTATTTAAGTGAGGCATTACTGCCATCTGCTGGAGCGAGCAGAAAACGCTTTTGTTCAATTGTTACTGCACTTCGATTGGAGACGATGTTGACTGAAAGCATTGGGAACCCAACTTGTTCTGTCCAATCATAAAAAAGTTCATCCAAGTTGACAATTTGTTCCATTGGCCAGTGCCGCTTTAAATGTACAAATAGAGTAGCAGGAATTGTGCTGTTGAGTTGGCTGCAAGGGTAAAATATTCGATTTTCTAAAAAAGTGAAATGACGAAAATTTTCATAATGGAATAATTTGAATTGCAGACAGCAGCTTTTCAGCGGTTCAAACGAGGTGGTTCTTTTTTTGGAATGTCAGTTTGGCTTAGGTTGTAGTCCTTATTTACTGAGATAGGTCTTAATCAATAAAGACATGTCGATTTGATATCGCTACAAAAATTTTGTCCTAGTTTTATTCAAACAGTTTCTTCGTAACTATTCGGATCGAACTTTCTCAATTTACTTAATTCTCGATGTTTGATGCTAAGCGTATGCTCTCTCTCCTGTCTTCGTCAGGGGCAAGCCGACAGTGTACGCTCTAGGGTGTGCTGAGCTTCTTGGGGCTGCTCACTGATCGTCTAATCAGCATACAAATCTTAGCGAGTAATAATAATAATAATAGAGTTTAGCTACTACAGCTATTATAGCCTTCTTAGCTATTTAGCATTGAAGCTTTATACCAAGTAAAAAGCTTATTCAATAAATAATGGAATAGAAAAATTATCATGCATATTAATTTGTTAAAAATAATGCAATGTTTTTTATGAGACATTTCGATTTTGCTTGATTGTGAGCGGGACATATCGTCGTTGATATGCGGCAACCTGTTAGGTTATTCCTCTTTATGGATTGCTTTAGAATAAATATGTGTATACAAATTTCTTTTGACATTACTAAGTGGGATATCAGCTAGCCCAAAATAAAGAGCTGAGCCTTTTCTAACCAGTGCAACTGCTTTCGCATTTATATTTTACTGAGCTTACTCTTCAGTACAGTGTGTAATAACACCAAAAAAGTTAAAAAAACAAAAAACAACATAAAACGGCTAAAGTTTGTCATAAAAGTTTCATTCATTGCTAAGTGGAATCATCAGTGACTTTTGAAGCGATAAGTGAGAATTCCTAAGCTTGATATGTTTTTCTTTTATCCTAAAATCACTGATGATGTTTTTTTTGGGCAAAAAAAGTAAGAAGAAAAGGATAGGGTACGCACATCGCTGCACGGAAAGTTTTTTTAAATTGCTTTTGTTTATCTTATTTTTCTGTCACTCGTCTGTTTCATGTTGAGAACTAATGCACGATTTCAGTTTTGAATACAAAACAACGAAAAAGCAAACAGAAAAATAGTTACTGGCAATAATCGCCGTCAGTATTGCCTCATGTGAAAGCAAACGACAAGTTAAAAGGAACTTCTATAAAATTCCTGGAGCCTTGGCTCAAAGGTCAATTTGTATAGAAAATGTTGAAAGAGTAAACATTTTGTAATAAGTCGGAAAAATGGAAATTCAAAAAAGTCGAAAACTTGTGAAAAAATATTGACAATATTCAAAATTGTCTGATTTATCAGCTAATTCTTTCGAGTATAGATTTCCACACCTACAAATATTCACAAATCAAAAAAACTGGTTACTTACTTTTCTTTCAAATAATCCCTTATAGCGCTATCAAAATGCTCATGACCCATAGCATTTCTGAACATGCGAACAATGCAAGCACCCTTTGCATAGGTGATGCCACTGAATTTACTTGCGATTTCTGATGGGGACTGTACTAAAGTTTCATTGGTGGTCATGGGTTGTGTGCTGTTCAATGCATCAGTGCCAAAAATTAAATGAACCTGATTGACCACAAATTGTTTATCCATTTCAAGTTCCGGATAAAGCTGTAAGTAAGTACATATAAATCACCAATATTTGATAAAGTTTTTGCGAACAAACGAATCCTACCTGATTCGTCATAAAATATTCATAATACCGTGCAAATGCCTCATTTAACCAAAAGTAACTCCACCAAGCAAAAGTCACACTATTCCCAAACCACATGTGCGATGTCTCGTGCACAATAATCGAGGTGGTATACTGCTTATTAGACCAACCATCAGTATAGCCCGGTTCTTGTACCAATACTGCGTCCCTACAAAATAAATTGAAGAAGAAGTCAATTCATGTTTAACAATTTATGGAAAAATATTTTAGTGCATACATACTTGTATATAACAAGTCCCCAATTTTCCATGCCATTGTGTGGAAATACAGGTGCACCCACCTTTTGCATTATCGAATTTCCTAATTCCTTATAGGGCAACTGAAAGTGGGCATCATAGGCCGCTAGAGTACGCTGCGCAACACTATGACTAAATTCAGTTTTTTCATAGTATTCGGGTCTTGCTATTATGGAAAGTGTTTCATTACCACGTGAAGTGAAATCTGAGATAACAAATGCAAGTAAATAACTTGACATGCGTGGTGTTGCCTCAAAATGGTCCATGTAGCGATCTTCACTGCAATAAATTTAGTAAAAATTTAAGTGTTGAATATTTTCTAAAGCTATGATAGCGATTACCCATCAGCTATGCTTTGTAAAAGTCTTGTATTGAATACCGCATTATAGGTCCTATGTCGACTAATCTTCATTTTAAAGACAGCTTTCATGGCTGGTTCATCAAAACATGGCACTATGGTGCGTGCATCGATGCGTTGAGATTGAGTTATACCTATCCATCTAAAAAATTAGAAAAGAATACATACTATACATATGAGAACACTTGTTGACTTCAAGGAATATCCTAAAGTGGGTGTGAAGGAAACACCAACCAAAAGTTGCTGTGGACGCGATCAGCTGTTTCCTCTCTCTGCTAATTTGTTTAGAACACTCAGTAAAAATTAGTTGAGAGAAAAAAAAAAAAAAATGCAGCTACCACAAACTTATCGAGAGTCATAGCCATACCACAAATAGGCTTAAAAAGTTCATAAAACATTCCATTAAAAAGTATCTAAGCATTTTGTTCATAGAGATAACATTTAGTCGGTTTAGAAATACTTCAAAGATTGTGGAAAATTCGATTTTGTTTATTATTATTTTTTTATGTAAAAAATTGTACGCTCTTTCTAATGGGCTTGGTTTTTAACAAGTAACCATTAAGCTAACAAAGTTTTATTGTTAAAAAAACCTTGAAAATCACTTACTTTAGAACTCCTTTATCATCGACATAGTTTGCTCTATAGAATCCGGCCAGCCCAGTGCGTATCTGTCCACGATAACGCAAGTACAACGTATAGTTGGTATTCGCTTGCAATATGCTGCTCAATTCCAATGTCAGCTTGTCAGTCTGCGGATCGATGCTATGCCTTACAATTGCATTAGTTAACAAATTTCCTGAAACGTTATAGAGTATTTTATCCAAAATTTCAATGTAGTCCGAATGCAGTGTGATATTTCCCACAGTTGTTGTAGTCGCATGCAGTGTGATGTTAACTTGACCATCGAAAGTGAACTGTTTATCACCATCTTCTGGTAGTAAATATGGTTTAATTGTTATGTCATAAACATCTGGATACACTGTGGCATCAAGTCGATACTCAATACATTTGACCGCCGAATGGAGACACGTAAATAATAACAACGCAAATAATAACGCCGGTGTTGTGCCGCGCTTATCAGCGTAAACAAAATCTTTGCGGGTATACATTAAAAATGCGCACGTGCGTCTAACGTCCAAGCAGTAGAATTGAAATTTTGCTTCTGATTTTGGGTAAACACCGATTGGCTTTTTGAGTGGCGTAAGTAACTTTGCTGCTTTGCAAGATCGTGTCTCGAGTGGCTACATATTGTTATGATAATTATTTGATTATTTGCGACTACGATAAGATAACTAGCCTTAGCCAAGTAAACTTAAATATGTAAATACATATGTATATCAAGCAACTGATAACATTTTTGAGAGAGAAGGCTTATATCAGATCGGAGCGTGAGTATATGCGCATATATCGCTCTTTAATTTAAATGGCAATTTACAAAATTAAAGTGTGAAGTACCATTTGGAATGTGCAAAAATCTGTGAACTTGTTCTTTTGCTGTACAATATAAACATGCATACATCCATATTTAAGTAAATGATCGAGTTTGTTTACAAACTAAATTTTTTAATGACTAATGTTTGCACATTGCTTGGTTATAAATTAATACGCTCTTAATTTGCATTCACACCCTACACTCAGGGTATATTAGTTTTGACAATCGTAGAGTTTGGTATACAGGCTACACAATGTAACATATGTAGTTTGTGAAGTGAAATTGAAATACACATAAGAAATTCAAAATGCTATAATGCGAGAGTTATCTATGGAAATGCAATCACCCAATGTGCACAAAAACGGAAGCGAATTCGTTTCGAATTCGTTTGTGAGCATTCCGTTTTTTGTAAGAAAAACGAATTCGTAACGAACTGCAAATACGAATTCGTTTCGAATTTTTTTTTAGTAAGTAAAACGAATTCGTTTCGAACTCGTTTTTTGTTCATAAATCGGATCAGTTTCGAACTCGTTTTTTGTTCATAAAAAAATTTTATGTTTCGAGCAACTTCAAATTGCTTAAATTGGTTAAAAAACTTATAAAATTTTTACTCAAATTTTTTTTCTAAGTCCCGGAAAATTTTCGAAGAAAAATATTCAAAAAAATTTTTGTTTTTTTTCGACTTTTTAAACATTTCTAAGTCGATTAAGAAACAAAATTTTTTTTCAAAATTTTTCTTTGAAAATTTTTCCGGGACTTTTATGAACAAAAAACGAGTTCGAATCTGATGCGGTTTCGTTTTACGAACAAAAAATGAATCTGAAACGAATTCGTATTTGAAGTCCGTAACGAATTCGAAACGAATTCGTTTTTTGTAAATAAAGCGTATCAAATGAGAGAAGATATCATTCGCCTTTGACGTATATTTTAATATATGACAGGTAGCCTAGTAGGTAGCGCGCATGACTATGAATCGCTGGGACATGGGTTCGAGCCTGACTTTGGAAATTTGTGTATCGTAAGTAAAATTTAATTTGATAATAAAATAAAATTATATGCAATAATAGTCCGGGAGCTAGCGACATCAGAAATGCGCCAATTTTCTCGTGAATGAAAGTTGATAGAAATATCAATTTCATTATGTTAATAACGAAAACCGACCAATGGATGAAGTTTTTTGCATCTGTTGAAATGTTTGCTGTCAAAAAAATATTAACTGATCCTTCTGCTAGAAGCCCAGAATCGACCATGATATTCGTGACACCGCTCTGATCTATAAATTTCCCAACCGATTTAAAGTACGCCATCATTACGTGAAACATCCCCAAGTGAATGAACAACTTATCGAATCGCGGTTTTTCTGTGACCGCCAAGTCATACGTTACTTGAGCATACGTTTGGTTGCATTCAGTAGCTACTTCAAGACTTCGAGACATCGTTTCCAAAACGACATTCGTGTTGGTGGGAGATTTGTTTATAGTTGTCAGGTATGATACTATTTGTTGGGGAGAATCATCATCGTAGACAAGGCTGTTAAAGCCAACCCACATTGGAATGTTCGGTAATTGCAATGCGTGAAATAGCATCCAAGCAAAATCGATGCCACGAATGTCTGTCAAATTCAACGGCAATTTAGACCGTTGCGGTGAATCGAGAGGTAATAAAGTTTTGGTTACTTTCGGCTTTTTTAGGTATGGAATGAAATCTAGAAAAACGGCATCGTACGTTCGCCTCCTTTTTTTTTGAGCCGGATATGGGAGTGCTTGACGGAATGTCATTGCTATCTCCATTAAAATCGTCAGCTCGCGAATATTCTGAACTGATATTCGCGTCACCTTCTATCGTGCCGGGGTTGCAATTTTGAAAAATAATACCAACGGTATCGTGTAAAGTATCCTTTCCAGTGTCAGTGTCAACGAATCTATCGAAGTTGTCGAAAGCTACACCCGTGCAAAGATAAGAGCTGTGAAGAATATCTTCGGGACATACTTACTTACTTACTTGGGTGGCCATAACAACCCGTTACCGGGTTACGGCCGACCTCAAAAGCTCTCTCCAGGCGCCTCTGCTTTGCGCACGCCTTCTCCAATCATTCACACCAAGCGTGGATAGGGTTTCCTCGGCTTGGTCTTTCCATCGGAGGCATGGTCTTCCTCTTCGTCGTCGCCCAGCGGCTTCCGCATCAAACACCTTTTTCGCTGGAGCTTCTTCGTCCATACGCACAACATGTCCCAGCCAGCGCAGACGTTGAATAGTGATGCGCTTGACTATGTCAATGTCAGCGTAGAGCTCTTACAGTTCGTGGCTCATTCGAATACGGTAGTCGTCGCCGACGTGAACAGGACCGAAGATTTTGCGAAGAATTTTTCTCTCAAACACCCCAAGCGTGGCTGCATCAGTCTGCGACACAACCCATGCTTCTGCGCCGTAAAGTAGCACGGGTAAGATGAGCGTCTTGTAGAGTGTCAGTTTTGTCGGGCGAGAGAGGTCTCTACTACTCAATTGCTTACTGAGACCATAGTAACACCTATTAGCAAGAGTTAGTCTTCGCTTTATCTCCAGGCTGACATCGTTTTGAGTGTTCACAGCGGTGCCAAGATAGGTGAATTCCTTGACAACTTCGAAAGTATAGTTGTTCGCAGTAACAAAGGATCCAATACGCCGCGTCTCCCTGTTTGTGGACAGCATATACTTTGTTTTGCCCTCGTTCACCGTCAAACCCACTTTCGCTGACTCTTTTTCGATAGCAGAGAACGCAGCAGTAACATCTCGCTTACAACGTCCAATGATATCAATATCATCGGCATATGCAAGGAGCTGGACACTTTTGTAGAAAATAGTGCCATTACGATGTACACTGGCTCTTCGCAACACCCCTTACATCACAAAGTTGAAGAGGTTGCAGGATAATGGATCGCCCTGTCTGAAACCTCGTTCGGTATCAAATGGTTCGGAGAGGTCCCTTCCTACTCTAACGGAGCTGGCTGTGTTGCTCAACGTCATTCTGCAAAGCCGCACCAGCTTCGCAGGTATACCGAACTCAGACATGGTGGCATACAGGCAATCCCGTATCGGGCTATCGAAAGCTGCTTTAAAATCGATAAAGAGATGATGGGTATCGATCTGTTTTTCGTGGGTTTTTTCCAGGATTTGACGTAGTGTGAAGATCTGGTCTATGGTGGACTTACCAGGTCTAAAGCCGCACTGATAAGGCCCAATCAGTGTGTTGGCAAACGGCTTAAGTCTTTCACACAGTACAGTCGACAGGACCTTGTAAGAGATGGCAAGAAGACTAATTCCCCGGTAGTTAGCGCAGATTGTCGGGTCACCTTTCTTCAGTACAGGACAAAGGACACTGAGATTCCAATCGTCGGGCATGCTTTCAACTAGCCATATTTTGCAGATGAGTTGATGCATACACCCTATCAGCTCATCGCCGCCGGTTTTGAACAATTCAGCAGGCAGGCCATCGGCACCAGCCGCTTTGTTGTTCTTAAGTCGTTGGATCACAACTCGTACCTCGTCATGGCTAGGTGGTGGTACCTCCACACCATCGTCGTTGATTGGTGGCATCGGGTTAATTTCTCCAAAGGCGGGATTGGTGGAGTCATCGCCAGCAAGCAGCTTGGAAAAGTGTTCCCTCCATAATCTCAGTGCACCCTGCGTATCCGTAACCAGATTTCCATGTTCATCTTTACAGGTTGATGCTCCGGGCTTGAAACCTTGGGTCAGACGCTTGACTTGTTGGTAAAATTTTCGAGCATCATTCCTGCCCCGTAACACTTCGAGGACATACATCTGTTTTACTGACACTGGAAAAGGTAGTTCAGTCTCCAAACCTTCTAGAACCGAGTAACTACAACAGTGGCCGTATCGATTCAAAATGTTAGATGTTTTTATTGTTCCATTGGAAACGCTAAGTATCATGTCCTGAGATAATGAATTGACAATTCTTTTACAATAGGCACTTTTTTGCCGGCGAGAAGATTCTCCTGATAAAAGGGTGCGATTGAAAAAATCAAGATTGGCTGGAATACTGCATTCTCCTTTTATCAAATCAGCAGCGGTCAAATAGTCCGGCAATTTTTTGCTTTGAATCGTAAGAATATCTTCTCTGAGGTAAATTGCAGCTAAAGCTTTGATCTCTAATATCTCGCGTCTGTCGATGTTATGAATATCGGTATCCTGAACGGCGACACCCGAGTAAGGTTTAACAAATTCTTGTCCGTTCTTTGTGATAATAACGATCTTCTTCTTAAACGCGGCGAGAAGTTTGTCTCTGAAATGACGCAAGGGAGCATCAGGCAGATAATCTTTTTGCTCTTTCGAAACTTCACGAAAATACTCAGAGTACATTTTCTTCAAAAATTGCAACGAATGCATCTGTGATTTTTTAATTATATGTTCATTAACAAAACTAACTATTTTCTCGAAAGCTCCCCCCGTAATTTCTCTTTGCAAGTGCCACGCACCCTTAGGAAGTTTGTCTCGGACAAGAAATTTGCTTTTATCGTTACTTTTTACTTTGCAAATGTGATGTTAAAAGACGCATTTGCACAAAGATTCGGCAGATATTGTTCGTTGCACAAGATCAACATCGCCATACTCCAGCGCGCTCGCTTTTACAGAAGATATTCCATCAATATTGTCACACCTGCTTAGATTTTGCCAACGACTTAGATGTTTTTTTCTTTTGACTTTACAAAAAACGCAAACCTCGTTCGCAGGGTCGCTGCAGTCTTGTGAAATTTGTGTCAATGATTGGGAGCTTCGGGAAACTTCACTTTCTTCTCCACTTGTGCTTTGATTCTCGCTGAATTAAAAAAAAAACAATTCAAATAAGTAACTCATCATGCACTAATAAATTTTTCTATCTTAATCAAATTCACTATAATTTTGATATTCATTACAAATCCCGTAATTTTAGACGGAAAGAGATATTTTCTTACATTAAACTAAATTAAATTAATTTTTTTATGAACGAACTCGTTTTTTGTTCATAATAAGCGGAAAATTCTTCCGTTTTTTCGAGAGGAATTTCATACGAAAACGAATTCGAAACGAGTTCGTAACGAAATCCGTTTCGGATGAATAGTACGAAGAAACGAGTTCGTTTCGAATTCGAAACGAATTCGTTTTGCACACTGTGCAAATATATTATTAAAAATAAAAAAATTGTAGAATTTTAACAATAAGGCGTGGTACTACCCTTACAAGAAATAATATTTGAATGCTATACTAAGAGAATTATTTTAGGTTGTGTCACTAAGTGCCACACAAATGCTAGGTATGATTTTCTTAAACTATGAACAAAAATGGTGTCTTTCCAATATCAGAAAATCTTCAAAATGCTTTTTTAACTATATAAAGTAATGCAACCAAACTTTACAATAAACAACAGAGAATCGTACCTCCCATACAATTTAAAACTTAAAATAGTCATACTAAGAGCTAAATAAAATAAGTATGTGGGTACGTGTTGCCAATGTAAGAAAAATGTAAGATTTCTGCGCGTTTTCTACTGTTAAGGCGTTGTATGATTTTTAATTTTTGGCGAGGCCATAGATAAAACCCTTACTAGCTTTGATTTTGTTCGAATTAACTAAAAAAATGGTATAGAAAAATAGGGAAAGTCAGCTTAAAAGCTTTTACCTATGCACCTTTGTATTTGTATATACTTCCAATTTAGTTTTGCAAACATAGAACTGTTTATAGTTTTCATGGTTTTGTCCGGACGATATTCTTATGACTAAAGCCTGTGAAATCGGAAAAAGAGGGAAATTCAGTTACTGTTTCATATAGCTCCCGTTTACAGGTTTTTTGAGTACTGAAGCACCTTTCGAATACAATCTGACTAAATCTGACTCAGAGAAGCAAAATCTTTATATTGAAAATATTTTGATGTAGGTCGGAAAACCACACTATTTACATCTATTTTTAGCAAAAAAGTGAAATATGTCCTTTATTGATTAAAAAAGTTTTTGGTAAAATGTTAAAAATTTTATTTTTAAGGAACTAATTCCAAAGTATTTACAGCAAGTGTTTTAAGAACTAGTATTTAGGATTTAAAAAAACAGGATCAATATTTTGTTGCTCTTCCTTTCGCTGTTATGACCGCCATAACTCCTTGCGGCATGGAAGAGATATAAATTTTCCAAGAGATCTTGCGAAATGCCTTCGTACCAAACATTTTGAATTATTCTGTCCAACTCACGTAAGTTAGTGGGCTTGTGTCTTTCTTTCTTACCTGTATCTTAATTATGTGCCAAAGACTTTCAATGGGGTTCAGATCGGGACTATTGCCTGGGCACGATAAAGTTCAAATGACAAGTTCATTCAAGTAATTCTTTACCTGTAAAAGAAGAAGAAGAAAAAAAGAATGAAAGTTGTGGATTATTATTAACTAATGCTTATCAATTGCGTTCAATGACAAGGCACAGAATCATCTTCAAAAATCACGTTGTCCACACGCGAAAAATGATTTTCAATAGAATGCTCTAAGTTTTCTTTCAGAATGATTTTATAGTACGCTGCGTTGATAGTTCCTTCAATCAAGGCTAGTTGTCCAACTTGGTTATAAGGAAATAATTTCCAGACAGTTCTACTAATCGGTAACCTTAATGTTCTTTGGATGCACTCGTCGCTATAACGCTCTCCAGTTCTTCGGTGCATATACAGCATTCCATCGGAGTCGGATATGTTGAACTTTGATTCATCTGAGAATATCACACTTTCCCAATCAAATACAGTCCCATTTTGTGCTGTTCGGCCCACTCCAAGCATTTGAGTGGATCAAGTTTTCTAAATTCTAGTTTTGTAATTCCACTTCTTTCCATTCTTACTTACTATCTCTTTCTATTCTATTTTCTTAGCTCTGAAGCCCAAACGATTATATCCTTTCCTTAAAAAAAATTTTTCCAAATTATGTACTGTGCAATATATATTAGATTTTGATTTGATTTTTAGATGAATATATTTAAATTGCCAATGAAAAATGTGACTTTCAGAACAAATTGCGAGGACTATCAAAAATGGAAGGAAAGAACCAGAAACAGTCAGTAAGATTGGAATAAAATACAAGCAACTACTTTGAACTATGAATGTGATATGAAATCATGTTTACTGATATATCCCCTTTAAGATCTGATATGATTTTACCGGGAATTTTTGCTTATCTAGAAGAAATATACGATTTTGTTAAGATTAAGGCCGATTTTAAGAGATTTTTCAACTAGAATCCTCCTAAATTTAAAGTGCGATATCTCGGGAAGAAAACAAAATACTGAAAAGGCCAAAGTTTATGTTTTGAAAGCCTGCTTTGTGCCAAGTGTATGCTTTTGACGCGTCCAGGCCGTTAATTGCATGTCAAATTTGGGCCTTATAGGAATTGAAACATTTTGGAAGTGGAAGATTTTTATTATAAACCGGTTACTTAGAGGATTTTTGTTGTATGTACTTATTTTTTTAAATTGGATGACAAAAAGATAAAAATAAATATGTAATTAATGACACAAAAAAAAAAATTCATCAAGTTTTATCCTTGGTACCTTTTTCAGGAAAAACTATGTTATTTTGGGAGGGCCGTTAATTCCTTGTTTTCAACTTGGTAACTCAGTTTAAATGGGAGGGCTACTTTAACCTGATGTGATAAACAAAAATCAGATAAATATATCTTGCATATCGTTAACTTCAAATATGTTTTCTTTAAGTCCCATAAAATAGAAATAGTTGAAAAAACATTTTCCATTTACGATATTTTTTTTGTAAAACGGGGTAGAACTCAATTTTTCTCAAAATCCTGATTTGTATCTAGCTCAAAATGGCTGCGTATTGCGGTATTAGCGCGAATTGCCTAATACGAAATTATTTACTTTAACAACATTAGTAAAAGAATTATATATTGATTTCACTTATATTTCAATTTCGATTATCTTTATTATTTTATTCCTCTACCGATACCATTTTCATTTACTTAACAATATTTGCCAAGTGTATCACAAAAAGTTTGAATTTCAAAATACGTATGTACATAACTAATTCAACTGATCACCAAAGTTGACACCTAGTGCAATAGCATGCTGAAGAGTGCTCCTAATGCTATTCTGAGCATTGTAAGCGAATTCGCGGCATCGAAACTGCTCTTAGCACGTTTTTCCAAATATAGCTTGAATGAACTCATTCTATCGGTGGACCATGCGAGATTTTCAGCAACTGTTTTCTCAGCAGCTTCCAAAGTGTCTGCAGAAACATTGAATTTAGCCTTGTTTAATGTATTGAAAGCTTTTAATTGTTGTTCCTGGCTTTTCTCTGTGAAATATGTTGCAATATTGGAAATAACACTTGCGACCATATAGTAGCCACCCATTCTGCAATAGAATTGAAAAAAATAATTTAAAACTTTTTGCTTGGATAAATCCTTCTAACTTACGAATTTGCAAGCTTGACGAAATCTCTGGTCACCAAATCGAATACTGGTGTAACATTTTCATTATTTTTGGTATGCAAACTGGTCAAGGCTGCATATTTATCTTGACGTCTGATATCATCACTGATTATTATGTTGAAGTATTTTTCGATCAATGTTTGCGTTCGGACGCAACCAAGTGACCACAGAATAAGTTCCTTTTCGGTGGGACTGGTTTCAGTCTTGTACTTATTGAACAGGATGTCAAAGTCATTTTCGGTACCCTCACGCATGGCAGTGCAATAAACAATGGAACGAATATTAACTGGCACTGGTGTTGAATGCAGAACCCCAAATCTTGACTTAGCTTGACTAATACAATGGTTGTTGCCATATTTGCAAGACCATGATAAGACCTTTTCACGAATGAAAATATCAAGAGCAGTATCGGTAGATTTTTCATCGAAGCCAAATTGATCGTATGCTTTCTCAAGCAACTGACGTATGTAGATGCCAAAGTTCTTGGTATCTGTACCCAAACGAATTGACAAATATCTGTAACCATTGAAAGCGGCGGTCCATGGTATATAATTCAGCTCAGTTTCCAAGTACTCAAGTATGGTCAAGGCAAGATCGTAGCTAACGACATTTGCACGTGTTAACTGGAATAAATCATCAACAATTTGAGCGCGATTCAATTCATGTATGCCACCCCAGTCGGCGGTGAGTAGGGCATGATGGATTTGATGCCAATTTGCGGTATCATAATTGACGCGATAATAACCAGTCTCTTGAATATTTGCAATTACCCAGCTTACAGCCTGTGTAAAGGTTTCTGTTTTTGTTGTTTTAGAAGCTTCCAAGAAAAGTTTGGGTTCTGTTGCGTTGAAGTTGTTCTCCACACTAGTGGTATATGTGAAGGGAATTGTGTACAGCAGTTCAGTGTTAGAGCCATCATTGGATTTCAAGAGGAAACGTGTTTGATTAATGGTCATGCTCCTTCCGTCATCCGAAACATTAACAGTTACAATTGGGTAACCAACTTGTTCAGTGAAGCTCTTGAAGATAAGAGGAGCATGAGCTAATGATGCTGCAGGCCAGTTTTTCTGCCACGCAGCCAAAAGATCATTTGGATCAGTGTTTTTGTATTTGCTTTTTAAGGACCGAAGAAAATAAGTTATTTATTCTAGTTGGAAATGTTTTTTATATATATGCTTTACTTACTGCAATTCTAGATATTCTTGTAGAGACTTTTGGAAGTTTTCTTCACCCATAACATATTTTATCATGCGTATTACTGACGCTCCCTTATTATATGATATACTGTTAAACATACTGCCAGGGTCGCTTTTTAAATTGGTTTTTTCATCGGTCATTGGACTTGTGTCATTGGTAGAGTCCATTCCCATTACGTCATGCATTTCCTCAACAACAAATTGTTGTTCCATTTGCCAACTGGTTTCGATCTGAAACATTATTGGAATTATATTGTAATAAGATAAAAATTCCCAACTAAGCCAGAAATATCTCGAAAATTTAATTTTAAGTTGAAAATGTACTATTTAGCTCTGCAAATGAAAACAAAAATAGTACGAAATTTAAAAGAGTTTTTTGAAGTGAAAACTTCTTATGGCACGTTGTGCGGCTGAGGAAAAAAGTATAATTTCGCGACACCGACCGTCATCGGGATTCCCCGTCATGAATGCGATAGTAAAATTTGAATATTCTTTGAAGACTTGGGAAACGAACTCGATTTTGGAATTTTGAAGACTTGGGAAACGAACTCGATTTCAGAAATTTGAAGACTTGGGAAACGAACTCGATTTCAAATTTGGAAGACTTGGGAAACGAACTTGATTTTGGAATTTTGAAAACTTGGGAACGAACTCGATTTTAAAATTTTTAAGACTTGGAAAACGAACTGGATTTCAAAAAATTTATAAAACATTGCCTACTTTTAGGCGCTATTAATAATTTGCCCCTAATCTGTCAAATTTCAAAAATAGCGCCTAAAAGTAGGCAACGATTTTAAAAATTTCAGATAATGTTGCCTAATTTTAGGCGCTATTTTTGAAATTCGTCGGAAAGTGTTGCATACTTTTAAGGGTAAACTATTAATTGCGTCTTAAAGTAGGCAACGTTTTTTGAAAAAATTGGCCCATGAAAGTATGCAATTTTTTGGAAAAATTTTTTAAATTTGTAGCATACATATGTTGACTTCCGGTTAGTTGTTGTTCAGTCAGCAAATTTTTTTCTGCTAGCGCAGCCGAAAGCAGAGCCAGCAGCCCAAAGCAGAGAAAAATCTGAAATACCAGGCCACATGAACCAGCAGCAAGCAAATTTGGTTTTGTGAAAAACTTTAAAACGTTATATCTCGGCTATTACTAAACCGATTTAGACAAATGAGGTGTAATAGGTTTTTTAAGAACAAGCAGATTTTTTTGAAGTCATTTGTATTTCGATAAACTGTCACTAGATGGCGTTTTAAGCAGTTTGAATATTCTAACAGCCATAACTCGGCAACGAATAAGCCGATTTTGATAAATCTGGTGTCATAGTGTCTGTAGGAAGAAGCAGATTTTTAAGTTAAGTTTAAGAAAAATTATGTTTACGCTATTTAGTCACAGGTCCAGGTACTTTCTTTACCTGATTTTTTCTTATACTTACATAATTCGCAATGATGTGTCTTACTGCGATCAGAATAAATTTTTGTTCTCAAACATAAGGAGTACTTAGCTCAAATTTAATTATTCACAGTTGAGGCTACTGAGCCGAATATACTTCTTCCAGCAATTTTTGAAGTGAAAACTTCTTATGGCACATTTTGCGGCTGAAGAAAAAAGTATAAACTCGCGACACCGACCGTCATCGGGATTCCCCGTCATGAATGCGATAGTAAAATTTGAATGTTCTATTGTTTCTTTTAAATAAATTTTCCAAGTGGAAGACAAAAAGCAAAGCAGACACACTAACTGACACATTCCATTCTCATTCAACGATTGTTATGCTTAGATGTTTGTTTCTTTCAAATTCCGCGTTGACAAATTGAGAATGAGAGCGAGAGTAAAATTTGAATACATATTCCGTTTTTGTCTTCCATTGCATTGCCATATAAAAAGAAAACGCACTCATACCAACTAACACACTAACTTGCCATTAAACGATTTGTTTTCACTTCTGTCGGCACTCCCGGAGTGCAACCCGCCGTTTTTTTTTTTAATGTTTTTAAAAAGTCTTGGGTAGTATTTTATTTATGTATACATTGTAATATAGTATTTCAATCGTTTATTTTAAATGGAAGTTATCAAATCTCCAGAATAGCCTGAGTTACGAAGAGAGTGAATTTGACCCGGGCTGGCCTGGTAATTCATGTCAATGCCGGGGGCCTGGTAGGAACTCAAAAATTTCTGAAATAGCCAGGATTTGGAAAATTTCTGTAATATGAACTTCAAATTTATGTTTAACGAGCAAAAAAAAAAAAAGTTTTCCTACTCAAAAATTTAGGCTTTTTACCATCTTATGAATTAATTTTTTTAACATTGCTGACCAAAAAAAATGTCATAAAATTTTTTTTTGAGAAGGCCGAAAATGACTTTTGTACGACTTGGTAACCCTGAGGATAGCTTGCTTGTATCTTAATAAAAAAATCATTTTTGAAAATTTTTCAATTTTGGTGCTAAGCGCGTTTTATACATGCGAACGTTTATTTTTCATTCCAATTTTCATTTGGTAAAAACTTCCAAGCTCGCTCTTGAGTGTATATCACTGGTCCCTACGGAGACTTTCGTAGCTCAAATTGTGAGCGAAAACTGTTGCAGTTCACTTTCGCTACGAAGAGTATCGCAGTTTGATGCTTGCCGATAAGAGTATCGTAATTCAAATTCTCGCCGCGAAAACCATCGTAGTTTAAAATAAGCTTATGCGACATCAACTTGCTACAAAAGACTTCATATGGAAAACGATAAAATATTAGAAACTGTAATACCATTGTAACTGTAGAATACCATTAAGCGAAAAAAAAACATCTGGAGACAATGGTTAAAAAACGTATGATACCGTCTCAATTTCATGATTTATATTCCACTTCAAATTCAGAAATTGAAAAATAAATATTTTATTTATCGCTATAAATTATTCTTTCATTATTATTTAATTTTAACCTTTTCTAATTAGTCAAGTGAAATTAGGTTTATACCTCGGAACCCAGCTGTAGTGAGTGGATTTGAAATATTTCTTTTGTTTGAGTTTCTAAAGCCATCAACTAAAAAGTTTACCATTTGAAAATGACTGCCATTTCGTAAATCCGAAAACACGCCCACCGCCGATTCAAATGACATATAAACCGCTATAATGCGAGAAGTATTTAAGGTAATGCAACCAAATCTCACACAAATACTTGTTATGACTTAGCGACGCTCTGGACAACAATTAAAAGGATGTCTACAAGAAGGCGTGGCACCTCACATACATAAAAAAAACTTTGAATTGCTGTACTGATGGAGTTATTTAATGTAGAGTAACTAAATTTCACACATGTACTACGGATAGTTCGTACAAGCTCTAGACATAAATGCATTTCGACAAGTGGGCGTGTCACTTTTCATACAAGCGAACATTTTAAAACTCTATACTGGAGGAGTTATTTAAGATAACTTTGAATAAGAAGATTTTCTATTAAAAAATAGTTTTTTGGGCTACGCAATATTTTTTTATTGAAAAGGAAGTTATTGATTACTGCACCAGAGGCAATTTTTTACAATAAAAAAAAATTAATTTTTTTAAATTTACGAAATTTCCTTAATCTTTACGAGCAAAACTTATAGACACTTTTTAATAGACTATTTTATGCTCTTTCTCGACTTGAACAAGTTTGTGTAAGATAGGCGAAACTATCTAATAAAGCATTCTTTCCCATATGGAAAACTGAAAAGCTCGATGTGCCACCAGTAAATATTAATATTAGAGCTCACTCTTCTTGCACCAGAATTTTCTTTCATGTACCTGCAATTAGTGAGCCTAAAAGATTTGAATCACACTAATGAACATACGGGTTTTGACAAATATTGTCCGGAATTTTAGTATTTCATAATATTGAAACATTTTTAAAAAGTTTGATGTTGTTGTTTTTGAATTTATTAGAAGAGCTAAAAATCAAACTTTCAGTTGAAAATTTGAAACTACTGAAATTTCTCGTCCAGTTGGGAGACTTTGCATCTGTAGATAATCTCTACATACCTTGGCAGTCATATCAAACTGGAAGTAAGTAGCAAAGCCCTCATTCAACCAAGTGTAACTCCACCAATCACAAGTAACTAAGTCACCAAACCACATATGCGCCTGCTCATGTGCAACTAAATTTGCAATGATCTGTTTGCTTTTAAGATTTGTTGATCCCTCTTCATATAAAAGACCACGTTCTCTGTAAGTTAAAAGTCCCCAATTTTCCATAGCACCTAAAAAACCTGGTATAGCAGCCATATGCATTTTATCGTTGCCTTGTTCATAGTAAGTCAAATTGAAGTATCTGCCGTATTCACTTAAAAGTTTTTGACCAACAGTATAACTGTACTCGGTTTGGGCATAGTATTCAGGACGTGCAATAACACCGAAATCACCATTAAAACGTTCGTTGAATTCAGAAATGAGAAAAGCAAGCAGGTATGTCGACATTACAGGTGTACGGGTGAAGACATCTATATAGTAGTTGCTGAAAATATAGAGAGTTTGTTAAAGAAAGATTTTCTAGGGGATCTTTTGAAATATATTTTATTTGTAGTTACATCTTTTTACGGAAAACTCTCATTTAAGTGTCAAGTATAATGTTAAAAATTTTTAGTTCACACTGGTAGGTATTGACGATAAGTAAGTTCTAAATCATAACTTCAAATCTTTTCCTCACTCAAAATGCATAATTTAAACAATATGTGGCACGTGACTTCATCTACATAGCCTGTTTCCTATCTCATGGCTTTCCATGTTTAAATTTTGTTATCTTAGCTTCATGTCTATTATCTCATTCCCCATAATGTAACGATAAAACTACGATAACCTTCGTCATAAGATGATTTGAAGACCTAACTCTGGGGGAGGTGTCACACGCACTTGTCCAATCTCATTCACTTTTCGTACAAAAGGACCATATGAAAACCATGAACTAAAATTTTGCGAGAGAAGCCACGAGTAGAATTAAAAAAAAAAAACTCTTTTGAGTAGATATATTAATTCTATCATCAGAATTACATGTGTCCGAGGTAATTGGACGAATTTTTTTTCTGTTAAAATAGTTATTGCAAAATTATACCTAAGATAACTTTAAAAACTAAAGCTTGTTTTTCTTGAGCAAATAAACCGATTTGAATTAAACATTGGCATATCGAAAAGAGTAAATTTATTGTTTTTGAATCATTATCAAAGTAACGGGCATTCAAAGTTTATCAACATTAACGTGCTGTTACGGTTAAGCTAATCGGAAAGAAACATTTTTAATAAGCCTATCGAAGAATATTAAATTCCACAGGAGAAATTTTTTTCTAAGTTAAGCTTCTTACATAAATTGAACCCATGCTAAATGATCTTAACTCAGCACCTACATATGTGTCTAAATTTAAGTATCTTCAAAACAATTGATCTGACACGTTTAATAAAGAAAAGGTGGTTGTTTTTAATAAGCTCTAAAGTATGTTCCCTAACTTTTTTAAAATAACTTTGCCATTTGCTTACCCAGCGCGTGTGGTGCTGAGAATGCGTGTATTACTGTATGCCTTCATGCTCTTGTGACGTATGATAGTCACATCAAATGTAGCCTTAAAATTGGGCTCGTCAAATGATGGGAAAACACGACGCGCATAAGTTGGCTCGAATTGGGTTGAGCCCAACCATCTGCGTATTGAGAGAAATATAAAAAAAGAAATTAGTTCGAAAATATATGCCAAAACAAATTATCATTACATACTTGGTTTCATTATTCTGATCAATATAAGAACTGCGATAGAAACCATACATATCATCATCCATGGATCCAGCATATTTGAAATGTAATGTATAAATAGCGCCAACAGTGAGGTTACTGGCCAACGTGTAGGTTCTTTTGTCGGTAACTTTATCAACGATAGGAGTTGGTAATGGTGTTATGGTATCTGGTGTCGCTGTATTCCAATATTCACTTAATGTGAAGTTAAGATATGTTGAATGGATAACCAATGTTGAAGTGGCAGCAGTTGTTGTTATATTAATGTAAACTTCACCATCGAATGTAAAACGTTTAGCATCACCCTCAATTAAATATGGACGTATTGTTATATTGTATGCTGATGGTTTAATCAAGAGAGGTAGGCGATAGTCTGGATCAGCAAGCGGCTTAGGAGGTACTTCATCGATCGGCCCTGCAGCAACACAAGCGATAACGCATAAAAATGCTGAATGTGCGAGGGGCATCTGAAATGGTGTATAGTAAATCTTATGAGAGATAGAATGCTACAATGATAAAAAGTCTACACATGATATGTAAATATGTTGTCATTTCATATAACAAGGCACTGATGATGAATCTAGAAGAATCAAAATCAATCAAACCTTAAAATTGTTCCTCAGTAAGTCCAGAAAATGTTATAAATTGTATTTTGAAACCCTCCTAGGAAAGGGTGCAAACCCTTAAAATCCGTGTGGTCTCAAACGGAATAAGTTTTTAAAACGATAAATTTGTAATTTTTGTAGATTTTTTGTTGGTTAAATTTACCATTTGGCTTAAAATAACCTTATCAGTACCTAAAACTGTTTCAAAGTTTGGTCGAAAGTGGAAAAATTTATAAAAAGGCAGCATTTCAAAAAAATGCCTTCTCATTACTAGTTTTTACAAGGGCAACTTGCCTCTCGTAAATAAAAGAAAAAATGGTTAGCGTAATGAAAACAAATGACTCCAAAGATAATAAAGCCAAATGCTTGGTAATAAAGTCTACAAATAACGATGCTTTATCAAGAAAAGCAATAAGTGACTTCGTAGCAAAAACAAAAAAAAAAAAAATCACTTGGAATCACTTTTTATAATTGATCAATATAACTTAACATTCCTCGATAGTGATTCTGATTTATGGGAAATCGATGATGATCATTAAAAAGTTATAAAACTTTTAAAGATATTAAAGTTGTCAACGAAAGCTCTGAACGAGGTCCTCTTTGCTTTGATTGAAAAATTATGGCTTCTCTCATAATAAAGACCACACTATATCTCATCAAAAAATGCATCCTACCTTTACCTAAAGTAGTTGTAGCACATAATTTAACTAGATATTTATTAGATTAGATAATTTTGTGAATTTTTACTCACTGAAGCAAAAAAGAATCAATTGAAAAAACAAAAATGGTTTTAGTATATTGTATAAAAAATCTCGTAAGCAAATTAAAATAAAATCAAATCAAAATATCGGGAAATCGGGAGCAAGCTGAGATTATTATACTATAATACTTATGCAAATGTTAGTGGAAGGAAGTCTTCTCTCAACTATTTTGGTAACAGTGAACTGACAATAAGATGTGTATGGGCACTTGCACATATGTATAAAAACTGTTAAAAACAACGGTTTTTTTTCTGAAAATTTTTTAAGAAATATCCAATATTTAAATATCCTGCCAACTTGAACTACAGTGAACCACAAAACTGTTCACAAAAAAACCTATTTTTAGTTTTAAGGCTTTTTTTTTTTTTTGTAAAAAAGTTTAAAAAAAGTATGGTACTATTTTCTAGCTAAAAAAATCAAAACTAATATATTTCACAAAGAACAAAGGACTAAAATATTTCACATTTTGTTTAACTTGGGTAGCTATTTTTATACTTAGTCTTTTGTGAACAGTTTTGTGGCTTTAAGTAATAAGAATATTTTAAATCATTTTTTAATATTTTATGTGGCCGCTTCTGGCTTTAGTGGTGAAGTGTATTTTCTTAGGCATACTCGCTTTCAATTTATCTAGTATTTGAGTACTTATCACAGACCATTGTTCATTGGCGACCTTCCATAGCTCGTCCATATTATTTGTGGTTGTTTGACTCCTAGGTATTTTTTTTTAAATATTCTACAAATTTTCAAAGAGAGATAATATCTGGTGACTCTGCTGGCCAATCCAAGCATGTAATATTTTGTTCTCGAAGCCATTTCATTGCAATTTTAGCCATATACTTCGGGTCATTATCCTGCAAAGGGATGGTATCGCCTGGTTCGTAGCCGAGTTATTCCAAACTGGGGGGTATAAGGCCATTTGAATATTAAAATAAAGAATTTGCAAGTTTTCTGCATACTTTTTTTTAAACTTCTTTTCAAAAAAAAAAAAAAAAAAAAATACAGCCTTAAAACTAGAAATAAGTTTTTTCGTGAACAGTTTTGTGGCTCACTGTATGTGCGAAACTTATGAAAAAACACCCGGACATCAGTGCACAAATTTTGTAATCGGTCAAAAATGCATTGTTATAAGCATTTTGTTACAAAATCGCTTAGTATCGACAGTATTCAATATAAAATAATAATAATTTTTTATTCACAAGTATGTTGCACAAATGTTCTATATTTTTTTTAAACTTTTTTTATTGTTTGATGAAAAAATAAAATACCGATAGCACCTTTTCAATTTAACCTAAAATATACTCTAACAAAATAAGTGTTATGCGGCTTTGCACTTAAGCGTGAAAACTGTTTAGCCTACTGAACTTTTAGTCTTAACTGCGGCTTCTATTTATTAAGAAAATTTAGTATGAAGAGTTATTGTCGTCAGTCTTACAGCTAATAATTATTAGCAATAAAAAATATTTTTAAGTGGTTGAATTTTATGAACCGATGGCATGAGATTTAGACAGAAATAGTCAATGCATCTAAATCAGTGTAAGCCAAACCTACACAAATGCATTTGAATTTCTATCAATGTGTGCATGAACTACACGTGTTGTTGTATTTCATTACGTACACATTATGTATACATATACGCAGCCTCTGCTTGAATTCTGCTGCGTTTTGCTCGCGAACACAGAATGGCTTACACTGATCTAAATCAATAGAAATTTATGAAATTGGAACGAGGAATGATAAGAACTATACACATTTTTAATGTAATTTTTGCGATGCTATTAAAAATTAAAAACTTTTTACAAAAAATTGCTCTGCTAGAAATTTCCGATTGCAGTATAGTAACTTCGGGTATTGTGATATGGTTATTTTTATATTTTAAATTACACGTAACTTTAATAGCATAGCTTCTACTTCTTTATGTATTATGGTTTGTTGATGCATTGTGCAGTGTTTTATGATTTCGGAGCTCTATAGCATATGCCAATCTGAAGCTATTTCAACAAAATAGAAAAAAGCCAAGTGAAACCTCTAAATGAAATTGGCTGGTAAAGTGATATATGTATAGTGTTCGGATAATGTGATATACCATCATGAAAAGTATAACAAGTATAAAACAGTTGGAGCTAAATATACGATAACATTACATTTTTCAATAGAATTTCCATAAAAAGGAAACTAGATTTAAACTGAATCAATAAGCGAAAAGGTGAACATATTAAAGTCAGATAGATGACTCACTTACAAAAATTGGAAGACAATCATTGTGAGCCCAAATTAAATCGCATTGTAAGCTTTGAACTTAGGTCTGATTCTATGTATCTCTCTGGAAGAATTTGTTGCAAAAAGCACAGGTAACGTCCTTACTGGGTGGAACAAATTGGACTATATTACATTACCCGAATTTCAGTTATAATGCACTCAGGTTATTTTTATTAAAACACACTTCAGCAAATAAAGAACTCACATTATTTATGAGAAAGTATATTCACCCACTAACAAATTTTAGTACTTCGGCTATAATCCTTACTTTATTTTGGGCTTAATTCACACATGAAATGCACACAAATAAAATCTCGACTTGTGGCAAAATCAATTTCACCACACTGAGTCCAAAAACAGTGAATGCAAACGCTCAAAACCTTGCAGCACGTATCTTTCTCCATTACTGATATGCTGACAAAAACATTTTTGTCGAGAGTTGTTTATTTAAGGAAATATGATGGCATATCATATTACCCGACCATTCACAATACCCGAAGTTACTCTATAGTCAAAACTTTTTTTCCAAAGATGATATAATAGTTAGAGTTTGCAAAAAAAAGACGTTCTGAAATTTTAATCTCCTTTCTCCAGGCTGTCAACTTTTGTCCGATTTCGCCACACCAACTCCCATTAAAGGACGTCTACAAAGTATTACGCTATCCTACGCTATCCCACTCCTATTTTTTTTTTGATTTTAATTTTTTTTTTCGTTTCTTATAAACAAACAAAAAAATTAAAGAATTTAAAAGAAATATTAATTAATTAATAAAAAAATGAACGTCCGAAAAGACCGTCGCTATACTCCTTTAAAACGAGGAGAAATTTTTGTCAATGTTCTTGACAAATAATCGGTTAGTCGATTCCCTGGTAGTGTGGTATCTAATGAGCAAATACTCTGCTCCTAAGTAAGTTTTATCCTAGCACTCCTAAATATAGACCTCCATTGAATATCATCATAAGACGCAAAGCACATCCTATTCCGTTGGATATTTTGTACGTTTTCAGCGCAGTGCCTAAAAAATTATTAAAATAAATCAATAGATTATGATCTGCTCTATGCGATGGTACCATCTGCTTTTGCTCAAAAACTTTTTTTTCATGGTGAGAAATGTGTTAGAAGTTCGAGGCCTAACAGAAAATCTAGGGCTTGTTATTTGGCTTGATTTCAAAACTTTTTATGTGAATGAAATTTGAGTTTTGAAGCACTACCCCATAATATCGACTGATAGAGTTTGTAGGGTAATATCTCATTTTGATGTTTTTTCTGTTGTTGAACTTCATCTGCCGATTTTAGTTATTTTAAGTTTCAGTTGTGTGATAATATAAACATTTTAATGTGACCTTGGCACTTACAATAATAAATCCATTTGATGCAAAGTCGGACGGCAGTTTTCTTTGATATTTTTATTTACTCGTTTTAGTCCAGATTAATATTTTTGTAAGTGTATGTAACGAAAATATACATGACTTAGTTGACAAAGTTAGCTCCGGGCAAGCCACCAGACTCTGTATAAGTGATGGCATTTGGGTTTTGTGGAAATGTACTGAATCGTGACTTCGAATGTACTATTCAGATGGCAAATGTACTTTTTTGTTGTTATATACACCAAGGTTTACAATATCTTCTAAAACTTACTAAAAAAAGGTTATTCGATTTTCATCGAATTTTATTTTTCACCAAAACTTACTAATATTTACAAAAACTGTACTAAAAAAAAGGTAATTATTACAAATAGTCCAAGTGAACCTACAGAATGTTTTGAAAATTCATCCATTGTACTGAATGTACTAAAAATTGGTCGAGTGTTGAGATTGACATAAAATAAATGAAAAAATTTTGAATTTAAGATACAACTCAGTCCACCTAAGGAATGCTTTGCAGCATCTTTTACAAAAAAAAAAAAAAAAAAAAAAAAAATTAGATTGGATTCAATCGATCAAAAAAAGAATTAAATTGTACTTTAACCTCTTTTTTTGAACAACGTTTTTTTTTTTTTGCAATACTCGCTGAAAAAGATTGCGATTTTCAGACATTACCAAAGTCGAAGAAATTGCTATCGATTGTAAATTACTTCTTAGAAAAAAAGTTCTTAAAAGTAATCATTTAGTAACCAATATCGATGACTACGGAGAAAAAATTATATAACAAATACTATAGATAAGGCTAAAAATTAAAGATTACCGATTATTTAATTGGTAAATATTTTGATTTTCTACAACGTCTGCGTATTACGGTTTTATTCAGCGTATTACGGTTTTATTAAGCGTTAATGATTTAAGTATTTGACATTACTATAAGGATATATAATTAATTTAACTTGCATGGCAATTTCTATTATCTTTATTATTTTATTTCTCTATCGATTTCATTTATATCAATTTAATGTTACTCGTTTATTTGGTATAGTTAGTTGCTAGAGTGTGAAGGTTGAAACCAACGTAGCCGTTGAAATATGAAATGGTACGTAGAACTAATTTAATTGATCACCAAGGTTGCCACCTAGCGCAATAGCATGCTGAAGAGCGCTACTAACGCTACTGTGAGCGCAGTGAACGAATTGATGGCATTGGCACTACCCTTAGCACGTTTCTCCAAATATTCCTTGAATGTACCCATTCTAGCGGAGGCCCATGCGAGATTTTCAGCAACTGTTGTCTCAGCTGCTTTCAAAGTAGCTGCAGCGGTATCGAATTTGTCCTGGTTTGCTGCATTGAAATCTTCCAATTTTTCCTTTTGGCTTTCCTCAGTGAAACGTGGTGCAAAACTGGAAATAACATTCGCGACTGCAGAGTAGCTGCCCATGCTGTAATATAATTGAGAAAAATAAATTGTAAAAATTTTAATTTTTTTGTTTTTGTGGTCCACGTAACTTACACTTCTGCCAGCTCCTCGAAATCCCCAGTAACTAAATCAAAAACTGGCGTGACATTTTCATTGTTCTCACTGAGCAAACTGATCAAGGCTGCATATTTATCTTGACGTCTGATATCATCACTGATTATTATGTTGAAGTATTTTTCGATCAATGTTTGCGTTCGGACGCAACCAAGTGACAACAGAATAAGTACCTTTTCGGTGACGCTGGTTTCAGTCTTGTACTTATTGAACAGGATGTCAAAGTCATTTTCGGTACCCTCACGCATGGCAGTGCAATAGACAACGGAACGAATATTGACAGGTACTGGTGTTGAATGCAGAACACCAAATCTTGACTTAGCTTGACTAATACAATGGTTGTTGCCATATTTGCAAGACCATGATAAGACCTTTTCACGAATGAAAACATCAAGAGCTGTATCGGTAGATTTTTCATCGTAGCCAAATTGATCGTATGCTTTCTCAAGCAACTGACGTATGTAGATGCCAAAGTTCTTGGTATCTGTACCCAAACGAATTGACAAATAGCTGTAACCATTGAAAGCGGCGGTCCATGGTATATAATTCAGCTCAGTTTCCAAGTACTCAAGTATGGTCAAGGCAAGATCGTAGCTAACGACATTTGCACGTGCTAACTGGAATAAATCATCAACAATTTGAGCGCGATTCAATTCATGTATGCCACCCCAGTCGGCGGTGAGTAGGGCATGATGGATTTGATGCCAATTTGCGGTATCATAATTGACGCGATAATAACCAGTCTCTTGAATATTTGCAATTACCCAGCTTACAGCCTGTGTAAAGGTTTCTGTTTTTATTGTTTTAGAAGCTTCCAAGAAAAGTTTGGGTTCTGTTGCGTTGAAGTTGTTCTCCACACTAGTGGTATATGTGAAGGGAATTTTGTACAGCAGTTCTGGATTAGAACCGTCATTGGATTTCAAGAGGAAACGTGCTTGATTAATGGTCATACTCCTTCCGTCATCCGAAACATTGACAGTTACAAGTGGGTAGCCGACTTGTTCAGTGAAGCTCTTGAAGATAAGAGGAGCATGAGCTAATGATGCTGCAGGCCAGTTTTTCTGCCACGCTGCCAAAAGATCATTTGGTACAGTGTTTTTGTATTTGCTATTTAAGGACCGAAGAAAATAAGTTATTTATTCTAGTTGGAAATGTTTTTTATATATGTGCTTTACTTACTGCAATTCTAGATATTCTTGTAATGACTTTTGGAAGTTTTCTTCACCCATAACATATTTTATCATGCGTATAACTGACGCTCCCTTACTATATGATATACTGTTAAACATACGGTAAGGATCGCTTGTTGAATCGGAATTTTCATCGGTCATTGGACTTGTGTCATTGGTAGAGTCCGTTTCCATTACATCTTGCATTCTATCAACAACAAATTGTTGTTCCATTCGCCAACTGGTTTCGATCTGAAACATTATTGAAATACCGAAAGTAGAATTATATTGTAATAAGATAAAGCTTCCCAACTAAGCCAGAAATATCTCGAAAATTGAATTTTAAGTTGAAAATGAACCTACTATTTAGCTCTGCAAATGAATCAAAAAATATTACGAAACTTAAAAGAATTTTTTTTTAAAGTCTTAAACAAAGTTTAGGGCAGTACATATTTTATTTATACATTGTGTATAGTATTTTCATCGTTAATTTTAAATGGAGGGTTACAAAGAGAGTGGATTTGATCCGGCTGGCCTGGAAATTCATGTCAATGCCGGGGGCCTGCTAGGAACTCAAAAATTTCTGAAATAACCATGAATTAGGCAATTTCTGTAATATGAGCTTCAAATTTATGTTTAATGAGCAACAAAAAAAAGTTTTACCTACTTAAAAATGTATGCTTTTTTATGAATTCATTTTTTAACATTGCTGACCAAAAAAAATGTCGTTTCCCAATTTTTTTTTTACTTTTTACCATTTCAGGAAAAAATAATTTTATTTTAAGAAAGCCGAAAATGGCTTTTGTACGACTTGGTAACCCTGAGAATACCTTACATCTTAATAAAAATTTTATTTTGAAAAAAACACTTTAACTTTATTTTTTATTCCGATTTTCAATTGGTAAAAACTTTTAAACTCGCTCTTGAGTGTATATAAGCATGAATGTTTGAACAAAAATTGTTATTATTGAGAAATTACAAGTGATTAACACTTTTTTATAAGACGATTTTTATTGAAGCGGAAGTTATGGATAAGGTCTGGTTACACCAGAGGCAATTTTTTGAACTAAAAAAAATCTTCGAAATTCTGGAAGTTAAGCTGACGAAATATTATCTCAACAGTTTGTTTGTATATAGTTTGTGTAAGATTTTTCTTTCCCATATAAATTGCATGGAAAACAGAAAAGCTCGATGAGCCACCAGCGAGTATTAATATTAGAGCTCACTCTTCTTGCACCAGAACTTTTCTTTAATGTACCATAGTAAGCCTGAAAGATTTGAATCACACTAATGAACATACGGGTATTGACAAATAGTTTCCGAAATTCTAATATTTCATAGAAATGAAAATTTTTTAAAAAGTTTAATGTTATATTTGAATTTATTAGAAGAGCTAAAAATCAAACTTTCAGTTGAAAATTTGAAACTACTGAAATTTCTCGTCCAGTTGGGAGACTTTGCATCTGTAGATAATCTCTACATACCTTGGCAGTCATATCAAACTGGAAGTAAGTAGCAAAGCCTTCATTCAACCAAGTGTAACTCCACCAATCACAAGTAACTAAGTCTCCGAACCACATATGCGCCTGCTCATGTGCAATCACAATTGCAATGGTCTGTTTGCTTTTAAGATTTGTTGATCCCTCTTCATATAAAAGACTACTTTCTCTGTAAGTTATAAGTCCCCAATTTTCCATAGCACCAGGTGAAAAATCAGGTATAGCAGCCATATGCATTTTATCGTTGCCTTGTTCATAGTAAGTCAAATTGAAGTATCTGCCGTATTCACTTAAAAGTTTTCGACCAACAGTATAACTGTACTCGGTTTGGGCATAGTATTCAGGACGTGCAATAACACCGAAATTACCATTAAAACGTTCGTTGAATTCAGAAACGAGAAAAGCAAGCAGGTATGTCGACATTACAGGTGTACGGGTGAAGACATCTATATAGTAGTTGCTAAAAATATAGTGAGCTTATTAAAGATAGATTTTTTAGGGGATCATTTGAAATACATTTTAATGGTAGCTACATCTTTTTACGGATAACTCTCATTTAACTGTGAAGTATAATGTTAACAATTTTTAGTTCACACTGGTAAGTATTGACGATAAGTAAGTTCTAAATCATAACTTCAAATCTTTTTCTCACTCAAAATGCATAATTTAAACAATATGTGGCACGTGACTTCATGTACATAGCCTGTTTCCTATCTCATGGCTTCCCATATTTAAATTATGTTCTCTTAGCTCCATGTCTATTATCTTCTTCCCCATAACGAATCTATTATCTTCTTAATATAACGACAAAACTACGATAACCTTCGTCATAAGATGATTTAAAGATCTTATTCTGGGGGAGGTGTCACACCCACTTGTCCAATCTCGTTCACTTTTCGTCCAAAGGAACCATATGAAAAACCATGAACTAAAATTTTCCGAGAGAAGCCACGAGTAGAATTAAAAAAAAATTCTTTTGAGTAGATACATTAATTCTATCATCAGAATTACATGTGTCCGAAGTAATTGGACCAACATAAAAAAAAATTTCGACATAGTTTGTTTCTGTTAAAATAGTTAATGCAGAATTAAACCTAAGATAACTTTAAAAACTAAAGCTTTTTTTTCTTGAGCAAATATACCGATTTGAATTAAACATTGACATATCGAAAAGAGTAAATTTATTGTTTTTGAATCATTATCAAAGTTAGGGTTACTCGATGCCCTGCCTACAAAAGTAGTGCATGCGAAAAAATTCCAATTTTGATGAGCAAAAAAAAAGGTCGTTTTGCACGAAAAATACCAGCAAAATTAAAACAATATTTGAAATACACTTTATTTTACAATGAAAACATCGAAAGTAGTGAAAAGTATGTCATTTCAACTGAAAGTAGTACATTTCAGGTGAAAAGTATTAAAGTATTTTTGCCTTGCAAAAGTGGTACATTTATATACTAATAAAGTATGTCACCCACTTTGTTGGAAAATTTTTTAACGTCTGTAACTTGCCACATTTTTTAAATCAATAATTTTGAAAATGGGTTGTTTACTTAAAACAGAGGGCGCTAATCCAGTTTTCAATATTAGCCTTAATCCTAGTAATGGCCTTTGTCCAGACATATAAGACTACTGTAATCCTCTGATACATCGTGAAAAAATTAAAAAGTTTTTATTTTGAACCGCTCTAACCTACATATGTATGTGACTAAATTTAAGTATCTTCAAAACAATTGATCTGACACGTTTAATAAAGAAAAGGTGGTTGTTTTTATTAAGGTCTAAAGTATGTTCCCTAACTTTATTAAAATAACTTAGCTGTTCGCTTACCCAGCGCGTGTGGTGCTGAGAATGCGTGTATTACTGTATGCCTTCATGCTCTTGTGACGTATGATAGTCATATCAAATGTAGCCTTGAAATTGGGCTCGTCAAATGATGGAAAAGCACAACGCGCAGAAGTTGGCTCGAATTTGGTTGAGCCCAACCATCTGCGTATTGAAAGAAATATAAAACTGAAATTAGTTCGGAAATGTATGCCAAAACAAATTATCATTACATACTTGGTTTCATTATTCTGATCTATATAGGAACTACGATAGAAACCGAGCATATCATCATCCATGGATCCAGCATATTTGAAGTGCAATGTATAAATAGCACCAACATTGAGGTTACTGGTCAACGTGTAGGTTATTTTGTCGGTAACTTTATCAACGATAGGAGTTGGTAATGGTGTTACGGTAGCTGGTGTCGCTGTATTCCAATATTCACTTAATGTGAAGTTAAGATATGTTGAATGGATAACCAATGTTGAAGTGGCAGCAGTTGTTGTTATATTAATGTAAACTTCACCATCGAATGTAAAACGTTTAGCATCACCCTCAATTAAATATGGACGTAGTGTTATATTGTATGAGGATGGTTTAATCAAGAGAGGTAGGCGATAGTCTGGATCAGCAAGCGGCTTAGGAGGCACCGCAGCAACACAAGCGATAACGCATAAAAATGCTGAATGTACGAGGGACATCTGAAATGGTATATAGTAAATCTTATTAGTGAAAGAATGCTACAATGATAAAAAGTCTACATATGTTTCAAATAACAAAGCACTGATTATGAATCAACACCAGTGGTGGGCATGGAAATCTAACAAAAGGGTTAAACAACAACATCAAGCAACAACAAACAAAATTTCAAAGTTTTTTTGCTGTCGTTTCGAAATTCGCCAACAGCACAAAAAAAAACCCAAATTGCACTATAAATAAAAACAATTGCTACATTCGTCAAGACACAATGTGGAGCCGTCGCCGTTGCCTTTGTGTTTTGTTTTCATTTAAATTCAAGTTAACGCTGTGCCTCGATAGCGTTGAAATTCTGCGAACTTATTTTCGCTTGCTTGTGCGTCAAATAACGGTGAGGGCAATGAGGGCGGATAGATACACTAGGTGCAAACCACAGATCTAGACAAATCAAACTTGAATCAAAACCAATCAAACTTAAAATTGTTCCTCAGTAAGTCCAGAAAATTTTATAAATTGTATTTTAAAACCCTACTAGGAAGGGGTGCAAAGTCCTAAAACCCAAATTCGTAATTTTTGTAGATTTCTTGTTGGTTAAATTTACCATTTGGCTAAAATAACCTTATCAGTACCTAAAACTGTTTCAACGTTTGGTCGAAAGTGAAAAAATTCATAAAAAGGAAGCATTTTAAAAAAATGCCGTCTCATTTCTAGTTTTCACAAGGGCAACTTGCCTTTCGTAAAAACAGAAAAAATGAATAGCGTATTGAAAACGAATGACGCCAAAGCTATTAAAGTCAAACGCTTGGTAATAAAGTCTACAAATTACGATGCTTTATCAAGAAAAGCAATAAGTGACTTCGTCGCAAAAAAAAAGAATCAATTTTTATAATTGATCAATATAACTTAACATTCTTGATTATGATCATTAAAAAGTTATAAAAATTTTGAAGATATAAAAGTTGTCAACGAAAGCTCTGAACGAGATCCTCTTTGCTTTGATTGAAAAATGATGGCTTCTCTCATAATAAAGACCAAAGACTATCTCATCAAAAAATACATCCTACCCTTACCTAAAGTAATTATGTGAGTTTTTTCTCACTTAAACAAAAAAAAATCAATTGAAAAAAAAAATGGTTTTAGCATTTTGTATAAAAAATCTCGTAAGCCTATAAACAGTGCGACAATTTTTCACCCAGGCTTTCATCATAAAATCCAAGCAATCCACTATATCTCCCCTTCCGTATCTGCACACTGCTGACAGCAACTTAAAATTGATTCAAGAGAGTAGCAAATGTAATTAACCGGTACTGCCTACAAATGTCGAGTTGCCGATTTTTGATGGTGTTTACGTTCTTAAAAAAATCACATTTGAACATCAATTTCAGTTTCGCGATTAGAAAGAAGTCACATGGTGCCAAATCAGGCGAATACGACGGGTGGCCGAGCACGCAAACATGATTTTTCGCTAGAAATTGGCGTATCCAAATGGCATTGTGAGCAAGTGCTTTGTTTTGCAACAAGCATCAACTTTCCGAATCTTTGCATACTGGCGATATACGTCGAATTGCATGCAACCAAACTCCGTAGATCTACAAGGTAGAATACTGCATGCTGATGAATCACACCCTTGCTATCGTAGAATGCGATCAGCATTGCTTTGCATTTCGATGGTATGTGGCGTGTTTTTAGGGTTTTCGGCCTTCAGATGGCGCTACGCGTGAAGAAAGTTGAAAGAGGTTGAAAAAGTCGAACAAATATAAATAAGATATATTGGAAAAAGTTGAAGGGTTGAAAAATCAAAAGAATATGGAAAATGTTGAAAAAAATCTAATAGAAATAAAAAATTTGAAATATTCCACGCCCACTTCTCCAATTCCGCCCACTTTTGGTTCAATAAATTATATTCATGAGCGACATCCTCATATTAAATTTCAGCACAATATCTTGTATTGTTTGCGATATATGCCGCAGTTAAATTTAAAATTTAGGGCGGTGACACTGTACCCACTGGTACAATCCAACCCGGTTTTGATCCAGAAATAGCTTTCCACAAGCAAACCCCTTGCACCAAATTTTAGTATGATTGCTCACATATTTCGATAAATATGCCACTTACCGTATTTTATTTGTATGGGAGGTGCCACGCCCACTGGTGCGATCCCATCAAAATTCATTTATTTTCAAAGCTTATGGTAACTGACATCTATACACCAAATTTTGTGAAGATTACTCTTATAGCACACTGTCTATAACAATAAACGTTTTTTGCTTATATGGGAGGTGCCACGCCCACAGGTATTATTGGACCAAATTTTTGTAATAAGAGACCTTATAGCAAGTTTATCCACCTCATAAAATTTCATAGCGATTACGTTGTTAGTTCTCTTAATATAACATTTACAAATATTGTGGGCGGTGCCACGCCCTTCAACAAGTTTTTTCAGTAAAGTGGCTGAGCTTGTATTGATGACTGCTTCCAGCGGCATCATCTCCAAAATTTTTATGAAAATCGTTTAAGCCACTTTTGAGATATATAGAATCAAAATTTTTAACTGTTGAAAAGTGCCACGCTCACTTTTACGATTCCGCCCACTTTTATCACAATTCAAGATATATTTGAAATGTACCCGTTTACCAAATTTTACAACAATATCTTGCACGGCTTACGAGATATGGTGGTATAAAGGTTAAAATTTAGGGCTGTGCCACGCCCCTGTAGGAAGCTTTGAAAACTTGAAAGCTAACCTAATCCTAATCTTGTTCACATGTGCATCAAATCACCAATTTTCATCAAAATCGCTGCAACTTTTTTCAAAATTGACCTGGGTATATATACATAGGGTATGGGCGGTAGGCGTGTCCGTTAACCGATTTCGCCCATTTTCAATAGCAAGATGCCTGCAAGAAGATGTGACCTGTGTGTGCAAGTTTCATTCAATTAGCTCTCTTGGTTTTCCCGTAAACCTGATTTCAACAGACAGACAGACAGACAGACAGACAGACAGACAGACAGACAGACAGACAGACAGACAGACAGACAGACAGACAGACAGACAGACAGACAGACAGACAGACAGACAGACAGACAGACAGACAGACAGACAGACAGACAGACAGACAGACAGACAGACAGACAGACAGACAGACAGACAGACAGACAGACAGACAGACAGACAGACAGACAGACAGACAGACAGACAGACAGACAGACAGACAGACAGACAGACAGACAGACAGACAGACAGACAGACAGACAGACAGACAGACAGACAGACAGACAGACAGACAGACAGACAGACAGACAGACAGACAGACAGACAGACAGACAGACAGACAGACAGACAGACAGACAGACAGACAGACAGACAGACAGACAGACAGACAGACAGACAGACAGACAGACAGACAGACAGACAGACAGACAGACAGACAGACAGACAGACAGACAGACAGACAGACAGACAGACAGACAGACAGACAGACAGACAGACAGACAGACAGACAGACAGACAGACAGACAGACAGACAGACAGACAGACAGACAGACAGACAGACAGACAGACAGACAGACAGACAGACAGACAGACAGACAGACAGACAGACAGACAGACAGACAGACAGACAGACAGACAGACAGACAGACAGACAGACAGACAGACAGACAGACAGACAGACAGACAGACAGACAGACAGACAGACAGACAGACAGACAGACAGACAGACAGACAGACAGACAGACAGACAGACAGACAGACAGACAGACAGACAGACAGACAGACAGACAGACAGACAGACAGACAGACAGACAGACAGACAGACAGACAGACAGACAGACAGACAGACAGACAGACAGACAGACAGACAGACAGACAGACAGACAGACAGACAGACAGACAGACAGACAGACAGACAGACAGACAGACAGACAGACAGACAGACAGACAGACAGACAGACAGACAGACAGACAGACAGACAGACAGACAGACAGACAGACAGACAGACAGACAGACAGACAGACAGACAGACAGACAGACAGACAGACAGACAGACAGACAGACAGACAGACAGACAGACAGACAGACAGACAGACAGACAGACAGACAGACAGACAGACAGACAGACAGACAGACAGACAGACAGACAGACAGACAGACAGACAGACAGACAGACAGACAGACAGACAGACAGACAGACAGACAGACAGACAGACAGACAGACAGACAGACAGACAGACAGACAGACAGACAGACAGACAGACAGACAGACAGACAGACAGACAGACAGACAGACAGACAGACAGACAGACAGACAGACAGACAGACAGACAGACAGACAGACAGACAGACAGACAGACAGACAGACAGACAGACAGACAGACAGACAGACAGACAGACAGACAGACAGACAGACAGACAGACAGACAGACAGACAGACAGACAGACAGACAGACAGACAGACAGACAGACAGACAGACAGACAGACAGACAGACAGACAGACAGACAGACAGACAGACAGACAGACAGACAGACAGACAGACAGACAGACAGACAGACAGACAGACAGACAGACAGACAGACAGACAGACAGACAGACAGACAGACAGACAGACAGACAGACAGACAGACAGACAGACAGACAGACAGACAGACAGACAGACAGACAGACAGACAGACAGACAGACAGACAGACAGACAGACAGACAGACAGACAGACAGACAGACAGACAGACAGACAGACAGACAGACAGACAGACAGACAGACAGACAGACAGACAGACAGACAGACAGACAGACAGACAGACAGACAGACAGACAGACAGACAGACAGACAGACAGACAGACAGACAGACAGACAGACAGACAGACAGACAGACAGACAGACAGACAGACAGACAGACAGACAGACAGACAGACAGACAGACAGACAGACAGACAGACAGACAGACAGACAGACAGACAGACAGACAGACAGACAGACAGACAGACAGACAGACAGACAGACAGACAGACAGACAGACAGACAGACAGACAGACAGACAGACAGACAGACAGACAGACAGACAGACAGACAGACAGACAGACAGACAGACAGACAGACAGACAGACAGACAGACGGACATTGCTAAATCAACTCAGGTGGTGACGCCGATCAAGAATATATATACTTTTCCATACCTGCCACGCCTCCTTCTATGTGTTACAAACGGATGGACAAAGTGAATATACCCTCGGTGTAGGGTATAAAAAATCGAAGATTCATCCACTGAGATAATTATACTATAATATGCAAATGTTGATGGAAGGAAGTCTTCTCTCAACTAATTTGGTAACAATGAACTTAGTAAGATATGTATGGGCACTGGCACATATGTATGTATAAAGCAACGTTTTTTTTCTGAATTTTTTTTTAAGAAATATCCAGCATTTAAATGCCCTGCCAACTTGAACTATGTGCGAACCTTATGACATTCCGGATTTCAGTACACAAATTTTGTAGTTTGTCAAAAATTCATTGTCATAAGCATTTTGTTACAAAATCGCTTAGTATCGACAGTATTTAATATAAAATAATAATAATTTTTTATTGACATGTACATATGTATGTTGCACAATTGTTCTAATTTTTTTTTAAAGTAGTTTTTCTTAAACTTTTTTTATTGTTTGATGAAAAAATAAAATATCGATAGCACCTTTTTAATGTAACCGTAAAAAACACTCTAACAAAAAAAGTGTTATGCGGCTTTGCACTTAAGCGTGAAAACTGTTTAGCCTACTGAACTTTTAGTCTTGACTGCGGCTTCTATTTATTAAGAAAATCTAGTATGAAGAGTTATTGTCAGCCTTAACGCTAATAATTATTTGCAATAAAAAATATTTTTAAGTTGTTGAATTTTATGACAAGATAGTATGAGATATAGACAGAAATAGTCAATGCATCTAAATCAGTGTAAGCCAAACCTACACAAATGCATTTGCATTTCTATCAATGTGTGCATGAACTACACGTGTTGTTGTATTTCGTTACGTACACATTATGTATACATATACGCAGCCTCTGCTTGAATTCTGCCGATACCCTCAATAGGAAACTTTAAAACGCTGTTTTGAGAAAATTATTTACGTAATGCAATCAACATTTACGCAAACTCCATGATTGCAAAAGCACTAAACAAGAATTGGGCAGATTTTTACAAGAGTGTGCGGCATCTCCGCTGTAAGTAAAATATAGAAATTCCAATACAGAATTGTTTGGCTAAATTAGCCAGCACGTGGCGCTCCAATGGATAAATTTCTAAACGTTAATAGTATTGGTCTTCTAGAAATAAACCAAAATATTACACTTCTCTTGATTCGATTTGACTTCGGCAGCTTAGAAACTGTGATACTTTTTTTTCACCGTAAGTGGATGGATCCCTTAGCTATTCAATACATTGCTTCGATTCCAGTAGTCGTTATACCACATCGCTCCGGTTTTTTTAAATAGTTTCGGTAATTACTATACATTAACTAGTTTTTGTGGATTATTGCATTATTTTGGGAATAAACAAACATTTTTTTGGTACTTTTTTTTATATGTGAACAAGACAGAGGCATCGAAATTTTTAAAAAAATATGTTAACTATATCTTATTAATTTTTTTTTATGACTATTCTTCGGAGGATAGTTAATTCTAAGTTTTCTCAATGAATTCAAAAAGTGTAGGTCCTTTTGACGAACTCAAAAGTATGTTCCCTAACTTTATTAAAATAACTTTGCTGTTTGCTTACTCATCGCGTGTGGTGCTGAGAATGCATGTAATACTGTATGCCTTCATTCTCTTGTGACGTATGATAGTCAGGTGCCGTGTCATAGCCCCCACTTTACGAAATGGAGATTATGTCCGTAAAATATTCGGACATAGTCCCCATTTTTGGTATGGGGACTATCTCCGAAAAATTTACGGACATAATTCGTCAAATGATGGGAAAGCGCTACGCGCAGAAGTTGTCTCAAATTGTGTTGAGCCCAATCATCTGTAGATTATTGAGAGTACATTTTGTTAAATGATGTGATATTTCAAAAACGAATTATCATTACATTCTTGGTGTCATTATTCTGATTTATGTAGGAACTGCGAAAGAATCCATGTATATCATCACCCATGGATCCAACATATTTGAAGTGTATGTTAATGTATGAATAGCACCAACAACGAGGTTACTGGCCAAAGTGTATGCGTTGAGATTGCGTTATACCTATCCATCTAAAAAATAAGAAAATAAATTTACATACTTCATGACTTCAAGGAATTTACTTTAATGGGAGTGAAAAAGGAAACACCAACCAACTGCTGTTGCGGAGGTGAGTTGATCTGCTGTTTCCTCTCTCAAATAATTTTTTTAGAGAACTCAGTAAAAGTTAGTTAAGAACCTGAAGAAAACACTTAAACAAATGGGCTTAAAAAGTCCATAAAATATTCCATTGAAAAGTATCTAAACATTTTGTTCGTGAAGATAACATTTCATCAGTTTTATTCAGACTTTAGGAATACTTCAAAGATTGTGGAAAAAATCGATTTTTGTTTGTATTTTTTTTAAATAAAATTTGTATGCTCTTTCTAATGAACTTGGTGCAGTTTGTTCTTTCACGAGATATAGACTGAACTGTCTAGTGAAGCATTTTATCCCATGTTCTTCCGCTGGGAACTAAAAAAGTTCAATGAGCCACCACTAAATATTAACATTTTAAGCTCTCCTTGCACCAGAATTAAGCCTATTTAAAATAAAAAAAATTTGAATCACCTTAATATATGTTACATACTTACTACGATGACCATTCCTTCAGCTGCCGCAGACATCGGTGGAAGGTTCATTAATATTTTTAATAAGTAGCCATTAAGCTAACAAAGCTTTATTGTTGAAAAAACATTGAAAATCACATACTTAAGAACTCTTTTATCATCGACATAGCTTGGTCTATAGAATCCGGCCAACCCATTGTTTATCTGTCCTCGATAATGCAAGAACAGCGTATTGTTGGTATTCGCTTGCAATATGCTGCTCAGTTCCAATGTCAGCTTGTCAGTCTGCGAATCGATGCTATACCTTACAATTGCATTTGTAAACAAATTTCCAAAATTCCAGTGTAGTCCAAAAATATTACATATATATATATATTTATTATATATATACATATATGTATTTATTATATATATATATAAATATTTATTATATATATGTATATAAATATGATATTTCCCACATTTGTTGTAGTCGCATGCGGTGTGATGTTAACTTGACCATCGAAAGTGAACTGTTTATCACCATCTTCTGGTAGTAAATATGATCTAATTGTTATGTCATAAGCATCTGGAAGCACTGTGGCATCAAGTCGATACTCAATACATTTGACCGTCGAATGGAGAGACGTAAATAATAATAGCGCAAATAATAACGCCGGTGTTGTGCCGCAACTACCAGCATAAACAAAATCTTTGCTCGTATACATTAAAAATGCGCCCGTGCATTTAACGTCCAAGCAGTAGAAATGAAATTTTGCTTATGATTTCGGCTGCTTTGCAAGATCGTGTCTCGAGTGGATACATATTGTTATGATAATTATTTGCGACCACGATAAGATAACTAATCTTAGCCATGCAAACGTAAATATGTACATACCACATGTATATCAAGCAACAGATAACACTTTTGAGAGAGAAGCCTTGTATCAGAACGGAGCGTGAATATATGCACATATATCGCTCTTTAATGGATGAACTGCTTTCGAAGAGATTGTTATAATTTAAATGGTAATTTACAAAATTAACGTGTGAAGTACCATTTCGAATATGCAAAAATGTGTGAACATGTTCTTTTGTTGTACAATATAAATATGTATACATTCATATTTAAGTATATCATCGAGCTTGTTTACAAACCAAATTTTTTTAATGACTAATGTTTGACCCATACTTGCTTTGATTTTGTTAAAATTATTTAAAAATTTTCTATTGAAAATAACTGAAAGTTAACTTAAAAGCCTGTAACTATGTGCCTTTGTATTTACATATATGCTTAAGATTTATTTTTATGAAAATGGAACTGTTTATAGTTTGACAGTTTTCATGGTTTTTTCTGCAGACTTTCTTTCGACGAAAACTTGCGGAATCGCGAATTGCCTACTAAGAAGTTAATTATTGTGACAACAGTAGTCAAAGAATTATATACTTAACTTAAATTTCGATAATCTTTATTATCTTGTCCCTCTATCGATAACATTTTCAGTTTTTAACATTATTTGCCATGTGTATCACAAAAAGTTTGAGTTCCAACGTAGCCGTTAAAATACGTATGTACATTAGGGTGGTTCTTAGGTATACTTTTTTTTGCGAAAATCAAATGGGACGCCCCCTTAATGGGTTCGAAATACGGTAAAAAAATTTAAAAAATTAATTTAAAATTTTTATCTTTAACTCCTACAGACTAGTGTTTCACCGAGGCTACGAGGCAGCCTCGTTTTTGACTACGAGAACGAGGCGAGACCGAGGCGAGAACGAGGCGAGATGGAAAAATAAATTTTCCTCGCTTGACCGAGGCGAGGCGAGATCACACGGCACCTCGCCTCGGCCTCGCCTCGGGCTCGCCTCGTCCTAGCCTCGTTTTGGAAACCAAGAGCGAGGCGCGTTTTGACCAAATCTGAACTCGTAAGACCCATATGCAGATTCAAAATATGAATGTAATTTTTATATTAAAATCTATATTTAACTAATATTTTAGTATTTTATTTTGAGCAAACTACTTTGTTTTATTTTTAACCCGCATCTGCTTCTTACGAGTTCAGATTTGGTCCAAGCGCTAATGCACAGAAATCCTTGGATTGCATCAGATTTTATGCGACTTCGCCTCGATTGATCGATTAGGGAAGCATGTAAGGCTATGTATGGCTATAAGCAAAACTGCATGATTGACAGCACTGCATTGACATTGATTTATTCTAACAGATTTTCTAAGAACCGGTAAGGTGAAGCAAAACGCACAGGGTAATGCTAGTATATAAATAAAGTTCAGTATATGTATGTTCGTTGCTAATGGACTCCTAAACCGTTCAACCGACCGACGAAAGATTTGACATACATATATGTTTATTAAGATTTGGGATGCTCCGTAACATAGCTTACGATAAATGGGTGATGCCACCCCCACATAACAGAAAAACAGAATTCATCATATATTATCAACTACTTGATGCAGATTAATAAAACTTGGTATATTTATAAAAGGTAGAGGCATAACTAAGATTCAATTAATAAAATGAGCGGTTCCATACCTTCAATATAAGAAACAAATTAACTTTATCGTATCTCAATATCTATTTGACGTAAATAAATAAGATTTGGTACATATCTTTCTTATAGCTTTTAAAATGTTCATAGCTTAGTTTGGTTTGGAAAAATAGGCAATGCCTCTCCTTCCCATATAAGAAAAGAATTAAATTCATCACATCTCATCCAATTCACCAAAAATAAAAACAGATATTTTATTTTATTTCTTGAGGCTTGATGAGCCTGTCAGCCTGGATACATGTATAATTTTTTATTTATTTTAATAAAAACCTCGCTTTTTTACCGAGGTGCCTCGGCCGAGAGCGAGGCGAGGCGAGGCGAGGCGATGCATGTGATGGCAAGACCTCGTCCGAGGCCGAGGCGAGGCGAGACTTAAATTTATAAAACGAGGCGAGACCGAGATCAACTAGAACCTCGCCTCGCCTCGGCCTCGGTGAAACACTACTACAGACCCTATTTCAAAATGAAATTTGACTTAAGCCGCCATTTTTTTAAGCTATTTTTCCTTAAGTAGCTTTTAGTTTTAAGAAAGCATATATTAAAAAAGGTAAATTTCGGATCTAGCTTTCAAGATATAGTCATGTGAAGTTCCGGATATGGCTTTTCTAAATATCATTATAAGTTGGAAACTCCTGAACAGATCTTTAATATATTGATGTCATATGGAATTAAACTCAATTAATTGGGCTATCATAATATGTTAATAAAATTACAGATTAATAATGCAATTTTTAGCGAAAATAACAGTTATTTAAAAAAAAAAAATGTTGAGAATTTTAAAAAAGACCTCCATACCTAAAAAAACACGTGGAAATCATTTCAAATTTATGTGCATCAATCTTATAGACAGTAAAATGACCTTCTATATGACATCAATATATGTAAAATCTGTTCAGGAGTTTCCAACTTAAAATGATTTTTACAAAAGCAATATCTGCAATTTTCCACGATTATGTCTCGAAAACTAGATCGAAATGATATTTTTTTTTAATATTCTTTCTTAAAATTCAAAGCCACTCAGAAAAAATTCCTTAAAAAAATGGCAGCTTAGTTTAAATTTCACTTTGAAACAGGGTCCGTGGGGGTTAAAGATAAACATTTTAAATTAATTTTTTAAATTTTTTGTCCTATTTCGAACCGATTAAGGGGGTGTCCCATTTGATGATGATGTTAAATTTCACTTTGAAACATGGTTCGTAGAGGTTAAAGATAAAAATTTTAAATAAATTTTTAAATTTTTTTTTGTCCTTTTTCGAAGCGATTGAGAGGGCGTCCCCAATTTTTTTTGCTACTAATGCTATTGTGAGCATTGTAAGCGAATTCGGGGCATAGGCACACTGCTCTTAGCACGTTTTTCCAAATATAGTTTGAATATACCCAATCTATCGCTGGACCATGCGAGATTTTCAGCAACTGTTTTCTCAGCTGCTTCCAAAATGTCTGCAGATACATTAAATTTAGCCTTGTTTAATGTATTGAAAGCTTTCAATTTTTGCTCCTGGCTTTTCTCAGGGAAATATGTTGCAATTTTCGAAATAACATTTGCGACTTCAAAGTAGCCACCCATTCTACAATAGAATTGAAAAAATAATTGTCAAATTTTTTGCTTAGAGAAATCCTTATAACTTACGAATTTGCAAGCTTGACGAAATCTCTTGTCACCAAAATGGTGTAACATTTTCATTATTTTCGGTATGCAAACTAGTCAAGGCTGTTGATTTATCTTGACGTCTAATATTATCACTGATTATTATGTTGAAATATTTTTCGATCAATGTTTGCGTTCGGATGCAACCAAGTGACAACAGAATAAGTACCTTTCGGTGACATTGGTTTCAGTCTTGTACTTATTGAACAGGATGTCAAAGTCATTTTCGGTACCCTCACGCATGGCAGTGCAATAGACAACGGAACGAATATTGACAGGTACTGGTGTTGAATGCAGAACACCAAATCTTGACTTAGCTTGACTAATACAATGGATGTTGCCATATTTGCAAGACCATGATAATACCTTTTCACGAATTAATATATCAAGAGCCGTATCGGTAGATTTTTTATGGAAGCCAAATTGATCGTATGCTTTCTCAAGCAACTGACGTATGTAGATGGCAAAGTTCTTGGTATCTGTACCCAAACGAATTGTCAAATAGTTGTAACCATTAAAAGCGGCAGTCCATGGCAGGTAGTTCAGTTCCGTATCCAAGTATTCAAGTATGGCCAGAGCAAGATCGTAGCTAACAACATTTGCACGTGCCAATTGGAATAAATCATCAAGAATTTGAGCACGATTCAATTCATGTATGCCACCCCAGTCGGAGGTGAGTAGCGCATGATGAATTTGATGCCAATTTGCGGTATCATAATTGACGCGATAATAACCAGTCTCTTGAATATTTGCAATTACCCAGCTTACAGCCTGTGTAAAGGTTTCTGTTTTTGTTGTTTTAGAAGCTTCCAAGAAAAGTTTTGGTTCTGTTGCGCAGAAGTTGTTCTCCACACTAGTGGTATATGTGAAGGGAATTGTGTACAGCAGTTCTGGATCAGAACCATCATTGGATTTCAAGAGGAAACGTGTTTGATTAATGGTCATGCTCCTTCCGTCATCCGAAACATTAACAGTTACAAGTGGGTAACCGACTTGTTCAGTGAAGCTCTTGAAGATAAGAGGAGCATGAGCTAATGATGCTGCAGGCCAGTTTTTCTGCCACGCTGCCAAAAGATCATTTGGTACAGTGTTCTTGTATTTGCTTTTTAAGGACCGAAGAAAATAAATGGTTCGAAAAAATTTTTATATATATCCTTTACTTACTGAAATTCTAGATATTCTTGTAGAGACTTTTGGAAGATTTCTTCACCCATAACATATTTTATCATGCGTATAACTGACGCTCCCTTACTATATGATATACTGTTAAACATACGGCCAGGATCGCTTGTTGAATTGGTATTTTCATCGGTCATTGGACTTGTGTCATTGGTAGAGTCCATTCCCATTACATCTTGCATTTTCTCAACAACAAATTGTTGTTCCATTGGCCAACCGGATTCGATCTGAAACATTATTGAAATGCTGAAAGTGAAATTATATTGCAATAAGATAAACTTTCCCAACTTATCCCGAAATATAATAATAATAATAATAATAATAATAATAATAATAATAATAATAATAATAATAATAATAATAATAATAATAATAATAATAATAATAATAATAATAATAATAATAATAATAATAATAATAATAATAATAATAATAATAATAATAATAATAATAATAATAATAATAATAATAATAATAATAATAATAATAATAATAATAATAATAATAATAATAATAATAATAATAATAATAATAATAATAATAATAATAATAATAATAATAATAATTTTTTTTTTTTTTTTTTTTTTTTTTTTTTTTTGGGGTGAGGTTGGTGGAATGCTTTACGCACCATCGGACTAATCGTCATCAGGCCGGTGAGTCGGGCTCCCAATCTAGTATACCGACTAAACCACCCTCCTCTTATTTGAGAATAAATCCCCCCTGGAAAGCTTGTTAAGCATTACTTCAGGGAGGTTCCCTTTTCTTTGGCGGTCGTTGCCATCATTTGTTTTCCAAGCCTGCGTCCAGGCTCCCCTTATTTATTTATTCAGCTTGAATATCTCGTCTGGTAGATGCCTCAATTTATTTGAACTTGGTAAACGTCCAGGTCTCTCTTCTTCATGTGGAGTATGCTTTCTACATATATTGCGATCAACATCCAGTTTTCTTCGCTTATTAGCATGGTCGGTATAATATTTTCGGCTGTTAGTGGACCGACTCGTCTCTCTAACTCACATCTACTTTCTGTCCAGTTTCTGCAATTGAAAAACGTATGTTCCACGTCATCGAATTCTGCGTCGCCGTATATGCAGTCTGGTCTCTCAGTTTTGCCCATCTTATAAAGGTATTTTTGGAAATATCCATGACCAGATAGAAACTGCGTGATGTAGTAGTTTACTTCGCCGAAACCTCTGTCTAACCAGCTGTTCAACTGAGGTATTAGACGCGCTGTCCAGCGTCCAAAACTTTCGTTTTCCCATCGTTCTTGCCAGCTTTGTATAGTGTAAGCTCTTGCCTCTTGTTTTGTCAAACGGCTTTCGGTTTGGTTTTTCTGCTTCCATAGTCTTTGGCGTTCAAAAATCAGTAGATCGATTGGAATTGTTCTACTAATTACTAGCACAGCGGCTTGTGAGACAGTGCGGTACGCCGAGGCTACTCGCAGTGCTGCTGTTTTTTGCACTGAGCTAAGAGCTTTCCGGTGATGTTGCTTTTTTACTACGTCTGCCCATACTTCGCATCCGTACACTAAAACCGCTTGAGTGGTAGCCATTAGGAGTTTCCGTTTGCTCGCAGTTGGTCCGCCTGTGTTTGCCATTAATCTCGACAGTGATGCCGTTGCTTGAGCTGCTTTATGAACCGCATGCTGTATCTGAGCCCAATAGGTCAATTTGGAGTCTAGCCTGACACCCAGGTATTTAACCGCTTTTTTGGTGGTGAAAGTTTCGGAGAGTGTTCTCATCGGTATTTCCGTGGCTATGTGCCTTTTTGTGAGGATAAGCAACTCCGTCTTTTCAGTGGCTAGCTTAAGACCGTGATTGTCCATCCACGTCTGTGTCCGTATCATAACCTGGTTTAACTTTCGCTGAGCATCATCTGTATTTCTGGCTGTTATAACTGCGGCGATGTCATCTGCGTAGCCGACCAAATGGGTGTCGTCTGGCATCTCAATACGAAGTATTTCGTCATAGCAAACGTTCCAAAGGTCTGGGCCAAGAATGGAACCCTGCGCCGCACCGCAGGTTATTTGTTTACACCGAGTACCACTGCTTGTATCATACACCAGTGTTCTGTTCTGTAGGTAGCTACGCACCATCCTTCTCAGATATTCTGGGATCCGAAATCGGTTTTCTAAGGCATCTATCATGTCGACCCATCTCGCACTATTAAATGCATTTTTTACATCCAGCGTTGCCAAAAGGACTATCCGTCTGCTGTGGTGATTTCCGCTCTGTGCTATCTGGACGCTTTTTATGACATCTGCTATGGCATCAACTGTAGATCTACCAGGTCGGAAGCCATATTGTTTGTTTGACAGGCCTCCAGAGTTTACTATTTCCTGTGATAAGCGTGGTTTTATAAGCTTTTCTAGGAGTTTTCCCGCTGTATCCAACATACATAATGGGCGATATGAGGATGGCGCTTCTAAGTCACCTTTGCCCTTGCTGATAAGAACAAGCTTTTGAATCTTTCATACTTTGGGAAAAAATCCTTCAGTTAAGCAGGCGTTGTATACTTTAAGGAGTAGTTGTGGTCGCTCTTTTGCGATCATACGAAGTATCTCCGATGGTATTCCGTCTAGACCTGGTGCTCTTCGGTTTCTCATGGAGTTGGCAGCCTTGATAAGCTCTTCTTCCGTGAATAACTCTAATGTGTTGTCGTTTGTCTGCCTATGGGTTTCATCGCATCTTACTTCGTGTGTTGGGAAGAGTGTATCTACGATGTTTTCCATACTTTCTTCCGTCAAGTTTGCCATGGGGTGTTTCGCGCCAAGCTTCAGTGTAACTAGTTTGTAGCCAAGGCCCCATGGGTCATTATTAATGTCGCTGCGGAGTTCTTCCCATTTTCTCTTTTTGCTTGCGAGTATCGTACTCTTAAGAAGTTTCTTGTCTTGCTTATACACCAAAGCCTGATCAGTTGCGTCGCTCTGTCTTCTTGCTCTTGTGTATTGTCTTCGGCTGCGGATACATGCTGCTCTTAAACGGCTTATTTCGTCCGTCCACCAGTAGGCAGCTTTTCTTCGTGCATTTCCGACAATTCTCGGCATTGATGTTTCGCACGCTTGGGTGATACATTGCATCATGTCTTCCACCATCTTTTCCGTGTCCCTGGTTTCTCGGTGCGAAAGGGAGCCTGCATCAAGGGCAGCTAAGAATTCATTTTGTCTGAGCTTTGATATATTCCACTTCCTTGTTCCTCTTGTCCTGTGATCAGTGTCAGCATTTACACCTGCTTGCATGCAGTACGTCAAATATTGGTGGTCGCTGCCGGTATAATCCTCCAGAACTTTCCATTGCTTCATCTGGTTGGCAATTCTCTCAGATATCAGTGTGATATCGGGTATTGTGCCCTCGCATCCTGCTCTTCTGAAAGTTGTTGTTGTTCCCGTATTTGCAACTATGAGGCCTAGCCTGGCAGCCATGTCGAGTACTCGCCTTCCTCTAGAGTTTGTTGTGGACGTACCCCATTCCGTTGCCTTGGAGTTAAAATCTCCAGCGATGATGAAATTGCCACCAATGCGACGTGGTGCATCTTCAATGTTATCAAGTTTGTCTTGAAATTCTTGGATAGAGTTGCTTGGAGTAAGATAACAGCTCATAATGGTGTATTTGCTGCTGCTAATCCAGACAAAGCCCTCGCCCATTCCATTTCTTGTACTCTGAAACTTTGCGCTGTTCTTTACCCATATAGCTGCCGTTTTGGTAGTATCTTCGAGCCACAGTCCGTTGTTTGTCTTGTTGTATTGCTCACTAATGATTGCTAAATCAGCGTTTTGCTCAATCATTACTTGTGTGAGCATTGCATCAGCAGTCGCGCTTCTGTGTAGATTGGCTTGTAATATTTTCGTCATTTTTGGGATAGTTTTTTATAGAACAAACACCTACTTGTCCCAGGTAGATGATCCGTCGGTTCATTTCCTTCAGCTGAGCAAATGCAGCATTTCGGTGTGTTTTTGCAGTCTTTCATCTTGTGGCCTTGGAGTCCGCATCGAATGCATAAGTCCTGTCCCTTCCTGTCAGGTCCTTTACAGCTGAGTTGTGTATGGCCTATACCAAAACATCTGTAACAGCGTTTAACATCGTCCAGCTGTTTTACCCTGCAATACATCCAACCGATCTTAATGCGTTGCTGCTTGATGATGATGCTTGCTGCCTCTGTCGACAGCGTAACAAACGCTCGGCGTTGCTCTCTGCTGTTGGTGTTTGTCAGCCTTACTGAAACATCTTCATTTTCGTTTTGAACTACTTTTTTGACGGCAGAGACTACCTCGTCTAAACCTGTAAGAGCGTCCAAGTCTCTGATCTCGATTGTAGCTTTAGCTTTCAGTTCAGTCACGGTTGCAGCTTCTTTCAACGACTGCTTTATTGCTTCACGGAACTGTTCCTTTTTTCCGCCTTCTGCTAGCTCTAGAAGAATAGCTCCTCCTCTTGTCTTCCTGACCGACCTAATTTTCACTTCTGATTCTTCAGGTTTCACTGCTTCCTTAAGGTTTCTTAGGACATCAGCGTAGCTGCTACCTTCTGCAGGCTTTACCAATACCGCTTCCGGTCGTTTTTTCACTGTGTTTTCTTTTCTCTTTTTTGGTTTCTTTCTTCCATCTTCCGTATTTTCCGCTACAGCGGGAGTTTTCCCGGATTTTTTGGTATCCTCTTTCTTTTTCTCTCTTGGTTTTTGCCTTACTATGGTTACCCACGTTCCAGGTTCTCCTTCTCTTGCCTTCTTGCTAGTTTCGGCTACCGCTGGGCTTGTGGCGGGCCTTTTTTCTCGACCGGTTAAAGGTGTGTCACCGCCGACTGGTTTTGAGCTAACCTTACTGACTTTACTGGCTTTTTCTGTCACTGAAGCCTCAAATTTTTCAGTCTCAGTTTTCTTCCAGCTTGTTCTGTAGCTCTCGATAACATCTATCAGCTCACAAAGCTCGGACGTTCCATCTTTGACGTCCATATTGATGTTTTTCTGCTTTGATATTGCCTGCTTAATCTTACGGAGTACTGCTTTGCATTTCGCTAGAGCATCCTCTTCTAGGCATCTCATTTTGTAAATAAGCTCCAGTCGAGGGGAGCTTCTAACAGAATCTCTGTTCTGCATCTGTGGGGTTTGTATTGGCGTGTCCGGGTTTGTGGAGGTCTCAGCAATGTTCGCCTCTCCATCTTTGGAATAGGGTAGAGTCACATTCAGCTTGGGTACCTCTACAGCGGTAGAGGCCGTGCTAACTGGCGTTTTTACAGTTTTTTCTATCTGCTGGATGTTGTCTGATGTCTCGTTCTCACTTACTCCGGTGCTTTTTAGTGTTATGCCTGAGTTATTTACATCTGGCATAGACGTACTCCTGCTTGGAGGGGATCGCTGCAGTATAGAGCTTCTTTTGAAAATACTTCCAATCCTCGCTCTGTGCTCCTCTATCTTTTTTGTGTCCGAAATTGTTTTTGTAGCTCTTTCCTTTAAATTAAATTGTTCCGACATGAATTTAGATTACCAGCGCATCGTGTGTAAGGGGGCGGGCCGTAATAGTCAGGAACGGGTATACCCTCGGGGAAGACACCCCTACCCCAGTTCCCTGAGGCCTGACCTACGCTTTGCTTGTCCCGGTATACACGGACGGACCAGCGCTCGCCCGGAGCAATGCAGTTTCCTATTCTGCATCCAATGCACACTCCCCGACTAGGGCCCGAAGTGGCTGGCTTCTGCTCCCCGCCGCAACTAACACCTCGGCAGAGCATGCTCACATCACCTCCATTGGCGCCACCAGCGGAAAAAAAAAACCGATGGCGATTCTGGGGACTCCCAGTGCGTCACGACGGGCAACGGTCTGCTCAAGTAAACATCTCGTAGTCCTTTTCCGATCCAGTTCGTCTTAACCTGGGGTGAAAAAACACTGCCAGGGGGGTATTTAGTCGCCTCTTACGACAGGCATGCCTACCTCGGGGATATTCTAACCCCTCACCCGCAGGGGTAATAATAATAATAATAATAATAATAATAATAATAATAATAATAATAATAATAATAATAATCGGCCCAGAGCCGATGAAAATCAAACAGCTACTCAAGAAGAAGCTACAAGCAGTGGAAATGAAACAGCAAACATCTTACGCGAACATTTCCAAACTGCCCTAGCTCAATATGAAAACAGTGACCCTCTACAAAGAGAAGGTATCCCAAAGCTATACAATAATAGAAAAGTGAATGAACTTACAGATATAATCAACACATCTATTTTACCGAACTATCTAGCAGACGCTTCTACTATCGAACAAATACACTGCCTCATTTATGTCGCAGCAGTTGCAGTTGTAAGAGCAATGAACAAAAAGATGGTGCCTCAAACAATCGCATTAGCAAGAAGTAAAACCACTTATATACCATCTTGGGAACGTCGACTGGTTAACAAAATTAGTAAGATCAGGCAAGATCTTGGAAGGCTCATTGCTTATGCTGCTGGTTCCCGGTCGCGGAAAATCCGGAAGTGTATAAAAACCATCGTTTCTCCGAAAAATATATACGAACTAACAGAGACTACACTGACGGAATTAAAAGATGCCAAAACACAAATGCTTGCCGCATACTCAAAAAGACTTGCAAGATATAAGAAAAGCAGTAACCGAAAGTTAGAAAATGAATTGTTTGAAAGAAATCAGAAGCGTTTCTATCAAAAACTGGAGACTGCAGAAGCTGATACAAATAACTCACAACTGCCTTCTATGGACCAAGTCAAGAGCTTCTGGGAGAATATATGGAGCAAATCGAAGATCCCAAACCTTGACGCTCAATGGTTGTCAGAGGAGCAAGACGACAGTAACAACTACATTGAGATGCAAAATACCTGTATCACTTCGGAAGAAGTAAGTAGAACAATCAAAGGATGCAGTAATTGGAAAACACCAGGACCAGATGGTATACAAAACATTTGGCTTAAAAAGTTCACCTCAACGCACACACTTATTGCAAAAAACTTCACCGAATTTTTAAGAGAACCAGCAAGGACCCCCTGTTTTCTGATGGCCGGAAATACCTACCTTATACCTAAGGGAGCTAGCACACTAGACCCTGCTAATTACCGACCAATCACATGTCTCTCGACCACTTATAAGTTACTAACGAAGATCTGCACTAATCGTGTTCATCAGCACTGTGTTGCTAACCAAATTATTACGCAAGAACAAAAAGGATGTAGTATAAATTCAATGGGATGCAAAGAACAGCTAACGATTGACTCTGTCATTGCCCAACAAGCAATACAAAACAAACGCAATATATCGTTCGGCTATATTGACTACAAAAAAGCATTTGATAGTCTTCCACACTCGTACCTCTTAAAAATTCTTCAAATATATAAGATTGACACGCGTATAATAAAATTCATGGAAATGGCGATGGGAAAGTGGATGGTGAGACTGCATATGATAGGAAGCACCAGTCAGCCTGTACCAATAAGAAGCGGAATTTTTCAAGGTGATGCGTTTAGCCCATTATGGTTCTGTCTAAGCTTGAACCCGTTAAGTAAAATGCTAAAAAAAAACTTTACACAGGATTTAAGCTAAAGTCTGAAGCTGAAAATGTTAATATTAGTCATCTTCTGTATGTCGATGACTTAAAGCTTTATGCAAACAGCAAAGAAAATATGCATAGAATGATATCTTCAGTAAAAAATTTCAGTGACGATATAGGAATGGATTTTGGCATCGATAAATGTAAAATGATACACATGAAAAAAGGACGAGTACAGGCGGATGAGGAGGGATACGCCATCGATGTAGAAAATACAATAGAAAATCTAGGTCCAAGCGAGAGTTATAAGTATCTTGGTGTTCTGCAGTTAAAAGGAGTAAGGGAAAGTCAGATGAAAGAAAAAATACGAAAACAGTTTGACCAGAGATTACGGAAAATTCTTAAATCTCATCTCACTGCTGGAAATATTAGCAAAGCCGTTAATACCTGGGCAATTCCCATATTTACCTACTCTTTTGGCATAATAAACTGGTCGAATACCGATATCGATCAAATTGCAACATCCATGAGGACTAAACTCTCAAAATATCTGTGCCATCATCCCAGAAGTGCAATTGAGCGCTGCACATTGCCACGTGAAGAAGGTGGGCGTGGATTCCTTGACATTGCAAATCTACAATACTCTCAAATAATCAAACTAAGGAACTACTTCAGAGAGCAAATTGAAACATCTGACTTTATGCGGAAGATATGTTTCGCAGACAAGAATTACACGCCTCTAAACTTAAGAGCAGAATACATTCAAACACCAGACAATGTGCTATCAAAAGAAGACAAAATAGCTGCTTGGAAAGCCAAAACTATGCACGGAGTGCATATATACCAACTACAGCAAACTCACATTGATCTGTCCTGCTCAAACATGTGGCTTAAGCGAGGTCAATTATTTGCAGAAACAGAAGGATTCATGATTGCCATTCAAGACAAGGTCATAGCAACGAAAAATTACCGTAAACACATTATGCGAGAAAGAATTACTAATGATATATGTCGTAGATGCAATAATAATGTCGAAACAATAGATCACATAATTGGAGGGTGTCAGAGCTTGGCGGCATTCGATTACACACAGAGGCACAATAATGTTGCAAAGATAATATACATAAACTTGGCATACAATCATGGCCTCCTTTTACAAAAACATCCATACTACAAGTATCAACCACCACCTGTACTTGAGAACAGTAGAGCCAAATTATATTGGGATCGATCACTAATAACGGATCGGACCATACGTGCAAACAAACCTGATATAGTTTTATTTGATAAAATTACCAGCGTGATAAATATTTTTGACGTAGCCGTTCCTCTTAACAATAACATCCAGACGACTTATGCCGCAAAAGTAGAAAAATATACTGAACTAGCCGATGAACTAAAAGCAATGTATAATGCTGCACAAGTGGAAGTAACACCTTTGATTATTTCAGCCACAGGACTCGTTCCAAAAACGCTTCTTAAACACCTGAAGAAGAACAGCCTAGAAAACACACTAGAGAATATTCAGAAATCAGTGATTCTCAGCACATGCCATATTGTTCGACGTTTTCTACAACAGCAATAACATCAACCCCAACACAAAGGCCTAGAACCTGATCTACGCCACAACAGAGCCTAATGCCTTGGTATTATTGCCCGGATTAGGTATAAAACCGACTAAAAGTCGAGAATTTATTTAAGATAACTATAATAATAATAATAATAATAATAATAATAATAATAATAATAATAATAATAATAATAATAATAATAATAATAATAATAATAATAATAATAATAATAATAATAATAATAATAATAATAATAATAATAATAATAATAATAATAATAATAATAATAATAATAATAATAATAATAATAATAATAATAATAATAATAATAATAATAATAATAATAATAATAATAATAATAATAATAATAATAATAATAATAATAATAATAATAATAATAATAATAATAATAATAATAATAATAATAATAATAATAATAATAATAATAATAATAATAATAATAATAATAATAATAATAATAATAATAATAATAATAATAATAATAATAATAATAATAATAATAATAATAATAATAATAATAATAATAATAATAATAATAATAATAATAATAATAATAATAATAATAATAATAATAATAATAATAATAATAATAATAATAATAATAATAATAATAATAATAATAATAATAATAATAATAATAATAATAATAATAATAATAATAATAATAATAATAATAATAATAATAATAATAATAATAATAATAATAATAATAATAATAATAATAATAATAATAATAATAATAATAATAATAATAATAATAATAATAATAATAATAATAATAATAATAATAATAATAATAATAATAATAATAATAATAATAATAATAATAATAATAATAATAATAATAATAATAATAATAATAATAATAATAATAATAATAATAATAATAATAATAATAATAATAATAATAATAATAATAATAATAATAATAATAATAATAATAATAATAATAATAATAATAATAATAATAATAATAATAATAATAATAATAATAATAATAATAATAATAATAATAATAATAATAATAATAATAATAATAATAATAATAATAATAATAATAATAATAATAATAATAATAATAATAATAATAATAATAATAATAATAATAATAATAATAATAATAATAATAATAATAATAATAATAATAATAATAATAATAATAATAATAATAATAATAATAATAATAATAATAATAATAATAATAATAATAATAATAATAATAATAATAATAATAATAATAATAATAATAATAATAATAATAATAATAATAATAATAATAATAATAATAATAATAATAATAATAATAATAATAATAATAATAATAATAATAATAATAATAATAATAATAATAATAATAATAATAATAATAATAATAATAATAATAATAATAATAATAATAATAATAATAATAATAATAATAATAATAATAATAATAATAATAATAATAATAATAATAATAATAATAATAATAATAATAATAATAATAATAATAATAATAATAATAATAATAATAATAATAATAATAATAATAATAATAATAATAATAATAATAATAATAATAATAATAATAATAATAATAATAATAATAATAATAATAATAATAATAATAATAATAATAATAATAATAATAATAATAATAATAATAATAATAATAATAATAATAATAATAATAATAATAATAATAATAATAATAATAATAATAATAATAATAATAATAATAATAATAATAATAATAATAATAATAATAATAATAAAATAATAATAATAATAATAATAATAATAATAATAATAATAATAATAATAATAATAATAATAATAATAATAATAATAATAATAATAATAATAATAATAATAATAATAATAATAATAATAATAATAATAATAATAATAATAATAATAATAATAATAATAATAATAATAATAATAATAATAATAATAATAATAATAATAATAATAATAATAATAATAATAATAATAATAATAATAATAATAATAATAATAATAATAATAATAATAATAATAATAATAATAATAATAATAATAATAATAATAATAATAATAATAATAATAATAATAATAATAATAATAATAATAATAATAATAATAATAATAATAATAATAATAATAATAATAATAATAATAATAATAATAATAATAATAATAATAATAATAATAATAATAATAATAATAGAAATATCTTGAAATTTTAATTTTAAACTCTAAATGTAATACTTAGCTTTGCAAATAAGTCCAAAAATATTACGAAATTTAAAAGATTTTTTTTTTTAAAGTCTTAAACAAACTTTAGGGCAGTACATATTTTGTGTGGTATTTTCATCGTTAATTTTAAATGGAGATGAATTAGTATCTGTAGCCAAATCTCCGGAATTGACCCGGTCAGGCCCAAAATTTTATGTCAAAGCCAAGGGTCTGGTAGGAATTCAAAAATTTCTGAAATAACCAGGAATTGGACAATTTCAGTAATATAAACTTCAAATTTATGTTTAACGAGCAAAAAAAAAAAAAAATGTTTTACCCACTCAAAAACTTTTGCTTTTTACCATTTTATGAATTAATTTTTTTAACATTGCTGACCAAAAAAAAATATCGTTTCCCAAAACTTTTTTTTTGCTATTTACCATATCAGAAAAAATAATTTTTTTGAGAAAGCCGAGAATGGCTTTTGTACGACTTGGTACCCCGAGAGTACCTTATTTCTTAATAAAAAATCATTTGTGAATATTTTTCAATTTTGATGCTAAGCGCGTTTTATACATGCGAAACTTACTAGCTCGCTCCTGAGTGTATATAAGCATGGATGTTTGAACAAAAACTGTTATTGTTGAGAAAGTACAAGTGATTGACACTATTTTATGTGACGATTTTTATTGAAACGGTCTGGTTACACCTGAGGCAATTTCTTACATTAAAAAATTTTTCGAAATTTCCTTAAATTCTGAAAGTTAAGCTGACGAAATATTATCTTCACGAGCAAATACTTCTCTTTCCCGGCCTGATACTGTTTGTGTAAGATTTTTCTTTCACGAGATATGGGCGAAATCACCTAATAAAGAATTCTTTCCCATATAAATAGCATGGAAAACAGAAAAGCTCGATGAGCCACCAGTGAATATAACATGCTTTTTTCAAACAAAAAAAAGATTTAAGTCACACTAATGAACATACGGGTATCGACAGATATTGTCCGAAATTCTAATGTTTCATAACATTGAAACATTTTTTAAAAGTTTGATGTTGTTTTGGAATTTATTAGAAGAGATTAAAATCAAACTTTCAGTTCAAAATTAGAAGCTAGGGAAATTTCTCGTCCAGTTGGGAGACTTTGCATCTGTAGATAATCTCTACATACCTTGACAGTCATATCAATTTGGAAGTAAGTTGCAAAGCCCTCATTCAGCCAAGTGTAACTCCATCAATCACATGTAACTAAATCACCGAACCAAATATGGGCCTGCTCATGTGCAACTAAATCTGCAATGATCTGTTTGCTTTTAAGATTTGTTGATCCCTCTTCATATAAAAGACCACGTTCTCTGTAAGTTATAAGTCCCCAATTTTCCATAGCACCAGGTGAAAAATCTGGTATAGCAGCCATATCAGCAAATCCATCAGATTGGGCCTTTTAGCTGGCCTCGTTTTCTTTTTTTTTTTTTTTTGGAGTACATCTTCCAGCCATAGTTTTTCTTGAAGCTAAGGCTATCTTGAACTCATAATAAAGGTTGTTCAATTGAAATTCAGATAACTATTTTTTTAATTTGCATTTAAAGTAAGAAATACATGAAACTTTTCGTGTTTTTTAAAAATTGTCAAATTATTGGGTTTTTACGCTGTAGTCTAAAGACTGTTGAGTACATCTTTCAGATATAGTTTTTTTTGAAGCTAAGGCTGTATTGAACTCATATTAAAGGTTGTTCAATTAAAATTTAGATACCTATTTTTTTAATTTGCATTTAAAGTAAGAAGTATGTGAAACTTTTCGTGTTTTTTAAAAATTGTCAATTTATTGGGTTTTTACGCTGTAGTCTAAAGACTGTTCAGTACATCTTTCAGACATAGTTTTTTTTTGAAGCTAAGACTGTCTTGAACTCATAATAAAGGTTGTTCAATTGAAATTCAGATAGCTATTTTTTTTATTTAACTTTATATGTAACATTTCATGTTGTTTTTAACTAAAATCCAATTTTAACTATGTCTCCCTTTGAATTTTAATTGTTCCTCCTTGAATATTAATTAAAGATAGTCAAAACTTCGAGAAAAACCATGTTTGAAGAGTCTGCTTCAAAAAAAAAAAATAAAAAAAAAAAATCGAAATTGTCATCTTACCATGGCTTCGATTTTATTTATTTATTTTTTTTTTTTTTGAGGAGTCTCTTCAAACATGGTTTTTCTTGAAGTTAAGACTACAATTAAAGGAACAATTAAAATTTTAAGGGAGACATAGTTAAAATTGGATTTTAGTTAAAAACAATATGAAATGTTACATATAAAGTTAAATAAAAAAAATATCTATCTGAAGTTCAATTGAACAACCTTTATTATGAGTTCAAGACAGTCTTAGCTTCAAAAAAAACTATATCTGAAAGATGTACAGTCTTTAGACTACAGCGTAAAAACCCAATAAATTGACAATTTTTAAAATACACGAAAAGTTTCACATATTTCTTACTTTAAATGCAAATTAAAAAAATAGGTATCTAAATTTTAATTGAACAACCTTTAATATGAGTTCAATACAGCCTTAGCTTCAAAAAAAACTATATCTGAAAGATGTAATCAACAGTCTTTAGACTACAGCGTAAAAACCCAATAAATTGACAATTTTTAAAAAACACGAAAAGTTTCATGTATTTCTTACTTTAAATGCAAATTAAAAAAATAGCTATCTGAATTTCAATTGAACAACCTTTATTATGAGTTCAAGATAGCCTTAGCTTCAAGAAAAACTATGGCTGAAAGATGTACTCCAAAAAAAAAAAAAAAAAAAAACGAGGCCAGCTAAAAGGCCCAATCTGATGGATATGCACATATGCATTTTATCGTTGCCTTGTTCATAGTAAGTCAAATTGAGGTATCTGCCGTATTCACTTAAAAGTTTTTGACCAACAGTATAACTGTACTCGGCTTGGGCATAGTATTCAGGATGTGTAATAACACCGAAATTACCATTAAAACGTTCGTTGAATTCAGAAACGAGAAAAGCAAGCAGGTATGTTGACATTACAGGTGTACGGGTGAAGATATCTATATACTTAGTAGTTACTGAAAATATAGAGAGTTTGTTTAAGAAAGATTTTTTAGGGGATCTTTTGAAATATATTTTAATTGTAGTTACATCTTTTTACGGAAAACTCTCATTTAAGTGTCAAGTATAATGTTAAAAATTTTTAGTTCACACTGGTAAGTATTGACGATAATTAAGTTCTAAGTCAAAACTTATAATCTTTTCCTAAATCAAAATACTTAAGTTAAAAAATATGTGGTACGTGACTTCAAGTACAGAGCCTGTTTCCTTTTCAAATTTTCTTATTTAAATTTTGTTTTCTTAGCTCCATATCTATTACTTTTCCTCCACAATATAACAGTACAACGGCGATACCCTTCGTTATGTGATGTTTTAAAGATTTTACTCTGTGGGAGATATCACGCCCACTAATTCAATCTCGTTCTTTTTTCGTACAAAAGGATCATATGAAAAATCTTGAACTGAAATGTTGCGAGAGATACCACGAGTTGAATTAAGGGGGCAAGTCTAGTTAGAACTTTCAGCATATCGATTTTTATGCATTTTCTTAAAGTATAATTCTTAAAAATATATCCTGAAAATTTGTAGTCAATTCGACAATTACTTTTGGAACTCTAAATAATCGGCAATAACCATCTCTCTCTCAATCATGTGAGTGTAAAAGTTTAAACGCGTTTTTCTCAAAACTATGTTTTTGGAACTGGTGACCCCTACAACTCGAAAACCGTTCTATAGATTTCAATGAAACTTACACAGTTCTTGAAAAACATAAAAAGCTAGTGCCTGATCGAAGGATTTTTTTTTAAATATCGCTTTTTTATGAACAATTAATTGTTGGTATTTTCCCGAAAATCTGGATTTAAATTTCCGGAGGCCTCCATTCTGTTGATTTAAAAAAAAAAGTCTTCGATCAGGCACTAGATTATTTATTTCAATAACAAATTTTCCAAGGATTTGTGATGGTCACCGCAAGGCACTTTGTATGAGACAGGGTCCAACATAGCCAGCTATAACTTTTCATATTTTTATTTTTTTTTTAACTTTCGCCAATTCAAGCTGAAACATAACTTTTATCACTTTTATTAAATAAAATAAATTAATACCAAAAAAGAATTATTGAAAATGCTCTACTTCTCACGCCTGTGACTAGACCAGCCCCCTAAAGAAAATATTGCTTTGATAAGATATGTTAATTATATCATAAGAAATACATGTGTCCGAGGGAATTTGGTTGAAAAAAATTTTGACATCCCATTTTTTTTTTGGCAAAGTTATTGCAAAACTAAACCTAAGGTAACTTTAAAAACTAAGGATTGTTGTTCTTGAGCAAATAAACCGATTTGAATTAAACATTGGCATATCGAAAAGAGTAAATTTACTGTTTTTGAATCATTATCAAAGTAACAGGATTTCAAAGCTTATCAACATTAATGCGCTCATACGGTTAAACTAATCTGAAAGAAACATTTTTAATAACCCTTTCGTTGAATATTAAATTCCACAAAACAATTTTTTTCTAAGTTAAGCTTCTTACATAAGTAAATGGTCCTCAAGATATGGAGGCTTTGAGATGAAAAAGGATTTTCTTTGTTTGAACACATGTGACTCAGTGTACATGAGCACCTACATATTTGTCTAAATTTGAATATCTTCAAAACAATTGATCTGATATGTTTAATAAAGAAAAGGTGGTTGTTTTTAATAAACTCTAAAGTATGTTCCCTAACTTTATTAAAATAATTTTGCTACTTGCTTACCCAGCGCGTGTGGTGCTGAGAATGCATGTATTACTGTATGTCTTCATGCTCTTGTGACGTATGATAGTCACATCAAATGTAGCCTTAAAATTGGGCTCGTCAAATGATGGGAAAGCACGACGCGCAGAAGTTGGCTCGAAATGGGTTGAGCCCAACCATCTGCGTATTGAAAGAAATATAAAACAGATATTAGTTCGAAAATGTATGCCAAAACAAATTATCATTACATACTTGGTTTCATTATTCTGATCAATATAGGAACTACGATAGAAACCGACCATATCATCATCCATGGATCCAGCATATTTGAAGTGTAATGTATAAATAGCGCCAACAGTGAAGTTACTGGCCAACGTGTAGGTTCTTTTGTCGGTAACTTTATCAACGATTGGAATTGGTAATGGTGTTATGGTAGCTGGTGTCGCTGTATTCCAATATTCACTTAATGTGAAGTTAAGATATGTTGAATGGATAACCAATGTTGAAGTGGCAGATGTTGTTGTTATATTAATGTAAACTTCACCATCGAATGTAAAACGTTTAGCATCACCCTCAATTAAATATGGACATAGTGTTACATTGTATGCTGATGGTTTAATCAAGAGAGGTAGACAATAGTCTGGGCGGCTTAGGAGGAACTGCAGCAACACAAGCGATAACGCATAAAAATGCTGAATGTGCGAGGGACATCTGAAATGGTGTATAGTAAATCTTATGAGTGATAGAATGCTACAATGATAAAAAGTCTACATGTGATATGTAAATATGTTGTCATTTCAAATGACAAGGCACTGATGATGAATCTAGATGAATCAAACCAATCAAGTCCAGAAAATTCTATAAATTGTATTTTAAAACCTTCCAAGGGAGTAGTGCAAAGCCCTTAAACCCATCCCGTGTGGTCTCAAACGAAATAAGTTTGTAATTTTTGTTGATTTCTTGTTGGTTAAATTTACCATTTGGCTTAAAATAACCTTATCAGTACCTAAAACTGTTTCAAAGTTTGCTCGAAAGTAGAAAAATTCATTAAAAGGTAGCATTTCCAAAAAATGACATCTCATTTCTAGTTCTTACAAGGGCAACTTGCCGCTCGTAAAGAAAAGAAAAAATGGTTAGCGTAATGAAAACAAATGACTCCAAAGATAATAAAGCCAAATGCTTGGTAATAAAGTCTACAAATTATGATGCTTTATCAAGAAAAGCAATAAGTGACTTCGTAGCAAAAACAAAAAAAAAAGGAATCACTTTTTATAATTGATCAATATAACTTAACCTTCTTTGATAGTGATTCTGATTTATGGAGAATCGATGATGATCATTAAAAAGTTAAATAACTTATAAAGATATAAAAGTTGTCAAAGAATGTTCTGAACGAGGTCCTCTTTGATTGAAAAATTATGGCTTCTCTCATAATATAGACCACAGACTATATCTCATAAAAAAATGCATCCTACCTTTACCTAAAATAGTTACAGCACATAATTTAACTAGATATTTATTAGATTAGATAATTTTGTGAATTTTTACTCACTTAAACAAAAAAAAATCAATTGAAAAAAAATTGTTTTAGTATATTGTATAAAAAATCTCGTAAGCAAATCAAAATCAAATCAAATCAAATCAAATCAAAATATTGGGAAATCGGGAGCAAGCGAGAAGCTTTGAACAAAATAAATGATGAAAGCCTGTAAGCAGTGCGACAATTTTTCACCCAGGCTTTCATCATAAAATCCAAGCAATCCACTATATTTCATAGCACTATGTTTTCAGGCGAAGGTCTGAGTGAAAATTTGTCGCACTGTGCATAAATTAAAAGTATTTCAGAAATTTTCAAAAGCTAAGCTTCTTTTTAATGCATTATGACCAACAATTGTAATTATTTCATCACTATGTAGTTGTAAGAATAAAAGAAAATAAAAGAAAAAAATCGAAGACTCATCGATTAAGATAATTATACTATAATATGTAAGTGTTAATGGAACGTAGTCTTCTCTCAACTATTTTGGTGACAGTGAACTAAGATACCATGTATGTATGGGCACTGGCACATACATATGTATAAAAACTGTTAAAAACAACGGTTTTTTTCTGAAATTTTTTTAAGAAGTATCCAATATTTAAATATTCTTCCAACTTGAACTATGTGCGAAACTAATGAAAAAACACCCTTAACCGTAGACCGATCTTAGGGTCGTTTTCGACGATTTTTTTTTTCATTTCCAATATTTCGAAAACTGTCAGCTGTGTGAGTATGTGTCTTCGTGACTTTATCAGTGGGTATGTTATGAATGAAAACATGCAGTGTCAGAGTTTATTAATAGTTGTCCTTAAGTTTTTTGAACTTTGGGAATTTTTTCGTCATTCGGGTCGTTTTTGACCCGTACTAATTTTTTTTATGTTAAGACATGTTTTTGTACTTTCTATCGGCTTAAAAAGTTAATCACAGTTCAGTGTTTTCTAAGGCTGTGCAACAAGCTGATCGAACATGTTCGAAGTTTTGCCATACGCAACGAGTCAAGCTCGAACAACTCGATTCGTTTGATCCAATTCAAGTTCAGTTCGCTCGTTGTTCGTATCATTCGATCGCAAATCATGATGTCCGAGTTATGAGTTGGTCGTGTGTTACTAGGGATGCCAACTCTCAGGGTTTCGCCCGGAGACTCAGGGTTTTGAGTATGATTTCCGGGTCTCCGGGTTCAAAGTCAATCCCTCCGGGTTGAATATCATTTTTGTCGACAGCAACAAAAAAAATCGAATCTAAGTCAGCAGTTTTGCCGAATTTCAAATTCTGATAAGTTCAAAAGAAAAAAACGAAAAAAACACAAACTATAAAATAACACAGGGCAACAATGGTTTTGTTGCCTTACTTATCCTAAGGTTTTGACGCGCTGAACTCGAATCTAAGTTTAGAATTTCTTAAATAGCTCAGGTTTTCGAGATATTCTAACCTAAAAGTGCGAAAATCACGATTTTTCGAGATATCTTGGGTAAATTTATATAGAAATATATTTTTTTTATGAAACCATTAATGAGTTTCGAAAGAACTACTCTTCCTCTTGAAAACTCTTTCGGAATTATATCGATATCTTTTTTGGTCTCCATACAAACTTTTGTGTGTAAATTTGTATGAAAAATTTGAAAAAAATATATCGATATGATTCCAAGTGTGTTTTGAAGAGGAAGAGTATAGCTTTTATAAAAAGCGGTATAAGTTGGGTAATTCTGAGCAACCTTGCAACTTTGGGTCAGAGATTATCAAAAATATCTTGATTTGATTTTTCGTGACTGCACTTTCGTGAATGAAATTCCCTATTTTTTAAAAATTTTTATTTCGAACTTCTTCCGATAAATGCCCAATAGGTAAAATAGCATTGGACACAATTTCGGGTCCGTGAATGAAGTACTTGTGCAAGGTGGGAGGCATATTGTACCAAGAATATGTTTCAACAAAGAGTCGACCTATACTGTGTGCATTTATTTTAAATTTTTATACCCTACACCGAGGGTATATTCACTTTGTCTCTGCGTTTGTAACACATCTTGATCAGCGTCACCACCTGAGTCGATTTAGCGATGTCCGTCTGTCTGTCTTTCCGTCTGTTGAATCAGTTTTACGGGAAAACCAAGAAAACTAATTGAATGAAACTTTCACACACAGGTCACATCTTCTTGCAGGCATCTTGCTATTGAAAATGGGCGAAATCGAAATTGGCTTCGAAGTTCAAAGGACAGCTCTGCCGTACTAAGCGAAAAAGACGTATTTTAAAAAAAATTCATTTCGAGATAATTGATGTTTTGTTTATGTCAATTTGTTGAAATACCTGTAAAATTCAGATAGAGGAAATTTTCTTAGTAGATTTTTTTATATGATTGAACTAAGATGCCGACATTTGGAGTATTTCATTAGACGCGCAATTTCTTAAGCTATCCGATGCCATAAGAATCTCGGATATTTTTTTTTTGAGATACGTCTTTTTCGCTTAGTACGGCAGAGCTCTCCTCGAGGTTTTTTTTTTACTTTTGAGAGAGTACGATGTTAATAAATTTTTGTAAAAAGTGTACATTGCATTTTACAGTTAAACTGCGATTTGTTGTTTTTATAAAATTTAGTTTTTGCCTGTCCGTCTATCTGTTTGTTTTTTATGGACGCGGAAACTATACGGCAGATGATGAAAATTTTACAGTATGTTAAGACAAGACTTTTATTAAGGGTGAATATTTAGGTTGGCCCACAAACAAAATATTTTTAAAAAAGAATTTTCACTAAGTCCGGTAAATCAACTCACACCGAATTTACACCACATGGAATTTACAGCACGTGTCTTTTATAATAAGAGGCATAAATGCATATTTAGGTTTGCCGTAATACAAAAACATTTTTAAAATATTATTTTCTCGAAGACCGCTTATTCGATTCTCATGGAACTTACACCACATGGCTTTTATATTAAGTGGCACAACTTAGACCGTACACATTTTATTTAGGGTGCATACTTTGGGTGGCCCTTACAAAAAATAACTTTTTAAATAGAATTTACATGAAGATTTCATAATTGAGGTCTATAAAAGGTTTTTACAAAGTTTGGTTTAAAAAATGGGCGATGACACGCCCTTCAAAATCAAATTCATCATATATCACCAACTACTGGAAGCAGATGAATGGGGCTTAGTACATAAACATGTATATAAAAGGTACGGGCAAAAGTAAGCTTCAAAGGAAAAAATTATCGCCCCACTTAACAACGTCTGCCAGGCCTGCTATATATTTGTAAAAGAATAGGGACAAAAGTTAGTTTCACTGGGAAAATGGGCGGTTTCGCTTTTACATACATTCCATCGCATGTGTTCATACAACATCGCCCCACACATCGAAAAGGGCAGAACAACGTCTGCCGGGACAGCTAGTATTAAATAATTTTAATTATGTTTTTAAGAAAATTCAAATAAAAACTTAAATAAAAGTCCACTTAATGAATCTCCGGGTCAGACATCAGTCCGTGTTGGCAACCCTATGTGTTACGTTTGTATAACAGTTTAATTGCATTGATACGAAATTCAAAATAACGAAATGTGACACCGAACACATCAAACAAGACGAACTTAGCCTTACAGCTTTGGACAAATTCGCACCAATTCGAGAATTATGGGACAAATGGGTTGAATCGCTTCCACTTTTCTTCAATCCAAGTGAATGTGTCACTATTCACGAGCAACTACTGACTTACCATGGACCATGCTCACTTAGCCAGTACATGCCAAGTAAGCCTGAGGAGTAAGGTCTGAAATTTTGGCTTCTCACTTGCGCCAAGACTTCATATGTATGGAATATGCAACTATATTTAGGAAAATTTGCTGGAGCTGTACCGGAACAAAATCAAGGCGAGCGGGTGGTTCTTAATTTAGTTGAGGAGCACAAAGGTCACAACACATTGGATAGTTTCTTCTCTTCATACGACTTGGGTCAGAATTTCTACACAAAAATTTGACTATGGCTGGCACATTGCGGAAAAATAAGCGTAGCATTCCGCTTAAGCTTCTTATCAAGAAAAAGCAGCCACAATTCCAATCTACATCCGCCTTCACCGAAAATACTGCTTTGGTTTGCTTTGCTTTCATATGTAAGCAAAAAAAAATAAATGTACCATTGTTCAGAGCACAATGCATTATTCGCCTGATATCGGACCAGCACCGAAAAAATTGCCTGGGATAGTTTCATACTATAACAAAACAAAAGGCGATGTTGACAATGCTCACAAAATGCTTTCGGGATTCAGTTGCAAACGGAAGACTAACCGCTGGCTGATGTGCGTTTTTTCCATCATCGCGGACATTTCAGCGTTGAATGCTTTCAAGATCTACTCAACAACAGATCCAAATTGGCTAGAAAAAATCCAAAAGTCGTAAGAACTTTCTACATGAACTTGGTCTTGCAATGACAAAAAATCACATCTAACAGAACCAGAAATCCGCGAAATGCGTCTTCTCATTTAATTCTGATAACGCTATCAAAATCATCAACAAAACTTACTTGCAACGAAGAAGAAGAAGCTGGTCCTTCTGCCAAGCAGTCTAGAATGGTCCTGATACAACTAACCAAACGGGGTACATCTGCTCTTTGTTTTACCGAGAAAACCTTAAACAAAGAGCACAAAAGCGAATTGGTATGTGTAACAAAATGTTTGCAAAAGAGCACACAACCGAAATAAGTGTATAATTTTCATTAAAAAAAATGGTTTTCTTCAAAATTCCATACAAAACATGTACGGGTCGAAAACGACCCGCCAAGATCAGATTAGTCGTAATTTTTAAGGATCGGTCTACGGTTAGGAACATTCCGGATTTCAGTGCACAAATTTTGTAGTCTATCAAAAATCACTGTCATAAGCATTTAGCTGCAAAATCGACAGCATTAAATATAAAATAACACTAATTTCTTATTCACATGTATGTTGTACAATTGTTCTAATTTTTTTAAAATGTATAATAGTTTTTCTTAAACTTTTTTATTGTTTGATGAAAAATTAAACTACCGATAGCACCTTTACAATTTAACCGTAAAAAATACTCCAACACAGCCTACTGAACTTTTAGTCTTAACTTCGGCTTCTATTTATAAAGAAAATCTTACGGGGGCGTGATTAAGTATGAAGAGTTATTGTCAGTCTTACCGCAAAATTATTAGCAATAAAAAATATTTTTAAGTGGTTGAATTTTATGACCGATGGTATGAGATTTAGAGGAAAATAGTCGAGGCATCTAAATCAATGGAAATTTATTAAATTGGAACGAAGGGTGATAAGAACTGTGCACATTTTTAACGTAATTTTTGCGGTGCTATTAAAAATTAAAAACTTTTTACAAAAATTACTCTGCTAGAAATTTCCGATTGCAGTACAGTCAAAGCTTTTTTTTCCAAAGATGATAGAATATTAAGAGTTTGCAAAAATTTCCATAATAAATCATAGGGTCGTCCACAAAAGACGTTCTGAAATCTTAATCTCCTTCCTCTAGGTTTTGTCCGATTTCGCTACACCAACTTCCGTTAAAAGACGTCTACAAAGTATTAAGCTACCACTTCCTACTCTGCTTTTTTTTGTTTTTAATTTTTACTCGTTTCTGATAAACGTAAAGTAATATTAATTAATTAATTGAAAAAAATACATGTCCGCAAAGGCTGACGCTATACTCCCTTAAAACGCAGAGAAATTTTTGTCAATGTTTTTGACAAATCATCGGTTAGTTGTTCTGGCTCAAAGTGCATTTCGAAGTCGATTCCCTGGTAGTGTGGTATCAAATTGACAAATACTTATGCTCCTAAGTAAGTTACATTCAAGCACTTCTAAGTCATGACCTCCATTGAACATCATCCTAAAACACAAAGCACATCCTAAGCCGTTGCGCATTTTGTACATTTTCAGCGCAATGCCTAAAAAATAATAAAAATAAATCGATAGATTTTGATCTGCTCCTTGCGATGGTACCATCAGTTTTTGCTCAAAAGCCTTTTTTTCATGGTTAAAACTGAGTTAGAAGTTCGAGGCGTTACTCTGAAATTTCACAACATTTTTCAAAATAAAATTAACATGAATCAAAAGGACAACTCTTCAGCAACATCTCTATATATTTTCGGAGTGAGATCGCAAGGAATTCGTAAATGATAAGCAAATAAAGACAGAAGCGTCTAATTTATCTATGCATTGGTACTCGAAACTTACTTACTTTAATTCGGTCACTCGCTCAGCTCGCGAATGCCAATGAATCAACTTACGATACTGCTGACTTAGCGCGAAATATTTCAACATTATAGTGGGATATGTTTACTTATATATAAGAGATGTTCACGAATATTATTATTTGATATATTTTTATAGAAGTAAAACACGGACAGACTTTTTCCTATAAGATAACAACAGTATCTGCCGATTTCGTTTATTTTCAATGGAGTGTTGAGTGATGCTAGAAATTTCTCTCTTTATTGAACTGTGACTTACAAGAAATAGTTTGAAAGAATTCAAGATGCTGTCAAAGTTATACGTTGTTCCAAGCTTTAGCTAAATAATATATAATGCTAATAGCAACCTCATGAAACTAACAGAAAATCTAAGGATCGTTAATTTGGCTTGATTTCAAAGCTTTTGATGCGAATGAAATACTTAAATATACTTAAAATAAGAACTAATAAATCAATTTGATGCAAAGTCGGAAGGCAGTTTTCGTGCGATATTTTTAGTTACTCGTTTTAGTCCAGATTAATAGTTTTGTAAGTTCGAATACTACTTTCTCTGGCGAATTTAATGAAAAATCTGGGAGTAACGTAAATTTTTGCTCCTATAGGTTTCTAGCGTCGCACTTATTCTCAAATATACGCAACTCAGTTGGCATGGTTTCCTTCGGACAAGTCACCGATTAATTGTAGGGCTCTGTATTAGTGATGGCATTTGGGTTTTGAGGAAATGTACTGAATCGAGACTTCTAATGTACTATTGAGATGGCAAATGTACTTTTTTGTTGTTATATACACCAAAGTTTACAAAAATTTTCTAAAATTTTCTATAAAAAACTTTATTCGATTTTCATCGAATTTTATTTTTTTTACCAAAACTTATAGTAACTTCGGGTATTGTGATATGGGTATTTTTGCATTTTAAATTACTCGTAACTTTTACAGCATAGCTTCTACTTCTTTATGTATTATGATTTGTTAATGCATTGTGTGGTATATTACGACTTCGGAGCTCTATAGCGTATGCCAATCTGAAGCTATTCCAACAAAATGGAAAAAAGCCAAGTGACACCTTTAAATGAAATTGGCGGGTAATGTGATATATAGCGTTTGGATAATGTGATATACCATCATGAAAAGTATAACACACATCTTTCAATATAATTTTCATAAAAAAGGAAACTAAATTTAATCTAAATCAATAAGCGAAAAGCAGAACATATTAAAGTCAGATAGACGACTCACATACATTATGAGCCCAAATTAAGTCGCATTGCAGGCATTGAACTCAGGTCTGAATCTTTGTATCCCTCTGGAAGGATTTGTTGCAAAAAGCTCAGGTAATGTCCTTACTGAGTGGAGCAAATTGGACTATATCACATTACCCGAATTTCAGTTTTAATATGCTCGGGTTATTTTTATTAAAACACATTTCAGCAAATAAAGAACTTAAATTATTTATGACAAAGTATATTCACCCACTAACAAATTTTAGTACTTTGGCTATAATACTTACTTTATTTTGGGCTTAATTCACACATCAAATGCACACAAATAAAATCTCGAACTGTGGCTAAATCAATTTTACCACACTGAGTTCAAAAACAGTGAAAGAGAACGCACAAAACCTTGCAGCACGTATCTTTTTCCGTTAATGCTATGTTGACAAAAAATTTTTTGTCGAGAGTTGCTTATTTAAGGAAATATGATGGCATATCACATTACCCGACCATATCACAATACCCGTAGTTACTCTATTAATATTTACAAAAATGTACTAAAAAAAGGGTAATTATTACACAAAACCAACTGAAAACCACAGAATGTTCTGAAAATTCATCCATTGTACTGAATGTAATAAAGATTTGTCGAGTATACTGAGACATATGTTTTTAAACGAATACGTACTGAAAAAAGTACAAAATTTACCGGAAATCCCATCACTGCTCTTTATATTGAGATTGACATAAAATAAATGAAAAACTTTTGAAGTTGGGATGTAACTTGGGATATATTTCTCCATCGATATCATTTATGTAAATTTAACAATACTCGTTTATTTGGTATAGTTGCTATGTGAATCACAAACAATTTGAGTCTGAAGGTTGAAACCAACGTAGCCGTTGAAATATGAAATGGTACGTAGAACTAATTGAACTGATCCCCAAGGTTGCCACCTAGCGCACTAGCATGCTGAAGAGTGCCACTAGCGCTACTGTGAGCGCAGTGAAGGACTTGACGGCACTGGCACTGCCCTTAGCACGTTTCTCCAAATATTCCTTGAATGTACCCATTCTTGCGGTGGCCCATGCGAGATTTTCAGCAACTGTTGTCTCAGCTGCTTCCAAAGTGGATGCACCGGCACCGAACATATCCCTGTTTTCTGCATTGAAATCCACCAATTTTTTCTTTTGGCTTTCCTCAGTGAAACGGGATGCAATATTGGCAATAACATTCGCGACTGCAGAGTAGCTGCCCATGCTGCAATATAATTGAAAAAAATAAATTGTAAAAATTTTAAATTTTTTGTTTTTGTGTTCCATGTAACTTACGCTGCTGCAAGTTTGTGGAAATCCCCAGTAACTAGATCAAAAACTGGCGTGACATTTTCATTGTTCTCACTGTACAAACTGGTCAAGGCTGCAGATTTATCTTGACGTCTGATGTCATCACTGATTATGATGTTGAAGTATTTTTCGATCAAAGCTTGTGCTCGGACGCAACCAAGTGAGCTCAGAATTAATGTCTGTTCGGTGGCACTTGTTTCAGCTTTGTACTTATTGAACAGGATGTTAAAGTCATTTTCGGTACCCTCACGCATGGCAGTGCAATAGACAACGGAACGAATATTAACTGGCACTGGTGTTGAAAGCAGAACAGCAAATCTTGATTTAGCTTCCTTTATGCAATTGTCGTTGCCAAATTTACAAGACCATGCCAAGACCTTTGCACGATTGTAGATATTTAGCCCTGTATCGTTGGTCTTTTCTTCGAAGCCAAGTTGCTTGTATGCTTTCTCAAGCTGCTTGTGTATGTGGATGCCAAAGTTCTTGGTATCTGTACCCAAACGAATTGTCAAATAGTTGTAACCATTAAAAGCGGCAGTCCATGGCAGGTAGTTCAGTTCCGTATCCAAGTATTCAAGTATGGCCAGAGCAAGATCGTAGCTAACAACATTTGCACGTGCCAATTGGAATAAATCATCAACAATTTGAGCACGATTCACTTCATGTATGCCACCCCATTCGGAGCTGAGTAGGCCGTGATGAATTTGATGCCAATTTGCGGTATCATAATTGACACGATAATAACCAGTCTCTTGAATATTGGCAATTACCCAGCTTACAGCCTGTGTAAAGGTTTCTGTTTTTGTTGTTTTAGAAGCTTCCAAGAAAAGTTTTGGTTCTGTTGCGCTGAAGTTGTTCTCTACACTAGTGGTATATGTGAAGGGAATTGTGTACAGCAGTTCTGGATCAGAACCATCATTGGATTTCAAGAGGAAACGTGTTTGATTAATGGTCATACTCCTTCCGTCATCCGAAACATTAACAGTTACAAGTGGGTAACCGACTTGTTCAGTGAAGCTCTTGAAGATAAGAGGAGCATGAGCTAATGATGCTGCAGGCCAGTTTTTCTGCCACGCTGCCAAAAGATCATTTGGTACAGTGTTTTTGTATTTGCTATTTAAGGACCGAAGAAAATAAGTTATTTATTCTAGTTGGAAATGTTTTTTATGTATATCCTTTACTTACTGCAAATCTAGATATTCTTGTAGTGACTTTTGGAAGTTTTCTTCACCCATAACATATCTTATCATGCGTATAACTGACGCTCCCTTACTATATGATATACTGTTAAACATACGGCTAATATCGCTTGGTGAATTGGTATTTTCATCGGTCATTGGATTTGTACCGTTGGTAGAGTCCATTCCCATTACAACTTGAATTTGATCAACAACAAATTGTTGTTCCATAGCCCAGCCGGTTTCAACCTGAAACATTATTGAAATTCCGAAAGTGTTATAATATTGTGGTAAGATAAAGTTTTCCAACTAAGTCCAAAATATTCCGAAATCCGAATGTAATATTTAGCTCAAAAACAGTGGCGGATCCAGGATTTCCTTCAGGGGGGGTGGGCTAACATTTTTATTGAATGAAAACACACATTGATTAAATTTTTCAACGAGCAATATTTATATTTTTTGACATATTACAACAATCTAATCAGTAGTCCAGTCAAGGGTTTCAAGACGGCGAGGTTTCTTCTGGAAAAATAATTCAACAATTTCAGCGGATCTGATATAGATTTCTTTACGAATATTTTCCAGAGCCAATCCTTTCAAGCAATCTTCTGTCATTGTAGACCTTAAATACAATACAATTTCAATCATTTTAATACAGAAAAACTTTGTTCTGCTGGAATTGTGGCAAATACTTGCAGTAGAATTGTGATGCATTGGAAGAACGATTCCATTTTTTTTTTGGTTTTGATAACACCTTTTACAAAAAAAAGGCCTGATTTCTCATATACTTTTTTCTATGTATTTTAGGGCGTAGATTCCAAAAATGACAACCATTTTTTTTTTCTTAAGAATCGTTTTCGAGATATCCCCAAAAGATCTCTTTTTTCTGCACTTTTTTCATTTATTTGGATCATTTTTTTTTCCTTAAGAATCGTTTTTGAGATATCCCCAAAAAACCCTTTTTTCGGCACTTTTTTCATTTATTTGGTCAGATTTCTGTGATTTTTTTTTTCGACCTATATCAGTTGCACACTATTCAGAAATTAATATCATATTCTGTCTATCGGTTTGCTATTCATGAGATAAGGATAGGATTTGATGGAGTTACAAGCGGTCAGAGTGACTTTTTTGGTCTTTTCAAAAAAGTCACATAATTTCAATTGCCCCATTTAAATCCAAAAACCTTTCAAAATCTATTTTTTAACAAATATGTATTTTAAGTATATATTTGCTAAAATCGGCCACAAAAAGTTAAAGTTAATCAAAAATCAATGAAAAATTGTAATTTCCATATTTTCATGCATTCCCATATGTCCAAGTCTGTTGGTTCATGGTGTAAAAGGAACCGTATTTTCATTGATTTTTGATCAACTTTAACATTTTGTATCAGATTTGAGCATATATATACTTAAAATATTTGTTAAAAAATAGATTTTCATCCTGAATATTAAAAATATAAAAAACCAAAGTTTTAACTTTTTTGAAAAGACCAAAAAAGTCACTCTTTTTGGAATATGATCGCTTGTAACTCCAGCAAATCCTATCCTATTCTCTTGAACAGCAAACCGTTAGACAGAAGATAAAATTAATTTTTGAATAGTGTGCAACCGATTTAGGTCGAAAAAAAATTGATAGATATATAACCAAATAAATGAAAAAACTGCAGAAAAAAAAGTTTTTTCTTAACGATTCTTAAAAAAAAATGGTTTTAATTTTTGGAATCTACGCCCCAAAATACATAGGAAAACTTCTATGAGAAACCAAATCTCGATATGAGGCCCAAAATTGTAAGCTAGTGTAATGGGCAATGCTTTCATTGAATTCAAAGTATCTTTGAAATCGGTTTTACAACAATGCTGATGACACAATTTAATTTCGGATTAGCGCTCAACCTTACTGCAATCACTTTTCACTGTCGTAAGTGAGAGCAGCCTCTATGATTTTGTCAACATGCCTCATCGAGTGTTTACCGGTATAAAGGGTAAAATTTTCAAAAATGTACTCTGGAATTTTGATTTTGATTCTGAAATTTTATGATCCAAATAAGGATAGAATATTGCGGCTCTGAAACATTTGAGAAAGAAATGTGAAATAAAAATAAATTAAAACTAATAATATTCAGCCATGCCGAAACTCACATGCCTAGCACTGCATTGAAAGTACCTTTTAAATAAATGTTAAAAAGACGTTGAAGAGCTTGAATAAGTCGAGAAAAAATGTAAAAAGATTGAAAAAGTTTGAAAAGTTTTGAAACAGTTGCAAAAGACTGTTTGAAGAAATTGAAAAAGTCGAAAAAATATGGAAAATGCTGAAAAATATTGAAAGCGGTTGAAAAACTCTCAAAAAATTGCAGAAGTTGAAAAATGTTGAAACAATTCAAAATCGATGAAAAAGTTGAATCAATAAAGAAAATGACGAATAAAGTTGAAAGACGTTGAAAAAGACGAAAAAATACTTACAGAATATATGTATTTATGTATTGGAAAAAGTTAAAAGCTTGGAAAAAGTTATAATAATATGGAAAGTGTTGAAAAAAATCGAATAGAAATTAAATAGTCGAAATATTCTTCATACACTTCTTCAATTCCGCCTACTTTTGGATATGAAATGAATTTTATTCGTGATCGACATTCGCATACCAATTTTTAGCCCAATGGCTTGTATATTAGTCTTAAAATTTAGGGCGGCGACACACCTACTGGTACAACCCAGTCTGATTTTAATCCAGAAATAGCTTTCCATAAACTAACCTCTTAAGCCAAATTTTAGTATTATGAATCACCAAGTTTCATTAATATCGCAGCAATAGTTTCAATAATAACTAAATAGATATGTAAATATAAGAATATTTTCTGGTCAAATTACGTCGGAACACGGAATTTGAAAAAAAAAATTTTTTGAACTTAGCTTCTCCACGATCAGACCGGTTTCGAAAATTCTAATATTTATCAAAGTTTTTATGGGAATTAAAAAAAAAACAAGAGGACTTACATTTCGGAAATCAAGTTTTTTTGAAGTGAACTGAAAATAAATGATGAAGGCTAAAATGTTTCATAAAGACGTATTTTTTCCTTAAATAGCATCTATGCGTTACAAACGGGATGACAAAGTTATTATAAAATCAGTGTTGGGTATATTTTACTTTTTATTATTTATTTATTTACGAGCGGGAAAGAATCAATTAAGTGTCTAACTCAACAGCGATTGAAGATACTTCATTAAAAATATCATCAAATATTGTTTAATTTTTTCGCATTTCTAAAAACAGGTTGATAATTTGCTTGACATGAGTACTTGCTGAAGAGATTTGTAGTGTCGGATCTTGTAGTTTGCGACTGAGCGACAATATAGGAACATTTACAATAGTTCTACTCTATCAGATGAATTCGAGGAGAAGTTTGACACTGATGAAACTGTGCCTAGCATGTTACGAATTTGAGAAATATCACATGATTTTCCTGTACACAAATTCAGATACTGTCTGAAAACAATGAGTGTAAAGTGCTAAGAGTTGGTTTTCAGATGTCAAAGCCTAAACTGCTTTGATTTGTTCGATCCTCCATGAAAGTTCTTGAATAAAAATATTTTTTTTCTCGCTCTCAGGGGGGGCTTCAGCCCCCATAGCCCCCCCCCCTTGTATCCGCCACTGCTCAACAATTTCTTTTTAAAAGTTTGATGTAACTCGAGCTTTTAGTAGGAAATTCGGAATTGGGGAATTTTCTGATCCAGTCGGGAGATTTCTTTCTTATTGATAAAAACTACTTACCTTGGGAGTCATATGATATTGGAAATAACGTGCAAAGCCCTCATTCAGCCAAGTGTAACTCCACCAATCACAAGTAACTAAATCACCAAACCACATATGCGCCTGCTCGTGTGCAACCACAGCTGCAATGTACTGCTTGCTATTAAGATTTGTTGATCCCTCTTCATATAAAAGACCACGTTCTCTGTAAGTTAAAAGTCCCCAATTTTCCATAGCACCAGCTGAAAAATCTGGTATAGCAGCCATATGCATTTTATCATTGCCAGCTTCGTAGTAAGGCAATTTGAAGTACATGTCGAATTCATTTAAAATTTTTTGACCAACAGTATAACTGTACTCGGTTTGGTCATAGTATTCAGGGCGTGCAATAACTCCGAAATTACCATTGAAACGTTCATTGAATTCAGAAACGAGGAATGCAAGCAGATATGTTGACATTGAAGGTGTAGTGGCAAATACATCCATATAGTAGTCGCTGAAAATATGTAGAGGTTTTTTTATAGGAGGATGGAAATAACTATATGAACTACATTTTATTGGTAGTAATAGTTTCTGAAGGATAATTTTCATGAAATTGCCTATCAAGTATGATATGAAGAATATTCTACCGATACCCTCCATAGGAATCTTTAAAACGCTCTTTTGAGAAAATTATTTACGGTAATGCAATCAACATTTACGCAAATTCCAGTATTGGATTGCAAAATCACTTTACAAGAATTGGGCAGATTTTTACAAAAGCATGCGGCATCTCCGCTATAAGCAAAATATGGAAATTTTAATACAGAATTTTTTAGCTAAGCTAGCCAGCACGTGGCGTTCCTATGGATTAATTTTCCAACGTTTATAGTATTGATCTTCTACAAATAAACCAAAAAATTACACTTCTCTTGTTAAAATTGACTCGGCAGCTGAGAAACTGTGACTATTTTTTTCACTTAAGTTGATGACGTATATACTTTAATTTGGAAAAAAAGTCCCTTTTTACCTGCAATATATCTGAAAACTTTTGTATCAAATTCACGTAAAAAATGTTTTCTTTAATAAAATGACTCATTTTGCTGCAGTATTTTCTTCTTTTTTTATGAATATTCTTCGGAGGATTGTTAGTTTTAAGTGTTCAAAAAGTGTAAGTCCTTTTGACGAATTCAAAAGTATGTTTCCTAACTTTATTAAAAAAAACTTTGCTTTTTGCTTACCCATCGCGTGTAGTGCTGAGAATGCGTGTATTACTGTATGTCTTCATGCTCTTGTGACGTATGATAGTCATATCAAATGTAGCCTTAAACTTGGGTTCGTCAAACGATGGGAAAACGCGACGTGCATGATTTGGCTGCATTTGAGTTGAGCCCAACCATCTGTAGATTATTGAGAGTACATATTATTGAATTGTGTGATATTTCAAAAATACATTATCATCACGTACTTGGTTTCATTATTCTGATTTATGTAGGAACTACGATAGAATCCATGCATATCATCATCCATGGATCCAACATATTTGAAGTGTAATGTATAAATAGCACCAACAACGAGGTTACTGGCCAAAGTGTAGGTTCTCTTGTCAGTAATTTCATCAATGACAGGATTTGCTGGCAATTGCGTTAAAGAAGCTGGTGCCGCTGTATTCCAATATTCACTTAATGTGTAGTCAAGATATTTTGAATGGATAACCAATGTTGAAGTGGCAGCAGTTGTTGTTATATTAATGTAAGCTTCACCATCGAACGTAAAACGTTTAGCATCACCCTCAATTAAATATGGACGTAGTGTTATATTGTATGCTGATGGTTTAATCAAGAGCGGTAGCCGATAGTCTGCATCAGCAAATGGTTGTAGAGCTACTTCATCGATAGGTGCTGCAGCAATACAAGCGAAAATGCAAAATAATGCTGCCAATATGACAGTTGAAGAGGTGAGGGACATCTGAAATGGCATATAATAATTTTTTTAAGTAAGTAATATGATGCTGAAGTGATAATAAGCGCAACGTAAGACCTTGACGAGAGGAGCATTTTGAAGAGTGATTTTTTTCGATCATTCTAAGAACTCTTAAATGCTTTTTTTTTTTGCTGATAATTTCGGTAATATTATTTTAATATTTAAAATTGAAAATTATTTCATTGAATATACAGTCATTAGCAAATGTCGATAGCCAACTTAATTTACAAAGTGATCAATGCTTTTTGTTAAACAATCATAATATAATTTAATATTATTTTATTTAATCTAAAGTTAAATTAACTTAGCGTAATGCCTTCTCAATACGTGCTTTTTCAAATTTAACGAAAATTAAAATTACTGCCGTCTAAATACTAGGACTGTAGAAATTATTCGATACTTCAAATTTGATACTTTACTCGAAAGTTAATAATTTTCGACGCTAAGTCTGTCAAAAATATCGATTTTGGCAGTTTTCGTACATTTATATATTGTTACTCACAAATACCTCAAATTTATTAGTGCACGGAAACTGCCTAAAATCGGTGTTTTTGACCCCATTAATACAAGAAAAAACCAAACGTTTGGGAATTGACAAACAAATTCTTAAATAAACATGTTTCAAGTAAATTTGTAGGTAAAAAAGATATTTTTAAAAAAAGCCAATATACATATATCTGAATATCTCAAAATTGTTCAAGCAATGAAGCTCCTATTTTCTTTTTTTTTTGTATGGTAAAAGTTGATTTCTTTCGCAAATTCCTATTTTCATATTATGAACAATACTGCGATTGAGTAAGAGCAAACGCTGACAGTTGCTAGTACAATTTTCAAATTTTGTTAAGAAACTAAATCAAGGTTACACATAACCGTTGTTAACTATAACATTAAATTTTAAGGCAGAAGCTTACAAGTTTTTTAGCAACTAATAATAATAAAAAAAAAATTATTTAATTTTATCATATCGTGTGATCCATTTTATATCACCAGGCAAATGTCTCGGGAGCAAAGTAAGATAGTGATAAACGTTTAAGATAACACTTACATGATTTCTAAGAGTCAAATAACAGTGACCTTGAAACAATTCTTAAAGGCGATTCGAGTTCAACTCAGAGTTTTTAATAGACATTGTCATTAAAAAATTTAAGCCTTAGAGAAAGATTTTTTATACAAATCATATCTATTTTTCCAACTGAATACAAATCTAAAATAAAATATAGTTGTTTGTTTATAAAATCGCAGTTGACCTAGAATTGACTTTAAAAATTTGTTTCAAGGACAAAGGCAAAGTCACTGTATTACTTGACTCCCTAGAAACCTTATACTTTTGCTCAAAACATTTAAACCTTTCTTACTTTGTTCTTGAGATATTGGCCTTGGAAAATAGATCCTCTGGTAAATCCGTTTGAAATGCGTATTTTTTTGAAAATATCTTATGTTTCATTATTTAAAAAGTTTTGAAAATCGTTTGCTTTTTTACCATAAAATACAATTAGTGTCAAAAGTCAAAAGCTTTTTAAAAAAATTTGTTCGAATCTAACTCTCTAACCGGTAAGAATGTCTCAAGGCATGCTTCGCAAAATTTGAAATTTTTCTTGAGAAACATACATATCTAGTGACCTTCGCTTAGTAGATTCGCGCGCACTTAAAGTTTCGTTCCTGCTAACGATTGTGTGTGAAAAGTCATACAATTAATTAGTTCGTGAAATTGTGTGCTCGAAATTTTAAATTCTAAGTGAAACAAATTTTATTAATAAGGTAAGGCTGTCTACTTTTTATTTACATATATAATGGTGAATGTGAAAACAAAAAAATTTGTTGAGAACCTAAAGACTGAGTGTGCCTCAGGGCCTTTTTGCGGGTACCAATGTAAATTTATCGTCTCACCCTCTATCGATTGTGTCTAAGATCTAGGGATTTTTGGCTTATTTTGTTGGTCATGTGGATACATGACTGTACGTTTATCAATCTTAGTCAATTTAAATAGATTCCTGGTAAATATTATTAAAAAGCCTCAATTGCGGCTATAGCTTTGAATAAACTAGATTAATTTTTGTTATATTCAATCAGATCTCGTTGAAATAATCAGTTTTACACTTGGCACCAATTACGTTTCCTAGTTGAATTAACCAGGTTAATTTTTTCTCAGTGCATGAAAAACAGTATGAATTGAAACACAAAATTATTTATGATCTTAAATCATTTTGAATCATTTTTTTATTATTTTAACTTGTGAGTAAGTTTTCTCAAGTGAGCACAGTAAAAACCAACTTATTAAACTTAAACTTTTTATTGCATAACTTAAAAATTTATTGATCAGTATTCCGGCCTTACATTTTTTTTTTGCAAGATTTGTAGTTTTTAAAAAGTTATGAACAAGTGAATTTTTATCTGCGTGTTTTTTTAAATTGCGATTTCTCAGTAAATATTGGGAAAAAGTTAATGAAATTTTCGTGAAAGGACAAAAAATATTTTACAATTTATATGAATCAAAGTTTTTATAAAAATTTTATTTATTACTTATAAAAAATTAACTTCTTGATAAGCAAACCGAATTTTAACCATTTTCTCATATGTACACAACTTTTTCCTGTAAAAATTTTAGCACGTTTCATAAAAAAAAAGTTTCGAACGTTTAAGTGTCGCCACCTGGGCAATTTCACTGCTACAAACCATTCGATAAGAAAAATTTTAATTCTTTTTTTTATTATTTTGAATTGTAGATATTTGAATTGTAACATTCAAATTTTTCTTATCGGATGGCTTGTAGCAGAAAACTGCCTAGAAAATGAAGAATATGATGACACGAACACAGACGATCAAGAGACCGATTTCAGAAAAAACTTTTCTCGTCATCGTTGACTCAGTTATTGCGGGAATTTCTACCCGATTTGATGCCATGAAGGACCTAAATTGGACTTTTTCTTTTTTGTGGTGATTCACAGCGATGGATAAAAGCGAAATTCAAAATGCTGCTACAGATCTTGTCAAAAAACAAACCAGACGTTTCTGCAGAATTTAAAGATGAAATTGTTCATCTGAAACATATTTACGAAGCCAATTACGAAGAAGAACCATCACCATATACTTTGTTGAATTCAATCTATGTTAAAAATTTGGAGAGGATTTTTCGTAATGTATGTGTTGCTCTACGTGTGTTTTGCACTATACCTGTAACTGTTGTTAGTGCTGAACGTTCTTTTAGCGTTCTTGCTCGAATAAAAAACTTTCACCGATCGTGCTCCACACAAGAGCGAGTATCAGGGTTTGGGACTCTTTGCATAGAGTCCCACCCCGTTAGCCAAACTGTTGGATTTTGATACAATTATAAAAAGTTTTGCAGCCCAGAAAGCAAGAAAAGCGCATCTCTAATGTGAACAAGTTCGAAGACGAATGAGAATGAGTAATTTGAAATTTAATGCTTTATTGTTCTAAGGTTAGAATTAATGAGTTCAAGCCAAATACTAGACGACTTTTTCACTTTTTCCCCTCCATTTGAAATTGACACCTGGATGGATAAATTCAAATTCATTGTGACTAATGACTATTTCAATGATTCAATAAAAAAACAAAGCCTAAAAATGTTGATAAAATTGTCCCTCATAAAATAAACATATCGCTCACTTACTTCAAGACTGGCATAACTCAAAAAACATAAAGTGGGAGAAAAACGCATTTAAAGTTTTCAATAAATTGCTTTTTATATGAATATAATGAATAGTATGTCTACATAAACTCTTCTCACAAAGCAAGTTTATGAGATAATTTTCTGATTTTTTGACACAAAATAAAACATGAAATCGCGGATATTTCTGCATCATTAGCTCAAAAATCAAGTTTTTTGAGTTATGCCACTCTTGAAGTAAGTGAGCGATATGTATATTATTGTGTCATATTACATAGTGTTTCTTCAAAGAATTGGGGGTAGGGGCCAGAATTTACACATCCCCTGGGCCCGGATTTTCTCTCGGCGACCACTTAAAATACTTATGCTGAAATGAGCTCTTAGCCATAATAAAATGTAGCAGCTTAGTAACTTATTTTTTTAAACGAACATATCACCTTCATCCATTTCTTCAATTATAGTATGGTAAAAATTTTAATTGGTAGGAAAAAAATTTCGATAAAAATTGCAAGAAAAAAAAAAAAATTGCTTCCGCAAATTGATTAAAAAAATTGAAAAATAAAAATTATATAACACCGTATAAATTGGAGAATGCGAACACATCTGAGGACATTTAATCGTTTGTTAAGATTATTTATCTAAGGGACATATGTAATTTTAACTTTTTGTGACCATATGATACTGTGGCTAGGAAATTAACTTTGTGCAACGAAAACTTCAACGAAAAATAATTATCAAAGGAACAGGCTTTGGAAGAAGATTGTTGGGCACAAATCAGCATTAGTTGATGGATGTGCCTATTTGGCTTATCTCATTGGAAACTTAAAAGCTTAATAATAATAATAGGAAAAATAAAAATCACTAAAGTCGAGTTTGTCAGATCAATATTTTTCATGGTATCTAAGTAATTTAACAAATTGCCTTTATTTATTTATTTGTAGATGATATGTGTTTTGCTCGTCATTATCATTAACAATCATTAGGAATGTGATCATACGAAGCAAAACCTTGATTATGTTTAAACCACTATATCTTGAGAGCCATAAATCTCAGACGTTTCTTTATGAGCATTTTTTTATAGAATTCAATTTCCTATAAATTGACTATTAAACTTTTTTTGTTTCTGATTAGATTAACCTTATAACCACATAAATTGACTTTGAAAGCATTTTTAGCTTTGATAAATATTAAAATGGAGCAATTTGCGTCGTGATATTTTTGAAAAATATTAAATTACTTAAATCCTTGTAGCAAGTACAGTTTTATATTTGGAAATCTTACACTGACAAAAATGATTTCATATCGAAAAGTTTGAATGTTCTTGGGCGCCTGATATATCCGAATTTAGAAATTATCTCAGGTTGCATTAAATTTTTTATATCTATTTAAAATTTAACAAGTGAGCTTAAACAAAATTAGCTAAATAAAAAAAACCTTGATTTACAAATACATATTTTTTTCAAAATTTCTAAGTACTCAACTATTGGACCCTTTTCGTTGGCACTGGCCACATATACTGGGTGTTTTTTTTAGAGGTTTGTTTTTCGAATAGAGATAAAACTGGCATTTTATGGTCAAATCTGGCAACTCTAATGTCATTTATGTTCAGTTTGGTTTGCCATTTCATCATGAACAGGTTGACAAAAGAACAACGCTTGCAAATCGTGCAAATTTATTTCGAAAATAATGGTTCAGTTCGCGAAGTTTACCGCAAGCTCCGTCCACTTTATGGTCGACATAATCGTCCATCAGAGCAATTAATTCGGTTAACCATGGGTCGTTTTCGCACTACGTTTACTCTATGTGTGAAGAGAATCCACATGAGACCCTTGAGACGCCATTACATCCACAAAAACTGACTGTTTGGTGTGCTCTATGGGCTGGTGGAGTCATTGGGCCATACTTCTTCCGAAATAATGCTGGAGAGTCAGTTACCGTTAATGAAGACCGGTATAGAGCCATGATAACCGACTATTTTGTTCCCGAATTGGATGGCATGAATGTGGATGAGTTGTGGTTCCAACAAGACGGCGCTACATGCCACACAGCGCACGTCACAATCAATTTATTGAAGGAAACATTCGATGAGCGCATAATTTCGCGGAATAGACCTGTCAATTGGCCACCAAGATCGTGTGATTTGACACCATTGGATTATTTTCTTTGGAGATATGTGAAGTCGCTCGTCTACGCCAACAAACTAGAAACGTTAGGGGACTTGGAAGCCAACATTCGTGGCGTTATTGCCGACATACGGCCCCATATGCTCGAAAAAGTGGTTCAAAATTGGACCTGTAGAGTTGGCTTTATTCGAGCCAGCCGCGGCGGCCACATGCCCGAAATCATATTTAAACATTAATGACATAAAATTATTCTTCCAATAAAGCTAAATTGATGGACATTAAAACGATTTTCTTGCGTTTTATTTCAATTCGAAGCTCTATACCTCTAAAAAAAACACCCTATAGAAACTGTTAAGAGCTATTGTTTTTTCTTTAAATTTTTTTAAAAAGTCAATACTTCAATGTTTAAATAACCTGTCAACTTGTACTTTATGTAATTTTCATGTGAAAACGACCTTTAGAACGTTTGTGTATTTAGTGCGCAGGTTTTGTAGCTTATCAAGAATTCACTGTCATAAATATTTTGTTACAAAATCGTTTAAGTGGTTACTTTTTGCACATTTGATCTGTGTGTTTTAGGTACTCAATGAATAAAAAAAAAAAAAAATTAAATTACTGACTGGCACAAGTGATTTTCAACAAATCAAAATTATGGGTTTTGTGTTTTGATGTTTTGCAATTATTTTTCTTTTAGTACATATGTTGGAACTTTCTGAAAATTTCTTTATAATTTTGAATAAATTTTTATATCGTCAGGATTAAAAATTCAAAATATTTTTTTTGTTCACATGCTTCTTTTGCCATTATTTTTGAATAATATTTTTTATTTTGTATGCACAGAAAGTAGAATACCGAACACACCTTTTCAGTTTAACCGCAGAAAGCACTCCAGCACTAAGTGTGATATACGGCTTTGAACTTAAATGTAAAAACTCTTTAGCTAACTGATTTTCAGTCTTAACTTTGGCTTCTATTTATAAAAAATCGTACGAGCGTAATCTAGTATGTAGAGTTATCTACTTATTGTTAGTCTTAATGCTAAAATAAAAGCGATAAAAAGTATTGTTTTAGTTGTTTGATTTTATTAACTGATTACGATCCGATGGTATGAGATATAGAAAAAAATAGCAATTTGTTTTGTTTGCGATAAGATGCTGTTAAACTATGACAAGTTAATATGTATAACATTGCTGTTCTATAATGGCTATTGTAATTAAAACCGATTACAGAAATATGAATGTAATGGATATTCAGCTTGGGTTTTCAGAAAGGTATTTAGGAGTACCTAGTTCGAAAATGGTGCACATCGTATTCCCCGCCTCCGAAGATAGGGAAATGAAACGATGTTTTTTCATGTCTCGGATCCCGAAACATTTTTAATAAAAACTAAATTTTGTTTATAAATTTGAAAAACCAGATGGATTGATTTTGAATAAAATTTAGTTAATAAGTCCAGCTATTCGAAAGTCATAGAATTTTGATCAGTAAGAGGCATACAAATCGAGGCAAGCAGTAGCTTGGAGTTAACTTCCTTTTGTGAGTAGAACTTTTTTGTCCCTGAATATGAAAAAAAGATTTTTTTTCTGGTTTTCGGTCATTGCGCCCAAGCGATTTGAGGCACCGATAACTGACATTTTTTATCGCAATCCATACTTTTTAATCAATCTATTGGTTGGACTGACAAATTATCTCATAAAGTTTAACACGTTTTTGTAAATGTCTCGAACACTTGACCTGATACATTAAACTTTTTTCAGGCTTGGAATTAATGCAACATTTTAGGTTATGAAAGTTGTATTGCAATATTTGTGATTTTTGTGTGTAACCTAGTGTTATTAATTAATTAGTTGGATTATTTAATATACTCATAAATAATAATATGCGAATATGCCGACGGTAGTTTGCAAGCCAATCATGACAACTCATTTGAACATTTCATTACCAGTCATGTTAATTAATCAATTAATTTTCAGTTTGATTATAAAATAAAAAATTTTAATAATAAATATTGTATTTTGGTTATATATACATATATAGTATTCGTCTCGTAGCTTGAATTTTTAAGAGCTATCATGTCATTAACCTTCGGTTTCTAGTTAAGGAAAATACATTTTTGAAAAATAAAAACCTAAACTTAGAATTCAATTATTTTAACGAAAACCGGAAATAATAGTTCAAATAATAAACTTTGCGTTTGGTGTAATAATTAAAAATTGATTGACTTATGGATGCATAACCAGCATAAGACTGGTAGCAAAGTATCCAAAATTGATTTTTTTTAAATCTTATTAATTTTTCTTGTAATTTAAAATTATTATAATTTTGCCACTGAATTTTGTAGAGCTTAATTAAAACTTTTAAAATAAATTTACGCCATTTTTTGGCTTACCACTGCTTAGAATCTCTCTAAAGTATATAAATTAGTTTCTGGTATCAGAAAATTTTTATTTAACAAAGAAGAAATAAATCAAGTATAAGAAAAAAACAAAAATTCCTGCATACTTTCAGTTATTAAAGAAAGTTAGAATTAAGTTAACAACAAATGTTGATAAGGGCACGCCAGCACCCACGAGCGAAGCAAAGTGCGCGGAGACGGGGGATTGGAAAGCGAAGCGGGCAGGGACCAAAACTCCCTAGTTTTTTTTTTTAAAACAAATTTTCCAGGTTGCGTTAAAAAAATCGGATTCCCTAAAAAAAACTTTTTTTCAACCGCATGTATAAATTTTCTTGGTGATAATAATAGATGGCTTTTCTTTGGAGTGATAGAGATTTTGATAAGAACAGCTATTGTTTGAAAACTGGCGAATGAGCAAATTAACATAGAAGGAATTACACCGCAACATTCCATTGATAAAATGAAAAGTTACTAATTACACGTGATCTCATGAAATATTGATATCAGTTGGGTAGCTTTAAGCTTCTATGACTTAAAGCCTTTGAACTGCTTTCTATGAAAAAACATCAAAAACAACAAAGTCAGTAGTTCCTGCTGCTAACCAATTGAAGTTCTTAATCAGGCCTCAATTTCTTGAAAAAGAAGTCCATAATTGAATTAATAGAAAGCGATTTATTCTAGCTTGTCATGGTGCAAATATGCAGGATATTATTTTTAAACAATAAATGTCATAAAATGCCCTTTTACGTCAAAGTTAAACTCTGTCACGATCCGACCGTTGTAACTTTAACTTTATCCTCTATATCTAGTCCCCAGTGGCTTCTTTCGCTTTCTTAAAAAAGCAATTTGTAGGTAAATAACTAGAACATGAAAAACATTTTGGGGGATCACGATAACGTCTTCCATCTTTCATTATTCAACTTTCATGAAAAATTTATATTAATCGGATTATCTTAAAACCGAATAATCTATTATTTATGGTTAGAAATTATTTTACCGTATTTTTTTTTTACCCAATTTGTTTATTGCATACTTTTTGTTGTGTTTTTTAAGCAACAGTTAAGGTATTTCTTTGTCAAACTCAAATAATGTCAATTTTGATAATCGAAATCTTATCAATAAATTATCAAGGGATTTTGAGTATAAATTTTAGTTTATAAGGATTAGTCATCCACATATTATCACATGGCAATAATGGTTTCTACTTATATAAATCAAATAGACTTACTTGAAAATATATAAAAAATACAGTACTTTCAGGAAGAGCTTGTGCAATATAACTTTCAGATGGTTCATGGATTCGCCTTATTATTATATGTATATATGTACACTGTATTATTGAATGCGGAAAAATTAAATTTTATTTTTCAACCTCCTTATCTTAAATTTATATTTGAAGATAATTTTTGTATAGGAACTTCATACGACCTCTTACTTTGTTCCCAATATTATTTATTTCTCTCATTGTAAGAGCAATCTTCTATTTATATCTGGGTATGATTCCATTTCCTAGAGGGTTGATTTGAAGTAGCGACATACTTTGGTTGGAATCTTATGTTGGCCAACTGCTACTGAATACATTTGAGAGATTTAGATTCATATTTTTGATGTCGCACATTGTTATTGTTCGACAAAAGACTATAAACAATTTTTCTGATAGTTTTTAAAAATTTCATAGGAAAAAAATTTACATTGAGATTGTGATGAAGTTTGATATAACATCAACAAACTTTTTTAATGAATTCATGACAAAAGTTAAGTGATAAAAAAGAATCGAGATTTTATTAGCAATAAATTGAGTAATATATGTTACTGGCCGAATGTGGCAATCCAGGTCGACAAAAAATTTAAAAAGTAATGGACTCCTTGTCGTGGCCTTTCCAAAAAAGTTTTGAATTTGATGATCGGTTGTGAAACGCCAAAAATAAGATGAAAACTTGATTTTGGCGTCTTTAAGAATAATAAATGACACTTCTACTCTTGCACTGACTGACAAAGGACCCAAGCTTGATTGAGTTGTGGCATACCCGCTCCAGCATTGGCCTATGGTAAAATTTTGCCGGATTTGCTAAGTTATAGTCAAATTAAGCGCATAACAAGTATTTATATTCACATTGAAAAATGTTGTACTCCTCAATATTTTGATTTAAAATGTAAGTATAAAAAGTAAAAAAATTTGTAAAGAATTCTTCAACGAAAAATCAAGCTCACGCTTTTACTTAAATGACTGTAGATCGATTGCATTTAGTCGTGCAAATTTGTGTATAATAAGCACGTGAACGAAATAAAGTACGTAATTTGGGTGGTTTTTAGAAATATGCGATAGTAATATATGTACATATAACGCCCCAAACTTCAAATTTTTTTTTCGGCATGCTGATATTTATCAAAGCAAACACAACTAATTAAAACTATTTCATTAGTCAAAGCTTTTTCTATATAACTGTTGAAAATTGTAATCCAAATATATGAGCTTCATAAATATTGATGTACAGGTTAATAGATAATGTAATTGTTACCTTTAAGCTCAAACGATCATTGTAGACATTAAAACCAGACGAGAACTTAGCTTTTCTTACGTTTGATTTTATTTCTCCAATGCGTATCTATGTATATCGAGATGATAAAGGTAGGTTTACATGCCAAAACTTCAACTCATACTATAATCTCAATGCTGATGTCAAACTCATAACTTTCAAATAACGATTTTGCCTTGATTCGGTTATGATTTTATGAGTACGGTCGAAAGTGGAGTCATCTAAAACAGGGATGCGCACAAATATTTTTTCGCGAGCTGGCGGCTACAACAACATCAATTTAGTTAAAAAAAATCAAAAACTTTTTGCGAAAAAATTCTTAGTATTGACGAACATTTTGAAATAGCTGCGGCTAGCTAATTGCATGTAAACAAAAACAAAAATCTCAAGGTGAAGGAGCGAAGGACTTGAAAACAAAATCACGCAAACAATGAAGTGCGTTGAAGAAAAATTACAGCAACAAAATACATGCGGTGATTGCGGACCAAAATGATTTTGCTCGAATAACGGAAAGAGCTCGAGATGAGCTCAATATTTTTTGTTATTGTTGTAAGAGCTAAAAGAGCTGATTGAGCTATGGGTTGCGCATCCATGATCTAAAAGACTACCCAGCAGCACGAGTCTTACTCAATACTTCGAGCCTCTTGTTGAGATAGACAAATATTTTAAGTCTCCTGTGGTATTGTAATTTCGGAAACTTATCGTAGTAGAAATTTCAGTGCAAACTCAAAAAAACTTGTGATTTTTGATAGATCAATGCAATACACACAAGCTCGTCTTCTTACACAAGCCCTGACATATGGAGTTGATGCAATTATACCGAAACTAACATTTCTGCATTATAAGCAAAATCTACCAACATTTTTTACTCGAAGTTCGTACAATGACAATAAATGTGTTGCGGTGGAACGCTTAAAAGTACTCCGCATTTCAGGCAATGGATAACATGACCTATATATGAACAGTTCTGAAGAACTGTGAAATATGTAATTACTAAGTATTATAAAATATTTATTATGTAAAAGATTTCATAACAAAATACCTAAATACTTTGTATCTAATCAACGAGAAATAGCTTTAGTCCAGCGCAACAATTGCCGATTCTGAATTATATGTTAAACAGCGCTTCCTAGACGATAAAAAAACTTAGCAATATTAGTGAGCATTACGAGAAAGCTTTGGGGAATATTCACCAACCCTTTTCGTCCAACTTAATGTTAGACCGGCGTACAACTATCATTCAAACACGCACAGTACGGCGATAGCATTTCTGGTACTTTTGATTGTGCATTTTCAGTAAATTTGGATAATTTTCTGTATTTTCAGTACATTTCTAAGAATTACTATTTGTTTTTTAGTAAATTTTCGACACAAAATTTTTTACGGTTGCATATGCATATGCTCTACAAATCCGAAACTTAACGAGAAATTCTGACATTATATTGGTATTTTATTTTCACATGAGAGGTTTAACCTGATCAGTTTGAGAGATGTCATTATTTTGAAAATTTGAAATTTTCATACAATTTGTTACCTTTTAGTAAAACAGTTAAAATTTTTATTGCATTTTTGGACCTTTAACTAACTTTTTAATGGTCATGACGAAAAAGTACATTTGACCTCTAAAAAGTACATTTTCACAAAATTCAAATGCCATCACTGGCGAATTCGATAACAATAAAATGAGATAGAACCATAGAAAAGGCTACAACATAACTTGTAAACACCTTTAGATAGGCATCGCTTAGTTCCAGCCTGTTCCGTTGCAGCCATCCAGTGACTAAAGCCATAACATTTCAGCAGAAACAGTATGGGTTACCCAACAAAATAACTACTCTTCCCCTAAACGAAGCCTTTTGGAAAGAAGAGAGATTCTCTGGCAAATATTTTCAAAATTTACTTATTAAAATGCATAAGAAAGGTGACCACCTCATGCTTATTAAAAATTAGAAATGAATCACGATACTGGCCACGTAATCCAAAGTTTTAACTACAGTAATTTTAAATGTTTCGATTTCGGAAAAATTTTTCAACTTTTTCAACATTATTCATTTTTGTGACTTACATAGATTTGTGAGCGATCTAACGATCTCTTACATAGCTTGAGACGTTTTCCGATTGTATCTGTGGTATTGGACATTCTGCGACTTTTCAACACTGCGTGATACTTTTCTATATTATCATTAGAAAATTTCATTAAGTTTATACATTGCGCTCATATGCTTTATTTGAAAATATTCTTACAATTTAATAAACGCCGCTTGTTAGGTGCAGTTGCTTAGCGTTTTCAACACAATTTAAATTTGTAATTTTAGTGTCAAATATTTTCTTGAGCTAAGCTATGAAATGATAGTACTAACTCTAATCAGTTAATTAATGCAAAAGCACGCTCAAAACTGCCACAAATGCTATTGTGAGCGCAGTGAACGAATTAATGGCACTGGCACTGCCCTTAGCACGTTTTTCCAAATATTCCTTGAATGTACCCAATCTGTCACTGGCCCATGCAAGATTTTCTGTAACTGTTTTCTCTGCTGCTTCCAAAGTGGATGCAGCATTGTCGAATTTGTCCCTGTTTGCTGCATTGAAATCTACCAATTTTTTCTTTTGGGTTTCCTCAGTGAAACGTGATGCAATATTGGAAATAACATTCGCGACTGCAGAGTAGCTGCCCATGCTGCAATAGAATTGAGAAAAACAAATTGGAAAAATTTTATACTTTATTCTTGAAATCCATTTAACTTACGCTTCTGCAAGCTTCTCGAAGTCCTTAGTCACTAAATCGAAAACTGGTGTGACATTTTCATTATTTTCACTATACAAAGTGGTCAATGCAGTGGTTTTATCATGACGTCTGACATCATCACTGATTATATTGTTAAAATGTTTCTCGATCAAATTTTGTGCCTTGACACAACCAAGTGATTTCAGAATAAGCGTCTGTTCTGTGGGAACAGTCTCAGTTTTGTATTTATTAAACAGGATGTTAAAATCATTTTCGGTGCCCTCACGCATGACGGTGCAATAGACAACAGTGCGTATATTGACTGGTACTGGTGATGAGTGCACAATAGCGAATCGTAACTTAGCTTGGCTAATGCAATGGTCGTTACCATATTTGCAAGACCATGATAGAACCTTTTCACGTATGAAAATATCAAAAGCTGTATCGGCTGATTTTTCATCGAAGCCAAATTGATCATATGCTTTCTCAAGCAATTGATGTATGTAGATGCCAAAATTCTTGATTTCTGTACCCAAACGAATAGACAAATAGTTATAGCCATTGAAAGCGGAGGTCCATGGTAGATAATTCAACTCAGTTTCCAAGTACTCAAGTATGGCCAAAGTAAGATCGTAACTAACAACATTTGCACGTGCCAATTGAAATAAATCATCAACAATTTGAGCGCGATTCAATTCATGTATGCCACCCCATTCGGAGCTGAGTAAGGCGTGGTGAATTTGATGCCAATTTGCGGTATCATAATTGACGCGATAATAACCAGTCTCTTGAATATTTGCAATTACCCAGCTTACAGCCTGTGTAAAGGATTCTCTTTTTGTTGTTTTAGAAGCTTCCAAGAAAAGTTTTGGTTCTGTTGCGTTGAAGTTGTTCTCAACACTAGTGGTATATGTGAAGGGAATTGTGTACAGCAGTTCTGGATTAGAACCATCATTGGATTTCAAGAGGAAACGTGTTTGATTAATAGTCATGCTCTTTCCGTCATCTGATACATTAACAGTCACAACTGGGTAACCGACTTGTTCAGTGAAGCTTTTGAAGACAAGAGGTGCCTGGACGCTTGTGGCTGCAGGCCAGTGTTTCTGCCACATTGCCAGAAGGTCATTTGGTACAGCGTTTTTATTCTTGCTAGTTGATTAGGTACAAATAATGTTTGTTACATATGAAAATCTTATTTATATGTGTAGATATTTCGAATAGTTGAACGTAATCGTACAAGAATATACATGTAAAACAAAAGAATATATAAGTATATACAATTAACTTACTAAGTCGTCAGATATTCTTGCAATGAATTTTGGAAATTCTCTTCACCCATGGCATATTTAATCATGCGAATAACTGAGCCTCCCTTATTGTATGCGATACTATTAAACATGCCGCTGGGATTGCTTTGTATATTGGGATCTTCATTGGTCATTGGATTTGTGTTACTGGTGGAGTCTATGTCCATTACAGATTGCAGCTGCTCAACAACAAATTGTTGATCCAAATGAAAATCGGTTTCAACCTATGAACCAAATGTTGATAAATTTAATAAGAACTTGCACATAATTTGCCTTACCTTAGCTGTCATATGGTATTCGAAGTAAGTGGCAAAACCTTCATTCAACCAAGTGTAACTCCACCAATCACAAGTGACTATATCACCGAACCACATATGCGCCTGCTCATGTGCAATAACAGTAGCAATATTCTCTTTGGACTTAAGACTCGACGACATGTGGTCATATAAAAGTGTATCCTCTCGATAGGTTATTAGACCCCAGTTTTCCATAGCTCCTGGTGCAAAATCTGGAATGGCAGCCATGTGCATTTTGCCTATGCCCTGCTCATAGTAGGGCATATTTAGATATTTATCGAATTCACTTAAGATTTGTTGGCCAACGGTAAAGCCGTACTCTGTTTGAGCATAATATTCAGGACGAGCAATAACGCCGAAATTGCCATTAAAACGTTCATTGAATTCAGAAACCAGAAAAGCCAATAGATATGATGACATCGGTGGTGAGCGCTTATAGACATCGATATAGAAATCACTACAAAAAATAATATATAGAGCTTTCAGGTTTACAATTAGTTATCCTATGAATGCAATTTCGCAGATTGTAAATCATTTAATACGAATACATTTTGTTTAGTACTTGAAAGTAAAATCTGAGTGACGTTTGTGATTAAATGATGGGTCCATTCATAAATTTACTTTTAGGAAAACAGAACAATTTCCTGTCAAATAGACTTCGGTGGAAATGATTTGACGGAGTAACATTATGTAAAATTTCTCATAGAAACAGCATTGTTTGTAAAAATCATAATTTTATTCTGTTCTTGTTAATTTACGGGGAAGGTGTGCCTGTATCAAAAAAATATATTAAGAAATCACAAGTTCATCTATTGTGAAAAAACCAGCATGTCTAGAAACACTACGTCCCCTTGTGAATCCAGAAAGTATATTGACACAAGCATCAAACCTACAGTCAAATGATTTATGTATTAGGAACATGATAATCTTCGCACTAGAGCCGTAGGACTTTTTCTAAACTAGAAGTTTCACAATCGCTCTTGGAGTAGTAGGCAATATTCTACAAAATTATCACAGCACGATTCAATTCCACATTTAAAAATGTATTTTTTCAAGAAGTGCAAAATACATTTTTAAATAGCAAAATTTTTTTTAAAAACAAATTTCATTAACAAAAAAGTATTTTTTTTCTTAAAGATCACAAAAAATCTAATGGAATCACTAATTACAATTCCTAACTTACAAATGAAATCTAAGTACTGAATTTTCATAAGAAACGTTCGTTGGTAAAATTATGAAAATTACCAACGTTGGGCCTCTGTATTTTGGAAACTAATAATGTTGGAGCAAATTTCTCCTGGAATTTAATCGATCTATACTAGAACGAGATCAAAGAATAAAAAATTTTACCCCTTATATGTCTTTGACGACCATAAGCTTTTGAAATGTGATCCAATGAACTCAAAGAATGACTAAATATCCGAAAATTATAAAATATGAGCCTGAAGGAAGTCCAATTTATTTAAAAAATATTTTTTTATGTTACATGAATAATTAATGTCTTATTTAAAACTATAAGTAAACCCTATACTTAATCCACTTTTATATCGAATTTACGTTAAAAATATTCAAAAGTTGATATTCCTGCTTGCTTTTGTAACATAATAAAAATGATTTCGTGTTAAGCCTTTTTAGAAGAATATTTTCGTATTTGGGACACATGTGTCCCCTGGTTGTTAAAGTGATATGAAGCCTTAATTCGAAGATTTCCTGGCTTTCCAGAATTAATTAACTTCGTTGTTGGATCGATAATATGTTTTTTTTTTTTATATTCACTATGTAACTACATTGAATAATTTTGAGCCATAAATCTTAATTGTTGTACAGTTTCCTGCTGCTAAAATTACTCCTGAGTTTCTTTTAAAACTATTAAATTTTGAGACAACTACAATGATAAGAATAGCACTTGTGTCTTTTAAAAAAATTAAGTTTATTTTGTTTGACGAATATAAAATGACGACGAGTTGGGTTAAAATGTATTCTTTTATGTGTCGTCGGCATAATGGGTGCATTTAGTTTAAATTGTTATTATAATTTCTAGTTCTAATGTTTTTCAGAAAATAACAATGAAAGATTTATTGTGATACCAGCAAAAATTTTCATTAAAATTAATTTGAAAAGGTTCTTCATGACATGCTTTTGAATAGGATTTTAATTGAGACATTTTTTCTGATCAGTAATTTACTTTTTGAAAATGTTTTGCGTCACAAACTATTGTTTTCGTCTCAATCTTAGTATTGACGTTTGAGATTAATTGTATTAATTTAAGGACATGCTATCTCTGAAACCGTCAGGCTTTACGTATTTTTTTTTTTTAAGAGTAGAACCACAAAAAATTATATTTTTTTTTGTAAACAAAAATCTCAGTTTTGCGCTGATTTTTGTCTCCTACCTCAATTGCAACCTCCAATATCGTTATCATAAATTAAGTAATTTTTTTTCTTACCCATGGCGTATTGTACTATGAATGCGTGTATTACTGTATGACTTCATGCTCTTGTGACGTATGATGGTGACATCAAATGTAGCCTTAAAATTGGGCTCATCAAATGATGGGAAAGCGCGACGTGCACGTATTGTTTCGAATTGAGTGGCGCCCAACCATCTGTATATATGAAAAAAATACTAGGCATAAGTTGGAAGATAAATACATATGTAGTAGATTTAGGCGGTTTAACAAATCGAACAAATGATTCTTGATTTAGCCTAGAAAAACATTAAAAAAAAAATTCTTTTACTCTTAAAGGCATGTAGAACATGAGCAGTTTACTTAGTTTTGTATATGGTATATACCATATATTAGAAAAACATTCAAAAAAAGACTCGACATAATAGTATCAAACGAATACTGTTTATTACTAAACAGAAATCATTTGGCTCAATTTTTGTATTAAGTTATTAAATAAAAGTTTATATAGTATATTCGTACCAAACTATATTTTTCTTATAGATTTTTCTTACTCTGCCTATTTTATCCCTTCACTGGTTCCGTATTTTTTTAAAAAAACTACTTTAATTAAGGCTTTCATGTATTTATAATAACAAAATTTAAGAAGTCGCTCTGGAGCTAGCTTTTTGGAATTATTTTTTTTTCAAATAATAATTGTAGAGCTAAGCTATTACAGTTATAAGCCTTCTTAGCTACTTAGCTTACAGCTTTAAATCAAGCAAAAGTTTATTAAAAATATATTTTGTATATTAAAAAATTATGCTTGTATTTTTTTATAATTTTTTCTTAGCCTTGGGGGTAATACAATGAAAAGAAAAGCTATTTAATTTATTTGAACTGTTCCATATTGAAATAAAAGTAATTAATGTTCCAACTTAAATGTGAGCTATAGTTTATTTTTAGGCAATCCCCAATATATGTTGGTAAGCTGAACTCTTTTGAAAGTCTCTAAGACTCGTTAATCGTGTTTTGTATGGGAAAGTATTTCGTTCTGCAAGTTTTGGCCAAATAGAAGATCACAATACATAGTAACAAGATTTTGCATCAAATTATTTGAAAAAACTCAGCCAATAGATTTTAAATGATGATTTAAGCTTCAAACTGCATAGCAGTAATCGATTCTTGGGTGAATCAGTTAAAAAAAAAAAAACAATATTTTATGATTTCTTTCTAATTTGAGAGTTCTACGCTTCTTTGGAAAAATATTTTATTTCTCAATGAAATTTCAATAATTTATTTTGAATTTTCACTAATTTAACACATTCAGATTCAATTGCTGTCAATAAAGAACTGTGAGCGCAAACGTGTTAACAAGTTAAAGAAATATATAGCAGCCGCCAATATCTTTCCAATGATGCCATAAAAACAATAATCATGCGGAAATTAACTGAGACGAAAGGAATGTCAGTATTATGCCGAAATATTTTGGGAATGATCATAAAACTACAACTAATTTTTAGACGAAAACAGCAAACATTTTTTTTTTAACATGGGGCGTTTCAAATAAATTGAGCATAAATTTTTTTTTGCTTAACTCTCTAAAAAGTGAAATAGTGTAAAAATAATCCGAATTTGATTTTTAAGGTGAAACTTTTTTTTATGAGCCGTCTTAATATACTTATTGGGTATTACCTGCCAAAATGAAAGTACTGGTGTTTGAGATCTCTGATATCAATAATTTTATTTTGTTGGTAGTATTTGACTACTTGATGATTTATTATAAATCACTAAGTTGAATCATTGTTGAATCATTGCTATAATTATTCAAAAGTTTTTATACATTAAAAAGTTAATTTTTAAAATGTTTTTTACTTCTGTAACTATCAACTTTACGAAGAAAGTTGTTTTAACATAAAATATTAGGAAGTAGCTGGTCTTTGGAAAAAACAAACAATCCCTTTGATTCGTTATCTTTGGATGCTTTGAGATGAACTTGAAAATTCGCCAACATTGAAAGTTCGATATATTTAATTTTATAGTTATGATTTTTTTGATATGCACAGAAAAACAATGAAAACTGCATAAAAAAAACATATAAAAACATATCAAAACTGAAATGGCATGTTAAAATCTTATATTTTAATTTTTAAAAAGTGTTATTTATGTTGAAAATTTTTCACTTAAGTGCGAGATCTCCTTTCGTTTTGGTTAATAATGCCCCATTTGCTTGCGTTAACAAAAATTATCATAACAAACTTTGTCACATTTTGCTGATCTGTATAGGAACTGCGATAGAAACCATACATGTCATCACTCATGGATCCAGCATATTTGAAGTGTAATGTATAAGTAGCGCCAACAGTGAGGTTACTGGCCAAAGCGTAGGTTCTCTTGTCAGTAATTTCATCAATGACAGGATTTGCTGGCAATTGTGTTATAGCAGCTGGTGCCGCTGTATTCCAATATTCACTTAATGTGTAGTTAAGATATTTTGAATGGATAACCAATGTTCCAGTGACAGCAGTTGTTGTTATATTAATGTAAACTTCACCATCGAATGTAAAACGTTTAGCATCATCCTCAAGTAAATATGGACGCAATGTTATATTATAGGCTGATGGTTTAATCGTGGTAGGTAAACGAAAATCTAGATCGGCAAATGGTTGAGGAACTGCTTCATCAATCGGCGCTGCAGCAATACAAGCAAAAGCACATAATAATGCTGCTAATATGGCAGTTGAATGAGTAACGAGAATCTGAAATGGTACATATGTATGTATGTGATATATTTCGATATGATATGGATTGACTGTAGTTAATAAGCCAAAGCTCTAACTAAAGCCATACAAATAAGATATGAAATAAAGAAGTGTTAGTTTGCTGATGTACCACCATATTTGAACATAAATTAAACTCTTAGTGGCTTACTTTTCTAAAATTTTAACATTTAAAATCGTACGAAATGTTTCATTTAACGCCGGAAAATTAAGTCCGAAATTAAGAAATAAAATATTTTGCTTCTAGTGACAGTTCCAATTGATGACCATTTTAAAGCGGTCGAAAGAGCTAACTCGAAATGTATATCATAAGCCGATAATCATTTCATGTAAAAAATTGAACAGAAAGAAGGGAAAACAAGTTAACTTGCTGTCGAATAGATCATCACATGAAAACAAATTTGATTTTTAAAATAAACTTTTTTGAAGTGAAAACTTCTTATGGCACGTTGTGCGGCTGAGGAAAAAAGTATAATTTCGCGACACCGACCGTCATCGGGAAGACTTGGGAAACGAACTCGATTTTGGAATTTTGAAGACTTGGGAAACGAACTCGATATTGGAATTTTGAAGACTTTTGAAACGAACTCGATTTCAGAAATTTGAAGACTTGGGAAACGAACTCGATTTCAAATTTGGAAGACTTGGGAAACGAACTTGATTTTGGAATTTTGAAGACTTGGGAAACGAACTCGATTTTAGAATTTCGAAGACTTTGGAAACGAATTTGATTTCAGAAATTTGAAGACTTGGGAAACGAACTCGATTTCAAATTTGGAAGACTTGGGAAACGAACTTGATTTTGGAATTTTGAAGACTTGGGAAACGAACTCGATTTTAAAATTTTGAAGATTTGGAAATTTATAAAATTTATACTTTTAGGTGCTATTAATAATTTGCCCCTAAAAGTAGGCAACACTTGCTGACAAATTTCAAAAAGAACGCCTAAAAGTAGGTAACGATTTTAAAAATTTCAGATAATGTGTCCTAATTTTAGGTGCTATTTTTGAAATTCGTCGGAAAGTGTTGCATACTTTTAAAGCGGCTCTCACACGATCAATATTACTGACAGTATAATTACTGACAGTATTTACATTACTGTCAGTGTACCACTCACACGGTCAGTATTGTTTATTGTCAGTAATCAGTTTTTTTGACATTCGACTGGTGAAGGTGCGAACTATGCTCCGGCTACGTGACCGACAGCCGAAAATGGCATGCCACTTTTTGGGGCAGATTCCATCCAAACTTGCACCACGCCTCCAGCTAGGCATCGGACGACCATACCCTTGGACGCAATGTTCCATGCCACTGAATGAGGAACTTTTTCAAGTTTCTTTCAAGTTTCGCTGCCTCAGCGTCTATCTGCCACAAAATGGGGCATGCCACGCCCCCTCCCAGGATTTTGCCGTCCCGTGCCTACTTGCACCCTCTGACCAACTTTCAGCCGGATCTGCCGCAAAAAGTGGCATGCCACTTTTCTGTGCAAATAATACTGATGAACTGTCAGTATTCACCTCACACCATCAGTATTACTGTCAGTATTTAAAAACTTCGTCAGTAATATCCGATTTTTTCATCAGTCATCAGTATCGTTTTTCTATACTGACAGTACATCAGTACTCACCTCATACGATCAGTAATACTGTCAGTATGCAAAATACTGTCAGTAATATTGATCGTGTGAGGGCCGCTTAATACTGATGGTGTGAGGTGAATACTGACAGTTTATCAGTATTATTTGGGGCAGATCCGGCTGAAAGTTGGTCAGAGGGTGCAAGTAGGCACGGGACGGAAAAATCATGGGAGGGGGCGTGGCATGCCCCATTTTGTGGCAGATAGACGATGAGGCAGCGAAACTTGAAAGAAACTTGAAAAAGTTCCTCATTCAGTGGCATGGAACATTGCGTCCAAGGGTATGGTCGTCCGATGCCTAGCTGGAGGCGTGGTGCAAGTTTGAATGGAATCTGCCCCAAAAAGTGGCATGCCATTTTCGGCTGTCGGTCACGTAGCCGGAGCATAGTTCGCACCTTCACCAGTCGAATGTCAAAAAAACTGATTACTGACAATAAACAATACTGACCGTGTGAGTGGTACACTGACAGTAATGTAAATACTGTCAGTAATTATACTGTCAGTAATATTGATCGTGTGAGGGCCGCTTTACTGTCAGTATTTAAAAACTTCGTCAGTAATATCCGATTTTTTCATCAGTCATCAGTATCGTTTTTCTATACTGACAGTACATCAGTACTCACCTCATACGATCAGTAATACTGTCAGTATGCAAAATCCTGTCAGTAATACTGATCGTGTGAGGGCCGCTTAAGGGTAAATTATTAATAGCGCCTAAAAGTAGGCAACGTTTTTTGAAAAAATTGGCCCATGAAAGTATGTAATTTTGTGGAAAAAATTTTTAAATTTGTAGCATACATATGTTGACTTCCGGTTAGTTGTTGCTCAGTAAGCAAATTTTTCTCTGCTAGCGCAGCCGAAAGCAGAGCCAGCAGCCCAAAGCAGAGAAAAATCTGAAATACCAGGCCACCTTGAACCAGCAGCAAGCAAATTTGGTTTTTTGAAAAACTTGAAAACGTTATATCTCGGCTATTACTAAACCGATTTAGACAAATGAGGTGTAAGAGTTTTTTTTAAGAACAAGCAGATTTTTTTGAAGTCATTTGTATTATGATTAACTGTCACAAGATGGCGTTTTAAGCAGTTTGAATATTCTAACAGCCAGAACTCGGCAACGAATAAGCCGATTTTGATAAGTGTGGTGTCATAGTGTCTGTTAGAAGAAGCAGATTTTTATCTTAAGTTTAAGAAAAATTATGTTTAAGCTATTTAGTCACAGGTCCAGGTACTTTTTTTACCTGATTTTTTCTTATACTTACATAATTCGCAATGATGTGTCTTACTGCAATCAGAATAAATTTTTGTTTTTAAACATAAGGAGTACTTAGCTCAAATTTAATTATTCACAGTTGAGGCTACTGAGCCGAATATACTTCTTCCAGCAATTTTTGAAGTGAAAACTTCTTATGGCAGGTTGTGCGGCTGAGTAAAAAAGTATAAACTCGTGTCACCGACCGTCATCGGGATTCCCCGTCATGAATGCGATGGTAAAATTTTAATGTTCTATTGTTTCTTTTAAATAAAAAATATTCCAAGTGGAAGACAAAAAGCAAAGCATACACATTAACTGTCACATTTAATTCTCATTCAACGATTGTTATGCTTACATGTTTGTTTCTTTCAATGTCCGCGTTGTTGCGTTGACAAATTGAGAATGAGAGCGAGAGTAAAATTTGAATACATATAAAAAGAAAACGCACACATACCAATTAACGCACTAACTTGCCATTAAACGATTTGTTTTCACTTCTGTCGGCACTCCCGGAGTGCAACCCACCGTTTTTTTTTTTTTTTTTTTTGCAGAAATTGCCATTTTCACTCTACAATGGAAATAATTAGTCAAAAAATATATATGACCTTAAGAATTAAGTGGAAACTAAAACATAGCAATTTTTGGTAATAAAGACCGAAAAAAAAACTGAGTGACTTCTGATGATTTACCACACCAACTTGAAAACATCATAGCTCAGTCAAGTGTCAACGTACAATAGACCGGATCGAAATTTAGATTCATCCAGAGACCGACTCAAAAGTTAGAAGGACCCTATATATGAGTCATTTTTTTTTTTGTTCCAAGAAAAACCAATGGAGTACTTTTGTTTCTCCTGAATCCGGTCCTTTTTGGCTAAGAAAACGTGTTTTTTGCTCGTAACACACAGAATGGATACCCAAATTTACTTCAAAAATAAAGATTGCGTTTATGGAAACAATTTGACGTTAAAAAATTTAAAATTTTTTTCTGTTAAAGATAATTTTTAGTCCCAAAATATGTTTTTTTCACATTTTTTATATGGAAAAATCGAATTATCTCTGCACTAGCTTAATCAACATTAAGATTGAGATTCAGCATTAAACTGTAAAAATTATGGAGTAGCAATGATAAATAACATGTTTATATGAGCTGTACTGCCCTCAGAAGGGTAAAGGGTGTAACTCAAAAAAAAAAAAAAAAAATGCGTTTCGAAATAACTGATGTTTTGTTTATTTCAATTTGTTGAAATATCTGTAAGATTAAGAAGCATATGAACATTTGCTTCTGAAGGAAGGCAGTGTAGCACCAAAACAAAATTAGTTTTTTTTTTAATTACTTAATTAGTTTGGAAACCTTTTTTTATGTAATTTTTTTTTCTTAAAATTCTTTACGTTTTTTAAAAGAAAGAAATTGTAATGTCACAAAGGTCTTACCATAATAAAACACTCGATGGAAATTTGTATTACTCGTATAAGCCTTTTGTACTGTAATGCTTAATATTTTTTTGACGACTGATTTTAGTCTTAGTATCGATTATTATTTATTGAGCCTAATCTAATATTTTTGTTTTACTACCTAGTCTAACTGTTAAATTACAGGCTATATAAATAAGTTGTTGGATTTTATTAACTGATTGCGATCTGATAGTGTTAGGAATATCGTACTGTAGCTCAGCCTTCAAAAGTTTATAAGATTATGCTTGATGGGTAAAATATATGTTACTGGATCAAGCACACACTTATTGAAAGAAAATCGTGTAAGAAATATTTTTAAAATTTTTAAAAATTTTCTTTACAGTGAAATCCTGCTTATGAAATACTCGAACTTTTTGTTTGCATCTGTATTTGTTTTGAATTTTTGATATTTTTAAGAAACGATTTTACTTAAAAGTTTTGGAACTTAGATACGTTGCGCAGTGAATTTACTTCATTACGGTTACAAAATATGGAATATTTCTTACAAATGAAACTTCATACATGTATATCAAGGTGATTAAAAAAAATATCTGTTTTCACTAAGTTTTTAGAATGTATGTAAATGGGGTCTCCCAAAACCTACTTTTACTTTGATAGAATAACTATCGAAAGTAACGACATGCTAAAGTACAAAAATCATCCCCTCGTAATCAGTATTGAAATACTATGTTTAATCAGAATGCACGATGTATTGGTTTTCAGAAACGCCGTTATTGGTGCTTTGGGCTAAAGGACATATTTGCCGCTCCCCCCCGTGGGAAAAAATTTGAAATTTTCATAAGAAAAAAAGGTTCATCGGATTTTCTTTCCGCGTGTTTCATCAAATATTCAATGGAAGTGCAAATATCAATGAATATTGAGGAAAATTTACCGGCCTGAAGCCGTTGCACTCAACGAGGCTGCTCCCTTCGCCCCTTTCTAGCTCCGCTATTGAATAGCCTGCAATACCTTTCAGGGCATATTACTGTTAAATGTAACGTAAAATATCATATCCAACGTACTATGTGATATGCTTCTCTGCACCACACTGATCAGATTCAATTGCTTCCACTCTAAGAGATTGACTACGTACAAAATATTTTCGTTAATGCAAATCCTGGTTAAAAACAATGAGCTTCAAATTGATATCCAAAGACTGGAGCACGGCAGAGCTTAGAACTCCAACAAAAATCTAATAACAACCAACATTTATGTATTGTCTGGGGAAAAATTGTTGCTTAAATAGCTACAGTTGGAGGTTGTCAATGAGTTTATTTACCCTGGCGAATCTTAGTGGAAATCCGAAAGATTAAAGCCTATTAAATTCAAGAGATAACTAGGCCTAACGGAACAACACTGGTACCGGATTCGAGTTCAGTGAACCAAAACGTATGTGAGGCAAAGTGTGTTCCAGTTTCGAATTAATCTCCGCGTTCTGAAGAATCCGGCACATTATTAGTAAGTCGTGAATGATTGACATGAAAAAAACTTTTTTAGAATTTCTTTATTTTTCTTTAAATATATATTAATAATACTTAATGTAATGTTTTTTTCATTTTCTTTTAAAATTAATTCTTGATATTACATTTTATACTGAGCTCCAGTTCGAGTTTTTGATTATTTAACAATACTGGAATTTGTTGTATTTAGTTAAATATGTTAGAAACAATTTGAGTGTGATGGTCAAGTACCAGCATAGTCTTTGATTTATGAAATAGAAGTTCAGGGACCATCAATGTTGCCATTTAGCGCAGAAGCATGTTGAAGAGCGCCACGAATGCTATCGTGAGCGCAGTGAACGATTTAATGGCACTGGCACTGCCCTTAGCACGTTTTTCCAAATATTCCTTGAATGTACCCATTCTGTCACTGGCCCACGCGAGATTTTCAGCAACCGTTGTCTCAGCTGCTTTCAAAGTAGCTGCAGCGGTATCGAATTTGTCCTGGTTTGCTGTATTGAAATCTTCCAATTTTTTCTTTTGGCTTTCCTCAGTGAAACGGGATGCAATATTGGCAATAACATTCGCGACTGCAGAGTAGCTGCCCAAGCTGCAACATAATTGAGAAAAGTAAATTGTAAAAATTTTAAATTATTTACTTTTATGTATAAGTATTCCATATAACTTACGCTTCTGCAAGCTTGTCGAAATTCCCAGTAACTAGATCAAAAACTGGCGTGACATTTTCATTGTTCTCAGTGTACAAGCTGGACAAGGCTGCTGACTTATCTTGACGTCTGATATCATCACTGATTATATTGTTAAAATGTTTTTCGATTAAATTTTGTGCTTTGACACACCCAAGTGTGTTCAAAATGAGAACCTGTTCAGTGGCAACTGTTTCAGTTTTGAATTTATTGAAGAGGATGTCATAATCATTTTCGGTACCCTCACGCATGGAGGAGCAATAGACGACAGTACGTATATTAGCTGGTACTGGTGTTGACTGCAAATTGTCAAAACGTAATTTGGCCTGATTGATACAATTCTCGTTACCATATTTGCAAGACCAGGATAAAACATTAACTCGATTGAAAATTTCAAGAGATGTATCATTTGACTTTTCATCGAACCCAAGCTGATTGTATGCTTTCTCAAGTAACTGACGTATGTAGATACCGAAATTCTTGGTTTCTGTGCCCAAACGAATAGACAAATAGTTATAGCCATTGAAAGCAGAGGTCCATGGTAGATAATTCAGCTCAGTTTCCAAGTACTCAAGTATGGCCAAAGCAAGATCGTAACTAACAACATTTGCACGTGCCAATTGGAATAAATCATCAACAATTTGAGCGCGATTCAATTCATGTATGCCACCCCATTCGGAGCTGAGTAAGGCGTGGTGAATTTGATGCCAATTTGCGGTATCATAATTGACACGATAATAACCAGTCTCTTGAATGTTGGCAATTACCCAGCTTACAGCCTGTGTAAAGGTTTCGGTTCTAGTAGTCGGTGAAGCATCTAAGTAAAGCTTGGGATCTGTTGTGTCGAAGTTTTTCGCCTCACTGGTGGTATATGTGAAGGGAATTGTGTACAGCAGTTCAGGATTAGAGCCATCATTCGATTTCAAGAGGAAACGTGTTTGATTAATGGTCATGCTCCTTCCGTCATCTGATACATCAACAGTTACAACTGGGTAACCGACTTGTTCAGTGAAGCTTTTGAAGACAAGAGGTGCCTGGGCGCTTGTGGCTGCAGGCCAGTGTTTCTGCCACATTGCCAGAAGATCATTTGGTACAGCGTTCTTGTGTTTGCTAATTCAGATAAAGTATGAAATGAGTTCAGTGAAAATTGTATTGTAACCTCTAATATTATTTAGATACTTTGAATTTTCAAACCAAATGTTATAAAATATAAACGTTTCTAGATATTTATTATTTACTTACTAAGTCGTCAGATATTCTTGTAGTGATTTTTGGAAGTTTTCTTCACCCATAGCATGTTTTACCATGCGAATAACAGAACCACCTTTATTGTATGAGATGCTGTTGAACATTCGGCTTAAATCGCTTGGGGAATTCGTATTCTCATCGCTCATTGGGTTTGTGTTGTTGGTGGAATCCATGCCCATTACAGGTTGAAGTTGAGCTACTACAAATTGTTGATCCAAACGGAAATCGGTTTCGACCTGTAAGTCAAATATAAATAGTTTATGAAATATTTGAAGAAGTTTGTTTCCAATCTTTTCGATCTTTACCTTAGCAGTCATGTGGTATTGGAAGTATGTTGCAAAACCTTCATTTAACCAAGTATAGCTCCACCAATCACAAGTGACTATATCACCGAACCACATATGTGCCTGCTCGTGCGCAACAATTGTCGCAATAGATTGTTTGTAATTGAGACTGGACGATTTTGAATCATATAAAAGTGCACGTTCTCTATAGGTTAATAGACCCCAATTTTCCATAGCACCAGCCGAAAAATCCGGTATAGCAGCCATGTGCATTTTGTCTATGCCCTGCTCATAGTAGGGCATATCTAGATATTTATCGAATTCACTTAGAATTTTTTTACCAACAGTTGAACTGTATTCAGTTTGAGCATAGTATTCAGGACGTGCAATTACACCAAAATCACCGTCGAAGCGCTCATTGAATTCCGAAACAAGGAAGGCGAGTAGATATGTTGACATTGGTGGCGTGCGTTCATAGACATCAGTATAGTAATCTCTGAAAGGTATAATTTTTCAATCATAAGACGTTCAAATATTTAATAGCAAATGATTTATAAGCTATTGATTCGAATTCAGATGAAAATTTCTAAATACAATTGATATAATAAATCTGGGGAAGTTAAGTCCTTAATAAATGCAACTTTCCGTTGTTGTTGAATATTAGAATTTTAGTCAATCAACTTCTGTTGTCTTATCAACCAAGAATGCAATATCCAAGTATTTTACTGCAATATCCAAAAAGAAGCATTGTTGTTTCAACCCTGTTTTTAGATGGAGCTACGTAGATTTCGTTTATATTATAATGTCATGATTCATAAACCTTATATACAGCCTGTTACAGAAGCCCGCACCCAACCAGTCGCAGACTGTCACATTTCCAGAACCGGCACATAAGAGGTTATGTGATATAGGTCTGCATAAGTGCACTCGGAACGATCATCATATAAACTTCCGAATTCAATAAGCTTCGAGTGCTTGAACTTGTAGAGCATTTTATTTGCGATTTACTTGGAAGTGCAGCACTCACCTCTCCCACTTGGTGGTTTGTGATTTGTGGATTTTGTGCACAAGGGCTCAATGAAATCGCAACGTGGCTAGTGGCTTGATGGTCGTTTCTAGTGCAGTCATGCAGACCTCTATCACGTAACACCTTATGAGTTGGTTCCGGAAATGTGACAGCTTGGCTTTGGGTGCGGGTTTCTGTAACATGGCATGGATATGGGTCAAAAACATTCATTCTCCACCCTAAGTTCAACCTTTTCCGATCGATTGGAGCAAAAGTTTTTTTTTTCTCAAAAATTGGTTAATAACGACCCTTTCCAGAGTCCGGAGCCTCACTAAGTGATATCAAAAATCGATTTTCGACCACTCTTCATCGATTGGTGCAAGACGGATTAGTCTCGTTGTCGAAATAGTCTCGTTGTCGAAATCCATTTGTTAAAGAACTTGACAAATTGTTACACGCGAGTATAATAAATTTTTTTTGATACAATGTTGCTTTTTTCTTCGCAACTGTATATGTAATTGTCTTCACTCTTTTGAAGATTTCACTTTGACAGAATTATCAATAATGTTAATGGATTGTTTGGCTTTAAAGTAAGAACTATTTCAGAATATGCAGACTAAGTATGGTGCAAAAGCAGTTCATACTTTATTGTCTGTTCAGTCCCTCATGGGATCAAACTGTTCATTTACATCCTTATGAAAAAAAGGCTATGCTATGCCTCATTTAATATTTAACTGCTAAGGGCGTATTTTTAACAAATGAGCTACACCATAATATACTGAACGAATAATGTGCCACTTGTGACATTTTACAACAAATACGTCGTTTTTCTTAAGAAAAATATGCACACGTGCACTCACCACCGCTACGCACATTTTTATTGCAGTCGTTTTTCTATACGCGCTACGCACGTGATTTTTATACCCTACACCGAGGGAATATTCACTTTGTCCTTCCGTTTGTAACACATAGAAGGAGGCGTGGCAGGTATGGAGAAGTATAGATATTCTTGATCAGCGTCACCACCTGAGTTGATTTAGCTATATCCGTCTGTCTGTCGGTCTGTCTGTCTGGGCGTGGCACAACCCTTAATTTTAACCTTTATACCACCATATCTCGTAAGCTGTGCAAGATATTGTTATGAAATTTGGTATACGGGTACATTTCAAATATATCTTGAATTGTGATAAAAGTGGGCGGACTCGTAGAAGTGGGCGTGGCTCTTTTCAACAGTTAAAAATTTTGATTCCATATGTCTCAAAAGTGGCTCAAAGGATTTTCATAAAAATTTTAGAGATGATGCCACTGAAAGCAGTCATCAACACAAGCTCTGCCACTTTACTGAAAGAACACGTTGAAGGGCGTGGCACAGCCTACAATATTTATAAACGTTATATTGAGAGAACTAAAAACGTAATCGTTATGAAATTTGATAAGGCAGATATACTTGCTAGAAGGTATGTTTTTGCAAAAATTTGGCGCAATGGAGCATGTGGGCGTGGCACCTCCCATACAAGCAAAAAACGTTTACTGTTATAGATAGTGTGCTATGAGAGTAATCTTCATAAAATTTGGCTTAGAGGTGTCGGCTGCTATGGGCTTTGAAAATAAATGAGAATTGACGAGATTGCGGTAGTGGGCGTGGCACCTCCTATATTACCATAAAGTTACAATCGCTTTAATGATTGAACTATTGCAGCAATTGGTATGAAATTCAATTTAGGTAGTTTACTTGTTATGAGGTACATATATCTGAATCAAAAGTGGGTGAAATAGCACGAGTGGGCATGTCACTCCCCATACAAGTAAAATACTTTAAGTGGCATATATTTCGAAATATGTGATCAATCATACTAAAATTTGGTGAAAGAGGGTTGCTTATAAAAAGCTATTTCTGGATAAAAATCGGACCACATTACACCAGTGGGTGTGTTACTGCCCTAAATTTTAAGACTAATTACGGCATATATAGCAAATTATACAACCTATTGGGCTAAGATTTGGTATGTGAATGTCAATGACGAATATGATTTAGTAACCCAAAAGTAGGCTGAATTGGAGAAGTGGGCGTGGCAAATTTAAATTTCTTAGTTTTTATTCGATTTTTTTCAATATTTTCCATATTCTTTTGACTTTATCAACCTTTTAACTTTTTCCAATACATCCCATATGTATTCGTTTGACTTTATCAACCTCTTTCTTTTTCTTCATTATTTTCTTTATTTTTAAGACTTTTTCAGCGATTTTGAACTATTTCAACTTTTTTGAGCGTTTTAATATTATTTCGACATTTTTAAGCATTTTTCATATATTTTCGACATTTTGAATTTCTTTCAACTTTCTTCAATGGTTTCCATATTTTTTCGACCTTTTCAGTCTTTTACAACTATTTCAACATTTTTCAACTTCTGGCGACCTTATTACATTTCAAATTTTTTTTTTCGACTTATTCAACCTCTTCAACATCTTTTAACATTTATTTAAAAGCGACTTTCGGTGCAGTGTAGGGTATGTATGTATCGGCCGGGCCGAAGATAACACCTTAACTTGTTATTATTGTTATTGTTGCATCATTCAGAAAAAATCAAAAAATCGAAACGAGCGAACAAGGAAACAACAATGCGCACATTGAGGACAACTTCTCTCGTTTCATTCGATCAGTGTACTTTTATATCTACACTAATGTTGCTCTTGTTTGCTTCTTGAAATTGGTTTAAAGTTTATTCTGAATTTTTCTTTTGCTATTGAAGTCGAATTTATAGTTTTGTTTTGTTTTCTGTTTTTGCAATTTTTGTTTTTAATACTTTTGTTGGTGGTGGCGTTGTTACAAAAGAAGTGGAAGACCGTCTCTTCAATTTCCGGATCTTAAGCATACTCTGTAGAGGTTGCCAAAGTCAGATGTGAGGCAAAGCAGGTAATTGCATCAGCCTAAATTTTCATTTTGAGACTATATGATGGCTAAGCCGATCGTAAAAGCTTGAAATTTAAGCTTAGGCTACATCTTCCTTTGCTTACCCTTCACTTATGGTGTTAATAATACGTGTATTAGCGTTTGTCTTCATGCTCTTATGACGAATAAGTGCCAGATCAAATGTAGCCTTAAACTTGGGCTCATCAAATGATGGGAAAGCACGACGCGCAGAAATTGTCTCGAATTGGGTTGAGCCCAACCATCTGTGTATTAATAAAAAACAAAATTAGTTCGAAAATGTATGCAAAAAGAAATGATCACAATCTACTTTGTCGCGTTGTTGCTATCTATGTAGGAACTGCGGTAGAAACCGGCCATATCATCATCCATGGATCCTTTATATATGAAATGTAATGTATAGATAGCTCCAACAGCAAGATTACTCGTCAAAGAATAGACTCTCTTGTTGGTAATTTCATCAATGAAAGGAGTTGGCAATGATATTTTAGTATTTGTTGCTGTATTCCAATATTCACTTAATGTGTAGTTAAGATTTTTTGAATGGATAACCAATGTTCCAGTGATAGCAGTTGCTGTTATATTAATGTAAACTTCACCATCGAATGTAAAACGGTTAGCATCACTTTCAATTAAATATGGACGTAGTGTTATATTGTAAGCTGATGGCATAATCGTGAGAGGTAGACGATAATCTGGATCAGCAAATGCACTTTTTTGCAAATATTCCTTGACTGTACCCATTCTATCGTTGGACCATGCGAGATTCTCAGCAACTGTTTTTTCAGCTGCTTCCAAAGTGGCTGCAGATGCACCAAATTTCGCCTTATTTGCTGAATTGAAATCTCTCAAACTTTGTTCTTGGCTTTCCTCAGTGAATCGAGATGCAATATTGGAAATCGCACCCGCGACTGCAGAGTAACTGCCCATTCTGTAATAGAATTGAGAAAATCAAGATGTAAAATTTTAAATTTGTGGTTTTTGTGTTCCATGTAACTTACGCTTCTGCAAGCTTCTCGAAATGTTTAGTAACTAAATCAAAAACTGGTGTGACATTTTCATTGTTTTCACTGTACAAGCTGGACAAGGCTGCTGACTTATCTTGACGTCTGATATCATCACTGATTATATTGTTAAAATGTTTCTCGATCAAATTTTGTGCTTTGACACACCCAAGGGTGTTCAAAACGAGAACCTGTTCAGTGGCAACTGTTTCAGTTTTGAATTTATTGTAGAGGATGTCATAATCATTTTCGGTGCCCTCACGCATGGAGGAGCAATAGACAACAGTGCGTATGTTAGCTGGTACTGGTGTTGATTGTAATTTGTCAAAGTGTAATTTGGCCTGATTAATACAATTTTTGTTGCCATATTTGCAAGACCATGATAAGACTTTCAGACGATTGAAAATGTCAAGAGATGTATCAGTTGATTTTTCATCGAATCCAAGCTGATTGTATGCTCTGTCTAGCTGCTTGCGTATGTGAACGCCGAAGTTCTCGGTTTTTGTTCCCAAACGAATAGCCAAATAGTTATAGCCATTAAAAGCGGCGGTCCATGGCAGATAATTCAGCTCAGTATTCAAGTACTCAAGTATACCCAGAGCAACATCGTAGTCAATAACGTTTGCACGTGCTAATTGGAATAAATCATCAACAATTTGAGCACGATTTAGTTCATGTATGCCACCCCAGTTGGCGGTGAGTAGAGCAAGATGAATTTGGTGCCAATTTGCGGTATCATAATTGACACGATAATAACCAGTCTCTTGAATATTGGCAATTACCCAGCTTACAGCCTGTGTAAAGGTTTCTGTTTTTGTTGTTTTAGAGGCTTCCAAGAAAAGTTTGGGCTCTGTTGCGTCGAAGTTTTTCTCCACACTAGTAGTATATGTGAAGGGAATTGTGTACAGCAGTTCTGGATTAGAACCATCATTGGATTTCAAGAGGAAACGTGTTTGATTAATGGTCATGCTCCTTCCGTCACCTGATACATTAACAGTCACAACTGGGTAACCGACTTGCTCAGTGAAGCTTTTGAAGACAAGAGGTGCCTGGGCGCTTGTAGCTGCAGGCCAGTGTTTCTGCCACATTGCCAGAAGATCATTTGGTACAGCGTTCTTGTATTTGCTATTTCGGACAAGGTATGAGTTCATTTCAGTGAAAAGTATGTTGTAAACTCTTATATATATTCAGATACTTTGAATACTCTAACTTCAAGATATTAATTTTTTACTTACTAAGTCGTCAGATATTCTTGTAGTGATTTTTGGAAGTTTTCTTCACCCATAGCATGTTTTACCATGCGAATAACTGAACCACCTTTATTGTATGAGATGCTGTTGAACATTCGGCTTAGATCGCTTGGGGAATTCGTATTCTCATCGCTCATTGGGTTTGTGTTGTTGGTGGAATCCATGCCCATTACAGGTTGAAGTTGAGCTACTACAAATTGTTGATCCAAACGGAAATCGGTTTCGACCTGTAAGTCAAATATAAATAGTTTATGAAATATTTGAAGAAGTTTGTTTCCAATCTTTTCGATCTTTACCTTAGCAGTCATGTGGTATTGGAAGTATGTTGCAAAACCTTCATTTAACCAAGTATAGCTCCACCAATCACAAGTGACTATATCTCCGAACCACATATGTGCCTGCTCGTGCGCAACAATTGTCGCAATAGATTGTTTGTAATTGAGACTGGACGATTTTGGATCATATAAGAGAGCACGTTCTCTATAGGTTAATAGACCCCAATTTTCCATAGCGCCAGCCGAAAAATCTGGTATAGCAGCCATATGCATTTTGTCTATGCCTTGTTCATAGAAGGGCATATTTAGATATTTATCAAATTCACTTAGAATTTTTTTGCCAACAGTTGAACTGTATTCAGTTTGATCATAATATTCGGGACGTGCAATAACGCCAAAGTCACCGTCGAAACGCTCAGTGAATTCGGAAACAAGAAAAGCGAGTAGATATGTTGACATCGGTGGTGTGCGTTCATAGGCATCAGTATAGTAATCTCTGAAAGGTATAATTTATTCAATTAGAAGCCATTTAAGTAAATGATAAATTAATTCTGTGGTCATAAGCAATAATAGCTTAAGTCGATATATGATCACAAGGCAAAGCAACATTAGTTTTGTGTATAATCATTTGACTTATAAGTCAAATAAATACTATTTCAGATTGTCATCATAAATCGACTTAAGCAGTTATTGCTTGTTGCCACAGAATTTTTGATTCAAGCTCTTGTAAGAATTTCTAAATAAAATTGAAATAATAAATCTGGGGAAGTCAAGTCCTTGATAAATGAAACTTTCCATTGTTATTGAACGATAGTATTTAAATCAAGTAAGTTTTGTTATCAAATCAATTATTCCGTTTTTAACCTAGGTACCTAACCCTCGTCATATTGACGAACATCAGTCAGATATTCACTTCTCTCGTTTTAGCTATCGCGCCTAGCTATAAAATTAGCTAGTAATAAAACCCTTAAACTTCCAAAAAAAAAGTGTTTCACACCACATTTAAAACAACAAAAAATTATGTGTTAGTCAAAATGACGATTGGTTAGCTTTTAAGGATAATTACATAAAGTTAGCTATCTAGGGTTAACGAACGTCAGCAGGTTATGATAATGGCAACAAATGAGTAGAAATGGCCCAGATTCTAAAAAGCACTTTTTCTTGAAGTCTATTTTGAATTAATATTCAAGGAGGAACAATTAAAATTCAAAGGGAGACATAGTTAAAATTGCATTTAAGTTAAAAAAAAAACATGAAAAGTTCCATATAAAGTTAAATAAAAAAAATAGCTATCTGAATTTTAATTGAACAACCTTGAATATTAATTCAAGACAGCCTTAGCTTCAAGAAAAACTATGGCTGAAAGATGTACTCAAAAAAAAAAAAAAAAAAACGAGGCCAGCTAAAAGACCAAATCTGATGGAATTTTACATATACTTGAGATTTTATTTTAAATTGCACCTTATTTTGCTTACCCATCACGTGCGGTGTTAATAATACGTGTATTGGCGTTTGTCTTCATGCTCTTATGGCGAATAAGGGTCAGATCAAATGTAGCCTTAAACTTGGGCTCATCAAATGATGGGAAAGCACGACGCGCAGAAGTTGTCTCGAATTGGGTTGAGCCCAACCATCTGCGTATTAAAAGAAATAAAAAACAGACATTAGTTCGAAAATGTATGCCAAGACAAATTATCATAACATACTTTGTCGCGTTGCTCTGATCTATGTAGGAACTGCGATAGAAACCGGCCATATCATCATCCATGGATCCTTTATATATAAAATGTAATGTATAAATAGCTCCAACAGCAAGATTATTGGCCAAGCTATAGACTCTCTTGTCGGTAACTTCATCAATGATAGGAGTTGGCAATGATATTTTAGTATTTGTTGCTGTATTCCAATATTCACTTAATGTGTAGTTAAGATTTTTCGAATGGATAACCAATGTTGAAGTGGCAGCAGTTGTTGTTATATTAATGTAAACTTCACCATCGAATGTAAAACGGTTAGCATCACCCTCAATTAAATATGGACGTAGTGTTATATTGTATGCTGATGGCTTTATTGCGAGCGGTAGACGATAATCTGGATCAGCAAATGGTTGAGGAGCTACTTCATCGATCGGCGCTGCAGCAATACAAGCGAAAACACATGATAATGTTGCCCATAAGGCAGTTGAACGGACAAGAGACATCTAAAATGTTACGAATATAGAAAAAGTAGCAATTATTAGTTTAAATTTCGTTCCATAACTAAAAACATAATTTTCTTCAAGAAAATACATAATAGTGGTGTTCAGAATAACAAGCATATGCTTCGTTTATGATTTATAATCCGTATATTTACAACAGCATGGAAAAAAATATAAATTTTCATTGACTACTGGTGCATGACAAATGTCAGTTTAAAAACTTAAACAAATATGCAAAAGTTTAAAATGTTCTTAAAAAAATACGCGAATTAATTTATCTGTTGTTTTAAGTTTCTTCTGTTATTTAAGTGATTTTGTGAAGTTATAGTGACATACTGTAAAATTGAAATATACGCTCTTAAAGTCATAAATAAAAGTGAGGTAAGCGATTAACTTTACGTTGTTGTAAACATACAGCGTTGTTTGAGCACCCTTAATATAACTTTTGGAAAATGCTAATTGAATTTTTTCAAGAGTTCAGTGATTCAAGTTAGCGTTGGCTTAAGCTACTGCAGCTAATAGCCTACAGAAGATATTTTTAATGAAATTAAGAGTTTTTTTTTTTTTTTTTACAGACAATCAACATTTTTAAAGATAACAATCCTGTAGAAGCAGTGCCGGATTAAGACTATTCGGTGTCCTAAGCAATCTACGCCTGTGGTGCCCCCTATCCTAGCTAGTAGACTAGTATTGGTCCTTAAAATTTTTTTAACGTTTTTATCATAACGGTACTTATACATACCTATTTTTACGTATATTTGAGTATTTACGAAAGGGATACATACGTGGAGTAGTTATTATAATAAAAACCAAAGCATAATTTTTTTTATTATTTGAAATGCGACTTGCGACTTTTACGGGCATTGAATTCGCGGACAATAGCTTTTATGTTCAACGTTTTTAGCATATCTGGCTCTATATATAATATTGATAAAGCATCGAGCCTTCCCTGTAGCATCGTCGTTCTTTTCTCATTTTTTATTATTTTCAATTTCGAAAAGATCGTTCCGCTGTGCAGTTCGATATCATCAGGCATAAAAATATGCGCAAGGCTGTATCCACATTAGGGAAAGCTGATTCAATTTTATCATCATGCATTATTTTGTACAATTGTGCGTGAGTTTGATATGAGTTTGTGTAGGAAAATCACTGTAACTTATTTTATTTACAACATATGAATGAAACTGCTGAATTTCGGTCTGTAAATCGATATTAAGATCTTGTGGATATTCGTCTACTAAATTTTAACAATGCTGACTGTATTCTGACGTTTGATCGGGGCACATATCTTTATCGGCATCGGGTATTTTATTCAGGAATGAGAATTCGTCTGCTATTTCTATATATGGTATATCTCTCCTCTTCGTCGCATCTCTACATTCATCAGCTTATCAAGGACACAATAAAAAGTCATGACTTTAAATTGTTCTCTCAGGCTGAGACATACTTCAGGAACTGGGCCGTCACAGGGCATTTTTTTCCTTCGTCTTTGACGCATGTCTTTAAAATCCACATCTGATAGCTTTTCTTTAGCGCGAGCTTCCAAGTCATCAAAGTCGTCTCGTAATTTTTCTAAAACTTCGACGAGTGATTTGTAAAGATTGGCGCACGTCTCTAGAGTGACTTTCGGGTCTTGTAATACCTTGCTGACTCTTTGGAAGGTTTGCAAAATTTCGTCCCACATGACCAACATAAGTTCGAACTCTAATTCCTGTAGCTTATCTGACAAATTAGCTGCTTCTCTCTTGGATTCTCCTTTTTGACGTCTTACGCATCTATAATTTTACTATATGTCTTTATGCCTCTGAAATAGCAGATATCGCTTTAGCGTGTGCTTCCCATCTGGTGTCTGATAGAGTTTTCAATACACGCTTATTTTCCAGGCTATTTTTTAATATCCGCCACCTTATGATCGAAGCAGAAAAAAAATTGTATAGATTTAAGACTATTGAAAAAAAATTTACAGCTATTAGGCAACAGTCGACGGTGCTTCGACCTACTAGATTGAGAGAATGGGCTGCACAATATCGGACATATATTGCAAATGGATTCACCTCTAGAATTTTTTGCTGCATTCCATTGTAACGCCCAGACATATTTGAGGCATTGGCATATGACTGGCCTCTGCATTTCTAATCCACATTGTTCCACAAGGCATTGGAGTGTTTGCTTTGCCAGATTATCACCTGTGTGATGCGTTTTCAACTCAATAAGTGTAAGAAAACGCTCCAGCAAATTTGCTACACTAAAGAAAAAATAACTCATTTGCGACTTTGCTACCCACTCTCATCAAATGTAACAATTTTGCTACACTTTTCCCATTTCCATATAATAATTCATATAATTTTTCTTACTTTTTCTCCAGCGATATTTTTAATTAAACACATTTTCCAAACAACCTTGTCTTTCATGCGCGAGCAAATATTTTTTCGTTGCTGTTTATGGTGCCCCCCGAGACGTGATGCCCTAAGCAATTGCTTAATTTGCTTATGGGATAATCCAGGACTGTGTAGAAGTCAATATTCAAAAATGACAAAGTTTACTAAGAAAAAGTTGTGAAAAACTCCAACCAAAGCAGTGAATCAATCGAGCATTTTTATGTATCAAAGTTTTTAGAAAGTTATTGCTCCTGTCAAATTAAATAAATTTAGGTTGTTTTTGTTTTGCTGTGTATTTTTGTTAAATGTTTTTAAGACTTAGTTTTGATGGAACAAATTAGAAATAAGTTTGCAAATTTTAGTTTGTGTCGTCTTTGAGTAGCAACACAAAAAGTACACTCAAAATGTTTCAAAAATAGATGACTGATATAATTAGGTCGCTTTAGAAATTATGGTTGCTCCGACAGATTATTTAGTAAACCATATGCTAGAATTTGTTCTAACGTTATTCCACTGTGTAACATTAGACTTATTGCATTGCTTAAGAAAAGTGGAAAAAAATAATTTTTTTTTTTCAAAAGTTGTGAATTTCTTTTACATATAATTTGCACTTTCATTTTATTTTTTTTCAGTTTTGCAATAATTTTGTCAGTTAATTCGTAGAATAACGATCGCACCTTTCAAGTTCTGCCACTAAAAACACTCAAAAAATGTCAGCTACACCGTTTTTGCACTTGAACGTTAAAAACTTGTTAGCCTACTGATTTTTAGTCTTAACTTTGACTTCTATTTATAAAAAAAACTACGAGCCTAATCTTATATTAGCAGTTATCTGCTTAGTCTAACTGTTAGACTGTTAACTGCAATAAAAGCCATGTGTTTAGTTGTTGGATTTTATCAAGAGATTACGACTCAATTGTAAAAAATTATAAAAATTGGTTAGTGCTTCAAGTGGTACATAATGTATATATGACAATTATATTATGTAGAGATATTCGATTATTTGCACAAATATGTAAAGGTTAATGTGATTAGAACCGGGTATGCAAGGAAGGATTCATAGTATTGTAAGTTTCATAATTATAGATTTGATGCCGATATTCCGTGTTAAATGTTTTTTGTCAGAAAAATGTTTGAAATTTTATAAATTGTAGTCAAAAAAAGAATAGAAAATAAGGATCAAAGATCAAAGACTGTCAACAACATGAGCTTTAGGTACTTCAACCGGTATGGCTTGACGTTTTCTACGAATGTTCGTTGGCTGAAAAAACGCTCATTGACCTGAACAACTTCGATGTACAAAGCAATTTCGATACCCCTCAAACTTATCACAAGATATGCTTAGAATGAGTTAAAGTTCCATTCCATTCACAGCGTCTGATATAAACGAGGCTTTTAGCAATATCAAAAATGGAGTCAAAGTTGGTCTAGATAAGTCTACTGGTAATTTCTTAAAAAACTTGTCACAAAGCACAGAAACGGCTTACATTATTCTACTAGAAGTTCTTTTCGAGAAGTCTTAAAATTCAAACTTCAAACAAAAAATTGTTAAAGCCAAATCAACCAGAAAACCTACCCCAGAGCAACTGCCCAAGTGCTCTTCTGTTCGTGTGCCTGAAATTTCGAGAATATACTGAAACTAATAGGTTCACATCTGGATCACTTCATATCTTAAAGGCATGATCGACTCATATCCTTAAACACTTCGTAGCGTTTAAGGATTGTCCGGCTTCCAACAAAAACAAATCAAAACTGCTGCTTATGACAGGGTTTCTTATACAAACTACTCAAAACTGCTCTGTGTTTACTGATTTGTTACCTGATTTGTTTGATGTTCAGCGGCCGTTTTAATGACTTTACTAACAACAAGAAGATTAAAAATGCCCTATCTTAGACTTACTAGCTCATCTATGTGGATCTATGGCGTTTGCATACTAATTTTTACAATCTGGAGCCGGTATTAACTTAAGGTCTGAGTAAATCATCAATATCATTAACTCATTAGCATATTAGCCCATCTCAATAATCTAAGAGCCCAAAAGTAACTTTCGTTTCGTTTCGTTTAACCCATGCTTTGTAAAATTTTCCGAATATATATTGGAATAGCACTAATCCGAGTCATTAAATATATATATAGCTCTTAATTGTTAGAAAAATAAATAAATAAATAAAAGGCTTTGGTTCTCAACAGATCTATGTAAGAAAATAAACATAGTAGGCTTGCACACTCTTACTAATTGGCTTAAAAGTTACTGATGAGTCCTTTTGAGCAGAGGATGAAACTAGTATAACTAGCTTTAGCCCATTTTTCCTTTTTATTTATCTTTATTAAGTGTCACACATATCGAACAGAAACCTCAATAAAATAACATTTTAAAAGGGAAGTCATATGGAGCAAATGCAAATGCGGTAGTTCCATTATAGCAAAGGCATCACCTATATCCCCCTTAAAATTGAGGAAGACATAGCTATAACTTCTAGACCAAAATCAAGATACCCACATGAGTTAGTCACTGAAAAAACGTTGATGACAAGTTAGCTGGATTGTGCTTTGTATAGTGAGGTACTTCTTTGAATAAAGCATTATGATTGCTGGGGAGTAACCCAGAGCGATTTAATTTCTTCAGGGCTTCTTTTTTTCTCAAGGAAAATTCTTATAGCTGCCGGTCTATTGTTTAGAAAACTGAAAGACAATGAAATTTAAGATATTTTCAAATTATGTTACAAAAACGTGAGTCCTCGCAGCGAGAATCCCAATTTACATATATAGTTTTCTTTAATATCCAACTTCTTTTGCGTTCTTTGATAATCCGAAGCCTTGAGCCACACTTAATAGCTTAGTGACTGCTGCAGCTGCAGTAGGTATTAACCTTCCGGCGTTATCAGTGTAAGCGAATATTGTTCAAATCAACGTCTACGTTCGTAGTTGTAGTACTTCCTACCTCAAAAGCCTAGACTCCTCTAAAAAAAGGTGTAATTCTCTATTTTCTCTCGTGTCGTCTTGTCCGTTTTGCAAGAAAATGCGCTTGTCGTTGGTCTTTCTGATTTCTTCTTGTGCGACTTCACTGAAACAGTCTTAGATAATATCATTCAGAGCAAAGTGTTGATTCCATCATTCTGGATGGTGCACAGTTCTTGGAGCTATTTGGGACGATTACCGGCGAAATGCCGATGATATATGCACTACCTTTTCTAGGTTTTTTAATTCAATGCGTCAGGACTTTTTCATGTTTTTTTTCATCAACTTGCATTATCATAATAGATAAGTACAAGCTGAAACAAGAATAACAAATCTTTGCAAAATTATTCTGTGGAACCGCTTCCATGGAGGGGACTTAAACGATGTTGTGCTCCATAATGAAATGTTTGGATACTACTTTTATACGAAAAATGGATTACGCCAATATCTTGAATATAATAGCGCTTCCATGGAAAAACCTTGAATTCTGACCGGCTTTTTGAGCACAAGATTAGCTAAGGGATGCCAACCCGAAGTGAGCAATCCTTCCATATATGTTTGCCAGGCTGCATCACAAGGGCACTTTTTGGCTTTATTTTTGTAGTGAACGGTAAATTCCAATGCACTAAGTGGGCTTCTACAATTGAAGTAGTTTATTTTAGTTGTTTATTAGTTAGTTCATTAAGTTAAGTGGAAAGGTATACCGTGTCATAGCCTATTTCTTACATTTTAAGGACTTTGCAATTAAACCTCACACCAAGCCGATTAAGTTGAAGTGTGGCTGAGTTAAAATACAGCCGGCAAAGAAAAAATATTAAACTTTTTCTATTTCTTTAAATCAACTCTTGCCGAAAGCTTTTAGATATCAATCTTATCTTGAGGTGCTGGATGGCACAACATGACTTGTATAGTTTGAATTCTATATACATTTTTAAATTTGATTGCAAATTATAAATGTATTATTATATTTTTCTTTTTACAGTACACATGACCGTTTTTATTTCGCACATTTGTGCTCATTTCCAAAATTGTTTGCAAAATTTCAGGTTTTATCTCACGGGTCTCATCATAAACATGAGTTTTCAGTTACAGGATGGTTGCTGACTTATTAACTTTCACGGATTTTTTCAAATAGGTTCAAAGAAAATTGTCGGTAGCGAATAAGTCCGATGAACGGTCAATGACTGTGCGTTATAATACGCTCATCGAAGTTGTTCCGAAATGAGCCATGAGCCACTGGCCTCAAAACATTTCCCAACATCGTTCGATATTGAGTGTCATTGCTGTAACTACATGACTGGCTACATTTTCAAAGATACATAAGTACTTATATTGGACAATGATCCTTTCGGAAAAGTATTGAAATAAAACGAACTCAAACCATAAACGTTATTTTCGTTATCCTGTATGATTCACCAAGTGATAATAAATCATAAATTTCTATCAAATTTGTGTCCATGAGTCACTAAATCATTGCGATAACAATAAGTGACACCTGATTATATTTCACGGTACTTTTTAGGGATTAAACTTTTCAAATACTTTAAATGCATTGGTGTTTTGTTGTGCGAAAATGTCATGCTTATAGGGTTTTTGGAAATAGTAATCTAAATTTATAGCTTTGATAAAGATTCGTAGACGGATATATAATAAAGATACACGTTATTGATTGCGATTGAGTTATCTTGGTGCTTATTGATAGTCGTTATATGTTAGCAACAACAATCTGCGCTGTGTAATCTAAGCCGCAACTATGTTATTTTGTGTTTTAAAACTAATGCATTGAAAGTATCTACCAACAAATAAAAAGAAGTATTTCTTTGTTCGAGTATACACACATATACGATATGTATTTTTCTAAATCATTCAAGTTCTTTTTGGGGAAAATCAGTACTCATGATTAGATAACTTTGTTGACAATGAAAAGTTTTTTTTTTTTTTTTGAAAAATAAATTATTTATATACATTATAATCTAATAGTTTCCTCAAGTGTTTGTCGATTTTTCCCGAAATAATAGTCATCAAATAAATACAACTTTTTTTGCGTTGTCACTTGGTTAGGAAGAAGGCGTGGTAATTGTTCAAAGGCAACAATTGTAATAAGTAATTTGTATTAATATAATGCAACCGCTTGAAGTTCTCACTCAATTTCTAGAGCCAAACTGATTATTTTTAGACTACGTTGTCCCAGCGTTAGGTCAAATGTTCTCATCGAATATTTTTGGCCTGGCTTAAAATTGAGAAAATTTTTCATTGAGTATTCCTCTTATAATTGACTTCTTTCTATTTTCGGTAAGTTAAATAAAATTAAAAGAATACAAATAGTTTTTTTTTTATAAACTAAATTCATTAAGCATGATACAATATTAAATTGACATAAAACAAAAGGAAAGTTGACTTGGAGTGCATCAAGTGTTCGTAGTTTATTTGCTTAAGCCAATGACCCCCACAAAAAATAGTCTAAAACTGCTAAGTAACACGATCTCGCTGGCCAATTGATAAGTCCAAATCGTAAAATAAATGAATCATAAAACTAATCTCGTAATTAATCCATTGTTTCACGAGCTGTATGACACGTGGCACCGTCTTATTGAATCCACATATTATTCAAACAATTTTCATAAATATTTGAAAAAAAAAAAAATTATTCAGCATTGCTCAATATCAAGCTCTATTGACTCTTCAAACGCATGTGAATTATTTTTATCCCAAATACGGCAATTTTGTTTGTTAACGTATCCATTCAACCAGAAATATTCTTCATCTGAAAATATGATTTTAAGATCGTTCTTGAGAACGACGCTTCATTGATAAAAATGGATCTTTAACAATACTAGCATTTACAGCACTGATATTGGCTTTAATATGAATATTTCGTTGACATGCTGGTTTTGTGTATAGTGCAATATGTTTTAAATCAATTCAAAATTTGACGTGTTTTGTAGTGTGTCCATTAAATTGACTATGCAATTCACGAAGTGAAACTCTTTGAGTTTGAACATTTGATCGCGAATTTTGATAAAGTAATCAAAAGATTTGTAAATGTCGTTCATTTGAATAACAATTTATGATGATTTGTATGTCTGTAATGAAAAAGAAAAAACACAACTTACCATATATCAAACGTCCTCTCGGACGAAATCTACGAAATGCCCAAATTAGGTATTCGTAATTGCTTTTCCAAGGGTAGAAAAAGGTATGCTTAGTAGGGGCATATTTGGGTGATCATGTTAATAAACAAACATATACCTTAATTCGGTATATGTTGCGATCACTAATGTGGCAGTCATGATAACTCCTAAATTACTTAAATTTGGAATATATAGATCTTAAAATGTACAGAAGAAAAATACTATCAATTTTTGGTCAAAAACATCTCTATACGATAATATTATATTGGGTTAAGTATGTTAATATTGCATGTTTTATTAATATCGTGGTTTAGTTTTTCTGTTATGTCAAATATTATCGTAAGTGGCTCGGATTACATGATTTTCTCAGAGGAGTGAATTGACTCCAGTTGCATTGTTTTGCAGGAGTTATGCATTTTTCAAAGTATTTCAAATCTCGTTAGATCGATCTGTTGTTTTCCTTTATTTCATCATTAAGACCTGTTAAAGTGTTTTCTTGCCTCACTACTGCTTTTTTCATTAAAAAAAAAAATAAAAAAATTTTATCTTAAAATATATTAACATGAGAAGGCTAGAGTTTGCTCTATTTACTATAACTTTTCCTGACTGTTAGATCTGAACTTCTTCTAAATTTTTATATTTTTTTTTTGGTAAAGTGACGCCAAAAGCCACGGCGGGCTGGAAGTAAGCAAACATGTCAACGAAAACTTAGAACGCCATCTTGTTTTGCGTGGTATTAACACATACATACATACATTAAATAAAGGCTTTTGAATGCAAGTGCTTAATGCATTTAAATGCTTGATAGATATTGGTATAAACTTCAGTCGGTAGATAAAAAGTAAACCAAATGTAAAAATAATAGCTGCGTCATAACTGCTTGGGCTTTTTAGTGCATTTTGTCCACGGTGTCTTTGTTCTCAAGTGAAGTTCATGTGCGATTTTCAATCCTTTTTTCTTAGTTTGGCTGAGCTCTGCGAAGCTGACGTCCTTGTAACTTCCGTATATTTTACTCGTGCCTTTACAGTTGGTACTTTTTTTGATATTGTTCTATGGTTTTAGAGACTCTTACGAGTGTAAAGTGTCTAATTAGCTGACAATTAAACATGTGGTTTCTGCTTTTCTAGAATTTTTGATGCAGAGGCTTGTGAATCTCCAAAATTTTCTTGTGGTAAACATTGGTCTTTTTTCTTTTTCAAAAACCCACAAATCATTTTTGATTTCATGCCAAAACTATGTAATAAAACGTTTACAAATTTTGACACTTTTTTTGAAAAAAAGTGAACGTATCAATAATTTTTTTGAAGTACGTAAACGTTGGAATAATTTTGTCCAGTTCTGCTTCCATTCCGAGGTCTTTTTTTGTTTATTGATCAACCTGTGTACTAGTAAAAAGCTTTCTGTTAACCAAATTCACTTAATTTCCAAAATAACTCAAATTTCCTTTTTCAAACATAACTTTCTAATACACTTCAATGCATACACACATAAGGACTGTCCCAGAAAAAATAGCGATTTGTTTTTCAGTTATAAAAATGAAAATATAAATAAATAAAATCTAATTAACAATTCTTTTTTTATAAAAATTTTTTACTTTTTTCTTATGGCCCTTTATTGAATTTTGTGCAGGTGTTTCATCGACAGTACGGAACGATATTTTCCACTTAAGACTAAAGTCTTGTAAGTTTTTGTAGTCTTACCACTCTTTCGAAGATCTCATTTCATTTGGGCCCAATATCTCTCAATTGAGAGATTTGCTATTTTTGGTACAAAATTGATCTTTTCACTTTGATACCATTCCATCGTAGCTTTAGAGTAATGAGAGGTTGCTAAATATGGCTTTAGCTTACTTTTTTCCTGTATCTTTTGTACAGTAGATTTTGATATATCTGCTCTAGCCGCCATATCTCGCACTGAGGTGCTGGGATTCTACTTTAAAGGACCTTCTTAACCTTCGCCACTACCCTTGAGTTAGAAAATTCTGGCTTCCTGTGAAAACTTTTTTTTCGTGAAACAGATAGACCCTTCTTATAATTAGAAATAACCATTAAAACAGTTCTTCCTGATGCACCAACTCTTTTTGCTATAGCTGAATATTTTAATTCTGGATTTTGCAGGTTCGCGGACTTTTGGTTGCTTTCTCGACATCTTGGTCGTTAAAAATGCTATCACCAAGTGTTATACATCATATTAAACGTCACTTTATGTAGAACAGATATTGTGTATTTTTAGACACATAAAATTATCAGGTAGAGTATAACCAAACAAAATAAAACCCTGGTTAAAACTATGGCTGTCGAATCCAAAGGTTTGTGTCACTGCTATAAATTGGTTGAGTAAATATTCGCCAATCCTAAGGCTTGTGCCATTGATGCAGATTACTTGATTAAATATTCACAGCAATTTATTTCTAAATAAACTTATTATTATTATTATTAAGTTATACCAAATTATATTGCATTATACCAAAATGAATGTTGAAATAGCTTACTAATGAATAGCTTATACTTATTGTAAGTCAATTACCATCTAGCGTAAAACCAAGCTCAAGAGTGGCACTAAAGCTATTGTGAACACTTTGAACGAACTAATGGAATTGCCACTACCCTTCGCACGTTTTTCCAAATACCGTTTTACTGTTTCCATATTATCGCGAAGCCATGCCATATTGTGGGCAACTGTTTGCTCCGCAGCTTCTAATTTGACTGCAGCAGCACCAAACTTGGATTTATTTGCTGCAATAAATTCTTGCAGCATCTTCTCTTGCTTTTCCTCTGTTATACGTGAGGCGATATAATTAATAGCACCCGCGACATCAGTGTAACCGGCCATGCTAGTAAAAAAGTAGATATATTTTTTAAGACACCCAATTAACTATTTTTGAAAGGAATCTACGCCTTCATTAGAAACTTACTGTTCTGCGAGTTTTTCAAAGTCCCTAATGACTAAGTCGAATACGAGTATATAGTTTTTATGGTTTCCACTTATTAAATTTTGCAATGTTGACATTTTATCTTGGCGTCTGATAGTTTCACTAAATATAATATTGAAGTATTTTTCAATTAAACTATTATCCTTGACACATCCAAGTGATTTCAGGATGAGAACCACTTCCGTTTGAACTGTTTCAGTCTTAAACTTGTTGAAAAGGATATTAAAATCAGTTTCGTTACCTTCACGTATTGCAGTGCAATAGACAACTTGGCGAATATTAGCTGGTACCGGCTTCGAGCTCAAAGTACTGAATCGTTTTTTGGCTTCAGCAATACACTGAGTGTTGCCATATTTGCAGGACCATGCCAAGATCTGGTTACGATTTAATATGTCAAGAGCAGTGTCGTTTGGTTTTTCATCGAAGCCAAGTTGATTGTATGCTTTTTCGAGCAGCTGTCGTATATAGATGCTAAAATCAGTGATATCTCTGCTCAAACGATTGGCTAAATAGGAATACCCCCTAAAAGCGGCATTCCACGGCAAGTAATTAAGCTCAGTTCCCAAATAGTCAAGAATGGTTAGCGCACGATCGTACTCAATCGCCTTTGTTTGTGCCAGTTGGAATACATCATCAACAATCTGAGCACGATTCAATTCATGTATACCACCCCAATTGGAGGAAAGTAGTGCACTATGAATTTGATCCCAATTTTTGTTGTTATAATTAACGCGGTAGTAACCAGCTTCTTGGATATTAGCAATAACCCATTCGACAGGTTTTTCGAGTTCTTCGGTTCTTGTAGCTTTTGATGCTGCTAAGTAAAGTTTGGGCTCTGTTGAGTTAAAATCCCTTTCCACACTGGTCGTATAGGTAAAGGGAATTGTATACAGCAATGAACCGTCAGAGCCATCATTGGGCTGTAAGAGGTAACGTTTCTGACTAATATTCATACTCTTCCCGTCATCAGCAACATCAACAGTTACAATTGGAAACCCGACTTGTTCTGTGAAACTTTTAAAGACCAAAGACGCTTGGTCTGCTGAAGATGCAGGCCAGTATTTTTCCCACATTTGCAAGAGATCTGCTGGTACAGTGTTTTGATATTTGCTGTATAAAGAAAGATCAAATTGATAATATCAAATGATGCTTAGTATAAACTAGGTATCATTCTTTTATCTTGCTAAATTCGTTGTACAATTTTGAGGCATTTCAGACATTTGTTATACTTACTAGGTTTTCAAATATTCCTGCAGTGACTTTTGAAAATTCTTCTCTCCAATAATATTTCTCATCATACGTATAAATGCGGCACCCTTATCATATGTAATAGTATTGAAGACACGTTTCGAATCGTTTATTAAATCCGTATTTTCGTTAGACAAAGGATTTGTTGAGTTAGTAGAGTCCAATAACATTACACTTTGTACCTTTTCAGCAACAAATTGTTGCTCCATGTTGAGACCTTTTTCGACCTGTTTGCAAAAAAATAAAAACGTTTTGGAAAAATTGTTGAAAAAAATTCATAGTTTTTGCCTACCTTAGCAGTCATATGATATTGAAGGTAGCGGGCAAAACCCTCGTTTAACCATATATAACTCCACCATTCACATGTGACCAAGTTACCAAACCACATATGCGCCAGTTCATGTGCAATAGTACCTGCAATATCCTGTTTGGCTCGAAGAGTAGACGCTGTGCGATCATACAAAAGTGAACGTTCTCTATAGGTTATTAGGCCCCAATTTTCCATAGCACCAGCCGCAAAATCTGGAATAGCAGCCATGCGTAATACATCATTGCCCATTTCGTAGTAAGGCAAATTTAGGTATTTGTCGAATTCATGTAAAAGTTTTTTGCCAAAAGAAGCGCTGTATTCAGTTTGATCGTAAAGTTCGGGACGTGCAACAACACCGAAGTTTCCATCGAAACGATCAGTGAATTCAGAAACGAGAAAAGCCACAAGGTATGTTGACATTAGAGGTGTTCGTTGAAAAGTATCGATGTAGTAATCACTGAAGAAAAGTTTTTTATATTAGAGTTGCCTTCTGAGGGTTGAACTTAAGAATAAATTTCTATTTGTAAGCAGTGATGGACTGGTCCATCATATCTTTTACATCGCTTATTTTTTAGTGACCTAAGATTCTAAGGGAAATGTTCTTAAGAGCAGCGTGCGTATGTATGTACAAAAGGAGCACTTGACCCACTACAGCCTTTAAATACTCACAAAAAAATTCTTCAGGTTCTTTTAGTTAAGTAATTAAAAGCAAAAAGTGCAGTTAAACTGTAACTTTCATATGGATTTCAACATGGAAACCTTGTTGACCACCTAAATATCCTCAGCGAAATGCCTTTCACAAAGAACTTATGACTTAAGACTATAAGCGCCATATTCTAACCTCTGTTTAGAAGTTCCAAGCTAATATTGTTGGATGGAGTAATGGTGAGCCTATAAAAGCTTAATCGTCAATATATACTGCTTTCTCTAAGGCAGATCGTGGTTTTAGCACAGGTATCCATTGTCTCTTTAGCCGAAGTGCATACTAAAGATACCGCTGCTAAATATATCCCAAACATAGTGCCAGGCATAGTTCAAAGTGCTCAGCTCCTTTGAGATAAATTCAGAAATGGTGAATGTCTAACTGTATTGAGGGAATTGAGATCGGAGTATAGCTTGACAGAGGAGCCTCAAACACACCTCTATTAATGAGACTAGTACCATTTTGTGTAACAGAATGGTCATCGATTATTATGTTGGTGAATCGCATTTTCTCTACAAACGCTACATGAAATATTGACTTTGAGTGGATATAGTGGCTCCTCGTGCATTACACATTGATGGAGTGGCCGACGAAATTCACTTTGAGCCAAAACCACCGACTCATTGTTTGTTTGCTTACTGTTTACTGCACAACTTCACGATAACATAATACGTCATTTGCCAATATCACTTCGATGAGGTGATAAATTTTACGCCATTTTAACATTCTATTTTTCCTTAATTTACAAAATTAATACCTGCATCATTTAAGAAAATTACAGTCACCATCTATAAAAATTTTCACATTCTAGACTTACTAAAAAAAAATAAGTGTCTTGAAAACGCACTCAGAATGCGACAAATGTACTGAGAATTGCTCCGAATGTACTAAAAATTAGTTTACTAAATTGACGTCTATTTTTTCACATAGCGAGTGTACCGAAAACGATACAACTGTACTGAAAATGCTATCACTGACTCAGGCTACTAGGGTTCACTTGAATCAGTGTTTTATTTCAATTCGAAACTATACCACACAATATATCTTTTCAGATATTGATTTATTATATTAATAATTTAAAGCATTCTTTCCTGTTATTTGGTATTAACTCTTAAGAATTTATATTAATTTGAATAGCGCAGGAGCTTAGCAAAAACTATCGTATAATAGTTTTCACTTTCTCCACAGGAGACTTTATTTTTTCTTACCCCATAAGTTCGCTCTTTTGAATGAGTGTATTACTAATTGCCGTCATGCTTTTGTGACGAACGATGGAAACATCAAATGTAGCCTTAAATTTAGGTTCATCAAATGATGGGAAAACGCGGCGAGCATAATTTGGTTCGAAATGAGTTGAGCCCAACCATCTGTATAGTAATAAAATTAATATAAATCAGAAGATGCATTAACTCTGTCATGAAAAAATTAACAAACGTGGTCTGATTGAGCTGATTTAGGTAGCTACTGCGATAGAATCCGTGCATGTCATCACCCATGTGTCCTGTATACTTAAAGTGTAATGTGTAAATGGTGCCTACATCGAGTGGGTTTGCCAAATTAAAGGTAATCTTGTCGGTTACCGGATCACTAACAGGGTTTGGCAAAGGTAACTTATTTTCCTGTGACTGCGCATTCCAATATTCACTCAATGTGTAGTTAAGTCTCTTGGAATGCATAACCAATGCTTGAGTAGCAATAGTTCTTGTTACATTGATGTAAACTTCTCCATCGAATGTAAAACGACGTTCTGCATCACTCTCAAGTAAATATGGTCGTACTTCAATTTTGTACGACTGTGGTATAAAAGCTGCAGGTAGACGAGCATCTGAAACTGCGCGAAATTGCGTAGCTATGAGTACATCGTCTGCCAGGGCCTCAGTAGTAAAAGTAAGAGCTGGAGCCTCAGTAGTATGAGCAAGAGCGTATATTGATGCTATTGCTGCTACCATCACAATTGAATAGGCGATGATAATCTGAAATGAATTGTTTGTGTTGAGTGTTATTAGTAATTAAGTTGAAGATTTAATGTAAACTATATATATGATTGATATCATAATTTTCTTGAGTTGTCTCTTGAGCTAAACGTCATGAAATTGTTTCCCTTCGTTACTTTATCGGTGCCGCAAGAGGTTATTCTTGGTCCTTCATTCTTTGTTCTATATATTAACCGAATAAAAAGTTGTTGTACGTGTCGTCCAAAAAGACGTCCGCAAAAACTCCGAAATTTGCCCTCCCCTGGTTGTTCGCTTTTGTGCAATTTCACTACCACCCTTCCTCGTTAAGGACGTCTAAAGAGGATTATGCTATCTCCCTCCTCCGTGTAGTTTTGATTCATTCTTTAGAAATAAAAAAAGCAGCTATAGAAATTCATGAAATATTTAAAAAGGCATCAACCCTCCTCCTGCTTATCCGCTTTTGCTCATTTTCCGAAACCACATTTTTTTTAAACAAATGCTAAATAAGGTTATTTCATTAATATAGGATTAATTATCTGCAAAACCATTGGTTCGTATTTTTGCTTACAAAATTATTTTTTGGAATTGCCTCATTGTTCCTGAAAAGTAGATCATCCAATCGTTAACAATTCATTGTGACAACATTGATTTTAATATTTTCTTAGAAAAATGTACATATTATGTTTTGAATTAGCTTTTCAATGAGTTTTAAATGAGTTCAACAAACTTTGTAGCAATTTTTAAAAAGTCGCTTATCTTAATTTTTTGGTTTTAAATTTAAGTTTAGGCTTTGCTTGTCGGTGTAACAGCCCAAAATAAATGAAATGGAATTTTTCCAGTACTTTTAACCGTTTGATTCGCTTATATAAGAAATTTTGTGATATAATTCGCCATGGAGTCCCTATAATCTTAATTAATGCTCTAAGATTATAACCCTGCATATAACATGCCAAAAATTACAGTGTTGCCTCACAAATCTAACTTCTTCCAGCGAAATGCCTTTTCTAATTCCTATATTGCGCAATAAGAGACTATGGGAAAGATCGCCTGTGTCAAGTCTATGTGATCTTGAAATCAAAATGGAGTGGCTGGCACACAATACTTTATTTAAAACATTTTTTTTTTGATTCATTCATTGAGTAACATACAATAACTGACCAAAAACTGACTATTTCGACTTCTTTAAATGGTCACTGGATCAATTTTTTCCCTGGCACAATATCAAAAATTTCCACCAATTTTCAATCTGTACGCTAATGTTCTGAAATTCAAGTTAGAGAAATCCAAGCCTTGAGTGCATTAAAATAAAAGAGTTACATGGCGGAGATATATCAAATATATATGGGACGTTCCATGTCAACCGGGACAGTGGTCTGTCCAAAATTGAGCGCAGCGGAAAAACGTTTTTAAGTTGTCAAAATGTTCGTATGCTCAAGAGCTTTCATATGAGAACGGGTGTTTTCGAATTTCACATACACATACTTTTCAAAAGCAAAGAGTTTAGAATTGTCATCCTATTCAACACCTACCGAATTTTTTGATATTTTACGACTAATTCCACTTTTTTAATGTTTTGTGCTACTAAGGTAAGTTATAAGATAAGGAAATGAATGAAAAACGAAATACAAACAAAGTCAAGTAGGAGAGAAAAGTGGGATGTGTTCGCTGACGATGCGATTATCGATGAATGATTTTTTTTCATTTATTATAGCAATCTACATAGCTTACAAACTAATGAGTCATTTGTTTTTAACTTAAAATATTAATTAAAATTATCTATGAATGATGCACCAAATTTTACACTAGAAAACTTATTAAAATTGCAATTGATTTGAAAATATGTACAACTCATATAACTACTTGCCCTCATGCTACTGGCATATCGTTTTGAAGCTTGCGGATTAAGCTGTAATCTGAAGTTCACCAAAAAAATATTCAGAAATGGATTTTTCAAAAAAAATTCATTATTGAAAAAACATACAGTCATGTCGAGCTATAAAGTGCTGAAAGTAGTGCATTTCAAAGGAATTCATTTCAACAATCGTATAAAATGTTAAATCAAATATGTTGAATATAGAATTTCTTAATTATTAAATGCATTTTCTTAAGAAAATCTGTTTTTAGATAAAATGACAAAATTGGACAAACTCCAATTAAACATTTCCATTAAAGTCATTTTGGTAGCTCATAAAGTAATGATAACAAATGATATTTGCAACGCTAGTGCATTCCAATTTTTGACATTTTACTTTCTTTCATTCGGTGCCATGATTTTCAGGGTCTCAGTGTCTATCTATGGGGTAAAACACACGGAAACGTCACCTAAAAAAAATGTTTGCTCCGTATTGGCTGAAATTTGGCATTATTGTAGTACCGATGTCCAGCAATAAAAGTGTTCTTAGGATTTTGCCCTAATATTTTTTGTTGTTCAGATACGCAGGTATGAAATTCACGATTTTCGTACTTTTCCAGAATAAGAGTTTTTTTCGAAAATTCATAGCAAACTTTATCAATTAATAATTGGGACATATACATTTTTAGGTTTTTACTTGTACTTTTCAAAAAAAAATACTGATTTTGAAAAAAAAAACTTTTTCGCAAAAGCTTTGCGAATTGAAAAATATTTCTTTTTTTTTAAAAAGCAATATAATAAATTTTTTTTTTTTTTTATAAAAAAACTTCGATTTATTCTGCGCTTATTGCCGTAAAAACTTTATGAGCTACCAAAATGACTTTAATGGAAATGTTTAATTGGAGTTTGTCCAATTTTGTCATTTTATCTAAAAACTGATTTTCTTAAGAAAATGAATTTAATAATTAAGAAATTCTATATTCAACATATTTGATTTAACATTTTATACGATTGTTGAAATGAATTCCTTTGAAATGCACTACTTTCAGCACTTTATTGCTCGACATGACTGTATGTTTTTTCAAAAATGATATGTTTTTTTTTTATAATATTTAGAAACTACAGGTCATATAGGGTCAAAACTAGTGTCCTTTGTAATTGCTGATATATTGTCTTTCCACATATTTTTAAAGAAAAGTTAATGAATCTCTTCTAAAAATGTCTCAGCTTTTTAAATCGAACAATATTAAAACAAAAATTTTTTTACCATTTTACACCTTGAGCGATTCCAAGAATCTAAGGAAAATATTTTTTTTACTCAGTATTTCTTATTTTATAAATTGTTTGTTAATTAAGCATTGAGCTGATAATCTCTTTCTGTTTTTTTTTTTTTGTTTTGTAATTTTTTAAACTAATTGTATCACATATTCGCAACACACTTTCTTAATATGTATATATCTCTGTTATAAATCAAAAATCGTTAGAACTTTTGAATTTAAGACGCACGAAATTTTCAATAAACCGCTTTTGTACGTCAACGCTTCAAATCTTCAGCACTATTGAATTTAACACTAAATAAAGACTTTTATTTATAAAAAACGTTCCGAGCTTAAGCTATTACCATGACAAATTTTTGCATAACTGTGAAATAGTAAGCGTTGAAAAATAGGCGTGCACTTGCAATTTCTGATGACTTATGAGTTGCTTTACATAATATAGTTGAAATATAGAAAATTTGTTTTTATTATTTAAATTTCATAACTAAGTACACTTAGAAAAAATATTGTTAATTTTACAAAAAACTTAAATTTTTAATTTTATTGTTTTGCAACTTTGATTCAAACACAGCACTAAATCATTTGGGTAGAAATTAATTTTCATTATAATTTTTAGCTATACACTACAAAAAAAATGTTTGTTTTTCACACACAATTTGTTTATGGATATTTGAAAAAGTCTCGTATTAATTTATTTGGCAATAACCCCCTTAGTTTGGGAATCGTCATTTGAACTGCCTCTCATAAAATAGGTAAATTTCGTTTATCGTTCCCACGAAAATTTATTTTTCTAGAATTTTTTGAAACTCGCCTATTGTAGTAAAAATTCTGCAGCTGTATTCTAAGAGAACATTTTAAGGTAATGCAAATACATATGTAGTTTGTACAATCTTCGAACAAAAATTAGACGAATTTCAATAAGAAGGGGTGGCACTATATGTTAAGCGCTATACTTAAGAAATCATTATTTGGACAAGCTCTAGAAAAAAGATGGTTGATTTTAATATGAGAACGCAAAAGCAAAAACTTTAAGATGCTTTACTAAGCTCGTAATTTCAAATAGCATATTTGAAACGGCTTCTCTTAAAACAAAGGAGCAAACATATTACTTTTACCATTTTCAACTTCAGGAAACCTTGAATTAACATTTTTTCGTAACATTTATTGCGATACTGCCTTGTGTGCACATTAGGAAAATCGAAAAAAAAAAAAATTATATGAGAAAATTTTTTTTTTTTGTTAAATTTTTTTCTTGTAACTCTGGTTGTACATTTTTGAATTTTCGCAAAGAATTCTAGAGCATGAGATTTCTTTTAACATGTCATGTGAACATATACACTTACTCACAAAAATATTCGTTGCAAGATGGCAATCGCAGTTTTTTACCTACTTTAAAGATGTATCACTGACTTTTTTATGGTACTGTCAATATAGAATGAAGGTTGCAAAAAGTAAAACAAAAAAATTTTTGTTTCGCTATCGAGAAAAGCCAAAGAAACCAATTTGCGCCGCATTTTCATATATATTTCTTTGTTTACCAAAAATGGAATTTATTGAATAAGCCGTATTATTTTTCTTGCTGGTAAAAACTGCTTCAATGTGCTTAAGACTGCACTTAATGTCAACAATTCTGACGAAACAGTGTGTAGGGTACTCAGGTACAACGACATCCATGACATCTTTGAAGTAGACAAAATCCCCACTAACTGCGACTGCTACATCGGAGCGAATATTTTTGTGAGTAAGTGCATAGTCAATTGAAAGTTATTTTCTGTTTAGTAATCATCTCTTTTTTCAATGTCTATAAGACAAAAGTAAAAATGTGACATTTATAACACCATTTTTACCTGAGTGTAGTCATAGACTTGTTTTCGCTTCAAAAAAAACTTTAATTGAAATTTTGCACGACCTATTGCCATTGCTGTTTTATACCACAAAAATTATTTATAAAATTGAATTTTATTTGCCATATAAAATGTCTCACATTCACTCATGCATACAGAATCGATATTGTTTTCAATATAATTTTACTTGATAAAATCAATTTTTAAGCAAATTGATCACATAATATTTCCCGGAAAATTGTCGTTTCTTAATTAGCGGCGTGGCTTTATCCTATTGGAAAAATGATGTTCCATATTCCGGTATGATTCCTCATTGACGCCTTGTTGGAGTTTATCATTATCTTATAAAATAGTAACTCTGCTTTTAAAGCTGCCAGATTTTTAATCACGTATGCCTTCCTAGGGTGATTCAAATTTTTTTTTTTTGTTTTTTGTAAGGTGCTGTTGCTTAAAAAGTAAGTTTATGATATGAAGAAAAAGTTCACGAAATTTCAGCTCTGTAACTCAATTTTAAAAGGTGGTATCTAAATGAATAGGTGAAAAGGGTCGTTTTTCGACGTAATTTTTTACGCTGAATCCGAATCTGGCCCATTGACCCATCATGTCGGAATCCTGAAATATTTGAGGCTAAGTACCTAAAACATAATGTTTTTTGTCTACTTTCGAGGTCAAGTATAGGATTCAAAGAGAGTTGATCAGCTTATTTTTAACAAAAGCATCATTTAGTAACATCCTTGACCTTTAAAATGAGCTTTCAAGTGGTGATCTGTGATGTTTCCTTGCAAAGTTATAGCCATTTTAAAGTGACATAAATAGACATTTCTTATTAATCGAACCACATATGCAACGCGTATTACAGAAAATTGCAAGACAGAAAAAAAAATCCATCGGAGGCTCTTGGTATAAATGAGCGGGGTTTGAGCACCAACGCCTAACCTTACATAAATAACCATTTCAAGTCAATCGAACTATCTATGCCACATGCACTACAGCAATGTTTATTTTATATATTATTAATGTTTTTATTATATATTATTAATGTTTATATTATTTATTATTATAACCATAATAAAGAGAGACATAAAAATATTTTTAGTATATATTTTTATAGCTCATAATAGACTGATTATAACGACATTAGTTGGCAGGTCTATTGTATGTCTTTATGCTGTACATAATAAGAGGCTTAGAAAACATGAGGCGGTATGTCTTTCAAGTGACTTTTATGTCTACAGTTCAAATACACACTCGAGATATGTACTTTTATACGAAGGAATAAGGGCACATTATTGTCCCATTTTTGTCCAAGACCTAAGCAAAGAAAAACGTGAGAAAGATACGATTCGCCTTTAACACGTGATATAATATATCACAGATAGCCTAGTAGGTAGCATGCAGGGCTGTGGATCGTAGGGATAGGGGTTCGAGACTGGCGTAAAAATGGTAAGTATAAATGTAATTTAATTGTAAAATAAAATTAAATATTATTTATTTTTATTTATTTTTTTTTTTTCACACGATTAAGCCTTTTCAAAAAATAAATAATAATTAATAAAAGTGACTTTTTAATTTATATATAAAATGAAATATGCTTAATAATGTCTATAATTTGCATATAATATTTCTAATACATCTTTAAAGTCTCCAAATAAGACACTTCTTACGCAAATCTTTCATAAGTCTTTGTTAGGTATCTTTTCAAATATAATATTAAGGGCAATATTTCTTAATACCTCATATGTCAAATGGGTATTATAAGCCCCTTTAAAGAATTTATAAATAAAATATGATGTCTTTCTAATGGCCTTTAAAAGAAGCTATTAGACTCTTTTTCGCGACCCGTGTGTCATGTTTCAAATAACTAAAACTGTTTGCTTTCATTTGAAATTGAGCAAGTTTCCTGTTCATTCACCGATTTTTTTTTTTAAGTTTACTTACTACCTGCATATATTTGAAATATTTTATGATTGAAAATTATGCCTAATGTGCTTTAAGACTACTTCTGTTGAGTAATTTAACGCTTACACCTGTTCACACACGTGACAAATACCCTTTTTTTTGCAATTTAACAACGCTAAGAATCAATTATCAGCTGAATTGAGGCATCAATATTGGAATTTTTCGCCTGCGGCACTGTTACTAATTATTAGCAAAGCTTAACCTAACTGCTGACTTTTCCATAAAATCTGATTATTGGTCATAAATGAACAATATTTAATGAAAACTCACCACATTCGTGGTTCGTAAGGCTCTAAGTAAATGTAATGTAAAACTTTTAAAATGCATCAATAGTGCCAGAAGCACTTTTAGTTTCCTTATATTCAAGAATTTTATAAAACCTATTTTAAGTATCTTTCTGAAAAGTGTTCTTTCAAAAGTTGATTTGCTTTATCATGCATGTAGTAATAGTAAAATTTAAGTAGAAAAATGTCTCCGATATGTTTGTCAACAAATTTTCCACTTCAGACAGACTGTGCAAAAGTGCATATCTCAGGCAAAAAAGATAGTCGTATCATTAAAAATTAATATCCGGTAAATAGCGATACAAAAATTTGACACTTGCACATTTTTTTATATGCCTATTTGGTAAGATCATGCTCGTCTGACAACAATGCAGCTCATTTGGCAGAACAGGGTCACACAGTGAGCCCGAATTGAATGACCTTAACAAAATGTATTATCTAGCTCAAAATGATATATAACTAACTGAAAATTGGTAATATTTATAGCATTTTTGATTGCAAAACATGAATCCACTGTAAGTTTTTGATTAAAGTAACGATTCGATTCAATTGGCAGCTTGAATTCAAACACAATTGGCAATTATCAAAATTGTGGGAGATAAAAAAAAAATATTTGATTCGGCTAAGATGTTTCGAAATAAAGTTTTCTCAATAAATACCACCATATAATTTTTTGAAAAAAAAATTTATTTTTTGGTACAGAAATCGTATTTTTATAGATTTTGTATTGCTGAATCTAAATTGAGAAACCGTTTTATTCAATCACGCCAATATTTCTGTTTTGATTTTGGTTTGCATCAGAGACTTGCAGCGAATGGCTTGCACTTCCAAGCCACTCGTAAGGGAATCACACTTCACACTCGCACGATTCGATTTATGCGCCGTGCAAGCACGAGCATACAAATAACCTTGTAAATATACACAGACGCTTGTGAGTGATTCATGCAACTTGACCGATGATTGCAAGGTTCGTACGCACACCCATTTGCGACTGTCGTGCCTCGCTGACATTCATGTTAAAAGAGGTGTGATTCCCAATCGCATTTTTGTTCGTTGAAATGAATCACACTTCCATTCGTTAAGTAGCGAGTGGCTTGTGGGTAAAAATAAGCAGACTCATACGACTACCTGGTGAAATAACTGACAGTCCAGTACAGCCGTACTAAGCGAAAAGGGCGTATCTCAAAAAATTGAGATAGAAAAAATTTTCTTCGTAGATTTTTTATATGACTGAAGTAAGATACCTGCATTTGGAGTATTTCTTAAGCGTGATTTCTTAAGCTATCCGATGCCATAAGAATCTCGGTTTTTTTTTTTTTGAGATACGTCCTTTTCGCTTATTACGGCAGAGTCGGTGTCACCAAAAGTGCCGTCAGTGAGGATTTGAAAAATTCTAGTGAATTTTGACTATAGCAAATCATACCAACAGAATTCTATCGGTATAACAAGGTTTTTTAGCCGAAGTTATTTTTAATTAATTTAATTTTCCTTTAAAAAATAATGTTTGCCGTAATAGCCAAAATAGATTTTATTGAGAGAAGTTTTAGAAATTTCATTCTCTTCCAGTAAAACCTGATATGAAAACATAGATGTTTTATGCCGAAAATATATAATATATATAATTTTTTCTTATTAAACCCTAATTTTCGTCAGAGGCTTTAAATAACGACAATGAATATGGAATCTGAAGTTAGGCGACGCATCTAGTTTCAGTGACATTGATATTGAAAGTTGAAGATATAAGTAGCTTTTATTAAAATCCTTATAAGTTGTAAGCCCCTAAATAGATTTTCAAAATATGGAAAGTAATTTAATGAGCTATGATAAAAGTTTATAAAAGTTTAAAAACTGTTCTATAGTTTTTGAGATATGACAGTTTTCATAAATTTCTAACTTAATTTTTTTTTAGAAACCGGTATTTTTTGAAAAGAAATTTTTCAGTTTTTCTTAATACATCAAGAATGTACTTTTCATGTCCTTTCAAATGATTTTTGATTGGTTTTTCTTTGCCAACGCAATTTTATTTGACTCCAGGAATATTGATTTTAAGAACTTAGTACTTAGTACTACTATGCATATGTTCAATGTTGGTGTTTCTTTGCAAATTGAATTTTTCAAGGAAAACAAATGAACGAACTCTAACACTATTTCTTCTAATATATCAAACAAATTTCTAGAGCTCTTATATGTTTTTTCGTTAAAAATTAAAGCGAATTACAGACACTTTAATTTTTTCAAAGAATTCTTATTTTGTTTATAAAAGCAATAAAATGGTTTAAAGTTTGTAAATAGACAAACCGACTTAGAGCAAATCCCTACAAATCTTCTACAATTACCTTGTTTTGTCGAAACTTTTCACCTAAATTTTTTTTTGTTATTTTGTGAATTTTGTGAATTCTTCATCGACCAAAATAAAGCTAATTCTTTTGTTGAATATTAATTTGCATAAAAAAAACGAACATAGCTCGTCGGTAATTTAACTTTGTTCATATTAATGAATGGAACATGAGTTCAGTTTATGATTCTCTCTCTTGTTTACCTATCTTTAATATACTCGCACACACTATACGCTTATTTGGTTCAACAATGTCACGCGAATATGGTTACGACAAATTGTAATCCAAATTTACGAGTTCGATAAGAATTTTTGTACCGATAAATTTGTAATAAAGATAGTCAATTTTGATTAGGTTAAGCTTCGTCATTGTACTATATGTTAGTTTCGATAAACTACAAATATGATTTGTATGTACTTTTGTATGCATATTTCGGATTATAATATTTTATTTTATATACATATAAGTAGGGCTACCAGATGGCCTTACTACAAAAGTAGCACATATGAAAAAATTGGAATTTTGTAAATGAAAACCTTAATTTTTTTTTTAATTTCATACAAATATTTTTGATGAGCAAAAAAAAAAAAAAAAAAAATCCTCATTTCCTAACAAAAAACCCCAGGAAATTAAAACAATAATTTCAAATAACTTTGATGAGCCAAAAAAAAAAAAGGTCCTCACTTCAGTTCAAATATTTTATCACTGCAAACATCGAAAGTAGCAAAACCAAAAACAAAGTAGCAAAGCCTTGCAAAAGTAGCACTTTTGCTACTTTAGTATCGCATCTGGTAGCCCTACATATAAGAAATAATTACTAAAATAGTTATATTTTATCAGGTAAACTTTTTTTTTAACTTTCGATTTTGTCAGACCAAACAAAGTCTGTAGCAAAATGAAAAACTGATAAAACTTAGATATACAAAATATTTCCTTCACGTAATGTTTCATCATAGTAAAAGTATTGGATTGTTTACTTTACATATATAGAATAGAAAGAACAAATAATTATTATTAATCAGTTCGTTCACGAAAGTTAGACTTGTTGAAATCTATAATAACAAAAGGTATTAGGAATTTACCCAAAATTTGAGCTTACCGACACTACGTAGTTGAAGGAATGTGACTTTTCAATATAATCCATTATCCGGCGGCCTTCGACTGCGGTGCACTATGTTATTTCTGTCACGGGAGATTCGCTATCACACCGTTGCTGTATAAATTATCGATTTAACGAGTTATAATGTTTTTTAAAAAAAGGCCGAAGCCAACTTTATTCTTCCACTTATTTTCTTAAACTGAATTTACTTAAAATAAATGAAATTAATGCAAAGCCAAAAATCAACAAAAAATATATGTAAAAACAAATAGTCAGCAAGCTGCCGGACAGAGGGATCAAATTTAGAGTTATTGTTGTTGTTGTTGCTTTTTCATAAGCGTGGAAACTGCAGCGACTGCATTTATGCATTCTGTGGGAATGGAATTTGCGTGGATTTAATTTTGTTAAAGATTTAAGTTATCTGTTGTTAACTCCTCCCTTCCTGAATTCAAGCGTCCTCGGTTGGAATGTCAAAGATTCTATTAAGTCCTTCGACGACTGATACGGAAAGTTGGGGATGTTGATTACTTGATGAATTTGTATTAAATCTTTTCTTGCGGGTGTAAAATGTTGCTATAATTATTCCCAATGCTATTGTTATCATGATAAGTGCTGTGCCTGTGGTTATGGATATCTTGTTGCGGACATCTAATGATTCAATATACTCTGTATTTCTCACGTTCAATTCCTTGATCATTTCCAAGGATAAGATTTCTTCCGTATAATTGTTCATAGACTTCGGTTGCAGCAAGGCAGGTAATGGTGCGTAAATTATAGTTTCATTTGAGGTGTATGTTACATTTCTGACCCTTATCGTCTCGTTGTGAAAGCGTATTAGAAATGTCCCTTGTAGCATGGTTGTTTCATTATTTATGCAAATTGATCCATTGAATTGGTTTAAAAATATTAGTCCTGTTGATATTTCCTCTACCTCTGGTATGTGCTGATTGTTAATTAGTTGACATGTTGGTATTTGGCTTGCTAATAGATTTGGTATACAAGTAGAATTACTTAAATCTATTACATTTTTCTTTGAACAAATTGATAACCTATTATAAGTTTTACATGCATCTTTTATTCCATATACTTTACTTTTACATTGAAGTATTGATTCAAAATTTATTCTATTAATTTTTGTATTGAATTTTACAGGTTTTAATATGATTTTTTTACAGTATTCAGAATTGGTTTCCGGTAAACTAATTATATAAATAATTGTTTCTTCATTTGAAGCTATCTTAACCTCTGAAAACTCTAGAGCTTCATCTATGTTTATGTATGGTATATTTTCCTTATTGAAAATTTCTCTAGCAATTTTTATTTCAATATTTGATAAAATGTAAGAATTTATAATGTTAGCCTTTGCCCAATGAATGGCATACTCCATGTTAATTATTTCTTCCTTCATGAGGTCTAATTTGTATTTTAACTCAATTACAAGTTTATCTTTCGTGCTGTTTTCTGAGTTTACCTCCTTTAAAATTTCGTTGGTTCTATTTGTCATTTCGTTAATTTTGTCTATTGTCATTCTATTAATAATTAATTGCTGATTGTTGTTCTCAAGGGCATTGTTTATTTTTTCTGTTAGAATTATTTGGTCAGAATGGTCTGGATTTCCGGCAATCCACTTCCACGTGCTACCAATAAAATCGAGTGATCGCTTCGTTTTCTTATTTAACCTGAGTCTTTCCAAATGGCTATTTATTTTTTCCATTTCATCTAGAAGGAATGGGTAGAAAGGATGGTTCGAATTTATTTTAGTCCTTATGGCTGTCTCTAAATTATTGATTGATTCTTGATATTTCGTTAAGTCCATAATGTGGACAATTTTGAATGTCCCTGTTTGTAATTTTGCTATTCCCGTTTCTATTGTTACTAACTGAGAGTTTGTATAGTCCAGTATTTGTGAGTCGGCATGACATAATGCCAGGAAACAAATTAGTAGCTGCAAGTAAAAAGAACAATTAATTTCTTATTAAGCTTTTGTGTATTATTCTACCAGTCTCTGTCACTAGTGTACTTGTCCGGTCTTCTTTAACTATTTCTTTGACGTATGGTTTTGAAAGTTTCGTTCCTAACCTTTTATTCCTTTTTACGTAAATAACTTGTCCAGGTAGGTACTGTTTAGGTTCTAATTTCTTTCTATTGTGATATTCTAGGTCCTTCTGCTGTTTATTTTTTAATATTTCAATGTTTGAGTTTCTTACTTTTTCATAGTCATCGGGCGTAAAACTTACATGTCTTCCGAAAAATAGGTCTACAGGTTTTTTCCCTGTCACTGAGTGTATGGAATGATTGTACTCTGATACGGCGCGTTCTAAAAGTTCATCAAAATCTCTATGTGTTCCACTTTCTTTAAGGCATCTCATTATTTCTAATAAGGTCGAGTGGAATCGTTCAATTTGTCCATTTGCCTGACTTTTATATGGAGGTGCTGTGTAAACGTCAATACCTAATTCGTCCTGCATCATAAATTTCAATGAGTCTGATTTGAGAGATGGCTCGTTGTCAATGACTATGGATTTAGGTACTCCGAAGGAGAATATAATATCTCGAAGTGGTCTTCTTAAGTCTTGTATTGACCTACTTTTTACGATTTTTGTCAGCGCATATTTTGTGAATTTATCTAGTGCTGTCATAACAATTTTCTTTTCTGTAAGGAATAAATCTATATGAACTGTGTGCCCTGGAAAGGTTGGTATTGGGGTTTCGCCTAATTTTACCTGATTAGGGTGTCTTTCATATTTATTTTGTTTACATGTCTGACAAATATTTGTTATCCTTTTTATTTTATTTATCATTGAAGGAAAATAGTACTTTTCGAGTATCTGGGATTTATTTTCAATGGCATTGCGGTGCGCGCGGTTATGCGTTTCTAAGATTATATTTTCTTGCTCTTGTTCATCAGTTACATCTTCTACAAGTTTTTGGGTGTAACGTGCCTTATAATTGGAAAAATGAATTGGATAAATATTTTGTATGATTCCCATAATTCTTTCTTCGGTGTGAATTCCGTTTATTACTGAAGGATTTAAGCGTCTTTTTAGGTGTGAAATTAAATTTTCTTCTGTGTAATTTGGTTCTGTTATTATATGTCTATAAATTCCTGGAAAAATGATTTTAATTTGATACGTCGCAATGTCATCAATTTTTAGAAAAATCTGGTTCTTAAAAACGTTAACTGGGCCTTCAATACAAGGTATTAGATCGTGATTAGAGCTTTCATCGCTATGTAAAGTTGGGGTTAATGAATTGATCTCAGTCGGTATTCTCGATAGGGTATCGGCTACAACATTTGTTTTGCCAGGTTTATAGATTAGCTGATGGTTGTATTCATCGAGGATTGCTTTCCATCTTTTCATTTTGGTGTTTGTGTTTTTAGAGCTCAAGGCATAGGTGAGTGGTTGATGATCCGTAAATATGTTGACTTTTTTTGAACCGTAAAGGTAATTTCTTAGAGAATTAAGGGACCAAATTATTGCCAGCATTTCTTTTTCGTTTGCTGCATAATTTTCTTCAGTCTTTGATAAAGACCGTGAAATGAATGTTATGGGCCTATCATTCTGAGATAGTACAGCTCCTATCGCGTAGTTCGAAGCATCTGTGGTTAATTCGAACTCTTTTTCAAAGTTTGGGTGACTGAGAATTGCTTCCCTTGAAACCAGAGCGTTTTTTTAATTTTTTCAAAAGATTCAATTGCATTTTCATCTAGGCTGATTTGCTTATTTTTGGATGCGTGTTTGGACACTCGTCCATCTTCCCCTCGTAAAAGATTTGTTAGAGGTTTTGCAATTTTGGCATAATCTCTAATAAATCTCCTATAATAGCCTGACATTCCGAGGAATGAACGAAGTTCTTTTAACGTTTTCGGTGATGGCATTTTGGCTATTGCTTCAACTTTGGAAGGATTGGTTTTAATTCCGTCTATTCCTACTACGTACCCTAAAAATTCTACATCTTTCCTTAAAAATTCACACTTATCCAGCTGCACCTTCATATTTGCAGCTTCAAGTGTTTTCATAACAATCTCTAAATTTTCGAGGTGTTCCTCTAAATTCTTTCCAAAGATAATAATATCATCGATGTACACATAGCATCTTTTACCTATGTGTTGTCTAAGTATGTCATCTAGTGCCCTTTGAAAAATGGCTGGTGCATTTTTCAGCCCAAAGGGTAACCTAAGGAATTCATACTTTCCGTTATTAACGGAGAAAGCGGTCTTCTCTATATCAGATTCCTTTAAAGGAATTTGATGAAATCCACTTTTTAAATCAATGATTGAAAAGAATTGGTTTTTGCCGAGGTTAGAGAGAACTTCTTGAATTTCAGGTATCGGATACCTGTCAGGAACTGTGACATCATTCAGTTTCCGGTAGTCGATCACCATTCGGTATTTCTTTTCGCCTGATGCGTCCATTTTTTTAGGGACGACCCATACAGGTGAGTTGTATGGGGACCTTGATGGTCTTATAATACCATCGGTTAGCAGTTCTTCTACCTGTCTTTCGACTTCTTCTTTTAATGCCATGGGATATGAATAGGTTTTGGAATAAATAGGCGTATCATTTGTTGTTCGGATTTCTCCTTTTATTGTAGTAGTATATGTTAAATTCATATTGGGGTCCGAAAATAGGTTTGGACAACTTCTAACTAGGTTCGTTAGCCTTTCTTTTTGGTATTCGGTTAAGTGTGAAATTCGTAAATTTATATTATTTACGTCCTGTGTGCTCTGTTGTCTTAAAGGAATTTTAATGTTTGGTGAAATTACCATGTAACTTTTGTCTGTATGGATTGTTGCCTTTAGTTGCCTAAGAGTATCATTTCCTATGATACCGTGGAATGTTTTTAGTGAGGGCAGTATGAAGAATTTAAGTTTGCCTGTTTTTTGTCCAAAAATATCTATAAAAGTATGGTGTGTTATTTGGATATTTCCAGCAACTGAATTTATAGGGAATGGTTTCTCATTCGGTAAGGGATTTCTGATTCGTGTAGGTTGTATGTAATTTTTATTGGATCCTGTGTCAATAAGGAATTTAAGGATGTCTTCATCTCTCGTTCTAAATTCAAAATACGAGAGTGAAGACTCAGTTAATCTAAAAAATATATATTGTCTGTTGCCATGCTGTTTTCATGATCCTGATCTATTCTAGGATATTGACCTTCAACTGTTTGTTGATAATTATCCTGCTGAAATTCTCCTGTATATCCTTGATTTGGATCAGGAATACCTTCCTGATACCCTGTACTTGGATAAGGTTGATTATAACAGGTCTCATAGTTATTAGCTGTTCCTACAAAGGGGTTTTGATTATCATAGGTTTCATAATTATTAACTGATTCTACAAAGTGGTTTTGATTATCATTAGATTCATAATTATTAACTGTCTCTACAAAGGGATTTGTGTTTATGAGGAAGTTTCTCTGAATTTTGTTTGGAACTGGGGGTTGTTGAGTACCCTGTCGCTTTGGAGCAAAGTTATTTTGATTGAAGTTAGGCCTATTCTGATAATTCACTTGTCGTGTGTGTATTGATGGATCGATTTCCATCGGTACTGGAGGTTTGGGTGGTAAGTTTGATCTATTATTAAATCCTGACTGCTGTTGATGACCATATTGTCGATACGTCCAATTATTGTTGTTGTTAGGAAAATTTGGCTTATAGATTTGAGCGGCGTATGGATTAGGATAGAATCTGGGTTGTGGCACATGTGCCAATTCTGGGAAGAAACGATTTCTTTGCTGTGGCAATGGGTAATTATTCTGTCGGGGTGGTCTGTATGGAGGTAACGGAATGCTTGGTTTTCTGAAGGGATTCGGTTTGTGAATGGAAGTCATCCTATATGCCATATTATCTAATTTCTGACACAATTGTAGTGCTTGCGGCAAAGTTGTAGGTTCACGTACACTCAAAAGTCTAGGCAATTCGCCGTTGAGTCCTCTAATAAACGTGTCTAATGCCTTTTCACGATAAGCATTGGTCATTGTTTGCAATGAGTCTTCGCTCAACTCTAAGCATGCGATTTTGTCCAATATAAGAGAAAGATACTGATAGATGTGTTGGTAGAACTCAGTAACTGTATTATTGCGTTGGGTCAATGTTACCATTTCGTATTCAAGGGTACCTAAATCCCTCTTGTCTGAGTAGTGCATCATCAGACATTTTTTTATCTTACCCCAATCTAATGGTGTCCTGTACGACTCTAATGCTGTATCGGCCTCTCCTATTATTTTGTGTCGGACCGTATGCAAGATGGCATAATATTTGGGAGAGCCGTTTATACTTTCGTAAGCATCAAAAATCCTATCGACTGTCTTACGTCACGAGATGAATTCTCCTAGTTTACCAGAAAATTCCCTCAAGCTTTTCACAATATCGGGCACTTTATCTAATTCGCCTACATTTGTTGCACTAAATAGTACACTATAGTCAGTTTCGTCACTTTCTATGAAAGGGTTATTCAGATTTTGTATAGTTAGGTTGACTAAATCGGTTATTTGTTTTTGGAGTGCTTCGTCCATTGTTTGTGGAGTTTGTTTGGAAGTGGCTTGTCTACTCAAACTAAATTTGCTTAATCTTTCTGCTAATTCATCAGCTGTAAGCTCGGGCATTCTTCACAAACACAATTAATAAAGATAAATTTGCACTTAATTTTTTCACTTTCTTTTGAATTAAATTTCTTTAAATAGTTATTTTTCGAAAACTTTCCGATAAAGATTATTATTATTTTCTTTTTAAAAACCTCAAAATTTTCAATAAGATTTTAGTTATTATTCCTAATATTAAAAATTTTCATAATAATTACAATATTTTATTAAAAACTTCTTAGATTTCTTCGATAAATTTTTTCTTTTAGCTTATACTTTTTCAATAAATATCTTTTCTTCTTTTAACACTTTTTTCGCTTTTGTAAAAACCTTTTAGATTTCTTCAATAAATTCTTTCTTTTAACTTATAATTTTTCAATAAATCTATTTTCTTCTTTTAACACTTTTTTGCTTTGTAATTATTTCTTTTTCACATTCTTAACTATTAAAAATCTAACTTACAATAACCATTTTTCCGGTCATCAGCGGATTTAAGACCGTAGGTGGAGTCCTTTTCCTACCGTACTGGGGCACCGTATTGTCAATTATTCCTTGATTTTTTTGGCCGAAAAAATGTCCAGTCCGCTGTCCAGGGATCGATTTTATCCAGGCTCTGCGTCTGGGGTTGGTTCCCAAAAGTTTTTTGTTCAACAGATTTTTCTCATCTGTAACTTTAATTCACTTTGGGCCCCACGTTGGGCGCCAATTATCGATTTAACGAGTTATAATGTTTTTTAAAAAAAGGCCGAAGCCAACTTTATTCTTCCACTTATTTTCTTAAACTGAATTTACTTAAAATAAATGAAATTAATGCAAAGCCAAAAATCAACAAAAAATATATGTAAAAACAAATAGTCAGCAAGCTGCCGGACAGAGGGATCAAATTTAGAGTTATTGTTGTTGTTGTTGCTTTTTCATAAGCGTGGAAACTGCAGCGACTGCATTTATGCATTCTGTGGGAATGGAATTTGCGTGGATTTAATTTTGTTAAAGATTTAAGTTATCTGTTGTTAACTTATATACTGCAGTGAACCGCGGCCAAAGGCTCCCGCGAAGACGATAATGGACATATTGGAGAATGCAAGCCCTATGTTGCGGACGAGGGCCACCCACTTACTTTAACATGCTATAATTTTCGTAGGCTAAACTGGTTCACTGGCCACAAAGCCAGAATCGGAGATATTGGAGGATGTAAGTCCTATATACTAAACGTACTAAAATTTCAAGAAAATCTGGGATGAAAGCCTTAAAGTAAACAACAACCCTAGTTAATCCTAGGCTTAGTTGGTTCATCTTAACACGCTTCCAATAAACTAGTTTGGCTTAGAAAAAAACTATTTTATCCTAAAAACATATTTGGCCGGTAACATATATAAATAATGAATTTTAAAATATCAAAAATTAATTTTTACCCACATTTCAAGCTTAAGTCTAAATATTATTAACCTAATAAAAGATAACAAATTTAAAATAGCTTTGTTTCCAAAATCAATTAATTTCTAATAACATGCTTCGTAGAGTTGATATAGGTACTTGTACATATCGTCACCTCAGAGTGTAAGTGTCCTATCGCACTTTTTGACAAATTTTTTTTTAACACGCCAACTTACTTAAGAAAACACACTCTTTCGTTTGATGTTATCGAAATTTAGCTACCACTTCCCGTTCCAAAGAACTCAGTATGCTTTATGTCCTAACTGCAACTAATCTCGGAGTGCAAATGTCCTAACTGCTTTTTTTGCCTTTGAAGTTACATTAAATAGTAAACAATCGCTCTCAGGTCAAAAGTGAGAATGGACTTTTGTAAGAGAGGGGAAAAGGTATCCCCGGTGGTAATTTGGCCTCGTTTCAAGACAAAAAATTTCTGGCACCAATCGTTGCAAAAAGGCCGAAAATGGATTTTGAAGTACGAATGGTACTTTCTTATATCTGTATATATCAATTGATGACTTGTGACTTATTCAATTATGTGACTTATAAAATTATTATATTTAAATTTTTGCATACAGCGCCCTCTGTGAACAGATTTTTGATGTACTAATAGCTTTATTATATGTACTCTTCTTGATAATATGAAAACAACGATATTGTCAAAATCGGCTCAGTAGTTTAGAAGTTTTGGTCTAAAATATAACACTAGCACTTATAACAAAACACTTAAGAATAGATTTTTCTACATACCCGTTGTCCTATGCCCCCCCATTAAACATGTTCACGAATAAAAAAAGGAAGACTTTTTGTATGTTTTGGATCAAATGTAATATACCTTTTACGTGGAGTTTCAGAATGCAAATGTCCTAACTCACACAAATCCAGATAATTTTAATTACAGAAAAATCAAAAGTAAGTTTCAATAAATTTTTTTCAAATACCGTATAGGTAATTACAGAGAGGCAAAATAATAAAAAAAAGCATTAATAATCCTTAAATAACAAATCGCAGAGTAAATAACTTTCAAACGCTGTTTTCTCAGTTTCATGTTTTTGCTGATAGGACACTTACACTCTGAGGTGACGATATGTATATTTTAAAAATTATTTTTACATTACATTAGATTACATGAAACCCAATTTCTGAAAAATTTTTAAAAAAAATTATGATCCCATTTTAATTTCATTGCATTTAATCAAAAATAAATAAAGAATTATAGGTTTTACCCAATTTTAAAGTTTCACGCAAAATATCTTTAACTCTGTAGATGATAAGAAAAATGTTTTTGAAAAGCCCAATTAATTGTGTCCAAAATTTCCTTCCATAGATTTGATATTTATAGTTTACAAAAACGGCATTTACGTTGTTATGGCAGCATATAAAATCGTTAGAGTTCCAAGTGTTGTGAAATTATTAAAGTGCTTATCCTTAAATCTAATCATTTTTGATTAAGTTTGACAAAAATACTCTGCATGGAAAAAGAAATGAAAAAAAAAAAACTAAAATCGTTGATTGTTTTTGAAAATCAAAGTGTTGTTATAAAGATGATAAAACATAAAAATTTTCTAAATAATTAGAGATTAAAAATAATAAATTGCAAAGTTGTATGTAAACAAATATAAAATTCAAAATAAAAAAGTTGAGTCATATTAAGTCAATTAAGTCATAAAGCTAAATTGTTAGGTTATTTGCGTTTTAGAATCACTTTCAAATATACAATAAATATTATATTTTACATTAGGCTGTCCGTTATAACTCACATTTCTTACGCAGAGTTTTTGAAAAAAAAAAAAATTGGCACTCTACATATTTTATTGTATTTAGCTTTTCACCGATCATTTAAAAAGTATTTTTTATTTATTGTTTGCTCGACAGCTGATAGAGTGACGGAAAAAATGTTTATGCCTTTTGTTTTAGATCTACGAGCTATACGAATTATTAGAATTTTTATTATTGCATTTAATTTTATCTTAAAAGCTCAATTATTACTAAAAAATCATTTCAAACCATTTTTACGATAAAAGAAATTAAGAAGTTTAAATAGTCTATGTCTTAATATATTTATTTTTTTTTCTTTAAATTTGTAATGGCATTTGGGACTTGTGGAAATATACTGAATGAAGAGTTCAAATGTACTTTTTAGATGCCAAGTGTACTTTTGTCGACATGAACATAAAGAAGTTACTTAAAAAAACGTCAGCAGGCTATACTCCAGGCATTATTCGCGATAAATTTGCTAATTTCGAAATGTACAGAAAATGTTCCGAAAACGAACTGTAAATGCACCGAATGTACTGGAAATAGGTCAAATGTACCGAATGTACTGAAAACTTGTCAAATGAACTGAACACGATTTTCCACAACGCAAATGTACCAAAAAGCTTACCGAAATGCTATCAGTGGCGCACACTGGTCCCAAATCAAGTTTTTAGGTTCAAAAAGCTCAAATTTTGTCGGAAAAGAAATTTTTTTTAAATTAAAGAGTACCGAAATGCCAACAAGTATCTTAGGATTTTGGGACCTTGATTTTTGTAATCTGCGGCTCAAAGACCACATATATAGAGGTAATAAAATTAGTCTCTGACCGTTAATCATCTTTGACACCCACAACTACGTATTCAATAGTCTTAAAAAAAAAAAATAAATGATTGAAATTATTCGGATTCATAACTTGGGCATGTAAAATAGGCTCTAGTACTGACTTATTTTAAGGGAACAGCTCGATTTGATTTCTTCAGCAGAAGCGTGCTCGATATTGCCAAAAATGTTGTGTCTTACGATTCCCAAAACGCTTTGAATGTTTCTGCAAAAATACATTTTGAGAGTCGAAATATCAATGCCACACGATAATTATAAATATATTTACCTGAATTGATTCTCCAAAAATCGTTGTGAAAAGAATGCAGACACAAACGCTTGACATGAATATTTGAGAGAATTTCACAAGTGGTTGTCTCATACATCTAACAAGTACTTGTGCACGCATCCAGTACTAATGGAAAAATAAGCTTGGTCGATGACAGCCATATATACATAACTTTCAGTTGTAGTGAAAAATTGATGTTTCTCACAATGCCCCAATTTCCTCTACACTCTGCTAAACTTTTCTATAGTCCCTTTTCTGCTTACTAGTTAATTTTCATTAGGCCTCCATATATAATATATCGATATAAAGCAAAATTTGTAACGTTAAAAAAAATATTAAAAGTTTAACTTAAAATATCATTCACTTCATGAAATTTAAAAATTTCTAATTTTTTTTTCACCAAAAGACCAACTAAACTTTACCATATTACTTTTCAACAATTTTTTGGTTGAATTGATATATGGGGTAAAACACGCGAAAACGCCAGCGAAAAAATTTTTTGGCTCCGATTTGGCTGAAATTCGGTTTTATTGTAATATCGATGTCCAGCAATAAAACTGCGTTCAGGAATTTGCCTTAGTATTATTTGTTGTTGAGATACGCGGGTATGAAATTCACGATTTTTGTACTTTTTCAGAATAAGTGTTTTTTTCGAAAATTCATAGCTTACAGCAAGCTCTATCAATTAAAAATTGGTATACCTACGATTTTAGGTTTTCTTTGTACTTTTCGAAAAAAAATACTGTTTTTGAAAAAAAAAATTTTTTCTCAAAAATTTTGCGAATTGAAAATATTTTTGCATTTTTTTTAAAAACCCATCTTTAAAATTTTTTTATTTTTTTTTTAAAAAAAACTTTGATTTATTCTGCGTTGAATGACGTAAAAATTTTTGCGGGGAAAAAAGTATTTATATTTTTTTTTTAATTTTAACAAAAATTAAACAGCTAAAATTTTGTAAATTGAAATGAATTTTTGATTTTTTTTTGAAAAATCCATTTCTGAATATCTTTTTGATGAACTTCAGATTACAGCTTGATCCGCAAGCTTCAAAATGATATGCCATAACATGAGTGCAACTAATTAATTAACATATAACAATAAACATGTTTTATAAGTTTGCTCTTAATTTTGAAAATTTGTAGCGGAACAATAATTCAATTTATGAAAAGAAGAATAATTATTAACCAGCAACTAATCAGACACTGCCAACAGAGAAAAAACAAAATCAGCTAAGTCAGAGTTTCCAAGCTGCTTTCGTAATGCCCCACACAAAGTTCATATCTACTATCTTTAAATGAGCATATCATGGTTAAAGGAAATCGTGCGGATATGGTCAGATTTTGATATACACGCGTACTGCTACAACCAAACCTTTTGCTTTACTGGTTCAGCACGCAGAAGGTTTTCTCATTTTCAAAGTATGCAGTTGATTGTATTGGCTTGTATTTCAATATTGGTAGCATTTTTTTGGTCTAAATTTCTTTAACTTCGATTATTTTTTGACTATTTTAGGACAATAGCACAAGTAGAGCATTACGTAAGATAATTTATTTGATGGTTTTCTATAATAATTCTTTGAAACATTTGAAACTTAATTACTCATTTATTGCTGTTTCATAAGCTCAATAATTTTTAAATAATTTTATCATAAACTCGATTGTGAAACAAATTTACAATCCATCAGAATACTGTTTGCGAAGTTTCCTCAAGTACTTACTGATAAACTGATAAGTTAGTCGTGAGGTGCTTAGATCACGAGAGGTTTGTTTTATATTTATGGGCTCATAAATAACCTAGTCAAATATTTATTTATAGTTTGTTTCGATTGTAAGACTTTTATGTCTGATTTCCTTTTAATACCAATACTTTAATGTCTGATTGGTTCAAAAGTCCATCAAGTCAAAGTCTATTGAATGGTCCGTTGTGCTGCCAAATGATCTATCAGTTGATGGACGAGAATTTGTAATATTCTGTTGAAATAAGCTTTGTTGAAATTGACTTCTAATGTATCATAAACTTTTATTTCCAGAAATAAAACGCAAACGATATTGATGATATTTTTTTTTTCAAAAACATTTTTATTGTGTGGCTCGCAATTACAAATATTACTTAATTTCTTAACTACTACAATTATTGCTAAGATTTAATTAAATACATGCTATTTTTCAGAAGAAAATAAAAAGTTCCTTATGATTTCTCAAAGCTCAAGCAATTTTTGTTTTAGTCCATTAAAACAATCTCATCACTACCATCGAAATGGCAACGGAAATCGTTGCAATTGATGCCGTTAGTGATGCACTACCAGAACGACGATAATCAGCAATCCAGTTCATCACAGGATCACGATTTGTTGCAAGCCAATCAAAGTTTGCCTTTATTCTAGAATCGACCACAGATTCCAAATTAGTTGTTAAATTTGGTGTATCCTTTACCGTAACCATCAGATCGCGCAGTTTCTTCTCCTGATCCGTATTAGTCACATATAACGAAATGCCACGTATGGCATCGTCCAATGGGTTCGAATTACTGAAACCACCATTATTCAGTTCAGAGTAGGCTACATAGTTAACCTCCAAGAACTCAATACTGGCAAGAACTCCAACTTCACCACGCGAATACGCCGAACTTAGCAAAGTTGTGCGTTCCTGTGTGCGCAGAGTATTTTCTGAAGTATCGCTAACAGATAAATCAAGGAATTTGTGAATTTGGGTTGAGTCTTGTGAACAACCCAGTGATGAAATAAGTACACGACGTTCAGCTTGATCGTTTGAGTCCATCGTCTTTTTGAGCATAAACTCAAACTCTTTATCGCCGGATTGCCTGAGGCCATTGCAATATGTTTGTGTTCGCAAATTGGGTTCAACTGGAATGCCGTTTTCGATGAAGTTCTTAAGCTTATTGTTGGTTTCTGAAAGACAATCGGGATTGCCAGCCAAACAATTCAAGTTGATAGCTATGTTTCGAATATATTTGTTATTACGATGTTCACCGGGTACATCATTGACACCGAGATGATCATACAAGTCACCAGCCAACATGGAAACAAAGAACTGGAAGTTTGCATAGTCCTTATCCCCACTCAAATAGCGATTGAAGTTGTTGAGTATAGAGTTTGCGGTGGACCAGGGTGCATATTGATCTTCTTTTGGTAAATAAGTCATCAAGTGCATCAAATGATCATGAGCTATGCGACCAGAGTTAACAAAGCTATTGATATCATGTAAGGCCTGTGCACGATTTCTGGGATCAATTTTGTGTGGTTTATCTATCAAGCCGTTTATAATTAGTTTCCAATTCTGTTCATCATACGTAATACGATAATAGCCAGTTGATTGTTTATTAAGAATCAGCCACTCATCATTCTTCAAGTTAGCATCATTTACAAGAATCGAAGATACATTTAGCAAGTAATGTGTTGCTTCAGTGTTACGGAAATCAGGGTTCGTTTGCTTGACATAATTGAAAGGAACATACCATTTCTTGTCTGACTCTGTACCTTTAACGTTGTAGTATGCTTCTTGGGTGACTGTGAAGGAACCATTATAATGACGTTGAACTGTAAGCAAAGGATAACCGCCTTGGTTGGACCAGCTGCCCATCATATGCTCAATAGAGGCGGGAACTTGATAGGAAAGTTCTGTTTGAGCGTTATGAATGCCTAAAAAGAGTTTTTCTTCAGTAGCGGCGCCAAATTTACTGTAAAGAAGAATGAAATTTAAGTTTTATCATAAGAATTGTTAACGATTTCGATACACAATTTTCAGAAACATCAGCAAAAGAAGTTTTTAGTGGGCGCCAAAAACAACCGACCGAATTGATAGTTAAATTTTAAAAGCAGTCAACGATTATCGACTGGCGTCTGTGAATAAAAAAGCAAAGAATATTGAAACTCTTTGTTTAATCTCAACCGGATCAGAATAAGTGAACTTAATTGAAAAGTAACCGATATAAAGCTATAAGTTTTCACGTACATTAAAACACCTTGACTACGTTGAGTTCGAGAAGGAATGACTTGAATTATCTATGATTGGAAGCGTGCTACTCAGTTGGTTTAATAAGAGCATGAAGGTGTTCAGTGGAGTGATATGAGACAGAGTGCTAGTGACCGAGTAGGTAAATACTTTCATCTTCTCACTTTTTTTCATTTTTTCCATTTAACAACACAATTTTCGAGAGGCTAAGAATTTTTTTCTATTTCTTATGAAATATTTAATAAAGCTTTCAAGAAGGTTTAAGCACATGATTTTAGTTTTTTCATTGAAAACTTATTTGTAACTTTTTTTAGTAAATTTAAATTCGTCGAAGCCCACAAAATTTGTTATCCATTTTTAAAAAAAGTTCTTTGACAGATTTTTGCATTTTTGCTTTGGTAAATTTTTATGAAACGGAGTTCAAAACTGCCAAGATTTCTGGTTATTAGGAGTAGTTCGGTAAAGTTTGGAAAATTAATGGTTATTATAAATATGTATTTATGTACGGACATACATAGATTAAAATGGCATATTAGTCTCCTTACTTGTCATTCAAATAATTGTGCAAGCCTCGCTGGAAGACTGCATCGGTCAAAGCGTATTGCCACATGAATAATACTGAACCAGCCTTAGCATACGAAACTGTATCATACAATCGAGAAATTTCACTGGGCTTTTGAACGTAATGAGTCATTGGTCTTGGTGTAGCTCCGGCATCATTTGACAAAGCACTTTGATAGTCATCGGTGTGGAAAAATTGCATAACACCCCAATCAGGATAAGCCTAAAAATACAATAAAATAAACATAGAAAAAGAGATTAAAAACTTCAGCTGATAACATAGCAATATAATTATTTTTATTTCGACAGCTTTATCAAAATATTAGAAGTGCTCGCAGACATATTTCACTATCAGACATTTGAGAAAAAATCAATTTCATTCAGTTAGGTACTTACATCATCGCTAGCCTTGTACGAGAACATAGTGGCAAAACCTTCCTTAAGCCACAAATATGTCCACCACTGAATTGCTACGTAGTTACCGAACCATTGATGTGCAAATTCGTGTGCAATAATGTTGGCAATATTTGATTGTGTACTCATGGCTGATAGTTTCTTATCATACAGCAGATATTCCTCACGATAAGTAACCAAACCATAGTTTTCCATAGCGCCAGCAGCAAAGTCTGGTACAGCAATTTGATACATTTTTGGTAAGGCAAATGGTACTTGATAGTATTTGGCCAAACTGTCCAAGATTAAAATACCAGAGATCAAAGCAAATTCTTGAGTATCTTCAGTGCCAGGGCGTGAGTAAATACTGTGGGGTAAAGAGTTTAAGTGTCCTTCGGTATGTGCAAAGTCCGAAACGATGAAACCAACTAAGTAAGATGGCATGGATGGTGAAGTTTCGAAAACGGTAACATTTCGACCGGCACTGAAAAATGAAAATAGAATGAAAAATGTTCACAATGAAACACCAGCATTACTCATGAGTTTTGTGGAACACTTACGCATTGGTTGATGATTTTACAGGCATATTCGATATGGCCGTGTAGGATTCATGATGATCAATGGTTATGGTAAAGTTTGCTCTCTTTGCCGGTTCATCATAACAGGGGAAGCCATGACGTGCATCAGTACTTTCAAATTGTGTGGTCGCCAAATATCTAAAAAAAAAATTTAAAAACTATTTTGCTTAGAGATTTTTCTTTTAAGGATATGTTTCGCATATTAAAAAATAGTATTCTAAATTACTTTGCTTAGAGATTCTTCTTTTAAGGATATTTTCCGCATATAAAAAAAAAAATATTCAAAATTACTTTGCTTAGAGATTTTTCTTTTAAGGATATGTTTCGAATATTAAAAAAAAATATTCAAAATTCTTTGCTTAGAGATTTTTCTCTTAAGGATATGTTTCGCATATTAAAAAAAAAACTTTAAAAATTACATTGCTTAGAGATTTTTCTTTTAAGGATAAATTTCGCATATTGAAAACAAATATCGAAAATTACTTTGCTTAGAGATTTTTCTTTTAAGGATATGTTCCGCATATTTAAGTAAAAAAATAAATTTTTTTCTTCGAAAAACACACTATGATGACAAAAACAAATTTTTTAATTCTTACAAATTTTTCATTTCGAATTTTCTAACTTCAACGAAAGATTTATTTCTCAAACGGCGAACTCACCTGACTGTTTCACTTGCATCCAGATAAGTTGACACATAAAAACCACCATTATCTGTGCGTAATGTTCCATTATATGCAATAGTTAAAATCCAAATTGTGTCCTGCAGCATAGTAATTGATGTGTCGACTGGCCGCAATGTCAAAAATTCACGTTCCACCTCACATTCCTCATCATTACATAGCCATGTCATCGGAATTTCCTCTGATGAATCAACCGCTTTAATGGTGGCGCTTTTAATGGTCAATCTGCGATAATGCAATACCACGGTTTTGGTATCTTCCAACGCTTGCAATTTAATTTCTACGTGTCCATCGAAGGGTAACGCTCCAGTGTGAATATTTGTTGTAAGTCTAACGTTGTACTCAAGCGGCCAGGTATTGTTTGGCAAACGATAATCGATATCATCTGCACGGGTTTCATCACCAACACGCGCGTTCGGATTTTCACGGTAATATGGTGGAATGTCCTTGCTCGCTGCTTGGGCAATGGCCACAAAACCAATGGCCAAAAGTGCCAAGATCCCGTATTTACTTTGCATGTTGTGACCGTGCAAGAAACAACGATCTAATATTTCGATTTCTAATGCGAGTCCACTTTAAAAAGCAATCGCAATGGTTTTTTAATCAACTGCTAAATAGGCTGAAAGCAGTTAGCGATTACAACCACATGATTTACTGATATTGTTCGCGAATTGTGGTATTTACCGAAATCAAGAAAATAAAGATTAGCTCTAATATGGAAACATGGTAAAGGTACATATGTAGAACAACCGAATTAATATTACTATGATTATTTGCGATTGTTATAAAGTAGCCCATAGTCTGTAATCAGTACCTACAGTCGATAGAGAGCGATAGAGATGGCATCAATAAAATTTTATCGAGTGAGTGTACAAAGATTGCGCATATATGGCCCACTTAGCCATAATATAATTTCTTAAGTATTTGTTTGAACACATTGTATGGATGTTCATTGTACATACATTCCATATAATGTGTACATATGTAGGTGATTATTTTTAGATAAAGTATTTTCGATTGTAATCACAAAAGATATTTACAAGTACAACCGTGGAGTCAAAAGCAACGGAGTGCTAAAGAAATTGCTCAATGTGTCATTCGAGATAATCTGAACATATCATTCTAGTAGATTTTACGACGAAGACCTTAGCCCTTATGCTTTTAATATGTCGACGCACAGTGGTTCGTTTGGCATTTCTCGTTAAAAAAAATTACAGCTTCTGAGCAAATATAAATATTTAAATATTTGATATTGCTGTCTACAGAAAATGCTTGGTTCAAGCATTTTGCAGGGAGAAAAGACGACATGTTTTGTGTGAATAATCTAACGACAATACTTCACATTAAGAAAAGATTTAAAATTTCTAAGTACAACAAAGTACCACAAAGAATCCACGTGTTGAGATTTGGATTCTTGCTTCTGACAACTATCCAATTGGCTTTATATATGTAGTATGGTGGCTATAAATGTTAATGTTGTAAATGATAGTGTTAAACTGTTGAAATTTGGCACCGATATATTTAAGGTTAAAAAACAAAAATTAGCAAATATGAGAAAAATTCACCTTCGTTCCATATAAAGCTGGGTGTGGGTGAAGCTTTTTCTTCCTAAGGGGTATCAACTTCCACTGACTTAGCAATGCTGATTTCATAAATGTTACAAATTATGCGATATCCTTAATGGTTTTCAATTTAAGTATTAGAGGAAAACCGTTTTGAAATTTTAGCTCTTCTGTTTTTGAAAAGCATTCGTAGCTATGATTTTTGTTACATTGATCTTTGTTGTATTTAATTGGAAAGGCGTTAAAAGGTATACAGTATGAAACGTTTCATTCTAATTCGTTTTTTTTTCATCTGTTTTTATGTAGTGTAAGTATTCATCAGCTGATTATTGCTGTTAAAGAATTTGATGTGATTTGTAGGTAATATCTTCTGTTTGACGATTTCAGAAGTAAGTACCACTAATACCTCGATGTTTTCTTCTATTTTGTTGTTAGTTTTTAAAACTGATAGATACCCAATTTTATTCCATTTTCCTGCAAATTACGGCTCTAATCATACTCTGAAAAACTCAAAAAGACTAATAAACAAAATACATTAATTCAGTTTGGAATTAAGTATGATTTAAAAAATCATATATATCACAAAAGTTTTAAGCATTTATATCAAGGACAATTTGAAAAATTACATAGTCCTACAACAACTAGTTTTTGGTCACACAAAAAATTTATGAACGTCTAACCAAATCTAATGTTCAGTTTTTTGGAGAACTCTTTTTGTATACTTTAGCTCCTAGTATAGGGCCTCCACGAAGACTCTTCTAACGTGCAATTTCTGTAGCGATTGCCTTAGGTTATCTTCAACATTTCCCTGTTTCACGTATATTCTGCTCCAGAGCTCGTTTCTACGACAATTAAGAGCGGCGACGCTTTCGGCCTCTGGCGAGTTCTACTTTAATTGGTAATTTCCGCAATGTGTGAGAATTGAACATACGTTGTGCAAATCTCCAAATGAAATTTTCGAAATTATACGAAACACGGCTGCCTAAAATCATTGTGGAAACGATCGGTAGAGCTCCTCCTTTAACTAAAGGACACAAAAACAAAAATTGACATTCGCCTGGCCCAGGGCCTGATTTAGACTTCTGACAGCTCCAGGCTAACTAAGAATATGCGGCCTCCGACCAGTCCTGCTTGTGCCTGCCCGGCCTACGAATATACTTACATGAAAAAAAGAACACTTGAAAAATTACAGATTCTATAGTAAAAGCTGTCGCTTCGAATTCAATCGCATAAAAGTTGTAATTTGTACTGTAATTATTACGATTTATATAATAACGAAAATAATACAACGCAAAACTGTAAAACTTACGGTAAAAAATATATATACATGTAGTTGAATTGAATTGTAAAATATTATAATACTTTTTATTACTAAACTTTTAATTTTTCACTAAATTGCTTATAGAAACTGTATAATAAAATTCAGATTCACATATGTATATTTTACTTTATTGGAAGATACATATTTCCTAATCGCTTTCAAAATAAAAAAATACAGTTTGAACAGTAGTAGAGTATTACCATATCTTATTTATTTTTTTGTACAGAAAATAAAAATTGAGGAAGAAATCAATGTTTGTTCGATAGTACTCTAAAATGTACTATTCATTCTTTGAAACTTATTTTTCAAGCTACTACAAAAAATAATATCTCTTTTATTGCTTGAAATTGTAAAACTCAAACATCATAATTTAAATATTAGCATTTCAATAGAGTATATTCAAGAAATAGCAATATATTTTATGTATTTGATGAAACTGTAAAAACGAAAGAGAGCCGTTCTCTAATGTGTCAGTTAATATCATCTGACTAATCTGAAATAAAAATTACAGTGTCAGATTGTAATTCCTGAATTACAATTTAATATCTAAAAATCCAATAAGAAAAATGCTTGCAACACTTGCTCTAATATTTATTAAGAATGTTATATAAAACTCTTTTTTCGCGCTTTCTCTTTAGCGAATCTTTCCACAACATTGTCAAATTTAATGTCTTGTAAACAAACATTCTCAATAAATAATAGTGCAAGTGCTGTAAGTTTCTGCTGGTGGAGAGTCGAACGCAAGTAATTTTTTACACGTTTTAATGCAGAGAAAGATCTTTCACCGCTGCAATTTGTGACGCTCATCGTTAAAAAACTCTTAAGATAATTTCTACATTTGGAAAAATAGAACCAATGTTTAGGCTTTTTAATAATTGTAGCATACTCTTTGGGGTTAATTTTTGTAGATCAACAAATTCTCTATCCATTAAAAATTGTGCCAAATGAATACACTCGTCAGGAAACGTATCTTCTATATCCAAGTCATATACTTAGTTGTTGCAACTCTTTAGTTTTGGTTCTTATAATGCTATTGTCATTTATTTCAGTTAATTTCCATAAGAAACTAAATTTTGTATCCACTTCGGTATAAATTATTTGTCGGCCTTTCAACTGAACTTTGAGGCAATCAATAGCAGCGTAATATATTTCTACAATGAAAGATCGTCTTCCTTCAAATTCGGTATGTCCCGCTTTTCCTTCATCAAAATGAAATGGAATAGGTTTCTTTTTTCTTCTAAATCTTTTTTGTACTCAGTGAGTTGACACCTATCGATAGCTTCGGATTCAAACTTTTTAAACTCTTTTTCGTCACGCAACGTATTAAGATGTGTATATAATAACTCATATAGAGTAACGACGTTTGATAAATCAACATAATTTGCTCGAAGCTGTGCACTAACGACTTGAAACTTGACCAGCACAGAGTTCCAAAAACACAACATTATCGTCATTTCCAGGGTTTTCAATCGTCATTATATTAAGGGCGTCCGGGAGTTTTTCGAAAAATAAAAAGACATTTTTTTTAAAATTTTTTTTTGAAGCAGCATTTTATCTTAGACCAAAATTTTTTTACATTGTTAAAGTATAACTATTCAAGATTTATCTCTGAAATTTTGGTCCTAAAATATTCCTGAATAAGTTAAAAAAGTGCAATGCCGTGAACGACCTCAAAATTTGCGGTGAGCAAGATATCTAGAGACTGATTCATCCGAAAAAAGAAAATTAAATTTTTTTCGGCTAAGCAAATAGTTAAGGTACGTTTGATCGTTGATTTTTGAAAAATATTAATTTTTGACGAAATGGCGGGCGTACAAAGAAAATTTTTATTTTTTGTGCACAAACTTGAGGTCGTTTTAGGCTATAAATCAAAAAATATGTATCCCCCTAACTATTTGCTTAACCGAAAAAAATTTAATTTTTTTTTCCGATGAGCCAGTCTCCAGATATCTTGCTCACCGCAAATTTTGAGGTCGTTCACGACATTGCACTTTTTTAACTTACTGACGAATATTTTTAGACCAAAATTTCAGAGATAAATTTTGAATAGTTATACTTTAATAATGTAAAAAAAGTTTTGGTCTAAGATAAAATGCAGCTTCAAAAAAAATTTTAAGAAAATTCTTTCTATTTTTCGAAAAACTCCCGGACGCCCTTCACAATGCAAAGCATAAACAAGTAAAACACATAATGTTAAAAACAGTGAATAGGCGCTATCTCTTCCCCAAGGACTACACGAGAAATTTTTTGTTCAAAGTTGGTTGTCTGCGGCTATAGATTAAGAAAATCGGAAATTAAATCGAATGTTAAAAAATATCGTTTTAATATTAAAAGTAGGTAGGTACCGCTGGAGTATTATTTATTATTTATTTAAAATTTATGTAAAGGCATTAAAAAAAATCAAGAATGTGCAACTATTTAAAACTGAATAAAAATGCGAAAACAAAGTGAAAATCAACATACATTCTCAGCGCTTCCTCGGACCTTGCGCCCCAGGCTTAAGCCTGTGGGTAAATCATGCCCTGGCCTGGCCTGAGCTGATGATTTACTTAAGCGATTATGAAAAATTAAAATTTCTTTTCTTAGTATAAAATCTATATTGAGTTACTCGTATTAAATGCTTTGTTTGAAATCTACAGCCTTTCATGGTTGCCTGCAATCAATCCGTTTATGTTGCCGAGTAACAATTGACTTTTTGGTTGCCGATATTGTCAAAATATCTCCAACGCAATGCATTTCATACTTTTTGGCTTAATATAGTTGGCAAAGTCTCTTGTAATTCTATCCAGAAATGTAAAAATTTCTAGACATCCATTTTGTAATGGACAAAATGAAAAGGGGACGTGAAAAAAAAATATTTACAGCTTAAATCAATATATAAAAAAAGTTCTAAGTCAAAATTAACAACTAAATTGGCAAAGAATACAATGAATGCCATGGCAACTGGACTTGGGACATTTGAAGCGCTGGTACATAGCGCTGCATATCGTATTATTATGCAAAAAAGTTTAGCTCTAATCGACGAGTAGTTGCCGTCTGCATCAATGCCGATGACGAAATGTTTCAAAGTCACTTCGGAAGCATTTCCAAGAAAAAAGTAGTTTATTTGCTGAAATTATGAATAAGTTTGCCTCCATGTTTAGCAGAAATGCTTTAATTTAGCCATGATTGTCAAATGTCACCATAAATGTCAAGTTAATTCAGAAATGTCATTAGTTTTATCATCCACAAATTGTGGATAGTAAACTGCTGCCAACCATGAAACCAAAAAATGAAACTGTCTCCGTACTGTATCGTTTCTGATTGAGAATTTTTTCATACGGTCTGAAGCAAACATTTGACTAAAATGCTTCATAGGGGTGTTAATAAGTGAGCAGATTCGACCTCAAATTTTTGAGTATGAATTTATCTTACAACTTTCAAGAACTAAGTATTTATCACAGTTTCTGCTAATTTAATTCGTTCACAAATAAATAATACCCAATGAGTATGAATGAAATAAGCCCCAAAGACATTTTTTAGCATATTTCATTTGGTGTTGGTAATTATACGTCTTAGCGAAGTATGTATGCCCTCGGAAGTGGTTGCATTAGGAGAGCAAGCGCCGCCTTGCCTGCACGTCAGTCTCTCTACGGCCCTTTGGCCTCAAACCCACATAGGAATAAAGTCGTCTGGGGCCCCAGCCTAAGATAATTAACTGTTCTGGATTCTAAAGAGCAGTACCGCAAAAGCTGCAATGATTTTGAACTTAAATTAAGTCTTTGTAAGTCACAATTGTCTCTTGACCGTCCCGCATACTTAATTTTAATTATGAAAAAAAAACCAAAATAGCTCTTCATTTCGCTTAGATTTTCTAGATCTTAATCAAAAAGAAAAATCGGGATCAATTGACTTTTCGAAGTTAATATGAAACGCAAAGGAGAAACAAAATGTTTTTTATGTATAATTTTTTATTTACCTAGGCCTCACTAGTTTTATCTTGGATTGCTTGAATTTGAAATTTTTCGAACTTTGATTTCATTATTGCAGAATTCAATTTTTAATAATGGCCTGACTGCCTGAAAAAAAAGTACTACCTTCCTGATAGTGGTCCTAATACTTATTTCCTACTGATATGTAAGTTCTGAGAAAAGTAAATCCCTCAGCCTGAAAAACGCTAACTGAGTCAGATTAGGCAAGTGTTTTAATATTATAAGGTATTTTGCATAATCCTCTCCATTCTTACTTGGACTCATAAATGCAAGTCTTCATATAAAAGTTTCCCACGATGCTAAATATGAGATAAGTGAATACAGTTAGGAAATTATCCATTTCCTTTGGTAGCGTGTCTATAGCGTCTCAACGCTCTTCAGTCAGTTTCTTGAACATCATTTGTACTATATAAAGCTGCAGATAGATATAATGAAAGTATTATGAGTAGCTGGTGTGAAAGCCACAAGTCTTTAACAAAGTCTTTATAAATTTTTTTTTTCTATAATTTTATTTGAAGTAATTTATTATATAGTCTTCCAACGAAACGGAAAGTATTTCCTATTCTAAAACCGCAGCTTCTCGCTCCAACTGATGCAGCTTGCACGGCTGGCTTCGTTTCACTCCCCAACCAGTCATATATCTGGAGCTCATATTTTTCTAGAAACATCTCAAACATTTTAACCTTTGATCCAATACGTTTTGAGTTAGCGGCTATAAGCGTTACGCGATTGTTTATGTCTGAAGCACGCAACTCATCTTCAATCAGTTGACGTAGTGCAAGGAACTAAAAATGAAATGATATAAAATGATTTTAATTTTTATAAAAGCCGATTTCAATTTAAGCTGCTTACATCTTTACGATATAGTTTCAGTGAATATTCGGCAATACGATTCATATGCTCGACAAAGAGCGGCGAACGACAAAGTATTTTGTAATTTTTGTCAAAAAAGCGCCAAATAGCAGGACGCGCTGCTATATTCGATTTATAAAGATAAAAGAGATACATCATGGACTCGTTGTCATTGAGTATGATGTGCGTCGAGTTTTCGCCCATCAATACATTCAAAAACTGACGTAAATGTACGCTGCTCTTAGTGCAAGCCAATGCCCATATTAGATCATTATACCAATTTGTTTCTCGATCGATTTTCGAGAGCATATTCAAGATAGAGTTGAACTCTTCATCACTGAGATATTTAACACCCATACATAGTATAGATTGTTGCATGCCAAAATAGTTTTGGTCCTCATCAAAGGTCGTTTCTCGCACAATTATATCATGCGCCAACATACGCGTCAATTCCAAGCACTCTGGCAAATCTGCGTTGCATGCCATCTCCATAACTTTCTGTCGTGTCTGTATCTCGGTAACTGTGTGTCTTCTACCAGACGATGATGTGTGGTAAAGTTTGCTAAACATTGGACCCACTAGACGTCGAATAAAGCGTTTGTACAACAAATGCGCTGGTGTACCGTAGAGATTCTTTTCGAAAAAATTCACCACATCGGCCACACTATTCCAGGGTATAAATTCCTCTTCGTATTGCAAATATTTGAGCAACTCGAATATAACCTCAACCGAATTCATTTCATTATTCTCGATCAGTGGCGATAAGTCCTGGAATATGGCTGCTCTATTGAGAGGGTGAATTACACTATGATTATGCCGTAACTGCTTAGCAATCGCTAGCAGATTATTGACGTCATAAAGCACGTGATAAAAGCCAGTTTGCTGTTTATTGACAATGAACCAGTCATTTGGCTGCATCACTACACCAAGCTCTGTTAGCGGAAGAGTTACTTCCGGCACAGGTGGCATATAATAGACGGCATGTGTGTTTTCAAACCCAAGCTGTGAGGTTGTTGCGAAATTCAACGGTATCCACCATAGCTCCCTTGAATTGCCTTCTTTTGACTTCTGCCTTATGGTAAGTGTGGCCTGGTCATAATTGAATATCACCGATACGAGTGGTATGTATTCGCTGTGTGTCCAGGTAATCATTATATCGTGCACGGATAAGTTCCATGTACTGTTTGTAGCGATGCTATGCTCGAGTATTGACTCCTGCAGCGTGTTAAAGAGTTGGTCTTCAGTTGCCACGGTATATTGACTGTAAAGGAAAAACTTTTGCAAATTGTTATTTTTCAATTCAGATCGTTTTTTAAATGAACAAAATCATTTACAATTTCGTGAGATATCTGTTGATGCCGCGCATAAAGGTATCCTGGTTGAAGGCGTGATGAAACATTTTGATAACGCAGGCAGCTGAAATCACGCAAAATAAGCTTATGAGAAATGTTAACAATCTGTAAGAGCAATGCAAAGGAAATAAGCCATCAAAAAGTCCTAAACACTAACGAACTCCCTGAGTACCTCAAAAATTATAAAAACTTAAAATCTTCTGTTGCACAAAATACCAAATGTGAAGTGAATTGCCCTAAAATGTAATATAACAAAAAAAGATTTGTGTGATCAGAGTTATAACCCAATTATGATATCGCGGACTCTGATATTTGTGAAGTAAACAGAAGCGGAATACACCTGAGCAAACTATGAATCTCTATGCTCCTCAAGAACACGGAATAACTGTGTCAGTGTTTTCACAAATCTTCGTTCGGTGGCTTTGGATTTTTGTGAATGTCATCGCGGACTTTCGGGTCGTGTTACATGAACTTGACAAAGAACTCAGCGCTTAGCCTTAGCTCGCTTCAAGAAAGAGACTGGCTCACCGCGGGAATGTTTCAAACTTGGCTGGGCTTGGAGCAGCCGTTTGGTAAAGAATATTGCTGTTGTTGCTGTAGATGTCTAAGAGGACATCTCAAGTATCGGAAAAATAAATGAAAAATTGGCTGGCATAATCACCTAACTTTTTCCTTCCGAAATTATTTTCTTGGTTTTTTTTTGAAATTTGGATCAAGCCGCAGACCCTTGCCGTTCTAGTTTAACCCACTAGAGTTGGAGAATTTATCGCCAGAAACTTAGACGTAAGTCATGGAAAACGGCTTGTGACGTGACCGAGCTCTGAAAGCGGCCACTTGACTGATATTATCTTCACGATTATATAGAAAAAACCTAAATGCCTAGAAGAACATAATCAATAAACAGAACCGATTCCTTTTATTTACAAAACAACTGTCTTCTGAAAATGCGGCAAATATACTAAAAATTCATCGTTTATACCGAATAAGCTAAAAACTTTTCTTCAAATTTTTTTTTTTTTTTTTAAATACAGTGGAATCGCGATAATTCGTAATCTCAAGGGACCATCAATTTTTTACGAATTACATGGGTTTTAGATTTAACGAGGTTTCGATTTTTTTGATAAATTTTTTTTTTGCTCCATTATCAATGGCTGAAATGATATTTTGCTTTTGCAACACTGATAAAGTCTTATGAGTACGTTTATTTGCCATTTTCACGCCACACTCTCTTTTTCACACACTTCTGGTAAAACAACGAACAAACTGACCTTGAAATCACAAAAAATTCCACCAAAAAATATGAACGATGAACGTAGCCTACAAGATTGATATTGTTTTTAAGCTATAGTTCCATAGAATTTTGTTTTGCATTACGAATTATAAGAGGTTGTCAAATCCAATTACGATTTTTAAGAGGTTAAACAGACTTTATTGCACAAAAAAAAATACGAATTATCGAGGGGACCAAAATGTATGAAATTTTTACGAATTTTTAGCGATTTTTTCAAGGGACCAACAGTTTCCTACGAATTATTGAGATTTTCGAATTAACGGGGTACGAATTATCGCGATTCCACTGCAGTTATACCTCACAGAAACTTAGTATAAAAACCTATTGAAAACGTCTGAGGTAAAATGAGGTGAGTTTGAAAAAAAAGCTTTTCAAGAAAAGTTCAAAAATTGTGGCCCCTCCACCTCAGTCCATATATGTCCAAATAAATAAGTTTTTGGTGTGAAAAGTACTATCTAATAGGAAAACAATTAGTCCAATTTTCAACTCTATCAGACAACATTTTTTTTTTTTTTGCCTCAGACATTTGGCAAATTATGAATATATATAGAATGTTTTAAAAAAATGTGTGTTATTGAAACACTGACATTGATTTTTAGCTTAAATAAAGGTATTAATATTAACGAAAAAAAAATTTGTTGACAAAATTCGATATTTGTCAATTAGTATTATAGATCATCGAAAATGACTTTAAAGCCATCGATCAAGTCGATTAGCATCGAAAAACTTTAAGAACCCGAAAGTACATCGAATAGCATCCAAAAAGTTGAATAGTAACAAATAATATGGAAAAGTCGATACAAATTTCGATAAGGTCGAAAATTGTCAGCTGTAATATAAAAACATCAAAAAAGTTGAAAAGTATCAAATTATACACTCGTATAACGTAATATGTTAAAATTGTTAATTTCTAAGATATATTAAGATAATGATTTATGCATTCTCTAAAATTCAAATATCCAATTATACTCCTTACTTACACGTATTTTCCTCAATAGAATTTACAATAACACATCTAATGATACTCACCTCTTTGATAGGATATGTAATCGAAAATGGAAGAAATTTCCGATTCTTTTTCAACGTAATGCGTCATTGGCCGCACAGTTATATAACTGCCATAGGCACGTTCAGCAACATCGGTTAAAAAGAAATCCATTACTTTATGTTCCGGATAAAGCTACAAAACAAAACATACGAAGCGTTAGCCTAAACAAATTAATATGTACCATAACTTCCTCACCATATCGGTTATAACGTAACCAAAATATGTAGCGAAACCTTCATTTAACCAGACATACATCCACCATACTGGCGATACCAAGTTACCGAACCACTGATGTGCAATCTCATGATTTTGCGTAATTAAATCCTTTAGATTTCTGCACACATCCACTTCGCTGTCATGCAACAGCGCTGTGTCCCTGTATGTAATCAAACCCCAATTCTCCATAGCGGCACCATAATTCTTTTCCAGTGCAATGTGATCCAATTTGGACAGTGAATACTTGATGCCCAAGTAATCCTCAAAAGCGGCTACGGTGCGCACCGCATTTCGCAAAGCTTTCTGTCCTTTATTCACCGTATTCGGAGGCGTAAAGATACGCTGCGTTACTCCGCGATATTCCTTGCTAATATACTCGAAATTTGATACAACAAATGCCACAAGGTATGTGGACACAGGTGGTGTTTCATAGAAGATGGTCGTTGTCATGTCGGTGCCACTAAGGGTTTTTTGTTATTGCGCAAATGAAAGTGCAACGGTTAGTTAAAGTGAATAATGTGATGTTTTGAAGGTATTGCTGCACTATGCAGGTGCTACTCACTTTTGCATGAATTTCTCTTTCACCAGCATATTAGAAATGGCCGTGTAGTTGCTGCCGTGTGTGATGCTAATGGTGAAGTTGGATTTGAATGCGGGTTCATCGTAGCACGGAAATGCGTAACGTGCACTTGTTGGCTCAAATTGTGTGGCAGTGAGGTATCTGCAAAATTGAAAAAAAAGCAAATATTGGTTTAATTTTCGGAAAAAAACTAAAAGTAAGCAAAATAAATTGAAATGCACAAGATCCGAACGGATGTTGACTGTCTACTAAAAGATAAGGAATTTTTTTTTTCAGTTTCACATAATGATGCGTAAGCCGCAAAACACCAGACAAAACAAACCTAAGTTTCAGTATAATTCTTATGTATCATATCATATTTAAAAGTATAATTATCTACGGTGAGTACTAATCTTTGTTTTTTTTTTTTTGTTTTTATTTTAAATTCTTAGATTTTTGTTTAGTAACAAAGTTTAATTTTCAGTTCTAATAAATTGGAATATTTCTACATATTTATGTGTCACTCAAAATAAAAAAAAAATTTAATTTTTCATTTTCTGTTTACATCGGCAGCTATTCCGCAGCTACAAAATCTGTATGCCAATATTATTTTTCGAAGGTAGTTTTAGTCCAAAGACAATAATAATGACTAAGTTCTCTATTTTTATGCTAAACAGGTAAAACGGCCTAAGATGCAACTATTTCGTGGTAAGAGTTTTTAACTTCAGGAAGTGCTATAGTCCAATCTAAAAAACATGCAGTTCTGCATTTTCATACACAATAAGATGGTGTAAATAACATTTTTCTTTGATTATCAAATTATAATAGTGCGAAAAAGTATTAAAACGTGGAAAGAATCTCAGCTCGATTGAATAATTTCTTCTTTGTGCACAAAAGCTGTTAATTATATGTTGAAACTTCAATAAAAAAGCTCAACTTTCAGCCGTTAAATTTTAATATATATTTGTGTAGGTTTTTGTCAATAAATGTAGAAACTAATCATTCGAAACTTATCGCAGAACCTTAGGAATAACAATTAAAGTTTAAAAAAAGAAACGGATTTTTGTTTACTTCACTACCGGAATAAGTGGCCCGTCCAAATGGAAATTTCTTTTTTTTCTTGAGTTTTTGTTTTGTATTTTTAACTTGCTATAAATTTTCATTTACTTATTTTCTTTTTGTTATTTTATTATATTTACTACTATCTAAATTAAATTTAAATATTATCTATTTCTATTTTCTAAATTTTTGTCTCAATAAATCTGTCAAGAAAAACGAACCTGAACGATGACTTCTCTGAAATCTGCTGATATATTGCTTTGTTCAGAACAAGAGCTGAGTTCATTTGGACATACCAAATCGATTATTTTGCAAAGTTTGTCTGCGAAGAGGTATATTTTGGCAAGTATACGGCATGTAAGAAGTTCAGCACATTGAGCTGAGTCGCGGGCTTTCAAAAATCTAATTAACACGTCTAGACTGACTTTACGTTTTTTATCTGTTCTCCTGACAATAGAAAAACTTTTCATCAAAGCGAGAAAACCATTATGGACAATCGCATCGCATCAACAACAAGTACATACTTTTTTACTTAGAATTGTGATTTTTGTATTATATTGAAAAAGTGCTTTAATCCAACTTTAGTAGAATCGTTACAAAATTTAAACCATATTGGAAAATAAACTATGTCAGCTTTATCTTTGATAAACTTTTGCATTTTTTGTGGCACACGCCAGCCAGCGAGCATGTTGAAAAGCACCCTGACTATAACAGCTTAGGTCTGATGGGCAACATAAGAGTTGAATTACCTTGGAAATGTCTAGCACATACTTCTCTGGTCCTTACTAAGATTTATTGTTTTCAGGTAAGGCATTATCATTAGACGTATAGCACAAAACTCTGAAGAAGCTTCCGCAATTTTGAAGCTAATCATATGTATGTATGATATAAACATATGTCTCTAGTCTAGTAAATTTATTTGCTTCAGATGTGTCTCCATCACTCATATGAAATAGACTCTGAAATGGATGCTCCTCAAAGTGAGGAAGGCATATTTTTGACTGTAGCGATCGCTTAAGTGTAATAATTGTATTATATGCATAAGTATACAAAAGTTACCAACAGATAATTCAAAACTCTAAATAATACTCCATTCCCATCAAAAAGCTGATAATGCATTTTATTCTGTTCAAATTTACTGTGAATGTGATTCCTTTGCCCGACTGAGTAAATAACTTACATTTTATTTTATTTCATTTTGTCTGTCTTTCGTTTAAATTGTATTTTTAGTTCAATAAAGTTGTCTTCAGCATTATTTTAAAAAATCAAATCATTTGAGTACCATGTGTACTAGAGGTCTGCATAAATATAATCGTTATCTTACGAAACTGTTACCGAAGTCAATTTTATTGATTTGAATGCGTATACATAGCGTTTGCTTGTGTTACTGTTACCATCATTATAAATTTCTCTTCTTACTCGTAACCAACTGTACGTAGATGAATGCGTCATGTGTACGGATAATATGCAAGTATGCTGCGAGTACAACAAGTTGCGCGATTACTACGCATATGATATTTTGTACTACGCAGTAATGCACTTTAACATGCGTAAGAATGTTTAGTGAGGATCAGTGAAAATTTGATGTGTGCAGGCGAGTGAGGTCTTTGTTTTCTAAATAAATTTATGTTATATTATAAAAACAGTTTTTGAAAACAAATATGAGCCATGTAAGATTATACATATGTACACGAAGTGAAATATTATATTAAAGTGAACATGTTTTATTTGCTTCTCCTTTATTATAACTTTTGATATTGTTGGCAATGTTGCCACTTTGTTACTTTGTTAATTTATTTATTATTATTTTTTTTTAATTTGGTCCAGCATTGGTAAATATTTTTAAAATGTGATAAGTACAGTGAAATTCGACTTTTAAAGTGACTTATAAATTTATTCATAAAGTGTTTCTTTGTGAAGCTTGAGCTTTTTGCATATACTTATGTATATATGTATGTATATCAAAAATCTATATAAATCTTTGTTTAATATTTGTTAAGGGCATTCGGGAGATTTTCGAAAAATAAAAAGACATTTTTTTTAAATTTTTTTTGAAGCTGCATTTCATCTTAGACCAAATTTTTTTTTACATTATTAAAGTATAACTATTCAAGACTTATCTCTGAAATTTTGGTCCAAAAATATTTGTCAATAAGTTAGAAAAGTGCAATGCCATGAACGATCTCAAAATTTGCGGTGAGCAAGATATCTGGAGACTGGACTGGTTCATCCGAAAAAAGAAAATTAACTTTTTTTCGGTTAAGCAAATAGTTAGGGGGCGTTTGATCTACCTTTAAAACCTTTTTTTTACTTTTTCACTCATTTTTTGAAACGAAAAAATCAGAAAAACTATGGAAAATAGCATGAAAAACATTGAATTGTTTTTGATAAAAAGTGATGTAATATAAGTACTTTTAAACGAAAAAGATTCCGGGTTTTTTATTCTATTTCCTATAGTTTTTGAGATATTTCGTTACAAAAAGCGTATGTGATTTATTTATGAATTATGTTTATTTATATATTTTGTTATTTCTTTTATATGGACTGAACTAACATTTTTGTTTTATCGTTGTGATTAATAAATTATTCTAAAAAAACTTTGGACTTTGTAAATGTAAATATATGGCAGTAGTTATAGTCATTTTTCTAGCATCATTCTAAAGATAAAACTACCAAAAAGTATTTTAAACACAATGATGGTAAAAAATTAATATAATCCCGGACATTCGTTTTATTTTAGTTTTCAGATAAATAAATAAAAAAGTTGCACATTTAAATCTTCTGGCAACGCCTTGGTGCATAAATGAATTCTCTCTTCCTCACTTTCATCGAATAAATTAGCGCGTCATTCAGTTCGATTCATTACCTTCAGTTTTGTTGTGCGTACACATACACGAAGCTTATTCAACTTTTTTTACTTTACGCTATGGTACTCAAAGGAAATGTGTACTTGTAATTGGAGGAACAGAAAAGTGAACGAGTACTGAAACGAGTAAATTTTTGGTATCCGTGCAGACCTCTAATGTGTACTCACTGAGAGTTGCAACTAATTTCATCGATCCAAGTATCGAAGCAATGGCTTTTCAAAAGTAATATTAAATATTGCACTAATATCATGATATTTTCCTGTTTTTATTATAAAAAAGTTTATCGAAATCGTCATTGTTGTTGTTATTGCATAAAAAGTTACTTTAAGTACATATCGCTCACTTACTTCAAGAGTGGCATAACTCAAAAAACATAAAGTGGGAGAAAAACGCATTTAAAGTTTTCAATAAGTTGCTTTTTATATGAAAATAATGAAAAGTGTGTCTACATAAACTCTTCTCACATATCAAGTTTATGAGATAATTTTCTAATTTTGACACAAAATAAAACATGAAATGGCGGATATTTCTGCATCATTAACTCAAAAATCACGTTTTTTGAGTTATGCCAGTCTTGAAGTAAGTGAGCGATATGTACAATTCCATCAGATTTGGCCTTTTAGCTGGCCTCGTTTTTTTTTCAGCCATAGTTTTTCTTGAAGCTAAGGCTGTCTTGAATTAATATTCAAGGTTGTTCAATTCAAATTCAGATAACTATTTTTTTTTATTTGACTTTATATGTAACTTTTCATGTTTTTTTTTTAGCTTAAATGCAATTTTAATTTAATTTTTATTTTTATTTTTTTTTGAAGCAGACTCTCCAATTATGGTTTTTCTTGAAGTTGAGACTATTTTGAATTAATATTCAAGGAGGAAAAATTAAAATTCAAAGGAACACATAGTTAAAATTGCATTTAAGCTAAAAAAAAAACATGAAAAGTTACATATAAAGTTAAATAAAAAAAATAGTTATCTGAATTTTAATTGAACAACCTTGAATATTAATTCAAGACAGCCTTAGCTTCAAGAAAAACTATGGCTGAAAGATGTACTAAAAAAAAAAAAAAAAAACGAGGCCAGCTAAAAGGCCAATTCTGATGGAATTGTACATATAATATATCGTCGCTCACTTGTACAACGGCCCTAATTGACATTTTTGATTTTGTTCAGGAGATACAAAAAACTGTATAAAAACCGACAATGCAGAATATTGAAATTTTTTTAAATGCAGTTTAGTTACAAAAACAATAACAATTATTTTTAATGAAAACGCTAATTTTTTTTTTATTGATATTTATTTTATTTCAATTAGGGCTTTTTGACATCATTTTTATGTATGCAAAAGTGCATTTAGGGCTTTTTCCAGTTACTTTGAAAACTAAAAGTGTTATTCATTTACAACAAAATTAAAGAAAATATGCAAATATTGTACTTATTGATGTAATTTTTAGTAAATAATCTTTTCTTTCAAACATAATATTGATAAAAACATTTGACGACATACTTGCAAACGTTGGAAATTGTGTTTTAAGAAATATTCTAGAGACTGAGTACGCGCTGAGTTTTCGGACGAAATTCGTTTTCTGCTTACCGGATCAACAAGGCCTATTACATTTAACTTTTTTTGCTCTCATGTCATTTTCCAAAATGCATCAAAGATGGCTTTCCTTATATTTGCCTTATAAAGCAAACAGTACCGGTTACGTCTTTGCTCGCAATATTTTGATGTACAAGGTGGTCCAAGCCGTCTTTCGGCCCCTTGACACAAACCATTTTCAAACGAAACGCCTATGTATTGAACTCCTCGCATTATTTTTTTCATATTTAAAATCCGATCACGTTTTAATTGTTCCGGGATTGAATCAGAGGCATAGATCTCACACATAATATTTTCCTTAACACTCATTGCGAAAAATTAAAACGAAGGCCACATACTCGTTCCAACATAAGATATGAACTAATTGTTACATTTTAAAATTGGTAATTACACGGAAATTTTGAATTCAAAATTCTCTAGAAATTTTGAAAACTACTTCGCAAAAAAAAGCATTTAGGGCCTTTTAACATATAAAAAATGTTGAATGTAGTTAGGGCTTTTTAATATCACCTAATAAACTTGGTATTTTTTGTGTTACCGTTCCAATTTTTTGGGTGAAGGTGCATTTGAGGTTGGTCTTCAGGAATATGTAATAAACTGGATTTTAAAAAAAATTTCAATTAGGACCGTTGCACAAGTGGGCGACGATATTCGATATTTTTTTTTTTGGAACTAAATTAGTAAATATTGTGTGTGTCCCAAAACAACTTGTGATCTTCTAATGTGGCACTTGAATGCTAAAAGGTTGGACATTACTGAAATGTAGTTTGTCGATATAAATTCTACGAAACAGGCTGGGGGAGGGGGGGCAAGCATTGAAATAAACATTTTTTTTTTTCATACACACCCTTGTGACGTTCAAATAATCGAGGCAACTACTGCAACTGTAACTAAACAAACGCTTCTCTATTTGTTTTGATAATGAAATTAATATTATTTTTTTTATTTACTGTTTTTAAGGTGATAAGAACTCATGTGTAAAATTTCCCTCGAGCGTTAATTTGATAGCTTATTTGTTTGGCTGAGATTTGTGGCGTGAATAGCAACATTGAGTTGCATAATAATTTGTTTTAATTTTTTTTAAATTATCACAGATAAAAAAAATAAAAGGAAAAGTTTTAGGTAATCAGCTGCTCCAGGGTTTTTTTGGTTTTTTTTTTATTGAAAATATGATAACAAAACCAATAATTGCTTTGAGGCAAACAAAGAATTCTACTTGGTTTCTTTTTGTTTAATCCAGTTTACTGGCAAATTATCACTATCACTCTGATCACAGCCTAATCACATTACGATTTTCACGCGCGGCTTGTGTACGATTATATTTGTTTATCTGCGAGTGCTCATTGCTGCATATGGGGTATAATATGACAAAACTAACGAGGCTGGCGCTGCTGCTTTGTTGATGTACCATACATTTTTTCTTCTTTTTCTCTACAATTTTTTCAAATTTCATAAAATATCAGAGAATAATTTTTGTATCCCTGTTAGTTTTAACTCTGCGAAAGAAATTGATGGGACATAAAATTTTTGATTTTGAAAATTTGAAAAAACTCAAATTACATAATTTTTTCATTTAAAAAAAAAAGTTTTCATTTAGAAAAATTCAGGAACATAAAATCTGTTGAACTTTTATGTTGGTCCTAATACATACATTCGTTACTTTTATCGTGCAAGTTTCAAGGAATTAAAAAAACCTTCATATTTTGGGAAACGTTTTGGCAAATTTACGTGTAGATATACATATGCAGTATCTTTCGTACCATAGGTGCAATGCAGACGGGCGCCAAATGTCAAATGCCGCGTAAAGGAAATTTCTAATACAAAAATTCTTTCGCATATGAAGTAATATGTATTTATGAAATAGTAAATTTTGCACATAGGCGACAAGCCAGTTGGGAGAGGCTCAGCATATATGTTTACTACATTCGGGAAGAAAAGCTTACAAAATCTAAGACCTCATTTCCAGTTTCTTTCCTTTTGACTCGAAATGACCCATATACATTGTTGCGAACTTTTGCTGATAGCAGTCGCTTTTGTTTGAAATGTGGCAATCTGTTTTATATACAAATTTCACTTCACAACCCAATCAGTGATAACGCCTTTAATCCGCAATTAATTAATGCGACTCTGTAATTAATTTGTCTTGCCAAAACTCTGCGCCCGGGCCCTTCACTTTAAAGTGCCTTGAAATACTCACACAGTTTTGTTACTTGCATCTTTGTATGTCAACCAATAAAGGCCGATTGTATTCGCCTGCATGACGGCATTAAAAAGAATTTCAACGCGAAACACTTGACCAGCTTCGAAAGCTTGGTAATTCTCCAGCGGACGTATAATCAGAAAACTAGAAACTGCGTCGTATGTAAAAACGATATCATCAAGTATCGAATTAGTTGCGATCTCAGTTACGGTAATCACATAATCGGTGAAATTCTTGGCATGCAAAACCAACTCATTAGTGGATTCTTTAACAAGTACATCGATGGTGACATTGGCGCTATAGTCAAAAATTTCACGATGTATATTTGTAACGAAATGTAAGCGATATCTTAGTGGATATGTTGTATTCGGCAAGCGTAAGGAACGTATTGTTGTTGGCCTGTCGGTGGTGGCATCTTGAAAATCCTGTGCGTGTGTCGTAGCCGTAACAATGGAGCGGATTAGCAACAGTGCCGCAATGACTGTCGCAAATGTAAATATAGCACTGGTATTATGTGAATTGTACATTTTAGAACCGCACGCTTTGGAAACTCGAAACCAACTGAAAGCAGTCTGATTGAATTGTATGTCTTTGGCGACGACTACGCTTGTACTAAAATAATCCTTATCAGTAGCTGAACTGATAAGATATGTAGAAAAACGTGCTTTAAGAGCAAATGAATGTTTTGTGCTGTTCAGCTAAGAGAAAAGTTGAGAAGTTGAAATTTTAAGAGTGAGTTCCTTTTTTAACACTTTCAAAGAATTATCGTGGAGAGATTCTCAAAAATTTTTAGTTACTTATTTGCTCTTTGCTTGAATTGAGAGTAAACATTTAAGTGGTGATCTATGGATGATAATCCTGATTGGGTTCACAAGAACTGCATTTGGTAAAAAGAACAAACTCTACATAGTACAAGCAACATTAAGTCCGTTGAAACAGCTTTTATTTTTTATCCAAGTGGAAAGTATAGTAAGTGCTTGCCGTGTTTTACTTTGTTGAAAGTATTGTGACTAAGAAGACAGCCGAAATAAACAAAATTGAGTCAGTTTTCTGTTCATTGTATGAGTTATATTTCTCAAGAAAATCAAATAAAGCGTAAAATACAATTCTTTTTATAAATCTTTGAGTATATTTCCCTGTACAGCTGTCCTAAGTTGCTAATTTAATTGTTTAAATAAACCTTATGTTTATGATATACACCTATTTTCAAAGAAAATCATAGTCTATCTTTTTGCGAAATATGATGTTTGTAAGAACTGAGGATCTTTCTATATTAATGCAAATAAGCTTTCTAAAACTTTTTCAATTAATGTTTTTTTTTTTTAAATAATCAATATTTATTTTCTAACTTTTATCAAAATTAACTTCGCTTTTCAACATTTTTCGAATTTTTCAACAATTGTTTTTTTGCGAATGCTTCCACTTCCTTGTCTTTGTTTTTTTTAATGTCACATATCATCAGTTATAACGCGTAGTAATTTTGTTGAACTAAGTATTTGCATGTTTTACATATTTGATGAAGTTGTAGTTCCCCGAAATTGGATGCCATATGTCCAACTTGAAAATGCGGTTGAGTTTTGAGCTATTGTCAAAAAGTCAATTGGTTCAGTTCATGTGAGGCTACTGTAAAGGTGAGTATCCAGGAATACATCGTACTTGGGCCTGTAAAAAGAGTGTTTATTCACCCAGAGCTGTCGAGAGAAAATCCGGATCCGGTGGTAGCTATGTATGGGCCACCTCCAAACAATTAAAAAAATTGTAAAAAATAGTTATCAAAACAAAATTCATTCAAAAGCAATTTTATTTTATCAAACACATGGTACTCTTGCTTTGGCATAGGCAAGAACATTGATAACCGCAGTCATATTATATTTCATAGCCAATACTGATTCAGACTTGGTGGGCGGCAAAATGGTCCTTCTTGGTTCTTAGTACATTTAATTAATTTTGTGAACCTTTTTTTTTTCTTTTAATAAATGAAAAAAGTAAATTACAATGTACATAGCCACCATGATAGTTTGTAAATTAAAACTTTTCAAGTTGAAATTTATTTTTGTTTTAGGAAGGACCGCAAAATGCATATTCGCCCCGTGAGGGTGCCGAATGAACACGGGCACGCCACTGTTTCTAGGTCCCGATACATACAAGATGCGAAAAATTATCTTATTTCTCTAGTACTGTAGAAATAGCCCTAGATAATCCACCAAAGGATTCAATTCCGTGTTAGAAACTTATTTTACATCTGTGTACTTTATACTGAACTTTATGATTTACAGATATATTGGATATTGGTACTGCTCTCGTCCAATAATGCATTAGTCAAAATTTACATAATATGTTCTGATTTAGTCGGAAAACTCTTTTTCAAAGGATTTTTCAAATACAGAAACGATTTTCGGACTAAATACTGTAGATTGGACTAATGCAGAAATGTGCGGGAAGGCAGCTATTAACAACATAAAACTTGTAGTAATGAAACCAAAGAAAAATTTTTGTTTTGTTTTATTTTAAAAACATTCTATGACAGTGCACTTTTTACTGTATAATTTAGCATAAGTTGCAAAAATATTTATGCAACAAAAGTTCAAGTTTTTACGTTGGCTTTATGTTGAAAATTTCATTCTCCTGTTCCAGCCATTTATGCAACTTAACTTCTTCATTTTGCCACAAGGCATGTCTCTCGAACGGGTAATTTTCGCCTAAAAGGTCCATATCGGTAATTGCTTTAAAGCTTTTATCCAAAATTTCATTCGCCTTAAATTGTTCCGCACATAAATTCAATAAGTCGAGATACTGAAAAAGAAAGAAATTTGGCTGAATAAAAAAAATTTGTTTTATAAAAAATCTCTTAAATAACCACTACCTGTTGCTGGCGTTGCTTATTCATAACCCCAGCTTTAATATGAATACCTAAACATAATGATAATGTGGTATTTGAAAATTTGGCTAAAATTCGTTTCTTTAAAAAAGTATATGTAATGTTCCAGTGCCTAGCATGTGTGAGATCCAACAAACTAGACCAAAGAAATATATCCACATATAACTTTCTGTCATTTGATAAGACACCGTATGCGATGTCAAGTAGTTTCTCATATTGTGAAGCATTACGCGTGTAACGTAGCCAATCCCAATTTGAAATCGTTGAGCTTTGATTTGTTATATAAAGCAATGCTTCATTAAATTCTTCATCAGTTAAAACTTTAGCAGCTTTGTAGAGTTCTGCCAACGTAATGTTATTCATATTATTTTCAATAATATCCTGCTTATGTTCCAAATAATATTTTCGACCTTTTTCCAGACATTCACGCAAATCCATGTCACATGCAATTAGTTCTAACTTAATCATCATAAGCGTCTCTCTCCGACTAAGATCTCCTGCAGGTTTTTCATCATAACGCAGATATTGTGGTGCTACATTATTGCGCATAAAATCTTTAAACAGCTCGTGGGATGTGGTACATGAGAGAAGAACCGAAAAAGACGTAAGCGTATCATGTAAGACGCTCCATACCACAGCATCTTGTTCCTGCGACAAATACTTGAGCAACTCAAGCACCGGCACTAGTGACAACTGTTCGGTCCACATGTTTGTCATACTGCGTAGCACTAGCGCACGATTAAAGCTATTGATCGTTGTATGATTTGACTGCAGAGCTTTTGCAAGTCGTAGCAGATTCTTGGCGTCATAGCTAACTTTATAGAAGAATTTACCTTTAAGATTGACCAACAGCCAGTCATCTGCGGCTAGCGTAATGTTGAGATCAGTGAGGTTAAGTGATACGGCTGGTATTGGTGACATAAAGTATATTGCTGTGGTATTTTCAAAATTCGGTTGCGAAGCAGTAGCAAAATTCATTGGAATCCACCAATATTCTGTTATTTCCTTTGATGTGGAGTTTTGGCGTATGTGTATAATGCTACTGTCATTATCATCACGTGTTATGGTCACAGTTGGTAGGGTTCTCGCATAGAGCCAAGAGTTCATTATTTCATGCACACTATAGTTCCAACTATCGCTAGTTTTGTTTTTGAGCGCTGTTTGTAGATGATCAAATAACTGACTTCCATTGGCATTAGAAAACGCACTATAAATATAGAAAATTGACAAAAATAAAAATTGATTTATACAGGTATGTTCTGAAAATCATTTTCGATCGAAGTCGACTTTCTGTGTTCCACATTTCTATCGGACAATTTTAAACCGATTCAATTCCGATTGATGTTCGAATCTAAATAAACAAGTTCTGTAAATTGATATTATCGATTTGCTATCTGTATTTGTTTATCGTCGGAAATAAAAATTTTGCAGTACAGCCTAAACGCATTATAACTCTGCAACTTTTGTAGACTAAAAATAAAGCGTTAACATTTTAAGAACACGGTGCTTAAGTCAAAAATAAAAATTTTAGTCTTCATCATCTTTCTTCATAAGCGACGTCAACTACTTTGTTTTTAATTTTTGTAAATAATGGACATATTCTGTGACATATTCTCGGTTTTGAATAAAAAGATAAAATGTCCGAATAGTATCGACAATCACAAAAAAAATCGATAAAATTCAAAGAGCATTAAGATTATCGAAAAACTCGACAAATATCAAACGGTGTGGAATGGTATCGAAAAATATTGAAAAACTTCTAATGAGGCCAATTGTATTGAAAAACCTTAAAAGAGGTGACAGAGGTCTAAGCGTATCAAATAGAATTATACAGTCGAATAGTATCAAACAAAATAGGAAAAAATCGAAAAACTCCATAGAAAAATGTCGATAAGTACAAAAATGAATCAAAAAAAAAACAATGAAGAACTACTAAGATAAATGTCGAAAAGTACCTATATTATCAAAGAATATTGTAGCGAAATTTGGTTTATGCTAGAAAACTCTTGAAATAAATACCAACAAAAGAAACTAAACGATATTAGCACCATCTAGCGCAAAGTGCTAAAAATAATAAACCGAACAGACGCTGCAGTAAACAATAAAAAGTCAACAACCGAGAGAAATTATCGCCGTCGTACAACGTACAACGCCATCTAGCATAATAGCTAGCTCAACGTCAGTGCGCCATGCTGGTGAATCGTGGTGAATTATGGATAGTGGTAGAATGCACGCTACAAAGTAGCACTGGTAGATTGTAGATAATGCTAGAATATACGCCATCTGGCAGCTAGTAGATTATTCGAGAAAGTGATGCCTGTAGTATAAAAGGGTGTCATTTGAGTTTTCGGACACAGTAGTATTTCAACAGTGAAGTGGAACACTTGAATTAAAAGCAATAAAGTGAATACAGTGTGATCCGTAGTAAAGTAAAACAGTTTTCCATACAGTGTTAAATTAATATTAGAATTTGAACGTTAATAAAATAAACCATTTTATAACTAAATAAGTTTGTGTGTTTTTAATTGTTACACAATCCAGTGATCGAACTCAGAAAAGTGTGAGAGATCGAAATTATCGTCAATGAGACAGAAATTTCGTAACAATATTTTAAAAGTCGAATAGTGTTCAATACAATAAAAAAAGTCGATGTTAGTTGAATAGTATCAAAAACTTCGATAGAGTCTGTAAAAGTCGAATAGCATCGAACATGTATCATAGAAAAATATCAAAAACAAAACAATAAAATCAAAAAAGTTCCAAAAAAACATTAATTGAAAAACATGAACAAGTAAAAAAATATCGAAAATAATCGAAAAAGTCGATAGTAGTCGAATGTTTTGAAAAGTTTCGACAAAGACTATGAAGGTTGAATGGTTTCGAAAACCATTGAAAAAGCGAGGAGCATCGAATTGTAACGGAAATTAAGGAAGAAGTAGTATATTTAATAGTACCCAAAAATAACGAAAAAGCCTATAAGCCTCAATATAAGTTGAAATGTATCAAAAAACATTGAAAATTGTCGAAAAATATCAATTATATTGAATTAAAATGAATATAATTATATATAGTAAAAACAATACTGATTAATATTGAAAAATCTTTAAAAAAATGTATCGAACATCGCAATATTTGACTAAAGTTCAACTTTATCGAAAAAATTCATGAGGTATGTGAAACTTTTGTAGAATATTATTGAAAAATGTTAAAAAATGCGAGAGTATCAAAAAATAAATACATTGAAAATGTTAAATTGTATCGAATATTTTTGAAAAATATCGAAATAAGTAGTTGGTAAAGTTCCAAAATATCGATCGAAAAGGTCGAAAGTATCGAAAAAAATTTAAAAATTTAATTGGTGCTTTTTGAGGCCCCTCTCTGTCACAATGTGTCACAAATCCACCGGCCAAACTCTCACAGATAAGCTGGCCCCATCTAAGGCCGTTATATCATTTAAGGAAGCTACCTAAGTTAAAAAAATTCGAAGAGCATCAAAAAAAAAAAAATAAAAAAAGTTCTTGCACGACGGTTTCTAAAGTTAATTAACTTACTGCGTTTTCAGAAAAACCGATACACTTTTGCGAAAAGTATCTTCTCCAAAAGCATGTTCGAACATTTGAATAATGCATGGCGCTGTGATAAAAAAAAATACAAATTAAAATCTGGAGATATTGTGAGAAAATGTATTCCTATGGAATTAAGTTACGTTCAACAAATAGTGTTTTACTCTACTCACCCTTTACATACACATTTGAACCGAAATAATCATCCAAATCTTCAGATTCTTCGACATATCCAGCTGCCGACGTTAGATCGTAGGGTACGTTTTTATAGCAGTGAGTCAGAGTAAAGTATTCAATATCCTTATGCTCGGGGTGCACCTTTTGAATAAATTAAAAAAAAGTTGTAAGTAATGTTATTCATTAGACTAAGCCAAGAAAATTGACTCTTCATTGATATTTTCGGTCAAGGTTTTGTAAGTCTTAATATATGTTATGTAGAAGTCGCTGATAACGTTTTCCTTTAAAATACTAGAAATCACGATTGGCTAATGATTCTCATTATAGACCAAGACCCAACAACGTATTTTGAGTTGTCACTTCAAAAGTCATGCAAAGTCACACCAAATCCTAACCACCTATTGAACAATAAAATTCGGTTCTGACATTCTCTTGCTGGTGGAGTGATTTACCATAAAATTTCGAAGGGAAATAAGGTTCAATTAAGTCATTTCATAAGTGATAACATTTCAGGAGATTACTTCCAATTGCATTCTCTATTTATAGAAATTATTACCACATGACTTTCGTCCGCCCTAAGTGTTGCCAAGATGAAATAAAAATTTCACCTTATATCACTTTTTTCAGTTAAACTACCAATTTTCACTAAGAATTGCACTGAGCTAAAAGCCCTATTGGTCAAAATATTCACAGAAATACTTTTTTTTATTGGAGCTTTTTTTTACCCACCATTTCAGTCAACACATAACCATAGTACGTGGCGAAACCTTCGTTTATCCAAAGTGAATCCCACCAGGCAGGCGATACCAAATTACCAAACCATTGATGTATCAATTCATGATTTTGCAAATACATATTTTCGAGTTCATTAGTTGTATTTCTGCGCAAAAAATTCAGTTCATGGTATGTGATAAGACCCCAGTTCTCCATACCTTCCTCATTATGTTCGGCCACTATAATGTGATCCAACTTTGGCAATGGATAGGGCACATTCATGTATTGGGCAAAGGTTTGTAATGCAGTTATTGCATTTTCCAATACTAATTCGCCTGGGTCTGCTGAATTGGGTGGCGCAAACACGCGCTGCAATATACCATTACTTTCCAGTGAAATGAACTCATAATTTGTTATGGCAAACGCTAACAGGTATGTACACATGGCTGGCGTTTCCATGAAACTTGTTGTTGTCAGATTATCATGACTGTAAAAAAAAATGCAAAAATTCAGTTAGCAGCAGAATTCGCAAAAATGTCTACGATGATTTGAAAATCGTATGAAATCACCCACATATTTTCTACTATTGATATGGCTGGCATATTCGAGAGCGCCGTATAGTTACTGCCATGCGTTATTCGCACAATAAATGAAGCCTTATATCCTGGTTCATCGTAGCATGGTAGCACTTGACGTGCATGAATTGGTTGTAATTGAGTGATAGCACCATAGCTGAAAATCAAATTAAAAGTTATCAAAAACTGCGATATTTTAAGTAAAAGTCGTTATGACTTCAGTGGACTTACACTGTTTTATTGCTTTCATCCCGGTAGGTCATTCTGTGAAATCCCATATCACCTTTTTTGATAAGACCAGTATAAAGTATTTCAAGGCGCAAGCGATGACCGGCAATAAATATACCAACATCGGAATTAGTTGCAATACCAAGACTTTCAATAATCAGCAAATCATCTATTCGGCGTTGCGTTATCTTTTCAAATGTTCGGTCAGTTGTCATATCTTCTACAGATATGTGTCCGATTCTTAGGCCAAGCGCATGTAATACCAATTCCGTTGTGTTTTCTTTTACCATTAACCCGATAGTGACATTACCCGTATAATTGAAAATTTCTCTATGTACCCAAGTAGTTATGTGAAGCTGATACCACAATGGGTATGTTGTATTTGGCAGGCGCCATGAGCGGCCTTCACGTTCACCAACATCATCATCATCATATAATTCACGTTTTTTAATTGTTTTTTCGGCTTAAAATGTAAAAAAAATATGTATATAAGTTGGCTTAAAACAAAAAAGCAAAATTAAATTTAGTGAAGCCTCTAACCTATTATACAATAGGTATAATATAGACATCAGAAGAACAAGAAAAGTGTCAGGGACACACTCATATGCATTTTATTTAGACATGAAAGTGGTGCTAGAGCCCACCAAGTTCTATCAAAAAGCATATAATCAAAGCAATTGACTTTTGAGCTGACAAAATTATATAGAGCATATAGACTTTGAAACTTTCCGGTGTCCGATTTATACCTGTAAGTTAGATAGGGTGTAAAAAGTCAAACAATTGATTTCAATGATGATTGATGTCAATTGATTTGCAATGAGCTTATAAGATATTTAGTTCCAAAAAAAAACTTAATAGGAAATAAATCCATATAAATTATGATAGAAGAACAATGGAATTCATAAAATAACACGTATTTTAATCAAAAATATGCTCAAGGCCAGAAATATGACCTAAACTTTAAGCGGTACTAGTACTAGCTGTAAAAACTTGCTAACAAGCTGGAGATGTTGTTAAAACTTTTGCGGTTGACCAACCAATTGATGTCTTAATCCCAATCTGTGAAAAATTTAACGACGTTTTGATGCATTAAAATTTCTTCCAGATAGTACTCCATTTCTTTGTTAGATAATGCAAGAAAACGTGGCTTACTGGCTATCCTAAACAATATGTCGTAATTTTTCACTTGAAAAAGGAAATAGTACTGCATTAGAGAACTTTTTCAATGAAAGCTAAGTAATTGATGACTAACTTTCTTGATAGAGTCATGGAAAAACCTATCATAAGAACCAAGCAAACCGTATCTAAAGCTGATCTCGAAATGCTACTGAATTTACTACCACTGCATTTAATCACTATAAAAGAAGATTATGTAAAAAATTTCTGTGTGACATAGACTATATTCCATTTACAACATATGTATATCAGAACTTCCAGGTATCATTGCCATATAAGTGAGGACAAGAATAAGTTATGTTTTCAGGATTTTAATACAGTCATGGTGTTTGGGTTTTGTGAAAAAATACTGAATCGAAACTGGTAATGCACTTTTTAGAAAGCGGGTGAACGTTTTTGTTATGAGCATCAATAGTTTACGGATACTCTCAAAAAGTTTTTAAGACCTTCTAAAGAAATCTGTCGTTCGAGGTTTTTTTAGGAGAGAATTCAAGCAAAGTTTACTAAAAAAAAAACTAGAAAAAGCTACTATTTTAGAAATTGTCTAAGTGTACCAAAAATTTGTCCAATGCAAATGTACTGAAAAAAGTACAAATGTACGAAAAATGCCATCACTGGTCTAGCATGCATAGCTTACGGTTGGCTCCAATAAAAACCAAGAAGCTTTCATGGGTCTATATAGAGTAAAGTCTAAAAACTATATTCATAGTTTAAGCCAAAATTAATGCAATACAGATATAGCTGAGAGATAATGTTGGTAAACCAACAAAAGGAAAGGTTTAAAAACCTTCTGACGGCAGAGCAGCTGTGCATGATCTGAATATTTAAAAAAATAAATTCAAGTTATGAGACATAGTGCTTATGCACATCTTTTTAATTTCTCAAACCATTCTTCGTTTGTTGTTAAGCCCCAAAATAATGATTTTATAAGCCAAGGTTCGAAAAACATCTTGATATGTCCAATTAATCATCATTATATAAATAGGCAATCTCTAAACGGTTGCACCACTTTTCTCAGCCATAGCACAACGTAATCGCTCAATTTTTTTTGTTGGAAAGGTTGTGAAGAGAAGGGGGGACATGTATACTTTGTTTTTCAATAGTAGGCGGTGCCACGCCCCTAAAAAGGAAAAACGTTTCCTTGGCTAAACTAATGGACCGATTTTGATGAAATTTTGTTTGAAGATAGATTGAATTCTAAGAAAAATTATTAAAAACTGTGATTTCTAAAAAAGGGCGTGGCATCACCTCAAATGTGAAAAAACGCTATCACGGCTGTGCCACTGCACCGATTTTGATGAAATTTGGTATGTAGATAGATTGGATCTTAAGAAAAAATATATTTTTTTTAGTGGGCAGTGCCACGACTCTTACAGGAAAATACGTCGTTACTACTAAACTAATGGACCGATTTTGATGAAATTTTGTTTGAAGATAGATTGAATCCTAAGAAAGATTATTAGAAATTTGGTATGTAGATAGATTGGATCGTTACTACTAAACTACCGGACCGATTTTGATGAAATTTTGTGAGGACATAGACTGAACACTAAAAATGATTTTTAAAAACACAAATTTTTTTAGGAGGCGTGGCATCGCGCCCAATGGGGAAAAACTGTATCACGGCTGTGCCACTTCACCGATTTTGATTAAGTTTGATATGTAAGTAGATTGAATATTGAGTAAAAACATTTTTTTTTAGTGGGCGGTGCCACGCCTATTATAGGAAAATACGTCATTACTACTAAGCTAGCAGACTGATTTTGATAAAATTTTTTTAAAATATAGACTGAACCCTAAAAAAGATTTCTAAAAACTCAAATTTTTTTAGGAGAGTGGCAGAGTGGCGGGAAAAAGAGTTTTCTCTACTAAGCTAATGTGCCCATTTTGATGGAATTTGGTACAGGGAGTGTTTGAACCCTGAGGCAAGCTTTTTCCTATTTAAAGTGTACGGTTCCAACCCCCAGTAGGAAAATATGTTTTCACAGCTAAGCTAATGAACCGATTTTGATGAATTTGGTATGAAGATAGATTGCGCCGTAAGTAAGAGAAAGAGATAGTGGTAGGGATGTAGCAACATGGTACTATGATCTAAATTTTTGGAGCGATGACAAAAAAATTACTTTTTCCGGTTCAGTTTTTGAATATTATAATGGGAAGTCCATAAATTACGTGAGTCAAAATAGGGGGGGAGAGGGTCCGGAAAAATCTCACCAAGTCTCACAAAGAGAGAGGGGGGTCAATAAAAATCTCACGTAAACTTTTTGATACAGAGACTAAGCATTATTATAGCAGATTACATTTAAAAGTCAAGTCTCATGGATGGGAGGGGGGGGGGGGCGGGAGTCCCGTCAGAACTCACCAAATCTCATCAAAGGGAGGAGAGGGGGGTCCGAATTTTCAAAAATACACTTCACGTAATTAATGAACAGCCCGTAATCGAATCTTAGAGTTGAGACATGCAACAGCTTCTTACTCTTTGTTTGTGAGAGAGTGAGGATTATCTATACATCCATCCTTTTTTAACTGCCATAACACAACATAATCGCTTAGTTTTTTTTTTTGTTGTAATAGTTATGAAGAGGACCAGTGCAGAATGTGAATTTTTTTTAATAGTAGGCGGAGCCACGCCTTCATCAGGAAAATACGTTTCCACGGTTAAACAAGTGGACTGATGTTGGTGAAATTTGATTTGGAGATAGATTGGAACCTTAAAAAAGGTAATAAAATCTTCAAGTTTATTAAGGAGGCGTGGCATCGCTACTAATTGGAAAGAGCGGTATAACGGCAGTGTCACTACACCGATTTTGATGAAATTTGGTATGAAGATAGATTGAATCTTGAGTAAAGATATTTGTTTTGAGTGAACTGTACCACGTCCCTAACAGGTAAAATTGTTTTACTGCTAAGCTAATGGACCGATTTTGATGAGATTCAGAAATAGATTGAACCCTGAGGAAACGCATTTGTTTTAAAATGGAGGGTGCCGCCCTTTCAATAGGAAAATATGTTTTAGCAACTTAACTAATGGACCGATTTTGATGAAATTCAGTGGTGCCACGCTCTTAACAGGAAAATATGTTTCCTTAGCTAAACTAATTGAATGATTTTGATGAAATTAGGTATGTATATTGAACTATAAGACGATATAGATATAGGGATAGGGCAACATTTGAGAATGATTTTTATTTTTAAAAGCGATGACAAAAAAGCTCTTTCTTATATCAGTTTTTTAATACCAAAAGCATTTTTAATGGTTGAAATTCAACCGCTGGGCGAACTCTAGTTATTAAAATTTTGTGCTACTGTAATCTAATGGTTTTTATTTTTAATTCTTAAATTTTAATATTTGTTAGTGTTATGAGGTATGACATATTTCTTCTGTTATGAATTCGGTTTGTCTAAAAAACTGTAAAATATCATAAGATAAAATTTTTTAAATCATTAAGTCCCTGCACAGTATTTGTAAAAAAATGCAAAATCACGTGAATTTAACAATAGAATTTTTATCATACACATACATACATATTTTTTATTCATTAGCGTACAAATGAGTCGCAATGCCTAACTTCAAATAATTTTTGACAGATTGTTAGTAAGAGTATCTTAAGGTTTCAGCTAAATGAGCGGAGCTTAAATTTGGCATAAATTGACTTAGTTAATTACATATGTTCCGACAATACTATTGACATAGTTTGTGTTATTCAATCTTCGTTTAATAAGATATTATAATTGTGATGAAGAGCCTTATACGATTCAAAATTTCAAAATTACAACAAATGATCCAGATACTGGGTTGCGGGAATCGTAATGCATTGAGTGATGTTTCACTACAATTAAATTAATTTGGTGACAGCTCTATATATCTCATTAATCACCGACTTTTTTATGAATGTAAAGAAAAATTTGATTTAAAGGCACTTGTTTAAGAAGTCCATTTTGTTCATCAAATCCAATATAATTTAGAATGAAGATACAATTGCAAAATCTGAGATTTTATATTAACATATACTGTATGAAATCTGACACATAAATTTAAGTTTTTCATTACATCAGCTTTTCCTAACAAAAAACAAAAAAAGCTTTTTAGCAGGCCTTTCTAATAAATAGCTTTTGAAAGCTTCTTGCATGTTATTACCCATTAAGGATACCAGCACTAAACAGGTACCAAAATATCAACATAATTTGCGACAGTATTAATTGATATTGCCGCAAAAAAAAAAACTGTAACAAAAGGATTAAAACAGCAGGAAACTGAACTTTTGCATTTTTCACCTTTCTGATAGTAATATGTATTAAGGGTATTCCTCTAAACGCGAAAACTTGAAAAGCGCGAAAACTCGAAAGTATTCGAGCTTGCTTTCGGGAACACCCCCATCAATGCAAACGCGTAAATGATTGAGCAATTGCAATTTGACAGCTCGACCAGTGCTGTCGTGCTGCAGAGTTTTAGTCAAAACGTCCACTATTTTAGTTATGACTGATTTTATTGAAAAATAAAGAAATTTACCTCAAATTCTTTGTCAAATAAAATAGAATCCTTAAAATGCCGCAAAATAGTGAAAAAAAAATAAATTGAATCAATTTATTGAAGAAAATACTATAAACAATTTACTTATGCCGTTTCGACAAACGGCAACACTGATTCATTTTCCGACTTTTCGAGGAAAAGCTTAACTAATTTGCCTCGCAAGCTTTCGAGGGTTGAGCAAACTTGACTTCATACAAATTACTTTCGAGGCTCGAAAATGTGCTCAGTTTTCGCAGTTTTCGAGGCTTTTTCGAGTTTTCAGGAATACCTTCATTAAAATTTCTAAGGGTGTACAAATCAATGCTATCTATGTTCGTCCACAATATCTTCAAGAATGTTATTTGTTAGTGTTGCGAAATTGTGAAACATTTTGCCAAAGTTTGCAAAAACCGAATGTTAACAAATTCGTTTTAGAATGTCAGTGGTCTATTAACCACAACCTGTTTACTATGATAATGAGGGTATTCCTGAAAACGCGAAAAAGCCTCGAAAACTGCGTAAACTGCGAAAACTGAGCACATTTTCGAGCCTCGAAAATAATTTGTATGAAGAAAAGTTTGCGCAACTTTCGAGGCTAATTAGTTGAGCAAGTGGCCTCGAAAAGTTGGAAAATGAATCAGTGTTGCCGTTTGTCGAAATAATTTGCTGCCAGTTTGAATTTTCTTTAGAAATTTGCACTTAAACTTAACAGAATGATTTTTAAATATGTGAAAAGCGCAATTCTCAGAATTTTTGTTTCTTTACCTATTTGTGTTTTGTTATTTATTAACTTAATTCTACATATTTTTTCGTTTTGGTGTGATACATTTTTTTTCAAGGCAGCGGTAACACTGATCAAACTGTCAAATTGCCATTGCTCGATCATTTACGAGTTTGTATTGATAGGGGTGTTCCCGAAAGCAAGCTCGAAAACTTTCGAGTTTTCGCGCTTTTCGAGTTTTCGCGTTTAGAGGAATACCCTCAATGTTTGTTTCGATTATTTTTCTGTTCTTTCCGGATTTTAAAATCTCCTATCTTGGGTTATGCCTTAGCACATATGTAAGTTTATTTTTCAATAAGTTGTTATAGTATTATAGGAGTCTTGTCTCCAATGTACAGTTATTTGCTAAATAATTAAATAAAACTAAATAAAATGATGCTGTAAGGAAAAATTCAGCGAAACATTAAAATATGCGTCCTATATTTTTCCATATAATAATTCGATTCTGAAATTCACGCGATTTTACCCATAGTTAAGTAACAATAAATGCTTAATAAATACTAAATAAAAATTATCGAAGTTGTTTACTATAATAGATTTCATTTTCCTTCTTAAGCCAATTGTACACTTTTTCTTCTTCCAGCTGCCATTCAGGTTGATTTACATAGGCGAAACTTTCACCCAATTTCAGCTCATCTGTCTTATTTGGAATGATATCATACTTTAAAAGCTGTTCCGTACAGAGTTCAAATAATTCAAGATACTGTGAAGAATAAATCACATATCATTTACTAAAAATTGAAAGAAATCATTAGGTACACCTACCTGTGGATGGTATGACTTACAGATGTCTTCTGCTTTATTTGTTATGTCCTTGCATAAGTTAATTGTAGAATTGCGATGATTTTGCAATTGAAATATTTGTTTCTTTAGGAATGTATATTTGGAATTCCACTTCTTGCCACTTTGTCTCAAGTTATCTGTCAAAAAATACAAATCATCCTTTTGCTCACTTCCATTTACTTTAGTTTCTAGCCAAACTTGCAGCAGTTTTTCATATTGTTCTATGTTGTGCGTGCAACGCAAATAATGCCAATACCCGCGTTTCGAATCCTCTGGCTCATTAAGAAGAAGTTGCAGTGTTTCATCGAATTCAGTATCGTTGAACAGCTTGGCAGCATTACACACCTCCGCTGTACGTTCATACTCACTTTCAGCTTCAAAATTATTCGCTTTGTGCAACAGATATTTTGCCTTGGTATTTTCGACACATTCGTGCAAATTATAGTTGCATGCGATTTCCGTGAGATCATCCAAAAATAAAAGTTCATTCCAACTTAATTCATCCGCAGATTTATCAGCATATTTGTGATATTGTTGCGCAACAATATTGCGCACAAAATTACGAAACAAATCCATGGATGCACTACAGGTTAGTAAATTTTCAATTTCATAAATTATATTGCAGACGAAACTCCACACGAGCGGATCTTCTTCCTGTGGCAGATACTTAAGTAATTCCAGCACCGGTACTATCGTCAGTCCTGAAGTCCACTTTTTCGAGATACTGCGCAAAACTTGCGCGCGGTTGAAATTATTTATCACATTATGATTTGTCTGTAAAGTCTTGGCTATTCTTAGCAAATTTTCAGCATCGTAAAATACTCTATAGAGGCCGGTTCCCCTTAGGTTGGCCAACAGCCAGTCATTCGGTGACAGTGTGATGTTGAGTTCAGTTAGATTAAGCGATACCTTCGAAATAGGTGGCATATAGTAAATAGCTTCAGTATTTTCAAAGTTCGGTTGTGATGCTGTGGCAAAGTTCAAAGGAATCCACCAAAGTTCTGTTTTATTATCAGACGCTGACTTTTGCTCGATGTGTATAATGCTGCTGTCGTTATAGTCGCGTGTGATGTACACTTTCGGTAGTGATTGTCCATGGAACCAAGGTTTCATTATCTCGCTAATGTTGTGCATCCCAGTTTTATGGGTAGAGTTAAGCAACGCATTTTGTATATGTTCAAAAAATTGATCTTCATTGGCAATTGAAAAGGCGCTGTGGAAATGTATAGGTACAGTGCAAGAAAATATTTAAATGTGGCATATTGATTGTGATATCAGAGAGAAGCGAAAAACTTTTTATTAATTTTGAAAAATACTTTAATGAGAAAGTGAAAAGCATGGTTTCATCCAAAGATTTTTTAAGGATTTAAAAACTAATTTGATATTGTTTACTACAAGCACACGTTTGGAGTCGACCTTTTTTTTCGGTGCAGTATTCTCATGTACTGTTACGTTCCTTGAAGTTTTCTATAAAAAGTGCCATTTGGATAGTCATTAAATCAGACATGGTGTTAAGTCATCCAACAGACCTATCTTCATTTAAAAACCAAATAAGGCATTGCAAGATTTTTTGATGTTATACTTTTCTTTCAGGCGATGTCAGCTTTGTTGCTGAATCCGACCGCAATGTAATGGGCAAGAAACGTGAGAGAAAAGTTTGATCTCAATATTTGCCGACACGTAAAAAACACCATGAACAGAAGTAACATTTAATTTTAAAATTTGCACTCATATATGTATATTGTTGTAAAAAGGTAAATGAGTGCAAGGTTTTAAAAATGTGTGCCAAAAAATTTGAGGTAGGTTAGTAAACATCTTGTAGTATCGAAAAAGTCCAATTGTATCGAAAAAATAAGATATTGACGATAACCAAAGAGCAAAAAAAAGTTTGAAAATTAAGAAATAATATGGAAAAATTGTATGAATTTGAAAGAAATTGTGATCAATTACTCTCCGAAAGTCAATTTTATCCGAAAGTAAAGTAAATGGCGATATAAGATAAGTCACTTAATGCACAGATAATAATCAAAAAGTCGCATAGTATCGAGTATTATCGAAAGAATCTATAACAACAGGAAAGTATCAAGTTGCTTCGAAAATTATTGAATATGAATTGGTCGAGATAGGTTGAATAGAATCGAAAAATATTGAAAAAGTCAAAAATCAACATCAATTTATTCAATAATTTTTGAAAACTTAAATATTTTATTATCGAAATTAATATTCAAGCTGAATAACTAACGAATAATCCTGTATTTTACAAAAGTTGGAAACTTTACATTAATAAAGAATTTCCTAGTTTCATATACAATTTCAAAACTAAACAAATATTTTTTCACTTCTTCCCTTACTTACTGTGATTTTAGAAAGCTTAACACGCCCTCATGAAAGTTTTTTTGTCCGAAAGCATGATCAAACATTTGTACTAAACAGGGTGCTGTAAGAAAAAAAGTACATAAATTAAGTATATATAAATTATAGAAATATAACAACAAACAAATTCCTTTTTACTCAACATATTTTTGGTTTGATTTTTTTTTTCAAATTACAAAAACTAAAAATTATCAGGGCTTGTATTTTCCATTTCAATAAGAACTTTTTCTATATGATATAATTTGACATCATCAGAAAAAGATTGGATCTGGCCTGTACATTATTTAGTAACTCTTATTTTAAAGCTTCAAGCATGGCGTACTTTTCTTATGTGGATTCTTCGAATGTAATTAATTTATGTAAAGGAGAACACCAATCTTGTTTATTCTGATCATTTGCTGGCTTTCAAGAGGCTTGCGAGGTCCTCCTTCTCAGAGGAATTCCTTTTATCAGCGAATATCTGAACCAAATATTGATATAAGGCCTCACCTGAAATTAACGTTATAAAACGCAAGAAATTGTGAAGTAGAGAACTGACTGTGAAAACATCCAGTAAATTTGGTATACACAACAACGTGTCCCATCCAAAATTAAATAGATTTTGATCTGTCATGGGCTATTTAAGCACAGAGGCATATCATCACGTTGGAATCAAACCCTCTTATGTCCCAAATTATTATAAGCAAAAAAATGAGTTTCGAGATAATGAATGTTTTTCTTATGACAATTTTAAATACCTGTAAAATTGAGATAGAGAAAATTCTCTTGAGAGATTTTTATATGTTTGAACACCAGCACTAGGAGAAGCTCATTAATTTTTCTTAAGCTATCCGATGCCATAAGAATCACGAATATGAATTTTTCTGAGATACGCCCTTTTCGTTTCCAAAAAAAATCAATTTCTTTCAGCTTAGAGTTACAATGCATACATACAATGCAAACGTATGTACGCAAAGTCAATAAAATTCTATTGATTTTTAAAGGATTAGATATATAAATGAAGGAATCTAATACTCTTAAAAATATTGAAGATTGTAGTACATAATGACTTTTCAAACAACCAACTTGGTAACCAACTATGTAATACTTTTTATAAAATATTAATTTACCTTTTCGATACATGGCAGTTCCAAATGCTCCCATTATTTCACCTGGCTTCTCCAAGTATTCAGATACTGTTGAGAGTTCACCATATACTCTAGGGTAGCAACTTGCAATTGCAAAAGTTTCCAATATTTTTTCTTTGGGGTACATCTATGAATGAGGACAATTTTGTATAAAAAGAATTACGTATAAAGAGAAATAAAACAATAGAAATAAAAGACCAAATTTATCGATTATTTGCGCTCACAAATGCAATAGCAATCATAGTCACAGTAACAAACATAACTGCAATAACAATCACAGTAACAGTACGAATCACAGTCACAATAACAGTCATTGTCGCAATAACAATCATAGTCGCAATAACAATTGTATACCGAATTAAAATCAGGGTGTTATCCTAGTAACTATGGGATCAGAACCACTAGGAGAAAAAGAGTTTTTCGACGTTATCATAACATGATTTCTTTTTTGAAATCTTAATACCACTGAGATTTGAATAACAGGTACTTTTCTGTCCAAAAATAGAAGTAGTAATGAATGAAAATTAGCAGTTTTGCTCATGAATGTCTGAGTTTTTGTTCGACCAGTTAGTGTGAACGAACTTTAAGTAAGATAAGATAGTAAGATAAAATTTTCAAGACTTTTGCAAAATATATAGCTTGATGGACAAAAAACCCACATACATCAAAATTGAATAACAACTTTTTCGTTAATTGCTGTTAGAAGTACTTAATTAGTTTTTCACTGAAAATTATCTCTTAGAAAGCATACAAATCTTTAATTCAAATAAAAACCTTCATACCAAATTAGTCAATTTATGACTGTAATATGATGCCATGCCCTCATTTAGCCAAAGTGAATCCCACCAAGCGGGTGATACCAAATTACCAAACCATTGATGTACCACTTCATGGTTTTGTGTATTGATGTGCACGAAGCGTTTGTGCTCATTGGTATCATTTTTTTGTATAAAGTCAACGTCTCTATAGATGATAAGACCCCAATTTTCCATAGCACTACCATAGGTTTCGCGCACTAAAATATGATCCAATTTTGGTAGAGCGTAGGGCATATCCATGAGGCGTGCAAATGTATCAACTGCTTTAATTGCATTTTCCAAAGCTAATTCGCCATTCTCTGTAGAATTTGGTGGTGAAAAAACACGCTGCATGATTCCATCACTTTCAACGGCAATGAACTCATAATTTGATACGACAAATGCCAACAGGTAGGTGCACATGGGTGGTGTTTCCATAAAGCTTGTAGTGGTCATATTATCAATGCTGCAATTAGATGAATATATTAGAAGATTTCAAACTTTTCATTTTTTTGTCATTTTAAATCAAAAGCGACTAAAGACCTACCCATGCTCAACTGTGGATAACGCAGGCATATTCGAGATAGCCGTATAATTACTGCCATGTGTTATGTGCACTGTGAAATTTGCTTTCAGACCGGGCTCATCGTAGCAGGGTAACACTGTACGTGCAAAAGTTGGCTCCATCTGTGTAAATGCACCGTAACTGAAAATGAATGAGTAATGTAAAGTAATGCCGCTAATAAATATATTCTTGTGATAAATTTCTTAAAATTAGTGGTTATACAAAAAAATTTAAAGCTTTGCAACATGTTTAGTGAAAAGTGTGTCTTAAAGTATTTAAATCAATCAATACACATCATCAACACATAGAAAGATAAATTTAATTATTGCAACTCAATGAGAATTTATGTGATAATTTGCAGTACAAATATGGACTGTGCCGCTTGCTGAAAGATCCCAGAAACTCGATGAGAAAGAGAACAACAATTACGGCTTCCTAAGTTGTCTATGCATCGAATCTTGCGGTTGAACTTACGCATGGTCCCTTGAAAGAGTAGGTTGTCCCAAGATTAACTACTGCCTGATGAAATCAAGTACATAGTAGCAAATCTTTTTATTGAAATTTCACTCAGTAGTGAGTGCGCAAAATTCTCTCCAACATTTCATTGCTTTTTGTATTTTTAATTCCAGCAAACGTTCCACGATGAATTAGGAAGTCCACGTTCTCTAACATCCTTAGGGCTCTACTCTAATGCTTAGATAATGGTATCTTCAATTGATGATTTCCGCAACATGTGTCCAATTAATTTCCATTTTCATGGTGATCATGGTGGTATTTGGAGAGTAATCCCATATTGGAGATTGTCGGGGGTAATTAAATGTTATGAATTTCGGCGTAGATATTGTGTGGCTTTAATTTCGACTCAAAAGCTTAGAGGTTCATTGTTGTTGACAGGAACGAAGACTGCCAGACATTAAGAAGCTGAGTGAAGGTGCCTTTTGCCTTGTTGATTCTTGTACACATGTCTTTATTACGTATAGTACTGACATTAAGTGTTGAGAAGCTGCTTAAATAAGTGAAGTTATCTACATCTTCTATGCTGGATTTTATCTTCATAGAACTACTGCTATCACTAATTGGGCTGTTGGACATGCTTTTGTTTTGTTATTATTGATTTTCACACCACTATCTATAGAGTCTAGAGCTCTGTTCAGAACATCGCTCAGTACTGTTAGAAAAAAGATTGGTGTCAGCTGACAAACTTGATAAGAGACAAACTAAGAATTCAGAATATTCAAATTATTATTGCTTTGTGACTAATTTCTCCCAAACGCTTTATGACGATGCATGGTAATTTTAATTGAATTTAATTAATTGAATGAGCTCAAGACAACACATTTGAGCTGAATTGCCAACATAGCGCTAGCAACTGTGATAGAAAATGCAATAAAAAACGTTCAAATTTGTCAGAGAAACATAAAAATTGAATTTTAATTTATATATTTTCATCAAACCATTGAAAATTTATAAGCAAAAGAATTAGTCTTGGAACACTCTGTATAAGAAAAAACTAAAAATCAAATAAAATAATGCTAAGATCAAAAATTTTTCAAAAACAAAAACATAAAAACTATTTATTACTCACATTGTCTTGTTGTTGGCATCTTCATAGGTCATAGAGTGAAAGCCTATACTCATATGATTGATAACGCCAGTGTAGTGTATCTCAAGACGTAAACGTTGATTGCGTACGAAATTGTCGCTAGTCGTTTCAATTGAATTTGAGTTGCTTTCACTACTGCTGTCACTGTCGTCACTGCTATCGCCATGCTCAATAACAAGTAAATCATCATCGATAATGCGTGATTTTAAGTTTTTGAATTTTCGTTGAGTTGTCATGTCTTCTATTGAAACTTCTTGAATTTGAAGGTCTTCTGCATGTAACACCAATTCGGTGGTATTTTCTCTTACCAACAGCTCAATGGTAACATTTCCTGTAAAGTTAAAAACTTCTCGATGAACCCATGTTGTTATGTGAAGATGATATTTTAAAGGATATGTTGTATTCGGTAAGCGCCATGGACGTCCTTCACGTTTATCGCTCTCACTCAGGGTGGGCGGTATTTCTTGTTCCACTGGTTCATCTAAACTTTTCGCAGAAACAACAAACAATTGAAGTTGAATAATAAAAAATATAACGAGCAATATATTTCGTCGAAAGCAATTTATTGATAATCTCATTTTAAACCGTAACCGAAGGCTGCTCACAAGACACTGACTGAATGATTTCTCTATTGTACGAGTAAAAGTAAAGTACTATTGCTACACGCCTATCTTGTTTCTTTAGAAAGTACAGACTTTTGATTTAATCTATAATCACACAGCTTACTGATAAATTTTCTATCTCTCTATGTAACGAGGAAGTTTGTTGGAAAAACCAGACAAAAATAATTTAAGTTCCATATCTTTAATATTCATAATCTCTTATATTTTCTATATGATTTCCATTAAATCAACAAGAAGTCTATATTCGAAGAATATGATGCTGTGCGAATTTCTTCTATGACTGAGAGCGCAACAATGTTGTAAGTTTTTTCAACAGTGTGAGCGGGCGCATTACTGTGTTAAAGCAAAGAGCGGATCATATAAATCCGAAAATTTTTTTCTTTTAAGATATTATTTTCGAATAAGTCAACAAAACCTGAAAAAATTGATTTTGGCTTGAAAAATTGGATTTTAAGAGTCATTTGAAAACTTCGCAGTACAGTCAAATTTATTACGTTTATTTCTATGAAACAATTCTTACAGATTTAAGTTTTAGAAATAAGCAATTGAAATAACAAAGTTTCAATTTAAATATAAAATATAACCCACAATAATGCCATAAGCAAACATTAAGGTGACAATCATTCGAATTGATTGCAGGGATTTTAGATCAATCAATAAGCAACGAGAATTATAACATTGAAAATGAACGAACCAAAGTTTTTTGAAGACTCTTTTTTATTATGAAAGTTATGGAAATGAAATATACCAAATTCTTGTCACAAATTCAAGCCTAAATCTAACTTAGGAAGTGCAAGAAAATTTACAAGTATATGAATCATATGATTCTGTACAATTACGGGTGACGGTACGGATTGATAAGGATAATATGTGACTCACTAAATACATAAATTTAAATTCAAATGAAATACAAAAATTCACTAAAAGTTCTATGGCTAGTATTTTCAAAATAATATGAAGAATTAAAAAATATTGCCGCTTTGCAAAAAAACAAATGGGAACATTTTTCGGCATATAAGAATAACTAATTTTGATAGCAGCAACTAATCAAATTATTTAAATTGTTTTGGAGAGCACTTACTTATATCCAAGGAATTGCGAACATTTAGAGACACTTAACATTGAGTCGTAACCATAAGGTAAAAATTTTGCGTTTTTGAAACAGCGGAAGAACAACATCAATAAGAAAATCAAATAAAAAGAGGCAGACCTAGAATGCTTCCTTGTAGAACAATAGCTATAGGAAAATAAGATGAAGACTTACAATACTAAGTTTATCGATTAGATAAGGTGTATTTCATGATAAGTAGTTTGGCAATGAGAAGTTTCTGAGAAATTTTGCCAAAAGCCTCTTGAAAATCCATATAAATTGTGTCAACTTGAAAGCCAATGGGAAAAGTAGAGAGTAAGTGGCCGAGAAAAAAATCATGTTACACAGGGCTTATACAGTTAGCCAGCCAACAATTTTTTTTTACAATACTCTCAGATAATTTTAGGTACGTATATTGTTTGAAGATGGATTAATAATTTGAAAAATTACCAATACAACAAAAAAAAAATAGCTTAGCTTGTCATAATAGTTTCATCCATTACTAACTGGAATCATCAGTGACCTTTCAGCCCACGAGTGAGAATTTCTAAGCCTGATATGTTTACATTTTTGCATAAATTTGTTGAGAACCGAAGCAAAAAGTGAAACAAAGCAAGACTGTTCATTTTTGTGTTTTTGTTTCGATATTACTCTCTTCTTGTTTTTATTTACTGTACTGAACAGTAAGCTCAGTAAAAATCTTTTAAATTATTTTCGTTTCCGGAACACCACAAATGAACTATTTTACTTGTTGAGCTTCCCTCATTCTTTAAAAAGACTTAAATGGACGAACTATTACTCCAGATTGCCACAAATCAGGCACACGCAGTATGTTGCAATATGAAATGATATTAATATTTGCAACTTAAAATGATTTAAGTCTTAAAATATTTAAAACATCGAGTCAAAATATCTTTGCATATAGTGTGAAATCTACTGACTTTTGACTTGTTTGGGCAATCTAAGAACTAGTGGTCTACCGAGGTCAAGACCTGTTTTTTACTATTAATTTAAAATTTTTTGTGTAAAATTCTTAAAGGTTATTTTTTTTCTGGTATTCTTATTCAAAATTGAGCTAAATTCCTAAATAAAAATTATTTTCCACAACTGCTTTATTAAATATTTCATAAAGATGCAATACAATAAAAGTTAAATTTAAAAGTCCCATCAAAATTGGCGAGTCCAAAGTAATTAAGAATTTCCTGCTTCCTTGACTATACTGAAAGTATAATTAAAGTATTTGATAAGTTTTAGTTTCCTTTTCAAGCCACTGTTTTGCTTTGTCTATTTTCTTCTGCCATGAAGGATATTTTTCGTACAAGTATTTAGCACTTATTCGTTTTAAATTTTGCACTAACGTTATGTTAGTAAACTCTCCACCTTTCATCAAAATCTCTTTCATGCAAAGATTCATCAAAGTGATATACTGCAATGAGATACATATCATAAAACCCAATTCGAGCATACATTTTTATAAGAATTTACCTGTTGTTGAAATTGTGTTCTTATATCCTCAGCTTTGGATGCCATGCGTGAGCATAAGTTGTATGTTTCATTCGAAAATATTCGCAATTTCGGTATTTGTCTCATCAAAAAATTATATGTATATTTCAATTTCATAGAATCTGCAGCAGCTAACGTTAAGAGATCAGCCCAAAGGGACAAATGTTTGTTTCTCTCATTCTTATTAGTCGGAATATCACGTAGAGCTTTCAAAAATACCTTATATTGCACCGCACTATTTGTGCAATGTAAGAACTTCCAATACATTGTTGTAGAATTCACATCTGCATTCTTTAGATACTTAAGTGTCTCAACAAATTCTTTATCATTAAAAGTTTTTGCTGCATAGCAAATTTCAGACTGATAATAATATTTATAGCTATCGTCAAAAATGTTTTTCTTCTGCCGTAGAAGTTCTTGTCTACTTTTCGACAGACACGCATCCAAATTTAAGTTGCACGCAAGTGGTGTCAGTACTCGCAACAACTGAAGTTCTTTTTGACTAAGCTCCTTCTTTGGTCTGTCGCTAAGTCCCTTATATTGTGTTGCAACAATGTTTCTTAGAAACTCCTTCAGTAAATTACTGGACCTAACGTTAGCACCCAGCACATTGGAAAAACTTAATAAAGCATCGGAAATAGCTGCCCATACAATGATATCTTGTTCCTGTCGTAAGTATTTGAGTAACTCAAGCTTAGGCACCAATGAGGACTTTTTGGACCTCATTTCATTAATACTGCGCACACATACCACACGATGCATTTTGTTGATGCTATTGGGATTTTGCTGTAGCGATTTTGCAATTTGCAGAAGATTTTTATCATCATAATATACAAAATAAAAAGCTATTTCCGGTATAGTAACCAGCAGTGTATCACTTTTACGTAGTTTTATATTAAATTCCTGCAAGTCCAGTGTTATTTTTGGAATTGGCGGCATATAATAGGTAACACTTGTGGAATCTTTGCTATTCATCGTAGCGAAGTTCATAGGAATGTTCCAGTACTGTTTTTTTCCATTCGGTGTGATCTCTCGAGGCCTTTGCTTTATGTATATGATATTGCTGTTGCTGTAGCTACGAGAGACTGAAAATTTCGGCACTGACGTTGTAGTAAACCATGGCTTCATTATATCTAATACATTAAATTTCCAAATTGTTTCATTAGAACTATCCATTGCAGTTTGAATGTGATGAAAAAATTGATCTCCTTTTGCATTTGAATAGGCACTTGAAAAAAGTAACAACCGGTTAGAAAACTAATTTTTGAAAAATCAACTTACTCACTGTGCTTTGAGATAGTCCTTGACTGCGCTATGAAAAGTTTCCTCTCCAATCATGTTATTAAGTAAATTTAAAATGCATGGTGCTACATTTATTTACAATGATAAAATGTTAATCATACCCATGCTAGATCGATGCTTGAACACTTACCCTTTGAATAGACAGGAGCAGTAAACATGCGCAATATATCATTGGGTTCCTCGACATATTCAACGATTGGTTGCGCAACTAATTTAATACAATTTTTGTCATAAAAATGCGTTTTCATTGATTCGAGCTCGGGATATAACTAATAAATGGAGTATACAAAGTTCAACAAGAGGCATCAATAGAAAAACGGAATATTTTTGTGAAAAGTGAATATATTTTTATTTAAATGTAAAGTAAAGACTCTGCAGTTATTAAATATGGATCGATATCAACTCGCAAAGATTATTGAAATATTGAAAATTCCCTATAACAAAGTTTTGTTAAGTTCGAACTGCTTTTGGTAGTCATCAAGCACACGGAACAACAAAATAAATACACTTCGTTTGCAGGGCCACTGTTCAACGTCAGGTTTTGGGAGGCGGCAGTTTCATTTTAGAAAAAGTGAATTTTTAGTTTTAATTAATTATTATTTTATATTATATATATATTATATATTATTATTAAAGAGCGTAAGAAAGGTTTGTAGCAATTAGTTAGAACTCATTTTAATATTAATGACCAAAACACAAAAAAAAAAAAAAAATACAAAACATCATCCCAAACGTAATATGTTTTTCTTATGTTTTCAAAAACGTAATGTGGCCCTGCTTTCGTGTGGCGTTATGTGCTCAGTGGCACGATATAGATGAGTTAAAATCAAAAATATCTTAATTAAAAAATATTCATTCATAAAACGTTTATATACCGAGCTCCCTGAATAAAAAAAAAAATAGGAAATAAGAAATTAAGGAAAGTTTTATATGCATACACACACAATATGGTAATTGTATTCCGGAACTGGAGCTTTAACAACATAACTCTAACAGATTTCGCTTCTAATTGATGATTATAACATATTTTCCATACAAAATCTTTAATTAGTTATCTTAAGCATACCTACCATATCCGTAAGTCTGTAGCTGTAATACGATGTTAGTGCTTCATTTAACCAAACTGAGTCCCACCAAGTTGGTGATACCAAATTACCAAACCATTGATGTACAATTTCATGATTTTGTGTGTAAATTTGAAAAAAAATTTTTTTCTCTACCGTTTGAACAAATGCACTGCTAGAGTATGTGATTAGTCCCCAGTTTTCCATGCCTTCATAACTATATAAATCGACATCAGCATGATCGATTTTCGGTAGTGAATATGGTATATCCATGTAGCGGCCAAAAGTTTGTACCGCTTTAATTGAATTGGCAAGTGCCAACTCACCACTATCGCCAGTATTTGGTGGTTTCAAAACACGATGCCATATACCATCGACATATTCAGATATATGTTCAAAATTTGATACGATAAAAGCCAAGAGGTAGGTACACATTTTTGGTGTTTCCAGAAAAGTTGTGGTGGTCATATTGTCATCGCTATGAAATAAGTAAAAAACAAATAAAGCAATAGATTTTTGTTGACTTTGCAATTGACAACATTAAGTTTTGATTTAAGTAGTTTCTTACTCATTTATCAACGTCTCTATGGCAGGCATGTTGGAAACCGCCGTGTAGTTACTTCCATGTGTTATCCGTACGGAAAAATTTGCTTTTAGCCCTGGCTCATCGTAGCAGGGCAGCACTTTGCGTGCTTCAGACGCTTCCATTTGTGTGTATGCACCGTAACTAGAAAAGAAAATTTGCATGGAAAAACTTCTTAAGAATTTTTTGAAAAACTCAGACTTAACTTAATTTTTGTGATATATTGAAAAAGAAATCAAGTCAAGAAAATTGGGCTTTGTAATTGATCAGACTTAGTTTGAGATAATTTTCAAGTAATTGATGCAGAATTAATACCCTTCTTATTTTATAAGTTTTAAAAAAGGTGGAAAAAATTTAAAGTACTTATGAAAGTTTTGAATGATGACATATGATGTAAATGCGAAACTTAAGCTCTAGGTTATCTTCTATTGTAGGGCTCACACCCAGAAATTCATTTTTTTTTTTTTTTAGATATTTTGAAGAAGCACCGCACAATGGCAAATCTGGTTTCTTACGTACATTAATGTCAAAAGTATACGAATTTTTAACCAAATATGGACCCGACATATATTTCACACTTCAGAGAATGCTTTATATACGTAAAGATTTCAAAAGCTTGTAATTTGTTTGTTTTAACTTTGTCAGAGCTTTTTACATAAATAAATTTATAAAAAATCAAACTTTAGTGCAAATCTCGTACAAAATGGAACAAAAAAAAAAAAACAGAAGAATGATGAATGAAAAAGAATGAAAAAGAGTTAAGCTATTCATTTAGGTAGAGTGATGAGTGGAAAAATGTGAATGATCGCAAGAAGCTTTCATTTATAACATCTCTTCAATGTGACGTAATAGATTCCGGTAGTGGTACTCTACCTAATCGTGTAATGTAATAAGTATGTGTACGACTCCCAAATTGTAATATAAAAGTCTTTTTAGATGCTGGAGGCTTGCATATGTTACAGCTGAACTATTTCTCTTAAAATCGTAACAATGCATATAATCGGATTGCCAATCCAATAGAAATGGTGTTTCTTTTTAGAGTATTGTACTTTCTATTAGTTACAAAACATTGAAAATTTAATCAAACCAAGAAATGCTCAGTAAAGCTTGCCATTTCATTACGATCACTATTCGCATTTTATGTTCGACATAATTTTCCATTTTGGCAGATTACTGAGCCAACTAATCTTTCCTACTAACCAATGAAAGATTTCAGTCCTCAATGAACAGTACATATAGGAGAGAATATTGTCGTTGTTAGCCGTAGTGATGAAGAAATCCCGAATGAGTTGATTTCGCTCTTGGTTTTATGCCCGTCTACTTTACTCCAAGATTTGCATGTGTCTTACAAGACACAACTTGTGCAAGAATTGAAATCAAATGACCACCGTTTGGCTTTTGCGTTTACTGAATGATCGGAAAACCAATTGGCCGCTGATCTCGGCTTTCACCGCAAAGTTTTACTCTAATGTCCGTTAAGCCTAAATAAACTATAAAGGTATTTCACTCACATTTTTTCCTCCTTTTTGATTTTATATATTATTGTTTGAAATCCAAAATTTTTCTCTTTAATGACGCCAGCATAATATATTTCTAGACGCAAGAGATGACCACTAATGAAAATATTAGCAACGCTTAGGCTCGAGTTATTTTCGACATCAATAACAAGTAAATCATCAATGATGCGATGCTTTAAGTTCTCAATTTCTTGCTTAGTTGTTAAGTCTTCTATAAGGATTTTTTGAATTTCAAGATCTTTTGCTTGTAACACCAATTCGGAGGTACTTTCTTTTACCATCAGCTCAATGGTAACATTTCCTGTAAAATTAAAAATTTCACGATGTATCCATGTTGTTATATGAAGGTGATATTTTAAAGGATACGATGTATTCGGTAAGCGCCATGAACGTCCTTCACGTTTATCGACGGTAGTATCAGGCGATGTTACTTCAGTCAATAAGGCTCTTATGGGTACATTGAAAAGCGCAATAATTAAAAAATGTTCGGAAAATATTTTTGAGAAGAACATTCTCAACTAGCACAAGAAACTGAGTAAAGTGTACTAGCCCCTCTAACAATATATTAAGTAATATATAGCTTTATTGGTGTATTTTATTGTATTTACAATCAGTACTTTAAGCACAACTGCATTTTATGGATTAATATTGTTTAAATAAAGATTGTTAAATTTCTTGCAAATATTTTATTTAAGTGAAGTAGAGGTACTGACATTTGGAAGAAATTAATAATAACGAGCTATACATTGCGCGTAGTAGTGGTTCTATCATTTGACAACTGTCAAACGTACATATAAGTTATCCAAAGTGGTGTTTATTTTGTTGAAGGTTAGCAAGGGTTTACATTGTGGATACTACAGCGCTTCTCTAGCAAAAAGCAATGCTACATTACTTTTCTTGCTACTTCACATATTTTTAAAGTTGGAAGAAAGCAAAAAACATACCCAATTAATATACCACAAATAGGTGCAAGAATTTAGTTACTAAAATGTTTTAGAAGTATAATTAAAACTATATTTTTTACCAAATAAATTTGTATTGATATTATAATGATTGTGTTTGTTAATATGTACACATATAAAGTATTTACGTTAGTGGTATCTATTGGCATTTATTTAAATGGGTTTGTAATTATTTACTGCTTCTCTTTTAATTTCTAGAAAAATATGTGAATGTTTTAATATATCAATTACATAGATTTCGAAAAAGCAATCTTCCTGATCTACAAACTGTGTGGAAATAAAAATTGTTCGACTGGTTTCTTTTGAAACTCTTAGATAAATAATTTGCCTCAAATTTTCTTTATATTTATAAATTTTAGAACAATAAAAAATAAAACTATTAATTCAAATAAATTTATTAGAATGCATATTTTCCATTTCTAATTTGTAAATTTAAAAAGCGATAAGAAAATTGTTTCCATGGTAATTCATATTATTTGCTACAGTAAAAGTTAATTTTGATAAAATATTTTTCATGTAATACATTGCATGTATTATAATCAGTGTTGGCTGTTTTTGATTGTTGCAATAGGTTTCCTTTATCGAATTACGTATAAATACTTTAAACCGAAAAATAAGAAAACTTTTCGAATAACATATTGTTAAACGTGTTTTTCAATCGATATAAAATGGTCGAAAATGAATTTTGGAAGGAGGAACATATCGTATGCCCCTTGAAGCTGTTTTTGCTTTATATGTGAAATAAAATTTAATTGCACTATTCGATGAGAAAGGCTTCAAATTGGATAAGAGCCACAACGGATTTTGGAACAAGAGTGCGAATTATGATCCTATTATGGTCACATTTAAGAAAAAAAAATGTATTACCGTTTTTTCGAAAAGGGAACAAAATGGAACCATTGAAAAATGCCCCTCTTTAAAAAATATGCTTAGACTTTTTTTGTAGCTTAAAACGGCAGTATTTCTCTCTTTTTACGTTCATTTTGCACTTCTTTCAATTCGTAGAGTAAAATGTTTTTTCACAAATGAGACCAAATAGAGCCTTTGAGGCTCATTTTTCAAAGTTCATTTTGAAGAATTTTCTATGTATGTGTTTATTTGTTTTTGTGATAATGAATATAAATATGATTTAATTCGTTATTCGAATCATTTTTGCACAGGTCTCGTGTAATGGTGTCTTCCAAGTTCGATTAGTGAATTGCATGTAAGCATCAAATGCTAAAATTTTACCAAAAATATTGATTTAACAGAGAACGCTGCAGCTTTTTTTTTTTGGGTTCAATTGGCCTAGAGAGAAATAAGATATGCTGCATGGGTATTTTCAGCAAAATTATTGGTTTTAAAAGCGAGCTAAAATATTGTTTTTGCTCGAGTTCGTTTTCGAACACTATTCGGTCATAAGTTATTTTGTTTAAGAAGTACTTCCTAAATAAGCTCGCATCTTCAGTAGAGCACAATATTGTTAGAGCTATGCCGAGTCTACCAGATGTGTACCTACGTCTAAAGATTATCTCAATTATTATATTGTCTTTGTCTTCTTTTGTTATGTTAAGTTCTTACTAAACAATTTTTGATAAAACAAAGTTCAATAGAATTTTGAGTTTTTCCTGATGCATGTTCTTTAGAATGGAGACACAACCAGTGAAACCATTGACAAGCTACATTTTAACTAATGACATTCTAAAGGCTTATACAAAAAATTAAATATTATTTTCAAGTCGCTACATAGCACTTTGTTTTGGCACGTATTATAATGTAGTGTTAGCAGAAGCTTTGTCGTCCAGCTTGACCTTGTATATAGACCCAAAAAATTCGTGCGTTTCTGTATGTATATTGACACTTGTTGAAATTTTGTAAAATTTTTCAGTATTTTTAGAAAGTTTGGCCTTAGCTTAGTGAATTTGTCGTTTGACGAAGAAAATAAACTTTTTTGAGGAAAGTTTTTTATTGATTCAATTAAATATAATAATAAGTATTAAGTTCATTTAAAAATAATTTTGTAAATGCTACGACTTCTTTCTATAAATAAAAATAGTTTAAGTTAAACCGACCGCTTAAAAACGACAATGGTTTCCAAGTTTTTTTGTTCTTAACAGGGCAATTAGTTTCAAGAATATCAAAACGCGTTAGCCGTAAAATAGATTTCAATTAATACTTTCAACATGTTCTCAAAATACTATCATAATATAAAAAACAACATTTCTTATAGAAAATTAAAATAAAAATATTATTGCTAAAATACACACATACATTCATAAATATCAGCACTGCTAACTAGGGTTGTAACGGAGCTCCGCATCCGCATCCGCAAGTGCGGAACTTCCGCTTGATATCGTACCTCCGCCTCCGCATCCGTCTCCGCAAATTTTAATGCGGTAAATCGGAGGTATAACGGAAGTCATAAAATCAAGCTTAGAGCTTACAAAGTGGAAAATTCGGTGTTTAAGTTAATTCACATTTTATTTTTTGTGCTGGTAAGTGGCTAAAATAAGTTTAGCTCGACCATAGCTAGAAACTTAGTTATTTTTTTTAGTTAGTTTCATAAGAAATGGTTATGGGTACAACCTAGTATGAATTTCGTTTGTACAGATTTTGAAAGTAGACCACTTCAAAAATATTGTGTTGAAATTTCATTAAGATTCAAGCTCTCTAAGTATATTTTTGCACTTTATTTGAGCGCACTCTCCACTCTCCTTTCTCTCGAATTCACTTTTTTCATACGGTGCCAGTCTTTTCTCCAAAATTATTGAGCCGATCCTAAAGAAAATTTTTTCCACATATTTGTCACATGTATGGGTATCACATGAACGAAAACTAAGTCAAAATATTAATTTTTTCTATTTTTTTAAACAGACTTCTTATTTTTCGAACACTTTTGCTCAAACAGTCGCCATTTTGTCATTTTTGCAAAAAATATAATAATTTTGATTTGGTTTTTGTGTTTCATTGGCTCCGTTGACACCAATCGTTTATGTATGACTACACAGATGGCAATATTTTGCATACATATAATTTTAAATGAATTCAAAAAAAAAATTGTTCGTGCATTGCAATAGTGTATTTATTGATCCTCAAAAGAATTATAATCATATCTTTTACTGGTGGTGGATTAATCAATTCATAAAAATAGCTCCTTCGGCTGGAAATCTCCTAATGTTTATTTAATACTAACATTTTTATAAAATCTTGTATTGTAAATACATACTTTCAAATTGTTTTTCCACTTCCGCTTCCGCTTCCGTTAAGACTCCGCATCCGTATCCGCTTCCGCATAGATGACCTCCGTTACAACCCTACTACTAACAGTCAATTCCGGAATTGGTATTTATCATCAAGCAAAGCAAAAATTCCTCGTTCACGTAATTAAGTCGTAGAGAAGAGCACAAAATAATTCGCCAAGTATGATTATATGAAATTAAGTTATTACACCAAATTGAATCGGATTTAAACGCGTCCTAGCAGTTTTTATCATTTTGCAATTCAATTCTCTCTTCCTAGTCTACTTCAGCAACCTTTGTAACATTAATATCTAACTAATAATCATTCAGACTTTTCGTACATATTGTTTGGTTATATTTCGATGACTTCTGATGTTCTTTAATATATACGCACTGATCATTTCATGTTTTTCATCAACAACAAGCATTTTTAATGTCACAATCGCACAAACCTGTATTCGTCCATAACTGAAATTTGACTATATAGGCGAGAAATTCATCTTTAGAAATACATATGCCTTCTAAGTTAATGTTTCTGCTGAATTTTGCCGTATTCAATTTAGTCAACTAGTGTTGTTATTGATTATTTTGAACAGAAAACTGGGTAATTATTGCTACACGTTACCGATGATATTGACCTTGAAAATGTTATTTTTGGAATTATTCTGAACAAGTGTATACATATATTTATAGGGCGCGCTCGTACATCGTTTATGTTTTTGCTGAGCAGTTAACATATCGGGCATTTCACGCGAAGTGAACAGGGGAAATGGGGTTCAGGTTTCCAATTTAAGATATATTTGAGAAGATTGTACCTGTATATGTCCTCGATACAGAAACAAAAGAATATCAACTGACTCGCCTCGGGTTTGGGCTTTGCAATGCATATAGCTACAAAACGGCTGGGTGGACCATTATCAAACTTGGCACGAAGTATAAGCATAATAAAAGCTTTTTGTTTAATGCACTTAAAAAAAAACATTTTTGCTGGGCGAACATTGTAAGAAACGATAAAAAAATACTTGTCATTTTTTCAGTGTATTTTTTTTTTTATTTTTAAAATATAATTATGAGGCTACAAAGGTCAACAAAGGAAGTATAAAATCCAGTGGTTAATTCATTTTACCAGACTTTTTTTAAACTGAACAATGGCATTTGAAGTAGTACATACCTTACGATTTCTCAAATTTTCAAAGACCCATATTTTGTAAGCCAGTGTTGCCATTCTAAAAATGTGTTGTTTCAGTGTCCAGGATATATACAGGTAAAACATACTCAAATATATCTGAAATTGGAAACATGAACCCCATATCCCCTGTCCGCTTCGCGTGAAATGCCCGATATAACATTTTCTTTGACTTTTTCATCTTAAAATATTCCTGATTAGAGCTGCGAAAAACACAGTTCTGTGACCTTGCACTTATATGACAGTTTTAATTTTTAGGTTAACGGCTCAAACATTTTAACTAACTACTTGCCCTAATGTTATGGCATATCATTTTGAAGCTTGCGTATCAAGCTGAAATCTGAAGTTCACCGAAAAAATATTTCAAAAAAAATTCAAAAGTTCATTTCAATTTACAAAATTTTAGCTCTTTGATTTTTGTTAAAATTAAAAAAAAAATATAAATACTTTTTTCCCCGCCAAAATTTTTACGTCATTCAACGTAGAATAAATCAAAGTTTTTTTAAAAAAAAAAAAAAAAAATTTTTAAAAATGGGTTTTTCAAGAAAAATGCAAAAATATTTTTCAATTCGCAAAATTTTTGAGAAAAATTTTTTTTTTTTCAAAAACAGTATTTTTTTTTCGAAAAATACAAGTAAAAACCTAAAAATGTAAAAACAAAAAAATATTCAGAAATGCATTTTTCAAAAAAAAATCAAAAATTCATTTTAACTTTCAACATTTTGGCTCTTTAATTTTTTTTTTAAATTAAGAAAAAAATATAAATAATTTTTTCCCCATAAAAAATTTTACGGCATTAAGCGCAGAATAAACCAAAGTTTTTTTTAAAAATAAAAAAAAAAATTTTAAAAAATGGTTTTTTTAAAAAAAATTCAAAAATAATTTTAAATTCGCAAAATTTTTGCGAAAAATTTTTTTTTTTCAGAAACAGTATTTTTTTTTCAAAAATTACAAGTAAAAACCTAAAATCGTAGGTATACTAATTATTAATTAATAGAGTTTGCTGTAAGCTATGAGTTTTCGAAAAAAAACACTTATTCTAAAAAAGTATAAAAATCGTGAATTTCATACCCGCGTATCTCAACAACAAATAATACTAGGGCAAATTCCTATTGCTGGATATCGATATTACAATAATGCCAAATTTCAGCCAAATCGGAGCCAAAAAATTTTTTCGCTGGCGTTTTCGCGTGTTTTACCCCATATATGATATATCGTTCTTTGCAGATGTAATAAATTTGTTTATCATATGCAAAAAAAAAAATAAATAAAATACTATAAATACTATAAATAGACAGAATTCGATATTAGTACCTTATAAAAAGTTTGTGTTTTGAAAACGAAATGTGGTTTTTTAAAAGATCTATTACATACCTGACAATTGTGATCCTGTTTTCAATTCAAGCAAGAGCGAAATTCTCCAAGAACCTTAAATTGAATGGAGACTTGTCACCATTGAAACAAAAATCCGGCAATGAACGTGAAGGTCGTCCATGGCGCTTGCCGAATACAACATACCCTTTAAAGTATGACCTCCACATAGCAACGTGGATACATCAGGAAAGTCGAAATTTTACAGGAAACGTAAAAATAGAGCTATTGGTGAAAGAAAATACTACTGAATTGGTATTGCATGCAAAGGATCTAGAAATTCAAAAGATCTCCTTACAGGACTTAACAACTAAGCAAATCATTAAAAATGTTAACTCACGAATCATTGATGATTTACTTATAATTGATGCGATTGATAGTAAGCCATTTACTTTTGCACAAAATCATCGTTATCGCCTTGAGTTGCATTATACTGGCATTATCAACTCCAAGGGAGTAGGATTTTGCATTATGACCTATGTGGACGAGAAAAATAAAACAATGTATGTAGAATTCAAACGATTTTTTTATAAATTGTTTTGAATATTTCTGCTTGAAGATTACGGACTGAGAAGTAGTATTGAGAAACATATATCATTTATCCTTTTTTTTTCTTAGTTATGGCGCTTACACGCAAATGGAGCCATTAGATGCACGTAGAGTGTTGCCGTGCTATGATGAGCCTGGGCTTAAGGCAAATTTTACTGTGCACATTACACATGGCAGCAACTACACAGCAATTTCGAATATGCCTGCCATATCATCGGTAGAAAATGGGTAGGTAGCGAAACTTAGCTTTCAAAATATTTCATTCATTTTCACTTTTGCAGCAGAAATAAAATGACTACAACGAGCTTCATGGAAACGCCACTCATGAGCACCTATCTGTTAGCGTTCGTTATATCGAACTATAAACTCGCAGCACAGGAAGATAATGGCATATTACATCGTGTTTTCTTACCGCCAAATTCTGAAAACAAAGGTACTTTGGCGTTATCAAACGGAATAAAAGTTGTGAAAACTTTTGCTCGCTACATGGATGTGCCCTATGTGTTACCAAAACTTGACCATATTAGCATAAAGGAGTTTTTTGCTTCTGCTATGGAAAATTGGGGTCTTATAACTTATGCTGAATCTATGCTTCCTATCGACAATTCAAATGCAAATGTTAATTTTTATCCGATTAAAACACAAAACCACGAAATTGTACATCAGTGGTTTGGAAATTTGGTATCTCCTGAATGGTGGAATTCGTTATGGCTGAATGAAGGTTTTGCGACATACTACAGTTATGTTTTGATGGAAGAGGTAATATATGGAAATCATTTATATGTATGGGACAGAACATGAATTTATTCACTTAATTTTAGTGTAATATTGTGAAAAAATTGGTCATGTTGTTTGGTAGAGGAACTGTGTGAACATTTTGATTTACTCGATGCATTTTTTCAGATCAAAATTTCATTCAATATTTGAATATTTCTTGATTTTTCCGTTTAAAAATTCAATATGGGAACTGAAATTGTTCTCTTATTTGATTGAAAAAATAGTAAAACAACATTATGAATTTTTTCTGTTCACTATACGCGTTATATGCCAATATGTTTTATTCAGTAAATTCACCATTCAAGCTCATAATTCGCTGATTTCGACGTTGACTTAAATCGTTTCTGTATTAAATTCCAATTATGAATTGATTTGTGCTCTAGTTGGATTTATAAAGAAACATTTTTTCTGACAGTTTTTGTCAGTATTTTCCAGTAGGAGTTGTAATTAATTGGGATAGTAACTATTTTGCATTCATTAAGAAAAATAAGGTTTTCAAAGTAAATTTGACGAGAATCTTTTAAACTTCGTATCGAATCATGTTAGCTCTATAAATTAACTTTAAACAATGAATCTGTTATAAAAAATATTAGATCTTTTAAGCTTTAACGGAATATAAAAAAATTATTTTTGTGCTAAAATTTACTATGACAATTTGAATATGACCATAAAACACCACACACATTTTCAATTTTAACAAGTCGATGTCTCTCGAAATCTTCGATAACAAATTGATTACCGATACAGTGTTCACTGATATAATGCCTAGAAAATGTTAAAAACTTAGAGCAATTCAAAACTGGATCGGTCAGAAAGTGTTCGTTTTGTAAAAGATGTCTCATATGTGCAATGCATATATGAAAATCCATGAGATTTGGACTTTTAGCTGGCCTCGTTTTTTTTTTTTTTTTTGAGTACATCTTTCAGCCAAAGTTGTTCTTGAAGCTAAGCCTGTCTTGAATCAATATTCAAGGTTGTTCAATTAAAATTCAGATAGCTATTTTTTATTTAACTTAATATATAACTTTTCATGTTTTTTTTTAACTTAAATGCAATTTTAACTACATATGTCTCTCTTTGAATTTGAATTGTTCCTCCTTGAATATTAATTCAAAATAGTCTTAACTTCAAGAAAACCCATGTTTGAAGAGTCTGCTCAAAAAACAAAATCGAAATTGTCATCTTAGCTCGACCATGGCTTTGATTTTTTTTTTTTTTGGAGCACACTCTTCAATTATGGTTTTTCTTGAAGTTAAGACCATTTTGAATTAATATTTAAGGAGGACCAATTAAAATTCAAAGGGAGACATAGTTAAAATTGCATTTAAGTTAAAAAAAAAAAAATGATTCCAGCTAAAAGGCCAAATCTGATGGATTTGCACATATAACAAATCATAACGCAAAGTTCACTTTTCTAGAAAATTCTGTTTTAATGTCTTTCCAACGAATGCCTTTTGCCCACTCACTGGGCTTGTACAGTTTTAGTATTAATGTGGTGGTCAGTAGTGATCTCTTCATTTGACGTAAGTCTGTTTAGGAAAAAACGCATTTTTCTCTCCTAATTTTATGGAAAGACAAATAAATATGAATTTATGTTAAGCTTTTAAAAATTGACTTTATTTAAAATTGACTTCATAAAAAATTTTGGATTTAGAAAGAAGACTACCTGTATTCACCGATGGAAAAATTCATTCTCAATACTTGTCTTAATGAATGGCTTTATAAAGATTTAATATCAGTAGCTGATTACGTCGAAAAACCAGGAGACATCAAATTTGGAAATTCCGGGTATTATAAAGGTAACGGCTTATGAATACTTTAACCAAATTGCAGTTTGTATGTGTGTATTCGTATCTAACAAGAAAACATCGATTTGTGTCATGTGGTAGTTTCGGAGAATTTCCGATACTAATGATGTGAAAAATTGATTTCTAAAAATATCATATTGTGCCAAAATTTTGTAGAACAGATTTAAAAAGACTGCTAAAAACTTATCCAATTTCTGGTTATTTGGCCATAAATTAATTAACTGGATAAAATTTGATTTTAGACTAGAGATTATTTTGATTCGCATGGATTGTTTTCCATAAAGATGGCAAATGTTGCAATTTTTATAGATTTTTCATTATTGGATTTGGATTACGTCACAGAAACTCTTTAGCATGTCAGAAATGTATTATCTATCATATTTAAGAGAGCTAAATTTGTATGTATATCAATACATAAATTTTTGGCTGAACTTTATTTCTAAAACGGTTGCAGCGGCACAGCCATTAACTTTAATTTTTGTAACGTCACACCTCACAAATAATTCAAGATATTGTAATGAAATTTGGTAGACGGATGCAGATCAATCATAAAAAACTTAAGCTGTCCAAAAGCAGGCGGAATCAAAAAGTGGGCACATCATTGCAATAATTGAAAACTTTGATTCAATATTACTTGAAAACGGCAACAACGATTTTCATTAAAATTTCAAATATAATACTACTACAAGCGTTCATTATAGCAAGATATGTCACTGTATTGGAACATGAAAAGAAAAAAAAATTGCTTCCTATTGTACATTTCTGCCCAATTAAGTACAGCACGTACCTTTACATTTTAAAGAAAATTCTTTTAATATGATAAAAAAAAGCTTAACCTTTGTAAAGCGTTTTGTCAATTTTCCTCCTTTTAACTACTTTATTAATAGTTGATACTTAAAACATATGTGACCCGTGCCTAAGAAAGACGGTTAGTGTCCGAAAATCGTTTTTATTTTTTTTTTTTTTTTTTTTCATCTTATAGGGTATTTCATGCTCTTTCACGTGGGAGTGGTCTCAAGTTGATCCCAAGCTTCCTTTTTGAGTTATAGGCGTTTTAAGCCTGAACAACAATGCAACGAAACACGCAACGAAAACTTTAATCGCGTTTTTCTCAAAAATCGCTTTCAGACACTTAACGTCTTTCTTGGGCACAGGTCACATATGTGAAAATTTCAAAAAATATAGTTTAGTGCATCGTGAATCATTGGTGAAACAATATTAAGTTAGCAAAAACAAAAAATGCGGCACCCACTTTGAATCCACGAAGCTTGGACAGATAATAATGAACTTATATTCTTAAAATCCCGTTCATTGAAGACGCCGTATTACGCAAACTGATTTTTCCTTGTAAGTATTAAAATTTAACCAAAATTTTCCCATTTGAAGCGCCCTGTATTATTCAAATGTTTGAACATGCTTTTGGAGAACCAAGTTTTCACAAGGGAGTCTCCAACTATCTTAAAGCACGGTAAGCGCTTGTGGCTTAGTATTTTATCACGATTGCCTGTTATGGTTGTATTTCCTTAGAGCCTTTTCCATTGCTAACGAAGATCATCTATACGATCAGCTGCAAGCTGCTATGCTCGACCCACCTCACGAAACTTGGAATTGTAGCGTACATGAAATGATGAGACCATGGCTACATGCAAAGACACTACCAATAGTAACAATCACACGTGATTATAACAACAGCAACATAATCCACATACAGCAAAGATCATCAGTTAGCAATGTTACGGAACTTTGGTGGATTCCTTTGAATTTTGCCACTGCATCACAACCAAATTTCGGAAATACTAAAGCTGTTTATTACATGCCACCAATTCAAGCAGTGACATTGAATCTTAATGAGCTCAATATTACACTTAACAAAGACGACTGGCTTTTAGCTAATATAAACAGTACAGGTTTATATAGAGTTAATTATGACAACGAGAATCTACGTAGACTCGCAGACGCCTTTAACAAGAACTTTAGCGCAATCAGCAATTTCAATCGAGTGATGATCTTAAAGAGCATCCCAAAAGTATGGACGGAACAATTTTCTGCGGTGCCATCACTGGAAATACTTAAATATTTACCACAGGAACAGGATCCCCGTGTTTGGATTGCATTAAAAGAGGTAGTGGAAAGTTTACAAAACATTTTACGTCTCAGTAAATCATATGAGCCATTCAACGACTTTATTCGGAATGCAGTGAGACCACAATTTCTAAAGTTTTATGAAACTCCAGTGGAGAAACTTAGTTATAAGATGGCTTATATGAAAAAAGTGCTAAGAAACCTAGCGTGTAAAGTGGATTTGGCGGAATGTATTGAGCACAGCAAAAGGTTGTTCACTGCGAAAAAGGCAAACTTTTTTAGAGGACTTAAGAAACTAGACTTAAAAGATTTTTGTTCAACTGCTAAGTCATTTAGCAATAAAGAATTTGATGAGGTTCTTCAAAATCTCAAGAAAAAACCGAGGGAACTCATCTTTGACTTTTGGTCTCCATTGTTGTGTTCACCAAGCAATATGCAGTACGAACATTTACTGCGAGCATCTGCTGATATTCTTAAGGACAACGGCACGGAAATTACTTCTATTAGAAATGAATTATTATCCAAATGGGCTGAATTATTAAAAAATACGAACGATGTAAACTGGAACTCAACATTTGTATTTTTGAAAAAGCAAATATACAAACTGCGAAACTTACCAAGTGCGAACTATGAACTTTGCGTGAATTTGGCAAGAAAAGCTGAAGATATCAGAAAGCCATTCCATGTTGAGGTTGGTTTCATGTAAAAATGTTCTTCACATTTTTTATTAATCTCATTTTCTTACAGTACATTGAGTTGATGGAACTCTGCAGCAAGCAACTTCTTCTGAATGGTGCTATTAAAGAGAGCAGAGAAATTATGCCAAGTATTTCGAAAATTGGAACAAGTTATGAATTTGAAAACAATCCGATATGGCAGACAGAATTGCAAAATGTCTACAAGTGGTTGAAGCAGCAAAATAGTTAACTACATATAAAATGAAACCAGCTTTTGTTAGCCTGTTGCTTTGTTGTCAGGATCTGTATTTGAAATTGTAATAAATATATGAGATGCCTGATAGCTGATAGCTGAACATTAATGAAACTATGACTCTTTAATACCTCTACAAATTCCTTACCTCCTTTTCAGTAATAATACGCTAATAACATTATAATTTGTTTTAACTTCAAATAACTTTTTCTTAGTGGAGATTTCAGATTTTAAAGACAACTCCGATTATTCCAGACTTTTATGCTTAAGTTTGTTTGTTTTCGATTATAAAAAATAGCTTTCAGAAACAGCTTCAAATATGTTGGATATTATGGAAAAAAAAATTTTTTTTTGGATAATTTCATTAACTCATAATTTCTGTTCTATACAAAGTATGGAAATCTAAAAAGAAACGAATTTCATAGCATTATGTTTAAGTCATTAACAACATCTTCGGCTGTTATGTTAGTTGGTAATTTTGGAGTATTAGAGGCCCTTAAAAGCGATGTCAGACATATCATAAATTACGTAAGCTTAGAGTATACAAAATTGATGTGATTATTTTCTTCTACCACTATTTTCATATAATGTGTCTCAGCTTAAGGCAAACTCAAAGAGTGCATGAACGAAATTCGAACAAATCTTACATGATAAGAATCAATTAAGTTTTATCTTTCTAAAAATAGAACTATTCGCGGACAAAAAACAAATAATACCATAAATACAAATAATTTTGACTTAATAAGTACCATATAAAGAGTTTGTGAAGTGAAAATGTGGTTTTAAAAAGATCAGTTACATACCTAATTTTTATGATCCTTTTTTCATTTCAAACAAGGAAGAAACTCCCTAAGCAGTTTGAATTAAGTGGAGAGTTACCATATTTGAAACAAAAATCCGACAATGAACGCGAATGACGACCATGGCGTTTGCCGAATACAATATACCCTTTAAAGTATGATCTCCACATAACAACGTGGATACATCAGAAAAATCGGAACTTTACAGGAAATGTAACAATAGAGCTATTTGTGAAAGAAAATACTGCAGAATTAGTGTTGCATGCGAGGGATCCAGAAATTCGAAAGATCTGCTTACACGTCTTAACAACTAATAAAAAAAAGAAAACGTCAAATCACGAATAATTGATTTACTTATCTATACTATTATATAAAGAGGTAAGGTTTGTTTGTTTGTTTGTTTGTATATTCCGGGTAATCTCTGGAACTACAGATCCGATTCCAAAAGTTTTTCTACTAATAGAAAGCTACACTATTCCTGAGTAACATGGGCTATATTTTATTTTGATAAAAGCAAGGGGCGTGGCACTTTACGTGCAATTAAAACCTTTAACTCGCTATATCTTGGTTCATATGATAGCAAGAGTCTTAAAATTCGGTGTCAGGATGCACATAGCCTATGTTAAGCACTTCACAAAATATGAACGGGATAAGACACCAGGGGCGTGGTGGCTATAGGACTTTAATTTAGGGTGGCCCTCATACGCAATTATTTTTAAAATAGCATTTTACAAAGACCACTTAAATGGTTCACATGGAATTTACACCACCTGTCTCTTATATTAAGACGCATAGCTAAGACGATGAAACTTTTATTTAGGGTGGCCCTCATACACAAATATTTTAAAAATAACGATTTCTCAAAGACAGGTGAATCGATTCTCATGAAACTTACACAGTATGGCTTTTATATGAAGGAGCACAGATAAGAATATAAAAATTTTATTCAGGGTGCATACTTAGGGTGGCCCTCATACAAATATATTTTTAAATATCATTTTCACGAAGACACGTTAATCAGTTCACACCGATTTTACACCACGTATTTTTTATGTTAAGAAGCATAGCAAACAAAACTTTTATTTAGGGTGGCCCTCACCCAAAAATATTTTTCAAATATCATTTTCTCGAAGACCGCTAAATCGATTCTTATGGAATTTACACCACATGGATTTTATGCGAAGAGACACAGATAAGATTGTAAAAATTTTATTTAGGGTGTATACTTAGGGTGGCACTCACACAACAATTTTTTTAAATATGATTTTCACAAAGTTTGGTAAGTCGATTCACACCGAACTTACACCACGTAGCTCTTATGTTAAGAGGAATAGGTAAAAATACAAGACTTTTATTTCGGGTGGCCCTCAGACAAAAACTTTTCTCGAAGACTGCTTAATCGATTCCCTTGGACCTTACACCACATGGCTTTTATATTAAGAGGCACAGATAAGCTTAAAAAAATTTTATTTAGGGTGCATACTTAGGGTGACCCTCATACAAAAATATTTTTAAGTATCATTTTCAAGAAGGCAGGTTAGTCGATTCACTCCGAACTTGCACCACGTAGCTCTCATATTAAGAAGCATAGCTTAGGCTACAAAACTTTTATTTAGAGTGCATATGTAGGGTGGCCCTCAAACAAAAATATTTTTAAATATCATTTTCTCGAAGACCGCTAAATCGATTCTCATTGAACTTACGCCACATGGCTTTTATATTAAGAGGCACAGATAAAGTCGTTGAAATTGTATTTAAGGTGCATACTTAGGGTGACCCTCATACAAAAATATTTTCAAATATCATTTTCACGAAGAACAGGTTAGTCGATTTACACCGAACTTATACCACGTAGCTCTTATAATAATAGGCATAGCTTAGGCTACAAAGCTTTTATTTAGGGTGGTCCTCACACAAAAATATTTTTAAATATCCTTTTCTCGAAGACCGCTTAATCGATTCTCATGGAATTTACACCACGTGGTTTTTATATTAAGAGGCACTGCTTAGGTTGTAAAAATTTTAATTTGGATGCATACTAAGGGTGGTCCTCATACAAAAGTATTTTTTAAATAGAATTTTCACGCAGACTGCACATCGAATATACACCACGGTTGAGGTGCAGCGATGCGCACAGGGTAATGCTAGTAATTAATACAATGAAAAGTATGCCATTTATTTTTACACAAAATTATCGTTTTCGCCTCAAGATGCATTATACTGGCATTCTCAAGGCCATTGGAGAAGGATTTTCCATTATGACCTATGTGAACGAAAGAGATAAAAAATTTGAGTAGAGTCGAAGAGATCTTTAATAAAAAGTTGGGAGTATTTCATATTGAAAATTGCAGATTTAGTAGTACCTAGTATTGAGAGCATTTGTACTTCATTTTCTTAGTTATGGCGCATATGAAGAAAAACCATGTTTGAAGAGTCTGCTCCAAAAAAAATTGAAATTGTCATCTTAGCTCGACCATGGCTTCGGTTTTTTTTTTTTTTTTTTTTTGAGCACACTCTTCAGTTATGGTTTTTCTTGACTTGAAGTTAAGACCATCTTCAATTAATATTCAAGGAGGAACAATTAAAATTCAAAGGGAGACATTAGAGCGGTTCAAAAAAAAAACTTTTTGATTTTTTCACGATGTGTCAGCGGATTACAATAGCCTTATATGTCTGGACAAGCCTCATTACTAGGATTAAGGTTAATATTGAAAACTGGATTAGCGCCCTCTGTTTTAAGTAAACAACCCATTTTCAAAAATCTTGATTTAAAAAATTCTGCAAGTTGTAGAGGTTATAAAATTTTTCAACAAAGTGGGTATGGTTTTCAGGAAACAATCGATCGGGAAATTCAAATCCGTGATTGGTTTTTCTTCTTCTTCTTCCTTTCTTACAAAAAAAAATGACAATTGACCGGACAAAAGTAAAAAAGTACCGATTTTCCACTTTCTAGCTCCAACACCTCAAATATTATGTTACCGCCGATCCCATGGTACGTAATTTTTAATGAACTGATATTCCCTTAAATGAATGCCGAAACCGCATATCATTATCTTATTTTGAAACAAAGATATCTACATTTTTCTAAACTAACAGACCTGATTTTTTTCGAATCGGAGTCGACAAATTTGCATATTAAGGTGATTCAAATTTTTTTTTTATTTCAAACAGTTATTATCAATCGGGAAATTCGAATTCGTGATTAGTTTTTTTTCTTCTTCTTTTTTTCTTACAAAAAAATTGAAAATTGACCGGAAAAAAATGAAAAAATTCCGATCCCGAAAACCATACCTACTTTGTTGAAAAATTTTATAACCTCTACAACTTGCAGCATTTTTTCAATCAAGATTTTTGAAAATGGGTTGCTTACTTAAGACAGAGGGTGCTAATCCAGTTTTCAATAGTAACCTTAATCCTAGTAATGAGGCTTGTCCAGACATATAAGGCTATTGTAATCCGCTGACACATCGTGAAAAAATCAAAAAGTTTTTTTTTTGAACCGCTCTAGGGAGACATAGTTAAAATTGCATTTAAGTTTAAAAAAAACATGAAAAGTTACATATAAATTTAAATAAAAAAAATAGTTATCTGAATTTTAATTGAACAACCTTAAATATTAATTCAAGACAGCCTTAGCTTCAAGAAAAACTACAGCTAAAAGATGTACTCCAAAAAAAAAAAAAAAAAAAAAAAAAACGAGGCCAGCTAAATTGCTAATTCTGGCGGATTTGAGCATATTCACAAGTGCAGCCATTATACATACACACGTAGAGTGTTGCCGTGCTATGATGAGCCCGCGCTGAAGGCACATTTTTCTGTCCGCATTACACGTAGCAGCAATTACTTAGCAATTTTGAATATGCCTGCCATAGCATCAAAAAATAAAAACTATGAACTCTGCGCGAATTTGGCATCAAAATCTGAGAATATCGGAGATTCATTCCTGGTAGAGGTAGGGTTTGAGTTAATAGTATTTAAATTTTTTATTCACTTAATTTTTATTGCAGTACATTGAGTTGATGGAACTCTGCCGCAAGCAACATTTACTGTGCGGTGCTATTGAAGAGAGCAGCGAATTTAGGCCAAATAATTATGCTAATTGTGCTTTTGAAAACAATCTCAAAAGGCAGACATAAATACAGAAAGTCTACAAGTGGTTGAAGTATCAAATGGTTGACTCTAAAATTAAAGTCAGCTTTTGTTAGCATGTTGATTTGTGAACAGTATTTGTATTTGATATTGTAATAATAATATAATATAATATGAAATTTTGTTTTAATTTTTTTTAATTTTTAAACAATTTCTTTGGTTTGAAATATCTGAGAATATGTATATGGGGGAAAAAACATCAGTTTTAAGAAAAATTTTTTTAAAATCATTTGGTTTAAGAAAATCTATATGTGGAGAGGGATAATTGTTGTGGATATTTAAGCTGTTATCTTCACATCTCGGTCTAATTCTACCGTCAAGAGCTTACTTACCAAATTTAAGAGTTAATTTAATATAAAATTTGAGCTGTTGAGAGTTTATCACTGCTGCACTTGTCACGCCTCAAGTAATCTGGAATTATAGCGCACATACTGAGACCATGGCTACACGTAAAGACACTGTCACTAGTAACAATCGCAGGTTATTATAACAACAGCCACACTCTGCACATTACACCAGAGATCATCATTCTATAATTTTACGGAACTTTAGTGGTGGACACTTTGTAATCTTGCCGCTGTAACTAAATTTCGCAAATACTTAAGTTGTTTATTACGTGACACTAATTGAAGCAGTAACACTTTATTTCACTAGTTTATTTGCTTATCTAGATTTAAATAATGCATTACTCACATACTTAAATGCATTTATTACCTGACTTTTAACAGTAAATGCATATCGAGAGCGCAATAAAAAATTAACAAAATATATATTTAAGTTTTGATTTAGTTAGACTCTCTAACAAAAATAAATCGTTTCTCAAAACAATAAGTAGTAGTGAAGTGCCTCTATTATACATATCGTGCGCTACCTTTTCACGAAATCAAGTCAAAAATATTAATAAGAATATTTATTAATTTAACAACAGCATCAGTATTTTTCCACGGTCTCTGGTGTTAGTTCAGAATGCATTTGTTCCGTTGGCTTATAGTTGTTTTCTTTATTGAAGCAAAAGTCTCTAATACTACAGTTATCAGTGAAACTCGTGAGGGCCGTTCATGGCGTTTGCCAAACACAACATATCCCTTAAAATATCATCTTCATATAACAACTTGGATTCATCGGGAAATTTTCAATTTCACAGGAAATGTTACGATCGAGCTTATGGTTGCGGATAATGCCTCCGAGTTGGTTTTACATGCAAAAGATCTGAATATAAAAGAGATCTATGTTCAAGATTTAACAACTCGGAAAAAAATTGAAAGTCTAAGTCAACGCACGATCGACGATTTACTTATTATTTATCCATTAAAAAGTGACAAAGATTCTAGCCGCGCGGAGCCTAATATATTCGTAGAAAACCATCGTTTACGTCTTGAACTGCACTATACTGGTATTATCAAAAACAATAAAGAGGGATTCATTACTGCGATATATGAAGACAAGAGAAACAAAACCATGTGAGAAAGAGCTATATAAGTTTGATTTTTGTTGAGTTCAGTGGAACCGAAACTATGTATGTTTTATTTGGGCATCTGAACAGTTCCAAATTCTAACTATTTCATGAGCTACAAAGGCTTCAACAACTTCTTTTTTAAAAAAAACTCCGTAGCTGTTTTCATGCTTGCGCTGGTTGCCTTTTTTAATGTTTTTGCCTTCGGTTTAATTTTCTTTTCTAGCTATGGCGCATTTACCCAAATGGAACCGGTCTATGCGCGCATGGTGCTACCATGCTACGACGAACCTGGACTAAAAGCAAATTTCACAGTAAGCATTACACATGGCAGCAATTACACAGCAATATCGAATATGCCTGCCGAAGAAACAACTGCAATTAGGTATAGTAATAAATCGAATTCTTTAATAATGTTCCAATTCGCCTGTAAGTAATTCGAAATGAATTTTTCGTACTTGGCTCTTGCAGCAACAACAATATGACAACAACAAGCTTCATGGAAACGCCACCAATGAGTACCTACCTATTAGTTGTCGCTGTAACGAATTATAAATACATTGCCCGAGAAGAAAATGGCATACTGCAGCGTGCTTTCTTGCCACCTAATTCCATAAATCGTGGCGATTTGGCATTGACGAACGCAATCAATAGTGTGCAGACTTTCACTCGATATGTGAATGTGTCATACGCATTACCAAAATTGGATCATATCAGCTTAAGGCAGAGTAAGTTTAGCGGCATGGAAAATTGGGGTTTAATCACTTATGAGGACAAGGAATTTGTGAGTGACAATGATACTGATAGTGAAATACATTTTCGACAAGTTCTCCTGCAAAATCACGAAATAATACATCAATGGTTTGGCAATTTGGTATCTCCTGCTTGGTGGGATGCTTTGTGGCTAAAAGAGGGATTTGCAGAATACTACAGTTTTGTGTTGACAAATATGGTAGGTATTAGAAGAATTTCTCCCATAATCTTATCAGCATTTTACAAAAAAGGGAAATTCGTCAAACTATCGCAGCTATATCAGCTCAAGTTCGAAGTTCAAATAATCTCCAAAGAGATTCCGACTATTAGAATTACTAAGAAGGATTATTGACATTCGGATTCGGATAGCTAAATTGGAATCAGAAAAGGCCTGAATATTCGATTTTTCGAATTCAATTTCAGACGTTATATTCAATTTTTGCGGTCTATTCGATAATTCTGATGTTTCTTGGCTTTTGCTTTATTTTTTCGATACTCTGCGACTTATTCGATTATATGTATTAGGTTACTGCTGAATTTTTCGGTATCAGTTTACTTTTTTGTTTTTTTTAATACCGTTCAATTTCTAGTTACTTTCTTTCGATGTTTTTCAATTTTGGTCAACTTTAATTAAATTTTTTTTTATATATTGCTACACTCGATAATGTTTGCACTTTTTCGATGACCTTTGATGTCATTCTACTATTATAGGCTTTTTCGATGTCATAAGAAACTTTTGCATGTATATTTTTTCGATACTAATCACTATTTTTATCAACTTTTTCTTGACCTTCTGTGCTATTTGAATTAAATTGAAATTATACAGAAATCTTCTCTTTGTATTATAATTTAATATTTTAGCTAAGCTTGCGGGTCAAGATTCAATTCTGGTATTTGTTCCAATCACACAATTTTTTTTCTATTCAGTTTTTATTGTGATGTATGTTATTTCCTTTTGAGATTATGTGCTTTATTTCACTTTAATTATTGTTTTTTTATTTATTTTTAAATAAAATTTTTACATAAGTCAAACCCAGAATATACACCATTTGAGTCGTTTAATCTACATACTTGCTTCAGAGACGCACTTTACGACAAGTTAATACCTATAGCTGATTACGTTGAAACCCCGGATGAAATAGAGAAAAAGTATCGTTTTGCTGCATATTTTAAAGGTAAGAGTTCATAATTACTTTAATCAAATCCAAATACGAAGAATATATCACTTCTATTCTTTTTTAAGCGCCTTGTATTATACAAATGTTTGAGCACGCTTTTGGAGAGCCAATTTTTCGGAAAGCCGTCTCAAATTATCTAAAATCATAGTAAGTACTGTGGTCTTTTATCTTACGAATATTTTTATTCTGTTTCGATTTTTTGTTCCCTCAGTGCTTTCTCAGTTGCCAATGAGAATCAACTTTTCGATCATCTACAAAGCGCACTGCTCGAATCAAAGCATGGTAACTGGAACTATAGTGCACTTGAAATAATGAAGCCCTGGTTTCATGCACAATCATTGCCAAAAGTGAATATTATACGAGATTATAATAACAGCAATATCATACGCATACAACAATATTCATCACTAAAAAATATCACTGAACTTTGGTGGATCCCTTTCAATTTTGTCACCGCAAAGCAACCGAACTTCGAAAATACCGCAGCCATTTACTATATGCCACCTGTACCGGAAGTTAAACTGAATTTGACTGAATTTAATGTTACGCTTAATGCAAACGACTGGCTTTTAGCTAACATAAAGAGTACAAGTTTTTATAGAGTTTATTATGATATCGAAAATCTAAGCAAGATCGCAAATGTCTTACAAAATAACCACAGCGTTATCAACAAGCTCAATCGTGCTCTAATTTTACGCAGCATTCCTAATATGTGGACTGAGGAGCTGTCACTGTTGACAGTGCTTGAATTACTAAAATATTTACCGCAGGAGCAAGACAATTTTGTATGGAGTGCCATCCACGAGGTGTTGAATGATTTACAAAACGCGTTATACTACACCGCGCCCTATGAGTTATTCAATGATTTTATGCGTAATAATATTAGATCACAGTATCTAAAGTATAATGCAAATATCACAAATAAATCTCATAGTCTAGAGGCTTATGTGTTGGCGCTTATTGCATGTGATATGGATTTGTCCGAATGCCTTCACAGAAGCAAAGAACTTTACATGAGAAAAAGGGAAAATATTTTTAACAAGGATACCATGTTGGCTCCACCTACGATTTGTTATGCTACTAAAATATTTAACAGCACAGAATTCGAAATAACGCTGAAATATCTATTGACTGAACCGACTGAGTTGGGAATTGATTATTGGCATTCGTTGCGTTGCACTGAAATTAAGACACAATATGAAAAATTGCTACACGTTTCGCTTAATGCACTTGTGCGCAGAGAAAAGCGACAAAGTGTTATATATTTTTGGGCAGATTTATTGACAACTCCCAATGTAATGAAATGGAACTTAACATATAGTTTCTTGTATAAGCAAATACCGAAATTACAAAAATATTCAAATGCTACATTCGAATTGTGCTCGAAGATTAAATCAAAAGCTGAAGCAATCAGAAAACCATTTTACGCAAAGGTAGGTAGGCGTTTTTAAAAATTTTTCTATTTCGTCATTTGACTACTATTGCAGTACATCGAACTGATGAAATTATGCAGCAAGCAACTTCTAATAAAAAGTGCTATAAGGCATAGCAGCGAAATAATGCCAAGTCTTTCACAGATTGGGGAAAAGTTTTCTTTTGAGCACCATTCACTTTGGCTGGAAGAGGTGCAGAAAGTCTATGAGTGGCTTAAGCAGCTTAGCAGACTTTTAATAAAGAAATAAATCTTACGATTTTTAAAAAATATTGTTTTACGATAGAAGTCAAGTGTTTCATTCAATAGTATAGGAAAAGTTGTCACCAGTCAGGAGCATTGCTACCGGTGGAATGCGACACCATTTACACTCTGTCATGTTCTGAGAGTATTCTTATACATATACCGTGTAAAACTTCAATTTTCATGGTGAAAACATTAATTTAAAAATTTACAAAATCGCGTTAGTGACGCATAAATAAATTTAAAACCAAGTTCAAGTTACAGACGGCAGACTTTCTGCCCTTAGTGCAATTATAAAATTAAAAAAATCAATTGTTTATTTTGCTTTAATAATATGCTAGTGCTAACAAAAAATTCTCAGTAATTTGTTACCAAAAAGTAGGTACGGGAAAAATAAAACAAAGCTGCTCTCCCGGTAAAACGGATAGCCAAAGCTAGTGCGCAACCGATCGATGCAAAAACTCAAGCGAGTACACACACACACAAACAAATATTGAAAGCTAATGAAGAGTTAGTTGCATCTAATCAAGCGGGACCTCTCTCTGTTAAGTCACCATGGATTGTACAATGCGGCTCTCGTTTGATCTCCCAGCCAAAAAATGAGTCACCTATTGCAAATTTAACACCCCATTAAAAAAAAGATGCAACAATCGCAAGTATAAAATTAACTAATCTGTCTAATGCTTCCACCAAAATACTAACTAACAAAAGTTACTAACTAAGTACAACAATGTTATAAATTCAGCAATCCAGACTGACATGGATAGCTATATAATGACTAATATACAAATAAGCGAAAGCTAAGTCAATCTCTTGTTTCTAATATAGTTTCTCTAATTGGAAACAAGCTCTTAATATAATTCATTCACGAAACTAAGTACAATACAAATTTATGGAGTGAATGGCCACTACCTGTGTAAAAATCAAGCAAGTTATTACATTTTCCAGCTCAAAAACAATGTAGATCCAACAGTGATAATAAAAGGCAAAGAACACGATGTGAAACAATATGAAATCAAAGAAGCTCTAATTCATGCCGGACTTAAGCCAGAATCATTTTTAACATCAGAAATTAAAATAAAATCACTAAGCTGTATTTTTTTGCGGAACTTAAGTTAAGAAAAAAAAAATAATTATTATCTTCACTATCTATTAAATCGCAGAATATCCTTTGAGGAGCACTATTAACGAATGAGTACTGTGCAGTGCACAAGCTGCCAAGAGCTCAATTCAATTATTAACAAGTTAAGGTGTTATCTTCGGCCATGTCGAAACTCACATACCCTATATTGCACTGAAATTACCTTTTCAATAAATGTTAAAAAGACGTTGAAGTCGAAAAAATTGTGAAATGTTAGAAAGGTTGACAGAGGTTGAAAAATGTGGAAAAAGTCGTAAATATATGCAAAATGTTGAAAAAAAGTTGAGAGAGGTTGAAAAACTCTAAAAAAGTTGAAAGAGGTTGAAAAAATTTGAAACTATTCAAAATTGATGAAAAAGTCGAAAAAATTAAGAAACTTATAAAGAAAGTTGAAAGAGGTTGAAAAAGTCGAACAAATACATATAGGATATATTGGAAAAAGTTAAAGAGTTGAAAAAGAATAAGAAAAATGTTGAAAAACTCGAATACAAATGAAAAATTTGAAAGAAGCCACGCCCACTTCTCCAATTCCGCCCACTTTTGGTTCAATAAATTATATTTGCGATCGACATCCTAATATTAAATTTTAGCACAATAGCTTGTATAGTTTGCGATATATGCCGCAGATAAATTTAAAATTTAGGGCGGTGACACACCCACTGGTACAATCCATCCCGGTTTTGATCTAGAAATAGCTTTTCATAAGCAATTCCCTAACACCAAATTTTAGGATGATTGCTCACATATTTCGATAAATATGCCACTTACCGTATTTTATTTGTATGGGAGGTGCCACGCCCACTGGAGCTATTTCAGCCACTTTTGATCCAGATATACTCAATGGCAATTGAACCACTTATATTAAATTTCCTAGCAATAGTTCACTTAAAACAGTGCTTACAAATTTATTTTTATATGGGAGGTGCCACGCCAACTGATGCAATCCTGTCAATATTCATTTATTTTTAAAGCTTATAGTAACTGACATCTATAGACCAAATTTTATGAAGATTACTCTCATAGCACACTATCTATAACAATAAACGTTTTTTGCTTATATGAGAGGTGCCACGCTCACAGGTACTATTGGACCAAATTTTTGTAATGAGAGACCTTATAGCAAGTATATCTACATCATTAAATTTCATAACGATTACGTTGTTAGTTCTCTTAATATAACGTTTCTAAATATTGTGGGCGGTGCCACGCCCTACAACAAGTTTTTTCAGCAAAGTCGGTGAGCTTGTATTGATGACTGCTTTCAGCGGCATCATCTCCAAAATTGTTATGGAAATCGGTTTTGCTAATTTTGAGATATACGGAACTAAAATTTTTAACAGCTGAAAAGTGCCACGCCCCCTCTTTCGATTCCGCCCACTTTCAAGATATATTTGATTTGTATCCGTTTACCATATTTCATCGCAAAATCTTGAACGGCTTACAAGATATGGTAGTATAAATGATAAAATTTAGGGCTGTGCCACGCCCCTTTACGACCCTTTAGAAACTTCAAACCCAGCCCAATCCTAATTTGGTTCACATGTGTACCAAATCACCAAGTTTCATCAAAATCGCTACAACTTTTTTCAAAATTGGCCTGGGTAAATATACATAGAGTATAGGCGGTAGGCGTGTCCGTCAACCGATTTCGCCCATTTTCAATAGCAAGATGCCTGCAAGAAGATTTGACCTGTGTGTGAAAGTTTCATTCAATTAGCTTTCTTGGTTTTCCCGTAAACCTGATTTCAACAGACGGACAGACAGACAGACAGACAGACAGACAGACAGACAGACAGACAGACAGACAGACAGACAGACAGACAGACAGACAGACAGACAGACAGACAAACAGACAGACAGACAGACAGACAGACAGACAGACAGACAGACAGACAGACAGACAGACAGACGGACATCGCTTAATCGACTCAGGTGGTGACGCTGATCAAGAATATATATACTTTTCCATTTCTGACACGCCCCCTTCGATGTGTTACAAACGGAGAGACAAAGTGAATATACCCTCTGTGTAGGGTATAAAAACATAAAATTGTATATTGTTTGAAACGTCGATTTCTTCTATGACTTTTTTTTAACTCTAACAGCTATGAGTTAACAGTTCCTTCATACAATACCGAATTTTCTAAAAAGAATTATACATTCAAAAAAAGAATGCACCGAAATTAAATATGGTTTTTGACTCCGTTTTACGTTCTATAGAACTTTTCAGTTTGATTCGTGCACAATAAAAAAAATATGCTCCAAAAAGATGAACCGTTTATGACTTTGTCTCATTTTTTATGGAATTCACATGCTTTGGTCATTCGTTTTGATAACATTGCTTTAACTTAATTTAAAACGTTAATTTTCAATTAATTATGAGAAACTTTAATTTAAATAAGTAATTCATTATTATTATCATTAATTTTGAACAAAAGTATTAATGAATCTTGGAATAAAACATAAATAGCTTTTCATTTTTTAAATACATGAATAGATAAATTTATTGAATCCGTCAAATTGGATTTAAATATTTCATTTCGCTACAGTTCAATTTAATCAATTCTGTAAAGTACCTACAAAGTAAACAACACCTGCATTTTTTTCATTTATTTGTAATTGATTTATTTATGAGTCATAAATTATGACACAAAAATTTCTGCACGATTTTTAGGTACTCTTAGTGAGTAAAACTTTGTTTATTTATTTTTTCATAATGGGTCTATTATATGTACCGAGAATTTGCAATTAAAGTTTCAGGTCAAAATTCAAAATATTATAGAAGTTATACCGATTTTTTGTAGTCATGCTTTGACGACGTTGCTTAAATTCCTTGTTGTACTATATTACTCTTCAAAAGCGTTTTTCTCGACATGAGATTTTTCAAATTTCCGGAAATTCTAACTCAAAAACTTTTAGTCCAACTTTAATAAAACTTGACTTGTTTTGCATGACCCGGTGATTTTTTCTCTTTTTTTTCCTCTATTAGAGACTTAAAAACGCGAGAAGATGAGGCTGTTTTTCTTAAAATTTTTTTTTTTTTACAAATACGCGCCATTTTTCGAAAAAAGTTTGTCTTGCGGTTTTGGGGGATTTAGTTATTACAACTAAATATGTCGATATCAAAATTCCATTTGATATCATATGCACAGGTTTGGAAAAAAATTATAATTAAAAATAAATAAAATGTCGATCATATCGTATTGCTTACAAGCAAAATTCACCATCTACAAAAAATCAAATTTTGTGTTTTTGAAGGAAGGATGCAAATTTTAATTGCTAATATAAGAATGTACTCATATAACACACCTTATCAGGTACTGTATACAGTTCTATTTAATAACCGAAATTAATGTGTCACAAAGCTAAGAGGGCTTAGGCATAGTTAAAATATTAATTAAGGTTAATTACTAATTATTTTTTTGCAGATAGTCAATTTTGCTTATATGTAAGTCGATGATATGTAATAAAATTTAGCTCTAGAAATAAATTTTTCATATAAAAAAAAAAATATTTAGAAGGTAATTTTTTTTTAAATTCACTCGCTCATTGTACCTTAAGCTCTGAAGCATGATTGCCACCTAACATTTTTTTTGTACCAAATTTCCCAAAAAAATTAAGAAAATAAAAAGAAAATGTAACTTGAATAAAAAAAATGTTCAAAGGTATACGAGTAGATTTACATATACATATATATATATTTATTATTTATAAATAAATATTTAAATAAAATTAATTTATTGCAACTTGAAAAGGGAACCCAATGAAAATAAACATCAGTGTCAACTTTGTAAATTTATTATCAAATTTAAGAAAATTTTCATTTCATACCTTTTAGTGGTAAAATGTACCAAATCAGAATAAAATTTACCAAATGAAAATAATTGTAACATTTTTGGTACAAATATAATAAATATACAAATGGAATATGAATTTTTAAAAAAAAAAATTTGATTAATGAACATTTTCAGAGCATCATCGTTGACGCCCACACCATGTGCGCTATGGCTCTATCAGATTGGAACTATTTTCTTACAGTAGCCGGTTTAAGGCCACATTGACATCTAGTTAGTGTTATTGACCTAAGAATCATTCATTGCCAGATTCATCTCACCACTTTCCGGAACATATTACCAAAGGTTGCTCTTAAGACCCGAAATTTAGTATTTTCATTCGGGGTGGAAAAAAAAAACGCAAGTAAAGAAAAACAGAAAATCGGACGCAATAAATATTTTTGATAGAAATTGTAGACAAAATTTTCAGTTACCAACTGTAAAATATAATTTGTACTTTTCGGTTTTAAGGGAATACACCTTTTGCAGTAGGTGATATCACCTATAATATACTTTGCATAATTCGAAAGCCTTAAATTTCAACAAATAAAATGCCCAGTTATTAAACCAGCTCATATTTTCAAACAGAATTGCGAGCAAATGGAAAAAAATTGTTTCCACATCATCTAAACGAAACAAACTCATGATTGATATTTTTCTCTAATAATTTTATACAGAAATAACGGATTTTTGTCTCAAAGATGACAACTCGCCATTCAATTCAAACTTCTTAGGGATCACAATTATCAGGTATGTAACAGATATTTTTATAAGAAACATTTCGTTTTCACAACACAAACTTTCTATAAGGTACTAATTTCAAATCCGAAATATTGAATTTTTTTTTCTTAAGCAATTTGTAAACTAGTAGTAGTAATTTTCAGCAAGTAGATAAAAAATTATTAATTTTTAAAAACAAGCCAACAAAAGTTAATTAAATATTTGTTAAAACTTAACTCAAAGATTGAAGTTTTGTACAGTTGTGAAATCTATCCAATGATTTATTTCAAGTCGCTTATAATTTTTGATTATTTAACACCCTTTTTCCATTTAATTGAGTTATTATTATTGGTAGTGACAGGGACTGAAATGCATTTGTTCGAAATATCTTAACATCTTAGAAATTAAGTACACTATTGAGTAGATCAAGTCCAAAATATGCGCTACGTTGTACCCTAAAAGCATTGAATTTAACAGTTTTAAGAACTAAGTTAACTTAGTTTTGAACATAAAGTTTTTGAAACAAAATGTTTTTCACTCTTGTAGCCCCAGACGACAGACTATCTCAACTATATAGAATACTAGCTGTAGCCCGCGGCGTAGCCCACGTGGATCTTAGAGTTTCTTACCTGGAGATATTTCCTTCAAATACTTATATTATTATAAAAACTTTTAGTTTTTAGAAATAGTAATTTTATTATTAATTACATCAAAAGTTAAAAGTGTCACCCCCCTTGCTTTTATCAAAATAAAATACATATAGCCTTCGGTTTCAGTAGTTCCAGTGATTAACCTCTACATACAAACAAACAAATTTTACCTCGTTGTACATATAATAGTATAGACGTAGGTAAGGTTTTCAGTTTTTGCATATGGGGGTGTGGCAATGCCAATTTTGGTATTGAAATTTATTTTTTTACGCATTTTTTATATATCTACCAAGTCTCTTTCACCTGCGTAAAACAGCCGATGAGTTATGATGAATTTGATTTTGGTGACGCTAATTTTTCCAAACCCAACTATGCTAAGAACCTTCGCCAAACCATATGAACATTACAAAAAAAAAAAATGGCCTAGGACAATGTGTTGTAAATTCGATGTGCGGTCTTCTTGAAAACTCTATTTAAAAATACATTTGTATGAGGGCCACCCTAAGAATGCAACCTAAATATTTCTTTAAAGACCAAGCTGTGCCTCTTAATATAAAAGCCACGTGGTGTAAGTTTTATGATAATCGATTAAGCGGTCTTTGAGAAAATGATATTTAAAAATTTTTTGGTTTGTTTTGAGACTAATAATTATTATATTAATAATTTTTGTATTGAACTTTTTAGTCATTTATACAACCAACATGAGAAAGATAACAAGTGGATCAATTTAACCTGGTAATTGGTGACATATGTTTCGGCTATTACCACGTATAAACATATTTATATGCATATACATAGCCTCATCAGACCAGTTTTTGGGTAAGTTGTACTGAGAATCGAACACCCGACCGTATGCATTTTTGAATTGCGACAGCCGCTCTAACACTTGAGCTATTGGGTATGTGACCTTGATGTGTACAAAGTGCGTGTTTGGATTTCGCACGTATTGTTCCATCTTTCTTGTTATCTTTCTGAGTTATGTTCAGTTGACATAGCTCTTTTTAAGCTTATTTGGCTTATACATGTGCTATGATTTTTTTTTTTTTTTTTTTTTTTTTTTATAATTTTATTTTCATATAATTTCAAAGTTCTGGAAAATTTTCCAGCTACTTTTTTATTATTATTGAAAAATTGGCGGGTTCTCCATATTTTAAGAATTTTTTGGTTTGTTTTGAGACTAATAATTATTATATTAATAATTTTTGTATTGAACTTTTTAGTCATTTATACAACCAACATGAGAAAGATAACAAGTGGATCAATTTAACCTGGTAATTGGTGACATATGTTTCGGCTATTACCACGTATAAACATATTTATATGCATATACATAGCCTCATCAGACCAGTTTTTGGTTAAGTTAGTCTCAAAACAAACCAAAAAATTCTTAAAATATGGAGAACCCGCCAATTTTTCAATAATAATAAAAAAGTAGCTGGAAAATTTTCCAGAACTTTGAAGTTATATGAAAATAAAATTATAAAAAAAAAAAAAAAAAAAAAAAAAAAAAAAAATCATAGCACATGTATAAGCCAAATAAGCTTAAAAAGAGCTATGTCAACTGAACATAACTCAGAAAGATAACAAGAAAGATGGAACAATACGTGCGAAATCCAAACACGCACTTTGTACACATCAAGGTCACATACCCAATAGCTCAAGTGTTAGAGCGGCTGTCGCAATTCAAAAATGCATACGGTCGGGTGTTCGATTCTCAGTACAACTTAACCAAAAACTGGTCTGATGAGGCTATGTATATGCATATTGATGAGTATTGCAAATCTGTCAACTAAACGTACACCTACAAGTGTCACGCTCTCTCTATTACTCAATGTCAAACTATGTATTTTATGATTATGTTTTATTTGAATAAAGCCATTCGAAGTACAGCTCTTGAACCACGCGTTTCAATACACAACATAATTGGCGACGAGGATGGGAATTGGTGCTGCACAATACAGTTTTCTATATGATTTATGTACACCATTATCTCCAGCAACGAAAACATTTGAGGAATTGTGCGAAATCTTGGCGACTCATTACACACCACCTACTATTGTGTTTCGTGAACGCAAAATTTTTCACAAAGCAGAAAAATCTGATAGTGAAACAATTTCACAATGGTTCGCGCGAGTAAAAAGATTGGCAGCTAAGTGCGAGTTCGGTACTCATTTCGAATTAATGGTTCTAGATCAATTTTTGATTAGTTTGCCAGAAAAAATATTCGACCGAATCAGCGAAGAAAATTCAAGTATCACACTTTCTTACGCTTTAAATAAAGCGATGATTCTCGAATCAAAATTTATGTCGAGTCCCGTTGGATCACCAGTCGAACCGAATGTTAATTTTGTAAAAAAACACGCTTCAAAAAGCAACAACAAAAATAACGGAACCAAATACACGAGACAAGAAAGCAACAACAGCAAAAAGCCGAGATGTACTCACTGTGGATGGAAAAATCACGATGCAAGGGATTGTAAATACAAAACCAGCACTTGTCATACATGTTCTAAAGTAGGGCATCTAGCTTCAGTCTGCAGATCGAAACAAAAAAGGGCAGTCAATTACATTTCTGATTCAGAAAATATTATTGAGGACGAAATTAATGATTTATTTAATTATTCAATTTACAGTGTCAATGCGTGTGATTCTAGGGATGTGTATTCACTTCCAGTGGAAATCAATGGAAAGAAAATGGAGATTGTTTGTGACACCGGAGCCCCGTGCCAATTATTTCCCGCTTCACTATATTATAGTTTGCGCAAGAACGAAAAACTGTATCCATGTTCAATACCGTACGTTGATTATAACGGCAAGCAAATAAAATTATGTGGTGAGTTTGAGGCTTCTATTGTATATCGAGGTGTTTCAAAGAAAATTTCTGTAGTCGTTTCGGACACTAATAGCCCTCCATTATTAGGTAGGACATTTTTGCGAGCTTTCAATTTTAAACTAAGTCAAGTAAACTTTGTTTCAAATGAAGAAAATTATTCAATTATCATTGATCAATTCAAAAACGAATTTAGTGATGTTTTCAGCGAGAAATTAGGAAAATTCAATGGTCCAAAAATTAATTTACAAATATCTGACGATGCGAAACCAATATTTTTTAAGCCTCGATCTTTACCAATTGCATGGAAAGAAGACATCGAATTGCAATTGCGTGACTTAATTAAAAACGACGTTCTAGAATTAGTGGATAGCTGTGATTGGGGGACACCTATTGTTCCAGTTCCAAAGCCTGATGGTACTTTTAGAATTTGTGGAGACTACAAGGTAACTATCAATAAGTTTCTTGTTGACGTTAAATATCCACTACCACGCATTGATGAAATATTTACCTTGTTACAAGGTGGTGAACTTTTCACTAAATTAGATTTATCTAACGCCTACAATCAACTTGTTCTTGACGATTGTTCTCAGCTTGTATGTGCTTTAAGCACACACATAGGTACATTGAAGGTAAAACGCATGCCTTTTGGTATCAAACCAGCTGCTGCAATCCTTCAAAAAACTATTGAAAATTTATTGCGAGATATACCTAATGTTGTTATTTATCAAGACGATATTACCGTCACAGGAAAAAACTTTCATGACCACGTCAAAAACTTAAAAACTGTTCTAAGCAAATTTAAATCTACTAATTTGAAATTGAATTTAAAAAAATGTGTTTTTTTTCAACACAAAATCTCTTATCTTGGTTTTACCATTGATAAAAATGGTTTAAGCAAAACAAATGAGAGGATTTCTAATGTTTTGAACGCACCAATACCAAAAGATGTGCCTGAAGTCAGAGCATTTGTGGGAATGGTCAACCACTATTCAAAATTTATCGAAAATTTCGCAAACAAAATTAACCCTTTGTATAGGTTATTACAAAAAAATGTTCCTTTTCAATGGACAAATGATTGCCAAATGGCGTATGAGTTAATGAAAAAGGAAGTCACATCTGAACAAATTTTGGTTCACTATAATCGTGATTTACCATTGATATTATCAACTGATGCAAGCAATAACGCAGTCGCAGGTGTGCTCTCACACAAATTTCCAAATAGTTCAATCAAGCCTATTGCATTTATTTCACGAGCTCTTTCTAAAAGCGAAAAGAATTATAGCACGCTTGAAAAAGAAGCACTAGCCATCATTTTTAGCGTAACAAAGTTACGGCAATACCTGTTAGGTAATCGTTTTATTTTAAAAACAGATCACAAACCTTTAATCACAATTTTTGGTGAGAATAAAGGACTACCGATCATGGCAGCCACTCGAATGCAAAGGTGGGCATTAATTCTGTCGGGTTTTAATTACTCAATAGAATATATTAAAGGTGATTCTAATCATGCTGATAACCTATCACGCATGCCTCAAGACGTAATAAAACAAGATATTTTCGAAAACACTTACATCAATTTAATTGAAAATTCAAATCATTTAAACATTAATTTCAAACATATCGGTAAAGAAACCCGACGAGATCCAAAAGCTATCGCATGCTATTCTCGATGGCACTGTTAATAATTTAACTGATTTAAAATTTTTACCTTTCAAAAATAAAATAAATGAGCTAACAGTAGAATATGACTGTATTTTATGGGGATATAGAGTTATAATTCCAGAGAAATTTCAAATTCATATTCTGAATGAGCTTCATGCTTCACATATGGGCATTGTAAAAACAAAGGCGCTTGCCAGATCATATGTTTGGTGGCCAAACATAAACTCTGACATTGAAAGCTTGATTAAAAATTGCTTTCCGTGCCAAAAATTGCAATCAAGTCCAGAAAAAAGTTCACTAATTTCATGGAAGCCTACCCATACAGCGTGGAGTCGAATCCACATAGATTTTGCTGGACCAATAAAAGAATTTTATTTTTTTATTATCATCGATTCATTTACTAAATGGGTTGAAGTTTTTAAAACTAAAATTATTACATCAAGTTTTGTTGTTAGCAAAATGAGAGAAACTTTTTCCAGATATGGCATTGTTGATACGCTTGTTAGCGACAACGGTCGCCAATTCATTTCCGATGAATTCAAAATATTTTTAAAATTGAATAACATCAATCATATCTTGACAGCACCTGGTCACCCGGCGACCAACGGTCAAGCAGAGATTTTTGTTAAAAACTTGAAGAAATCGCTATATGCAAATTTAGAAAAAGAAAAACACGCTGATTTCGACATAGTTTTAAACAGATTTTTATTTGACTATCGTAATACGAACCATACAACAACCGGCGAAACTCCTGCAAAATTATTTTTCTCTCGATCATTGAAAACCCGATTCAATGCGTTGAAACCACCACTTGTTCGAAACCATATAATAAAAAAACAAATTGAAAGTGAAATGAATTATAAAGGCAAGCGAGATGAAAATTTCTCACAAGGGCAAAAAGTGTTCATACGCGATTACAGAAATCCAAATAAACAAAGCTGGATGCCAGCCAAAATAAGCAAAAAAATTGGGCCTCGATCGTATAGTTGCATCATATTTCATAATAACAGAGAAATCAAAAGACATTTGAATCAAATTCGTAATGGAGATGGTGATTCATCTTTACAAGAAACTAAGCCATGTAAAGAGTATCAGGAAGAAGTAACTGAGAGCGAAAGTGAAACAAATGTTCCATCGACATCTATTGATAGTTCATCTGGTCGTGATTCACATGCCCTAGACAATCGTGTAACACAGTCAAATATAGAATTAAGACCAAGAATTGATGGCAAGGTAGTTCAAAAATAAAAATTTGGATTAAATTATGTAATTAATTTTAAGAATAATGTGAAACTGAATTATTGTACTAGATTTTAAGAATCATTCAAAACTGATTTATCACAATACAATATTAATATCCAACCTTGGGGAGAGCATGATGAGTATTGCAAATCTGTCAACTAAACGTACACCTACAAGTGTCACGCTCTCTCTATTACTCAATGTCAAACTATGTATTTTATGATTATGTTTTATTTGAATAAAGCCATTCGAAGTACAGCTCTTGAACCACGCGTTTCAATACACAACACATATAAATATGTTTATACGTGGTAATAGCCGAAACATATGTCACCAATTACCAGGTTAAATTGATCCACTTGTTATCTTTCTCATGTTGGTTGTATAAATGACTAAAAAGTTCAATACAAAAATTATTAATATAATAATTATTAGTCTCAAAACAAACCAAAAAATTCTTAAAATATGGAGAACCCGCCAATTTTTCAATAATAATAAAAAAGTAGCTGGAAAATTTTCCAGAACTTTGAAATTATATGAAAATAAAATTATAAAAAAAAAAAAAAAAAAAAAAAAAAATCATAGCACATGTATAAGCCAAATAAGCTTAAAAAGAGCTATGTCAACTGAACATAACTCAGAAAGATAACAAGAAAGATGGAACAATACGTGCGAAATCCAAACACGCACTTTGTACACATCAAGGTCACATACCCAATAGCTCAAGTGTTAGAGCGGCTGTCGCAATTCAAAAATGCATACGGTCGGGTGTTCGATTCTCAGTACAACTTAACCAAAAACTGGTCTGATGAGGCTATGTATATGCATATAAATATGTTTATACGTGGTAATAGCCGAAACATATGTCACCAATTACCAGGTTAAATTGATCCACTTGTTATCTTTCTCATGTTGGTTGTATAAATGACTAAAAAGTTCAATACAAAAATTATTAATATAATAATTATTAGTCTCAAAACAAACCAAAAAATTCTTAAAATATGGAGAACCCGCCAATTTTTCAATAATAATAAAAAAGTAGCTGGAAAATTTTCCAGAACTTTGAAATTATATGAAAATAAAATTATAAAAAAAAAAAAAAAAAAAAAATCATAGCACATGTATAAGCCAAATAAGCTTAAAAAGAGCTATGTCAACTGAACATAACTCAGAAAGATAACAAGAAAGATGGAACAATACGTGCGAAATCCAAACACGCACTTTGTACACATCAAGGTCACATACCCAATAGCTCAAGTGTTAGAGCGGCTGTCGCAATTCAAAAATGCATACGGTCGGGTGTTCGATTCTCAGTACAACTTAACCAAAAACTGGTCTGATGAGGCTATGTATATGCATATAAATATGTTTATACGTGGTAATAGCCGAAACATATGTCACCAATTACCAGGTTAAATTGATCCACTTGTTATCTTTCTCATGTTGGTTGTATAAATGACTAAAAAGTTCAATACAAAAAATATTAATATAATAATTATTAGTCTCAAAACAAACCAAAAAATTCTTAAAATATGGAGAACCCGCCAATTTTTCAATAATAATAAAAAAGTAGCTGGAAAATTTTCCAGAACTTTGAAATTATATGAAAATAAAATTATAAAAAAAAAAAAAAAAAAAAAATCATAGCACATGTATAAGCCAAATAAGCTTAAAAAGAGCTATGTCAACTGAACATAACTCAGAAAGATAACAAGAAAGATGGAACAATACGTGCGAAATCCAAACACGCACTTTGTACACATCAAGGTCACATACCCAATAGCTCAAGTGTTAGAGCGGCTGTCGCAATGTTGGTTGTATAAATGACTAAAAAGTTCAATACAAAAATTATTAATATAATAATTATTAGTCTCAAAACAAACCAAAAAATTCTTAAAATATGGAGAACCCGCCAATTTTTCAATAATAATAAAAAAGTAGCTGGAAAATTTTCCAGAACTTTGAAATTATATGAAAATAAAATTATAAAAAAAAAAAAAAAAAAAAAAAAAAAAAAAAAATCATAGCACATGTATAAGCCAAATAATCTTAAAAAGAGCTATGTCAACTGAACATAACTCAGAAAGATAACAAGAAAGATGGAACAATACGTGCGAAATCCAAACACGCACTTTGTACACATCAAGGTCACATACCCAATAGCTCAAGTGTTAGAGCGGCTGTCACAATTCAAAAATGCATACGGTCGGGTGTTCGATTCTCAGTACAACTTAACCAAAAACTGGTCTGATGAGGCTATGTATATGCATATAAATATGTTTATACGTGGTAATAGCCGAAACATATGTCACCAATTACCAGGTTAAATTGATCCACTTGTTATCTTTCTCATGTTGGTTGTATAAATGACTAAAAAGTTCAATACAAAAATTATTAATATAATAATTATTAGTCTCAAAACAAACCAAAAAATTCTTAAAATATGGAGAACCCGCCAATTTTTCAATAATAATAAAAAAGTAGCTGGAAAATTTTCCAGAACTTTGAAATTATATGAAAATAAAATTATAAAAAAAAAAAAAAAAAAAAAATCATAGCACATGTATAAGCCAAATAAGCTTAAAAAGAGCTATGTCAACTGAACATAACTCAGAAAGATAACAAGAAAGATGGAACAATACGTGCGAAATCCAAACACGCACTTTGTACACATCAAGGTCACATACCCAATAGCTCAAGTGTTAGAGCGGCTGTCGCAATTCAAAAATGCATACGGTCGGGTGTTCGATTCTCAGTACAACTTAACCAAAAACTGGTCTGATGAGGCTATGTATATGCATATAAATATGTTTATACGTGGTAATAGCCGAAACATATGTCACCAATTACCAGGTTAAATTGATCCACTTGTTATCTTTCTCATGTTGGTTGTATAAATGACTAAAAAGTTCAATACAAAAATTATTAATATAATAATTATTAGTCTCAAAACAAACCAAAAAATTCTTAAAATATGGAGAACCCGCCAATTTTTCAATAATAATAAAAAAGTAGCTGGAAAATTTTCCAGAACTTTGAAATTATATGAAAATAAAATTATAAAAAAAAAAAAAAAAAAAAAAATCATAGCACATGTATAAGCCAAATAAGCTTAAAAAGAGCTATGTCAACTGAACATAACTCAGAAAGATAACAAGAAAGATGGAACAATACGTGCGAAATCCAAACACGCACTTTGTACACATCAAGGTCACATACCCAATAGCTCAAGTGTTAGAGCGGCTGTCGCAATTCAAAAATGCATACGGTCGGGTGTTCGATTCTCAGTACAACTTAACCAAAAACTGGTCTGATGAGGCTATGTATATGCATATAAATATGTTTATACGTGGTAATAGCCGAAACATATGTCACCAATTACCAGGTTAAATTGATCCACTTGTTATCTTTCTCATGTTGGTTGTATAAATGACTAAAAAGTTCAATACAAAAAATATTAATATAATAATTATTAGTCTCAAAACAAACCAAAAAATTCTTAAAATATGGAGAACCCGCCAATTTTTCAATAATAATAAAAAAGTAGCTGGAAAATTTTCCAGAACTTTGAAATTATATGAAAATAAAATTATAAAAAAAAAAAAAAAAAAAAAATCATAGCACATGTATAAGCCAAATAAGCTTAAAAAGAGCTATGTCAACTGAACATAACTCAGAAAGATAACAAGAAAGATGGAACAATACGTGCGAAATCCAAACACGCACTTTGTACACATCAAGGTCACATACCCAATAGCTCAAGTGTTAGAGCGGCTGTCGCAATTCAAAAATGCATACGGTCGGGTGTTCGATTCTCAGTACAACTTAACCAAAAACTGGTCTGATGAGGCTATGTATATGCATATAAATATGTTTATACGTGGTAATAGCCGAAACATATGTCACCAATTACCAGGTTAAATTGATCCACTTGTTATCTTTCTCATGTTGGTTGTATAAATGACTAAAAAGTTCAATACAAAAATTATTAATATAATAATTATTAGTCTCAAAACAAACCAAAAAATTCTTAAAATATGGAGAACCCGCCAATTTTTCAATAATAATAAAAAAGTAGCTGGAAAATTTTCCAGAACTTTGAAATTATATGAAAATAAAATTATAAAAAAAAAAAAAAAAAAAAAAAAAAAAAAAAAAATCATAGCACATGTATAAGCCAAATAAGCTTAAAAAGAGCTATGTCAACTGAACATAACTCAGAAAGATAACAAGAAAGATGGAACAATACGTGCGAAATCCAAACACGCACTTTGTACACATCAAGGTCACATACCCAATAGCTCAAGTGTTAGAGCGGCTGTCACAATTCAAAAATGCATACGGTCGGGTGTTCGATTCTCAGTACAACTTAACCAAAAACTGGTCTGATGAGGCTATGTATATGCATATAAATATGTTTATACGTGGTAATAGCCGAAACATATGTCACCAATTACCAGGTTAAATTGATCCACTTGTTATCTTTCTCATGTTGGTTGTATAAATGACTAAAAAGTTCAATACAAAAATTATTAATATAATAATTATTAGTCTCAAAACAAACCAAAAAATTCTTAAAATATGGAGAACCCGCCAATTTTTCAATAATAATAAAAAAGTAGCTGGAAAATTTTCCAGAACTTTGAAATTATATGAAAATAAAATTATAAAAAAAAAAAAAAAAAAAAAATCATAGCACATGTATAAGCCAAATAAGCTTAAAAAGAGCTATGTCAACTGAACATAACTCAGAAAGATAACAAGAAAGATGGAACAATACGTGCGAAATCCAAACACGCACTTTGTACACATCAAGGTCACATACCCAATAGCTCAAGTGTTAGAGCGGCTGTCGCAATTCAAAAATGCATACGGTCGGGTGTTCGATTCTCAGTACAACTTAACCAAAAACTGGTCTGATGAGGCTATGTATATGCATATAAATATGTTTATACGTGGTAATAGCCGAAACATATGTCACCAATTACCAGGTTAAATTGATCCACTTGTTATCTTTCTCATGTTGGTTGTATAAATGACTAAAAAGTTCAATACAAAAATTATTAATATAATAATTATTAGTCTCAAAACAAACCAAAAAATTCTTAAAATATGGAGAACCCGCCAATTTTTCAATAATAATAAAAAAGTAGCTGGAAAATTTTCCAGAACTTTGAAATTATATGAAAATAAAATTATAAAAAAAAAAAAAAAAAAAAAAAAAAAAAAAATCATAGCACATGTATAAGCCAAATAAGCTTAAAAAGAGCTATGTCAACTGAACATAACTCAGAAAGATAACAAGAAAGATGGAACAATACGTGCGAAATCCAAACACGCACTTTGTACACATCAAGGTCACATACCCAATAGCTCAAGTGTTAGAGCGGCTGTCGCAATTCAAAAATGCATACGGTCGGGTGTTCGATTCTCAGTACAACTTAACCAAAAACTGGTCTGATGAGGCTATGTATATGCATATAAATATGTTTATACGTGGTAATAGCCGAAACATATGTCACCAATTACCAGGTTAAATTGATCCACTTGTTATCTTTCTCATGTTGGTTGTATAAATGACTAAAAAGTTCAATACAAAAATTATTAATATAATAATTATTAGTCTCAAAACAAACCAAAAAATTCTTAAAATATGGAGAACCCGCCAATTTTTCAATAATAATAAAAAAGTAGCTGGAAAATTTTCCAGAACTTTGAAATTATATGAAAATAAAATTATAAAAAAAAAAAAAAAAAAAAAATCATAGCACATGTATAAGCCAAATAAGCTTAAAAAGAGCTATGTCAACTGAACATAACTCAGAAAGATAACAAGAAAGATGGAACAATACGTGCGAAATCCAAACACGCACTTTGTACACATCAAGGTCACATACGCAATAGCTCAAGTGTTAGAGCGGCTGTCGCAATTCAAAAATGCATACGGTCGGGTGTTCGATTCTCAGTACAACTTAACCAAAAACTGGTCTGATGAGGCTATGTATATGCATATAAATATGTTTATACGTGGTAATAGCCGAAACATATGTCACCAATTACCAGGTTAAATTGATCCACTTGTTATCTTTCTCATGTTGGTTGTATAAATGACTAAAAAGTTCAATACAAAAATTATTAATATAATAATTATTAGTCTCAAAACAAACCAAAAAATTCTTAAAATATGGAGAACCCGCCAATTTTTCAATAATAATAAAAAAGTAGCTGGAAAATTTTCCAGAACTTTGAAATTATATGAAAATAAAATTATAAAAAAAAAAAAAAAAAAAAAAAAATCATAGCACATGTATAAGCCAAATAAGCTTAAAAAGAGCTATGTCAACTGAACATAACTCAGAAAGATAACAAGAAAGATGGAACAATACGTGCGAAATCCAAACACGCACTTTGTACACATCAAGGTCACATACCCAATAGCTCAAGTGTTAGAGCGGCTGTCGCAATTCAAAAATGCATACGGTCGGGTGTTCGATTCTCAGTACAACTTAACCAAAAACTGGTCTGATGAGGCTATGTATATGCATATAAATATGTTTATACGTGGTAATAGCCGAAACATATGTCACCAATTACCAGGTTAAATTGATCCACTTGTTATCTTTCTCATGTTGGTTGTATAAATGACTAAAAAGTTCAATACAAAAATTATTGATATTTAAAAATATTTTTGTATAAGGGCCACCCTGAATAAAAATTTTGTAGCCTAAACTGTGCCTCTAAATATAAAAGTTACGTGGTGTAATTTCGGTGTGAATCGACTAAGCGGTCTTTGTGGAAATTATATTTTAAAAATATTTGTGTATGAGGGTCACCCTAAATTAAAGTTTTGTAGCCTAAGCTATGCTTCTTAACATAAAAAATACGTGGTGTAAATTCGGTGTGAATCGATTAACCTTTCTTCGTAAAAATGATATTTAAAAATATATTTAAATGAGTGCCACCCTAAGTATACATCCTAAATAAAATTTTTACAATCTAATATGTGTCTCTTCACATAAAATCCATGTGGTGTAAATTCCATAAGAATCGATTTAGCGGTCTTCGAGAAAATGATATTTAAAAAATATTTTTGTTTGAGGGCCACCCTAAATAAAAGTTTTGTAGCCTAAGCAATGCTCTTAACATAAAAAATACGTGGTGTAAATTCGGTGTGAATCGATTAACCTTTCTTCGTGAAAATGATATTTAAAAATATATTTGTATGAGGGCCACCTTAAGTATGCACCCTAAATAAAATTTTTATATTCTTATCTGTGCTCTTTAATATGAACCGATTTAGTGGTCTTTGTGAAAATGCTATTTTAAAAATAATTGCGTATGAGGGCCACCCTAAATTAAAGTTTTATAGCCACCACGCCCCTGGTGTCTAGTCCCGTTCATATTTTGTGAAGTGCTTAACTATGATTATGTGCATCCTGACGCCGAATTTTAAGACACTTGCTATCATATGAACCAAGATATAGCGAGTTAAAGGTTTTAATTGCATGTAAAGTGCCACGCCCCTTATTTTTATCAAAAAAAAAATATAGCCCATGTTACTCAGGAATAGTGTAGCTTTCTATTAGTATAAAAGTTTTTGGAATCGGTTGCGCAGTTCCAGAGATTACGCTGAACATATAAACAAACAAACAAACTTTACCTCTTTATATAATAGTACCTATAGATTAGAAAAATATGGCAGGTTTTGTAACCGAATGGGTAATCAACGTCAATATAGGATATGATGATTTCAGAAGAAGAGTCAAAGAAAAATATTTTATTTATAGTCAGGCAGCAGTTTCTGCATCTAGGCATCTCACATATTTATTACAATTTTAAATACAAATGCAGATTACAGTGTTTTCCTTGAAAAGACTAACAGAAGCTGGCTTCAATTTTTTTGCTGATTATTTTGCTGCTTCAACCATTCGTAGACATTCTGCAATTCTGTCTGCCATATGGGATTGTTTTCAAAAGCATAATTTGCTCCTATTTTCGAAACATTTGGCATTATTTCGCTGCTCTCTTTAATAGCACCGCTAAGCAGAAGTTGCTCGCTGCATAGTTCCATCAGCTCAATGTACTGCAATAAAAATTGAATCAATAAAATACGTAAAGACTATTTGTACACAAACGCAACCTGCACATGGAGCGGCTCTCTGATGTTCTCAGCTTGTGATGCCAACTTCGAACAAAGTTCATAATTCGCATTTGAGAAATTTCGCAGTTTGTGTATTTGCTTTTTCAAAAATTCGCATGTTGAATTCCATTTTATAATGTTCGTATTGGTCAATAATTCAGCCCATTTAGATAATAATTCAGTTTCAATCGAACTATTTTCCTTGAGTTTGTCCTTAAGAATATCAGCAGAGGCTTGCAGTAACTGTTCGTAATGGACCTTGGTTTGTGAACACAACAATGAAGCCCAAAAATCAACGAAAAGCTCCTTCGGCACTTTCTTAAGTTTTTTATGAATCTCGCCAAATTCTTTATTGTTAAGAGTCTTAGCAGTTGCGCAATAATCAATCAAAGCTATGTTTTTACTAAAAAGGTTTTTATTTTCTGCTGCGTACAGCCTTTTACTTTGCTCAATGCATTCAGGCAAATCCACACTACATGCAAGATTTTTTAGCACTTCCTTCATAATAGTAATATCCATTCCATAACTAAGTTTCTCCACAGGAGTTTCGTAATACTTTAGAAATTGTGATCTCACTGTATTCCGAATAAAGTTGTTGAATGGCTCATATGAATTACAGAGACGTAAAATGTTTTGTAAGCTTTCTACCACCTCTATTAAGGCAATCCAAACAAAAGGATCCTGTTCCTGTGGTAAGTATTTTAGAATTTCAAGTGTAGTCACCGCAGACAGCTGTTTTTTCCATACTTTTGGGATGCTCTTTACGATCATCACTCGATTAAACTTGCTGATTACGCTGAAGTTTGTGTTAAAGGCGTCTGCAAGTCGACGTAGATTCTCGTTGTCATAATTAACTCTATATAAACCTGTACTGTTTATATTAGCTAAAAGCCAGTCGTCTTTATTAAGTGTGATATTGAGCCAGGCCCGTGCGCAGGAATCATCCATGGGGGGGAGGGTTTTGACTCGAACATTTCTTATTAGATTATTTTCATAAAAAACGTCAAACAACGGCTTACTTTTAATATACTTAGACATTTAATTATAATTAACCCTCTAGTTCATACGACTGCCTTAAGGCGGGCACCCGTTTTATCCAAATAGTGGAGACGATATTAATAATTTGACCAAATTCTTATTTGCAAACTTTAGGTATTGCCTCAGCGCATATTATGATCTAAGGAACATGTTTACCTGACGATTCAATTTGAAACAATTTTAGTTTGAAGTGAATTTTTGTGGTGTGCACACTGTTAAAATTATTTGTGAAATTAAAAAAATTAAATAAAATACTTCCTGGTATCAAACAACTTCGAAAAAATTATTGGTAAGTAGCTTATAATGAAATTTATCAGATAGAATAAAAAATTTAAAAAAAACAATGACTTGAAGCTATGCAGTGAGGCTTGTCCAGTTACCGCCTTAAGGCGGTATCTTGTTGGTAATTCAAAATTTTTTGGATTCGTTGAAATTTTACCCGTGCATTTTTTCAAATCTTCGCTCATTGAATGTGTTATATATATATTAGATACATACATTCTGCATATATGTATATGTACATATATGTATGTATTTATTTACAATTTATGATTTCAGCAATGGATCGTAGCTGTAACAAGTGGTTTAAACTGTCGAAATTGATTCCAGAAGAAATTGAGGAACTGTACGATTCTATTGAGGTAGCAGAGTCGACTGATGGGGAAGATGCGTTTCCGTCCGATGACAGCGTTGTTGATCCAAATTATGCTCCTATTGAATGAGTTCATATGAAGAGGAAATCGACAACTGTCTAGCTATGGCCGAATCAGATATTACCTCGGCAATAAACATTAGTCTTGATTTGTCGTTAGAACTTAGCACTGTACCCGAAGTCAATGATATTGTTCCTGTTCCAGAAGCTGCACAATTCTCTGATATTAATGCTCTGCCACTTGAGAGCGTTTTTATTGGCACAGCTGCTGATATAGAGCCAAAGTCAGACAATATCAAAAAATTAACTGGCGAAAACGACACCTTCAACTGCACATCCGGCAGATTAACTTTCGAGGTAACAAAACGTTGTCTGACAGTTTCAAGGCAATCAAAACACCGTACGATTGTTTCGAGTACTTCGTTGGTAATACATTTTTTGAATACATTGCGGACCAAACCAATTTATATGCCAGAAGCAGAAATATCAGCACTAAATTCGTAACCAACGCCGATGATATCCGGAAATTCGTTGGTATTGTTATGCAAATGTCAGTGATTTGCCACTATTCGACACGGGCGTATTGGGGCAAGAATGGTATCGATGCAGTGAGAAATACAATGCCATGTACTCAGTTCGAAACACTGCGTCAGAACTTGCATTTCAATGATAACGATAAAATCATCAATGATAAGACCAACCCGGATTATGATCCTTTGTTCAAAGTTCGGCCATTGATAAACATTTTTAACGAACGCTTTGGATCCGTTCCCATGCCTCAACGTTTATGTGTGGACGTACAAATTTGTGCGACTAAAATGAAAAAAAATCCAGTTCGCCAGTATATGCCTGCAAAGCCGCACAAATGGGGAATGAAGCTGTTTGTTTTATGTGACTCCTCTGAATTTTCTTACAAGTTCGATAATATCCTTCAAGTAAATGCACCAGATTTGGGGGCATCAGCTAACGTGGTCGTACGGTTGTCTCAATTAGTACCTGATCATCTGAATCACATTTTGTACTTCGACAACTATTATACGTCGTTGCCCCTCTTGATCTATTTGAGGAGTCGTGGAATTTTTTCACTTGGCACAGTGCGGGAGAATCGCTTACCGAATTGCAAATTCACAAAAGAAAAATATATTGCAAACAAAAAAAGAGGTTACTCCGAAGAATATGTTGGTACCGCGTACGGTGTAGAGATTACTTCTGTTATGTGGAAGGACAATAGATGCGTACGTCTTATATGTACGTATGCAGGCACTGAACCTTTCATTAAGCCAGACTCAACTGAGCAGAGTACACCAAAAATCTCTCGGTACAATAGGAAAACCAAGACCAGTGAGGAAGTGGAATGCCCAAACATAATCCGTGAGTACAACGCACACATGGGCGGTGTAGATCTCATGGATGGCCTGATTGGACGATACCATATTCGTATGAAGACGATGAAATGGAGCAATCGTATTTTTTTATCACTTGTTGGACATGGCCATGGTGAACGCCTACCTACTGTACCGCCGCATCCACCAAGGAGACGAAAGCATTCACAAAGTTGAGTTGCCAGAGTTTCGACTAGAAGTTGCTGATGTGCTCTGTGCCATAGCTTTAACACCAGACTCGCGAGCTTAAAAGCCTGTCGGTCGTCCACGCAGTAGTTTCATTCCTCGTTCTCTTCCAAAAGCAGCCAAGAAGACATACTTGCCGCCAACAAATGTCCGTGAAGATGGTTACGGGCATTGGGCCAAATGGTTGGAACGGTCTGGCAAAAAAACTTGTAAGTTCCCTGGGTGCAAAGCTGAGACGCAGTGCATTTGTGTAAAATGCAATGTTCATTTGTGCCACGGTGCAAGCAAAAAACTCTGCTTTTCCAAATTCCATAACGTACAAGACTAATATTTGTAACAGTTTCGTTCAAAATAAAACATTTCGTAACCAATATTTTTTTAAGTTTCGTTCAAAATAAAACATTAATTCTATAACAAAAATTACAATCTTTTTTTTTAGTTACAACATGATCCTGCCTTAAGGCGGTGACCCAAAAGACTTCTCTGGAAGGCCTAGTCTTCATTCAAATTAAAAATGGATATCAGATTTGAGTTTTTCAGCATTAAATTAGTTCAGTCTAATTTTTATAAGAGAATCAAAAATTTATGCACTAGAGGGTTAAATACATAAATACAGGTGTTTATTATCTTTTCGGAAATTGGCCAAAAAAATTAAGAAAATTTGATTTGTTTTCTTATTTTTAATATTTTTTTTTTAAATTTTTATTTATATTTTCCTTATTTCCATTAAAAAAATAAATGAGAAAAAAAAATAAAATTTCATTTTTGGTCCGAAAATTTTCAAAGTATTTTATAAGCAAGTAATTACAATATTTTGCTTCAATAACTACACGGTTAGAATTTTTGGAATAAAATGACTACACCAGAATTCTTTTAAAATTCAATACTGCCTAGACATTAAAATTCATTTTTAATACAAATTTGAATTTAAATTTAAAAACTCGTTTTTATTAAGATTTAAAAAAAAAATTTTACGGTACGCTGCTTTTGTGCTGCGTTCTTAAAACTTTATATGAGAACTTAAGTTTTTTACCTGTCATCGATCAGAATTGAATCTAGGTCGTCGTCCTGCGTCATGCCATTGTTCATATACGCTCATCTTTACCAACTGAGCTAATGTCATTTCCATGAACGACTAAATCTCAATTACTGACTTTTCCGTTAAAATTAAATATTGAACTTTCATTTTACGTTGTTGTCAATTGATAATTTAAATATAATTTTAGCCAAACGAAATACGATACTACGTTGGCTGATGTCATTAAACTGCTCATGCAACCATTGTACTGAAAGGGAACCAGGTTCAAATCTCAGTGCATACGACATATTTTTTTTTTTAATTTAATAAAGAAGTATTAAAATATAATACAGTATGGTTTTAAAATCAAATGTAATACTTGCGATATTAAAATTTAATACAAACTGTCTTACAAAATTTTGTAATCTATTCAAAAGTATTAATTGTGATCAAAATTGTATTAAAAATCTTTGTAATACTTCGCTTGTATTAAAATATATTCCAAGATTTCTAACCGTGTAGTCAGTGCATGATTAGCTTTAAAAAATTAAAAAAAAAATTTAATTTTGATAACTTTTGGGCCAAACATACAAACATTTTTTTTTTCATTTATTTTTTTAATGGAAATTCATGTAGTGGCATTGACAATTTCAAATTTCAAAACAACAAAGGACTTGAGCTGTTACACAAGAAACACCAAAGCTCTACTCGCGGAGAGGCCACAGTTTTTCTCCTTTTGTATAGGCTTAAAAAATAGCGGTCAATTCTTTTCGACACTTCCTTTTGTGTACATAAGGAAAATAAGGAAAAAATTAAATTTTCTTAATTTTTTTGGCCAAATTCCGAAAAATGAAAATTTTGCTGCTCTGGTAGTAACCATAAGACTATTTTTTTATATTATTTTTTTAAATGAAGATATACTCGAATGTGAACGAATTTTCGAAAATCGAGTGTTTTGAAGTATTCTAGAACATGCCATTTGTCTAGTGTTAATGATATGATTCGATATTCAGTTATCATTACGTAAGTAGCTAATTCTGCGAGGTACTTGAAAAAACTCGTCCAAAACTCTTTCCACTTTGATTTCGATATCGTGATGTATATTAAGCGAGGTTGGGCCATTCAGCCGATCATTGGACATAGTTGATCTGAGGTATATATGTCTTTAGACGACGTAGCACTGAAAAGGAGCGTTCATTTGTTGCTGTTGTCACAGGCAAAGCTGTCAAAACACGAAGCATTTTTGATGTCTTGCCCCGAAGTTTAACTTCATTTATGTCACGTGAACTATCATGCAAAATTGAATGATATAGTACAAATAGATTTGTGCATGAATTTTCATTGAAGCTGATTTTATTGATGCCGGAGCTATGCTTAAATGCGCATTGAAAAAAAGGTCGTGTTACATAGCCTTACCGACGCGCAGTGGTCCCAAATCGTGTTTTTTGGTTTAAAAATAGCTAGAGTGCGCAAATCTTGAGAAAATAAAAAACTCGTGCTCTGATAATTTATTGGCATTTCAGTTCTTTTATTTAAAAAAAAAAAATTTGTTTTGTCTTTTTGATTTTTCATTCAAATGTCAATAAAAATCTATGTGCGAAAATTCCCAATGGGGGGTTTTGGGGGTTCAAACCCCTTGCGCACGGGCCTGTATTGAGCTCATTAAGATTTAATGTCACTTCTTGAATTGGTGGCATGTAATAAACAGCTTTAGTATTTCCGAAATTTGGTTGTGATGCAGTGGCAAAATTCAAAGGAATCCACCAAAGTTCCGTAACATTGCTGATTGATGATCTTTGCTGTATGTGGATTATGTTGCTGTTGCTATAATCTCGTGTGATCGTTACTATTGGTAGTGTCTTTGCATGTAGCCATGGTCTCATTATTTCATGTACGCTATGATTCCAAGTTGCGTGAGATGCCTCAAGCATAGCAGCTTGCAGATGATCGTAAAGATGATCTTCGTTTGCAATGGAAAAGGCTCTAAGGAAATACAAATATATCAGGCAATGGTGAAAATATATACAAACACAAGCGTTTACCGTGCTTTGAGAAAATTTGAGGCTCCCTTGCGAAAATTTGGTTCTCCGAAAGCATGGTCAAACATTTGAATAATGCAGGGTGCTTCACAGAAGAGAAATTTGGTTATATTTTGATACTTATGAGGAAACATCAGTTTGTGTAGCGCGGTGTCTTTAAAAATTTCGGAAATGTTAAATTTTGAACCTCTTCTGCAAAATTTGGGCACATAACAACAAAATGATTTTTCTAAAATGAAATTTTCAAAAACATATCTGAAACTTTTCGAAAATGCTGCATTACACAAACCGACGTTTCCTTGTTAGCCATATTAAAGTACAATTTAGTTTCATTACTCATAAGCTGTCACCTTTACTATAACCCGTGCTTATAATTGCTTGCCAAATGTCATTTGGGTTCTCAACGTAATCAGCCACTGACATCTTTCTGTTATAAAGTGAATTTTCAAAACAGTCTGAATTGAAATACTCTATTGATTTAGACTCGGGACTTATCTGAAATGAACATTATTTTAAAGATTACTCTAATTTTTATTTTATTTCTTTGTATAAAATTAATGATAGTTAGTAATAATGTGCATAAAAGAGCTCAAATGCATTAAAAACTCTTGGTCAAATGGAATTAAATAAAACTCGATACAACGACACTAAATAACATAAGTTTCGTCCTGAGGAAAAGTCTGATAATGTAGGAAGACTATAGGCGACACCGGGACAAAGCTGTCGCTTATCATCCTTATTGGCAATTTCCAATTTTACTGTCTCTAACGGATGATAAGTTTTTCAGAACTGAATCTTAACGTGTCAATCAATTGGATTGTTCTAAGAAGAGACAGAAACATACATATATGTATGTACGACTCGCCTCTTGTTTGCGAGGTATATTAATAGCTATAAAAAAAAATTCTTATCAGTTCTTTAATTGAAAGTTCCTGTGCTTTTAGTATTGAGGTTTTATGTGTTAACGTGATTTTTTGTAAGTCGAATTTACATATCCTTAATCATATCCTATCGTTCCTCTTAATAGTAGCATTGAAGAAGACTTTATACCATTGACGACATTTTATTGTTTGCCTAGCCTAAAATTAACTATTTCGCATAATGATGCATATTAACATATTATGCATCTATTCCTTAAACTCGACAACCACAAATTTTTGTTGACGAAATCCTATTCAATTTACAACATGTTAGTTGTATAACATATTCACATAGTCGACAACTGAACTTAGTTTTGATTACAGAAAGTAGCAATGTTGTTGTACCAACTGCACCTTATGCTTTATCTGCAATTAATGCATACCATCAACGCCTAAGTGTTTTGTACCAAACTGATATAGATAATACTAGCATTACCCTGTGCGCATCGCTTCACCACAACCGTGGTGTATATTCGATGTGCAGTCTGCGTGAAAATTTTATTTTAAAAATACTTTTGCATGAGGACCACCCTTAGGATGCACCCTTTTTACAACTTAAGCAGTGCCTCTTAATATAAGAACCACGTGATGTAAATTCCATGAGAATCGATAAAGCGGTCTTCGAGAAAATTATATTTAAAAATATTTTTGTGTGAGGGCCATCCTAAATAAAAGTTTTGTAGCCTAAGAATATATATGTATGTATATAACATAAGAGCTACGTGGAGTAAGTTCGGTGTGAATCGACTAACCTGTCTTTGTGAAAATGATATCTAAAAATATTTTTGTGTGAGGGCCACCCTACGTATGCACCCTAAATAAAATTTTTACAATCTTATCTGTGTCTCTTCACATAAAAGCCATGTGGTGTAAATTATGTACATGACAATCGACTTAGCGGACTTCGAGAAAATGATATAATTTGTAAAATATAAATATTTTTGTTTGAGGGCCACCCAAAATAAAAGTTTTGTGGCTTAAGCTATGCTTCTTAACATAAGAGATACGTAGTGTAAATTCGGTGTGAATCGACTAACCTGTCTATGTGAAAATGATATTTAAAAATGTATTTGTATGAGGGCCACCCTTATTTTACACCTTAAATGAAATTGTTACCATCCATTCTGTGCCTCTTAACGTAAAAGCCATACAGTGTAAGTTTCATGAGAATCGATTTGTCTCTCATTGAGAAACCGCTATTCTTAAAATATTTTTGTATGAGGGCCACCCTAAATATGCACCCTAAATAAAAGTTTTATAGCCTATGACACCCGCCTGATCGATACTAACTGTAAAAATTTCATCAAGATCAGCTGGATAGTTTTCGCGTCCATAAAGGACATACAGACAGACAGACAAAAAATGAATTTTATATATGTTATGTAATAGATAATTAGTGCCCGTTCAATTCAATTCAATTTCATGAAAGCGGACTTCTTGATACTGAATAATATCCTAAATGTTAGATTTAACATTTGGTAAGACTTTTTTAAAAAAGTCATATTCATAGTCGTATTTTAAAGTTGAAATTAACTAAACTCAAACTAAGCTCAAAATAAATTTAGTCATGACTAAAAACTGTTTTCTATTCATAGTCGATTTTTTAGCATTGACTAACTGGCATAAGCTAATGAATTCACCACACAAAAGCTTTCGTGGTAAACTTGTCAAATGTTGACTTTTTAATTTCAAGTTAGTTAAATAACAAAGAGAGTAATAAAAATTTTGAGCACACAAGGCACCGTGGCGCAATGGTTAGGACTGTGAACTCATAGCCCTCAGGACGTGGGTTCGAAACTCGTCAGTTAACATGTTTTTTTTTTTTTTTTAAAACATACATATATATATATGAATACATATAATTTTTTTTTTACCCTTCCGGTTTCTAAAGTGGCCTGCCATTATAAATTTTGACTTTTTAATTTTACACTAATAAATTAACAGAAAGAGTAATAAAAACTGGATTTTACAAGGCAGCGTGACGAAATGGTTAGGGCTGTGGACTTATAGCTCAAAGTGCGTGTGTTCGATTCTCATCAGAATAAAATTTTGGTCTCAGGAGGAAAAAAGTATGTTTCGGGAGCTAGTTTCGAAACATGTGGCGGTAGTGGACAGTAAACTAAACGAAATGAGCATGATTATTAAGAAGAAAAAAGCCTGGAGCAATATTAATCGCAACATGGAGGCGGCAGGTTACAAAAGAAGCGTCAGCTTTGGTGGACATTACGCCCCAAAAAACGTATGGTGCATAGCACTTGCAAATCCTTAGAAACAGGCAGTCCTCTACAAAGAGAATAAATAATCTAAAGAGATCTCGTCCGGTGGAACGGAACAAAAGATTATAGATTATTTATAGATTATAGAAAGAGATTATTTATTCTCTTTGTTCTCGTCAGTAAAAATGCTTTTTTTTCTAAAATCATATATGCATGTATATTTTTTTAACACGCCAAATAAAAACAACTTATAATCCTCATAATTATCAAAATTCAATTTTCTGATATGAAATGAATGAATTTTCTCCATATTTTCTTTTTGATATCGACTTAATATCAACTTCAGCTGAAACTATTTTTTTAGTTATAACTAAGCAGAAAAGCCGATGCTAAATCGACTATGAATGACTTAGTTATTGCTAAAATAAAGTTCTAACTTAAGCTGATGCTAAATATGACTATGAATATGCGCCAATGTTTTTATGCAGAAATTTTTTAAACTTTCTCATGAAGAAATTTCTTCAACTATATCTTTGTCTGTACCATACGCTTTGAGGTATGTCAATGATTCCTCGTACGCATGGTACACTAAGAATTTGAAGAAAATACGTAACGGCCGCAATAACGCATGAATTAAGTACGTTTGTAGTCAGGATCTCATTGACCTGGAGGCATACCTGCGGCTTCTTTAGGAACTTAGACTTAAGCCGGCTTCAGTTTATTCTGAAGATTTGAATAAAAAAAAGCTTAATATTCTTCATGGCCCCAAAAACTTTTGGGGACTCATTAGCTCTAAAAAAAAAGGTCGGATGGTTTCCCACCAACGCTCACCAACCATTCCCAAATTATAATTGAGTTCTTTGTTAATTTGTTTAAAAAATCATTTTCAACTGAAGTGTTTAGTACATAATGTGTTTTTACAAAGTAGTGGAGAGTGCAATAAAAAAAAAAGTAGAGAGTGCAATAAAAAAAAATTTAACTGCGAAAGAATGACAATTAACACTCTACCGTGAACCATCGAAAAGTTGACTGACTTTTTGTTAAATGGGCACAACAAATACCTATACTTGGCAGAAGGTTCAAAAATTACGGAGCTATAATTTAAAATTTCGCAAAAAACAATTCGAAGGATTTAAAAAAAATCCTATTTATTGTATCTTCTCTAAGAAGAGCATTTGAACAAAATTTAATGGAAATCGCTTATTGTGAGCCTGGCTAACTTTAGGTTTAACAAAATGTAAACAAAAACTGCATTCCCATATCCTCCTAAGGCATAAACGTACCTAGGGCGTCGGGGGGATGTCTGCCGCTCCAAGTCCTCGCTATATGAAATAAATATTTTGTTTTTAGCATAACTATAAAATATTGAGGATGCTTTTCATTTTGTTTTTATACCCTACACCGAGGGTATATTCACTTTGTCCATCCGTTTGTAACACATAGAAGGAGGCGTGGCAGGTATGGAAAAGTATATATATTCTTGATCAGCGTCACCACCTGAGTTGATTTAGCGATGTCCGTCTGTCTATCTGTCTGTCTGTCTGTCTGTCCGTCCGTCTGTCTGTCTGTCTGTCTGTCTGTCTGTTGAAATCAGGTTTACGGGAAAACCAAGAGAGCTAATTGAATGAAACTTTCACACACAGGTCACATCTTCTTGCAGGCATCTTGCTATTGAAAATGGATGAAATCGGTTAACTGACACGCCTACCGCCCATACCCTATGTATGTATATATACCTAGGTAAATTTTGAAAAAAGTTGCAGCGATTTTGATGAAAATTGGTGATTTGGTGCACATATGAACCAAATTAAGATTAGGCTAGGTTTCAAGTTTTCAAAGGTCGTACAGGGGCGTGGCACAGCCCTAAATTTTATCATTTAAACTACCATATCTTGTAAGCCGTTCAAGATATTGCAATGAAATTTGGTATACGGATACATATCAAATATATCTTGAATTGAGATAAAAGTGGGCGGAATCGAGAAAATGGGCGTGGCAACTTTCAACTGTTAAAAATTTTGATTCCGTATATCTCAAAATTGGCACAAACGATTTCCATAAAAATTTTGGGGATGATGCCGCTGAAAGCAGTCATCAATACAATCTCAGCTACTTTACTGAAAAAACTCGCTCAAGGGCGTGGCACCGCCCACAGTATTTATAAACGTTATATAAAGAGAACTAACAACGTAATCGTTATGAAATTAAATGAGGTAGATATACTTCCTATAAGGTCTATTATAACAAAAATTGGGTTCCATTGTACCTGTGGGCGTGGCACCTCCCATATAAGCAAAAAACATTTATTGTTATAGACAGTGTGCTATGAGAGTAATCTTCATAAAATTTTGTCCATAGATGTCAGTTACTATAAGCTTTAAAAATAAATGAACTTTGACAGGATTGCATCAGTGGGCGTGGCACCTCCCATATAAACATAAATTTGTAAGCGCTGTTTTAAGTGAACTATTGCAGCAATTGCTATGAAATTTAATGTAAGTGGTTCAGTTGCTATAGAGTATATCTGAATAAAAATGGGCTGAAATAGCACCAACGGGCGTGGCACCTCCCATACAAGTAAAATACGGTAAGTGGCATATTTATCGAAATATGTGAGCAATCATACTAAAATTTGGTGTAAGAGGTTTGCTTATGGAAAGCTATTTTTGGATCAAAACCGGGCTGGATTGTACCAGTGGGTGTGTCACCGCCCTAAATTTTAAATTTAACTGCTGCACATATCGCAAACTATACAAGCTATTGTGATGAAATTTAATATGAGGATGTCGATCACGAATATAGTTTATTGAACCAAAAATGGGCGGAATTGGAGAAGTGGGCGTGGCATATTTCTAATTTTTCATTTCTATTCGATTTTTTTCAACATTTTCCTTATTCTTTTGACTTTTTCTACCCTGTAACTTTTTCCAATATATCCTATATGTATTTGTTCGACTTTTTCAACTTTCTTCATAAGTTTGTTTATTTTTTCGACTTTTTCGTCCATTTTGAATTGTTTCAAAATTTGTTTTATTTTTTTTAGAGTTTTTCAACCTCTCTCAACTTTTTTCAACATTTTGCATATATTTTCGACTTTTTCAACATTTGTCAACCTCTGTCAACCTTTCTAACATTTCACATTTTTTTCGACTCATTCAACCTCTTCAACGCCTTTTTAACATTTATTTAAAAGGTACTTTCAACGCAGTGTAGGGTATGTGAGTTTCGGCGTGGCCGAAGATAACACCTTAACTTGTTTTTTTTTTTTTTTTAAAGGATAATTGTATAAAAATGTTTTGTAATTTGATATAAAAATAACAAGCACTCGTATGATAGTGAGTAGGAAACATATCAACTTGGTCGTTATATTCGCACATAGATAGTAACTTGGCGAATAAAGCACAGCTAGTGTTTTAAAATTTTATGGGTGAAAAAACGAAATTTTGCAATAAAAGATCTCTATTTAGAGTAGTGATGCCCATTTTAGCACATATGAGAAAAGAGCACGTACGATTTCAGCTGAGCACGCTGGCTTCTAGACCCCAACGTCCACAGAAAACGGATAAAATAAAAGACCTGAGCATCATTTGTGAAGCAAAATACAATTATTTTTTGAGTTTCAAGGAAAAAGACTATATTGTATTTATCGTATCTGTTCTTAATCCTATTGAGAATCTTTGGCACCAGATAAAAATGGATATTGCAAAAGAACAATTTTTCTGAAAAGTTGACTAAGGAAGGTTAAGTAGTGATGCTGCAGGAATGTCAGTGGAAATAATTTTATTCTTGTCATGAGTAGTAACTTAGCGTCAGACACCATACCTTTCAAACCTAAAATAAAAAGTGTCGTAGGTGAGCGTTTGTAACCGTGTGAATTATTGGATAACTAACCGTTATCTCGAAACGTTGACGTGTAGCTGAAACACGATGTCAGATTTGAGCTCAGCGACCTTAATTTAACTATAGTTGATATATTGATGATTTTTGAAATCAATATATGTAAAGTCTCTTCAGGAGTTTCCAACTTAAAATGATTTTTAGAAAAGTTACATCCGCAACTTCCCATGATTATATCTCGAAAACAAGATTGAAATTTTAATATATTCTTTCTTAAAATTAAAAGCCTCTCAAGAAAAAATAGCTTAAAATAATGACGGCTTAGGTTAAATTTCACTTTGAAATAGGGTCCGTAGGGGTGAATGATAAAAATTTTAAATTAATTTTTAAATTCTTTTTATCCTATTTCGAACCGATTTAGGGGGCGTCCCCAATTTTTTTTTTCTTAAGTACCACCCTAATGTTCATAGCGTTGTCTGCTTATTTTCCTCGCATCGATATTGCGGGCTTGAAACGTATTAGATCGTAAAGCTTCCTGTGCACAAATAAAAGCAAAATCTACGGTCAAACGAATGAGTAGAATTAGTTTTGTTTCCTGATGCGGTACGTTTTATATTCTTTGCGATGCAAAACTCCTTTTGCAGTTTATTGCAATAAAATTAAATTAGTTATCTTAAGTTCCTGTCATATACTAAAAGCTATAAACCTACTCGTAGACTGTTAAATTTTTCTGATTATTAACGATATATGCATATGTATTTTATACATTACCAATTGCGTTAACACATGACCGTAGTACGCTCATTCTGCCATACTGAATTCCACCATTCTGGAGATACCAAATTTCCAAACCACTGATGTACTATTTCGTGATTTTGTAACTTAATCCAGCTAGCATGTTGGTCCCAACCTGAATTGATATGAGGAAAGCCTGATTCCGTATAAGTAATAAAACCCAAATTTTCCATACCGTCAGCAAAAGAATCCTTTATGCTAATATGGTCGATTTTTGGTAATACGTAAGGCACATCCATATAGCGAGAAAAAGTTTTCAAGGCTTGTATTCCCATTTGATGTCGCAAAAGAGGCTTTACTTTTAGAATTTGGCGGTAAGAAAACACGTTGTAATATGCCATTCTCTTTCTTTTCTGTGAATTTATAGTTCGATATAGCGAAAGCTATCAGATAGGTACTCATCAAAGGCGTTTCCATGAAACTCGTTGTAGTCATTTTATTTGTGCTGTAATGAGGAAATGAAAAATCAATTTTTTGTTTTCAAATATTGAGATTTAAGTTGGTAAAATATTAGGCAAGGTGCAATTTGTCCACATTTTATTTTTTAATGGTACATATCTCAAAAACTTTATATATTTAGCGTCGATATATAACTCGAAAAACTTATTTTCTCAACAAAATAAATCAAAAAAACTATGTAAAAGAACAGAAAAATACATTTTTTTTTAAATATTTTTGTATACCATTTTCTGAGCGGATTTTGGAATAAAATTTCACTCACAAAAATTTTTTTAATCAATATAAAAATCATTTTTAAATAATGATAAAAGTATTTTTTTTTTTTTAATTTTAAATAGTTTTTTTGGACTTGAATATAAATATATATATAGGTATTATAAATAAGTTTTTCAACTTTATATCATTTCGATAGGAAATTATACTCTCTTTTTATTATTTTTAGGGTACAATTTCGTTTTTTTCATTTTTTCTCGACAAAGTCGATAGCCTATGTACTAAAGGTTAAATTCCGCATCTTACCCATTTTCTATCGCTGATATGGCAGGCATGTTCGAAATAGCAGTGTAGTTGCTGCCATGTGTAATGCGTACAGTAAAATATGCCTTAAGCGCGGGTTCGTCAAAGCACGGCAACACTTTACGTGCATGATTTGGCTCCATAAAAGTATATCCACCATAACTAAGGAATATATATATATATATATATATATATGAATGTTAATGATAAAAATGTGTCGCAATACTTCTTATAAGTCTGTAATCTTCAAGTAAAAATATTCCAAACTAAGAAAGTCTTTTATATTCTACATACATTTTTTTATTTTTCTCGTCCACATAGGTCATACTGAAAAATCCTACTCTCTTGGAGTTGATAATGTCAGTATAATGCAACTCAAGACGAAAACGATGATTTTGTGTAAAAGTAAATGGCTTGCTATTCATTGCAGTAATTATAAGTAAATCATCAATGATTCGTGATTTGACATTTTTAATGTTCTGTTTAGTTGTTAAGTCTTGTAAGGAGATCTTTTGAAGTTCAAGATCCTTTGCATGCAACACCAATTCTGTAGTATTTTCTTTCACCAATAGCTCTACTGTCACGTTTCCTGTAAAATTGCGATCTTCCTGATGTATCCACGTTGTTATGTGGAGATCATACGTTAAAGGGTATGTTGTGTTTGGCAAGCGCCATGGACGTCCTTCACGTTCATCACCGTATTTTTGTGTCAAAGATGACAACTCGCCATTCAATTCAAATTTCTTAGGGAACTCGCCCATGTTTGAAATGAAAAAAGGATCACAATTGTCAGGTGTGTAAAAGATCTTTTAAAAACCACATTTTTTTTTTGCACAAGAAACTTTTTATAAGGTACTAATTTCAAATCCGATGTATTTATAGTGTTTTGTTTTTTTGTCTGCGAATGGTAAACAAAATTATCACATCTGCTAAGAACTATATATCATATACATTACACTTATTTTTATGGCTTAAAGAATTTGTTAATTAATAGTAGCAAATTAGTTATCTCAACTTATTTCCCACCAAGTAGATAAAAAATAATTAATATTTAAAAATTATTTCACAAAAGTTAATTAAACATTTCTTGAAGCTTAACTCAAAGGAAGAAAATTATTATTTTTGCACAGTCATGAAATGTATTCAATGATTTATCACAAAAAAGTTTAATTAATAAAAAATACCATTGGTTAATCTGTTATGTTTTTCCTTGAAAACACCCGTTGTTAATTGAGCAAAGTGTGTTGGCATCTTCATCTTCAAAAAAAAAAATAAGCAAATAATGCCACCACTCCAAAAACCACATCTAACAAACACAACTCAGGGATGAGTTGACTCCTGTTTGGCTACGTGTGGGTTTTCCCAGACCAAATATGGCAATTTTTTGGGTGGCAGAAAACGCGGAAGTGTGGAAACATTCGCTAGAACAGTTAATACTTCAATCAGGGAAATGTTGAAGAGAATTGAAGGTGTTCGGTTCTGATCGTGCACGTACGTAAACGAATAATTTTAGGGCTTAATGTAAAACTATGTTCTACTGTAGAAAAAGTTCAGTTATTCAGCTTTGTGCAGACTTTCGGCAACAACACCAATATTCTCGACTAAGTACAGTGGACGAAGATAGCTTGTGGTATCAACATTATCCACAATCTTGCATACGAGTACAGCAGACGCAGTTAGACCATTCCTTTGACAGAGATCTTTTTCAAATGTCGCTATTCATTTGCAAATCGCTTTAATACAGTTTTCCTGTATAATTCATATACATAAAGTAGTAAATTTGATGCATTTGTAAAATTTAACACAAATATTTTGCACATACATATTATTTAATACATAATTCGTATTTTACAGTGCAATTTAATTAAGGTAGAATTGTACGGACATACATAGCCTGTCTTTCAACTTACCATATTTTTAACGTTTTGCTTTGATAAGACTCAATGAATATTTTGAATCGCAAGATATTTACAAAATTTAATTACAAAATTTTTAAAACTTAACGATGAGAAGGAAATAAGTATATTACATTTGCAGCGATTTGAGTTATGTCCAAAAACCTAAATAAAAAACTACACAAATTCAAATCCAAATAAATTTTCATTTTGCACAACCAGTCCTTGCTTCCAAATGTTATAAAATATCGTTTTAATGTTTGAACTGTATTAGAATTTAATACAAAATGTATTACAAAATTTTGTAATATATTCAAAAGTATTAAATTTAACCAAAATTGTATTAAAAATCTTTGTAATACTTCGCTTGTATTAAAATTTATTCCAAGATTTCTAACCGTGTATGAATCGATTTGTACATTTTTCTGATTCTATAACTAGTAAGCCTGTTCAGGCATCCTCAATTTTGAACTTGCATTTGTGGCTTATTACATGTGAGCAATGGCTCTGGCATTATTTCATATTATATCGTTTCGACGATACCATTCGGTTAGATATTTTATTTTAAGTAAAAATATGGATAAAGCTTTCTTAAATCTCTTTTATTGTACATAAGCGTTTGGCTTTTCAAAAAAATTATAATTGAAGTTGTTCGTGACATACCAACAATTTTGTTTTACCCATGAAAACCATTTATAAATCAGAATTTGGAAGAGCAAAAACTGGTGGGTCATTAATCTGTGGAATAATCTCCACCTAAAAAAAGTTCAGTTGCTTGAAGTTAAGACAGATTGTTATTCTAGATGCACACAGTTACTGAATAAAAAAATGTAGTCAATTGAAAAAACAGTTGTTTCAAAAAATTAGCATTTCTTACGAGTAATGTATTCTGAAAGTAGTCAAGGATTATTTTTTCAAAATAAATTTTCCACTTTTGGTTAAAATTAATTGTTAGGTTTATTTTCATTGAGATTATAAAATTTGATTTGATTGGCAATACATGATAAAATCAGATCAAAACAGGAGTATTCAATATCAAAGTTAAGGTTTCTCTAAGGGTACGGCCACGTAATGAGCGGCAAGCGGCAGCGTCAGAGCGACAAATCGCAGAGTGGCAAGTGGCCATTTACACAGCGGCAACTCTAGAGCGTTAGTTGTTTTATTTATTGCAAATGGAGTTCAAATTGAAAACAAAATTAAATTCTAGATGTTAGTTAAAAAAATGCCGTTGTCAAGTGATGTTTGTCGTAGCCATTTGCTTGAAAGTCGGCTTCATATTTGGAAATTTATTTTATTTTTAAGAAAAGAAGATTTGGTGTGCATCCAATTAACCGCAACAGATCAACTTATGGTGAATTTCATCCTTTATTTAAGCAACTTCGGGAACATCCTGACCGATTCAGACAATATTTACGCATGTCAATACAAGCGTTTGGCTTGCTGCTTAAAAAAATTGAAAGTAAAATTCAAAAACAAAGGAAAAGGAATAGAATTGATGCAGAACAAAGGGTTGCCTTGACGTTAAGGTAAGTTAAAAGAATACAAAAAAAGTTTATAAGTATATACTGTTCTTTATTTTTTTAATTTTTCCAAAATTATTTTTTGTATTTCCCCACGAATTTCCAATTTTTGCATACATGGCAATAAACTTTTAAAAAATTGCAAATCTGCATTATCTTCTTGTTTGATATTTTCTTTTAATAATTCGAGACGCTCTTTCTCTAAATCAATGAACTGAGTTTCAACATTTGCTTGTGCCCGTTTACGTTTTTTGTTAGAAGTTGAAATTAAGTTGTTGATTGAGGAAGGAGCGTTTGTGACCGGCACCGATGTGTTTGTAAAAGAATCATCGCTAAGAACTTCATTGATTAGCTGTGAAAAGCTGTAGTCTTTGGAAAATTCATTGTTCTTCACCGTCTTTAAATTTCCTTGGGTTGGATCGGGAGCAACAGTATCTTTTATAAAAGACATCATCTCGAAGAACGGCCATTTTATTAATACTGGGGTAGATCCAGCACCTGATGTCATTATTGGAAGTTTTTGTAAGTTTTTCCTGTAGGAATCCTTTAAATTTTATGAAGATTACTCTCAAAGCACACTATCTATAAGAATAAACGTTTTATGCTTATATGGGAGGTGCCACGCCCACAGGTACTATTGGACTAAATGTTTGTAATTAGAAACTTATAGCAAGCTCAATAAATTTCATAACGATTGCGTTGTTAGTTCTCTTAATAAAACGTTTATAAATATTGTGGACTGTGCCACGCCCTTCAACGACACTTTCCAGTTAAGTGGCTAAACTAGTTCTGATGACTGTTGTCAGTGGCATCATTTCTAAAATTTTTGTAAAAATCATGTGTGCCAATTTCGAGATGTATAGACTTAAAATTTTTAATTGTTGTAAAGTGCTGCGCCCAGTTTTATGATTCAGCCCACTTTTATCTCAATTCAAGATTTATATGATATGTGTCTGTTTACCAAATTTCATCAGAATATCTTGCACGGTATACGAGATACGACGGCATAAAGATTAAAATTTAGAACATGTTTACTGATTGCCGCTCTAATTTTCAGATAAAATTAAAACACAATTGAAAGCTCTGCGTTGCCGCTCTACCGCTCTAAAAAAGTGTCGCCCGCTCAGTACGTACGTGGCCACTTCCATAGTGTTTCATATGTCTTAATTTTTTTTGCTGCCGCCCATTACGTGGCCGTACCCTAAGTGTACTTAGCTACAATGGCGTAATATAAACTTTGCTGGCCAAGTGCGCCACGAATACAAAATTAATAACTTTTTTGTTTCGTTATCAAACTCAACTTGAATGCTATAGATGGGCGTTTGGTTTGTTTATCAACTTACTAAAAATTACAATTTGTATAGAAATACTGAATAATACATAATTCGGGGGCAACCCAAAGGCTGTGACCCAACGTCAGTTCGCCAACTCTTACTACGCCAGCGCAATTATAAATTTTTAAATAAATTTAAAAATAACATCTATAAAGTGAACTAGACGAGTGAAATAAATTTCATCAGAATAAGATAGATATCCAGAAGAATGAATATACAATATCCAAGAAATTTTCAAAGCAGCACCGTTACCTACATTTAAGTGACATTAATGAACATTTTCTTATGGTTATCATGTCACTTAAGATTTAAATATTTTCTTTTCGGAAATTCATAGATTGATCTTGTTAAAGTACTTATTTTACTTGAGCTCTGAAGTGAAACGAAATACGAAATTTTAATATAATTTTATCGTTGAATAATTTTCGTTGCAATTCGGAGTAACATCCCAAGTCGCTTCACTGGCGTTGATTATTTTCTTGCAAATATATATTCACTCTACTTCTCGAACTGCCAGATTTTTTCATCAATTTTCAGAATAAATTTTCACTCGTAGCAAAACAAACAATAAGTTAAAAATGCAACATGTGTCGCAATCGATATTTTTGATGGAAAGAAACATCTTCGAAAGGCTGGCAAAACAAATTATGCTTGAAATTTTCAGTTTTTACATTTTGATTTTTGTAGGCCATGACATGCTTACGCATCTCATATATTTATTATAGTTTTATACATAAATGCAGATTACAATGTTTTCCTACAAAATGCTAACAGAAGCTGGCTTCAAATTTATAGTTTACTGTTTTTCTGTTTCAACCACTTGTAGACTTTCTGCCATTCTGTTTCGATTCAAATTGCTGATTCCGCTGTAGTTTGTGTTCAAGGCATCTGCGAGTTTACGTAGATTCTCGTTGTCATAATTAACTCTATATAAACCTGTACTGTTTATATTAGCTAAAAGCCAGTCGTCTTTATTAAGTGTGATATTGAGCTCATTAAGATTTAATGTCACTTCTTGAATTGGTGGCATGTAATAAACAGCTTTAGTATTTCCGAAATTTGGTTGTGATGCAGTGGCAAAATTCAAAGGAATCCACCAAAGTTCCGTAACATTGCTGATTGATGATCTTTGCTGTATGTGGATTATGTTGCTGTTGCTATAATCCCGTGTGATCGTTACTATTGGTAGTGTCTTTGCATGTAGCCATGGTCTCATTATTTCATGTACGCTATGATTCCAAGTTGCGTGAGATGCCTCAAGCATAGCAGCTTGCAGATGATCGTAAAGATGATCTTCGTTTGCAATGGAAAAGGCTCTAAGGAAATACAAATATATCAGGCAATGGTGAAAATATATACAAACACAAGCGTTTACCGAGCTTTGAGAAAATTTGAGGCTCCCTTGCGAAAATTTGGTTCTCCGAAAGCATGGTCAAACATTTGAATAATGCAGGGTGCTTCACAGAGAGATATTTGGTTATATTTTGATACTTATAAGGAAACATCAGTTTGTGTAGCGCGGTGTCTATAAAAATTTCGGAAATGTTAAATTTTGAACCTCTTCTGCAAAATTTGGGCACATAACAATAAAATTATTTTTCTAGAATGTAATTTTCAGAAACATTTCTGACATTTTTTTAAAATGCTGTATTACACAAATCGACGTTTCCTTGTTAGCCATTATTAAACTACGATATGGTTTAAATACTCATAAGCTGTCACCTTTAGTATACCCCGTGGCTGTCATTGTTTTCCAAATGTCTTTAGGTTCTTCAACGTAATCAGCTACTGACATCTTGCTGTTATAAAGTGAATCTTCAAGACAAGTTGGATTGAAATATTCCATTGTTTCATACTCGGGATTAAGCTAAATTGAAAATTTTTCATAAAATAATTATTTATTCCAATTTTAAGTGCGTTAACTGAAAAAAGTGTTTATCTTAAAATGTGAGAAATTTTTTAATCGAAAATTATTGTTTTTTGAGGTGTGACTTTACTTAAACTGACCTTTAGAGAGAACAACTGAATGTATTTCAACAAGTAAGATGTATTTGAATATGCAATCCAAATTCGGTTCGATATGTTATTTAAACTCTCGCCTCCCCCCCCCCCCCCCCAAGCTTATGGTGAAATGATGCTACTGGCTATAGTGGAACAAATTTCAGTGCTTTCGCTACTCGATGGCGGGTGTATCAGCTGTTTTCACTAGTTTAGTGCAAGATTGAGTTTTACACACGTTTTAATTGATAAAAACTCTAAGTTATCGAGTTCGTGGAAGGGCATTTTACCTAAATTACCCTTAACAATATTTCGATACAACTCGCAGTTGATTGTACAGTGATCATCAGCAAAAGTTACTTGGGAATTCAGGCCCGTACGCAAGGGGGAGTTTTGGGGGTTCAAACCCCTCCCCCCCATTGGGAATTTTCGCACATAGGTTTTTATTGGCATTTGAATGAAAAATCAAGAAGACACAACAAATTTTTCAATCAAAAATCAGCTTCAATGAAAATTCATGCACAAATCTATTCGCGCCATATATTTAAATTTTGCATGATAGTTCACGATATGGATAAATGAAGTTCAAATTTGGCGTCAACGCATCGCCGGGAAAGACATCAAAAATGCTTCGTGTTATGGCAACTTTACTTGTGACAACAGCAACAAATGCACGCTTTTTTTCAGTGCTACGTCGTCTAAAGACATACCTCAGATCAACTATGTCCGAAGATCGGCTGAACGGCTTAGCCTCGCTAAATATACATCGCGATATCGAAATCAATGCGGATAGAGTTTTGGACGAGTTTTTCCAAGTACCTCGCAGACTTAGCTACTTACGTAATAATAACTAAATATCGAATCATAACATAAGCACATTTACTTATGTTTGCATTTAATTATAATTAAATGTCTTTTAGACCGGGTCGAAACTTAGATTCATCCAGACACCGACTCAAAAGTTAGAAGGACCTTTAAAAACGATATCTGCGTCATTTGAAGGTCCTTTTTGGCTAAGAAAACGTGTTTTTTGCTCATAACTTTTATTCCTTCACAGAATGGATACCCGAATTTAGTCGAAAAATAAAGATTGAGTTCTTGCAAAAAATTTGACGCTAAAAAGTTTTAAATTATTTTTCTATTATAGATAATATTCAGTTCAGAATTTTGAGACTTTTTCACATTTTTCATATGAAAAAATCGAATTTTGGGTCTAAATATTATCTATAACAAAAGAAAAATTTAAAATTTTTTAACGTCAAATTTTTTGCAATAGCGCATTTTTATTTTTCAAGCAAATTCCATTCTGTGAAGAAACAAAAGTTATAAGCAAAAAATACTTACGTTTTTTAGCCAAAAAGAACCTTCAGGTCAAAAGTGATCCATTGGTTTTTCTCGAAACGAAATCCAAATGACGCAGATAACGTTTTTAAAGGTCCTTCTTACTTTTGAGTCGGTGTCTAGCTGACTTTGTTTTGCTTCATACAAATCGACCCAGTCTAATGTCTATATTAAAAGTAAATCTTTTTAGACGTTTTTTATGAACATAATCTAACATGAAATGTCCGAGTTAAAAAACCCCCCCCCCCCCCCCATTGATGATTCCTGCGCACGGGCCTGTAGGAATTAATTCAACCAGAATTGGTGATGAAAAATATTCAATTCCATCAGGACAATTGTAATAATTGTTGCTACAAACTGGCTTCCCGTTAATTTTATTTTTATACCCTACACCGAGGGTATATTCGCTATGTCTCTCCGTTTGTAACACCTCGAAGGGGGCGTGGCAGGTATGGAAAAGTATATATATTCTTGATCAGCGTCACCACCTGAGTCGATTTAGCGATGTCTGTCTGTCTGTCTGTCTGTCTGTCTGTCTGTCTGTCTGTCTGTCTGTCTGTCTGTCTGTCTGTCTGTCTGTCTGTCTGTCTGTCTGTCTGTCTGTCTGTCTGTCTGTCTGTCTGTCTGTCTGTCTGTCTGTCTGTCTGTCTGTCTGTCTGTCTGTCTGTCTGTCTGTCTGTCTGTCTGTCTGTCTGTCTGTCTGTCTGTCTGTCTGTCTGTCTGTCTGTCTGTCTGTCTGTCTGTCTGTCTGTCTGTCTGTCTGTCTGTCTGTCTGTCTGTCTGTCTGTCTGTCTGTCTGTCTGTCTGTCTGTCTGTCTGTCTGTCTGTCTGTCTGTCTGTCTGTCTGTCTGTCTGTCTGTCTGTCTGTCTGTCTGTCTATCTGTCTGTCTGTCTGTCTGTCTGTCTGTCTGTCTGTCTGTCTGTCTGTCTGTCTGTCTGTCTGTCTGTCTGTCTGTCTGTCTGTCTGTCTGTCTGTCTGTCTGTCTGTCTGTCTGTCTGTCTGTCTGTCTGTCTGTCTGTCTGTCTGTCTGTCTGTCTGTCTGTCTGTCTGTCTGTCTGTCTGTCTGTCTGTCTGTCTGTCTGTCTGTCTGTCTGTCTGTCTGTCTGTCTGTCTGTCTGTCTGTCTGTCTGTCTGTCTGTCTGTCTGTCTGTCTGTCTGTCTGTCTGTCTGTCTGTCTGTCTGTCTGTCTGTCTGTCTGTCTGTCTGTCTGTCTGTCTGTCTGTCTGTCTGTCTGTCTGTCTGTCTGTCTGTCTGTCTGTCTGTCTGTCTGTCTGTCTGTCTGTCTGTCTGTCTGTCTGTCTGTCTGTCTGTCTGTCTGTCTGTCTGTCTGTCTGTCTGTCTGTCTGTCTGTCTGTCTGTCTGTCTGTCTGTCTGTCTGTCTGTCTGTCTGTCTGTCTGTCTGTCTGTCTGTCTGTCTGTCTGTCTGTCTGTCTGTCTGTCTGTCTGTCTGTCTGTCTGCAGCGATTTTGATGAAACTTGGTGATTTGGTGCACATATGAACCAAATTAGGATTAGGCTGGGCTTCAAGTTTCACAGTCCTATATTTTATCATTTAAACTACCATATCTTGAAAGCCGTTCAAGATATGCCGATGAAATTTGGTAAACGGATACATATCAACTGTTAAAAATTTTGATTCCGTATATCTCAGAATTGACATAAACCATTTCCATAAAAATTTTGTAGATAATGCCACTGAAAGCAGTCAGGTCAGCCACTTTACTGAAAAAACTCGTTAAAGGGCGTGGCAACGCCCACAATATTTACAAACGTTATATTAAGAGAACCACCAACGTAATCGTTATGAAATTTAGTGAGGTAGATATGCTTGCTATATGGTCTCTTATAACAAAAATTTGGTCCAATTGTACCTGTGGGCGTGGCACCTCCCATATAAGCAAAAAACGTTTATTGTTATAGATAGTGTGCTATGAGAGTAATCTTCATAAAATTTGGTCTATAGATGTCAGTCACTATAAGCTTTAAAAATAAATGAATATTGACAGGATTGCATCAGTGGGCGTGGCACCTCCCATAGAAACATAAATTTGTAAGCGCTGTTTTAAGTGAACTATTGCAGCAATTGCTTTGAAATTTAATGTAAGTGGTTCAATTGCCATTGAGTATATCTGAATCAAAAGTGGCTGAACTCCAGTTGGCGTGGCACCTCCCATACAAATAAAATACGGTAAGTGGCATATTTATCGAAATACGCGAGCATTCATACCACCATACCAATCGTATCAGAGGGTTTGTCACCGCCCAAAATTTTAAATTTAACTACAGCATATATCGCAAACTATACAAGCTATTGTGATGAAATTTAATATGAGGATGTCGATCACAAATATAATTTGTTGAACCAAAAGTGGGCGGAATTGGAGAAGTGGGCGTATTATATTTCAAATTTTTCATTTTTATTCGATCTTTTCAACATTTTCCATATTCTTTCGACTTTTTCAACCTCTTTCAACTTTCCGCATAACTTTCTTTATTTTTTTCGACTTTTTCATCAATTTTGAATAGTTTCAAATTTTTTTAACCACTTCTAACTTTTTTCAACATTTTGCATCTATTTTCGACTTTTCAACCTCTGTCAACCTTTCACATTTTTTTCGACTTATTCAACCTCTTCAACGCCTTTTTAACATTTATTTAAAAGGTACTTTCAACGCAGAGTAGGGTATGCGAGTTTCGGCCTGGTCGAAGATAACACCTTATCTTGTTAAGATTTGACTCCTTGCGACTATTACCCATTAAAATGGCTTGGTGTAAAAAGACTTACGTCGAATGAGGAGGTCGTCAGTGGATGTCTTTTTTCAGAATCTCAACAAACCGTTTAATAGAAAAGGTATCAACAATTTGAGAAACATTAGACGACGTTTCATTCTCACAAAAACTTTATCAGCTCCCATATAGGATTTGGGAAATATAAAAATTGAATGGCACTTTGATCTGAGAAGACATCGAGTAAATCAAAATGCTCAGCACAGAAGCTGGACCAAATAAAATGAGCCATTTTGTTTTAGAATATTGCAATGAAATTAAATTAGTTCTAAAGGTTCTGTTTCATATTTAAAGGTATACACAAACCTTCCTTGTTACTCAAATTATGTATCTACACATTACCATTTCCATTACAACGTATCCATAGTATGTCGCAAATCCCTCATTCAGCCATACAGAGTTCCACCATTCAGGAGATACCAAATTTCCAAACCACTGATGTACAATTTCGTGATTTTGTGTGTAAATCGGGTTTGACCAATTGTCAGGAGGAAAACTATAATCTGGATAAGTAATCAGACCCCAATTTTCCATAGCGGCCCCAAACTCAGATACGATAATATGATCCAGTTTTGGCAACACATAAGGCACATCCATGTACCGAGCAAATGTTTCTAGAACTTTTATGGCGTGTGATAACGCCAAAGTACCTTTGTTTTCAGAATTTGGCGGTAAGAAAACACGTTGTAATATGCCATTTTCTTTCTGTTCTGTGAATTTATAGTTTGAAATAGCGAACGCTAATAGATAGGTACTCATCAGTAGCGTTTCCATGAAACTCGTTGTAGTCATTTTATTTGTGCTGTAATAAGAAAATGCAAATATTGAGATTTGATTTAATAAAATATACTGGAGGTTAAATTCCGTATCTTACCCATTTTCTACCGATGATATGGCAGGCATGTTCGAAATTGCTGTGTAGTTGCTGCCATGTGTAATACGTACAGTAAAATTTGCCTTAAGCGCAGGCTCATCATAGCACGGCAGCACTCTACGTGCAAAATATGGCTCCATAAAAGTATATCCACCATAACTAAGAAAAAGATATAAAAGTGATATGAAAGATTCTCAATACTAAGTACTCCTAAGTCTGTAATATACAAGTAGAGATATTCCATACTATTTATAAGTAGGTATTTTACATTATACACACATTGTTTCATTTTGCTCGTCCACATAGGTCATAATGGTAAATCCTACTCTCTCGGAGTTGATAATGCCAGTATAATGCAATTCAAGACGAAAACGATGATTTTCTTTAAAAGTAAATGGCTCGTTATTCATTGCATTTATTATAAGTAAATCATCAATGATTCGTGTTTTGACGTTTTCAATGTTTTGCTTAGTTGTTAAGTCGTGTAAGGAGATCTTTTCAAGTTTGAGATTCCTTGCATGCAATACCAATTCTGTAGTATTTTCCTTCACAAATAGTTCTATTGTTACGTTTCCTGTAAAGTTGCGATTTTCCTGATGTATCCACGTTGTTATGTGGAAATCATACGTTAAAGGGTATGTTGTATTCGGCAAGCGCCATGAGCGTCCTTCACGTTCATTGTCGGATTTGTGTCTCAAAAATGATAAGCCTCCATTCAATTCAAATTTCTTAGGGAATTTTGCCCAGGCTTGATATGAAAAAAGAATCACAATTATCAGGTACGTAAACAATCTTTTTAAAAACCACATGTCGTTTTCACACCACAAACCTTTTATGAGTTACTAATTTCAAATTCGATGTATTTATACTATAAATTTTATAGTGCTTTTTTTGCTGGCGAGATTATTACATCGGTTAAAAACAATATACCATCTATTGCATTTTAATGTTTTGCTGGAAAAATTTGTAAATTAATTGTTATTTGAACTTATTTTCCACAAAATAGATAAGAAATAATTAATTTTTTAAAAACAATTCCACAAAAATTAATGAAACACTCTTCAAAACTTAACTCAAAGATTGAAAATTATTATATTTGTACAGGCTTGAAATGTACTCAATGATTTACTTACAAAAACTTTAATTAATACAAACTGCTATCTGTTGCTTTCTTATTTTTTTTTAAAACACTCTCTACTTAATTCACCTTCCGTACTTTCAAACAAGGACTAAACTGCATTTGTTTGATAAAAAAATATTTTAGCTTATGCAAGATACAGACGATACAATCTGTTGTACAACGAATCTTTTTTGTGCAACGCATTGTATTGTTTTTGCATAGTTGTACAACCAAATTTTATGTTGGTTCACCGGTTGGCTGAAAATCAAAATGATTTGATTTTTGTGGGCGAAGTTAGCGGTTGTACAACGAGTTGCAACATTTGTAGCGAAGTTGATGCAATAGCAAATAGTTAGTTGCCGTTTATTATTCGCGAATGATAAGTGAATGAGTGACTACCAAACTATAGTAACTGACAACGATGAATGGAAAGTTTTCCGTTAGAAAATTCTTCTTTTTCCAAACACTCCCTTTTAGTCCATAATGTTTTCTTCTTATTGTTTTGTTTTTTTTTTGTATCTTTTTCTTCCCATCATATTACTAAATTTTATATTATTAAACTGGTTTTCGCCATACTAAGCGAGCATATCTTAAGATTCGACATGTATGAAAAGTAGTGCAAATGAGATTTCGTTAAGCACACAAAAATCTTTCGAACTTAACTGAAGTTTGATCTCTGGGTAAAAAAGCTTTGGTTACTAATGAAAAATAATTCATGTGGCTGCTGTTGCCAGTTTGGCAGAAGTCCATTCCAATGTTTAGTACATTTTGTATGGTTTGTGGGCCTATTTGAGGAAAGCTTGATCAATGATCACATCTTTGCTGCGACAAAAAACGACTCCACTTCAAAAACCACATCAAACAATCACAACCTAGGGATGAGTTGTCCCCTATATGACTATGAGTGGGTTTTCCGAGACAAAAATTAGCAGTTTTTTGGGTGGCAGAAAACGCGAGAGTATGGAAACGTTCGCTAAAACAGCAAATAAAAAATTTGAACCCCAGACACTTTTTTTGAATAAGGTTTTCCATTTTAATCAATTAAATACTGCTAAGACTAGTCTTTAAATATATGGAATTATACAAATTCAGAATAAATTTGGGAAAGATGTTGATAGCTTTTGGGTATTATAAAATGTTGCCTGATTTTTGAATGTGTGGGTGGATTCCGTGCTGCATTAGTAATGCAGGATAGTAACAACAATTCTTACTTGAAAGATAATAACAATTACAATGAGAGAGAGAGTAGTATACATTTGCTCAATGCTCAAAAAAATTGCAAAAATAGGAAAACTTTCGATGCTTGTATTTTAGCTCTTGGTTAACCGACCTCGAACCCTAGTTATCGGGCACTCTGCTCGATTAGTACTTAAATTTGATATATCATCATCATTATTGCTGTAGCTATTCCCGTTCACTAAGTTAAATGTCTAGAGAAAAAAGTCTCGCTTTTTGCGTTTCAGCATACACAGCTGGAGTGGTATCCACTAAGGTGGTAGTTGATAGTTGAAGTTTGATATCCCTAGCATGCAATACCAATTCTATAGTATTTTATTTCTGTGGAGATCATACTTTAAAGGGGATGTTGTATTCGTCAAGCGCCATGGGCGTTCTTCACAGTATTTGTAACGACATTTGTCTCAATGATGACAACTCTCCATTTAATTTAAATGTCTTTAGAAATTTGTCTCTTACTTGTAATGAAAAAAAAGATCAAAATTATAGTGCACGTAAGCAATCTTTAAAAAAAAACACATTTCGTTTTCAAAGCAGAAACTTTTTTTATGGTACTTATTTTAAATTGAAAATGTTAAAAACTATATATGATGTATTCTATTATTTTTCTTGAAAATTTCTTATTCTTTAGTTATCTAACCTTTATTTCCGCCAAGCAGATAAAAATAATTAATTTTTAAAAACAATCACATAAACCACCTCATTATAATTACAAAAGTTAATTAAGCAGTTTTCAAAATTTTACTCAAATAATGAAAATTATTATTTTGTTCGGATATTACCAAATTGGGCAATACTTATTAGACACGTTTTGCTAATGATACTTGTATTTATAAGAACAGAGTTGAAAGCAACTTGCCACCAAGAAGCATTTTCTTTAGCAATGTTGAAATCAAATGGACCTCTGAACATACATCAGTACTTGGGAATGATTCTTGACAAAACTTTAAGCCTTAAACAATATATTGATGGGAGAATTGAAAATAGTCGTTATATTAAAAATTTGAAAAATAAATTAATGATCTATAAAATGCCTTTCGAACAGGTTCTAACGTACGTTTCACCAGTTTTGGCTAGCGCTGCTCTATCTCATAATAAGAACTTGCAAGTTATGCAAAACAAAGTCTTAAAAGCTATTAATCTCCGTAAACACTTTTCTACAAGAAGACTCTATCACTTTATAAACAGTAATGCAATACATATTTACACACATTGCAAACAATAAAGAAGATTTCTCCGTCGCTTTGTTTATTCTGAAAATATTTGATAAGAAAGCTTAATTTTTCTTATGCTAAAACTTAAGATTAATTAAAATTTCCAGATGGGTAAAAATGTATGGATAGTTCTTAAAAATTTCGATTGACAAGCTTTTTTTGCAAGCAATGCACATTTTTCTGTTTCTGCCTCTTTTTAAATCATTTTACCAAGACAAATCGTGTTGAAAACCATATTTTGTCTGTTGATTGAATTTTTACATTGGTGAATTTTTGACAGCACAAAATTTTGACATTTTATTTTGAAAGTATAAGTAAGTAAATAAAGTTTGTCGATCACAATTTCATTAATAATTTTAGAGTTAAAGAAAAATATTTCTGCATATCCTAGACATATGCCGGGAAATCCTTCATTGATGTATTTAAGTGATGTTCCAATTGATATCACATCACCGAATGTTGTTGAACTCATCAGTTTAGGAATTGACTGTTAATGCTGTTGACAATGTGAAGCTTCTTGTAAGACAAGTTATCCACTGCCTCCTGCTGTCGAAGATAGAATTTGCTTCGATAGCTATGAGTCCCATATATAGGAAAAGACTTGCCAAGTGTACTAAGTTAAAATTTTTTATGCTCCAATCCTGTTCAAATTTTGGTAAATTCTTGAATTCTTGTTCAAAATTCATTTAAAAAAAACGTCGCTATCTTCACAGAACTCTAAGTTTTTCTAATTCGCATAAATGTGAACTATATAACACATCAATAGCACCGAAGATAAAATCATATTACTAAAATGTTCACCGGCTCCATGACTGTAAGATATGCAGATCCTCTTACCATATACGTTAGCTCGATGCAGATTCTAAGGATTTTATTTAAATGCAATGCGCGATTTTTATGGTAAATAAACTTTCAATATATTTTATTTGCTTTAAGAATTTTCGAATTTTTATCAAAATCATTTTTAACAGGGATAAAATTCTTCCTTAAAATTAAACCTCCTGCTTTAGCCATGCGTGCACTTCTTTTTGCTCCCGCTGCCAGGATGGATCATTTTCAAATGAGTAAATTTTTCCCAAACTTTTTTCATTCGGCATTATTCCACTGAAATCCTCTGTCATATTACAATGCTTGAGTTGCTCTATACACAATTTGGTCAGTTCCATATACTAAAATTACAAGAAAATTAAATCAATATTATCCAAAACTCATCAAACATTTACCTGTAATTGAAATGGTCCTCTGATATATATCGCATTTGAAGCGATATTCGAACATAAGCTATGGGTTGCATTAATTGAACATTTTAACATTGGTATGTGCTCCTTCAAAAAAGCATAGCTAGCGTTCCATTTTGCAGTAACTGCACTTTTCAACAAGTTAGCCCAAAATATAAACACTTTCTCTTGCAACTTTTCGTTAGCAAGTATATGTAGTGATGCTTGCAACAATATCTCATATTGCTGTAGATTGTTGGTGCAACTCAAGTTTTGCCAGTATGCTGCATTCGGTGCGGTATTTATGAGAAATCGCAGCGATTCTTCAAATTCTGCATTGTTGAAAGTTGTGGCGGCATAGCAAATATCTCTATCTTTTAATTTAATAACACTGCTTAAAATGGTGTCTTTGAATGCGAAATAATTGTCCTTGCTTTTCTGTAGACATTCGTACAAATTCATGTCACAGGCAATTGCTGTGAGTGCATTCATCATATGGCTTTCACTAAAACTGAAATTTTCAGCCGGCTTATTGTAATATCTCAGATATTGCTTTCCAACATAATAACGCATGAATTTCTTATACAATTCATTGGAACTTGTGCAAGACATTATTAATGTGAGTCTTCCTAACACTCCACGATTAGCACCCCAAACAACTGGTTCATTTTCATGTGGTAAATATTTAAGCAACTCAAGAACCGACACCAAATTCAGCTCTTTAGCTTCCCACATATCTAACATACTACGTAAAACTAAGACGCGATTAAATTTATTGATAACACTAGAATTCGATCGTAAAGATTTTGTAACTCTACGCATGTTTTCGGCGTCATAAAAGACTTTATAAAGGCCAGTACCTTGAATGTTTACCAATAGCCAGTCATCTTGTGCCAAAGTAATGTTGATTGCGGACAAATTGAGCCTCACCTTCGAAAGTGGTGGCATATAGTAAACAGCTGCGGTGCTTTCAAAATGCGGTTGCGTTTCTGTGGCGAAATTCAGAGGAATCCACAAATACTCGGTTAGATTGTCTGTTACAGAACTTTGCTCAATGGTAATAATGCTGTTGTTATAATCACGAATTATGGTCAGTTTTGGTAATGATTTCACACGAAACCATGGTTTCATTATGTCACTTGCACTATAATTCCATGCTTGTTGTGTAGAATTTAGCAATACGGCTTGAAACTGATCAAAGAGTTGATCTTCGTTGGCATTTGAATAGGCGCTGAGAAAGAAAAACAAATATTTTCTTAACAACATATAGACTCATTTGAAATTTGCCAACTTACTTTGCTTTGAGGTAATTCGAGACACCTTTACGAAAAGCTTGCGAGCCAAATGCGGTATCAAACATATGTAAAATACAAGGTGCTACAACAAAAGAAGGGAAGTAGAAATTAAGCGCAAGCAGATTTTGAAGTTTGCATGAACTTAATCTAAGGTTAGTTGTTGCTCACGCAGAAACTAAATTCTTAAACACAAATTGTCGTAGCACAATTATTCTCTCTAAAAATGTAGTTTTATATTTTTGTCTATCTCTCTTTTTCTTTACCACGCCATATTAATGCCAGAGCGATCTCTGAGCCAACCATTAGCAAGTTGACACACAGCCTCCCCGCGGCTCCATCTGGGTAGCTATCTCCACATCCGCTGAGATAGTGAGCGAATGTGTGCAGCATGTCCTCCCTGGAAGTAAAATGGGTTGTGCGCAGGGTTTGGTACCCGCCACGTAAAAAAAACACTCCAATGAAGACTAAAAAAGCCTCGGATAATGAACCCCTCATTGTTGACGACCACTGCAAACGAAAAAAGGACTATGATTTAAGAATATGCACCTGGAATATCCGGACCCTCAATAGGGAAGGTGCCTCTATCGAATTGGCGGATGCCCTCGGAAAAATTAAGGCTGACATCACCGCCATCCAGGAAATAAGATGGATAGGACAAGGTTGCTCTGAACAAGCAAGTTGCGATATCTACTACAGCTGCCATGCGGAGAGGCGCGAATTGGGATGCGGATTCGTAGTAAGCAAGAGACTTCGCCACCATATCTTCAGGTTCACACCTGTGAGCGAAAGGTTGGCTACGATCCGCGTCAAGGCTCGATTTTTCAACATCAGCTTGATTTGCGCGCACGCCCCGACGGAGGAAAAGGACGATGCTGTCAAAGATGCCTTCTATGCGAGACTCGAGGAAGTATACGACCGCTGCCCGGCCCATGACGTTAAAATTGTACTCGGGGATTTCAACGGAAAGGTCGGAAGAGAAGGTATATTCGGCCCCACTGTCGGTCAGTTCAGCCTTCACGAGACCACCTCAAACAACGGTCTACGGCTGATCGACTTCGCCGCGGCGCGAAACATGGTAGTAAGTAGCACCAGATTTCAACACCTCGATATCCACAAGGCCACCTGGCTGTCCCCTGATCAGAAAACACGCAACCAAATCGATCATGTTGTGATCGACGGAAGGCATGCTTCCAGCGTGCTAGATGTTCGTACGTTCCGGGGAGTCAATATTGACTCCGATCATTATCTTGTTGCAGCCAAGATACGCATGCGGCTGTGCAATGCAAAGGATGTACGCTCTGGTACGCAACGAAAGCTGGACATCGCTAAGCTGCAATCACATCGGACGACCGAAGCCTATTCCGCTCGCCTCTCAGAACTGCTCCTTCAACCTGACTCTCTACCCGATGATGCCGGTGGACTTTGGGCGCATATATCCCGCTCCATGCGCTCTTCCGCTGAGGAAGTCATTGGTTTCCGACCCCCACTTCCGCGAAATCAATGGTATGACCAGGAGTGTCGCGAAGCTACTGCAGTGAAAAACGCCGCCTACAAAAGAACCATGCAGTCAGCAGCAACGCGAGCCGTGCACGAAAACTACCGGGAAAAAAGAAAGGATGAGAGGCGCCTTTTCAGACGCAAGAAACGAGAGCAGGAAAGGCACGAGCGTGAGAAACTCGAAGTGTTACGGGGCAGGAATGATGCTCGAAAATTTTACCAACAAGTCAAGCGTCTGACCCAAGGTTTCAAGCCCGGAGCATCAACCTGTAAAGATGAACATGGAAATCTGGTTACGGATACGCAGGGTGCACTGAGATTATGGAGGGAACACTTTTCCAAGCTGCTTGCTGGCGATGACTCCACCAACCCCGCCTTTGGAGAAATGAACCCGATGCCACCAATCAACGACGATGGTGTGGACGTACCACCACCTAGCCATGACGCGGTACGAGTTGTGATCCAACGACTTAAGAACAACAAAGCGGCTGGTGCCGATGGCCTGCCTGCTGAATTGTTCAAAACCGGCGGCGATGAGCTGATAGGGTGTATGCATCAACTCATCTGCAAAATATGGCTAGTTGAAAGCATGCCCGACGATTGGAATCTCAGTGTCCTTTGTCCTGTACTGAAGAAAGGTGACCCGACAATCTGCGCTAACTACCGGGGAATCAGTCTTCTTGCCATCTCTTACAAGGTCCTGTCGACTGTACTGTGTGAAAGACTTAAGCCGTTTGCCAACACACTGATTGGGCCTTATCAGTGCGGCTTTAGACCTGGTAAGTCCACCATAGACCAGATCTTCACACTACGTCAAATCCTGGAAAAAACCCACGAAAAACAGATCGATACCCATCATCTCTTTATCGATTTTAAAGCAGCTTTCGATAGCCCGATACGGGATTGCCTGTATGCCACCATGTCTGAGTTCGGTATACCTGCGAAGCTGGTGCGGCTTTGCAGAATGACGTTGAACCACACAGCCAGCTCCGTCAGAGTAGGAAGGGACCTCTCCGAACCATTTGATACCGAACGAGGTTTCAGACAGGGCGATCCATTATCCTGCAACCTCTTCAACTTTGTGATGGAAGGGGTGTTGCGAAGAGCCAGTGTACATCGTAATGGCACTATTTTCTACAAAAGTGTCCAGCTCCTTGCATATGCCGATGATATTGATATCATTGGACGTTGTAAGCGAGATGTTACTGCTGCGTTCTCTGCTATCGAAAAAGAGTCAGCGAAAGTGGGTTTGACGGTGAACGAGGGCAAAACAAAGTATATGCTGTCCACAAACAGGGAGACGCGGCGTATTGGATCCTTTGTTACTGCGAACAACTATACTTTCGAAGTTGTCAAGGAATTCACCTATCTTGGCACCGCCGTGAACACTCAAAACGATGTCAGCCTGGAGATAAAGCGAAGACTAACTCTTGCTAATAGGTGTTACTATGGTCTCAGTAAGCAATTGAGTAGTAGAGACCTCTCTCGCCCGACAAAACTGACACTCTACAAGACGCTCATCTTACCCGTGCTACTTTACGGCGCAGAAGCATGGGTTGTGTCGCAGACTGATGCAGCCACGCTTGGGGTGTTTGAGAAAAAAATTCTTCGCAAAATCTTCGGTCCTGTTCACGTCGGCGACGACTACCGTATTCGAATGAACCACGAACTGTACGAGCTCTACGCTGACATTGACATAGTCAAGCGCATCACTATACAACGTCTGCGCTGGCTGGGACATGTTGTGCGTATGGACGAAGAAGCTCCGGCGAAAAAGGTGTTTGATGCGGAAGCCGCTGGGCGACGACGAAGAGGAAGACCATGCCTCCGATGGAAAGACCAAGCCGAGGAAACCCTATCCACGCTTGGTGTGAATGATTGGAGAAGGCGCGCGCAAAGTAGAGGCGCCTGGAGAGAGCTTTTGAGGTCGGCCGTAACCCGGTAACGGGTTGTTATGGCCACCCAAGTAAGTAAGCCATATTAATAGAGCTCGTTTCGTCTGCAACGCTATTCTCACCTTATCGCTTTAGCTTTCTATCTTTTTATATTTCAAGTTCTCTATCTTTATTGTCTCTTTTCTATGACAGGTGCAAAGCGCACATGCTTAGACAAGTGCAACTATAGGTTGTTTGGGCATTGTTTATATTACGTAGTTTTCTATCTCAAAAATGTTGTCCAGTCTAATTCATCAATTGTAGTCGCACCAATTTTCATTACATTTTTTTGAAAACCTTTTATGATATAATAAGAAATTGAATTGGTTTCCTATATGGGATGTGCCACACCTATATGTCAAAAACTGCTCAATATGCACAAATCCAAACGAAGATTTTATTATATTCTCATAGAAAACGTGGAACACCATGGAAACATCATATTATACCACTTAAAAGCTCGTTTTAAAGAGAAAGAACGGTACTAAATGATGTTATTATTAAAAATAATCTGAAAGCAGTAGTAATTTTTTAGTTTGAGAAAAAAATTCTCCTGACCTCAAATGTCTTTAAGCGCGCATTAAACTCATGTCATTTCTTTCTTATATTAGTACAAATCTAAAGTAAAATTTTAAGCGAATAAAAAGGTGGGGTTTTTCAGAAAATTAGCTTTGTTTTTTCTCATAAAAAGCGCTATAACTTTGCCAACTTTCAACTGATTTGAAATTTTTTTAAAGATTCTGACAGAGAATAAGAGGTTCTATTAGAATCAAAAGACCAAAACTAAATTATTTTGATTTCGATGTAAATGTCGATTTTTTGAAAAAAATTTCAGCGGTTTTTAATGTTTGACACCAAAATTATAATGGGTATAACTTGGTAAAATAATTTTTTTAATCAAATCGGGGAAATATGGGTCCCTTCATATTCTTTTAAAAACTACATATTTAATCGGCAACCAATTCCGTAATATGAAATAATCTGACTACATGGTTTGAAAAGGATGTGGTCTACAAAGAAATCCCAATTAATTTGCTCCCATTTAATATGCAACTTGTTCAATAGTAAAAAAGAATAGTGAAAAAGAATACATCGGTTGAGGTTTTAATTGTCATATCTCGGAAAGATTTTATATACCCATGTGCCATTGCTTAAAATATCTTTAATATAGCACCCACATTTTTGTAAATAATCTTAAATTTCTCAATTTTGATTTTTTTTTTTGGGAACAACAACATTCACACGGTGTTGTACTATGTACGTTGCATGTACTATGAATGATGTCAAAATTTTGATTATGACATTAGTGTTAATGGAACTATTTTTCATGACACTCATATTTACGAAACCTTTCTTTAAATCCAATGTACCTTCCCCAAATGTACATTTCATAGTCGTTTTAAGCTGCAAAATTCTCTTACGTACCTACGCATGTCTTTTTTTGATGACTTCAAATACAAGTAATTTAGTCAGGGGTTTCTTTTATGGTATAATGAAATTTTGTAATTTCGATTCTTCAAATTGTATTGTGGTCTTACAAATCTTAAAAGGGCACCATCTACTATATACCCACAACTATGGAGAACGGAAACTTAAAATTTTGTGAATGTTTGTACATCGTTTGAATGATGCTAGAAAATGTGATTCGAATGATAGTTTTATGTAAGTACTTCAGACATGTTCAAGGTAACCTCAGGTTCTGGAATTCGAATATTTATTCATTTTCAAGTATATACTGAATCAAAATAAAAAACTTCTTGGTAAAATATGGGACTTTTTTCTTATTTAAATTTTTTTTTTGTTCATTTTCCTCATGTTTACATAAAAAAAGTTGTCGATTCCACTACAAGAATATCGTTTAAAAAAAATTAGACCTCTTTTTAACTTATTTTTCGAAAAAATTATCGGGCGTATTTTTTATGACTTTTTTTGAATTTGGTGAACTTAAAATTGACGAAATAAACGATAAAATTATTTTTATTATTGTTGTAAGCTTCTTACCTTTAACATAAGCGGCATTATTGAATACCAATACTAAGTCTTCGGTTCTTTCTGTGTAATTAACTACTGGTTTGGTAATAGAAAAAACATCTTCATTGCATTTATCCAGAAATAACGCTTCCATTGTATTGAATTGTTTACGGTTTGACTACAAAATTAACAGAAGATATTTCATAAATGTATTGCATTATTGTCAAAAAAAGTTCGACAAACATATCATATATCTCTACAACATAAATTATCATAAGACTTTTACCACAATGCACTCAATATCAGTGAAAGAAAGTTTCCTACAACAAATTCCCTTTTTAAACTTCGAGCAGTGTTTGTATTAGATTTTTTGGCAAGAAATTTCATCACGTAAGGATTTTGAGATATTCTAATCTAAAAGTGCAAAAAACACTGTTTTTTGATATGTTTGAGGTTATGTAGCACCGTGAATCTTTTTTTTTTTTTTCAAAAAATTATGCGTGTTTTCTAAAATATATATATATATTTTTTTTTGCCGAGTTATCGCATTTTGAAATTTTGTGAATATGGGCCACTTTTATCAATTGATTCATCTGATTCACCTCGGAGATGGTCCTCTTATTTCATGTGTCTTATATTGATCTCTACACAACTGTTATTTTATTCATCTATTTTTGGACATTCTACTTATATATGTGGCCCATTTACAATTCAATTTTGCTTCTATGATTCTTATTATTCTCACAAATTTCTTGATTTCTGAGACAATTCAGTGATACTTATGATTCTAGTTTTTCTCTTCATCTCTGTGGTAGTGGTAATTTGTTAATAAGGTATTTGATGGATGCTATTATATGATCGCTTTTCGATTAAAGCTTATTATAAAATCGACTTCGACGTAAGGAAGCCCTTCTTCTGGATGTATTTTTCCATCGTTTAATCGTATTCATATCTCTTGTTCAGGATATTTGCACTATCTTACTTCATCGATTCTTTCTTCTGCTTGTGTCGTATTGTTGCAGAGTATTTAGTTCATTTGGCAATGTTCGCGCCTCTTCAATGATATACGCGGTGACAGCAATGCTCACGGCGAACTGAAGATGGCTAAGCCAGATTATACTTTAAGTAGTGAGTTCACAAAAATAGTAAAAAAGTATCAAGAGATGTTTACAGTAACTTTTTTGTTAGATCAATTGATGCAAATCAACAACTGGGCGTACGCGGGCGGAGCTGCGGGTCCCACTAGTAAATAATGTAATTAGAGCTTTTATAATAACTAGTTTGTGTATATCACTCAAAATTTTGCAATGTATTTAGGGTAAAATTCGAATCCGTAATCAAACTCCTTTTTCTTTTTTGAGGATTCCTCATACCATAGCGCCCGTGAACGCATTTGGAATTGCATACTTGTAAAAACTTTGATTTTTTCATAAAGACTAACCCCCGTATTAAGCGAAACAAGTGAATGACTCATAATGACACACTCACAACAGCAAATCGAAAATTTTAATTAAGGACTAGCTCCGGCTTTTATGATCTTTTGAACTTCTATAACATAGCTTGAAAAAAAAAGTTCAATTCAGGCTTACACTTTAAAGATATAGGCAGATGAAAATCAGTCATTCACTTGTTTTACTTAACATAATACAGAGTTAGATTTAATAACTAGAAAACAGAGATGTTGAGTTATACATATAAAGTATATATTTGAGAATAATTGTTGTTACCATTCCCGTCACAATATAACTGAAGTAGGTTGAAAATGCTTCCTTTAACCAAACGTACTCCCACCAACTGGGTGTCACCAAATTGCCAAACCATTGGTGCATAATTTCATGACCTTGAACATTCATATCATAGAAACGATCTATCACATCACTTTCATTATCTCGTACAAAAATCAATTCTTGATATGTTAGGAGACCCCAATTTTCCATACCAGAATATTTATGCTCTCTTACTGGAATTTGGTCCAGTTTTGGCAAAGGGTAAGGAGGTGCATCAAAGAGAACACACGAAAAGTCACGAATTATATGTATTGCATTGTCAACTGCTGTATAGCCAAAGTCTTTAGATTTGGGTGGTGCAAAAACACGTTGCTCTATTTGATCACTTGTGCGAGAAGTCTTCAGTTCATAATTTGATACACTGAGCGCCAAAAGATAACTACTCATTGGTGGTGTTTCCAAAAAGTTGGTGGTAGTCATTCCATTACTGTACCGAATATGAAAAAAGAAAAATTAGTTTTTTGAAAAAAAAAATTTAAAGAAATGTACTTATGTATGTGTCACTTACATATCTTCCTCTAACTCTGAAGTTGGCATATTTGAAAGTGCTGTGTAATTGTTGCCATGTGTTATGCGTACAGTATATTTGGCTTTAAGTCCAGGCTCATCATAGCAAGGTAGAACTTGCCGTGCATAAATCGGTGACATAACTGTCGATGCTCCATAACTGCAAAAATATATAAGCCAATAACAGAAACTTTTCAACATTTTTTTTAACAACATCAAACATTTTCGGGATACGATCTTCTTCAAATTCTGCATGAGTATACCTTAGAATAAGACTTAGAGATAAGATAAGATAATATCAGACTTACAAAATAAGTCCTTTTTCATGTTGTTAATTTTTTTGATATTTAAATTATTAATGAGTTAGGTACCTTGTGTTGCAATTTCAGCCAGGGACCACAAAGCCTTTTATTTTTGAAATTAACCACAGCAATTTTTTACGTTACAACGAGTATGTTAGTACATACTGGAGAAAATTTTGAAAAAAAAAAAATAAATAAAAATCCAAACATATTTTTTGTTTTGAATGCATAATTAAGATAATATATAAAATGTTTTTGGATTTAAAAATTTTCGGAAACCTTCTATTTTTTCCTTAGTGATAGAAACAGTTTTGGTCAAAGTTTCTTCTTGCATCACTTCTTTTTTCCTAAACTGTCAATTTTTAGTAAAAATCGCACTGAGTAAATAGTCCTTAAAATTAGTCAAAATATTCAGAAAAATATTTTTTTATTTTATTCTAACAACTTTTTTTCTATGATTATTATTTATTATTATAAACTTGTGTTTTTAATTAAAACTGTACTCTTAGCCCATTTGTACACCACAAGCTTAACTTCAACTTCTTCGAAACACTCACATTGTTTTACCATTTTCATCCTCATATGTCATCAAGTGAAAGCCATATGAAGTAGATTTTATAACGCCCTTATATAAAATTTCAAGCCGCAATTGATGATTTTGCACAAAAATTGTGGCAGCTTCAAGTGGATTTGTTATATATTCGCCACTATCATTCTGTATGACAAGTAAGTCATCAATAATTCGTGATTTCAAATTTACTATTTCTAGTCCCGAAGTTAAGTCTCGAATATGTATCTTTTGAATCTGCAGATTTCTTGCATGTAATACTATTTCCGAAGTATTATCTCTTACCATCAGTTCGATAGTAACATTTCCCGTGTAATTAAAAATTTCCTGATGTACCCGAGTTGTTATATGAAGATGATACTTCAAGGGATATGTTGCGTTTGGTAGACGCCAAGGACGTCCTTCACGTTCATCGTCGTCACTCAGTGATGTTTCTGATTTAATCATAGCGTTTAATGTCTCCGCTCGAATAACAAAAAGGACAATAAGTAATATGCACTTCTGGAAACAATTTAACAGACACATTCTGAACTAATACGAGGCACTACTTGAGATATACTGATCTAATTTGCGTAGTCCATTTGCCAGGTAAGCGATTTTGAAAGTTATTTCAAATTAAACTGAAAACATATACATCATTTTTAAATACTTTTTGCCAGCGGAGAAAAGGGTCTCATTATTTTTTACAATTTAAATTTGATTTATTTTGCACTTTTCAATTTAATTTAAGTGTTAAATTTAATTTTGAATTTAGCGTTACAAGCTAAATAATTACTCAATACTAAATTAAAGTTTTTAGTATTTTTTATTTTAATTAAGTGCATACAAATATGTATATCAAAAAATTAGATGAAAGCAGTCACTCATGAAGTGATATATATGTAAACTTAATGATTTGTATAGTTAGTATTAAAAAAGTCCTAAAATGTTTCAGAAGTCAAGAAATGTTAAAAATAATGTTGAATCATATTGAAAAAATGAAAAATTTTGGTTAAAACGAAAAGTTCTTATGAACTATAAACTTTAGATATTGGCTATGAGATTACAACAAAATAGTTTTATAAACGTGTTGAAAAGTCGAAAAAAAATTAATACTATTGAAAAAATGTTGAGGAAACTAAATAGTGTTGGAAAATTTTGAAATAGTCAAAAAATTTTCATATAGTTGAAATATATTTAAATGTTGAAAACTTAAGAAAATGTTGAAAATGTTAAATGAGTCGAAAAATGTTGATGAAAAATAATGAAAATGTCCTGAATATGTTGAAAGGATTGAAAAAATCGATAAATTTTTTGGAAAATTTGAGAAATGTTGGAAAATTGAAGTATGTTTAACAAATAGAGTAAGTAACCCACGGAAATGTCGGTAAATGTTAAGAAAAATTTAAAGATTTTAAAAAATTTGTAAACTCTTTACTATTTGAGAAATTTTAAAAATGCGGGACATTTCGAAGAAGCCGACAGATGTTAACAAAGTCGAAAAAATTGAAAGAGTTACACGTGAGCATAAGCTCTTTTCGTCAGCCTCCAGCAAATATGTTTTCACATCAAAAATAATTAATTTTTCCACAAAAAAATATATATATTAGATAAATTATCTCCATATCGTCATTTGATAAGTAAAGCTCAGTAAAAGTCTAAGAGATGGGTCTGTTCTATTGTGAAAGTGTTAAATTTTGGGGTATGAGTTTATGACCAGACATAAACTTAAAATTTAGTTGTGTCGTACTTACTGCAATACCATGACCATTGAAAAAATCACAGCCAGACAGGTGGTTGCAAAAGCACATGTCCATTACTTTGAATTGCAGAAAGTCATAACTAAAACAACATATGAAAATTATGCTCATTATTATTACGTTGTTCAAGTTCGAATAAGAAAAATTGTTAGTCACGGTAATCTCGTCATCAAATTTTCTTCAAAATCAATTTTTTTCAGGACACAATATTAGTGCACGGCCTGCAAAAATGATGAAACAAGGTTTTTCAATAGATAAGATCATATTGAGGAAACAACTTTGTGAACAATATATACGGAACTGTGACGAACTGCAAACGCCATGACACCTACAATAATCTAAAATAAATATCAATTTCAGTAGAATTTTTGGCAGTAATACAAAAGATTCATACAAATATAAACAAATTTACAAAAACAATAACAAATATTATATAACAAAGATACGGAAAGATACTCATAAAGCGATACGATAAATACAGTAAGGCAACTCTAAAAAACCAGTGAGTCAATAATATAGTAATACATCATTTCTTTATTGCTTATGATAAAAAAAATATGATAAGTTATTATTTATAGTAGGAAACATCAGCGAATATTCAGAATGGTTTACGCGAGTTTTGGCAGATAAATAAATGATAACAATAACAGTGTAACTCAATTGATAGCGTCAACCAGGAAGGCCAATGACTTCAGTAGATACTAGATCAAGAAGCAAAGATTAAATTTAATTAAAAGAGCAAAGTAAAAGGCAAGATTCGTTAGAATCATTTAGCTAAGAAGTAAAATCAATAAGATTAACTCTGTATCTGATGGCCATTTAATGAGGGCCAAAACAGATATTAGCTTATTTCCTCTCCCTTTCCAATATTTTGTGGTACCATTTTTTTGTCGTCAAACTTTTTTTGTAGTTCACCTATTTTTTCGACCTGTACTCATCGGTTGCTGCATTAAAATTTTTTTCATATATTAGGCAAAAGCACCAGTTTAGGATATCCATATCCTCTCGATAACCTTGTGAACATAAAGTAAAAAAACATCTGGGTATTTCCACAGAATGGTCCACCATGACTAGGGCTACCAGTAGCATACTAAAGTAGCAAAAGTGCTACTTTTGCAAGGCTTTGCTACTTTTCACTTGAAATGTACTACTTTTGGTTGAAATGCGCTACTTTTCACTACTTTGGAGTTTTTTTTTTTTCGGTCGATAAATAAAATTTTACAAAAAATGTTTTATGGAAACAATGTAAATAAATAAAAAAAACACGCAATAATGTTTTTTATTAGTGCTATGGGAAAGTATAAATGGGGAAATTTTTTTTTTTTTTTTTTTTTCTAATTATTATACTTTTTTTGTAAAAATTACGAGATTTGTTTGTGTTTTTTGAAAATTCTTTAATTTTACAAATGTGCTACTTTTGCAAGCAGATCATCTGGTAGCCGTAACCGTGACAGAAAAATTAAAATTTATTAAAATTATCTGAAATTATCTAAGAAAAGCATTCAAACTTTATGATCTTAAACAATTTACTCCTGAATTCATTTACGACGATAAGCAAACTGACTGCAAATTTTTATAAATGCAATTTCTCTTTTTTTTTGTAATTTTGAATAGTATTTTGCCTTAAACATTTAAGTCTTTAAGAGAGATGATATGTGATGATAGTCATTCCGCAAAATATCTCTTCCAACAGCAATAAGCTAAAAAATGCAGAAACATCGAACCAATCACTACTAACAGGAAATTTTCAATTTGCTTTAGTTCATGTTCTAATGTGGCGTGCGCCATCGAAAAACATCATTGCTCTCATTTCGTGATCAATTACAGCAGCAAGTTTGTCAAAATTTTTGTTCAAACAGAGCTTAATGTAAATAATTAAAAAAAAAAACAACATATGTAAAAAAATAAAATTTTAAATTTTTGGAGCCGTTTGAATTTGGTCACGTGCGCAAACGTAAGTGAAATAAATAGGCAGTGTTAAAGCGGTTAAGCCACTTATTAACTGTAGTGTTTCACCGAGGCCGAGGCGAGGCGAGGTTCTAGTTGATCTCGGTCTCGCCTCGTTTTATAAATTTAAGTCTCGCCTCGCCTCGGCCTCGGACGAGATCTTGCCATCACATGCCTCGCCTCGCCTAGCCTCGCTTCGCCTCGCTTCGCCTCGTTCTCGGCCGAGGCACCTCGGTAAAAAAGCGAGGTTTTTATTAAAATAAATAAAAAATTATACATGTATCAGGGCTGATAGGCTGATCAAGCCTCAAGAAATAAAATAAAATATCTGTTTTTATTTTTGGTGAATTGGATGAGATATGATGAATTTAATTCTTTTCTTATATGGGAAGGAGAGGCATTGCCTATTTTTCCGAACCAAACTAAGCTATGAACCTTTTACAAACTATAAGAAAGATATGTACCAAATCTTACGTCAAATAGATATTGAGATATGATAAAGTTAATTTTCTTCTTATATTGAAGGCATGGTACCGCCCATTTTATTTATTGAATCTTAGTTATGCCTCTACCTTTTATAAATATACCAAGTTTTATTAATCTGCATCAAGTAGTTGATAATAAAGGGTTTTTCAATAAGAGCGCTACAAAAGTTTTTTTAAATAAAACAAAAACGATTTGGGATATAAATGAAATTCTTGTAAAAGAACATTTGATGCCATTATCTTGTAAGGATGTAGGTCAAGGTCTATTCGCAAAATTCGCCACAACGACTTCACAGAGATGCCCAACGCTTGAGAACGACGTGTTAGAGACTGATTTGGGTCTTCTTCCATTGATGCGCTAGCGGCAGCAATATTCTCGACACTACGGTCACTTCTATGTCTCACTGGCACGGGAACAATTTGTACTGTGCTTGTGGATTCAAATTTTTCCACTAGACGCTCAATTGTTGATCTGACAGGGCGATTATGACGACCATAAATTGGACGTAGCGCTCTTAAAGTTGAGGCGACTGACTCCGAATTTCGGTAGTAAATTTTAATAATTTTGACTCGTTATTGGATCGTATATCTTTTTATGATGAAATAGCAAACCTTACTGAAGAGAAATGTCAGAAGAGCGGGAAAAAATATGGCGTCGTTTGTTGTCCCTATTGGTCTACTTTTGTGGCGTCCCTATTGAAAAACCCTTTATATGATGAATTCTGCTTTTCTCTAATGTGGGGGTGGCATCACCCATTTATCGTAAACTATGTTACGGAGCATCCCAAATCATAAGAAACATATATGTATGTCAAATCTTTCGTCGGTCGGTTGAACGGCTTAGGAGTCCATTAGCAACGAACATACATATATTGATCTTTATTTATATACTAGCATTACGCTATACGTTTCGCTTCACCTTACCGGTTCTTAGAAAGACTATTAAAATAAATCAATTTCAATGCAGTGTTGTCAATCATGCAGTTTTGCTTATAGCCTTACATAGCCTTACATGCTTCCCTAATCGATCAATCGAGGCGTTGTCGCATAGAAACTGATGTGATCCAAGCACTTCTGTTCATTAGCGTTTGGACCAAATCTGAACTCGTAAGAAGCACATACGGGTTAAATATAAAACAAAGTAGTTTACTCAAAATAAAATACTAAAATATTAGTTAAATATAGATTTTAATATAAAAATTACATTCATATTTTGAATCTGCATATGGGTCTTACGAGTTCAGATTTGGTCAAAACGAACCTCGCTCTTGGTTTCGAGATGCTGTGTGATCTCGCCTCGCCTCGGTCAAGCGAGGAAAATTTATTTTTCCATCTCGCCTCGTTCTCGCCTCGGTCTCGCCTCGTTCTCGTAGTCAAAAACTAGGCTGCCTCGTAGCCTCGGTGAAACACTAATTAACTGCCATAATATAATCGCTAGATTTTTTTTTTTTTTCGCAGAGTTGGGAAGAGGGTCAGTGCACAATACAATTTTCTTTCGAATAAAAGGCAGTCCACGCCTCAAACAGGAAAATACGTTTCCACGGCTAATCTAATAAGCCGACTTAAATGAAATTTGGTTTGCAGATATATTGTACTATATGAAGGTTGTTAGAGACTGCATTTCCTTAAAGTGGGCGTGGCACTGCTCCTAGTGGGAAAAAACGCAGCCACGACCGATTTTGATGAAATCTAGTATGGGGACAAACTGATTTCTGAGAAGAAAATCTGTTTTTAGTGGGGCGGTGCCACGTCCCTCACATTTTAACAGCAAAAAGTAAAGTTTTATATAAGTCGCATTATACAATTTTGGCAGATTTCGCTGAATTGCTTTTTTATTGAATTTACCTTCGAAGCAGCATAACATCTGGCAGCAACTTTACCACTAAATTTAGAGCTACCAAAGGGCTATTCTTTGAAGTAACAGAAGAAATTAAAGTGTTTTACTTTGACTCTTATTTCACTTTAAAAGTGTATGACAGTCTCGATAGACATTATGGAAATACTTATATCTCTTTTTGGCGAGTGATCCAAATCATACACTCAATTAAGTTAAAGAAATACCTTTCAAACGAGACGACGTCAAGCTTATTTTTTGTTTATACTATTACAATAATAAAAAAATGTTTCTGATTTTTTTTCAGCAATCTTAAGAACTCTTAACTCAGTGTGATTTTTACTGAAAATTGTTAGCTTAGGAGAAAAAAATGTGAAATTTTAACTGACTACTAACACTAACCAAAAAACTTAAAATCCTGTCCCGGTGGTGTTTTTGGGCGACATCATCCGTTATGATATTGCCATCCATGAGTCATAATGACAATATCACGAACATGGCTTACTCTGCATGACATTGTCCGAAATGATTTTTTCATCGATGAATCTTAATGAAAATGTCGGAAAGCTAGCACGCTGTGTCGGACAATGTCATTCTAATGTCTTCATACTTTTGAAAAGTTTCGAATTAGTGAGATTGTCTGTTAAAAGTCGCTTACAAGTTGAAGGCTGCATGAAATTGTCTGTTAAGTAAATGTCGCCATCAACGAGTACAAGTCACGAACAACAAATACAAGCTATGAGTACTGTGAAAAATCGGCTGCGATGAGTTTGTCAAGTGAATTGAGAAAAATATAAAAAAGTTGGCGTTTTCATAAAAAGTTTGAATAATTTTGGTTAAATTTAATAATAATTTCTTAATTAATAATAAATACTCCAACCCAGACTAAATATAAGCATTTTGAGGTGAGTTAACATGTTTTCTAAAAAGAATTGAAATAGAGCTATTAAGACAACAACAATGTATCGTTTTTTTAACAGATTCTACTACAGAAGTATTAAAAAATCGTGAAATCAAACAACATTGCAGAACAAAGGATAATTCCGAAAAAAAAAACAGAAACAATTTAGAAAAACAAGCAACAACAATAAAAAGAGTAGAACTTGCTTTGTAAATTCTTTACTCTCCACGAAAAATTTTGCTTAAACTGTGCCAAATTATTTGATTAATAAATCTAAATAAAAACAAATCAGAAAACAAAAAAAAAGGAAGTTTTTTTCTTTTCATGCTGACGTTGTTTTGACAAATTCATTAATGACAATTCGATGACATTTTCATATAAGCGTCGCTTCGATGCTGACTCTGAAACGACACTGTCACCGATGAATGATAAATGCTAATTGAATCCAACATTCACTCGAAGGTGTACGCATAAGTGAACTATTCATAAATGTATTAAAAAGTATATTGTATGCTATGAGTCGCTAGCACGCTGATGGATGCATGACATTGTCAGCATATGTCATCAGTGATATTTGGGACATTTGTTCTAAGAGGTCATGCATGACTACGAACAAATGTTGCCGTTTGTCACCTATGATTTAACATTGTCACTATTTGTCATCGGTGACTCATCGTGACGTTCACCACCGGGGTAGAACAATTTTTTATGCTAAACATTTCTATTTTTCCTATAGAACACAAATATACAATAAATAATACGCGTTTGTTTAGAAAAAAAAGACACGGTTCAACTCGAATTGACCTTGAAAATTAGTTTATTAATTAATTGACCTCGAAAATTCGTTTCAAGGTCAAATGGAAGGTCACTGTTATATGACCCCCTAGAAACTGTATAACTTTTGCCTAAAACATTTATCACTACTTTACGTTGTTCTCGAGATATTGGCCTGGGAAAAGTAAAATCGATCACACATAATAAATTACGTTATTCTTATCTCAAACCATTGAACAATCGATTAATATATTCACATGCAAATTTCTATTGGTCGGGCATTGTTTGTTCTTTTAATTTCTTTGCATCATCATCATCATCTTTCGCAAACCAAGATAAACAATAAGTTAGTTTGTTATTTTGTTTTGAAGCTACCAATTAGTCGAGGCCATTTGAATGCAGATCAGTCAATAAGCCGGAATTTCACTTTACTCGCGCATGCTAACATACGAATACACACGAACATAGGTGTATATAGTACAACAAAGCGCTCTTTCCAGATGCACAACAGAGAATGGGAGATAACCCTTACAAAGCTACATCAGCAACTTCTCAATATCTCTCTCATTCTTATTAGATCTACGCGCATCGCTGATGGCTTATAATTGAAATGACTCGCATTATATTTTCAGTCATTTTGCATAAGTTAAACGGCAAAGATGTGCGCCAGCCATAGCAGAAAATTTCATTTATTATTGACATTTTTAATCTCTATTAATTTACTGACACTGTCCTTGGGTCAAGATGAGAAATGTAAAGGTTTTGGTGGCTATGTAAGTAATATATATAATTTATTTTGTTTATATTTTAATCTGTTGTTTTTATTTTGAATCGATTGTTTTAAAGTGCTTAAACCATTGGGATTGCTGTTCGAATACTTGCATGCATTATCTTTACAAATGTACACGTCCTAAGCCAATACCCTCAGAACAAGCAACTATAACTTTCGAAGAACTTATGAAAGAACATTTTGGCAAAAAAGCAGCAGGTGGTAATGAGTTGGAGGAGCCAAGAGAATTTCAAAGCCGGTTTGGCGGGCCGTTTCTAGAAGCAAGGCAATTGCATTTGTCAGATGCAGCAACAGCAGCATCAACAGCGACAACAGCACCAGCTTTTGCAACGGAAACAATCACAAATATTTTACGAACGGAGGCACCATCTACTGTATCTCCGGCTTCTGCCGGTTGTAGCGAAATCGGTGCTAAGGTACAAAATAAAATTTCTAAAATTCTTTTTTTGGCTGTTAATATTTTGTACTGTCCATTTTCTTTTTGTAGTGCTATCGAAATTCGGAATGTTGTTCCCAACGTTGTCATGGTTTTTTGCACCAATGTGTAACATAAGTCTGCTGGAGCTACATTGAAGAATTCAAAAACTAGATATTCTTTATTTTAACGTATTATTTTATATTATTATGCTCAACGTGTTATTTAAAAACAATAAATTTAAAAAATGAAATTCGTATTTTTATAACAATAAAAAAAATAAAAATTTCTAAAATTTAACCGTGACTTTGCCTTTGACCTTTGAACCAAATTTCAAAGTCAATTTGAAGAAAGTGTGATTTTTTGAATTAATAACCTATGGAAATTTTATAAAGCAGATTTTTTATTCTTGAGCAAACAAATAAATATTTTGCTCTATTTAAAAAGTCACAGTTGACATCGAATTGACCTTGAATATAAGTTTCAAGGTCAACTAATATCTATCTGCCAAGAGACCTTACGACTTTTGACTAAAACATTTATCACTACCTAAGTTAGTTCTCGAGATAATTGGCTGAGAAAATTAAAATGGAACACACTAGAGGTATATACTCATCGTCGCTCTCGGGTAGATGGGCCTCAACTCTTATTTTTGCAATTTTATAAGAGGATGAAGAAACATAAAAAATCTTCAAAATCTCATATTAGGGTCTTTTTTCAATTGAGTGTAAAAAAAAATGAGTTTGGGCCTTTTTACCCGAGAGCGACGTCATGTTTTCTGAACTTTCACAAGATAATGACATAAAATTTAGTTAAATACTCAAGAAAATTATCTTCGCTATACATTAACTGGACAAAAAGTGACAATGGCAGAGCTTCTAGGCATCATTTAAAGATGGGTAAACTTATGGAAGCAGGAGCTACTTACAACAAAAGCAACAAAAACAACAATTACTACAACAGAAAAAACCCCAACACAATCTTGAAAGTAAAAAAAATATACTGCAATAAACCAAAAGCCAATTCCAAGAATCAAAGAATCAAGCAGGAACAACATGATTGTAGAAATAAAAGTGCACTGGTCAAACGAAACGAGAGCAGCTGTCCTCAATGTGCGCATTGTTGTTTTCTAGTTCACTAGCTTCGGTTATTTATGTTTTTTGAATGATGAAACAATAACAATAATACAAATCCCGTGCATATCACGCATAACGATAAAAATGTACGTAGCAGTGGTGATTGCATTGGTATCTTTTTTTGGTTATTTTTCTTAAAAAAAAAACGACGAATTTGTTGTAAAGAGCTAAAATTGGCTCATATTTTCTATTTCGCCCATCGCTGATTTAAAGCTTCCAAGCTACTTTTTGCCAATATGACTATAGAAGTAAGTATGTAACGCTCTAAGGGGAACAAAAATATCAAACTGATACTATTGATGGTTTGACAAAACAGGTGAGCTCTGTACAGAATTTCATAGGGATTTCCTTGGTAGGCCAGCAATATGGCTAGTTTCTCCCGTACCTGATTCACAATTCCTTAAAACGTTTCCATCTTTTAAATCCACTCATGGCTTCCCGTAATAGAGTCCGCCATTGCTAGCCAGATCCGGCGCAGACTATGGTACAGCTTACCTGATGGGAATTCCTACATGGGTAGGAAGTTGCAAAATAATGTTTAAATTTTGAACCATTTGTGTCGTGAAAAATCGTCTTCAGTAATTTTGAGTAATTTTTTCAAGTTCATGTCGAAAAAGTACATACTTTATCCAAAAGGTACATATCAGGTCTCCATTGACTAGGCTTAGACAAAATCCAAACGCCATCACTAATCTGGATTTGCCATGTCTTTGCATTTAAGACTTCATTTGATTCTTCACTATAACATTTTTTAATTTTTAAACGAAACTTATATTTCAATCTGCGATCGCAGTTAATATTATTTTAGTTTATTTTACTGTCGCATAAATTGAATCATCTCTTGATCAATAAATTTACGATTTAGATTTGTCTACGTCATGAATTTCAAAAATTGCTTATAGTTATTCCCAACATTGCTCACATACATTCATTATATCTTTTTTAAGAATAAAACCAGTTATATATAGTAGTGGCTTTCTCTCTAACAACTTTAGCTATTGTTAATTAATGCGATTTAAGTACAGGTTTTTAGTTGCAGAAAAAATAAAAATGTTTTTTCCCACAATCACAATTTATAAATAATTTTTTTAAAATTTTACCATAAAAGTTTTAAGTATTAAGTTTTGCTTGTTTTTTTATTTGTCAACTAATTGGTAATTACAATTGAGATTGTTCTTAACTGAACTTGCAATCACAGTAAATTTAGCAATCGATCAATGCTTGGAATGTGGTAACATATTTTCCAACTCTTATTACATATGAGGAGCAAAGCCAGTATTATTCTTCCAAAAATTGGAAATAATCCGAAAAATTAAGTTATTGTATGAGCATAACAATATGTGAGGGTTAATTTTGTTTAGCAAAACATATATGAAGCATAGGTAAAATTTCGGTCACGCTGTGAATTTGTAGTAAATTGTGCATAGTACATTTAAAATACATTTGAGGCGCCCAGTTGCAAAACCGGCCAAGTCCTTTTTTAATACTTTTGGACAAACAACGAAAAAAGTTTATATTCATCTATGTTTATTGAAAAATTAAAAAATAATTCCCAACAAAATAGCTTATAAAATTTCTTACTCAAATCACGTCAGATCAGACTTTTCAAGATTTATTTGCGTATGTTTTTGAGAAAACAATTTTGGACTTGGTCGGTTTTGATACCAATGAACTGGACTTGGCCGGTTTTGACATAGTAATTATCAAACTTTGTTTGAAAAAAAGTGGACTTGGCCGGTTTCGATGCCAATGTACTGGACTGGGCCGGCTTTGATTCCAAGGCGTTGGACTAGTTTTGAAAGCAAGTTCATGGACTTGGATGGTTTTGAAATCCATTCATCAAAAATAAATTAAAAAGTGTAATATTTCTGTCAAAAATTTTTTTTTAATCTTAAACCATAGTAGAAAGATAAAGCATAGTCTAGATTTTGATATATGTACATATGAGAATATCTCAAAATTTGATTTTTTTGGACTTGGCCGGTTTTGCAACTGGGCGCCTCATTTGTGTTATGTTTTGTAGAATGTGGACTTAAGAAAAGAAAGAGTTTTAGAAAGTGCAAATACAGGGTTATTTTACTTTTTTCTCATTTATCTTTTATATATTTGAATTAAAAAGCGCTTAATGATTTTGTTATAAATTTAAAAATTGTTAACATGAACTTTTGTACAGAAGAATTAGCAAGGGAGCCGGACGTCTTAACTTCTATATGATTTTATTGTGCGGCAGAGGTTGAATATCATGAAGCTCTAAGTACATAATATAAATAATACGATCAATGTCTGCCATAGCGTTGCTTTTTATATTAATACACACATAAACAGGTTAATGGAAAAGGCAGACGTTCCTATAGCTGCATTTAAAAATAGCAGTATTACAAAAAAGTAAAAAAATTGACTTCAAAGTCATTTTATTGCGTCTACCTCTTGGTTGACTGGTTCTATTACTTTTAATAAACATTAATATAGAGAAGGCATACGATTCTAAAGCAACATTTTTGAAGGCAGACGTTCTTCAATACTTCAGGTGCATGTTATTAAGGATATTACATAAAACTTATACCGTGAAAATTATGCTGTCCATTACTATTATTATTTTTTCAGTTATTTATTCGCATTAGTTTTTTTTATTTTTCTGACTGTATATATGTGGCATTCCGCGCCACCATTTTGCTTTTGCATCTCTGAGCTTTATATACATTTATTTAGTACTATTTGAAATATCATCAGCTGAAATTTATTACACAGATATTTGTACATAGGTTAGTTCCAGTACGCTGGATACCTGGGAAATTTAAATTTACGATATCTCGGAGAAAAAAAAGATATCGATATAAATCAAAGTGGTTTTTGAAGGGAAATGGTTGAGCGCTATAATTTTATAATTAAATATATTAAAAAAATATCTGATGCTCCCAAAATTAGTATACGAATTTGACCAAAATCGACGGTTTTGACATACACAACTCCATATATTTGGAAAGAGCGGCAACTGTAACGAACAAATTTGCCAATTATGTATTTTTATGCATTTGGTCTAAAATTTCCCTTTTCTGATGGTCACCTTATTTTAATTTTAATCTCTATACATCTGTGGATGATAAATTTTGGCAGCATAAGGTATGCTTGAAAAAAAAAAAAAAAAAAATCAGCAGTAGGTAACTTGGAGTTAATAGTTTTGCGAAACTTTAGCAAATTCGGAAGTACCAACATACAAAATTAATTATTAACTGAACTGGTTTTACGAGTACAGGTCTTTTTCAATATCATCTTCCATCAGATAAAGTCATACCAAGTGCTACAAAAAAGTAAAATTTATAAAATCGTAATTTTGGAATATATTTTAATAAAAGTACGAATGTACACAACCTAATATCGAATCAGTGAAAAGCCGAACTTTTTCTGCCCATAAAACTGGAAGTATTGAGGAGAAATTGTTTTTTAAAAAACTATCTTTCAATTAAGATCTGGCAATTAATTGCCTTAATTTGTGCAAAAGACTGCCAATGCACGAATCCTCTAATTGAGGTAAGGATTTTTATTCAAAACCAGTGAAAAATCTGGATATTAATCAGTTTTCATTTGTTCAGGTTCGTGCATTAAATTATATATTATAGAGTTAAAACTCAGCAAATTTTCGACATATAAGTCTGCGCGCTTTACATTTTTATCATCTAAAGCTTTTCAAATTGATTCTAATGCTGGCCATATGATCATTTCTGATTATTAAATGACGACAAAAATGAAAGAGCAAATTCAGCAAAGCATACATAAGTTTGCATATCAACAACTGTGTAAGCCTCACTTCAGTTGCAGCACAGGAGTCGCACATTTTAGTCGGACGGACATATATCGGATTAGTTTTTTTTAGTAGTGATTTGCTAAGCCACGCCAAACCAAAAATTTCAATAAGTCGGTAAAAACCGTAAAATACAGTGAATTTGCAATTCTATAAGAAACAGAAATTTTGAAGTTTAAAAGCAAGTGAAAAATCGCGTTTAGTCAAGGAATTTTAATTAAATTTGTTAAAAGTCAGAAAACAAAAAAAAAATATTATAATTACTAATTAAACTTTAATCCACATTAATCTTTAGAATTTCAAGAAAAGTTAAAAAAATTGGTTAAAAATTAATTTTCTTTTTTCTATTAAAAATTGTATAAGTGTTAAATTTATAATTTCTATAACCTTAGCCTAAACCTCTGTTATGTTAAGCATGCATTAACCAAATCCATATAGCAACAGTTACAGCAAGCCAGCAGCATTGTGGAAGGCCTGACACCATGTTCTGGATAAACTGTGAGTTATGTTTTTGTTATTGTTTTTTTTAATATTTCTTATTATAAGCGCGGTTCCGGATAATTGAGAGCTTAAAACGTAAAAGTCGCAATATACTCTCACTACCAATTTGACATTTTTATTGTTTGTTTTGATTATTGCATTTTGATTATCGTAAATAATAGAGATCGTCTAGTTTTTATTCCTCATGTACGGCAACTTTTGAGGTCAATGACTACATAACGAAGATTTTATGTTTTACATTGAAATTACTGTTCTAAAGTTGCGCGGATAATTAAGAAAACTTTTCGTTATCACATAAATACTTCTTTAACCCTCTTGGGGTCGCGAATTTATATGTTTAGAAAACTAAGATAAGATTTTTTTTGGTATACCTATCTTTGTTTAACAAAGAAATATTCTTTTTATTATAAATTACCAACCATATTATTGTGCCATTTCAATTAAGCTGCATTGTTTATACATAATTATAAGTTTATCTGAATTATTTTCACGTTCGAAAATTAAGAAAAGAAAAAATGAAATTATTTTTTTTGAATAAATCCTGAAGTCTAAAGTAATTAAAATAATGAGTTTCTAAACTAAGATTCCTTGGGTAATGGGGTATGTGAAGTGAGGTTGTGAAGAAATGGGATTCTATAAAATATTGTCGTACATCAAATAGAATCGTTAGGATGGGAGGGTATCGACGTACATATCTCAGATGTGAATCTTTGAGGTAACAGTGAAGGTAAAAATAGATGCTCCGAAAAGAAAAAACAAAAAAATTCATTATCATTCCATTTTTTTTTATTTAATCATTTGTAGCTTACTTTCTTTAGTTTTTCAATTGGTTTACATTATTATTTTTTTTTTGTTTCGGTAAAGTGGCACTCAGGGACTCTACAATAAAAAAAAATGTAAGGTGTTCAAGTTTGGGTGACAGCAAGAGCCAACGAACCCCCCCAGCCGATTGCTTGCTAGTCTTTTCAATGGGTCCCGACTCGGCTTTCTTCCCCATAACAGAAGCTAGGAGCTTTTTTCGACAGCGATGCATTTTTGTAGGCATCCTGTTAAACTTTACGTTGGACAACCTCGTGTATATCAAATTGGTGATTTATTGTTAGGATCCAGCCTATGGATTCTTACCTCAAAACTAAATGCATAGAATATTCACGAAATAACATTTTACACAACCTATACGTCTGTCTGTTGTATTTTCAGCTTCTAGAGGCAATACTGAATACAAACAAAATTCTGGAAGAAAACGATAATATTATTTAATAGAGGACGTATGTCTTTTGTATTTTCACTATATATACTATGCCCTCAATACAATATACCAGAGGCAGACGCGATAAAATAGTTTAATATAGTTCTGTTCATACAACTTATTTAAAAAAAGTGCGGCTATCATCAGTTACTTTGATTCGCATAAATGAGAACCACATTGCATATCAATATCAACGACGATAAAATCACTTAGCGCCCTAGCTTAATATGTTGACGAAATTTAGTTATTTTTTTGCAAGTTATGTACAATTTTTTTTTAATTTTTGAATATCTTTATTGATGGAAATGCACGAAGGGGTATGTAAGAAAATCTATACTGCAGTGAATTGTTGGAGAATCATCGTGAATCATCAATTTTTTCATCATAGATATAAAATATTGTAACGAGCATTAGTACTTATATGATTTCACTTGAATATCCTGTGCAGTAATGTTTTTGTGAGATTCGAATTCCATTGAATTTTGTTGTTATAACTTTCGGTAAGGCAACTATCAGTTCGAACAAAGGCTAAGCATAAAATTGTCATTTTCATGTCATTGTCATTGTCATTTGGCTGCTAACTCTCATAGAATAAAGTTGACTTCAAAAACATAGCTCTGAATATTTATTTATAACAAAAAGGAAACCAATTATACGAGTACACTAGTAGACAGTAACCTGGCTCAAGTGGAAACGAATTTCGTAATAAAACCAAAATATTAATTCCTAAAAAACAAACAATGACGCTTGCTCGTCGTGCTTGGATCAGTTAAAATAATAAATACAGAACCTAAACCGAAACATAAAAAAACTACATACAATAATAATAAAAAGATTAAAATATATTATATAAAGTTTCATGTTTCAATATGAACAAAATTGATTTATGCAAAAATATTTCCTTCTGCATAAATGTACTCACCATAAATGTACTTATCAAACATTACGTTCTAATTTTGTTACTTTCACGAGATAGCTTTACTGAAAAATTAATCTCTACACACCATGTTCTTGTCAACAGCACACATAAAATTTAAACCTGCACACAGTGGTGTCAAATCTTGTCGGAAGTAAACAATTTCTTTCTTTTAAATTAAAGATAACTAAAATGCCAATAAATCGTCGGAGTCCGAATTTTGAAACAAGTGTTCGTTTTTTATCTTATCAAGTTAAAGACCAACAAACATTTTGTTTTAAGGATTTTTGGTTCAAAAATGGCGGGAGCAAATTTTCCGGGAAATTTATATTTTTTTATTAAATGAGCGCATATTAAAATATAATTTTTTTTAACTTAAAATAATAGAAAATGAAATTTTTTTAAATCTTTGTTTCCGACAATATTTGCACTAGCGATTTTTAATCCAAATAACTCGATTTGGCAACAGTATTTAGCAATAAATTTAACCTCACCTTATCTAAAGTTAATGAAAAATGATAACGAAATTTCACTATAAAAAGAGAAAACAGCGACATTTTACGAACTTTTCGAAAGTGAAAACGACTTGTTATATTAGAACTTGCAGCAGCCACGCACAGAGTAAAATGCAGAAACTTTTGAAATTTTTAAGTGCAATTCTTTTGCTGTTCACATTCGATTTAGTGGTAAATTAAAGTGTAGTATGTAATGATATCTCATATTGGTGAAAAACTTGTTACTGAAATGAAAAATCACTGTTGGACAAAAGTCAGTTCATTGAAATTCCTTAGTATTACGTACACAAGCAATGGTACGTAAGGGTAGAAAAGTATCGAATGTCGCAAAGTTGGAAATGGTCGAAAACCTTCCAAAAAAGTGAGAAGTGCCAAGAAATATCGAAAATACAGAAATCTGTATGAGCCGAAGATGTCGAATGAATTTGAAAAATGTCGATAATAGTTGAAATATATTAAGAAATTCGAATAATGTTAAAAACGACAAAAAATGTTGAAAAATTTAAGATACATCGAAAAATTTTAAAAAAGCTGAATAATGTTGAGAGAAAGACGAATTACATTGAAATAGAATAAGTAGTCGATAATTCTTAAAACCCTCAAAAGATTCAAATAATGTCATAATATGTTGAAAAAGACATGTGAGTCGAAAAAATCGAAATTTTTTAAGATAAGTCAAAAAGCGTTAATATAAATTGAATAACATTAGCAATAGCATTGAAATATTCGATAAGTCTTAAAAAAGTTGAAAAATTTATTGAAAGTTGAAAAAATTTTGAAAATCTCAAAAACGTCGAAATATTCGACAAAATATAACCCAAAAAGTGTTGAAAACACGAACAATATAGAAAAAGTCAAACAATTTAAATGATCAAAAACCGTTCAATTAGTTGAAAAATCAAACGTGTTAAAAAAATCGAAAGAAATTTTGAACAATTCGTTCAAAAATTCTAAAAATGTTGAAAAATTTTGAATAAATGAATTGTTGTTCAATCACCATTTGAAATTTACATTCAATACTTTTTTATTATGTGTACTTTATAATTTAACTAAGAACTTTTAATTCTAAATTTTCCTGTTAGCAAACAACCAGTACATCAAATAGAGTTTTGCAGTCTGAGGCTGAGTTTCCGGATTCACACATAGTGGCAACAGCAACAGAGGGTGTTGAAGAATTCTGGAAAATAGAAAATTTAAAAAATGATGGAGAAATTGTGGTATGAATTATGATTAAAACTAAAATTTGTGTGCCAGATTCTTATCTTTTTTTGTTATATTTTTCAAGATCGTTCCAATACCATGCGCTAAGTTTGGTGAATTTTGTCAACTTTCCGCAGAATGCTGCAGCAAACATTGCATGTGGTATGCAAATATATGTGTGCTTTAAACTTAATACATAAGTGATTAAGAAAAAAATTGTTGCAATAATTTGTCCAAAAAATTTCTTTTTCAATTAAGACATATGGGACGTTCTTTTAAAAACCGAACAGTTTCTGACCACCACAATAGAAAAATGTGGCTATTTAAAAATGTGGCGGTCAGAAACTGTTCGGTTTGAAAAAGAACGTCTCATATGCAAGAAGTTTCCTGAAATATGTATTGAAAATTAGATTAGAAAAGTGCGTAATAAAGAATTAACATAACATAATTCAATAACAATAACTAAAACTTTGAAATTATTGGGACTCCAAGGAATTTAATTTAAATTTATCATCATTAATTACCACTTTTTGAAAAAGGCCAAACTTGGATGATAGCTACAAAAAGTTGGAATTTGAATGCAGTTTTTGAAATTAGAATGAGCTTACTTAATTTTTGCTATGTGAAAAGTTTTTAGTTTCACTAAAGAGTTCGTAAAAAAAATAGCGCTATTTATTGCACGGTTGGAGGAACTGTGCAGTAACTGCGCAACTGCAAAAAAAATAATGAGTCAAGTGCATTTAACATAACATATGAGCAATTAATCGTTTGAGCCAAACTATTTCAAGCAAATTCAAAACTATCTCTGTTGACAAACAACAGAATTCTTATTTTCCTTAAATTAAGGAATTTTTTTTTGAAGTAAAATGTGTGTGGTAGAAAAATCATTTTAACTTTAATACATTTTGTTAAGGGTTTTTAAAAAAACAAAAATTTAAACTCTGTTCCAAAAAGTTAAAACCTTTTTTTAAAACATCATACAGGATATTGATATTATAAGCGTTGTTAGTTTCGGTTTGCCGACAGCTTTTGATACGAAATGGTTCCTATGTGACATATGCATAAATTAACTTGGCAAAACGTGGGCAGGGTAATGTAAACGGGCATAGCAACTATTAAACAAGTTCACACAACTTTAAAGTTTCTCTCGATGTGTTCCGATACAATTCAATGCGTTTCGACGACTTTTACGACTTTTACGACTTTTTCGATGCTATTCGTTACTTAATTTAATAAGGGTATTTCTCTTAACGCGATGATGTCTCAATAACTGAGCAAACTGAGAATTTTTGGTAAACACATTCCCCAATTTGAGGTAAATTTTTTTTTTGAGTATATAAACAAAAAACACCTATTCGACCCATAAAACCTTTCAACAAGTACTTCCTAGTAACAGTTCAACCATAACCAATAAGTGTTATTCCCAAAAAAAAAACTTTGGCGACCTGCGACTTAAAAACACGTCATAATTCATGTAACTAATACAGAAACATTCTCAAAGACTTAAGTATACGTTTAAATATTTAAATTCCGATTTTGGTGTGATAAATTTTTTTTCTTCTTACACTGATCAAGCTGTTAAAATGTCATTGCTCAATCTTTAGCATCTTTGCAGAGAAAGGGCTGATCCCGTTGACATTTCGCGTTTAGAGGAATACGCTAAGACTGTCATGTTTATCATAGTACATGATATGTACATGATGATGATACACATATAGGCTTTACAACAGCAACAAATAAAAAACAAGTTAAAGTGTTATCTTCGGCCAGGCCGAAACTCACATACCCTACACTGCACTGAAAGTACCTTTTCATCAAATGTTTAGAAAACGTTGAAGAGATTGAATAAGTCGAAAAAAATGTGAAATGTTAGAAAGGTTGACAGAGGTTGAAAAAGTCGTAAATATATGCAAAATGTCGAAAAAAGTTGAGAGAGGTTGAAAAACTCTAAAAAAAAATTAAAGAGGTTGAAAAAATTTGAAACTATTCAAAATTGATGAAAAAGTCGAAAAAATAAAGAAACTTATGAAGAAAGTTGAAAGAAGTTAAAAAAGACAAACAAATACATATACATAGGATATATTGGAAAAAGTTAAAGGGTTGAAAAATCGAAAGAATATGGAAAATGTTGAAAAAAATCGAATAGAAATGAAAAATTTGAAATATGCCATGACCACTTCTCCAATTCCGCCCACTTTTGGTTCAATAAATTATATTCGTGATCTTCATCTTCATATTAAATTTTAGAACAATAGCTTGTATAGTTTGCGATATATGCCGTAGTTAAATTTAAAATTTAGGGCGGTGACACACCCACTGGTACAATCCAGCCCGGTTTTGATCCAGAAATAGCTTTTCATAAGCAAACCACTAACACCAAATTTTAGTATGATTGCTCACATATTTCAATAAATATACCACTTACCGTATTTAATTTGTATGGGAGGTACCACGCCCATTGGTGCTATTTCAGCCACTTTTGATTCAGATATACTCTATAGCAACTGAACCACTTTCATTAAATTTCACTGCAATTGCTGCAATAGTGTACTTAAAACAGCGCTTACAAATTTATGTTAATATGGGAGGTGCCACGCCCACTGATGCAATTCTGTCAAGATTAATTTATTTTTAAAGCCCATAGTAATTGACATCTATACACACATATCATAGCACACTATTTATAACAATAAAAGTTTTTGCTTATATGGGAGGTGTCACGCCCACAGGTACTATTGGACCAACTTTTTGTAATAAGAGACCTTATAGCAAGCATATCTACCTCATTAAATTTCATAACGATTACGTTGTTAGTTCTATTAATATAACGTTCATAAATATTGTGGGTGGTGCCACGCCCTTCAACGAGCTTTTTCAGTAAAGTGGCTGAAATTGTATTGATGACTGCTTTCAGCGGCATCATCTCCAAATTTTTTATGGAAATCGTTTGTGCCAATTTTGAGATATACGGAACCAAAATTTTTAATAGTAGAAAAATGCCACGCCCACTTTTTAGATTCCGCCCACTTTAATCACAATTCAAGATATATTTGGTTTGTATCCGTTTACCAAATTTCATCGCAATATCTTGAACGGCTTACAAGATATGGCAGTATAAATGATAAAATTTAGGACTGTGCCACGCCCCTGTACGACCCTTTGGAAACTTGAAACCCAGCCTAATCCTAATCTGGCTCATATGTGCACCAAATCACCAAGTTTCATCAAAATCGCTGCAACTTTTTTCAAAATTGGCCTGGGTAAATATACATAGAGTATGGGCGGTAGGCGTGTCCGTCAACCAAATTCACTCATTTTCAATAGCAAGATGCCTGCAAGAAGATGAGACCTGTATGCGAAAGTTTCATTTAATTAGCTTTCTTGGTTTTCCCGTAATCCTGATTTCAACAGACGGACAGACAGACAGACAGACAGACAGACGGACATCGCTAAATCGACTCAGATGGTGACGCTGATCAAGAATATATATACTTTTCATACCTGCCACACCCCCTTTCATGTATTATAAACGGAGAGAATATACTCTCGGTGTAGGGTATAATAAATTCCTTCACGGCCAATGATTCACGGAGGAACTCGCGGGCAACAACTGGCATATCATGTGTGTAATTTGAAATGACAAATTTGAAAGAGCATTATTTTGCACTAGGTCAATTTTTCAAACACTTCACCTGAAGTTTAAATGAATTGGAGCACCAACATTTTTCACAGATCTTATAGAGTAGTTTGGAAAAATGTATTGTTAACCAAAACATCGCATAGCAATTGCCAGCGAAACAATGAACTTACGAAGAAAAATTGAGATTTAACAGCATAGCCAAAACAGCAGCAGACGGTAAAAGATTGATTTCTCTTTCTTTGTGGATTGATTGATTCTAATTGAAAACAGAACGAATATACCATATCCAGAACTACAGTCGCATACACATTTATGGCATACACAACGATAAGGTACATATGGAGCTGTACGTGCACGTACGTACACCTGTGTTTGCATGTGAAGTGAAAATGCAATTTGCTGCTAATGACAGCATTAATTTACCAAACCGTAGATAGAACGTTTGCTGTGCTGGGAAGTGATGGGCTGGGCCTAGTGAGCGTGTGGGTGTTGAGTTGAAGGGCGACTCAAATTGTTTGCCGTGGATCCCGTTAAATTTAGTGGCAATCATTTTATAGTGTTTATTACTTTTAGTGTTTGTTTTATTGTTGCTTTTGTGCGAGTATGAGTACTCTTGAAATAGAGCAAATTGAATTGGCGTTCCACTTATTTTATGGATTTTTTTTTCGGGTCAAGTTTGGCTTTGTTTTGCTTGCTTTCGGTCGTTTTCTTCTTTATGATTTTTTTTTTTTTTCTTTTGTTTGTTTGTTTTATCCTTAGCACTTCAAATTCGATTACTCAACATTTTTATTTGTGATGATGATAAAGTTGTTGCTATGGTTGTCGTTCTGTTAATTGTTGTGGTTGTTATGAGCATTAATTGTGTCGTGAAAATTAAAAGTGTGATAACGGAGAAGATATTTAGCGGGTGCCAAAAAAAGCTATATGTACTCTAGCTAAAAAGTTAGTAGAATACAAGGAAGCATAGTTTATTTTTTAACCTACTAACTATTTATTTTGAGCTCTGTTATGTTTTTACGAAATTATTGCCTATATCCTAAAAAAATTTGAAAATCTGAATTGAAGAAGATGCGTTGCTTTTCAAAATTTAATTATACACAACGAAAGTACACGCAAAAAACAAATTCTTTATATCTAACTCAAAAGCGCCATGGAAGGTAAACGTGACTTAGTAAGACATTTTTTTAAAAAAAGATAATAGAAATTGTGACAACATAAAAAGACTTAAGCCACTCGGAATAGGAGAAAAATTCATACATAAACAACAAAACGATATAAAGAAACGGGAGGCACGAAGATTAAAAAAAAAATCGATCAGTCGGACTGTGCAAACAAATGACGTTATAAAACAATTGAGAGGACGATATCCTGCTCAATCAGCCTGTTCTGTAGCAAAAGATATGGAAAATATCCAAAACTTCCAAGCAGCTTCTTATCAGGAATTATCTACGACACAAGGCCTATAAAAGCTTACGCCTTCATGAGCTGACATATAAGCAAAAGCAATTAATTACCTGTTACAATAAGTAAGGAGCTACTGGCACGGTGGAGATGAAATAATCTTTTCGTATGAAAAACTGTTCATCCTGCAAGACTGCCACAACCAGCAGAATAACCGAGTGTACGCAAGAAGTTTTGCGAATGCTCCAAATGATGAATTGACGGCTGAGCAATATCAAAACGTGACCAAAATCGAGGTGTGGGAAGCAGTATCACAAATAGAGAAAGGGCGAAATTTGCCTGATTTCATCTCTGCGGAAGAATGGCCAGCATCATCAGCGGATCTCAACACATTGGACTTAAGCGTATGGGGCTATATGCTAGGTAAAGTAAGGTCAACAAAAGGCTTGACAATTGATGGATTCAAGCAGCGTTTGACGAGGACTTGGGACGAAATGGAGCATGCCGCCTGTGAATCGTTTTTCAAACGTTTACGTCTTGTAAGCAAAGAAAAGGGTGATAGTTTCATCACTTCATCGTTAATTTAAGAAATTTTGGAATGTTTTTAAACGATTGATATACATAAATAAAATAAAATATTGTAAACGAATTTGATTTTCATAACACTTTGTTTTACGGACAACTATTATTGGCATATATCCCGCTCCATGCGCTCTGCCGCTGAGGAAGTCATTGGTTTCCGACGCCCACTTCCGCGAAATCAATGGTATGACCAGGAGTGTCGCGAAGCTACTGCAGTGAAAAACGCCGCCTACAAAAGAACCCTGCAGTCAGCAGCAACGCGAGCCGTGCACGAAAACTACCGGGAAAAGAGAAAGGATGAGAGGCGCCTTTTCAGACGCAAGAAACGAGAGCAGGAAAGGCACGAGCGTGAGAAACTCGAAGTGTTACGGGGCAGGAATGATGCTCGAAAATTTTACCAACAAGTCAAGCGTCTGACCCAAGGTTTCAAGCCCGGAGCATCAACCTGTAAAGATGAACATGGAAATCTGGTTACGGATACGCAGGGTGCACTGAGATTATGGAGGGAACACTTTTCCAAGCTGCTTGCTGGCGATGACTCCACCAATCCCGCCTTTGGAGAAATTAACCCGATGCCACCAATCAACGACGATGGTGTGGACGTACCACCACCTAGCCATGACTCGGTACGAGTTGTGATCCAACGACTTAAGAACAACAAAGCGGCTGGTGCCGATGGCCTGCCTGCTGAATTGTTCAAGACCGGCGGCGATGAGCTGATAGGGTGTATGCATCAACTCATCTGCAAAATATGGCTAGTAGAAAGCATGCCCGACGATTGGAATCTCAGTGTCCTTTGTCCTGTACTGAAGAAAGGTGACCCGACAATCTGCGCTAACTACCGGGGAATCAGTCTTCTTGCCATCTCTTACAAGGTCCTGTCGACTGTACTGTGTGAAAGACTTAAGCCGTTTGCCAACACACTGATTGGGCCTTATCAGTGCGGCTTTAGACCTGGTAAGTCCACCATAGACCAGATCTTCACACTACGTCAAATCCTGGAAAAAACTCACGAAAAACAGATCGATACCCATCATCTCTTTATCGATTTTAAAGCAGCTTTCGATAGCCCGATACGGGATTGCCTGTATGCCATCATGTCTGAGTTCGGTATACCTGCGAAGCTGGTGCGGCTTTGCAGAATGACGTTGAGCAACACAGCCAGCTCCGTCAGAGTAGGAAGGGACCTCTCCGAACCATTTGATACCGAACGAGGTTTCAGACAAGGCGATCCATTATCCTGCAACCTCTTCAACTTTGTGATGGAAGGGGTGTTGCGAAGAGCCAGTGTACATCGTAATGGCACTATTTTCTACAAAAGTGTCCAGCTCCTTGCATATGCCGATGATATTGATATCATTGGACGTTGTAAGCGAGATGTTACTGCTGCGTTCTCTGCTATCGAAAAAGAGTCAGCGAAAGTGGGTTTGACGGTGAACGAGGGCAAAACAAAGTATATGCTGTCCACAAACAGGGAGACGCGGCGTATTGGATCCTTTGTTACTGCGAACAACTATACTTTCGAAGTTGTCAAGGAATTCACCTATCTTGGCACCGCCGTGAACACTCAAAACGATGTCAGCCTGGAGATAAAGCGAAGACTAACTCTTGCTAATAGGTGTTACTATGGTCTCAGTAAGCAATTGAGTAGTAGAGACCTCTCTCGCCCGACAAAACTGACACTCTACAAGACGCTCATCTTACCCGTGCTACTTTACGGCGCAGAAGCATGGGTTGTGTCGCAGACTGATGCAGCCACGCTTGGGGTGTTTGAGAGAAAAATTCTTCGCAAAATCTTCGGTCCTGTTCACGTCGGCGACGACTACCGTATTCGAATGAACCACGAACTGTACGAGCTCTACGCTGACATTGACATAGTCAAGCGCATCACTATTCAACGTCTGCGCTGGCTGGGACATGTTGTGCGTATGGACGAAGAAGCTCCGGCGAAAAAGGTGTTTGATGCGGAAGCCGCTGGGCGACGACGAAGAGGAAGACCATGCCTCCGATGGAAAGACCAAGCCGAGGAAACCCTATCCACGCTTGGTGTGAATGATTGGAGAAGGCGTGCGCAAAGCAGAGGCGCCTGGAGAGAGCTTTTGAGGTCGGCCGTAACCCGGTAACGGGTTGTTATGGCCACCCAAGTAAGTAAAGTAAGTATTATTGGCCACACTGTTTATATAATAAAATAATATATCTTTAAGATATTTTTGAATTTTTTATTTGGTAGATAGTCTTTTTTTGCAAATGTGAAGACGTCGCTAATTTTGCTTTAAAGAGAATTTTGGCTCCGCATGGCGTCTTCAATTTGAGTGATATTTTGGCAATTGGTTTCCCTGAATTGGAAATCCCTGAAATTTTAAGCAGCCGTGACCTCCAGATATTTTTCCAATTTAAAATTCATTACTTTGATATATCGATCATAGAATTCGACAAGACCAAATTTCTGAACGTGAAATGGCCACAATATCTTCCAATCTTAATGCCATAACATTGAATAAACATGCAAATTAAATTTCCTGTACAACCGTATAACTATTACTAACAAATTCATTTGGGTGTGTCGTTGTGTCTGAGTTCACCGATTACGTGATTGCATTAAATTTCACTTATAAACAAATTTAGTTGTGCACGCGTATTAAAGTACTTCAAGCCATAAAGGCCTAAATCGTTTGTATGCTGAAAGTTTCTTAAGCTGCCCACTTGGAAACTAGCACATATTTTAGATAAAATCCTTTGTTTTTTAGTTCATTAACATATCATGAGCTTTAAAAATTTCAAACTTTTTTTGGAACCAGAAGAAATTTAAATCTAAATCTTACACAAGGTTGGGGAATATTTGAATTAAAAGTCATCTAATACGAATAAGTTAGGTCTCAGTAGACTTGACACACAGAATCAATTTTTTTGGAACGTCATTTTGCTTACGTTTTGTGACATGTCACATTAGTGGTTACATACTCGTATGTGGTATTTGCATGCGTTTATTTCGATAACTTTATATTTTGTATATGTACATATATGGGCATTTCTCTCATGTTGAACGGGACGGAAGTACACTTTTAATGTGGAACGAAATTCAAAGTAAAACACTTTTATTTTTTTCTGTTACTTTAAGGAATAGCCCTTTGGCTTTTTTAATTTTTACAATTTTTTTTTTTTATATTTTTTAAAATGAGAACAATATCTTAAGAACTTAAGTTAAATAAGTTGATCAATCGAAGTGGAAGAGCATCTCACTTACATTTCCCGCTGGGTCAAATTTAGCACTCACATTGCTCAGCAGCACGTCATTGTGCGTACGTTTGTGTCTGTGTTTTTTTTGGTTTTATTCTTTTTTTTTATTTTTTTAGTAAGCAATACAAAACGAGCGCTTGGCAGTTGTCTTTCTTCCTTTGTAAATTCAGTAATGAATATAACACAACGAAATTAAGCACATCGAGGAGGCGTAGCGTCAGGAGGATCCCAACAAAAGCCAATAAGTTTCTCATTGTACAGGCACGAATCATCATCATAATGAAAGCCAACACACAAAGGCAACAAGGAAAGTATAGTCACAGATTATAATGAAATACTGAAATGCTGATATTCGTAATACTCGTTTTCGTTCTCGTATGTTATTTTTTCATACCCACATACTTGAAAATAATTAGCAACGTTCCAACCAAAAAAGAAAAAAAAAACTCGAGAGTAAATTTGACAAAGGAATACAAGAAAAGAGGATAATATTATATTTTTGTTTTTGTTGCCGGTATTTTTTGTTGTTTTTGTATTTGTTGCAAGCAGCTGCCTTTTGTTGGTTTGAATAAACATTTTCAGCTGAGTAAAAAAGCTTGTCATATGTATGTATGTATGCACCCAATGAAATGTTAACAATCACTTACTCGTATATGTGTATGTGCACATGTGTGTTCATACTTATGCATATGTATTTACTCATATAGGTATGACGACATTTTTCCTTAAACAAAATATTTCAATAATTTGAAAAATATTTAAATTAAATGTAATTAAAATACTTACGCCTCATGTTGACATCAATATGATGCGAGTTGGAGAGAGGTGAAAATAGATTATTGCCAGGAGTGAAAAGTCAACACAATTTCGCTCGACAGGGCAGGGTCGCACAGTGTGCCCTTATTAAATATTCGTGAGCAAAATTAACTTCCCATTTAAAAATTTTACATAAAAAGCTTAAGCTTGGTAGCTCAAAGGTTTTTTGATTGCTGATCATGAATAAAATTCAAGTTTTTGATTAGTGGGACTACATATATCAGCATTCTTTCAGTTTTTAACAATTTACTCGAAAACTACAGCTGAAATAGAAAAATAAATTGTAATCAAAATTATTACGAGGAGAATTTTGAGCTGGGAATTGAATGTTTCTCAAAGGTACTCAATATGTTATAAAACGCCGAGTCACCAAACATTCCTATATGGAATTTGCCAACATTTATTAAAAAAGTTCTGCGTAATGCGATTTCAGGTTTTTGCATGTATTGCAAGTGCTATGCCGTCTAGATAAAAACTTGCCCTCATATTGCCTATTGAAATATGTTAATTTTTAATAGTTGTTTTTAGAGTCCCAATCAAATAGTTTCGTTTAAGGGAAACACACGCTTATCTCAGTGTTGTTAGATAAAATAGACTGATTAAATTATAAGTCTATAATATCGTGAAGCTATCCATTGTATAACATGCAGTAATAGCAATTTTTCATATTGTCAGTTACAACTTAATGGCTCTGCAAAATTTCAATTTAATCGGATAACATCTCTCTTTATTCCTGATTTATGCACATAATTTTAGTTTAAATTGACTTTTATGCTCAAAAAAAAAAAAAAAAAATTCGATAAAAAACTTAATTCACCTGAAAAATCATAAACATTCCAGCATGCCAAATTAAAAAATTTAATTTTTAAATTGTGCGCTGTATCTTGTAACCAACAGTTTGCAATTTGTTTTGAGTCGAAAGAAAAAAAAAGAATTAAAAATTACGAATTTCAAAGAACAAATGCAAAATTAAAGCGCACACAACAATGTTAAGGTAGCATCTGAATTTTAAGTTAAATAAAAAAATCACACACACAAGCACACGTATATTTGTTAGGGTGTCCGTTGTTTCCAACATTTTTCTTTTCACCTTTGCGTCTCTTGAATCATTGGCTTACAACCTATGAACTTTGGCAAATAATAACATTTTTTGAATTGTACTTAGCTTTGCCAAGATAATGATACATTTACCATTTAAATAATATTGAGATTATTTGCTATAAAGCCTTCATAAAATGAATAACAGTTTTATTTTCTGCTTGCAAAAATTTAAGTTTTTTATTGTATTTACAGAAGCAATTCTTGAGCTTGACTTGAGCTATTTTTATATAATAAGAAATCAATAATGATGAGTTAACGTAATTGTAACAATAAAACGTAACAAAATTAAATATTTTTTCGCTATTTAACGTCTCAAATAAAAAAATGTATAGCTTTACGAAATTAACTTTCGTTTACACACAGAATATCGTGTTTTTTTTTTCTTTTTAATCCCTAAAACGTTCCTTTTGAAAATAAAAACGGGTAAAAAATATATTGTTCCGAAAAAGATATAATATTTAAATAGGAAAAGTATCATGATTTAAGCAATGCTGGATAATATAGTAAAAAAATTTTTGATTAAAGGGACACAAATGCGAAAAAAAATTTGGGTAAAGAAAGTACACCCTAGCGCATACATATTCCTAAATACAATCACTTTAGAGTAACGTCTTTGTATTCAACTGTAAACTAACGTAAATGATGGCATAGGGAATAACAGGTTAAGGCGCAATATCAGTTATTCCAAAAACAAATGCAATATTAAAATTCCAATTAAACTTCACATTCATTTAATTAGACAGATAGTCTTTGAACCAAAGAAGCTCTTTTGTTTCATAATATAATCACAGTAGATTGTCCGATTTTCTCAAAGCTTATTTACTCGAGAAACTCGAGATAAAAAGGGTTTTTTTAACCTATATATTAATGACGTTAAAAAAATTTTAATTTAAGCACATTATAGACAGACTTAACGTTTATTTTTTACGAATTTTTTTACTCAAGAGCTTAATCCACGATGACTGCTTTCGGATTCCGAGCAAATAAAAATCTGGGTTAGCAATTACACGCTGCATATAATCAAACTACCCCAAAGCTAAACTGAATAAATCACCAGGTTACGACAATATTCCAACCAAAACATTATGAGTTAGACGCACCTAGAACTTCATCAGTGGCAGTATAACTTCTTTCTTTATGATTGAATAAAGGAGCCACACTCTCATAAACATTCTCACAGAAACCGCACTAATAAGTAGTACCAATTCAAGTAGCTTTGTTGATGATTTACTGTTGGGCTATTTAATAGCGCTCTTCTGCTCCAAGACGGTGCAGTTAATATTTTTTATGTCCACCAAATCTTTACGGTTGTAACGATCATATAGAGTTCAAGCTTTATAAGGGGTTATATCTCAATAATGCTATAAAAAACAAGGCTGCTTTAATTATTTTTTTTAAAGGACATTTGAGATTAAAGGTATACAAATAATATAACATTGGATTAAACAATTCTTGAAGAAGAGAAAAACATTTTTTATTGTTATTTTTTTTTACAAAATGGCGGCTGTGCAGTGATTACCGTAAACCGCTTTTTCAAAAAGGTCTTCCGCGGCGGCCAGCAGAAGTCTCGTCCAACTCCACCTATAACAAAAAAAAAATGTTTCATTATCTACATGAGTTTTGCTGTTGAAGTACACATGATTATATTTTTAGAATTTTTTTTTCGCAAATTGACAAATGTTTTAACAAAAAATCGTGTTTTCGACGAAAAAAATCGACTTAATTGCATATAACTTTTTTTCTTGTTAATTAATCGCTTAAATCGTGTATACTTTAACAGATAATCAAACAGTGAACCTACTGTTAAAATTTCAAGTCAATCGGATGTAAACTTTTGAGTTCTACTGCCCGCCGATTTTGAAAACATGTTTTCGAGAAAATGCGCTTGAAGTTTCAAAATGCTATACATCTTCATCAAAGTTTCTTGGAAAAAATTGACTTAAAAAATTTTGACTTGGGCGCTGTAGATTTTGATTCTAGGATTGTTTTGGCATGATTTAAGCCAGTAAAAAAAAAATTCAAAGTAAAAAAAAAATGAAAAGTAAAAATAATAAGGGAGATATAACCCCTTAAGGGCTTTAGTAGCTTATTTTACATCACGTACAGTGTCGGACAAAACATAAGCACGGAGTAATGACTACTTACATTTTGGTTAGTAAAAATTTAAAGAAGAAGTACTTATTAATTAATTTTTTTTAATTTGTTTTCTTAAGTTACTAATATTTATTAAAAAAATCACATTTGTATTAAAAACTATTTGTTATTAAATAAATTACGATTTTAAAATGAGCAGCGCCTTCAATATTGGTGCGACAAAACAAAAGCACATTTCTAATGAGTAATTTATAAAGTACAAAAACTAAAAAATAACGTTAACATTTTGTAGAAAATACATTTGATTTGATAACTGCTGTACATCTTCTTGGAAAAGATTATATTAGGTTGCTGATTATGTCATTGAGAATATTATACCAGGCTATTTTTGTTTGCTCAAATAGGGAATCTTGATTTTTGTAATTTTGTCTATTTATTTTTCTGACGACAATTTCCCAAAGGTTCTCAATTGTATTGAGGTCTGGGGATTGTGCAAGCCACTTCAAAACTTCGATATTTTTACTTATCATATACTCTTTCACAACCATCGTGGTGTTTTTGGGTTCGCTGTCGTGAAGAAAAGTTTACTTTTAAGGCATTTACTCTTCTGTGTAAGGTAATATAACGTTCTGAAGGATGTCTTTATAAGCGATTCGATCCATTATGCCATTTATTTTATGAATTGGACCGATTCCAGAACCGCAAAAACATCCCCACACCATTACATATCCTCCACCATGTTTTACTGTGCCTTTTGTGTATCGCGGATTAAGCCGCTTCCCTTTATGGACTACACAATCGACTAGAATCGTCTGATCCCCTCAAATTATACTTGAACTCATCAGAAAAAAGAACTGTCTTCCATTTTGCAGTTGTGCTATCAGCGTGGGCTCTAGCAAATTCAAGCCTAGCTCGTTGGTTCTTAGCGGGAAAAAATGTTTTTTTCGCAGTCCGGTATGTTGTATTGTTGGGCCGCTGGCGCCTTATCTGGTTCGCAATCACAATCTTTGCAGCTGATATGACGCTCTTTAAAGTCGAGGACTGTGTGTCAGTGAATTCTATTTTACATCGCCAGCTAATGTCTAACGTCTATCTACCTTTGAGGTTGTAGAAGATTTGGCCTCTTCTACTATGGTGGTATTAAGTATGATGTTTGAACCAACCACATTTTCATGCCACCGAACGTGGTAGGCGTGCTTTTTACTGCGACCTCTTTTTAAATTTAGTTCACTTTTACCATCTGTCGTAGCTCAATCTAAGAAAATCTAAATTCCTTAATGAGTTTTCTATGGAAAGACAGATGTTAAGGAACGAACGAACCTGCAATACAAAAAAAAGCTATTAAACTTGTTTGTGTAGGAGTATGCTCGTACGTACATACATATGTGCTTTCATGTATTCCAATTGAAGATATATTTCGTGTAATAAAACATCTGTAGTGCACAAAAATGTAAAATGCGTTGCCACAGATACGCGATGAGCACAATTCAAATGCGGCAATAGCAGTAGCAGCAGCGGTGAATAACATAACGAACGAACGAATGACAGACAGACAGGCGACAATTTAAAGGATATGAACATGTGCCACCTGCAACAACAACACCAACAGAGGTAAGTATCAAAATTCTCCATGAAAGAGAACAATGGAACAAAGATGAAAAAAGGATATCACAACGAGGAAAAAATTCAAATGAAAGCTTTAGAAATCATACACAAACATAGGCACACGCACACGCACACATTGATGATGCTGCGTAACACGAGAATTTGTGAACTATGCGATATTTGATAGCGGCAGCAGAGGTAACAGCAACAACGGTTTATTGTTGCTATAGTTATTGCCAATGCTGTTGCTGCAATAAACACGCCCAAGTGTATGCAACAGTTGCTGCGTCGCATATTGAAGTTACATGTAAACGTAAAAAAAATATACGCCCAGCCAACATTTTGAAGATTTTTGAAACTTCCATTTTTCAGGCGATGGATTTGCAACAGCTTTAGGAAGAGTTAAATTCAAATTCATATTTTTGCTGCATACTTTAAAGCATTTCTTTAATTTCGTTTATTTGAGAGTCTGTCTGTCTGTCTGTCTGTCTGTCTGTCTGTCTGTCTGTCTGTCTGTCTGTCTGTCTGTCTGTCTGTCTGTCTGTCTGTCTGTCTGTCTGTCTGTCTGTCTGTCTGTCTGTCTGTCTGTCTGTCTGTCTGTCTGTCTGTCTGTCTGTCTGTCTGTCTGTCTGTCTGTCTGTCTGTCTGTCTGTCTGTCTGTCTGTCTGTCTGTCTGTCTGTCTGTCTGTCTGTCTGTCTGTCTGTCTGTCTGTCTGTCTGTCTGTCTGTCTGTCTGTCTGTCTGTCTGTCTGTCTGTCTGTCTGTCTGTCTGTCTGTCTGTCTGTCTGTCTGTCTGTCTGTCTGTCTGTCTGTCTGTCTGTCTGTCTGTCTGTCTGTCTGTCTGTCTGTCTGTCTGTCTGTCTGTCTGTCTGTCTGTCTGTCTGTCTGTCTGTCTGTCTGTCTGTCTGTCTGTCTGTCTGTCTGTCTGTCTGTCTGTCTGTCTGTCTGTCTGTCTGTCTGTCTGTCTGTCTGTCTGTCTGTCTGTCTGTCTGTCTGTCTGTCTGTCTGTCTGTCTGTCTGTCTGTCTGTCTGTCTGTCTGTCTGTCTGTCTGTCTGTCTGTCTGTCTGTCTGTCTGTCTGTCTGTCTGTCTGTCTGTCTGTCTGTCTGTCTGTCTGTCTGTCTGTCTGTCTGTCTGTCTGTCTGTCTGTCTGTCTGTCTGTCTGTCTGTCTGTCTGTCTGTCTGTCTGTCTGTCTGTCTGTCTGTCTGTCTGTCTGTCTGTCTGTCTGTCTGTCTGTCTGTCTGTCTGTCTGTCTGTCTGTCTGTCTGTCTGTCTGTCTGTCTGTCTGTCTGTCTGTCTGTCTGTCTGTCTGTCTGTCTGTCTGTCTGTCTGTCTGTCTGTCTGTCTGTCTGTCTGTCTGTCTGTCTGTCTGTCTGTCTGTCTGTCTGTCTGTCTGTCTGTCTGTCTGTCTGTCTGTCTGTCTGTCTGTCTGTCTGTCTGTCTGTCTGTCTGTCTGTCTGTCTGTCTGTCTGTCTGTCTGTCTGTCTGTCTGTCTGTCTGTCTGTCTGTCTGTCTGTCTGTCTGTCTGTCTGTCTGTCTGTCTGTCTGTCTGTCTGTCTGTCTGTCTGTCTGTCTGTCTGTCTGTCTGTCTGTCTGTCTGTCTGTCTGTCTGTCTGTCTGTCTGTCTGTCTGTCTGTCTGTCTGTCTGTCTGTCTGTCTGTCTGTCTGTCTGTCTGTCTGTCTGTCTGTCTGTCTGTCTGTCTGTCTGTCTGTCTGTCTGTCTGTCTGTCTGTCTGTCTGTCTGTCTGTCTGTCTGTCTGTCTGTCTGTCTGTCTGTCTGTCTGTCTGTCTGTCTGTCTGTCTGTCTGTCTGTCTGTCTGTCTGTCTGTCTGTCTGTCTGTCTGTCTGTCTGTCTGTCTGTCTGTCTGTCTGTCTGTCTGTCTGTCTGTCTGTCTGTCTGTCTGTCTGTCTGTCTGTCTGTCTGTCTGTCTGTCTGTCTGTCTGTCTGTCTGTCTGTCTGTCTGTCTGTCTGTCTGTCTGTCTGTCTGTCTGTCTGTCTGTCTGTCTGTCTGTCTGTCTGTCTGTCTGTCTGTCTGTCTGTCTGTCTGTCTGTCTGTCTGTCTGTCTGTCTGTCTGTCTGTCTGTCTGTCTGTCTGTCTGTCTGTCTGTCTGTCTGTCTGTCTGTCTGTCTGTCTGTCTGTCTGTCTGTCTGTCTGTCTGTCTGTCTGTCTGTCTGTCTGTCTGTCTGTCTGTCTGTCTGTCTGTCTGTCTGTCTGTCTGTCTGTCTGTCTGTCTGTCTGTCTGTCTGTCTGTCTGTCTGTCTGTCTGTCTGTCTGTCTGTCTGTCTGTCTGTCTGTCTGTCTGTCTGTCTGTCTGTCTGTCTGTCTGTCTGTCTGTCTGTCTGTCTGTCTGTCTGTCTGTCTGTCTGTCTGTCTGTCTGTCTGTCTGTCTGTCTGTCTGTCTGTCTGTCTGTCTGTCTGTCTGTCTGTCTGTCTGTCTGTCTGTCTGTCTGTCTGTCTGTCTGTCTGTCTGTCTGTCTGTCTGTCTGTCTGTCTGTCTGTCTGTCTGTCTGTCTGTCTGTCTGTCTGTCTGTCTGTCTGTCTGTCTGTCTGTCTGTCTGTCTGTCTGTCTGTCTGTCTGTCTGTCTGTCTGTCTGTCTGTCTGTCTGTCTGTCTGTCTGTCTGTCTGTCTGTCTGTCTGTCTGTCTGTCTGTCTGTCTGTCTGTCTGTCTGTCTGTCTGTCTGTCTGTCTGTCTGTCTGTCTGTCTGTCTGTCTGTCTGTCTGTCTGTCTGTCTGTCTGTCTGTCTGTCTGTCTGTCTGTCTGTCTGTCTGTCTGTCTGTCTGTCTGTCTGTCTGTCTGTCTGTCTGTCTGTCTGTCTGTCTGTCTGTCTGTCTGTCTGTCTGTCTGTCTGTCTGTCTGTCTGTCTGTCTGCCTAAATTTTATCATTTATACCATATCTTGTAAGCCGTTCAAGACATTGCAATGAAGTTTGGTAAACGGATACATATCAAATATATCTTGAACGGGGATAAAAAAGGCCGGAATTTAAAAAGTGAGCGTGGCACTTTTCAACTGTTAAAAATTTTGATTCCATATATCACAAAATTGCCACAAACGATTTTCATAAAAATTTTGGAGATGATGCCGCTGAAAGCAGTCATCAATACAAGCTCAGCTAATGTACTGAAAAACTCGTTCGTTAAGAGAACGAACAACGTAATCGTTATGAAATTGAATGAGGCAGATATACTTGCTATAAGGTCTCTTGTTACAAAAATTCGGTCCAATAGTACCTGTGGGCGTGACACTTCCCATATAAGCAAAAAACGTTTATTGTTATAGATAGTGTGCTATGAGAGCAATCTTCATAAAATTTCGTGTATATAGATGTCAGCTGCTATAGGCTTTAAAAATAAATGAATTTTGACAGAAATGCATCAGTGGGCGTGGCACCTCCCATGTAAACATAAATTTGTAAGCGCTGTTTTAAGTGAACTATTGCAGCAATTGCTATGAAATTTAATGTAAGTGGTTCAGTTTCTATAGAGCATATCTGAACCAAAAGTGGCTGAAATCGCACCAGTGGGCGTGGCACCTCCCATACAAATAAAATACGGTAAGTGGCATATTTATCGAAATCGTACTAAATATTGGTGTAAGGGGTTTGCTTATGAAAAGCCATTTCTGGATCAAAATCGGGCTAGTTTGTACCAGTGGGTGTGTCACCGCCATAAGTTTTAACCTTAACTGCAGCATATATCGCAAACTATACAAGCTATTGTGCTGAAATTTAATATGAGGATGTCGATCACGAATATAATTTGTTGAACCAAAAGTGGGCGGAATTGGAGAAGTGGGCGTGGTATATTTCAAATTTTTCATTTCTATTCGATTTTTTCAACATTTTCCATATTCTTTCGACTTTTTCAACCCTTTAACTCTTTCCAATATATCCTATGTGTATTTGTTCGACTTTTTCAACTTCTTTCAACTTTCTTCATAAGTTTCTTTATTTTTTCACTTTTTCATCAATTTTGAATTGTTTCAAATTTTTTCAATCTCTTTCAACTTTTTTAGAGTTTTCATACTCTCACAACTTTTTTCAACATATTGCATATATTTTTGACTTTTTCAACATTTTTCAACCTCTGTCAGCGTTTCTAACATTTCACATTTTTTTCGACTTATTCAACCTCTTCAACGTATTTTTGACATTTGTTGAAAAGGTACTTTCAGTGCAGTGTAGGGTATGTGAGTTTCGGCCTGGCCGAAGATAACACCTTAACTTGTTTTTTATTGATATTGTCAAAATGCGACTTCAAATGAAAATATACATTTGGTTGGAAGCATAAACGGGTTTCAGTGATGCCTGTTGCTACAGGCGCACAGTTTTTCTTGACCAACGTATGTTTTGATTTTAGAATATGATCTCGAACGTGCTAAAAATGATCATGCTTTATACGCGATTAAAAATGTTTACTGGGCTTGTTTTTTTTGTTTGTTTTTGTTGTAAATGCTGTTGGTATTGAAGTTTTGTTGCTATCATCATTATTTTGTTGTTTGCTGTACGTGCTTTTACACACATGCATACAATCATATACGCATTCACACGAATATGCACACATAACCCACACATGTACACTTTTACCCATTTATATTTCTTCTCACGCTTCTAATAAATTTATGTAACATTTTTAGTTGAAGATAAAAAAATTAAATTTTTTTATGTGATTTTTTAACGCAATTTCATTAGTTAAAGGTCTGTGTGTTTGACATTGCTTTATGTTTTGTTTTACAACTAAGTCTTTTTTATTTGTTTTTTATTGAAAATATCAAAATCCAATAAGTGTTTGCTGCCCTTGGTGTTTAAATTAAAAGTCTGGCACTGTAGCTACAGAGCTGCTGCACAATGGGAGTTCTTCTGACAGATTGTGATTATATATGGTATAAATTGATGTATTCATTTAAGAATCTGTACATTTCTTAAATAATTTTATAGCATGTGTGGATATCTGAATAAATTTGGCAACAGGGCATCCCTTTATGCTGCGATCTTGGTATTGGTAATCTTCAATGCTTCGGCTTATTTTAGAAATTATCTTTGGATGCGTTATAAACACTAAAGTACAAGGTGACTGATCATAGTTTGGTTTATTTAAAAAAGTTGCAGCAGTTTCAAAAAATCGAATAAGTCGAAAATTGTTGGAAGTATGAAAAAGGCTGAACAAGAAGAAAAATATGGAATATATTGAAAACAGTCGAAAATGGAAAATGTTGTTATTAGTTGAAAGAGGCTGAGAAACTCGAAAAAAGTCGTATTGAAATGTTGAACAATCTGGTGAAAATTTATTAAGTTGAAAGAGGTTGAGAGTCACAAAGAAAAAGTGGAAAAAGTTAAAATGATATACAAACGGTGAAATGTGTTGAAAATGTCCGGAAAGTTGAAAAAGTAGAATAAATATGAAAAATGTTGAGAAAAGTTGAAAAAGTCGACAAAAGGTAGAAATAAATTACGTAAGACAATTTCATGACTTTTTAACCCCCCCCCCCCTCCCCCGAGTAAGATTTAGTAAGATTCTCACTACCCCCCCCCCCCCCCCCCCCCCCCTTCCGAAATCTTACGTAAGATTCATAATTAAGGTGAAACTAGTCAAAAAATATATTTTTCATGTGATGTACTATATTACTATATTTAATTTTAATATACATATGTTACATATTAAATAAATATTACGAAATTGCAAACTACACATTTGTTTTTCAAGATGAATAAAAAAAGTCATCGTAAGTCATCGTTAGTCCATGCGCTTTTCAACCAGTGAACCTACAATTGGCACACCCGATTCGTCTGTTCAATTTTCTGATTCACATTCAAACTCTGTAACATTAATATCCTCGTCGTCATGCCACTCTGCAACTTGACAAATCTCCGATTGTTTTAAAATGCAAAGGCTTTTCCCCTGTCCACGTTTCAAATTTGAAACTGGTTGAATCATGTGAGTGCGACTACAGTCTTTTCCATGTAGTTTTTTGTGCATTACAGTAGCTTTTTTCGAGGCAAAGTACTGGTCACAAATATTACAAACTCGATCAGCTAAGACGTTTGCAAGCGAAGGACAAAAAAAATCGTAAGGCATGATTTTGAACTGTGGATGTACTTTTGACCAATCGTAATTTAACGCTAAGCGAAGAAATAGAGGACAAAACTGATTGCTGTTTTGGTCTCCTGTTGAAGAAGGAATCGAAAGCGAATCTTCTTGTTGAAGAGGACAAGTGCAAGGGGGTGGTAAAGAACCGGGACAACATCAACAAAATTTCAAAGTCGACGTATCTGCGTGTAAATGCCTGAATAATAGCAAACTTGTGAGACGGTGTTAAAAGTCGACCCAGCGTGTAAACAACATACATATATTTCATTACATAAACAGAAGAGAAGTTGTCACTTTCAGAGTCGATTACTTAAATCGATTGTAATCGATATTTCTGAATCTTTCGTGACTGTCGAAAATTCAAATATATTTCATTACTGCCACAAATGACGATGCGTTAATACAACTTTAATGTATGAATACGCATTTTAAATCTTACGTAAGATTATCATTCACCCCCCTCCCCCCCTCTCGTAAGATGTAGTAAGAATCCGCCGACCCCCCCCCCCCTAAACGTCTTACGTAATTTATGAACGGCCCCTTAAGAGATTAAAAACATCATAAAAAATGCTTAAAAAAGTCAGGAAATACCACGCCGAACTCCATTTAATTTGAAAGCTTATAGCACCCAACTATTCTACGCCATATCTTATTAAGAGTACTCCTTAAGTAAAGTTAATATAAAAATTTACAATTTTTGGTCTTATGGGAAGTGCTACGCCCGAGGAACTATTGCATCCACTCATGGTTATGGCATATCCACCTAATAGCAAGTTTATAAGCCATATTAAATTTCATAACGATATCGTTATTAGCTTTCTCATAATAACGTTAATACATATTGTGGGCTGTGTTACGCCCTTCAACGAGCTTCGCCAGCGCAATAAACATTTTTTATAGCTCACATCCTAATCCAAATAATTTTTCGGTGTCTGAACCATGTGGGTTAATTCACTACTACCAAAATAGTTTCCCATCTATTAATTAACAAGAAAGTTGCGCCATGCTGTTCAATGCTCGCTAAATCATTCGTTTGCCCATAGCTTCCTCTTCGAAATACCTACTTTGTATATGACAGAGTTAATAAATCAATTAATTTGTTGCTTCAACTTTCTAAAACATTCTTCTGCTGGACTTAAATCACCTCAGCAGTATAAGCGAAATAGCAAAAATAATTCAATTTAAGTAGCATTAACATGTCCTTTTAATAAAATTACCAATTTTAAAGGAAGCATGCGTAAATATCAAAAGCACTCTAGCTGTTTGAGTGCTGTACTTCAACATGTTCATTCCAAAATCCACATGTTGCATGTTTTTACCCCGGAGAATAAACTCCTTTGTAGTTTAATTTACTTTACTCTCACTTTGCTTATCAATTATTTCATTTTCCTTTACATTTTTGGTTTATATCCGCACCAGGATATCATCAAAATGTTTGCAATTGACAACACATGTGAGTATTTTTTCATTTTATTCCATTATTCTTAAAACAAAAGCGAAAGAAGTTCCTATAGCGTTTTTGCTGCACATGGAATTTTAATTTTTTTTGTTTTCGTTCAACTATGAAATTGTTTCAAAGTATTTTGACCCCTCCACAGAGCAAGTTCTATCTGCTTTGATATGTCGCATAACTCTGTTCATGAGAAAAAAAAAACTGATTGTTTTTTCTATTGTTTTACTCGTATTTTGCTGATCAAAATCACCTACAATGTTCATGAAACTTTTATTTTCATTTTTTTTTCTGCTACACCCATAAAGTTTTCTAACATCCTTTGACACATTTTTACTTGTTGTCCTCTGTTTTGATAGCCGATGATTCTGAAAAATACAGGTGTTGGCTTTTAACTGTTGTATTTAACTTTCATATTCTTTGGATGTCAGCTATCTATTTTTTTCATTGTTTCCATTTTTGTTTTCAACTTTTAAAGACGTGTATTTGTGCTTTAGTTATTTATTTTGTTTTTCTGTCTAAACACCTTTTGAGCAATTTCATGGCATGAGTCAATTTGTTGGTAGATGTATTAAGTTTTTCTCAACAAAAGATTTATAGAAATTGTCAGAGAGCTGTCTACCCTTGTCGAGAAAAGTGCTGAGAAGTTGCTAAGTTGCTGCAAATTAAAAGGAAGACGCTTATTTCTTTAATTTAAAGTTTTATTTTTAATTTTGTTTTTCATCTTAGAATTTTTCTAGAAAATATTAAAAATGTTCATTGACAAGTGTATCGTATCTTGTGAAAAACTTTTTTGTCGCGTTAAAATCACAGCTGTTTCTATAAAATAATAAGCAGTTCAAACATATCTTTAAGTTTTTGATCATCAATATGTTTAGTTCGGTCGAGCGAGTTCGGTTCTGTTGAGCGAGAAACCGTTTCGAGATCCGAGTGAATAATTATATTCTCAAGACAGCAAATCTCACATACGTTAAAAAGGAACAGCTTTTATGCTACGGCTAAAGTTAAAATTTTAAATTTAATACAACTCCTTATATCCGTTTCGCTTTTTAGCTTAGTGCTCCTTTAGAATTTCACCTCAAATGCCTTTTTATGACTTCAGTAACTTTTGGGTTAAAACTTATTTTCGCTGGGCACATGCAACAAAATTGCGCGCGATTGCACAAATGCTCTTTTTTCCCCAAGGAGTTGGCTTTTACTAACGATATCTGCAAACAAACTGAAAGCAAATACCATTGCGATTGTTATTATTAAGAATGGATCAGTTGCTCAGCTATTTAAGTTTTGAGTGGCTGGATTTTGTGCCAAAAGTGGCAACAGTTGGCAGCATTCCAAATTTGACAGCAACAGTTTAATAAAAGAAAATAAAACATTAAATATCTATTGAGGAAAAATGGAATGAAATGCTATTTTAAATTGCTTAAGTATATTTTATGATTATCTGGGCAAGACAAAAAAATTGGAATAAAAAGTATAAACTAACACAGTTTTTAAGGTTATAGTAAATTTAAGAAGTGACACTTCCCTAACATTTAATATGACCAAGACCAATGCAAAGTTGTATAGAAAAAAAAATTCTGTTCACATAATAAAATGAGAGCAAGTAAAACCATTTCATGTTTAATTAAAATCAATACTAACCTTTAGAATTCGATAACCGTTTTCTCGCATTATTTCAAGTGCTTGTGTGCTTTTACCTCAAAGAAATACACTTAAGATCCTTATGTTTTGTACCTTTGCGTATTTTAACAGAATCGACTCGTAAAAGCAAAAGTTTATTGGTGAACGTGTTTGCTATTAAAAATTTAAAAAGAGACGGTATCGTACCCACATACATACATACATACCTACATACATATGTATGTATGTTAGTCAATAAAAATCTGTAAAACAGTTTTGACGCTTTTTTTTTATTTATGTCTTCTTAGACATTAAAGCATTTGCATTAGAGTAAATGTTTTACATCATTCACAAACAAAGATGCCAACTTAATAGAAATTTGAAGCAATGGTGATGAACACTAACTGTGCAATAATCATCAACTATGTGAACACAAGTAGTTAAAAACTAAATATTTGAATGCAAATTAAATTTGTCCAACGTGAAAGACCCCAGTCACATCCTACCAAAAAACTATAATTATGAGAAAATGCAAGCTTTAGCTTTACAGGTTACCAAAATGTTGTTTTTAGTTTAAAATGTCTTTCTTAGCACAATATCTCTCACTATTTCTATTCCATAGAATGTAAGGGATGCGTTTCTCATTTTCAAAAATATTCCTATATTACAAAATGGTAAGCTATAGCTTTTGTGAATGGTAGTACCTTATAAAAATATCTATCACGTGAAAATTGCAGTTAGCTTTTTTGTGGAAAATCGTTAAGTGTTCGTATAGCTTCTGACTCACATGAATTATCGGCTGAACAATTGAATGATTTCTATGAACAAATAACTATAATTTGCATTTGTCCTTGAGTAAAGTTTGAAATAAAGTAGAAACCCCACAAAAGCTTTTTTTGAGAAATTGTTCATTAGTCTGTTCGACTAATAAGTACAATCACGTATACTACAATCAGATTTGGTGGCCTCCTATCCTTAAAATTCATCCGCTTAAAATTTCTACAATACGTATTGTATATTCAGTGAGTTAAAAAAGCCTTTCAATAGGAAAAATATCTTATTATATTTAAAGCAATTTATTTTCATCGCTTAACCGCATAAATCTTATTTCATAGTAATAGAAATTTTTTCTTTCATTAAGTCAAAAAGTCATTTAAAATAAGTAACTATTTTATTGATGCAAGTCTGTAACGAACCTCGCGCCGAGGTTTTAACTCGTCGGTAACCAAGGTTCTGCTACAAAAATTTATAATTTTGCAGGTGGCTAACAAACCTCATGTGACTAGTTCTCAACAAAAATTAATAGCAATACGGGAGTTTCTTTTTTTAAATACGTTATAAAATTTATTTCTACATTGGTATGACTTAACCTACTAGTTCACAGTTATTTTAAAATTATTCTACAATGTAGCCGTTTTCCGTTTCCCGACGTTGCATGTGCGCAATCCGACGTTGCGTAGCTGCCGTACGATGAATCGTGACGTGGTTACTCCGTCTTATATCTATGCTATGTTGTTGACGGCTATTATTCTGCCGACACGACTGATAGCGTTGCACACAGCCGTGTGACAGAATCGTCAACGGTAAAACTACGGGCGGGGCCGAATATTATTCTGCCGACGTGACTGATAGCGTTGCACACAGTCGTACGACAAAATCTTCAACGGTAAAACAAACTACAGGCGGGGCCGAATATTATTCTGCCGACGCGACTGATAGCGTTGCACACAGTCGTACGACAAAATCTTCAACGGTAAAACAAACTACAGGCGGGGCCGAATATTATTCTGCCGACGCGGCTGATAGCGTTGCACACAGCCGTGCGACAGAAGCTTCAACGGTAAAACTACGGGCGGGGCCGAATATTATCCTGCCGACGTGACTGATAGCGTTGCACACAGTCGTACGACAAAATCTTCAACGGTAAAACAAACTACAGGCGGGGCCGAATATTATTCTGTCGACGCGGCTGATAGCGTTGCACACAACCGTGCGACAGAAGCTTCAACGGTAAAAACTACAGGCGGGGCCGAATGTTATTCTGCCGACGCGACTGATAGTGTTGCACACAGCCGTGTGACAGAATCGTCAACGGTAAAAACTACAGGGAAGGGTCAAATGCCATTCTGCCGACACGAATGATAGCGTTGCACACAAACGTGCGACAGAATCACTGGTACTAGGTACTACAAGCGCTAAGTGTTACTCTGTCAACACGACTGTTAGCGTTGCACCCAGACGTGCGACAGAAGCTTCAGCTATCTACCTTCTAAGTTACTTGCTAAGGTCTACTACTAACTACAGCTTACCAGAGTGGAGTTGATCAGGCTGCGACTGGCCACCGACTGATCACACTCCAAGTGCGCTGTCTCTTATATACGCTATTTTCACTGCTGAGTGTAGAGAATGAACAGCTGTTTGTCAGGTCTCCACAAACAGCTGTTTCCTAAGTGTTGCCGTTTGACTTAAATTTTTAAGACTAAGACTTAGCATAATTTTCACTTAAAATATAAAAATAACACAGATATTCATTAATTCAGTAAATGATTTAAAAAATAATAATAATAATAGAAATATATAAATATAAAAGGAAAAATCGAAGTTTAAGTTGTAGGCGGAAACGCGGCCACAACTTCCGCCTTTACAATTCCCCTTTACTTCGGGGGCGTATGACGACTTTCGCGTACGCGGCGTTATTCATCCGGATGCTGAAAACTCTTCAGACGGTGCGGTTACAAGTGGCGTACGCCGTTTGGTCCGTTGCGTCGTACTGGTTGCCATGGTTAGGAGCGCCGCTGGAGACTTAACGTTTGCCCGCTGTAACAGTTGTTTCTTTGCCCCAGACTTCAGGGTAGCGCAACTTTCCCAAGGCAGATTAAATACATTTTTTTTTTTGGTATCGCGTGGTCGTAGTCCGCTTCCAGGACTTTCAGTTGTCTGACTGCTTTAGTTCGCTCCTCAGCTTGGTGTTGAATGGAACGAACTAACTTAGTGTTCGGTTTTTGGTGACTTGCCATTGTTTCCTCTTGGTGGTACCCTTCTTTACTTTAGAGGTTGGTATCGCTATAGGGAGGAAGAAAAAAAAAAGTAATGTAAGTTTTTTTTTTTAGACAAAGTTTTATGTGTGGAAAGGTTTGATTTCGGATAGGTGTGCCGTCCGAGTTAGTTTGTCGTTGTCTCGTTTTAGCTGTACGATCACCGGGGAGGTGAATCCAATAACTTTGTATGGTCCTGCGAACTTCGGGGCCAATTTGGCTGCAAAACTCTCTACGGCTTTGGACAATGGGTGTTGTCGGACCAACACCAATTGTCCTATTGTCGGCTTCCACTGTCTCCTCCGTAAGTTATAGTGCCTTGCTTGATCTTTAGCCGCTTTGGCCAGGTTATGTCTCACAATTTTGAATACTTCCTTCAGTATGGTAGCTCTAGACTCTGGACTCAATGTTGGTGTCCCCGTACCTTTGGTGACTTCATCATATAGCGTTTTTGGTAACCGTGGCTCGCGTCCTTGTGTGAGGAAGGCTGGACTATATCCGGTGCTCTCCGACTGGCTGGTATTGATGGCCAGAGTTATCTCCGGTAGCTGATCGTCCCATGTCTTCTGGTGGCTGCCAACAAGCTGGGCCATCATCGTCTTAATTGTACGATTGACTCGCTCCGTGGGATTTTCTTGTGGGGTATATGGCGCCGTGAACCGTTGCTGCACTCCGAGTTCTTGGAAGTATTGCCTGACCACTCGACTCGCAAACTGAGATCCATTATCGGTGATGAAAAGCTTAGGTACCCCGTACTTTGCCAAAATCCTTTCACGGAACGCCTTAACTACGCCGTCCGCGGTGGCTTTGCGTAAAGGAACCAGCTCTGTCCACTTGGAGAATCGATCAAAAAAGACTAGTAGCATGTTATTGCCGTGTTTTGAGCGTGGCAGTGGTCCGACAAAATCTGCGCATACTGTTGTCCAAGGTTCATCTGGAATCGTTGTAAGCATCTCCCCTGCGGGAGCCTGTTGGCTTACTTTGTACCGTTGGCAGGAATCGCAGCTCCTAACATATTTACTTATGTCCCGAAACATCCCCGGCCAATAGTATTTGTTGGCTATGCGTGCGATTGTTTTTCGAATGCCCAGGTGTCCAGCGCTGGGGTTGTCGTGGTTTTCGTTCATGACACGTTTCCGGAGAGGAGTTGCCACACACAATTTCCATTGGGTACAGTCCTCGTCGCCCGTATGCTGGGGAAGATGTCTATATAGCTGCGTTCCGACCTCTGCGTAATCCGGAAACTTGTCAGGCTGCTTGCGGAGTTCTTCTCGCTTCTTCCTTAGCCATGAGCATTCTTCAATATCGCCTGTGTTCACTTCCACTAACTGCAACGCTTCTCTGGGTTGCCGAGACAAGGCATCCGCAACAACATTGTTTTTTCCCTTACGGTACTGGACGATGAACTGATATTGTTGCAGCTCCAGTGCCCAACGTGCAATCCGTCCCGTTGGGCTCTCAATGGAGTTCATCCACTTAAGTGATAGGTGATCTGTAACGACGACGAATTGGTAACCTTCCAGATAAGGTCTCATCTTCCGGACGCCCCACACAATTGCCAGACACTCTTTCTCCGTGGGCGAATAGTTCTTCTCAGCGTTGTTTAAACTTCGACTGGCATAGGCTATCACCCGCTCCTCGCCTTCCAAGACCTGTGTCAACACCGCTCCCAGCCCTTGATCGCTCGCGTCGGTTTGCAGCGTGAAAGTTTGACTGAAGTCCGGACATGTCAACACTGGGGCCTCTGTGAGTTTCTGCTTCAGTGTTTCGAAAGCTCGTTGCTGATCTTCTCCCCATTTCCAGTGTCTTCCTTTCTTCAGCATGGCTGTTAGTGGCTGTACAATCGCAGCGAAATCGGGAACAAACCGCCTATACCAGGATGCCACGCCTAGGAATCGTCGCACGCCACGGATGTTATTAGGGGGTTCCAATTCTCGTATTGCTGCCACTTTATCTGGATCGGTCTGTATCCCTTCACCGCTGACTACATGGCCCAAATATTTGATCCTTGTTTTGAAAAATTCGCATTTTTCGGGGTTGATCCGAAGGTTCGCCTCCTGTAGTCGCCGGAAGACCTCTCGTAAATTGTCCATGTGCTCCTCCAAGGTACGGCCCGTTACCACAATGTCGTCCAAATACGCGAACGCGAAAGGCTCCATGTCCGCCCCGATGATCCTATCCAACGCGCGCTGGAATGTTGCGGGAGCAGAATGCAGGCCGAATGGCATTACCCGCCACTGAAACAGGCCACGACCGGGAACCGTAAATGCTGTGTACTGCTTACTATCAGCTGCCATTGGGATTTGCCAGTAACCGTCTTTTAGGTCTAGACTACTGACGAATTTGGCATCTCGTAACCTGTCTAGTATGTGGGTTATTCTGGGAAGAGGATACGCGTCGGGTACTGACTTGCTGTTTAGTTGTCGGTAATCGATGCACAGCCGCCACGCTCCTGTTTTCTTCCTAACGAGCACTATGGGCGCGCTGTATGGGCTGTGGGAGGGCTCAATGCACCCCTTCTCAAGTAATTTGTTAACCTCTTCGTTGATTATTGCTTGCATCGCAGGATTCCTGGGGATATATCGTTGCTTGACGGGTCGGTCATCTGTCATCACTATGCGATGCTCTGTGATCGGTGTCACTCCCCTCAGTCCATCAAACCTTCGCATTTCTTCTGACAAGAATCGATCAATTACCTGCTGAGATTTCTCTACCGGCAAGACTCTCCCTGAGTTTTCCTTGGACTTAACTTCCGTACATAATGCCTGTTCTGTCTTGGGGCTGTTTGGTTGTTGTCGCCGGTCTCGTCTCCGGGCACGTCTCCTCTTTCGTTTCTGTAGTGTGTGAGGAATCTTTTGAGGATCGTTATTTAGGGCTTGAACAGATTTGATTTCACTCACCATGCATCTCGCCTGTTGCTCGGGATCTCCTCCATTTAGGGTAATCACTTCCCCAGCGATGTGTATCGTTGTACCACTCTGGGTTAAGAAATCCAAGCCCAGGATAACATCTTCGGTGGCGTTGGGCATGACGACAAATCTAAATCTCCTCTGACGGCTGCCGAACTGGATTGAGGTGTCTATAGCAGATTTTAGTGGTCGAGAAGACCCATCGGCCAAAATTACCTCTCCCTGGTATGCCACTCTTGTGGCCTTATCTCCCAATTCTTTGACGAATGATTCTTTCAGGAAACTCACCGTTGCTCCAGTATCAATGGTAGCCGCCACCTGCTTTCCACCCACCATCATGTTGGCGTATACTCTCCTGCAATTGTTGTGGATCCCGTCTAAGTTGGTCGAGAGGCGTCTCTTAGAGGGTGCGCCTCCTCTCGGTCTGGGCGCCCCCCTCTTTCGTTTCCCGACACACGACAGCAATGTATCGTGCGGACTCCAATTTTTCCGCAATCCCAACAAAATAGCCGCGTGGGGCCTTGACATGTTCTGGAAAAATGTCCGTCTATTCCACACCGTCGACAGGCGGTTTGTACGTTAATCGTTCCTTCACTCATCTCGGTCATCATTCGATGCTGTTCGGCTCGACCCCTACTTCTTGGGAGTTGATCCGCTTCCCTCTGTCGTATGCCCTCGAGGTCCTCAGCCAGCCTGATTAAATCCGTGAGCGTGGCGAAGTCTCGTCGTTTGATGTACCATTGGTATTCTGGAAGGCAATTTCTAAAGATCCGCTCCAGGCGTTGCTCCTCTGAGTAATTGGCATATCGCATCATGGTCTGTAATTCAAGCACAAAGTTTTTAAATTTTTCCCCTACTCGCTGGTATCGTTTCCGGATATTATCGTCTAACGTTTCGAAATAACGTGGTGGTAGAAAGAAATCCAAGAAATTATGCTTGAACTCTTCCCATGTGTTTACTCGTTGGTTAGTATTGCGATACCAGGCGAGGGCTTGATCTTGTAACAACTCCGGCATCGTCCGTGGAAGGTGGTCCATTACTAGTCCGTCTGCCTCGGCCAGCTCCTCTATTCTTTCAATAAAGGCCAGTGGTTCACTAGAGCCATCGTATTTCAGTGACCATTTCCTTACTTGGTTCATTGTTGTGGGATTATAGTGTGTACTTTTCGCAATAGCTGCCTGCTGTAGGAGGTCTGTGGCATGATCATTTGGCTCCGTAATGGGCGCTGTCTGACCACGATATACGGCCGTTGTGGTGTTCCTGGTGTTGGTATCTTTTTCTAGTGGGTTATACATACTTGGTACCGTATTTTTTCTAATGTTTGTGCATCAGGTATGCTATCCACCTTTAGAGTTGGCGTCGGTGGGCTCGGAGAAGACGGTCGTCGATGTTGCTTCTGCAGTTCAAGCAGTCTCTCCTCAACTTCTGGGCTATGTTTCTCGGCCAAAAACGCTTTAAACCGTTTTCTGAGCTCGTCTACGGTTCCTGACCCTTCGATGTTAAATTCCTCACAGTATGTGATTAATTCTTCTTTTTTTAAAGTGTGACCCCACGATACACTTAACATTTCTTTTTTTAGATTCACACTAGTTTATTGTTAATTCTTATGTTGTTTTTTTTTTTCACTTTGGGCTTTTATACAAGGGCTGCCTCTTTCTGAAAAGGGTTTTTTTTTTTTTATATATCACTGATTTATTATTCACTGTAGGGTTTTTTTTTTTTAATTTTGATTTTACTGTCGCACTTTGGGCTTTCATACAAGGGTTGCCTCTTTTCTGAAATTTTTTTTCTAATTTATTGTTCACTGTAGGTTTTTTTTTCCCAATAATTATTGTCACTTTGCTCCACACTTTTGGTTTTTTTTTTGCTTCTAGCTTAGTTAAGTTTCTTTTTTTTTTTTTAGTTACGTCGTCTGCCACGCACACAGTGATTTTCCACGCATTATTAAACTATTAACATTTTTGTTGTGATACAGGTTTTTTTTTTTTTTTTTTGTTAGCCAGAGTCCCTGCTCGGGCGCCATTGTAACGAACCTCGCGCCGAGGTTTTAACTCGTCGGTAACCAAGGTTCTGCTACAAAAATTTATAATTTTGCAGGTGGCTAACAAACCTCATGTGACTAGTTCTCAACAAAAATTAATAGCAATACGGGAGTTTCTTTTTTTAAATACGTTATAAAATTTATTTCTACATTGGTATGACTTAACCTACTAGTTCACAGTTATTTTAAAATTATTCTACAATGTAGCCGTTTTCCGTTTCCCGACGTTGCATGTGCGCAATCCGACGTTGCGTAGCTGCCGTACGATGAATCGTGACGTGGTTACTCCGTCTTATATCTATGCTATGTTGTTGACGGCTATTATTCTGCCGACACGACTGATAGCGTTGCACACAGCCGTGTGACAGAATCGTCAACGGTAAAACTACGGGCGGGGCCGAATATTATTCTGCCGACGTGACTGATAGCGTTGCACACAGTCGTACGACAAAATCTTCAACGGTAAAACAAACTACAGGCGGGGCCGAATATTATTCTGCCGACGCGACTGATAGCGTTGCACACAGTCGTACGACAAAATCTTCAACGGTAAAACAAACTACAGGCGGGGCCGAATATTATTCTGCCGACGCGGCTGATAGCGTTGCACACAGCCGTGCGACAGAAGCTTCAACGGTAAAACTACGGGCGGGGCCGAATATTATCCTGCCGACGTGACTGATAGCGTTGCACACAGTCGTACGACAAAATCTTCAACGGTAAAACAAACTACAGGCGGGGCCGAATATTATTCTGTCGACGCGGCTGATAGCGTTGCACACAACCGTGCGACAGAAGCTTCAACGGTAAAAACTACAGGCGGGGCCGAATGTTATTCTGCCGACGCGACTGATAGTGTTGCACACAGCCGTGTGACAGAATCGTCAACGGTAAAAACTACAGGGAAGGGTCAAATGCCATTCTGCCGACACGAATGATAGCGTTGCACACAAACGTGCGACAGAATCACTGGTACTAGGTACTACAAGCGCTAAGTGTTACTCTGTCAACACGACTGTTAGCGTTGCACCCAGACGTGCGACAGAAGCTTCAGCTATCTACCTTCTAAGTTACTTGCTAAGGTCTACTACTAACTACAGCTTACCAGAGTGGAGTTGATCAGGCTGCGACTGGCCACCGACTGATCACACTCCAAGTGCGCTGTCTCTTATATACGCTATTTTCACTGCTGAGTGTAGAGAATGAACAGCTGTTTGTCAGGTCTCCACAAACAGCTGTTTCCTAAGTGTTGCCGTTTGACTTGAATTTTTAAGACTAAGACTTAGCATAATTTTCACTTAAAATATAAAAATAACACAGATATTCATTAATTCAGTAAATGATTTAAAAAATAATAATAATAATAGAAATATATAAATATAAAAGGAAAAATCGAAGTTTAAGTTGTAGGCGGAAACGCGGCCACAACTTCCGCCTTTACAAGTCCCTTGACTTCTTCCTCCAATAGGTTAAGCGCTTCAGTACAATTTTTCTTTACTGCTTACGAGTACTTCTTGATTCCTACTTGTTCTTCGTTCAAGTAAATACTTTCTTTAGCTAATAGAATATTTGTATAAGATTTTGCAAAAAAAAAATACTTTTAGTTTCCTCAACAGAATTATAGCTTAATTCAAATTTTACTAAGTATAACAAAGGACATTTATCCTTAACTTATGACGCTCTGTATATATCTGCTATTCCTGTGATATTTTTCACAAATCTACTTTTAAGCTTACAATACTGCCGTACTAAGCGAAAAAGACGTATCTCAAAAAAATTCATTTCGAGATAATTGATGTTTTGTTTACGTCAATACCTGTAAAATTGAGATAGAAGAAATTTTCTCAGTAGATTTTTTATATGATTGAACTAAGATGCCGACATTTGGAGTATTTTATTAGATGCGTAATTTCTTAAGCTATCCGATGCCATAAGAATCTCGGATATTTTTTTTTGAGATACGTATTTTTCGCCTAGTACGGCAGAATAAGTCTCTGCCTTAAAATAAAAATACTTCCAATAATTTAAAACCTATTAAGGAATTATGCTATTTTCAGGACAGTATACAAACCGATATTTATTAAATTAAATGATCAAGTATTGGCTTACTATCTTCTTTCACATAGCAATTTTTTTTTAAACGAAGACTTTAAATAAGCTGTAGTATCAAAAGCTACCTTTCAATTGATGTACACTTAACATACATATCAAAACATAATATGCTTTTGCAAATGGTTAAGCCTTGATTTGAACAACATTTTAATTTTAGACCTCTATTTCCAACAAATTGATCTGATTCAATTCTACTTATTATCACGTGATCATTCTTCTATTAAGACTCACCAGAAATTCTGCAAGCTCAGTTTTTGTTGTTAATATTTTAAAACTCATATTCCTTCATGACTTACTGTGTCCAATGAAAAGAATATTCGAACCACAAGCGCGCTCGATGGTGAAAACGAAAGTGGAAACAATTTTAGCTTTGTAAGATTGAGAGACATGTTTAGTACCTGTCTAATATAATTTTCGCCTGTGAAACTCGTAATCATGTAGAAAAATTATCCAAATTGATTAATTTAAGAGTTTGATCACAACAAATTATTAAAAAAGTCAAGATTTTGAGTCTGAGTTCGGCACAAATATGACAAGGTTAACCCTCTTAATTTATAGAAATAATATTCTAGTACACGGAAAAACAAGAGTGGCAATTATTTTTGGGACTTCACCTAGAAAATGTATAAGCCTGGCATTGATGTATTAAATCGATTAACTTAAAAGCTGATATTGGATTCGTTTTCAATGTAAAAATCCTAAAGAATTTTTGTTTGCAGTGCTAGAAAAATTTATTTTTTACTCTGCTTTATTTATTGGGTTAAGATATACATACATATATCTTATATGTCAAGTTAGTAGTTAACGAGAAAATACATTTACATATTTGAAATCAACGCAGCACATAGAATAAATGTTATTTTTCTTAAAGTAAATATATTGCATTTTCAAACAGTAGTATCACTGTTAACCCATATTTAATGCTGCACACACACTTACAAGCAACAAATGTTTGCTAACAACAGAAAAGTGATAAATTTAAAAAAAAAATAAGAAACAAAAAACACCAAGAACATAAAAAGCAACACTATTGCCATGATTTCCGGTAACACAGCTGCAACACTTATCGATTGGCCATTTGTTGCGCCAAATTGTGTATCTCTATGTTGGTGTTGCGCCGCTTGTGTGAGTGTATATTTGCAATGGGATGAGTTCAAATGTGTTTGTGCCCGCAGTGCATTCAGCGCTCACTCCGTTGAATCGTAATAAAAATCGGCTATAAAATAGCGACAACAACTACAACCTGACAATTTCGCAGCAATAATAAAGTTATGTTGGATAGGTAGGTAAATGTAACGGTAATAAATCGCAATAAAGCACGTGTTCCATTCTGCGCGTGTCTCTATTTGGTTGCATTTACGCTCAAACAGTACAACAACACTTGGGCAATAACAGCAGAGTCCAACAGTGTTGCCAGACAATTTCTTTTAAAGGCTTGATGTTTTTATTGAAATATGTAAAACGTCTTTTAACCCAGAGATGAACACAAAAATCTGCATCTGGGTGATGATTACAACAACATCAGTTAGAAAAACAAAATAAAATAGCAAGAATTTCGCTCGAATAATGAAAAGAGCTCGAAGCTGTTATTGTTACAAGAGCTGGAAGAGCTAAGCAAGCATCGAGCTGTGCATCATTTGCTTAATCGACTAAAAGGCACAAGTGCAAAACAGGAAATACGTAGTAAATGAGAAAGTGCCAGACAGTAAAAATTTTAGTTTAATTTTAATACCAAAAAAGTATTTATATAGAACAATGACAAAAAAGTATAAATTTTAAACTATTTTGGAGTAAGTAAAGAGAGTGAGAAAAATGGGGAGAGTTATACTTTTTGTTTTAAATTTTAAACTATAACTGGAATGAATTTTAGTTGTTTTTTGGTTTCAAAAGTAAACCTCTTTAATTTTAAATGAAATCTGATATTAGATTAAAATTTATATGCTTCAAATATGAAATCTAAGCTCTATATGTGCATCTCCGCCAAAAAAGGCTAGTTAGCTGGTTTCGTTTTTTTTTTTTTTTTTTTGTAGCACATCCTTCAGCCATAGCTTTTCTTGAAGTTAAGACTATCTTGAATTAATATTCAAGGAGGTACAATTTATTTAATTTAATGAAGTTTAATATTTTTGGCAATTATTTCAAATCACATGTTTGAGATTGAGAGAAATACATATTTTAATACTTTGTTGGTATTATTTCAAAACCAAAAGTTTTGAAGTTGAAAATGAGAAAGCATTTTAACACTTTGTTGGCAAAAGTTTTTTAAGCCAAAAGTTTTAAAAATGCAATTGAGAGAACATTTTAATACTTTGTTAGTATTTTTTTAAACCAAAAGTATTAAAATTGACTCACAGAATATTTTGATACTTTTCTTGTTTTTATTTTAAAACTAAAAATTATTAGTTTTTTGAAGAAAAATCATTAAAAATTTATTTTAGTATTGTTTTTAAGCCCCTTTGGCATTAAAAAATTTTAAAAAAATTACATGGCTTAAAATTAATTCTTGTTTTTGTTAAAACTAAGTCCTATTGGAATAGATTTTAAACTTTTTTGGAACACATTTTGAATTTAATACCAAAATAGCTTAACATCAATACTAAAGGGAATAGAAAGTAATCTATGATTTTTTACTGTGCATAAACGAAATAAAAAAATTGCAGCTTAAACAACGAATTGCAAGAAATCTGTGAGCTGTACAATAATGTGAATGTTGTTAAAAAGGTGAAAATTTGTCACAGGCACATCGAGTGAATTGAAGACAACTTCAGCAAAGAAAACTTCTAGTAAACAGCCGCCAGGTTTTAATAGAAAAGAAATGCCGAACTTTCATTTGAAAGACCAGGATACTGACAACAGATCCTTTGGTCACACAAACCTAGAAAGAATTTGCCCGAAGCCGATAAAAGTGAAAAGCTTTTGTGTTTCGGCCCATGAGCCTTTATGGTTTTGAAGCTCTAGAAATTCGATTACGTTAAAAGGAATTTCAATTGCTCATTTTTTGGCGCTAACAATATATTTAATTCCTAATTGCCAGCGCATTGTAATCTTTTCTCAAGCATGTGAAGTTCTTTAAAATAAGTTGCAACAGTTGTGTCATAAGAAAAATTATTTTTATAAATAATTTTGAAAAAATAAGTAAGTCTGGCAACACCTGATATCAGCAAAAACATCAGCTGCAGGTTGATTACAAAAACAGGTTGACTTTATACAAACAACAACAACAAATAGAAAATATTTCCCCTCCAATGCATTTTCCAATTGTAATCGTACTACGCTTCGTTTAAGCTCGTGAACAGATGTTCATCAACTTCGTGTAGGGTTAACCGAAGTTTTTGCATGTTATCACGTTTACGATATAAAAATCACCTTGACGAGCAACAGCAGCAGCAGCAGCAATGAGTTGCTTGCTGTTGTTGTTGATGTTCTCGTCCTTGCTCGCCATATCCTGCTTATTACTGACGTGCTGTTGCTGCCACTGTTGCTGCTGGTTGGTAACAAAACGGCTTTGCATTCAACAGCAAGCATCGACAGCGTTCAGTCCACGGTCGCATGCTGGGCTTAAAGCACGCGTAGCGTTCGAACGGTGTGAAAACCGTTAGGAGAACAGCATAAAATAAATAGCTATAGTGGAATTGAAGTAAAACAAAATAAATAAATAAGCCAAAACACTCACACATGCAAACAAAAAAAAATAAACAAAGTGTTGCATTTGTGTTGAGCTACTTCCGCTGTGTGTGTTCGCAAGAGTTTGTAGAGCTGCTACTTCCGTGTCTGTGGCTCTGTGTGTGTGTGTGTGTAAGCTGTTCCTTTGTGGCCTAACATTTACTCAAATTTGAATTTTTGATTTGAAAATAGCAGCAACAACTGCAACAAAAACTAACAAAGTAAAACGTCAGTATTATCAGTGTGTCTTCAATTTCCATCTTTTAGCCTCGGTCGGAAAGTTTATGCAAAATATCAAAGTTGAACCCAAAAGTAATTCGATTCTATTTTCACTAAACGTATGAGCATTCAAGATATCAGATTCCTTCGTTTTGTTGTCGAAGTTGTGATCGCGTTGAGTAACCGCGTGTTGCTTTCATTTGTCATCTTGCCTTGAAAACTAAGCGTCTGCTGTTGTGTTTGTGTTTCTGGTACTTCAACGTAGCAACCGGAAACGGAAGGCGCAAGTTTAAAGAGGCCACTTCAACAACTCAGGTGCACTTGCAACCGCTGCCGCAGTCGATGCATTAACGAAATTGGTAAGAGTTTACAGAGATTTTGCTTAAGATTTGAAGTCTGTTATCTTTATTCTAAGTGAAAGCCATTTAAAATTGGGTAAAATGTGGCTTGTTGTATAACTACAAACTTAACGATAAAAATAAAATTATTTATTTACACATATGTACATATCAATATGTTGAAATGATTTCGGATGTCAAAGGATAGCAGAAGACTTTTTAACTAATAGCTTAAAATATTTCATAAAACTGAAATATGTGCTTACCAAAATATAAAATTGCGTTCAAGTCAAACATCATTTTGTACATTAAGTAATTTTCCAAAAACTATTCAAAAATCATCATTGTTACAGATATTACAACATTATTGTATCAGATTTATGATTGGATAGAGGATAAAATACTTTTACGATGTTATCATAAGATATTTTAATAAAATAAAAATACATTTTCTCAAAGTATTGATATAATGAGAAGAAACTGAAGTGCTAACGCAAATCGTATAGGTTGTGTTATTTATGTTGTAAGTGTGCTAATTTTGAAAAAAAAAAAATCATGTGTGCAGTCACACGTGTAGTCCAGTAGAATTAGTCGAAAAAATGAGAAAAAAAAAATAATTCGTTACAGCAATCTGACAGCGGAATATTGTTGAACAAGCTCTTGTAAAAGCGGACAAAAAAATCGTACCGACAGCAGCTATCCGGGGTGGAATGGGGTGCATTTTTAGAGGTCGAACACAGGTTTTCACGATTTCTGGCCAAACTGTGCATCATATAAAAAAAAGTTCAATGCATAAGGTGTAGAAAATAAGAAGATCTATAACTTTTGTACTGATCATTTTCCCCTAAACCTCAAAACTTTTCAAAAAAATGGCTGAAAACCGGGTTTTTGGTTTTTAATTTTTTTCTTTCACAAAAAAGTTTCTATGGAGCTGAAACTTGGACAGAACATACTTTTCAATGTTACACAAAGGCAGTAATTTTTTAAGACGGAAATATTCAGAGGTTGTTGTTAAATTTAATTTTTAAACTAAAAAAACCGAAATTTTTAACTGAGATTCCTCTTAAAACTACACCTTCTAAGGAGTTCTGTTTTGGCTCACTTACTCTTTGTTATGTCTTCTTTAGATAAATGGTAAAAATAGGTATACTGCAATGGAAAAATTTACCCAAAAATTGAAAATATGTGGTCTCTCCGCGAGTAGAGTTTTGGTATTTCGTGTGTAACAGCTCAAATCCTTTGTTGTTTTCACTATATCCACCTTAATACATTATAATTTGAAATTGTCAATGCCACTACATAAATTTTCATTAAAAAAATAAATGAGAAAAAAAATTTTGATAATTCTTGGACCAAAAATTAAAATTTTTTTTTTCTCATTTATTTTTTTAATGAAAATTTACGTAGTGGCATTGATAATTTCAAATTATAGTGTATTAAGGTGGATATAGTGAAAACAACAAAGGATTTGAGCTGTTACACACGAAATACCAAAACTCTACTCGCGGAGAGACCACATATTTTCAATTTTTGGCTAGTTCATTAAGCTTCACACTTAATTTTCTTAGGTATTAGGCAGCTAAATATCGATTACTTGCAAACGTTTTAGTGTTAGCGGAAATTTTATCTAATCTTTTTATTTGTATAGTTAAAACATTTTACCACTAGCATTAAGTGCTTTTGAAGTTCAAATTACACAGTAATTACGACTGTCGTAGTAGTGTAATGCCAACTCCTCTACGAAAATTTAATGAAATATTTTCCACTAACAATTAGAATTTTTGTGATGATGTTTTCAATTTTCATTATTTATGGTATATAAGTAGTATATACGAATATTTTTAATGCAAAATTTCTTATCGAAGTGAGTTTCCATTAAGTTTTGCAATTAAAATTTTTTATAAAACATTTTTTCAAATAAAAATTTATACATTTCGTAGTTATATTAATTTCATGAAAACTCAGTTTAATTCAAAATTACTACTAAAAACTATTTGTTTGTGATGTGGGTTGAAAACCATTTATAATTCTAGTGAAAAATATCATCAATTCATTCTATTAGTGGTAATAGAACTTAACTTTCACTAACCTCAAATTCTTAGTGGTCAAAGGGTTTGAAAGCCACTGTGGCAGTAGAATTTTAAATTACATGAAATTATTAGTAAATGACTGTGAAGTACTAAATGGGTTTTTCTTTCACAAAACGTTTTGTGGTAATACATAGAACTTTTAATTTCACTAGAAATTTAATATTAAATGATAATGAAAACAAAAATGAATTAAACATTCAATCTACTTGGTTTTAGTTAAGTACTAAAGCAATGAATTCATTTTTTAGTTACCTCTATATGTTGACAAGTGAGTTAATTTTATGGGAATCGAATTCGAAACGGACTCGTTTCTTCGGATTCCGTTCCGGATCCTATTCGAACTCGTTTTCGTATAAAATTCCTCTCGAAAAACGGAAGGATGGTCCGCTTTGTCGAATCTGTTTCGAATTTGGAACGGACTTCATATCCGGATCCTTTGTTATAATTCATTTTACTTAATTATCAAATTAGTTAATATGCAAATTGTAAAACTTTAATTTAAATTATTTTATTTTATTATCAAATTTAATTTTTACTCACGATTTACAAATTTGCAAATTCAGTCTCGAACACATGTCCCAGCGATTCATAGTCCTGTTTGCTACCGGAACGGATCCGTTTTACTTACAAAAAAACGAATCCGGAACTGATCCGTTTAATTTTCAAAAACCGATTCTGGAACGGAACCGTTTTATTTACAAAAAAAAAATCCGGACAGGGACTCAGTTTTAAAATATCAAGTCAGATTTTTATTTTGTTTCAATGTCATTTAAAATATACAAAGTGGCTTGCTGGCTTATGATAGGATGATAATTCTTTTTAACTTTTTTTTTAAAAATCTTAAATAACAAAATGGCATTGGACAAATCTGAACATTGTTCCAATCTAAGCCATATTGACTATATTATGTTTTTTGCCTTACTACAAAGTTGTAATTATAAGTTTTCCTTCAATACATAAACATACGTAACAAATTCTGCAAAATTGCTTTGCTATATTTAAAATGTTCAAACAAAATATGTAATTAATCTAACTCCGTATCAGTAATGTTATCAAACAAATTTGCAAAAACTTTATTTATGTCAGAAAAATGGCTAAAAAAAAACAAAAGTAGGAGCAAAATAAAAGTTGTTACACGCTTTAACCTATAGAGGTAAAAAAAAAGTCATTCCAATCATGTGCTTTGTATCGTGACACCTGGCAATTTTTGATTAATCTATTAAAAAATGTTGTTAATACTAATAAATCATTATAAAAAAAGCTATTAAACTGTCAAGAATTTTGATTGAAACATAACAAATAAATTTAACTTGGGTTTGTCATTGCTTTAAATTAAATTTGAATTGATTTGATGTCAATCAAAGGATATTATCACTCAATAAAATATCTTATTTTAAAAAAGAGTAATTCAAAAACAAAAAAATTGTTTCTAAAATTAGTGGACTTATTAATAAAATAAGAAGTATATAGTAAAATGTATTACTTGATTGCAAATGTCCAAATATCATTGAAAGGAACAATTGCATGCTTTTCACATATATATGTATGGTGATTTCTTAAGCGTTTGGTTTTCTAAAACTAAAAAAAGAACAGAAAATTTGCAAAACTGAATAAAATATTTATTTGAACTGATATATTAATTCCTGCCATTGACTTTTTAAAGATTATTTTATGAAAATGTTGCTCACGGCTACGCCTGAAGCGGTTCATCCGTAAGCTCCAATTTTGGCATACTTTTTCCAGCATTTAGGCCGGTATCTCACCAATGGCAGCTGTAATGTTGTGTTCCAGGGCTTCAATTGTGGTTGGCTTTTCCCTGTACATCAGAGATTTCACGTAGCGCCACAAAAAATAGTTTAAACATGATCTTTGCGGTCAATGAAGTGCTACAAAACGTGAGATTAATTGCTCATCAAACTCGCCTCTCAATAGGTCCATGGTATCGTGCGCCAATTCTTCTATTTTGAGCAAAAAAAGGTCGGTAATCATCGCACGGTACCTTGTTCCATTGACTGTAACGTTGCGAATTTCATTATTTTTGAAAAAGTACGGTTCAATGATACCGCCGGCCCACAATCCGCACCAAACAGTGCATTGACAGCTCTTGAATTGCTTCTGGCTGCTCTTCAAACCAAATTTAGCGATTCAGTCTAATGACGTACTCATTGAGCTAAAAATGAGCTTCGTCTCTGAAAAAAATTTTTCGATAAAAAATTTGTGAAACACATTTCTCACAGAGCACGAATTTTTGGAGCCGTGACATAATCCCCACGGACATAATCCCCATTTTTGCTGTGGGGGTTATGTCCGCAAAATATATTAAATTATGGGGGTTATGTCCGTTTTTTTTTCGGTCATAATCCCGACTTCGTGTTGGGCTTATAACAACTTCTAAGAATGGACATAGCCGGAGTTGCATATTTTGGAGGATGTAAGTCCTCAGAAGCCACCATTGGAATTATGTCCGCATGTTCAATACCGGCTTCGCTAGCTACAGTAATTCCACATAAAATTCAAGGTAAGTGGGCGGCCTTCGGCCGCAGCTCAGGATTTAAAACTCCCAAAAATTCAACACCGGCTTCGCGGCGGTCTTCGGCCGCGGATCAGTCTATAAAAGAACCAACACCTAGTTTGCTAGCCACAGTAATTCCACATAAAAGTCAAGGTAAGTGGGCGGCCTTCGGCCGCAGCTCAGGATTTAAAACTCCCAAAAATCCAACACCGGCTTCGCGGCGGCCTTCGGCCGCGGATCAGTTTATAAAAGAACCAACACCTAGTTTGCTAGCCACAGTAATTCCACATAAAAGTCAAGGTAAGTGGGCGGCCTTCGGCCGCAGCTCAGGATTTAAAACTCCCAAAAATCCAACACCGGCTTCGCGGCGGCCTTCGGCCGCGGATCAGTCTATAAAAGATCAAACACCAAGTTTGCTAGCCACAGTAATTCCACATAAAAGTCAAGGTAAGTGGGCGGCCTTCGGCCGCAGCTCAGGATTTAAAACTCCCAAAAATCAAACACCGGCTTCGCGGCGGCCTTCGGCCGCGGATCAGTCTATCAAATATCCAACACCAACGGCCTTCGGCGGCCTTTTATGATCCCACTTACCTTAACTTTTATGTGGAATTACTGTGGCTAGCAAACTAGGTGTTGGATCTTTTATAGACTGATCCGCGGCCGAAGGCCGCCGCGAAGCCGGTGTTGGATTTTTGGGAGTTTTAAATCCTGAGCTGCGGCCGAAGGCCGCCCACTTACCTTGACTTTTATGTGGAATTACTGTGGCTAGCAAACTAGGTGTTGGTTCTTTTATAGACTGATCCGCGGCCGAAGGCCGCCGCGAAGCCGGTGTTGGATTTTTGGGAGTTTTAAATCCTGAGCTGCGGCCGAAGGCCGCCCACTTACCTTCACTTTTATGTAGAATTACTGTAGCTAGACAAAATTATTGTTATGGGGATTATGTCCGCATCAGTTTCGGACATAACCCCCATAGCTTTGGGGATTATGTCCGCTTTTTTATGGGGATTATGTCCGAAAATTTTGCGGACATAACCCCCACAGCAAAAATGGGGATTATGTTCGAAAATTTTCGGACATAATCCCCATTTCAAAAATAGGGATTATGTCCGTGGGGATTATGTCACGGCTCCGAATTTTTATAGTAAAATTCAATGATTTACAAGCGCAAATTTGTTCATTTGTTAGGCTATTTATAGTATGACAAATGGCAAATTTTATTGAGCATTTTTGACATTCAGGCATATTACGCATCACGCGTAAAGTGTAAAAAAGTTTAAGCTGAAAAAAACAAATAGCTAAAAAATCTTTCTGTCCTTTGATAAGCAACTTCTAGAGAGATACAATAATTCACAATAAAGAATATGAACATCGCTATTGGTAAAATAAGAATAGTTTTTTTATGTATTTTTAAGCGAGTTTTTGCATTTTCTCTATTGTAAGGCAATACATATCAGATTTACTACCAAGAAACTAAGCATAAGATGTGTGAATATCACTTTCTTCTTCAAACTTGCAATATTCATTATTTTGATAGGATCTGGGACTATACTCTGCAATGCGATTCAATACAATTCATTTAACTGCTTCCGCATCGCATTGCTTCGCATCGCATTACAGAGTAAGGCCCTAGCAATTGAGTAGTTATATAAATAAAAAATTTTCTAAGCACCTTTAAAAGGAAGCGGGTAAACATGCAGACCTTCCAGAAGCCTTAAAGCTCCCATTTATCATTTCGGTTTCAATCTTAGTAACGTGCTAAAAGTCGACCTTATATCTCCTTTTTCAAGTCTAAGATCGCTACTGACTGCACTATTTGCTTAAAGTCAGATAAAAATCGAATGGTCAGAAGCGGTCATTGGTGCGATTGGAGAATAGGTGAGGTAACCGAAACATGGCCCCGCTAATGATCAAGAGCGGAAAAATGTAGATCATTTGAATGAAGAAATATGAACTGATTGATTTTTAAAATTGTACACTGATACTGACTGTATCGTAAATTCCGTGCATTGAATTTTAAAAACTAAAACTTAACTTTGAAATGGGAGAGCGTGTCATCGTTCATTTTTTCAAAAACTGGAGCTATAAACTGATTTTAGAGAAATAATTTTGGAAAATAAAATTAACCATTGGAGACATAGAGTTCGCAACATGAACTTTGAATATAACCACCCCAAACCTGTTTTGCGTCAAACTTCGATCGAAAGACACAGCCCCAATCGATGACAAAATGTCAAAATTTTATTAAAACTTAATCAGGGAAACCACCAAGAATGTTGTGAAAAAAAGTTTCCATTTTTCAAAAAACTTATGTGAAAATGTTTCGTTTTGCCAAAACAAATCATTAATGCTAGTATCATATTATAAGAATATAAATTTCTCAAATTAAAATATTTCACTTTGATCGCCTCATTTATTATTCATATATTTATTTTCTGTTCACATATCAAAGAAAAATCCAAAATTAAAAAAAAAAAATTATTTGTAATTCATATTACTTAAGCAGAATTTATTAAAACGATTTCGCATATTTTAGAACCATCACTCACTCACACACAATCCATATCCAAGCACAACTTTCATATTAAAGCATCCGTAAGAAAAACAGAAGATTCAGGCAACATTTATCGATTAATTTTGCTCATTATCGATTAACGCAATTTATGCTGGGAAATATGCTGTAAACCTTGTGATTTACTGTGGTTTTTCTGCAATTAGTATAACAATATTTTGCCGACGCACACGAACTGATGCGTAAAACCACAGCAGCGTCAGAAACAGCAGCCGAACGATGTGGGATTCATCAACAGCTTCTGGTTATTTTTAGGCAAATTTCGGTTTATTCGAAAATTTTTATGACACACAGAGACCCACAACACAAACCATTGCTTTATGGCGATTTTATAACCTAACCTTGCCTTCCCAAGAAGCATGGCATAATGATGACTGCTCGTATTTTCTGTTCATTCTACCCTTTTGTGATTTCATTTGGCTCCAAAATTTTAGTCTTTTGCGTGATTTTGATTTGTTTCACATGTTAAAGTTAAATTACGATTTTACCTTTAACCGGTAGGCAAAAACTTTTCTTTTGGGTTAAGTCTCAAGTGAATAATTTTCGAAAAACTGTGGGGAATAAAAGCAAATCAAGAATATGAGAAATTGCTTCGGCCTAAATTGTGCTAAGAAATTTTTAAGATTAAAATCATGTGTGATGCATACACTTACTTCAAGGATGTATAAGTACTTGTTTTACAGCGTAATAAAAGCAGATTTAGTCTCTAATATACTATTTTTAGCTATGATATATGAGAAGCAACTCTATTGGACTAAATTGAATTTTAAAACAAAAATAAAACAGTTTTTGTTACAACACTAGTTTATAGTCATTTTGTGGAATGATATTCGACCGTAATTACTTTGTAAAATTGCATTCCGAATAAGGAAGACCGAACAGTTTTTGGGATATAATCGTGTGTGTACATATTAGGGTGTTTTTTTTTTCAAACTTTAGGAGAGGGATTTTATTTATTTTTTCCTATATTATAGGTTGAGGAATAAAAATAATTGTCAAAATATTTGAGCTTCCTAGCTCAAACCTGTAAACGGCGCGGACAGTGTTTACGTTCAATTTTGTTGAAATTCAACGAAAAAACCGACTTACTAAAACGTAGAAAAAGTCTGCTTTAGGTGCCAAAATACAGCATTTTAGATTTTTTAGTTGAACACCCAGTGTTGTAAAACCACGCCCACATTTTTCGTGTGACTAAAAATGCGGAAAAAAATACACCCGAATGAGGTATTTTTATTTATTTTTTTTAAATTTGCGGTCCTATATGCCCATAAAATAGAATCGAATTTCAGGCTTGTTTACATACACTCTCTCCTTCAAATAACCCCAAAGAAAATAGTCGGGTGCCGTCAAATCTGGCGAATGCACTGGCCAATTAATTTCTGAATTTCTAGAAATTATTTTCTCTCCAAAAATTTGCCTTAAAAGTGTCATTGTGTCTCGGGCAGTGTAGGCAGTGGCTCCATCTTGCTGAAACCACATCTCAGGTCTGTTTTGAAGAGCAGAACGTAGAAAATTTTCGATCATATACCGATACCGCTCTCCATTTACGGATACAGCACTTCCATCTTCAAGAAGTAAGGCACTATGATGTTTTCAGATGTAATGACACACCATACTGTACATACACCTAATGTGGTGCAATTGGCGTTGATGAATGGCTCTTGGATTTTCAGAGCCCCAGAACCAACAGTTCTGCTTGTTAACAAAGCCATTCAAATGCAAATGAGCTTCATCACTCATAATCAGATTTTCACCAGATTTTCTTTGCGTTAAAATAATTGATCGCTGATTTAAATAATTAAATTATATTATTCTGGTTCTTTGTTCAGTTGTGAATCTCTCCATTATTTATTCCCCAGGTGTTATTTATATAATCTGAAAAAAAAAATATATATCAACGAAAAAGTTATTAAATTTTTAAGTCCCATGGTGACTTTTGGCCCACGCTGTAAATGAAACACTTCTTGCATTGTTTCTAACTTCACTAAAATTCGTTTTCGCAAAAAGACCAAGAAATTTTACCCAATTTACTAAAATTAAACTTCCGCCACCTAACAAACATCTCAACAAAGTTCATTTCGGTTCCCATGTTCTTCGAATTTTAACCAGAAAATTGCATTCCTATAATGCATATGAACAAGCATTTTTGTTTGCTCTTGTATTCCGGACCAAAGAGTAATTACCGTTCTTAGTCGCTCAGACAAAGAACAAGTATTTTTGGTCACATACCCACAAAAAAATTAAACTTTGGCCATTTTGCCATCCTCAAGCTTTCGCAAGAGCTCTAATTACATGCTTCAAAAACCAATATAGCATTAAACTTACTGTCTTTCTACATATGTGTTAAAGTAAATTAAGCTTTGCATAGGAACTAAACCCTAAATTTTTGCAACATTTTTCTGGATCATAAAGGATTTTATCTAAATATTTACTATTCAAGCATTAAAATTTAATACACACACAACAAATACAAATTGGAAACATTTGATAAAACTTCAAGATTAGTTGTATGCGAATGTGATAATTTAAAAAATAAACTCTACAGCGTTACTGTTTCATAGTTGATGTACAAAGTAGCACGACTGATACAAAAAAAAACGAAAAAAAAAAAACTTTTAAATTGTTATCACGCATACGCCTCGGTGGACATCAAATAAATTTTATATGGAGTGAAACAGAGGAACAGCAAAATTCAAAGGAAATAAAATTCAATTGCACATTACAAAACAGACAACACAAAGGAGTACAAACACAACTGTGACAGTTGGACACACACGCCATCACAATTCTCACACATACGATATCATGAAGGGTAACAAGGATTGCGACAAATGATGACGACAACGCTCTCTCAAATGAAAATAAAAATACAAAACAAAGTGTTAATTTTTTTTAAGCCGTAATCATCAAAAACAAACAAAAAAAATGTTTAAAAAGAAACTCTGTCAAAATGTATAAAAGATCCTTCAACACATACATATACATTGCAACATATAAGCACAAAAATAAAAAATACTCACACTAAAAAAACACACAGCTGTGACAATGATATGCTTTTGTATGCGCACAACTACATAAAACAGACAAGCCAAAGAGCCTAAAAGCCTACTAAAAAAATCGCAGTAAATTTTTAACTTTGATACTCGTACAACTTGTCGCACATAAAAATTTAACAAAAAAAAAAAGAAACCAACAGACCAGAAAATTTGCACGAGGCCGAATCGAAATAAAAATTTGTAAAAAGAAGGCAAGAAATTCCAACATGTTTTCAAACACGTTGCTTTGTAGGCCTGGACAATGGCACACAAGTAGACCCCAGCGGCGGTAGGTGTGGCACAAAATAAAAAAGAGGCTGAACACTTGCACACAAAAAGATATGAAAAAATGAAAACTGAAGAAAACTCAGAAAAGCAGCGATATTGCTGATGAAGACAACGCAATGGCAGGCAATGCCAGCGGGCTTGACAGTTATGCCACAGTAGAGCAAAGTTGAAAAGTTAAAATTAAATTAAAATTAGAAAAGGAAGGAGAGTTAATGCATTCTTCGTTTTATGTAGATTTTTAAATAACATAATAGAGCTTAGCTACAGCAGCTATTTACCATCTTAGCTATTTATCTAGAAGCTTTAAATGATAAATATTGTATTTCAAAACAAGAGCTAGATTTTGGAGAAAAATCGATTGATGTTAACTAAGGGATTTTGGCCAACAAGTCAGCGTTTCATGTTCGGGAAAACGATTAAGGTAATTAATCGGTAATTGACACGGTAACAAACACTTTTCCACGCCTTTTTTTATTTCAAGTCTGAGAGGTTTGGAGTCTGAGGCAAAATTGTTTTCCACGAAAAAAAAAATTTTTTTTTCAATTTACCTTACCCCTCCAAACATTTATGTGGACATGCTTCTGGAGGGAAAGTGTAGATTAGAATACATTTTTTTGTATTAAATATTTTCCATAGCTCATTCTTAATACAGCCTCTCAAACTATTATAATTAAACATATCATCTGTCTATGGGAAATAATTGGCCAAATATACAGGCCAAAAGAACAGTTGTTCAAATAGGCTAAAAATTGAGTTAATTGTTGCTCTATTAGATGGGTGAGTAGTACACAAAAAATTAATTCATTAAGACAAATATGCAAATGTTGTTTATGCTTGTTTTACGGCGGCGCTGCTGCATTGGTATTAGTACCACGAACTTTTGTTTCAAGCTTCTTTGCTGTTGCCATTTAGTGCCTTTTTGCCGCTGGAAGCTCAATAGTGTCTGTGTAAGTAAGTTAAGTAAGTAGCTTATTTCATAGAAGTTATAACTTAATTGCATATTTAAAGACTTTGTTCTTCAATTTAAGGACTCTTCTTTAAACGGTTTGTATTTTTTTAATATGTAACATCAAAACGGAAGAGTCTCCCGCACCAAATAGCTTTAATTTTATTTCATGTTTCATTCAATTTTTGGATGCTTTTTCCGATATATTTTTTGTCATTTTTTCCACTGTACAAATACGAAAAAAACACTACAAATCGTAACAATGCGCTACGTTGCCAGCAGCAACGAACTCACGCTGATAAGGCAAACTTTCTATTATCAGTATTAGGGGCCGAGGCGTGGCAACATAGGCGCGGTAAGCAAAACAGAAAAAAAAAATTTAAATTGCTGCACATAAAACTGATGGCGGAAAAAATAACATTTGAATGACTTCATTTTTTTGCTACGCGTTTTTGTTCGCACCAAGCGAATTCGTTACGATTTTGATGTCGTTGTCGATGCGTGCCCTCAATCACATGTGGCAACGCATCATCATATCGCAATAATAGGAACGCCCTGATCAGCCCATTTTTTATTATTCTGATGGCAATAATGCATTGTTATCTAAAAACGAGCGAACAAACAAACTTCAAGCGACAAACAGACAATGAAATTTTGAGGAAAAAAATTTTAAAAATCAAATTTCCGCTGTTCGGAAAAAACTATTACCAAAACGCATAAGATATGCCTCTTTGTTTGGAGTTTGATGAATTTTCAAGCTTCATTTCAGAATCGAACAAAAAATGGTTATGAAAGATCGATTACATTATCATGCAGCTATTATGTTCAATGACAATAAAGCTTCATTTTCGATTTTTAGAAATCGAAGTAATCTTATTTTTCTCATTGGGGTTGTGGAATACCGAAAGCAATGGAGAAATGTAGCATTCAAAACTAATCCCAGTAAGTGAAAACATAAGAAGACGGTCGCGCGCAGCAAAAGCAAATCATTTCTTGCGTTTGGCGCGGTAACATTTTTATTTGAAATTCGATTTTTTTCTTTTTTCTTTCGTCAAGACCATTTTCATGTGTATTTTTCTTCTCTCTGAGAAGAAAAAAAAAGAAGTGCCCCACTTTCACGCCCGCAGTTGCGATTTGTTTTCTTTTTTTTTCACTCTCTATCTCTATGCTGCCGTTCTTGTTATTAGTATCGTAATGTTGCTGCTACTGTTGTTAGTGTTGCCATTGCCGATTAAGATCTTTGCAATGTAGGCAACATTTTTATAGTCAATTTGGGGTTCGCTTCAATTTACACGAAAATGCAAATGGGCGAGCAGCATTTTTTCTTTCTTTTTTGTTTGGCTCTTGCTAGTCCGACGTAACTCCACTGTTTCTTTTGACCATACATTATACGAATGACATAAGATTTACTACAGTGGATTTGGTTTTGAGCTCTTTTAAGCTAAAATTGAGCTTTGCAATATTTAAATTTGATGAAGTTTCTTATATTTTTTATTTTTATTAAAATATATTTCAGTAAGCGAAACGTGCAATACGTTGCATGTTCAAATCGTGCTGCTTTGTGGATATTATTAAACACTTCCTCAGATGTTCGCATTTTCGATTATTGCGATGGCCCGCTTATTTCATTATTTCCTAAGGAAAGATGAGAGATTTGTAATGTGATTTTTTATATATATTTTTTAGCCGTTGGGCCTTAAGAAAAATAAATCAAAATATATAAAATTATGCCAAAAACTTAAATGGTAACTTGAGTCATATTTCGCAAGGTTGATATTACCATTAGACCACCTTTCTACAAAATTATTTGAGATTGATAACCAAATTTTTCAATTTTACTCTAGGAAAACTTATCCATTAAGACTAATAGCATGCCCTTGCTGGCAATGCTACCTACAAGATATTGATACCTAGCTTCGGTTGAACGATGTAGTTCCTTGAAAAGTTAAATACTGCGCGTACGATGAATCAAAATCTTGTCTGGCTCAGTTTGAGTGCACTCAAATTATCAGGCACCCATCACAATGTTACCTTGTTAAAAAGTCAGGGCATCACCATAACCATCTCTGACTTTATCGCGAAGGAACTGAGTGTATTGAGTGCCGCCTAGGAGAATATATGGATAGCGGTATTCATGATTCTTGAAGCTATTTTGAGTCTCACATATGTATAAAGCAGCGTTATTATGGCATAAGTTTCGGCTTGCGGCGTTGAGAAAATTTTCTAGTGGAGCTATAGTGGGATGACTTCGATTACAGGTCCATAGAGACTCCAAAAGTCCATTGAAGTTATGCTGGAATTTCTTATCAATATATATATATAATCCAAGGTATGAAATCTTAAACCAAAACTTTTTGATCAATTTTCGACGATATGTTAAGAATATATAGTTAGTCTAATAATTGAGAGATGCTGATAATTTCACAATCACGGTATAAGTTGGAGGGATTTAAAGTATGGATTCAAAGGCCGCAGTAGAACAAGTGGGTATTGCTTCAGTTATACCAAGACACGTTAGTTTTTGAGCATTGGTTAGCTGTTAGCTGCAAAACTAACCTTAGATCCAATAATATCTGATAACCTTTTTAGAAAAAAAATTTTTTCGAAGTCTTAACTTTTATTTTAACCATTTTTCATTATTTATAGAAAACTTATTTAATTCCAAATCGTCTAAGGTTCAAGGCGATTTTGAAATTTTCATTTTAATAGTTACTACATTTTTGCATTAAGTTCTGAGAAAAATTTGCGTATCGTTAGTCTTTCGATAGTACTGATGCCTACAGTGCCGCTCAAATGCTTTGCAACTGAAATTACTTTTGAAGAAACATCAAATTATTTCAGTGAAACAATAACTTTGAATTTAATTTTATGTTACTTTTGTTAACTTCATTTATTGCTGATTTTTTACCAAAAATAAAAATTTTATTCCGTTAGCTAAAAACAACAAAAACTTAAGGTAAGCAAAAAAACGCGAAAATCCAGGAGCTCAAAACATGTGCAACTGATCACTATACTAAGCAAAAATACATAACCGGTCTATTATTTATCCCAGCGAATAGGTCATTACCACTTTTGAACATTTCCTTACTGATTATGTGTTTTACCACCATGCACATGTTCCCAATTGGGTTGAGATAGGGAGACTGCACCGGCCATTACCTGATATCAACTCTTGAACTAAGATTTCCATCATTGTCATATTGGATTGTCCAAGGAAGTGGCATGCTCTAGTCAACAAATAAAAGAATAACATTGCCTAAAATATTATTGCAGCCAGCTGTCGTCATCCCGCCTTCATTGCGCTTAATGGATCCAACTCCATCCCCCGAGAAACAACGCTACACTAACTCGTTCCGACCTCCGTGTTTAACTGTTTCTTCAAAAGTTATTTCAGTTGCAAAGCATTTGAGCGGCACTGTACAATATAATAAAATATTTTTATACAAATTAACTATTTGATATAATTAACCATTACAACAACTTGTCAGACTTACATTTCTATTGGACTTTTTATCCATTAAGTTTTTGAAATTGAGTCGGAATTATGAAGAGTTTTAAAATTTTTTTTTTTATCTAAGAATAATAATTTGATCAGATTCTTTTAAGGAATAAATTATAACAAAATATTAAGCACTTTGCCTACTGTGAACGCACTAAACCTTCTACATACATACTATACTATACGTGTGTATATGTACTATTAATGAGTGCGTGAGTCTGTTGCGGATGCACGTTTATGGTTTACGTTTAAACCACTCACTGTGTACTGGATTTTGGTCTTCGCAAAAAACTTTGACTCTACTTAGCATAACTTTTGGTAAGAGCTTCATTTGCTGTGTGTGAGCTTATGCCGTAATAATTTGTTATATAAAAATGTCTGGTTGCCATTTTTTATGTGTACGTGAACAAAAAATACACAGTTTCGAATCAATATATCGGTCATTTGATGCAAGCACGTCTCACCGCAAAGTCCATAGCAACAATAAATTTGTTAATGTTACGAAAAAAATTTGAAAGAACTTATTTGTATTGATTTGGTAATCCTATCATTTTTTGCAATCGAGTTCATAGTATGTTAACAATGCCCTTTTTTAAGGTATACAATTCGTTGGTTTTTGCCAGAATATGTCAAATTGATTTTCTAGTACAGTTTCTGGTATTCGAAAATAAATTTTAATGTGGGCAGCAAGATATTGCTGATAATGTGATTTATTTTACATTAAGTAAGGGTTTTTTGGCTTGCTTTACTTTTGACTAAGATCAGAAGAACAGGTGTTGGCAATATAAAAAATGTTAAAGTTGTAATAATTAAATTCATCTCTCAAATATTGCTCTGGCTATTCGTATTGAAAATTCTTTTGTTTTTTGTACATCCTCGAGGCAAAACAATTCTGCACTATCAAAAAAAAAAATAAAGCATTTGAAAAAAGAAACCGAAATTTATAAATGACCTTGTAGCCTTCTGTGTGATATTTACAACGAAAACAAATAACAAACTGAAATTCGAGCATCATAATGATGTCCTTATTATTTTTGTACACTTCACCTATTTATCTTTTGTTATCCTTGATGGAAAGACTGAAGAAAATTGGTTGGCTCACTGCTTTCACAACAGATGGCACTACTATACGCGTGGTACATTGATGTGGACGAACATTAACTGAATGGACAATTTTATTACCAACAAAAATTGTTGTCAAACATAGTTTTAGTTTTTGTAATGTAGTTGCTTATGTTTTGTTGTTTTGTTTCCTTCGTTTATTATCATTCAGTTTTTGCTGTGTTGTACTTGTTTTTGCTAATGCCTGTCAAGTGCAAAAATGATTTGACCGTTAAATGAGTTGAACTTTGGTAATTTTTTTGTTTTCTTTACTTTTTCACTTAATTTGTACGAGTTGGCGTTGTTTGCCATCAAATGTATACAGACATAAGCAAGCGAATCTTGAACCCAGCGGGAATCCACACAATGGGTAGCCAGATGTAGCCAAAATAATCTTTAAGTTCCACAGTGAAGTTACAAAAATAAATGGAGTTTTTATTTTCAATTGCCATAGTTGACATGGTATATCATTGATGTACCCTGAAAATTCAGTATAGCGTTCTGTGGTGTATTCGTCGGATTTTTACTTGTGAAATATAAACTTATTTGTGCAAATCCGCCAAATTTGGCCTTTTAGCTGGCCTCGTTTTTTTTTTTTTTTTTTTTTGGAGTACATCGTTCAGCCATAGATTTTCTTGAAGCTAAGGCTATCTTGAACTCATAATAAAGGTTGTTCAATTGAAATTCAGATAGCTATTTTTTTTATTTAACTTTATATGTAACTATTCATGTTTTTTTTTTAACTTAAATGCAATTTTACCTATGTCTCCCTTCAAATTTTAATTGTTCCTCCATGAATATTAATCAAAGATAGTCTTAACTTCAAGAAAAACCATGTTTGAAGAGTCTGCTCCAAAAAAAAAAAAAAATAAAAAAAAATCGAAGCCATGTTCGAGGTAAGATGACAATTTCGATTTTTTTTTTTTATTTTTTTTTTTTTTTTGGAGCGATAACGGAAGTTATCCACAGTTACATTCCGGCAAGCCTCATTTTTGAAGAAATTTTGACCGATGATTCTAGATCATAAACCATACTAAATCGTAGTTTTCTCTGGATGTAATCACGGCGTATTATCCAATAATGTAAATTTGATTTCAAATTTGTCGAAGTTATAGCGAATTATGCGTTCAGTTGGCCGATTGTGTCGATCATAAATTGCTCTAAGTGCACGAAGCACATTCCTCGTAGAACGCTGATTTTCGTTATACATCTGAATAACTTGTAGATGATGTTGGGATAAATCTTTTCACGGGGAATTTTCAAACAATACTGAACAAAATAACATGACAGTTTGACGGTATTTATGACAAACGCGTGTTTTGTCATAAAATCTCTACTGAAAAAAATAGCATCAAATAAACCACCATATAGTTGAAAATTTGGAAAAACTTTCTGTGGAAAATTTTAAGTTTGTAAAATTTTAGTTTATCTAGGAAATATCTTGCTTTTATAAAAGGTATTGCGCCCAATTGCACTCTCTATTTATATTCCAAGTGTTCCTAGGTCAGCACCTTGTTCACCACGCACAGTGGCAAACTTTTTAAGAAAGCGTAGCAAAAATCGATTTTGGTGTGGGTCTGTTTGACAAATTTGATACTTGCATCGGATAAAAAAAGTCGAAAGCTGATAAATTTAAAGTTTCAATCCATTCGAATAAGTAGTTTAATTTTAACAGTTAGTCAAAATAGAGACATTTTTGAAGTTTGCAAAAAATTAAATTTTTGGGATAAAAATTTCATGTTTGAGCTGAAAAAATCAACAAATGCTGAGAGAAAGATGTATACTTTTTTTGTAAAAGCATTATTGGTTTTATTTAAGCAAAAAAAGAAAAAACAATGCGTTAATTATTTTGTATTTGTTTTTTTTTTTTTATTTTTTCAACACTGTTTTCATCAAAGTTTTTGAGCTTTCAGTTGAGTGCTAGAGAGATTTTTATCGACAAACCTGTGGATATAGCACCCTAAGTCCATATGCATATTAGAAATATTATATATATTAAATATTAAAGCCTTTAACTAAAAAACATTTTATTTGATGTGCAGTGCCTATTGGATTAGTCATAGTTCATAATTAAAAACGTTTAAGTTAAACTACGACCCCGTCCACTTTTTTTAATAGTGGGCGCACCTAATTGTTTTGGTCAAAAACCACCTTGAAATGGCTGCAACTTTGCAAGGAAGCATCACAGATCACCACTTGAAAACTCATTTTAAAGGGCAATGATGGTACTAAATGATGCTTTTGTTAAAAATAAGCTGATCAACTTTCTTTGAATCCCATACATGGCCTCGAAAGTAGACAAAAAACATCATGTTTTAGGTACTTAGCCTCAAATATTTCAGGACTCCGACATGATAGGTCAATTCTGAGGCCAGATTCGGATTAAGCGTAAAAAATTACACGACCCTTTTCAGCTCAACAACACTAATCACCTATTCATTTAGATACCTTTTTTGTAAAAAATAGTTTTTCCATACAATTCACATGTAAAACTAACAGGCTCCGGCGCCACCTTATAAAATTGAGTTACAGAGCTGAATTTTTGTGAACTTTTTCTTCATATCATAAACTTAGTTTTTAAGCAACTTACTTACTTACTTAGATGGCCATAACAACCCGTTGTCAGGTTACGGCCGACCTCATTAGCTCTCGCCAGGCGCCTCTGTTTTGCGCGCGCCTTCTCCAATCGTTAATGCCAAGCGCGGTTAGGGCTTCCTCAGGTTGGTCTATCCACCGGAGGCATGGTCTCCCTCTTCGTCGTTGACCAGGGACCTTCCCTTCGAATACCTTTTTCGCTGGAGCTTCTTTATCCATACGATGGACATGACCCAGCCAGCGTAGTCGCTGTATTGTTATACGCTTAACTATGTCAATTACCGTCAAACCCACTTTGGCTGATTCCTTTTCAATAGCAGTGAAAGCAGCAGTAACATCTCTCTTACTCCGACCGATAATATCAATATAATCAGCGTACGCAAGGAGCTGAACACCTTTGAAGAAAATGGTGCCATTATGATGCACACCGGCTTTTCGTACGATCCCCTCCATAATGAAATTGAAGAGATCGCACGAGAGCGGGTCGCCTTGTCTGAAACCTCGCTCGGTATTAAAAGTTCCGGAGAGGTCATTTTCTACCTTGACGGAGCTACACGTATTGCTTAACGTCATCCTGCAGAGCCTTATCAACTATGCAGGTATACCGAACTCAGACATTGTTGCATATAGGCAATCCCGCACTGGGCTATCGAACGCAGCTTTATAATCGACGAAGAGATGGTGAGTGTCGATTTGATATTCATGGGTTTTCTCCAGGATTTGGCGTAGTGTAAAAATCTGGTCTATGGTGGACTTACCAGGTTTAAAGCAACACTGATAGGATCCGATCAGCGTTTCTGTATACGGCTTCAATCTTTCACACAATACGCTCGAGAGGATCTTATGTGCGATGGAAATAAGACTGATACCCCTGTAGTTGGCGCAGATTGTCGGGTCTCCTTTCTTTATTACAGGACAAAGCACGCTGAGATTCCAATCGTCGGGCATGCTTTCCGCTAGCCATATTTTGCTGATGAGTTGATGCATGCACCTTATCAATTCATCGCCACCAGCTTTAAACAACTCAGCTGGCAGGCCGTCAGCACACGCTGCTTTTTTTTTAAGTTTTTAAGCAACAGCACCTTAAAAAAAACAAAAAAAAAATTGGAATCACGCTAATATACATATGTTATCGTCAAAACTAGTCTTTAGGATAAACTAGTTTTTTCTTGGCAAACTAGTTCATCCGAAGCGTGTTAGGATGAACCAGTTTAGCCTAGGAAAATTTTAATATGGTATGGTAATTCGGCGGCCTTCGGTCGCTACACATGATTTACATCCTCCAATACTATGTTCAAAAACGGCTTCGCGGCTGCATTCGGCCGCGGTTCACTATAGTATATCGAACCCTGGTGTGATAGCGAATCCCGTGTTTGACATAGTGCAGTGGACATATTGGAGGATGTAAGCCTTGAGCAATGGCCAAAGACTGCCCACTACTAAAATTTCAAGAATATCGGGAGTGAGGGCGTAAGTGAAAGTAAATAATAATAATAACTCTAGTTCATCCTAAGCTAAATTGGTTCATTTTAACATTCCTTGAATGAACTAGTTTGGCCTAAGAAAAACTAGTTTAACCTAACAACTAGTTTGGCCGGGAACAAATATAAAGTCGTACCGACACGTAATAAATTTATTCCTAAAAGAGAACTGTTCTTAACTTATACTACGAAGAAATTGAAAAATTCAACATGTATATTAAAAATGCTACATCATTCCAAATTTTTCAAAGCACTTCAACTCAAGCAGAGCTCATAATGAACGTAAGAGATTATCTTTAGATTACCGAAAATGGTTTTTCAACGCATAAGATGTCTCATATTTGAACAAAAACTGAAAATGGATAGCACAAATCGTACAAAAAAAGAACTTCCTTACAAAATATCTTTAAAGTTTTTTACAATTTTAGCTAAACATACATATATACACTTTCCTGCAGTTTTCAAAGTCTACTTGCGACAAACAAAACAGAAGTTAATTTTTATATGCAGAAGATATGTAATTTTTCCTCCCTACAAAAAACTCAACTTCAACAAATTATCAAAAAATCTTTAGTCGTTCAGATGTTATGATTTTTGCAATCAAAAAAGTGAAATCTTTCCACTGTGCGGCGTTGGCAGTACAATAGTAAGTCAGGACAAGAAGACTATAAATTTTGAAAGCGTTTGTTGGCTTGCTTTTATTTTAAAAATTAGATATCTCGGGAATGTTACGGCACTGAAGATGCAAAGTTTTTTTTACGACATTGTAGCTTTTTTTTGGGTCTTAATACTTTGGGAGAATCAAAATTTTTATCGCTTTTATAAAGATTTATTTTTGTGATTTTGCTTCCTTTCCACATTTTTATATTTTTTCCAATGGGGTATTATTTATATAAATGTAATATTTCTAATAAAAGCTTGTAAATTGCACAGAACAAAAAGAAACAAAAACGAAAAGAAAAAAGCAAAACATTTATTATTCGCATTAATTTGTTTTACTTTTGTTTTTGTGTGACTCTAGTGACACTCTTTCTGTTTTTATTTTTTTTTTTTTCTGGTAGTGTCTTCTACTGCTTCTTCTTCGAGCATTTTATTCCCTTTCATTCGTTATTCATTTTGCGCTTTTTGCCAACATTTTCATGGGTTGTTTGTTAAGTTGTAATTTTCATAATGCTGTAGTTGTTGTTGTTATTTCTATTACTACGGCTATGGTTGCTGTTTTTGTTGTATTAAATATTTCCCGCTTTTTTGGCGAGTGTGACGAAAGCCATTAAAGCGCTCTGATTCTCTTCCGCTCGTTTGGTGTGTAAGTGAGCAAGTGAGTCGATGAGCGAGCGAGTGTTAGTGAGTTATCTGTGCACATTTGCACATAAAATATTACATCCTGTAAACACGTGCTACATTTCCGTTTCCGGTATTTTAATGCACACGCAAACACACACACATAGACACACAAACACTTCTAAACAGCAACAGTATACTGTGTGGTAAGTTGAAATAAAGACATTTGAAAAGAATATCAATCAACATATTTGGAAAAAGCTGAATACGGCATGGATTTGGTAATTCTGAGCTTAAAACTAAAAATTGTCTATAAATGTACTGTACTGGACTTGGCAGTATCAAATTGGGATCGATTACATATAGTTAACTTAATGCATAAAGAATGTTTTTTAAAATTGAATTTATTGCAAACTTTGATAGATAAACCTTGCATAAGAACATTAATGTGCTATGATTGAAAATAACGAATTTACAATGAACTGAAAAAAAATTTTGCTGCCTCAGTACTCAAGTTCTATTCATTTTTTTCTCTCTCCTATAAAATAACAAAACTGTGAGTTGTGTTCTTTCTACATTAAGCTAACGATATATTGGATTTCATACTGGATTTCCTAATATTCATTTTTTCATTTTCAAACGAATCACATATTCATACGCGAGATAAATAAATCTGTAAGAAAAAGTGTGCATTGACGTAGCTAAGGTATGGTGAAAAATCTTCTAAGTAATGGCAGAGCCACACACATTGTAGTGAATTCTTCATATCCCTTTTTGTTGGAACGACACATGCCGGAAAGAGTACTTTAGTGAAATCACATATAATTCTTTTTTTATTACAATTTGAGGCAACTATTTCATTCTTAGATTCATTTTCAGAAAATAAATAGAATCTTTGTTGTTATACACCATATATTGTATCGATCGATGACTTATTTAGCTGATATTGGCATACCTGTGTGAATTGTCAGCATCGGCATACCATTTATTCGCTTCAGTGACATATCGCATCGGCTGAAAGATTTTTGCCGTCACAAAAGTATCAGTTATCGTCGTTATTCAATAATATAAATCAAAACTATTGGCAAAAACTTGCAGATAGAAATCAGCTGCTATCCTTTTTAAGGATAAATTTTCCACAATGTTAACTATTCACTTCCAAATGAAGGTATTAAAAACCGTCCTTCTAAGCATCAATATAGTAAAGCCTCTCTGCCTGATGACATGTCAGACCATATGGTAAGAAATTTTACTCAGCCATTACGAAATCTTTTTCACATATCTTACACTATTGAGATTTTTCCATCAAGTTAAAAGTTGATTATCATTCAGCTCCCAAAAATGACGAGGTTACTAATTCTAATAACTACCACCCAGTTGCAATATTTTCTATGCTGTTATGCAGAGCTTTGATAAATTTTCGCCTAGTGAGTTATCTTTAACGATTCCTTATGGTTTCTGTTCACTCTCCAAAATATCTGATGCCGTTTCTTACTTTCTACGTTCTGCAGTAGTTGTTTCAGCTTCACATTTATTGAACATTTCATCATTGTTTGAGTTTCTTACGATTCTGTCCAATCATTCACCAACTTTCTTGTTTTTAGGTATGACCTACCTACCGACCTACCTCGACCTTCTGGTAAAGTAGAAAGGAAAAGACACTATTTCTGAATGAGGGCGTGCTAGACGGATCAAAGTTAAATATTAGCAAAACCCAATGTTCTCTGTTATCTTACAGGCGAATGAGTTGTTTTAACTCACCCTCAACACTTTTGACGTTCTTGGCATACTCGTACATTTTCAACCGGACCTATGTTCGATATGTCAAAAGAAAGGGGAGTTTTGTTTAACATCGAACTGTCAACTATAAGTAGAGAATGCAGTATTTTATGTGACAAAACGCCTTAGTTACTTTTCAAAAAAAACTTAATGAAAATAGAAAATTTTCATCCCAATGTTGCTAAGGGAAGTCATGGGTGGCTATTTCTTTTTATTTTCCAGCAGTTTTCTTTTTTTTTTTTTGAACTCCTTTTTCATTTTCAATGTTGCTTAATATTTTGGGTGGCTATTGATGTTCTATCTTAATGATCTTTATGGTATTATATAATATATCAGTCCTTCTAGCCCACTGTACAGCATTGCTCAGTCGCATGAGTACACACAACGAATGACAAATATGTCAAAATATTGCGTGTGATACAACTGTAAACTGTACAACTAAGCATTTTGAAGGACGCTACAGCATTTTTCATTTAATTTGTTTGCAGAGCATTTTTATTACAATTTTTTTTTTTTTTTTTTTTCAAAATGTAAAATATGATATAGCAGGAAAACCGTCATTTCTTCTTCTACTGAATAACTAAAAATGAAAGCTGATTTTAAAAGTTTTATCAAAGCGCAGGAAGCGGTATTCCATTAGAAGTGGTTAAAATCGTTTAGCATCGTATACATCATGATGGTGTTGAATGCATCAAGGTTGATAACCTACTCGATTGAAAATGAACATCGCAATGCTGTACATAGAACGGGATGTACAGGTTGAAAAGGTATGTTGTGGTAGATAAGAAATGGGTTTGTGTGAATAAGTCATTTTGGTTGAGTTGAAATAGAGCGCTAAAGCCATCCAAGAGAAATATGTAATAAAAAAAATTAACATAAAAATAAACACTTTATGCGAGAAATCGATTTTTTTTTCTTAATAGCTGTGCTTTTGCTTACAGGTGTTTAATTTTGATGTTGTAAAAATGAAACAGGTAGCATTTAACATAAAACAACCTATCGTTAAATTAATGTTTTTGTGAAGCCAATATTATTTACTCGTATATAATGAAAATTTAAATATTAACATTTTATCGAGGATATCAAAAACAACCATCTAAAAGCAATTCTACAAGTATACTATCACGAAGTTGGGAGTTTTGAGGACCTTTTTCATTGTAAAAACCACTTTTATAACAACCTGTAATCATTAGCAGTATTTTGTGGCGTATTTTTGTAATGAAAGGAAATATACATTTTATATGCTTACAGGTCACACAAAAAGTAACTTTTAAAGGGAATATTGCAAATTAGAAAGTTTTTTTTTTTGGAAATGGTTCATATTCACTAACAAAACTATTAAATTATCCCAATTGAAGTATTTTGGAGTCGTCACTAAAAAATAATTGGAAATGGTCTGTTTTTTGAAGTGAAAACTTCTTATGGCACGTTGTGCGGTTGAGGAAAAAAGTATAAACTCGCGACACCGACCGTCATCGGGATTCCCCGTCATGAATGCGATAGTAAAATTTGAATGTTCTATTGTTTCTTTTAAATAAACATTCCAAGTGGAAGACAAAAAGCAAAGCAGACACACTAGCTGACACATTCTATTCTCATTCAACGATTGTTATGCTTACATGTTTGTTTCTTTCAAATTCCGCGTTGTTGCGTTGACAAATTGAGAATGAGAGCGAGAGTAAAATTTGAATATATATTCCGTTTTTGTCTTCCATTGCATTGCCATATAAAAAGAAAACGCACACATACCAACTAACACACTAACTTGCCATTAAACGATTTGTTTTCACTTCTGTCGGCACTCCCGGAGTGCAACCCGCCGTTTTTTTTTCATGGCATAAGAAGTTGTAGGACCCAAGGGGTAACCGAGATGGTCTCATGAAGCACCTCAAATAATGTTATTCAATGCTTTTTCGCCAGTAAAAATAAATTTTTAAGCTTAAATTTAATTTTTAAACTTTGCCGAAAGATATTTGTTCTTATAACCAATTTCAGGCTTTAATACGGACATCCACCAGAAAACGGACGAAACAATATCTGATTTATTTAGTTAAAATATACCTTCAGTTTCTTTTTATATCATTCTCGCGCACAAACGACAAAAAAGTGTTAAATATTTCAATATATTCTCAAGTGGCAACGGGATAGGCGGAATAAAATCTTAAAAAAAAAATTAAGTTTTCCTGTTTTTTTTTTTTAAAAAAAAAAAATTCTGAAGGAGTACATTTTTGAACGTTTTCGTAGAATTTGAGGAGTTGAGGTTTTTTAACAAACTGTGCGCTTTATATAGCTTTCTGGAATATATTTTAAATATATCTATCATACATATACAAACATAGAGTAACTTCGGGTATTGTGATATGGTCGGGTAATGTGATATGCCATCATATTTCGTTAAATAAACGACTCTCGACAAAAATGTAACGGAAAAAGATACGTGCTGCTCTTTCACTGTTTTTGGTCTCAGTGTGGTGAAATATATTTAGCCACAAGTCGAGATTTTATTTGTGTGCATTTCATGTGTGCATTAAGTCCAAAATACAGTAAGTATTATAGCCAAAGTGAATATACTTTGTCATAAATAATGTGAGTCCTATATTTGCTGAAGTGTGTTTTAATAAAATTAACCTGATTGTATTAAAACTGAAATTCGGGTAACGTGATATAGTCCAATTTGCTCCACCCAGTAAGGACAGTACCTGTGCTTTTTGCAATAAATCCTTCCAGAGAGATACAAGGATTCAGACCTGCAATGCAATTTAATTTGGGCTCACAATGATTGTCTTCCAAGACGGAACCAATTTGTGTATGTGGCTTATAGTCTGACTTTAATATGTTCTGCTTTTCTATTATTGATTCAGTTTAAATCTAGTTTCCTTTTTTATTGAAATTCTATTGAAAGATGTAATGTTATTGCATTTTTAGTTCCTACTGTTTTATACTTTTCATGATGGTATATCACATTATCCGAACACTATATATCACATTACACGCCAATTTCATTAAGGGGTGTCACTTGGTTTTTTCCCATTTTGTTGAAATAGCTTCAGATTGGCTTACGATGTAGAGCTCCGAAGTCGTAATATACTGCACAATGTATCAACAAACCATGATACATAAAGAAGTGGAAGCTATGCTATAAAAGTTACGTGTAATTCAAAATACAAAAATACCCATATCACAATACCCGAAGTTACTATACATACTTAATAGCTTTCAAGAAATAAAAAAAAAATTTGAAATATCTCAATTTTTGCGAATCAAAATCTATTTAAAAATCAGGTTTTTATGTATTTTTTTCTATTTTTTCAACAAAATATAAGCAGATGCCTTATTGTTTGTACATATTTAACAAGAAAATTTGGAGAACTTTTTGTTCTTATTGCTTGTGGTAGAGTTTTCCAATTTTTTTGTGAAGTCCTTTCCATAAAAAAAAACTACCATATATTGTAGCTCCGAAAAAATTCTAATTGTGAATCACATAAGCAGAAAATAATAGAAACCCGTGCACTAGCCAGAAAAATTTGAATTAAGTTTCACTGAACAGTAAATTTAATTATGGAATTCGTTAAAAAATTAATTATGCTCAAAAAAGTAAACATATGTAATACACACTTTACTTATTGAAACAAAACTTTAAATTACTGTACGTATATAAATATTTGCCCGCACACATTTTCCATTTTTCCTGAAAATCCTGAAATTAACAAGACCAAACTTTGATTAAAACCAATTTTTAATGAGAAAATGTCAACAACATTTTGGATGTTGAGCACCCACATGTTTGCACTAGTTTTTTCATAATTCATATCAAAATGCAATGATTTTACAAAATTATGCTTTTCTTTTTTCATAAACAACGATAAACGCAACTTTTAATCAACATTTTTATCACCAGCATTTTAGCACAAAAAATTACTAACAAATAACACAAATATTAATTAAGCAACTGCTCCAAAATGTATACAAAGTTTTTTTTTAATATCTCCACCTTACTGCCCAGTAGGTAAAAGCAGTAGTAAGAAGCGATATTAGACCATTGTAGCTGTCTTTAAGCGCATATTCGTTATTATATAAAATTGTCGGTTAAGACAGGCTTCCTTAAGGATATATAAAAGAAACTACTAATCATTAAGTCTTCTTACGTCTCTTGCGTCGAGAGTTGAAATAAGTAAATAAAAGAGTTTCGAGTACTAGTTCCCCAAGCAGGTCTTCTCAGCTTAATATTCTGAACAGGCTTTCTCAAACTTCTACTTTTCAGAATGCACACAGAAACTTTGCCATAGAGACCTTCTCAGCTATAACAATATGATTTCTCATCTCTTTTCATTTTTCATCTCTTTTGATTTCAGAAACCCCCTCAGCTCTATTTTTTCTTACTTTCTTATTTGTATTAAGTGATAAGTTTTGTTAAGCAAATCTAATAGAAATTACTCTTTAGCAGGTCTTTAAAAAACAGTGAATGTTTAAGTCCTGGAGGATATTTCAAATATTTACTCATTAAAAGCTAAATAATGGCTTTTTTAAAAAAGATAAAAAGAAAAGTGTTTTCAACTGAACACTAAAATTATTTCGATGGATCTATTGTCATTAGCGTGAAAAATTGAATTTGGAATGATCTTAGCGCATACAGTAAAGCGGCCCTCACACGATCAATATTACTGACAGTATAATTACTGACAGTATTTACATTACTGTCAGTGTACCACTCACACGGTCAGTATTGTTTATTGTCAGTAATCAGTTTTTTGACATTCGACTGGTGAAGGTGCGAACTATGCTCCGGCTACGTGACCGACAGCCGAAAATGGCATGCCACTTTTTGGGGCAGGTTCCATCCAAACTTGCACCACGCCTCCAGCTAGGCATCGGACGACCATACCCTTGGACGCAATGTTCCATGCCACTGAATGAGGAACTTTTCCAAGTTTTGCTGCCTCATCGTCTATCTGCCACAAAATGGGGCATGCCACGCCCCCTCCCAGGATTTTTCCGTCCCGTGCTTACTTGCACCCTCTGACCAACTTTCAGCCGGATATGCCCCAAAAAGTGGCATGCCACTTTTTGGCCACTTTTCTGTGCAAATAATACTGATGAACTGTCAGTATTCACCTCACACCATCAGTATTACTGTCAGTATTTAAAAACTTCGTCAGTAATATCCGATTTTTTCATCAGTCGTATCGTATCGATCAGTATCGTTTTTCTATACTGACAGTACATCAGTACTCACCTCATACGATCAGTAATACTGTCAGTATGTAAAATACTGTCAGTAATACTGATCGTGTGAGGGCCGCTTAAGTTCGACATGTGTATCGATGCTGCTTGCAGCAGTACCAGCAGACTTTCTCCAAAAAGAAGCCTTTCCAAATTGCCTACTGGGTGGGAAACGCTCATACAAGCACATTCATTTTTAATGCACAAAAATATTAGCAGAAGAAAAACTCATGATTGGTTGCAAAATCGCAATTATTATTTATTCAAACGCTTATTTCTGGAGCTTTCACACATTTTGTTGCTGGCGGCCGCCATATTTTAGTAAAATTTTGCACAATTTCACTGCTGCATACTACTCGCACTGTAGGTATTATTATTTTTTTATGTTTTTCGCATTATTTTCACTGGTTTTTTTTCGATTTTTTTTTTATTATTATTACTTTTTCCGCACTTTATTTTCACGCTGACAGTAAAATTGCTTTTCTTTCAGTTTCTTTGTTTAACTTTTTCTTACCTTAGGGGAAAGATGTAGTAATGTTTTAGTTATAGTTAGTGGGGTAGTATTTGGCTGAAAGTTTCAGTTTAATGAAGACTAGAGACCAAAATAATAGCAATCTATGTAATGACTCCAGTAACAAACGCACAAAAAAACAAAGCATATGCTTATCTCCACAATATCAATATTGATATTTATATGTTCCTAGGGGAAAAAATAAGTCCATAATACTACACATTATTACGATTTGTGCAATTATTAAAACTTTTAAATTAAGAATTTAGAAAAGTTTTTTCAGTTAAATATAAGTTACGGTTAAGCATACATTTGTATCAATACCACAAACAAAACCTTACAAACTGACCTAATGATTTATCAATATTATTTTCAATATTTTTTCAATATTAGTTCTAGTAATATTACCAAGCAACAAATCGATTTTAATTTCTGAAAATGTTGAATGGATTTTACAAGACATCCTAGTACTGGGTAATGTCAAAAATTTACGGTAATCAACAAAGTTTAAGATGGGAAATGTTAAAAATCCTAATTAATAACCTATTTTTGGTAATTTATACACTATTCAGAGATATATTTTAAAAATGTGGGCGAGTGTCGAAAAAAGTGCAAAAACTGAAATTCGAACTTTGTTTTATGACAGCGAGATCCCTAGAATTAAATTAAAATAGGGAAATGTGGCTGTGTCACTTTCATGTCAATTTTCAATAAAATTCTCTATAACACGGTAGTGACAATTATTACATTTCTCTATTGTAATTTAATACAAACTATTCCGCAGTCATAAACCATTGTTAGGAACTTTAAAAAGCTTACATTCAGTTGAATAGTTTCCAAATGCTCAAAATCCGCACTCAAAACACTGAGGACACTTTTTTAGACAATACCCCGGTTGGAAGTATAGTACATATATAGAAATAGAAAAATTTAATTAAATGTTAGAATATTATAAGCAAATAATAAATATTCTCATTTTTATACTTTTCAGATATTGTGGATTGGAAACAGTTTATTTATTAGGTAAGACTACTTTCGTAAAATTTATAATTAAAAACAAATAAATAAATAACTTTTCAAATGAGTCTACTACAACTGCCAAAAAACTATATACTTTAAGTTATTATTCTGCTAACGATTACCGTACACTTTCCGGAATCAATTTTCCGGAGTGTACATTTTCCGGAACGACTGTTTTCCGGATCACTCTGTAATGTATACAACACTAGCCACACTAAATCATCGTACACAAAACTTGAAATTTTGACAGAACTATATTGTGTTCGATTGAGCGCAGAAATCGTAGGTCATCCCCGCGATCTGCATATTCCGCGTAATTTTGAACGAGTGATCTGGTTCTACGAAGTCCAACCATTTCTGTTTTGAGTCATCCGAACCTCGATAGACTATTATACTACGACCTGGTGTAATATCAGCGGTGACAGCTCTAGCGAGACATTCCGTGCTCGATATCGCACACATTCCCAGTAAATTTTGCCATTTTCACTTTTGCGCCAAGTGTATAAGTAACCTTTTATAGAAAGTTTTGTGCCCACTATTTTCGCGTCCATTTTTGAGTTTTGGAAAATAAAAGACGTTACAATATTAAATAGAAATAGGAAAGTAATAAACAGATTGCATTACTATAGCAACATGAGTTGTGGATTTTATGTATACGAAAAATTAACATTCCAGAAAATATCCATTCCGGAAAACCGATTCCAGAAAAAGTATTCCGGAAAATGTATATTCCGGAAAACCGATTCGGAAAAAAAAATTTAGGATTTAAGGTCGTTCCGGAAAATGTCCATTCCGGAAAACGGATTCCGGAAAGTGGGTGGGAACCTCTACTAACACTTAATGGCTCAATTTTTTTTGTTAAACAATGCTTAGTTTTAGTATCTTGAGAACAAGTCTATTGTGGAATTTATAATATCGAATTTTAGAAGGTTAACTGATCAAAGGCTTATGAAGAGTCTCATAATCTTATTCCAATTTCGAGGGATTCATAAGCCAAGCCGAGCAAATATTTCATTTCCAATGAAATCGTTCAAAAGTTTACCCATCAAACTTAAAAATATCGTACCTGAATCATCTAATGCAAATGTCACATCAGATTTTATGGGTTATTTTCAAGTGAAATATCACCCAACATTTTTGAGCGATTTTTCATTCACCCATCGCCATTAACGATGATTTTATGCAGAAATACTTTTTCCTAACATTTTGGAACATTTTGCGTTATGAAAGATAAGTCAGAAAGGAATCGTCTTAAGCTGTGTGCTATTTTTTATATGGATGTAAGACATCAATCTGTATCAAGTCATTTCACATCGACAATAGCGTTAGATTTTTCATTTAACTTCTATTTTTAGCGTTGTTTCGAAATATATAAGAAAACCATTTCCCCTGCGCAACATATTCAATCAAATATCATAATAAAAGTGATAAAAAAATGACTTCACAAATTATACCATGGTGTTGTTTTTATGGTTTAAAATATATTAACGTATTTACATATGTATGTGCCCAACAAAATGTCTAAGCCAGTTTGATAATTATAAATTTTTTTAAGTTCAATATAACCTTAAAACGAACGTTTTACCATCAACAGCTTATTACGTATTGCTCACCAACTTTTTTTATCTACAACCTTTTCTATCTACAAGGCCACTTAAATCTGCAAGCTAAAATTGCGAATCACTATTACATTACAAAAGTCTATGCCAACAATTTTAATCATTTATAATTTCACCACAATTTCGACGAATTTTATTTGAACGCATATTTCGCTTATCTTTAATTAAAAATGTGAGAGCCAATTTTACAAATTATCTTTTCGCAAAAAACTTACTACGATGCAATGTTGTGGGAAAACCTCTGATTATAATTTGCTTGTAATTATTTAATGACTTGTAATGTCTTCATTTCTGATGAACGCCACGAAAAATTATATTTTAAGAAATTAATTATTAAATTTGCATAAACTACTTTCATAAAATTCAATGCAATGTCAACCTGATGTGGAGCATAAGAAATCCTAGGCTCAAAGTGTGCAAAGCCACGTGTGCACATAATTACCTGTACACATAAAATACATAAGCATGCCTTAAAATATGCAACACATTTGCCAACTCATGCTCGAATTAACTTCGCTCACACACACTCACTCACTTTGCACTAATCACGTTGGTTAAATTTAAAGAAACTTAATCTAGCAAAAGAGATTATTTTGTCGGCAGCTGCACATTATAAATTATTAGCAGAAAATCCGTTTTAATACCAACACCGACACTGATACCAACAAAAGTATAAGCAAACATACACAAGATACTTATTCACTGTAGCTCTCTCTCTCTCTCTATCTGTTTCTCTCTCTTAACGTACTCACACGTTTCTTTGCATATCCTTTTTTATACAATTATGAGCTAAAGCTGGGAAAAGGATTTCCTTGTTTTGGGCCACAAAGTCATACCGTTATTAAACCGCTCGATATAACACATACACAAATATACACAGACACACACTTACACATGGTTACTTTTATCTATACGAAGAATTTATTCTAATTTTTGTCTACTGCGTTCAAAAATTTAAGTTTTTTGACAAAACTGAAAGGTATAAAATGTGCAAAATTGCTAGATTGTTAGATTATTTGACAAAAACAACAACAAGGAATGTAACAAAATGGATGTAGAACCTAAAGGAACAGTGGCGTGCTTTGACATCAACATCAGTGTAGCAATGGTTATTAAAAAACAATTTTTTTTCAATAGTGCGTTATACATATATACTGTTAAAAAGGTCACATCATCAAAGACATGTTGTACAAATTTCTTACGATAGCGAATTATCAGTTGATTATTTAGCAACAGAGCCAATTTTCACCCGTCGCTCTTCAGCCTCCACTGTTGTAGTGTGTAAAGACAGCTGACAACGTTTGAAAGGGGTAAGAGAAAAATTAAAAAAAATCATTTTGCCAAAGATGTTCTCAGGAGTTCAGGAACTTAGATGACATCCGGCAGATAGCAAATATAAATGAATGAAGTTAAAACGAAAAATAAAGGAAGACATTCGTAAGTACCATGTTAGTTGACAGAGAGGTGGGCTGGGAAAGGCTGTACATATGAAGTGCAATGTAAGACATTTTTGTTGTTTTGTTGATTGTAAAATATTAAATTACAAATATTAAAAGTACTCACATGCACATGTTGAGTCTTATATGTGGCAAAATTTTCAACATTAATATATCAACGGTGTGCCAAAATATAGTTTGAATAAAACTTTTTGTAATATTTCTTAATCCCTCATCTGGGTGCTTGGGCATTAGTGCTTCACCGAGAACCGATAAATATCGTTCTCGTTATCTTTATCGGGACCGAGAACGAGAACGATAACGAGACGATAGTAAAAAAATTATTTCTCGTATGACCGAGGGCGAGAACGAGAAAGGTCTGGCCGATATCTCGTTCTCGGCGATAAACACTTGTTTATCGTACGATAAGCATTTCGAACATTGAGCGCGTATATTTTGCACCATTTGTTTTTTACAAGGAAGGTGTTGGCATGTCACTTGCTACCTGCAAGTTACTGCTTAGAGAAGAAATGATAAAAAAGGCTAACATAAGATGGACCCAAGGGTCAACTTGCAATATAACAAGGCAAATCTGCCCGAAATGGAACGCTAAGCGATCTCTAGAACTGATATCCCGCACTAGACGTGGTGTCTCGTCGGTTGTTGTAGTAATAACCGGCCACTGGCTTATCGGCAGACATGTGGAGAGATTAGGTATTCGGTCTTTTGACTTCTGTAGAAGTTGTAGGGATGTGGAGGAGGAGGAAAACATTAAACATTTTCTTTGCTCCTGCCCTGCACTCGCTAGAAAATGCCATAAAACTCTTGGTTCGTTTTGTTTGATGACCTGGATGACATAGATCATGTTTTCACATATATTATTATGCATTTTGTCCACGTCACATTAATTAACAACAATTAAGAATTTTAAATTTTACAATTAAAAAACTTTTATTTAATTCCGTCAAGTGAACGTTTAGTTTTATATTTTAATACATATGTTTCGACAGTACTTGCTGTCATCATCAGTTAACTATGACTAACTAGTATTGAACATTGATTTAGTTATTCTTATTATGTGCAACGGTATTCTTAATTTATACTATGTAACAGAGTTTTACTGACAATAAATACGAAAATTACAGAACATTTTATTTATTTTATATAGAATAGGTTTATCGTTTTCAAACTTTATTTTTATTTTAAATTTATGTGCTAAATGTTTTCTTTCTTATTTTCTATGTATGTGATTGCAGTATTAAATAGCGTATTTTCTTTTATGGTTAATTTATCATTTAGGACATTATTGTAATTATATTTTATTTCTTTATAAATTTCGAATTCTTCTAGGGTGTTTAATTTGTTGCCTTTTGGGCATCTATGTAATATTTTCATGTCGTTTTTAAAATTTTCGTATTCGTGTCCTTCGTTTATTATATGTAGAGCGTAATTTGATGTTATTTTATCTAAGTTGTTCGTGTTTGCCGTTGAAAGATGTTCTTTGTATCTCCTTATGAAACTCCTGCCTGTTTGTCCGATGTAAAATTTATTACAACTTTTGCATTTTATTTTGTATACCCCGCTTTCATCTTCGATTTTAGTTTTGTTTTTATCATAGGTTTTTATTCTATTTGTCAAGTTATTGTTGGTTTTATACGATATTTTATAATCGTATTTTTTAATTATGTTTTGAATGTTATTTGGCATGAACTTGGAGTACTCTGCTGAAATGTATTTCGTATTTACGTCATTATTTGTATTATTCCATATTTCTTTATTATTCCGTTTTTTATGTTTAAGAATTAATTTATTAATTATGTTCACATTATATCCGTTACTCATTGCTATATATTTAATTGTATTTAACTCCTCGTTATAATCTTCTGGGTCAAGAGGTACGGTAAGTAGTCTTGCTATGAAGCTGTTGAATGCTGCCATTTTTTGATTATGTGGGTGGTGAGAACTTTCATGTATAACAATGTCGGTTGTAGTTGGTTTTCTGTAAATTTTAAATTTGAATTTATTGTTATTGCGTATTAGTTTAAGGTCTAAGAAGTTTATGCTATTGTTTTGTTCGTTTTCTATTGTAAATTCTATATTTTTGTTTTTATTGTTCATTTCGTTTTTTAATTTATCTACACGGTTGAAAAAATAATTATAAATTTTTATACTAATATCAGTTTAAGGGTCGTTTTATATGAATTTTGGTATAAATTTAATAACTTTTCAACATATAAAAACCAGCTATGCGGCCAGTTGTTTATGCTCAATTTTGTATAGTAAAACATCAACATTCTGTAGCCGAGCTAGCTAACGAACGGGGTCACATTCAAACTTTTCTAGAAATGAAGTAGGTTCAAATCTCTGTCCATTGAAGTTGTGTTATTCAAATCATTTTATAAATAAAAATTGTAAATAAAATTAAATCAGAAAGAAGTATCTGTTCCCGGACTCGATCCCATGAATTCTGTGTCCCAGTCAAACGTTCTAACAACCGACATAAATATACATTTTTTTTTACTGTCGTTAAAATTAAATATAAACTCTTATTATAAAATAGAATTTATACGTTAACCTATTCTATATTTTTCAATATAGAAACAAATATGAAATTCATATAAAAATTTATAACTTCGGAACTTATAAAATCTACACGATTTTTTTATGGATTTATATGAATAACTAAAAGTTATTAATTTTATACTGATATTTTCAACCGTGTAGCTGTCTGTTAGTCCCGTCGAAGATTATAAACGTATCATCAACGTATCTGCAATAAAATATGATGTTGTTTTTATATTTGTTGCTTTCGTTAAAAATGTGTGTGTTTTCAAAATTATTTAAGTATATGTTGGCTAATGTTCCAGATAAAGGTGAACCCATTCCTAATCCTTCTTTTTGGTGGTAAAAACTATTGTTGAATTGGAAGTAATTTTGTTTCAAAGTTATAGTTAGTAGATTTTTGATTTCATTTATATGTTCCTTATTAAGTTTGTTGTTTTCGGTTAACCGTTTTATTGTTATGTTAATTGTTTCTTCTATTGGGATGTTTGTGTACATATTTACGATATCGAATACCTGGATGACCTTAGATATATTAGCATAGGTCAGCTATATAGTTTTATTACGAAATCTGGATGGTTCAATGAGAGGGTATAGTTAAGCACCCTGTGGTATTACAATGGACCAAGTTTGGTCCAAGTGAATCAGTTTTTGTAACTGACTGCCACTCCTACCTAACCTAACCTAACCTAACCTAACCTAACCTAATCTAATCTAACCTAACCTAACCTAACCTAATCTAATCTAACCTAACCTAACCTAACCTAACCTAACCTAACCTAACCTAACCTAACCTAACCTAACCTAACCTAACCTAACTTAACCTAACCTAACCTAACCTAAACTAACCTAACATTTCTTAATGATTGCAGAAATCTTCCACATCTCCTAGGTCTTTTGTCTGTCTAAATTAGATAATTTTTATTATTTTTCAACGATTCCTTATTAAGAGAATATTTGTTTAGTAAAAAGCTAATAGAAAAAACGAAAAAAAATGCAAATTGGTATTTATACATAGAGTAGACATTGATTTCAATTGAAACTATTATATATTGCTGGAAACACACTTAAAGAAATTTCGTAAATGGTGCATTCTCTAAACAGCGTGACACCTAGGAAAAAGGGTATTCCAATTCCAATGTCTGCTGAAGCTTAGGGCCTCCACGAAACTCCTCCAAAGTGCACGAGCAGTAGCGAGTGGCTTCAGTTTCCTCCATTTCCCCAATTTGAGATGAATGTGAACTGTGGTGTCTGAGTTTCTAGATGGAACATGTATGAATGGAAAAACTTTTCCTAAGGGTACAGTTAATATTTGTTTGTGGCCTACACATCAAAAAAGTGAAACTGCTGCCTTGTATGACGCATCTGATTAATATTACCGAATTGATCTAAGTGGCTTTTAAAGTTTTAGGAAGATACTTTCTCTTTTATACTTATTATAATTTAGATTAAAGTAATTTTTCCAGTTAATTTACCGCAGTAAATTGCCCATGTAACCATCTCTAATGCCACTAGAAAGTCAAGTTTGTCAATACTTCAAAATACTTTCACCCTAACCTAACCTAACCTCACCCTAATACTTCAAAAAAAAAAATTTTAAATGTTCCTTAAAAATCACAAAAATACATTTTTGAGCATCAGCATTATTTTAATTATAAATTATAAAAAAATAATAATTACCCAAATTAAAGTATTTAAGAGCGATGTATCAAATGTATGAAATGTCATTAATGTATTGCTTTATATGGAACTTTGCAATTTGTTTTTTTAAAGCTTAGGTTTGACGCACAGCTAAACTGTGGGCAAGGGAATATTTTCAGACGAGCAAATTACCAAAAACAATAAATTTGATAGATTTTTCACCCAAATGCCTAATAAATATTTTCTAGTATAACTACTTCGTATGTAGCCTTTTTACGAAAAATCTTTTAGATAATAGATGAGACGTTTTGATATTGCCTACGCAAAGTGATATACTTTTTGCGAACTGCAACTGATGTTGTTCAGGCAGAGCTTAACAGATTAACGGAGACTTTAACAGATTATCCTACTCTCTTTTGTTGTGATTTACCAAAAGCTATGATTTTGATATGTCTTTTCTTCATTTTGGAACTTACAATGATCGAATTAAAGTAAGGATTCTTCGTCAATAATTTCGGAACTACCATCACCTGATGATTATTTTTTTTTTTAATCACAACTTGTTATTGCCAAATAGATCTAATCAATAAATCAAGCCTCAAAACGCGAAACACACCCCCCTCCCCCTAATGGAAAATATTCAACAGGCAATAGGTTTGTTAAAATTTTTTTTACGTTTTGTCAAGGTTAAGTTAATTTTAAGTTTTTGTTCAGAAGTATGGATCAATTAATAAAAAAATCTTCAATTTTTTTTTAATATTTTCATCAACACACTGTAATCTAAAGGTGTTGATGTTAAAGATATTTGCATGTGTATATCAATTCATGTAATTTTGATTACAATATTTTACTAAATAATTATAATTGTTGTTTTGGCTAATAGGATAAATTCAAAAAGGCGTCATTAACTTAAATAAATAATAAGTAAACTTAAGACATGCTAGTGTTTATCTGTGTGTGTAAGACATTACAACAGAGCCATAGAAAGCACGTGCACACGAGCTCATCACTTATTTAGGGCAATTAAAGAGAAAGACTCAACGTACAAAATGCTAGAGAAGGTTAAAGGTTCTTTATGATTCATAAATTACTTTTTATTGTTAGTAAATCAAAGTGCATGTTTAATTTTTGTTGTAGAAACTAACATAATATTTCTTATTACTGCAAATGAGTGTAATATTTTTAAGACTTTCTGCATGAGTTAATACATCAACATTGTTTGATGAAATTTTGATGTCAAAACTAACAATTGAATTGGAGATGCATGAGATAAAAATAATTTTCTTTTCCCTTTATCATACAGTACTTTTAAGAATTTTATTCTTCTTTTGTCATGTCACTATAATTTTTTCTAAGTCTATATTATTATTTAGTCAGATTAGAACCATTTATAGAAAAACTAGATCAAAGAGGCTAACTATAAGCCAATATTTGATCAGCAAAGCTAGTTTAGTAGAAATCTTCAAAGTTCTTGAAATATCAGTTTATGTTTAATTTTCCTGTAATAAGAACTCATCGATCGATTTTTTACTCATCCTTTATTGTTTAAGAATTTTTTAAATTATTTGAAATATGAAATAAATTACAGATTGCTTTCCGCTCTCTTACTAAGAAAATGTTTATGAGTAGTAATATGCAAAATTCTTTTTATCTTCCCAAGAAAAAATTGTTGATGCATGCGACTAACTTGATGCCTAAAAAATATGTCCTCTATTTTTGAGACATGATATCTTATATTATAACCATTGCAGATAAAAATGAAAAGTGAAAAAAAAGTTAAAGTTACTTAAAAATTTGTCAGCTCTATGCAATCTATACAAAACGGTTTCACTCCTTACTTTAAAAATATCTTTTTCACTTCTCATTTGGACTACAGGGGTACTTTTCATTGAGAAATAGGTCAAAATACTAGATGGAGAATCATTTTTATGAATCCAAGACTTTTATTTATTCATAGAATTATTGATGAAGCACTTGAAAACTGATCTCCCGTAATTCAATTAGAAGCAAAAGGGACCGCATTGTCATGTCTTAAGGTTGCTGAGCGGGGCAAGAGCGCGAAACTTTACTGTCGTAAAAAAATATTAAAATGAAGCATAAAAACCTATTTCTTGTGTCTTTTGACCAATTTTAAGAATTTTCAGTTATAGCAACTTTTATGAAAATTACTCCACAACAAAAAAAAAATGTTGACGTCATAGAAAAAATAATGTTACAAAAAAAAAACAACTTTTTTCTGAATACTATGACCAATTATAAGAACTTTAAACTAAGTATGTGCGATTTTTACTGCAAATTCATAGTTTAGGAAAAACTGTAATAGGTGAAATTTCGTCTAAGTCTGTTTCTGACAACTGCTAAACTAACGCAAAAACCTAGAAATATTCGTTACTTAAACTATGCATTCAAATTCAAAACATATTTCTGTAATTTTTTTCAATATTTTATATAAACTTTACGTGACAGTTTACGTTGTGGACTCTATTTTGAGCAGCAATTTTGAAATATGCGGCGCCACGGATATCGTAATCTCCACGTTTAAAGAAATGAAGATGGATGGGGAGTAGATGAAGTAATCTCGGTTTCCTTAAAATCTATTACGGATGCACGCAATGTCAGTGAGTGATAGCATTTTTAACACCAGGGCTACCAAGTGATCGGGAATGACGTAAATTTCATGTCATAGACAGGGGCCTGTTAGGAGTTCAAAAATTCCTGAAATAACCGGGAACTGAACGATTTTTGTGACATGAACTCAAAATTTCATGGTATATACCATTTTTTGGTGTATCATTAATTAATATTGCTGATCAAAAAAAAAATACCAAAGGACATTTACTTTTGCCCAAACGATATTTCCACTTTTTACCATTTATGGGAAAAAAAAATTTTTTATTTTTAGAAGGCCGAGAATTGCTTCTGTATGACTTGGTAAATATTTATATATGATCATAAATAATATGAAAAATTATACAAGCAAATTACACGTAAAACAAAGTGAAAAATTTATTTTATTTAATTAAATATGTTTGCTGTCCTTCGGGATCTATGCCAAAACACAGCATACGAGTTTATTTGAATAGTTTGTCAAAACAACATTATTCCACTTTTGCTTGAAATTCATATTTAGTCTTATTTCATTAAGCGCATAATATTTAATTCAAACATTTCCAAAATTAATTCGAAATTTTGAAGGACAAAAACTTTTGAAGTATATACATACATAGAACGAAGGCCATCACAATTTTTTTAAAGTATTCACTAAGTACATATACTCAGCAATTAAAAATGACAGCATTAAGGCTAATAGCGTAGTTGGAAAAGAATTCATAGGAACAAATCAATTATGCTAAAAACTATATCTTAATTTTTTTTTCGAGTTTCCTCCGATTGTAATAAATAGCCACAATTTTTGACGGCTATAAAATTTTAACATTCCCCACTGTGTGACTTCCTCAAATAGAGTTTCATTGAAAGTAATATACCTGAGCAACAAACTGAAACTTTCTCGTTCTCTGAAAAAATACAACAGTGGAGTTGTGTTGTTTCGCAAAAACAAAACTCATATAATAAAATTTATCTACAAATTAGCAAGTTGCTTAAAACGTTAGTGATATTAAATTAATATTGCCTTTTTTAAGTTATGTTAGTAAATATTTACATGAAAGTATAATAATTGATGAATTTGTGACTGTTGTAACTGCGTTTTTTTTTTTTGTTATTTTTATTAACATTGTTGTGCACTTTACATTTGTTGTTATTGTTGTTGTTATTAGTGTTGACGTGGTTGGTGTGCACTTGTTGTTGTTGTTGTTTCTGTCATCAAAGGACCTCTAAAAAATAAATTAATAAACATTATTCAAGTTGTTCACCGCAGTCGAGTATCCTTGCGTGTATTTTAAACACTCGTGTAACAAATACACACAGCGAACATTTACTCATACACGCACATGAATTTAAAACTATCTCAGTAGAAAATACATTTAAGATGACATGTGGAGGGATATTATAATGACATCAATGTTCGCTGAGTGCATTGTTATTTAATTACTTTATGTAAAAAAAATTTTCATTCCTGGTAGAGCATTACAAAATGGAATCTCCATTCAGATCCAGATCTAATGCATAATATTTTGGGAAGAGCACGTCGACAAGGATACGAGAATCTTCGATATAGATAACACCGATTACCTTTCTTTCTCTCCAAAGATGTAAGAAAAGGTTAAGCTAGGTTTAGCAAGTAGCCGATAAAACAGCAATACATACGCAGGACTTAGAGAACCATTGTGATGCACAGAAGTGTGACAAGTATCCATGTTACTTTTCTTCCTGAAATGAGCAAAGCTTCGACCCAGATCTTCATTTGAATTCGACAAGTTACTCGAATGGCACATTTGCTACCATGTCTAAATTTTCATTTGCTCTGTCACCGAGGTAATGGCGGCGTTTTTTTGTAGAGCGTAGCACATTCGTTGATGAGATGCTGCACATATTCAGCCCGTTATTCACCATTGTAGCGTCTACAATAATCCCAGTGGAGAAAGCCAAGGTTTCTATGTATATCGCCGCTGCGCAGTGCTACGTAAAACCACTTGTAAGGATACGAATCATCTTTTTATCGTGACGTGAGAAATATTTTTAATCTTTTCCAGCAAACCACCTACGATTGATTATGTCCCATTCTTACACTGCTCCTATTTCTGTGTAAAGTTCAAAAGACTTTGTCTGTAGGTGGACTGTTAATACTTGCGATTATATTGGAGGGTGAGAGAGTTTACACAGCAATCATTTACTCAGCCTCTTCAACAGCATAAGTCTCTACTACAGGAAAGCTTAAACAGCCCGTTTAGCAAGAGCGCGCTCAAGCAAGTCCATGAACCCGTTAAGCAATATCTTTTTGCACTATAGGTGCAAAATGAAATAACAAGGCTTTATTCAAAGGCTCGTTATAGCAAACATTGCAACAAACCATACTGCCACTTAGGTCATCTTAAGCAAAATTTCGTAATGGGTGCTCATGCACTCAAACTGCGTGCTTTCATAAATTGTCGCCATAATTTATTTTGACAACATATTACATTTAATTTAACGTACACCAGCGCTAACGTATACACTGACAGCAGGATACGAAGGATATGCCTGGATATGAGAAATGAATGTTGACAAAGTCATGTGACATGACAAAAAAAAGCAACAACAACATGTACCAGTAGTAGCAAAAATATTTACAGCAACAATAAAAAATAACAAAGTCAATTTCATGTTTTTCATTTTTAAAATTTAAACCAATTTTGTGCTCTAGTTGGTTGTTTTTTTTTTAATTTTTAACGGTAACCTTTCATGTACTCAACGCTTTTCTTACATTCTCTTTCACTCCTATGAAGTGGACTAATCTATTTAACCTTTTTTTTGGATTTTTAAGTATCAGCGCATAGCATGGCCTTGTGGCTTTCATGGGAATTCCAAATATTTTCATGGTATCATTACATAGCATTAAACTCAACACAGCATTCATTCATGATTTTGATTTTAAGTCACCACACGGGAGCATAGTGTTAGATTTTGCCAATTTAGAAGGATGAACATGTGAAAATATTTCCAGGAAATTCCGCAATTTACCGCATCCCGGAACTATTTATTAGAAACGTATGAGGTATGAGGAAAGAAAATGGGTCCGAACACATTTCAATCGAATGGAAGTTCCAAGATCTTGAGTATAAATATTGTGTCGCAGAAAACGCTAAAGTTCCAAAAAAAATATATTCACTTTTTCATGATCCTATAAAAGCTCACGTTCGAACTAAATCAACGAAATGCCTGAAAGTGGATGCAGTTAACGACGGTATTAATTGATTAATTTATCAATAAAATATTGTCACGAAAATACAAGAGATTTTGGAAAAAGTCGGTAAAATTATCGATCTTTTTTAACGTTTTCTATCGAAAACCATCGTTAGATCGTGGTACCACGGAAATCATAAACGCTTATTCAAAATGTGTAACTTCCTAGCTTTCTGTGAGTTTGACTGAAACCACTTTCCCATAGATACAAATAATGCGGGTCCTTTGGCCAAACCTTTTGCCCTTGACGCGTTAAATTTGAGTCTGTGGTCTGAATTTCTTTAGTGGATCCAGTTTTCGAGATATTCTAACCATTTATTTATTTATTATTTATTGATCTTTTAGTGTAACAAGACAGGTGTCTCATGCTAACTACACTAACAATATTGCTGAGAATTTTTTATTATTTAGAACAAAAATTTAAAAGTTAATACCCACAAAGTGCAAAAATCACAGTTTGTCGAGATATTTGAAGTTATTCTACACCGAAAGGTAATTTTTTTTATTAATCCATTAAAAAGATTCAAAGAAACTACTATAAGATTTATCATTTTTAAATCCCCACAAATAAGCCAATAAATATAGTATGCAAATCATACTTAATTTTTTCCAAAAATGGTTTTAAAATTTCGTATGATTCTTCAAGTCTTGTTTCAGTGCATTTAATTTATATACTTTGGTGAAAAAAAGGTTAATTCTAAGATATTTAGCTATTGTCCGGGCAAATTAGCAAAATCAACTACTGTACGTACGCTATTTTTGTGATATTTCAGTTCGAGTTTTTTTAATTTTATTTTTGCTCAAGTCATTTTCTCCTTCGTTCTGGTGTCGTAACGTAACACACTGACATATCCTCAGCTTTTTGTTGTTATCATAATTGTTGTTGTTATTGTAGTTGCAAAACTTTACAGTCTAAAGTGCAACATTTAGTCGTTTATCGTTCCAATAAATAACGGCGACCGAATAAAAAACACAGTGAATTGATACCATCCTAGCTGGACAAAAAATTAGAATATACTCAAAATAATTTCTGACTGCCAGAGTTAGACAGTCAGGGTAAGCACGGTCCGCATGATTTTAACCCTCCATCCTTGAAAAATTTGAAAGAAAAACTTTTCTTGTTTTCTTTTTTCAAATACTTTTGATTAGTATATTCCGCAGCTCGGTGGCTCTAGAAAATGTCAAGTTTTGTAAGAAATTTAAAAACTTTTTAGGAAAATCATTTTATATGAAACTAGCAAAACCCGGCGCGCATTACTACGCCTCAACAAATAAAATATAATGTGATTTTATTTTAGTTGGATTAAATAAGTAAAAATTATTTTTATTGATATTTATCTTATTGCGAGTGGATAAACAACGTTGCAGGTTTTTCTATTTGGCTCATAAGTGAAAAATTGAATTGGCATGAATGATTGAAATGCGTAGAATCAGCACCTTTGTATGAGTTTAATTTGGTTACAGTCCTTGTCTTCTATATGTGTACCGAGTCTCATAGTCATAGTCTTATCTTATTTTGGCGGCACGGCACTACCCATCTTTTCATTGAATCTTACTTTCTTTCTTTTTGGCTCATTTTTTCCAAACCAAACTATATTAAGAAAGTTTTACAAGCTATAAGAAACATATGCACCAAATCTTATCGATCTGCGTCAAATAGTTGTTGATACATAAAAAAGTTGATTTTTCTCATATGGAAGCGTGGTACTGCCCATTTTTGCATGGAATCTTACTTCTTTCTCTACTCTTTATATATGTACCAAGTTTCATTTATCTGCATCAAATAGTTGATAATATATGATGAATCTTATTTTCTTTTAGATAACGGAGCGTGGCATCACCCATTCTATTCTAAGCTGTGCCTGTTTATATAAAAGCTTCGTGGTGTGAATTCCATGAGAACCGATTAAGCGATCTTCGAGAAAATTATGTTCAAAAAATATATTTGTATGAAGGCCACCCTAAATATGCTCACTAAAAAAAAGTATTAAAGCCTTAGCTACGCCTCTTAATATAAAAGTTACTTGGTGTAAATTCGGTATGAATCGATTAACCTGTCTTCATGAAAAAGATATTTAAAAATATTTTTGTATGAGGACCACCCAAAGTGTGAACCCTAAGTAAAATTTGTACTATCTAATCTGTGCCCCTTCATATAAAAGCCATGTGGTGTTAAGACCATGAGAATCGATTAAAAGGCCTTTGAGAAAATGATATTTAAAAAAATATTTTTGTGTGAGGGCCACCCTAAATTACAGTTTTGTAGCCTAAGCTATGCTTCTTAACATAAGAGATACGTGGCGTAAATTCGGTCTAAATCGTCTAACCTGTCTTCATGAAAATTATTTTTAAAAATATTTTTGTATGAAGGTCACCCTAAGAATGCACCCTAAATAAAAGTTTTACAGCCTTATCTGTGACTTTTAATATAAAAGCCATGTGGAGTAAATTCCATGAGAATCGATTAAGCGGTCTTCGAGAAAATGATATTTATAAATATTTTTGTATCAGGACCACCCTAAGTATGAACCGTTAGTAAAATTTTTACTATCTTATTTGTGCTTTTTAATATAAAAGTCATGTGGTGTAAATTACATAAGAATCGATTTAGCGGTCTTAGTGAAAATGATATTTAAAAAAATTTTTTGTGTGAGGGCCACCCTAAATAAAAGTTTTGTAGCCTAAGCTATGCTTCTTAACATAAGAAATACGTGGTGTATATTCAGCGTGAATCGATTAACCTGTCTTCTTGAAAATGATGTTTAGAAATATATTTGTATGAGGGTCACCCTAAGTATGCAATCTTAATAAAGTTTTTACAATCTAATTTGTGCCCCTTAATATAAAAACCATACTGTGTAAGTTTCATGAGAATCGATTTACCTGTCTTTGAGAAATCGCTATTTTTAAAATATTTGTGTATGAGGGCCACCCTAAATAAAAGTTTCATCGTCTTAGCTTTGCGCCTTAACATAAGAGACATGTGGTGTAAATTCCATGAGAATCGATTAAGTGGTCTTTGTAAAAATGCTATTTTAAAAATATTTGATATTTTGTGAAGTGCTTAACATAGGCTATGTGCATCCTGACAACAAAATTAAAGACTTTTGCTATCATATGAACCAAGATATAGCGAGTTAAAGGTTTTAATTGCATATAAAGTGCCACCCCCCTTGCTTTTATCAAAATAAAATATAGCCCATGTTACTCAGGAATAGTGTAGCTTTCTATTAGTAGAAGAATTTTTGGAATCGGTTCTGTAGTTCCAGAGATTACCCTGAACATACAAACAAACAAACAAACCTTACCTCTTTATATAATAGTATAGACTATTTGTATTGACGGTCTTGAAAAACGAGCTTATGCCAATAAGCTTCATCAGATTTTGCATTTCAAAAACCATAGAGAATCGACATATTTTTCTATTCATTCTACAAACTTAATTGCATATTGCATAGAACCAAGCACTATTTTGGCACCCCAGCACCACCACCTGCCCCTTCCCCCCTAATCAGGATACCTATTTCATGTGATTATCTTAAAGGGTGTCCTAAGCTAAACAGCGGCAGTTTGGCCAGACGTATTTCCTGACCGATTTACTGGCGTCATGTGGCATGAACTAAGAATCTTCCAATAATCGAAGGCAAGAAATTTCGTGAAGAAATAGAGTATACTGATATTTGTTTCATATTGTGAAACGGTTTACATTGAACACCAAACTACCGGGAGTCAATTTGGAGCATTATACTGCTTACATTTTGTCAATGCCACAAACCACCGTACAACATTTGCTTCCTGCTGCAATTCATTTCATTCCTTCCTTCATTTCATTTATTTCGCAATTCCGTCGTACAGCCGTTTCAACGTTCACAAGTTCATTTTCGTCGTGTTCGTCATCTCGGACTGTGACAGGAAAATCCGCTTCCAGCAAAATGGAATTAACTATCGCAACAACCTTTAACACAATTTTGCAATTGACTTGTCAGCAAACATTGTGTGATTTCCTCAATTTCGAGGTCACTTTAAAAATAGAGTACCGTCGGCACCATCATTTCCGCGCGCACTGCCTGCACACGTTCGATGGTTCGTCATTCGCCGCTCGTTGAACACGCTGCCAGATGGCCAGCGTTAGCCAGAATAATAACACGTTATATACCGATTCGTATATTGATTTGCCTCCCTTGGCTTTTCTTACTTTCTTCCAAATGCCCATAAAATTTATGCTCGTCGTATTTTTGCAGTCTGTTGCGTCTGTTCTACATAATGCGATTTTGAGCGAAGGCTAACGGTCATGGGAAGCAAAAGATGTTCACCAATAAACGAATGAGTGACTGATGGACGAAGAAGGGATGAGTGAAAGGAGGGCGTGCGTGGCAATGTGTTCCTTTTTATAAATGGGTTTTTCTACGCTATTGACTGATATCGGACGGTTCTTTTCAATTTTCAATCGATGAATCGAATGTGTAAGGATAATTAAGTAGCTGTGTGTAGTATCATCATAACTTTGAAGCAACGCGTTGTAACTACGTACTATATGTATATGAAAGTATATGCAGAAAAGACTTGAGAGTGAAGAGTGAGCATTTTTGGAATAAACATGAATAGCATGAAAACTGCGGGTATATTTTCATTCACATATTTTGTAAATGATTAAATGATTATTGAACTTTAGCCATTTTTCGCAGCGATCAACATTTTTTTATGTAAAATTTTACAAGTTGATACAATGCATTATGTATTAAACAAACTTTGATAACAAAGGAAAAAAACAACAACAACTCTAGAATATAGACATATGTTTCGATTCTTAAAATCTCATCAGTATATTTTTGGTTGATGTCTACGTCAGCACTCAAATTGCACCCGCCATATTAATGAAGAACAATCGAAAAGGTAATTTTTAATTTCAAGCAAATGTGGTTATATTTTAAGTGAATTTTTGAGATCACACCATTGCGTTGAATTTTTTTCTCAATTAGCTGGACCCTTTTCTTTGTTTTGTTTACATCATTAAAGCGAGACGCCACGTGAGTGGATTAAACCGTAGTTCTCCTTTGTTATCACAGTTTCTTAAATTATTTGTTTATTTTGTAAATGTTAAATTCTGTTTTATTGGAAAATTAACTTGCTATTTGAAGTCCGTAATTTTATGAAACTGTTTGGATTAGGGCTTAAATAAATTAATTTAATATGTTAACAAGAAAAAAGGGAAAATCGTTTTTACTTTTTAACAATGAAAATAGGTATTGTAACTTAAATGGGTATTACTTCTGATACTCTTCTGACAGTTGTATGAAAAGCTGCTCCAAAGCTACTACTTTAAGATGAACATATGACATTTTGAAAAGTTGGCTTACGAGATTTTCTTGAATTGCTTACCTCATGATTTCAAAGAATTATTAATACATTTTATTCCATGCATTAACACGAGAAACATTAGGAACTTTTACTTTAACCAATTCATTCACACAAACTAAAGCACTGAACAGACACATTCAATACGGTCAATACCTCCTAGGGAAATTTTATGCCCGGCATAGACTACATAGCTAGGCGTGCGTCATCAATAAAAAAAAACCGGGATGATTCATCGCTTGCAATTATCACTTGATGAAGAAGAAAATGGTCTACTGAATTATAATAAATCATAGGCCTTCTAAAATCATTGCTGATGCAATTACTACTCCAATAAAAAAGAACTTTTGAGCTTCGTAGACTTCGCTGTTTCCAAAACTGAACTGGCATAGATATAGAAAATGCAGACACAGTCACTTGACATTGTTTTACTGTCCATTTTACATTAGCGATGCAACATTTTAAATGTGCAGTATACAGGCTTTGGTATCTTCAAAAGGCGAGTTTCATATAGCACCTCACAGATTTGGTTAATGAAAAAAAGACGCACACTACAACTCAAACACAAATTTTTACTGTTCATAAAGTGCTTTAGGAATACACAGAACTGAGCTCTCGAAAACGACTTCAGTGAATTTCCTGAAAAAAAAAATCCAATTACAACGAGGCCGAAAAACTACTTTTGCTCGAAGGCAAATGAAAATATTGATATTAGTCATCTCTGCAAATGGAAATTGGCGAATTGGGAAGAAGCCACGTATAGCAGGCTCTAACGTAAGAAAAATACCTTCCAACTTTGCAAACACAACGCTGTATGCACATAAACTCAAAATTGGAAACTTGTTTTACATAAAACATTTCCAGCTCTAAACGCTTAGTAAAGAAAGCGCCGAAATTGGCACCCAGCAGAGGACTAATTACAAAGGACACGCACAAAAGCACAATGGTTTTTCATAATATATACAACGGGTTAAGAAATTTTTTAGAGAGCAAAAACATTTTCCAGCTATATTCTCAGATATTTCCCAGCATATAAAACAACATTTTATACCAATATACATATGTCCATATAATATTGGAATCATTTTTTATCTGTAATTAAATTAAATCAGCAAAAACCCCAACCGATTACCGGAAATAAATTATTTATTCAATATTTATTCCGGACTCCCGTGCAATGAAAATTCCTCGTGAGCGAAGAAGGCAGTTAGCAAACAAGGCACAGATTTGATTTATTTTCTTTGTGACACCCACAACGAGTGCGAATAGAAGCTGAAATGTAAGAAAGACAATAAGATGGCTTTCCGCAAAGAGGGGTGACCCTTCCACCATAAGGACAGTTTCATAGGTCAACAATGAATTTCAAAGTGTACCATTATCGTAGTAATCCTCGAAGACGGTGTGGAGAGTCGAAAGCAATTTTCGGTACAATTTCTCCAATAATATGAATACATTTGCGGCTTAGTCGAGTAACGAATTAAAAACATTGGTTTCATGGAGTATTTCTATTCAGATGAAAAATTAAAAGTCTTGGTAAAATGTGTCACTGCTTGCAAACCGAGTTTTTTTTTTTTTGTCATCAAAAAATCAATATTTACGCAAATATCGCCATATACCAACAAATTCATTCGTTTATAAGCTACTATTAGTTATAGTTGTACACCAAGAAATGAAAGACTGCAATGGCTTTAATAATTCAATAGTATTCAAGACAACACTGCAGGCAATAATCCAAAACACAACAAATTTTTATTGATTTAAGGCATATGTTCCAACCGTAAACAGAAAAATGAAACGCTGACGAAAATGCGGTTGAAAGGTAAAAGCTGTCAAGATTTTTTCCCTTAAATTGCTATTCAATATGCAGCATTTTAAATTCTACTATCTCAATTGCGCTTTTATAGCACCTACCCCATTTGCATACCAAAAGACAAAATTTTTCATTTCTAAGGGTTATGAGTTGAAGTAAATGTTTGGCTTAGTTTAACGAAGAGGATTAAGGTATTTGATTTTTTTTGTCTTTTTTTTTACATCCGACTACACTCAATGTCGACGGCATTTTTATGGCTCATTTTATGTTCTGCCTTTTTTCGTTACTAACATACATTACTTTTTTCAATTTTTTCCAACAGCTATGAAAACATTATTTTTTTTTTTTTTGCTTCATTGCTACGATGATGAATCGGTTACCAATACAGGTTTGGTTTAGAAACCAGTCCAATAAAGGAAATGGCAGCTAGAGTGTGTGAAGGAAATACTGTTGAGGAAGAAAATGAATAAAAAACGGAAACAAATTTATGTAAATGAAAAGCAAAAATATACAGAGATGTGTGAGAAGCGTAAGCGCTTCGGATGATACACTTGAAAAAAGTTTGCAGTATTATCGTAAGACTTTTGAATATTTCGAGTAAAGCCTCTCCAATATACAATATTCCTTTCGCAATTCAGAGAAGTTGGTTTCCACGGACAGTTGGTTGATAGTTTCCAAAAATATTTTTTCCATTCCCTTATTTGGAAGATAAAAAGTTGTTTATTGAGCCAAACCAAATATATTCACGAGAGGTTTATTTGAGTTAAATATTAAAATGTAAGGATATTGAAAAATAATGATATTTTTATGTATCGATTTTTTGTCATCGCTTTTTACCTAAATCTACATTATTGAGCTCATGTATTTGTGAAGAAAATAATATTTCTTCCGCCAAATATATGATTTAAGCCAAATATATAATTTGTTATTATATGACACGAATTACGATTTCTGATATCTCCGCAAAGGCACGATTACGATTTCCGTGCCATTGCAATCTGACGATGGTTTTCGATAGAACAAATAAAACAAATCGAAAATGTAAAAATAAATTTTGATAAAATCTTTACATGCTGTAGAAACTATAGTTCTAAAACGTTTCCATAATATTTCAAAATCATTCAATACTCGTAGCATCACATAATAATTTTCTACAAATAATTCTCGCGGTTTACAAAAACTGGAAAAATATAAATAAGGTTTAGCATAACCAATAGATGGTAGGAGGCTGAATGGCGGGAGTTTTACAGCGCAAAATAAACAGAGTTTCCCCCTCCCAAAGCAAAACGTTTCGTTTGCTGCACAGATTCAAATTTCTAACTTTGCATTGCGAATGTATCTGTGAGGTTAGAGAAAGCGAAAACCAAAGAAATCAGTAGCACAGTATTATCGTGTCCGAGTTAAGTTTTGTGGATTTTGCGGTAACCAACCTGCAAAGGACGTCTGAATGACGTCGTGATAACAGCACACAACGTAAGGTATACAGACAAATAGACAGACAAACAGACGGACATACAAATAAACTGTCAGTTCGAAAGCTGAAAGACACTCCCCTCTGTTGGCTGCTTATTTGCTGATTCAGTTTATATCCCATGTCCATGTTGAACGTCGCTTCGTCCAGTTGGATGAAATGCCATGTCCAGGGCAATTAACTTTATTAAATATCGATGCGGTTGGCGTTGACGATGCGGTAACCAACGTTATGACCGTGACTGACTGTGATTGTGTTTGTTTGTATTCCTTTTTATTTGATTTGTATATATGTAGTTGTGTGCATATTGCGTGCACAGCTTATGCAATGTCCCAATGAAAAGTTTGAGATTAAATATTTCTACTGCTTCTATAACAGGATTTTTTATCAAACAAAAAGACTTTTTAAATCAATTCTAGGTCACAATCAGCGACAAAAAAGTTTTAATAACTCTCTACGCCTCTAAGTCAGTGCATATTCTACATTGCGGTTGAATGAAGGTCAAATTTTGAGGGTTACCTCTGATAATATATCAACATATACATACATATTTCGATCAATTAAAGTTTGTTCAAACTTTTTTTTTTTTTTTTTTTTTTTTGAGTTATACAAAAACGTATGTATGTATATATTTTTTTCTCATTTTTGCGCCGTATAACTGTTTTAATGCCCGAAAAGAGCTTAAAGTTTCATATTTTTTTTTAATCTAAAATTCTCGCTGGGTTATATTATTCCAATGTGTTTTGGGTGTGACCTTCAGTGGTGCGAACTACTAATAAATATGAAATGTGTTGTGGGCAAAGGTCAATAATATTTCTCAATATATATTAAAAATGTATTACTCTTGTAGCAATCAATTTGGGCAACTTCATCAATTGGACGCACTACGAAAATAACATGCTTAGCACGCTACCATAACACTTTTACGCTGACTACTATCCTAACTGGAAGACGAAACGCTACTGCATTAAACAGTAGCCATCTTGTTGATTAAACTACAAAACATATTTTTGCCGTTTTTACTTAGCTGAGTCGTGCACCAAATAAATACTATTTTGTGTAAAATATATCCAGAATCGTTACATAAAACGAAATAAAATTATTTATTCTTCAATATTTACTTAATCGCTTTGAAAAAAAAAATGAAGTAGAAATGAAAAGTTTTGACAATGTTGAGGATGTGGCTAGAAAAAGTTAATGAATGTCAAAATTTAACTATTATACTATAGAAAAAGTTGATATGGGTCCAAAAATTTGGAATGATATCGAAATGCATCGAAAAATTTGGTAGATGTCGAATAGTATTGAGAAGCATCAAATAGTAACAATAAAGTGGATACATTTCCAATAACATCGAAAAAGTTGAAGAAAATCTCAAAATACCTATTACACTAGAAAAATAACAGAAACAGCAGGAAAACAATATCAAGAAAGTCGCAAAATGTCTATCGCTATCGGAAAAATGGATTTAATTCGAAAAACTTGGAACAGTATTGAGAAAGTCGATATGCGTCGAAAAAAGTATTTAAATCTCGAATATTAAAGAAAATTCAATAAATTTTGGGTAAATTAAAAATGTTCAAAAATTTCAAATTTGTAAGTCAAAATATGTAAGTCGAAAGTTACAGAAAAAGTCGGAATCTATAGAAAAATGTACAAAATTATTGAATAATCACAATATGCAAAAAATGTTAAAGCTGTATGAAGAGCAGAAATTTTTACAAAAGCCGAAATATGACGAAAAATGTTGGAAAATATCCGTAAATGCCAAAAAAGTCGATAACTTTCGAATTACATCAAATAATGTTGAAATAAGCCACAGAATTCAAAGTACTACACGTCGAAATATTTCGAAAATGTTGATAGAGTTGTAAAAAATTATTTAATTTAAAAATTTCAAAGAGCAAAAATTCGAAAATTATGATAAAGACTTGTCGGAAATTTGGAAAAATTCGATGTTAAAATATCGAAAAAATGTTAAGAAAGTCAAAAATTGCTGAAAAAGTCAATAAAACTCTAAAATGAAATACTAGCGTGACCATTACATTAGGCGTTGCTTTATAGCTAATTCACTCCAATATTCAAATTTTCTCTCATACAAGCCACTGGAGATGTTCACTTTTCAAAAGGAGATTCGATGTACTGATGCATCAACTTTTGTGGTTGATAATTAACCTTATTTAATTATCAACTTTATGTATAAAAAAACTCATATGTGTTTTGTGTGCATATTTTACCACTCAAGGTCAATGTAAATATAAGTTTTTTCTTTTTTTTATAATTTACTTATTTATAGCTTGAATTGATTTTGCTTGAAATCTAAGAAGTTTGGAAATCTTTTACTTATGCAACCACAATGCTTTTCATTTCAAAAGATTTTCAATTTAATGAATTTCTGGACGTAACATGTCATGTACAGAAGGTAAGAAAATTCAATAAACATTAAATTAAATTTCATACCGTTTCTCGCTAATTGCAACAGCAACAAAGCGTTTAAATGAAGCCTACAAATGTGTTGGTAATGTTGTTGAAAGCATAAATCAACGTGTGTATGTACCCAGTAAACATTTTTAGTTACAGAAGTTACATATGTATATCAAGTGTCGAAATATTGGTTATGCGCACGAGATTATTTCAAGAGAAAATGTCGCCTATATAGCGATTCTCATATAAATAATAATCATTGCTAAGCATGGGAAAAAAATATTCAATTTGTTATCTCGTCGGTAACTTGAAATTATTGTTTAATTTCTTATCCACTAAAATTATGTGAATTTTTTGAGTTTTTTGTTTTTTTTTAAACTAAAATCAATTAATATAACATAAAAACAGAGGGAAACAACCAGGTACTATTAGTATCGTGCTAACAAAATATTTATATTTGAACAAATAACAAAGAAGTTGTTTCGAATCATAATGCTTTGAAACATATTGAATATAACTAATTTCAAATCACTGTCTGCATAATGATGGATTCAACAATCTTCTAAATGTTAACTGGGTGCAATTGCACGTTTATGTTAGTGTGAATGAGCAGTATCACTGTATTCGTGTATGTGTTTGCTCTTATTCACATCAATCTTTCGCTTGATAACAAGCTTTGCAGTACACTGGGTACGTGTATTTAATTAAGTTGCAATCAACGAAGTGTTTGCTCCACTGTGGTGTTTATTTAACCCACTTGCGGTCACGTTAGGTGTTTTTGTTGGCGGTGAACTGGAGCTTCGTTATGGTTATTTATATTTTTTTTATTGAATCTACTCGTTAGTGTAAACAAAATAAGTTTTATTTTAATTTCGCAACGAAATAACATACTTTTTGTTGGAATTTAATGATAGCGAAGAATATTTTTAAAGTAAATAAATTGAAAAATCAACAAAATTTTGCATTAAAAAATCGATTGTGTGTTAACTCCATGCATAATGAGTTCATGGAAAGTTTTTTCTAGAGCGAGTTTGAAAAACCTGTTGCAATTAAAGTTTTATAATTTTTAGGTTAAAAACTGCAGTAAATGAATTATGTGAAAGTAAATACTAAAACTAGTGCAGTGGTGCATGGTCAGGACTAGAAGTTGAATGCAGCGGAAACTCTCAACCAAAGTCCACACTAAAGAATGTATGGTGTTAAAATTTGTATTTAGGAAATCAATACGTTTGTCTTAACTTCATTCGGATTGTATTCCTACACTTTAGCTTCTCTGGGAAATATGAGAATTAGTCATTTTTTTAGTATGCATCTTGAGTATTTATTGAACTGTATTCGATATTATAGGAACTCAACAGTTATTGTTTACAAACAGAAGCATTACATAGTATGAATTATACTTAATTAGGGAATTCACAAGGTGTCGTATGTCAATATCAATATCAGAATATCTTGATAACTTACACATCAACAAAGTCTTCAACAGAATGTTACAATATTACATTTCAAAATTGTTCGTAGATTTTTTAATAAAATAAAAACTTAATAAGACTGCAATTACAGTTTCCAACAAACTACGTTGTATTACTTACAGTCTAATAATATTAAGTCTTATCAGCTTCAACAAACAAAGTTCCATTTAGTGTTGTAAGTATTAAAAAAATTGTAATTTGATTCTATGGTATTACTTTAAGTTCTAATTCCCGCAGCTATTCTGTGCTCCCTGACGTAAGATAATTTTTGTATTTACCTTACACCTTGTGCAATTTTCTTATTATGGAATATAATTAAATGAGGTATCGTAATTGCTTAACTGCAAGCATCAACCACTTTGACGTACAACTCCTTAGGCTTCCTGTCTACGGCAGCTTTAACTTTAACTCAACGTCATCTTTCTCCTGCTTCTGTTTTCGCTGCCTTTTTGAGTTGTTTGCTTTTTTTTTAATGTAATTCTGGCATAATGGCTGCACTAAATAATGAAATTGTATCCATTGCGCGTTCATTTCGTTGAATTTAGTTGCAACATCCTTTATTTGTTGCTGTTCGTATTTATTTTTAGTATCTCTCTACCGGTCAACTTTTTTCTAGTGCATATCCTTAGTGATTTTATTTGCTTTTACCCCAGCAACATCCTAATGAAGTGGATTTCTTTTTTCTTTCATTTTGTTTTACTTTTCATTAAGGTTTTTACTTATTTATTTATTTTAACTTACCTTTATAGCGAATGATTTCAGTACACAAGAAAGTTTTCTGAACAAATTTAAATGTTAAACTTTCTACCGTGTTACCACTGTAAAACCTCTTGTTTACGAAGTTTGATCATTGTGCTGAGGTTGTTGAATATTTGTGCAAAAAACAGGTAAATAAAACAAAAAGACCAAAAAAAAACAATCGAATCAACAAGGTTTTTGCTCCAATTTTTTGGTGAATTTTATTTTATTTGATTGCGGCTGATGCTTTTTAAAGACTGTTTTATTTTATAAACAATTTCGTTAACATTTTATATGAGTTTTGAATTTTATAAGTATTATAGTCTTTAAACTTTGACTATAATTTATGTATATTTTTAAAGTTCATCAAATATATATCGTTTTTTGTGACCATTTTAATAGGAAATTGAAAATATATAAATGAAAATATGTTTTTTTATTCGATCCATCGTATTTTGTTTTTCCTTCAATTATTTCTTGCCTTTTACAGTTTTTTTTTTTACTTTAAAATCCGTACCAAAAATTGTACTTTACATTACAAATGATTAAGATTGCATTTCCTAAAAGCTTTGTTTTCAATTTCCTGCATGTAATTAAACAAAGAATTATAACAATTAATATTTATTATCTCGTGAAAACGTGTTATCTAATGGCTTTCTATTCAGAGGAAAAACATGATTTTATCACACTCAAAGCGAAACTCTTAGTATGCCTACCTTAAAAAAGTTAAGCTTTTCATATGAGTGCAGGGATCCGAAAAACAAAATAAAATAAGAATAGACAAAAAATTCGACTAAAAGTTGTAAATAGTATAAAAAATGGATTAAAGCTGACGTACTGAAAAATAACGAATAGAGTTTAAAGTATCGAAACATATCGGAAATGTATAACTATGGCTGTAAGTATCGAACAGTATCAAAAAAATCGGAAAGAATCGAATAGTATTGAAAATCATTGAAAAATTCGACTTACATCGAAAAGTATCGAAAACCATCGGAAAACATCAAAATAATCAACAACAACCGTTTGCGTAGCAAGGGCGCAGATCGTGCAGATTTGAGAGGGCCCCAAATTACGTAAATGTTTGTTCCTGGTGTACATAAATGTATATTTTTTGAATTGAAAAATTTGTTTAGTGAATAATATGACAAAATCATAGGCATAAATCATGCAAGTTGAGTTCGATGACAAAAACAAACCGTTTGATTACATGAGAAAAGAAAACCATATTACCATTTGAGTTTGATAAGTATAAAACAAAATAGGTCATCACCTTTGTTAGCATTAGATAAAATCTGGTATAGTAAAAACTAAGTTTACATTTTAAAATAAATTAGAAATATGATAACACTCTCTCTCTCAATGTAATAGTTATTGTTTCTCAATTAAGCGTTGTTGTTATTAAAACATCAAAAGCAAAAGCAAATAACAATCAAAAGGTGTAGTGCGTTTTATTTTCCTCACTTTGGTAATTAATCAGTGCAATGCTTGAAAAATTTTAAAAAATAGGAAATCTTTCCACGCTTATACCTCAGCTTTTGCTTTACCGATCTTAAAGTTTAACCAATCTCGGGCACTCTGCTCGATGATCACTTTATTTTGATACATCATTTATTGCTGTAGCTATTCTAGATCCTGTCAACTAAGCCTTACATAAGTGATAGTATGGCTAAAAAAAATTGTGTCGCCCGTGCTAAAAAACTTTCACTTCAAATATTATAACAAACGATTTTTGCACCTTAGAAGCGTTTTCCCATGATTTAATACTATAAGTGAAACTCTTCAAAAAATTAGTAGGAAATCGAAACTTTTTTTTAAATTTTTTTTATCCCCTGTCTCAATATAAACAATATTCATAGGCTGTATTCATATACCTACATACCATATCTCCAAAAATTGAATGTTTCCAAAACGGTCAGTATCCAAAAGAGTTAAAAATTGGTTGTGTGGTCCCAATTCATAAAGCGGGAAGTAAAGAGATATGCTCCAGTTATCACCCAATAACTAAATTGAGTACAATTGATAAAATATTTGAAAATATTATACTAAATCGGTTAAAAAACTTCTTAAAAGAAAATCAAATAATTGATAAAAATCAATTTGGGTTTGTTGAAAATTCGAACACATTATCAGCTTGTATATCATGCACAGAATTTGTTTACGAAAACTTAGATAAAAAAAAGTATGTGGCTCTTTTGGCGATTGATCTGTCTAAAGCATTTGACTCTGTGAATTTGAAAATAATGCTTAAAAAACTTGCAGAGCTGGATATAGGCGGAAACAACCTGAAATTGTTTGAAAGTTTTTCAATAAGCAGGGAGCAATATGTCCAAATTATGAAAACAAAAAGTTCAACACGAACAATTAAAACGGGTGTACCACAAGGCTCGAAATTAGCGGCAACTTTATTTCTGATTTATATAAATAATATACTCAAGTTGGATCTAAAAGGAATCCCTCAGTTTTATGCTGATGATGGAGCATTTATGTATTCTACGGACTCAATACAAGAATTAATAATAAACATCAGATCAGACTTAGAGAAAATCAAACAATGGTTTGATAAGAATTTGTTAAAAATTAATTTATCTAAAACTTATTTCATAATTTTCAATAATTTTAAACAAATACCAGATTTAAATGAATTTATAATAATAAGAATATATAGCAAGTTACCTGAACATTTTAAGAAGTGTGTTAATACATCTAAGTCACATTTTCTAAGTTTAACTAGTAGAAGATAGCCACTATTAAAAGGAGATGATAGAGGATAATCAAGCATTGGTAGGTCTAGGTATGGGTCAAAATTTCAATGTCAAATCAAGGTTTTTTTGGAGACAAACCTATATTTTTTGTTGCAGATTTGTATTTTATTATAAGAAATAGATATGTTTTGCTTATGTTGTTTTTCTATTGCATTTTAAGTATTTCCGTTAGTGATAAAAATAATTTTAGTCTAAATTTCACATTTTATCATTTTTCTCATGAGCTATCAATTTTCAATACAAATCGCACTTAGTAAAAAATTCTTAAAATTAGTCAAAGTATAAAAAAAATATTTTTTTTTGCTATGTGACATTTTTTTTAAGAAAATCTTAAACAAAAAATTGCTACAATAAAAAAATATTTTTACTCAATTTAAGATTCAGATACAATTGAAGTGCATTTTGCAGGATGATGCAATAATGTTTCTTGCACATCAAATGTATTGAAAACAATTATTTTGCAGATTTTGTACTTAACCCTAAGAGGTTCAACTAGATCTGTGCAGACCTTTTGCATATAAACGTGTGTATAACTGTTTTTCTTTGGGTGTTAGAGATGAATCCGTCCATGACTTCCCAGAAGCGGCTACGGCGAACACGATGAGCACAAAATCCAACCGTTTATGGTTTTGTGTTCGTTTTTATTCGTGTTTTCAAACGAAATGGTTCATACGGCACAAGTAGGTCTGTGCAGACCTCTCACACCTATGATAACTAAAATATGGTAAATTGTTACCTAGAAAATGTTAAAATATGTTTTTATTGTTCACTTTGTCTTATTCATAGCATTAAACACATTTACACATACTTTAAGGACACCTGCCCATGTATTCCAATACAAATCCCATATAGGTCTGCGCAGACCTAGTTGTACCACTTAGCGCCGAAAAATCCCTGAACCTCCTAGGGTTAAATATGTCATATAAAATAATATTTACTATATAATATAAAATTTTTTTCTAATCCCGAAAATCCCGGGATTGTCTCTTTGTAATCCCGGGATTACTTTAGCCTATATTTAGAGCAAATGCCGGGATCCCGGGATTGCCACCCCTAATACCAACGTAATAAATAAAAAAGTACCCGCGCGCAAAATCCGATCTCTTTGTGATATTCTTTTTTTAAACAATGGAAGTGGTTGTGGATTCTGGGCACTCAAATTGGTTTCCCTGAGTTTTCTTTTGACGTTTTCTACACTCGCTGCTATATTTAGCACTTTCTTTATTTCCGTAGCAGGCGAAAACGGATTATGTATCGAAAAGCCGAATCGAACAATTCACGTCCCGGGGAGTCATGGAAAGCTTTCTGTCCCGTGTTTTTCATGTATTTGTGTATTTTATAGTATTCTAAGCCATTTTCAATAAACATTCGATAAAATTTTAAGTTTCCGTAAAAGTCTCACCTTACGAAATGGAATTCTTAATAATTTTTCTTTGCTCTGTCGTAGAATGCTTTCCACGGACCACTAAAATGCAAAAATTAAAAAAAATCATTGGATATTATACAAAAATAATGGAACTTACTTGTTACGATCAAATTTTTTTAATAAAAGTAAATACCTAGTCTTGAGAAGAAAAGGAGTTGAGCACTGCTATTATTTTGACCGCTCGAAATTACAAATAACTCAATATAATGGCAAACCTAGAAAGTACCGTTATTTTTTTGGAACGAAATGTCATGTGCTTATCTTTTGTACTTATCAAGTAACTATAGGTACTTTAAAATATTTGAAGAAAAAAAACGTCAGTTGTTCGAAATATCTTCTTTTAATTCATAAATGACACCCCGTTTCTATTGTTTTCAGCGCAACTGTATATAAAATTGGATTTTTTTCATAAGAAGTGTTCGTACTCTGAAGTATTCCTGAAAAGAAAATAAGCAAGATGATCGAACAATCCATTTTCTCCTAAGGTCCTACCCATTAAAATGAAGCCACTTTATTAAATTTGAAACTTTATACACATATTTACGAACTATTTTTGTTGAGTATAGTTATTTTTTTTATTTAATTTCAAAGCTGCTATCAGCTCTAAAATCTTGTCAACAGGTTATGCTTCATCTTATTAAAAGCTTCCTATCACCAACCCCCCAAAACACAAAAATTTGCATGGCATCCCAGCGGATTATTTGGTATGTTGCGATTCACCTATTAATAAAACTCTCACGTTTATACTGAAAACAAATAAAACAACAATGCCTTACAAAGCCAAAGCGCCACATCTTACTCATGCAGACGAAAATGAAACTTCATGAATTTTCTGAAAACCTTTTGAATTAACAAGAAAACAATGTGGCGGCAACATAGACAAAAAGTAAAAAACGAAAAAAAAAATCAAGAAAATCTTAAAAATTCATATAACCCTCGTAGCACAAGACGAAATTTGTCCGACATAAATAGAATGAATGGCAAGAGGTAGAGTGAGAACGGTATAAAAATGCAAACAGTGCAAGAGAGACCAACCGTAAGAGAGTATAAGATTAAAAATGTAATTAAACTTTTTGACAGTTCTGTCAGCTTAGACGACATTAAAATTGATTAATGACATTATTAGTGTAATCGAATTTTTTAACAAAAGAATAAAGAAACCACGAGAAAAAAAAACCGAAAACATTAAAGTCACTGCTTCTTTCGGTATCAGGAAACAAGCTTGAGTACTATGTCCTGTAAAGGAAATGGAAATAAAAACAACTACTTATTACAGTTACGTTGACTACCGCTGCTGTCACACTACACAGTCAAAGTGTCATTGAAATTACGCTGTAGGCTATCCCTGGACAGGAAATTTTAAATTAAATTTTCGCGTCATTAATAACACTGTGCAACTAAATTTTATTATTGAAATCTTCGTATCAAAATAATTTTATAATAAAAAAAAGAAAATTTTTATAAAAAAAAGAAAAGTTTTATGAAAAATATATTCAAGCTAAATGAAAAGCGTCATACATTTTAAGCTGCTACAACCAAATCGGAAATCAAAATTTTCTTATCAATTCATAACTTTTGCAATTTTTGCACATGTTCAGTAACTTACGGATGGAATCTTTTTAGCCCATGCCTAGCTGGAAAAGGCTATGCCCAGATCTATATTAGCATTAAAACAATTGCATATCCATTTCAACGGAAATTAATGGTTTTGGTGAGGAAATCATCAAATTCGACAATATTTAAAAAACAAAACAAAAAATATTGTACAATGTGTAATAATTTATTTATAAGACTCTATATTTATTATAAGCAAACTCATAATTTTCTGACAACATATGATTGAGACATATTCCTAAAAAAATAGTCAAATAAAAAAATTATTTATCACTAATCCCTTTTTGATGAAAATCCATTATTTAATAAGCACAATAGTTCAAACTTGTCCCCTAGACAATGCCTACAATACATTGCAATGTTCGACAAATAAATTCATCCCTTTATTATTGATGATGTGTTGAGGGAAGTATTTCTCTTCGCTGTTTAAAGAATGTTCATGTGAAAACTTTCCCACAAAGTGTATGGAGAAGCTTTTCCGCACATTACTTTAGGCAATGCAAGTGGCAATATGTCTTAGTATTGTTTTGCAAAAAATTTTATTCGATTTTTAGAAATAAAATGGAAAGTTTTTTCTAAAAAAATTTTTTTTTTAATAAATAATATAATATTGCTATTAGTTATGGTTCACAATTAAAATAAATAACTTATTAAATTTAAAAACGCGAATAACTAAATTAGAAAGTGGTATTGGTATAAATTGCATCTATGGACAATATTATGAAAACAACACTCTTTGTTTCCATATATATTTTATTTTGAAGCATTCCGAATTTTGTTTCAGGGTAATATTCGATACATATTGAAGATGTTCGATATTTCGGTACTATTCGTTAGTCTTCAATCCAATGATATTTTAAGTAATTTTCTATACAATTTTCGTTCTCATATAAGCTTTTTACCACCTTTAAATGTCACTTTAAAGTTTGCTTGTTCTAATCCTCAGTTTTCCAGACATACATACCTTAACTTGGCATAAATCTCATACGGAAATGATATTTTGCTACACAATGTTACATCAACAGTAATTCACAGCATAAGAAATTTATCTCAGATTTTTTTTTTTTTTTTCTTTTTACAAAATCAAATTTTTCATGTTGATTAAACTGAGAATTTATACATACCCTAAGCCGCGTCGCATTGCATCACTTTGTCCCTTAAGAATTTTTTCAAAAATTCGATTCCTCAAACTAACACGAACATAAAGACATCGTGTCATAAATGGAAAACTAAATATAATAGTGAAAAGCCTAAAAGCAACATGAAGATAAGACTAAAGGAAGTTAGCACAAATAACACAAGAAAAAAGAGACATAGAGAAAGGAAATTTTTCAGATACATTAACTAAAAGTAAAAAAAAGCTGAAACAAAATTTATTGTAAGCCTTTCTGTATAAAGCAAGTAGGCCGAAAGGCAGGCAGGAAGACAGGCGTATCTGCATTTTCATAACGTGCCTAAAACTATGCAACAACAAAAGTCACAGCATCAGCAGCTTGCGGGAGATTTAAATAAAATGTAGCGTGCGCGCGTTTGCTTCAAAGTAACGGAAGTACTGATGATGTGGTGCCCTAAGGAATACGCAAAGCGTTGCCATGCGGCGCAGCCAAGGACAAACCAAGCAACGCGTCAACGATTTAAAATAACTGAAATTTTAATTGCACTGTCGCAGAACTTTGTTCTTCTTTTTTCAACTACTTCTTAAATAATGAATTTTTGTTGCCATAAAAAAAGGATGCAGCACAGGATGTTACTGCAAGTGAAGCCAACGGTAAATGAAGGAAGTTTTTCCTTTCAACTTACAATGTTAAACAGGATGAAAACACGTGCGCAAAATACAAGTGAACAGAAGTTCTTTTTTATTATTAAAAAAATGTTAAGTGTTTTGGAAGGGATAAAGGTATTAACTAACTTCAGAGTAAGTAGGTCTTTATGCAAAATACGAACATACGTGACATATTAAACATGTAAGCCAAGAGCACCGATATAAATGTTTAATATTAATATTAAGTGGTATTTAGCTGGAAAATTAAATTTAGCCTTCAACAACCATTTTGGGTTGAAGAAAATAGGTACAGAAAGCACTAAAGAACATTGAAGAATTTGACTTTTGCACAAGCTATTTTTTGCAAAGAACTATTCTGTTGGGCTTAAACTCACCGGCTTGTCCATTTGTCTAAAGCTTGATTTTATTTAAAGAGTTATTTTACAAAACTATTTGTTGTGGTCGAGACTCTAATATAATTCCATCACTCTAACATTTTGGAAACTTCCCGAACTCCGTATATTCATCGGATAAAATCGATATAAGGACTGTAATTTTCGTGATTTGTTTTGTTGTCTTCAAAGCTTTTGAGGCACATTTGCGTTTTGAAAAGAACGGTGGGTACAATTAATTAATATTAGTACACTCAAAGTACTTCTACCACAATTTCGATATGCTCTTGGAAAAAAATTTATATCTAAAATTTATTTATATTGACCAATGTTGCTAATATATATAGTATGTCAAATAGATAATTGCATTATTTTATTTATTGTAGATTGGTGAAAGCTACTTTATTTATGTTATACCTCCAAAAAATTCATTCTGACTATATATAAATTCATTACATTGGCCATAAGTTCAAATGTCATCACTCATCTAAACTCGTCTATTTATTGACTAAAGTTTGAGCATTAAAATGACACACTTCTAACGCATTTGTTTGTTGACGAAGTATTCGAATTAAATTTAATATATTTTCTTTGAAACGAACGCTTTGAGTAGTACGAAAGCTGAGCTGAGCATTCAAATAGTTACTAAAAACTTTCTTTGTTATAGTGTACAAAAACAAATAAAACTAGTAAGTGTGTGAAATGCTACCTCATCAAAACTTAAATACTTTACGCCGCATTAAAAGTAACAGAGCAATTTAGTCTTAAATTTTTATCAAAAGTACATTTTTTCCACTACTTAATGTGTTGGCAGGTTTCAACAAACGTTTTCTTATTGAGTTTGGCAACATTTAGCTATAGTTCAAGAGGTAGCGTTGCATTTTCCAAAGTCATTTCATCCTGATAATCGAAATAAGCGTCAGTTGCCAGAATCGTTGTAGGTCTGTTTGTGAGAGGCTAAAGTAGAAAAATATATTTTGAACAATGTTGTAGAGAAGATAAAAACATATCGATTTCATGCCCGAAAAATTTCCGGCTGACAAGATTTGAACCATTTTTGGAGTTTACATAAAATTTGTTGATTTCACTTTAAATATTCAAAGATCTAATAAACTTCTTGAAACACTTTCTGTGTGATAACGAAGTCCGCTGACTTAAACTAACGTCTTAACCCTCTAACCGGTAAGAGTGCTCTGAGGCACTCTTCGAAAAAATCGTTTTTTATCAATAATTCTTTTATTATACCCTACACTGAGGGTTTATTCACTTTGTCTCTCTGTTTGTAACACATCGAAGGGGGCGTGGCAGGTATGGAAAAGTATATATATTCTTGATCAGCGTCACCACCTGAATCGATTTAGCTATGTCCGTCTGTCTGTCTGTCTGTCTGTCTGTCTATCTGTCTGTCTGTCTGTCTGTCTGTCTGTCTGTCTGTCTGTCTGTCTGTCTGTCTGTCTGTCTGTCTGTCTGTCAGTCTGTCTGTCTGTCTGTCTGTCTGTCTGTATGTCTGTCTGTTGAAATCAGGTTTATGGGAAAACCAAGAAAGGCAATTGAATGAAACTTTCACACACAGGTCACATCTTCTTGCAGGCATCTTGCTATTGAAAATGGGTGAAATCGGTAGACGGACACGCCTACCGCCCATGCTCTATATAAATTTACCCAGGCCAATTTTGAAAAAAGTTGCAGCGATTTTGATGAAACTTGGTGATTTGGTGCACATATGAACCAAATTAGGATTAGCCTGGGTTTCAAGTTTCCATAGGGTCGTACAGGGGCGTGGCACAGCCCTAAATTTTATTGTTTATATTATTGTTCAAGATATTGCAATGAAAGTCGGTAAACGGATACAAATCAAAAATAACTTGAATCGAGATAAAAGTGGGCAGAATTGAAAAAATGGGCGTGGCACTTTCCAACTGTTAAAAATTTTGATTCCGTATATCTCAAAATTGGCACGAACGATTTCCATAAAAATTTTGTAGATAATGCCGCCAAAAGCAGTCAGCTCAGCCACTTTACTGAAAACAACTCGTTGAAGGGCGTGGCACCGCCCACAATATTTATAAACGTTATATTAAGAGAACTACCAACGTAGTAGTTAAGAAATTTAGTGAGGTAGATATGCTTGCTATAAGGTCTCTTATAACAAAAATTTGGTCCAATAGTACCTGTGGGCGTGGCACCTCCCATATAAGCAAAAAACGTTTACTGTTATAGACAGTGTGCTATAAGAGTAATCTTCATGAAATTCGGTCTATAGATGTCAGATACTATAAGCTTTAAAAACGAATGAATTTTGACGGGCTTGCATTAGTGGGCGTGGCAACTCTCATATTAACATAAATTTGTAAGCGCTGTTTTAAGTGAACTATTGCAGCGATTGCTATGAAATTTAATGTTAGTGGTTCAGTTACTATAGAGTACATCTGAATCAAAAGTGGCTGACATAGCACCAGTGGGCGTGGTACTTCCCATACAAATAAAATACGTTAAGAGGCATATTTATCGAAATATGTGAGCAATCATACTAAAATTTGGTGTTAGGGGTTTGCTTATGTAAAGCTATTTCTGGATCAAAACCGGGCTGGATTGTACCAGTGGGTGTGTCACCGCCCTAAATTTTAAATTTAACTGAGGCATATATCGCAAACTAAACAAGCTATTGTGCTAAAATTTAATATGAGGATGTCGATCACGAATATAATTTATTAAACCTAAAGTGGGCGAAATTGAAGAAGATTTTTTCAACATTTTCCATATTCTTTCGACTTTTTCAACCCTTTAACTTATTCCAATATATCATATATGTATTTGTTCGACTTTTTCAACCTCTTTCATCTTTCTTCATAAGTTTCTAATTTTTTCAACCTTTATCTTTTATTTTTAGAGTTTTTTAACCTCTTTCAACATTTTTCAACCTCTGTCAACCTTTCTAACATTTCACATTTTTTCGACTTGTTCAACCTCTTCAACGTCTTTTTAACATTTATTGAAAATGTATTTTCAATGCAGTGTAGGGTATGTGAGTTTCGGCCTGGCCAAAGATAACACCTTAACTTGTTTTTTTTTAATCTGATGACGGGACTTTGATGAATATACCTAGATATGTTTCCGAAGGCACTGTCATCAGTTTAAGTAAAAATAAAAGCGTTATTGACAAAAAATCGGAGTTTTCCGGGGTAACTCGAGTCGCTCTGGTCGGTTAAAGGGTTAAGTTCATTCAAATTAATTTCAAGAAATTTCATTCCAACGTTTGAAATATTTATGAAACACCAAATGTTCGTAAGTGGTTAAGCCGGGCAACTTAAGAACTTTAAGCTAATTGGACGAAAGAGTATTATGGATAGAGGTATAAGCTCATCTTTGAAAGAAAGTAATGATCTTAATTTTTTATCCTTGCGTAAAAATTTCGACTTCGAAAAGTTTTTGATATCCCAATACTGATATTCTTAAAAAAACAAAATGACAGGAAATATTGAAATTTTATTTGTTTGTGTATTTTTTGAAAATCTTTTTAGCCCCTGTAACTTGCTATTCATATTGCAGAGTTCATTCCGTAAAGTCAGTTTGATATAAAGTTTTTTACATTAATTTTGGGCTTATGTTACTGCTTAACGACTGCAACTTCAACTTAACTATGACTTAAGTAACCTAAGAGTATGCAACAAAAAAAAATCAAGCGATTAACTTTGTCATAAAATCCAGCTGCTAACGGTTTGTAAAGAGATTTTTTTTTTGTTATTAACATTAAAAAACTCGGCAAAAACAACAGTACAGAGAGTGTCACACCATACGGTAACAAAAGTACAAGTAATTTTCTTGAAAAAGAAAAAAAAGCAAAATGTTCGCAATCTTTTCCTCTTACTTAACGTACTATTTTCAAGAATTTCTTCCCGTTTCACCTTTAATTTAGTTAAAATGTAACGTGATTAGCATCAACGACGTGGCAAAGCAATCGATGCTGATGACGGGGAAATTTCGCGTGCGTTGCTAACGTGTTTTTAGTTGGGGTCGTGCTGTGTTTTACATTTATTCTTCTTGATTTTCTACTTTGTTTTTACGTGTTTCCTTATTTTTCATTAACTTTCCATTAAGTACACAGAAATTGAAATTTAACAACTGCAATAATAAGCGCTTACTGCTTTAAGTATTTGTAGCTTTCGCCCGTACCTTTTTGTTCACATAATGTTCTGTTACAAATTCATATTTAAATTAATGGTAGTTCGACGTTTTGGACACTTTATTTCACGAGTCCACCATCACATCTTCCTCTATCATGCTTAGTTTTGTAAGATTTTTGGCGGAAATTATTTGATTTTTGGAACAAATATACGGTCTGTTATATCTTCTTTAGCTGCATTTGAATTGGAAATTCTCTTAGCTTGTGTCTTGGCGATGTTTCCAAATTAATTAACTTTGAACCAAATGTTCTTTTGCCAATATTCATTTGAATTTTATGCGCAACTTTAAATTTAAACGTAATATCATGAAATTTCATGTGAAATATTTTGAACTAGCAGTAAAAGCTCAAGCGGATATTAACAAAACTACCCAAAGAAATATTAAATCTCGCTTAGAAAAAAGTCAAACTCATCAGCTAAAATCTAATGACATGCCACAGACTTATACAAATACACATACAGTTTCATACTTAATAACCCAATCGGAAATACATGTTGAAATCACCAACTGTCATAATAATGATATTACAAAGTCTGGTTTGGTTTAAGCATCGATGGCCTAAGAACTATACTTTTTAAGGCTTACGTATCATATGAATAAAGTTGCAACTGGGATAGTGCAAAGAGATCGGTATTAACGTACGTGCTGTCACGAAAAAAAAAATGCGCTGAAGAGAAATTCTGTCAAATTTTAAAAGTGGGCGAATCAAAAACAAGTTATATTACAACTGGAAAACCTCAACAAGGAAAATGAGGGAACTAAGTAATGCTTCTAAAAAGATGTTAAGGACGTTCAAGCAAGTGCGGTAAAAGATGCAATATGGGCTATATCTTCTTAGTTTGGAATACATGAAAACTTGACATATAGATACTGGACAACACTTTAAAACATTCAACAAATTTTTTAACACATACCTAATATTAAAGTCCAATTTTCCATCAATGTTGATTTATGCTTGGAAATCATGGTTACTCACAAACGCACTGTATCTTCACATGGTCTCGATTTACGAACTTAATTTGACTTCCTACCATACTTTTACCGCAACTGTGGCTTTAGAAGGATGATAGCAATGAATAGGAGAAACTTATCACTGAATGCTTTGAGGGATAACCCAAATTTGATAGTGTGAAATAAATCAACGATCCAGGGTACGAAATAAATATGGAATCCACATTTGACATATGTATGTACCTTAAATAACCTTAGTATATTGGGAGTAGTAGTACCATACCTTAGACATTGAGCATTCTATTGAAATCTTAAAAGTTGAGGCTGTAGGGGTAAGCTACTATACTGAGAAAATGATTTGTTTGAATATAACATTTGCATATTTGATATAAAGCAATCAAATATTATATAATATGCACATGTTGGTTGAAGCACTTTACGTTTGACTTCACATAAAATATAATTTGTTATATTCAAGAACATCGTTTCCCTAGAGTAGTTACTATCCAATGTCAAAATCAGAATTGAATTACACAATTTGATAGCTTTAAATATGCCAAAAACAGCAAGGGTATTTCAGAATCCTGACTTGAAAGAAAAAAACTGAGAACAAAGTCGTGCTCATCACAGAAAAATCTTTCCGTAATATCTTATCTGATCTCTGGGGCAAACTAAAATCTTTAACTAGTAAACTATTTAGTAAATACTTTTTTTTTTATTTATTTTTATTTTTCGTTTTTATTGGAATAAAATGAATTTGAATTAATAGGCATAAATAAATCCACACTTGATCACTCAATTTTTGAATTCCAGCTGACGTAGTAAGAGCAAACTATAAATAAATATTTCCAAAGCAATTCGCGCAGTGCTTTGCTTGTGTTCGTAAGCACAGGAAATCATTCACCCAAAATGTCAATAACGATGATGATGACGCTGCACCACAGAACCGCAACTTAAAATTGCACGTTGCTTTCTAGGTTTTACTGACGTTATGCTATGCTGTTGCAAAACGGAACTACACGAATATGAAGCTGAGAGACATTTAAGAAATAATTGAAGTATTTAAAATTTCATAAAAAGACAAAATAAAAAAAAAATCTCTTATAAAAAGCTTGAGTCATTATATGGGCTTCCTTCTTTTTCGAAACTCATTCAACTAAATTTTAATTAAAAGAATACTGTTAAAGTTGTGCAAGATGTCAATTTACTATCAGCTTTAATTATTTTTTAATGTTTTAAGAAATTTAACACATTTAATTTAATTTAATTACTTAAAAATTATTGATGTGATACCAAATGATTCTTCTTTTGCATAACTTTCCTACTAACTATAATATATAATCAACCAAAACATAGAGCGATAATTTAGACATTTGATGAGTAAGATAACTCAATTTCAATGATGAGTTTGACAGCTCACATGAACCTCAGACCTCACCTAACTAACAGAAATATTGCAATGCAACAAAGTCTTAAATTTTTTTTTTTTTTTGATAATATTTAGCTCTAATGTAAAATGCAATACGTGAAACCATATTCGATAGTATGTGAAGATAACAAAGATATTTCTAATGAAATAAGTTTTAAATTTGTGCAATAAAATTCAATTTTTAAAGAAATTTTAATTCAAAGTTTTACTTAAATAACATTATTATTTTGTTAAGTTTTTGTCTTTGAGCAAAATTTATTATAATTAGATATAACTTAACATTTATAAACTATCACAATAATATATATTGATATCCTACAAAATTCAAAGGTCAACATGTTTGACTTAAACTTCTTTAGTCTTCAAATATCTCGGAAATTGTGAGTTGACATATAGGCCCTTTCATGTACACTGCCCAGGGCCTGATTTAGACTTCTGACAGCCCTAGGCTAACTACGAATATGCGCCCTCGGCCCATCCTTCTTGTGCCTGCCCAGACTACAAATATTTCAGTTTCTATAGTAAAAGCTATCGCTTCGAATTCAAAAGCATAAAAGTTGTAATTTATACTGCAATTATTACGATTTATATAATAACGAAAATAATACAAAACAAAACTGTTAAAAATGTATATATAGTTCAATTGAATTGTAAAATGTTATAACACTTTTTATTATTATACTTTTTACTTTTCACCAACGACTAATCGCGTATAGAAACTGTAAAAATTCAAATTTTTCAGAAATGTATTTATTACTTTACTGAAAGATAGTTCTTAATCACTATTTAAAAAAACAAACCGAAAAATTCAAATTTTTTGAAGTTTTTTATATCTAAGATCATATATACTATATCAAAATTGTGAACAAATACCTTCGTCATTATCATTGATAATCTAAAAATAAATTTTTCGTTGAGTAAAAATTATTTTTGTGTGTAAAATTAAAACTAATCTGGTATAAAGCTAAAAATTGGCAAAATCATACAGATGTAAAGTCTTTGACTTTATAAAGTGCAATTTCGAAATTTTATTCCCTACAAAAAATCTCGTAATGTGTATATACCGAAAATGTATGGTTTTTGAGTAATAATAAAAAAAATAAAAAAGGGACACATTCGCACTGTCCTTAGAAGTACAAGCCTAAATTTAATAGCACTTTTGGATTTAACACTTTTAGGGTACAATGTAGAATTGAACATATGAGACAAAGGTTCCCAAACTTTTTGTTCTCATAGACCACTTATAAAATTTAGCTGCTTCCGGTGGACCCCCTGAAGCTACGTTTCTACCATATTCCCAAAACTCGACAAAAAATGTGAAAATGGAAATTTGCTTGTCGGCTGAGTTCCAACCACGAAATAATAGTTTTCGAAAAAAAAGTGAGAATTGATTGGTTTACTAATTAATTTATTGTGCTGTGAGTGGATGTGAGTGTGGATGTTAAAAAAGTAAAGTTGGCCAATTAAAAAAGTGATTCCATCCAACTTTACTTTTTTGACATCTACTTACAGCACAAGGAACCAATCAATCCTCACTTATTTCATTTAGAAAACTCCCTATTCGGAACGGTAAAAAGAAACAGAAAAAAAATTAAATTTTTTCGTGTTGTGTTTATTCAAATATGTAATTGTTACACTATTAATTATTATTGTTATATTGTAATATGTAGTTGTCGTAATATAATCAAATTTTTATCACAAAATAGCCATAATTTTAATGGGAGGCATCAGTTTTGTTAGGAATAACTGCAAATATCCCCGTTCCGTGATATTCAATCTACTTCTTTTTTTTTTTGTTAAAAGGTTTGTAACGACACTTAAGCTTTTTTCGACAAGATATGACGAGGGGAACGCTATCAAAAGCTTTCTCGCAATTCCCCACAGTCCAGGATATTTTTCAGGTATTTCTGCCTGCAGCCAAAATGTTTGATACCCTCTTTTAAATTTCAGCTTCAGCTCCTCATTAGTGCTAAGCTCGAGTAGCTTCTCTTATAATATCACATTCTCCACTTCCGTTTCATCAAATGGATTTATGATCCATGGTGGTATTTCCATCGTCAGAATATCTTCGAATCTGATCTGAAATCTGAAGTCAATCTAACATTTTAGTTCTTCACTATCGAAAGCAGATAATTTTTCGTGGACCCCCGCTTACGAATTGTGAACCCCCATTTTTTTGTCACGACAGCGTAGACCCCCGTCGAGTCTCCCATGGACCCCTTGGGGTCCACCTGGACCACTTTGGGAACCAATGATATAAGACAATAAAATACTTTTAACGAATTAGTTCCTTACACAATTACATAGTCTATGGCCTGTATACGGGAATGCATGAGAATATAGAAATTACCTTTGATCAATGATTTTTGAAGAACTTTAACATTTTTGTCCGATTTGATTAAATATGTACTTAAAATATTTATAAAATAATAGGTATTCATCCTAAATCTTAAAAATAAGAAAAAATAAGATTTCTGGGTCCAAACGGAGCAATTGAAATTTTGTGACTTTTTGAAATGGCCAAAAATATCACTTCAGCGTGCAACTGATTTAGGTCGAAATGGGTCATGGGTATATGGCCAAATAAATGAAACAAGAGTTTTTGGGGATATCTCGAAAACGATTCTTAAGAAAAATATGGTTGACAATATTGGAATCCATGCCACAAAATATATAGAAAAATTTCTATGAGAAATCAGATCTCAAAATGAGGACCATATACAGAGAAATTCCCCATAACCGGACACCCACCGTCGCAGTATTTTTGTCCGGTTATTGGAGCGTCCGGCTATCGAAATGTATTTTGTATGGAAAAGTTAGTGAGTGTCGCTGAAATATGCTGAAATATGTCCGGTTATGGGAGCTTTCCGGTTATGGGGGCTGTCCGCAATGGGGAATTTCACTGTATGTACTTATGTAAACTAGCGTTGTTCATTGAAAATGTTACATAAAACTCTTCTCTTCTCGGTTTCTCGTTATCGAATCTTTCCACAACATTGCCAAATTGAATATTTTGTAAAAAACATTCTCAATAAATAATAGTGCAAGTGCGGTAAGTTTCTGCTGGCGAAAAGCCGAGCGCAAGTAATTTCTTATACGTTTTAATGCAGAGAAAGATTTTTCACTGCTGTATCTTGTGATGCTAATCGTTAAAATAATTTCTTGAAAAATTCCTAAATTCGGAAAAATAGAACCAAGGCTTAGTAATTTTTAATTTTTGTAGATCAACAAATTTTTTATCTTTTAAAAACTGTTCCAAATGGAAACACTCGTCAGAAAACGTATCTTCCATATCCAAGTCATATATGTAGTTGTAGCAACTCTTTAGCTGTGGTTTTTATAATGCTATTGTCATTTATTTCAGGAAATTTCCATAAAAAACAATATTTTGAATTCACTTCGGTATAAATTATTTGTTGGCTTTTCAACTGATTTTTGAGGGAATCAGTAGCAGCGTATTATTTATCTACAATGAAATGTTGTCTTCCTTCAAATTCGGCTTTACTTCATCAAAATAAAATTTAGATTTTTTTTTTCTTCTTAAGGGGGGGGTAGGATTTTGCCAAATTTTGTTTTTCCAATTTTTTTTGTTGTTTTATTTAATAGTAGGTATAAATCTTCTAAAGTATCCTGTTGAAATTTGAGGTCGATTGGAGTAAAACTGACGAAAATACAGTGTCTTGAGTCTCGATGATTCTGTGTAAGTATATGAAAAAAAAGACAGTGCCAAAACTTTAAACGTGATTTTCTCGAAACTAACTTTTCAAAGTCGGTGGACACTTTTTCTCAAAAACTGCTAGAGCGATTTTCTTGAAATTTGACACCCTTTTTTAATACATATAAAACCAGGTAATGACGAGGGCTTTTTTTTCTTTACAACCAGTTCTGCAATAATAAACGTGCTGATTTTTGCCTTTTTTTTCCAAAAAAATTCGTATTTTGACTTAAAAATTATGCCAAAATTTTAAAAATCTTCAAAGAAAAAAAACCCTTCGTCAATACCTTAAAAAACTTAAAAGCTAAAGAAAGTTTTTTTTTTGACTTCAGATGATAACGTGATGTGATATCTTGTCCACCGCAAACCACCTTTTTTTTTAGGCGTCCGCGGAAACTTGCTGCCAATGGCTTATTTTAAAATATTTTTTAATTAAATTTTTACAGAATACTCTTTAAATATTGTTATTTTATATGCTCCTTAAATAAATAAATTTACTTTTACCGTATCGCCAAAAAACATTTTTAAACTTATGCCAAAAATGTAGCGCCAAAACCCTACCCCCTCCTTAAATCTTTTTTGTACTCAGTGCGATCGCACCTATCGATTGCTTTGGGTTTTGTGAAAATTTTCTGAAACGGGACTTCAAATGTACTTTTAAAAGCCGAATGTACAAAATTTTAAATTTTTTACTAAAAAAAAAAGGTCAGCAAACCATTACGGCAGGTTTGCCGCATATTTCACCTGAATTTACTTAAAAAATTTTTATTTTTCAGAAAAAGTTCAAATGTTCTGAAAATCCGCCGAATGTACTGAAAAAGGGTCAAATGTACCAAATGTACTAAAAACTTGTCGAATGTACTGATGACGATTTTTCACCGAAAATGCCATCACTGATTAAGATTTGTATATAATAACTTACATACATATATAGAGTAACAACGTTTGGCAAATCAGCATTATTTGCTGGAAGCCACTAATGATTTGAAACTTGACCAGCACAGAGTTTCAGAAACACAACATTATCGTGTCATTTCTAGGATTTTCAATTTTACTGCTATTTTTCCTGCCTCTATTTTGAATTCAACGCTAAAAAATATAGTTTTTATATTTAAAGTGGTCGGTAGGTATCGCAGGAGTATTATTTTAGAACTATTTTGAATTTAAAATCAATGTAAAAGCATTAAAAAAAGAATGTATAACTATTTAAAACTGAATAAAAATGCGAAAACAAAGTGAAAATCAACGTTAATTCTCAGCGTCCCCTCGGACCTTGCGCCCCAGGCTTAAGCCTTTTTAGCCTGTGGGTAAATCAGGCCCTGACACTGCCACATATACATACAAGCATATGAAAATTTCGAATTTAATTCGCTTGAAACTGCGTCGCGATTGAGGCATTCAAATTGAAAGCGTTTCAATCGTTTTCACAGAAACAATCAACACTTTTTATGCAATGAAAGAACTCGTTGCACTACTCATAAAACACCCAGCAAGAATTAGTTGGTTTAGTGTAGAGTATTTGCTATACACTCCAAATAATAACACAGTTCTACAAAAATACAGTTTCTAGCAATACCATAGATCAGACCAGATTTATTCCGAAACATATTTGTGTGCTAAAAAAAAACTTGAGAAATGTAAAAAAAACTCTGTTTTGAGGTATGTTCGAAAATTTCATTTTGTTTGCTTAGAGCAGATATCTGAATAAAATCTTACTTTATTTTTAAATGAAAGATTTTTCTATATACAAAGACAATTTAAAGGAGATACCTCTTTTTGTGCTCAAATATTTGAAAACTAAAAAAAATTTTCGTGTGTGATTTACTTAAAACTTTATTATGGAAAAGTATAACAAAACAGGTCAATCGGTACCAACAAATTTGCTTTAGGAAAAAGTATGTGACTATTGAAGGCCAAAAATTATTTAATCACCTTCAAAGCGGGAAATAGTGGATCAAAAAATCTATAAAAAATTTCATAGGTTGTAGAACACGGCTAAACAAGAATGTTCTTGTAGAAGCATTTTAATTCTAGCTTCCATAACCTACGGAACTCATCATATTGTCACTCAATGGGCAAGAGTTAACCCTAAAAATATTTGACAGACTTCAGACTGGACCTCAGCTCTAGATCAATAAATGTTTTTGTTTTCTTTAATTAGTTTTACTGATAGTACAATATTTGCTCTTAAAAGTATGCAACACATTGCCCTTTACCACATTTTAGTGATTTGAGTTTTATTTTGTTGATAAATGTTACAGTATAGTGCGTAAAAGACTATTAACGACGTGCAAATAGCCAATATTTAAGCAATTATTAATGAAATATGAAAGATGTATCAATATAGGTATTTGGAGGGTATGAAGTATAAGAAAATATAAAAAAAAACAATAATAGAGTATGTGTTTTAGGAAGTAAAGGATAATGCAACGCAACGCTTGAGGTACAAGAAGTCATTACTATTATTACTGTTCTGAAAGGTTTTTACCTTTCATCAACACTCGATATTTTTTTGGCATATCTAATCTGCTAGTATTTATCGACTTTTTGACGTCTTTCGGCTTTTGTTTTTTATTATATGAATTTCAATATTATTCAACTTTTGTACATTGCAATAAATTTAAATTATCAATATTTTTCCACTTTTTCACTGTCTTTTGGGTTTTACAACTTTTTTAATACTTTCCAACTTTTATAACGTTTTCGTATTTTTCAACTTTAATTATACAACCTGTTACGTTCATACATCACACCGGAAGAGCTTTAGCTCACATGATTACTTTCATCAAGAGTGACATTTACCAGTTTACTTTTTGCATTACAAAAATTTACGAAAAAACTAGAAAAGTTTTCGGAAATATTAAGGAAATAAAAAAAAAAGTTTGCACCTTTTTTAATAATTTACACCAGTGAAGGGCACTTAGTGGCTCTATTTGCTCACATTGCTCTAACCGTTATTCAAAGCACAAGCAAGCAAAAAAAAAATTCGCAGAATTCAACGCTATCGAGGCACGAAATTCGCAGAATTTCAACGCTATCGAGGCACAGCGTTGACTTGAATTCAAATGAAAACAAAAACAAAACACAAAGGCATAAATGACGGCGCCGCATTGTGTCTTAACGAATGTAGCAATTGTTTTTGTTTGTAGTGTAATTTGGTTTTTTTTGTGCTAATGGCAATTTTGAAAATGAAAGTAAAAAAAACTTTAAAATTTCGTTTGTTGTTGCTTGATGTTGTTGTTTTGCTCTTTTGTTAGATTTTTGTGCCCACCGCTGATTTACACAATAGAAATTGTGATATTTATATTTATTTATTCTGAAGAGCTTCAAATTGCTTCAGCGGAACATGAACGCAATTCAAAAAGCATCGCAAGCAAAAATTCTTTAATGTAAAAAGAAAAAAGCTGCTAATATCAAACTAAATTTTTAGTTAGAGCTTTTCTGTAAAAGACATAGGTATGGTTAGATTGTAAGAAGTAGACTTCTTTCAAAAAAATGTTAAGTGGTCACGAAATGCATAGTTTCCAACTGGCTATTCATAGACGTACGCATTTCTGCAATCCCACAATTGCTTACACAATGACGCTGTATAAAAGAATTTGCATGTCAATTACTATGTATGAATGTACGTATATACCCAGCAGGCAAATGAGCAAGGCCTTACTCGGAGAAGGCCTGCTAGCACTGCTGCGATTGTATAAGGACTTCTCAAAACTAGATTTTCATGCAAATAAAAATACATCATCAATCACAGAAGGCATAATATGCCTTGCCACAACAGACGTGCTATCAGGCCTGATATTAGAAGGCAAAGAAGAAGGACTCCATTTACTTTAGCGCTTTTCTGTTTCTTTTTTATTTCATGTATTGCAATGTTTTATGATTCGGCATAACTTTTTTGTCATATGCATTGTACATATACGACATGAAAAGTATACACATGGTTAGAAATTAAGAGAGGTGTGCAGGATAGTCTTCTGTTGTTTCATGTTATGTTAAGGAGGTGGAGTTTTGTGTATTCTTTGTCAAATTGTAAAGTCATTAAAAAAATATCAACGCAAGTGAGATGGCGCGGATAAAAAAAAAAACAATTAATATTTAGAGCCTTTAAATTTATTAAAATTAAATTTTTGTCAAGTACTTCTGAGAGTCCTTCTACGGTAAGCGGTCTTAGAAAGCCTGCTTAGGAAGGCCTGTTTTCTGCGGCCATTTCATATAAAAAAGAAGGTACGTTTGAAAGGAGGGTGGAAGGCCTTATACTTACCAAGGAAGGCCTTCTAGAAGCACTGTGAGCTCCTGCCCTTGCCTACTGGGTATTTATGCACTTACACATATATACATGCATCGTAATAGCGTATGTGTGATATTGTTGCCAATTACTTTTTGTTGCTATGTTACCGCTGCTGCTGCTAATGATGGCAATGCGTTTTTGATGTCGATCGTAAATGAAAACAAAATGAATTCGTATGTTTGCTTGATTCTTATGAATGGCATACGGAAATGTTTTACACAAACACATGCACACATATGCACACGTAGACATAAGTAAATACACAGGATGCATTGAAATGTTTTGCAAAGGCTTTGCAATTGCCATGGCATCAGCCCAGTAGGCAAATGTGTAAGGCCTCTGGCGGAGAATGCCTGCTAGCACTGCTACAAGCAGCGTCAAAACACGTGCCAATATTCCTACTCAAATTCCGCCACAAAAAAATGCGCCAAGTTTTCATTTTCATGATTCAAAGCTTTTTAAAGTCGTCAATTAGTTAATAGGAATTTTGTGAAAAATAAAGTTTGCTTGTAACTCAAAACTTACTGGACACTTACGATTTATTTTTTCATTTAGGGATTGTTATATCCCAAGTTTACAAATATCGGCATTTAAATATCGACATCATGACAGTAAAATTTTTTCGAAATTCATCATAGCAGGTAATTTTTCTTCTTTTTATATGGAAATTAATGCGACATGCCTACTTTTCTCTCCAATTCTTGGAAGCTACACTGAAACTATTCTTATTACTTTTTCCTTCCTATAGACAGTCTACTTTTCTCCCATTCAAGCAAAGTCTTCTTTTCGCCTTTTCACTTAGAACCAAGAAGGCCAGTTCAACAGAGCCATTTTGTATAAAATTACAAAAAATATTTAAAGGGTTCGTAGATGTACTTATTTCTAAGGTAGAACATCTAACAACTCTTCCTGCTATTGATTTTCCCTATTGGGATGCTGCAACGACCCAGCCATTTCTTTTTTTTTTTTATTTTTGTCGCAACATTTTTTATGAATAGCAAATGAAGATACCCTACATGCCACACTTGTTATTAATGTTGCATGAGTTTTTCCCATTGAAATTGCAACACTTAAGGGGCTACTTCAAGTTTAAAGTGTCCTCATGCTTAGTGTGTAAAAAGTGCCACTAAAAATCAATTTAAGTTTCTAGAGACCAATTTACTCAACAAATAAAATACAAATTAAAAGGACAAATAATTTTAGTCGAAATGCATAGAAATTAAAAACTTGACAACAACGAAAAGTACTTAAATTTCGTGTGAAGTTTTTGGAAAAGGTAATTCTTAAATAAAAGGAAAAATTATTCAATAATATTTTTCAGACTTTGAGCGTTATTTTCGATAACAGAATCGTTCAAAGTTTTATACCCAAAAATTTTATTAATTGATTAAGACTTTCAATAATATCAATATATTTTTTTTATCTCAGGGGTAGGCGAAATGTGCTTAAGTATTATCACCAAAATAGAAAAGAAAAAAGATTTACAAAAATGTTATTCAAATAACATAACTTTACATAAAAAATTAAAAATTTTTGGGGAATTTGCTATTTCAACAACTATTTAATTTAACGATTATTTTGAGAGAATTTTTCATAAGACAAATGACTCTACAATAAAAAAGAGATAATGTTCTGCAAATCAAATACAAAATTTTGCGCGTTGTTTCCTAAGTAAGACATAAATTGGAAAAGTTATGACCCTCCGAACATAAACGCATATATAAAGTGCTTGGTACAAAAAGGAGTCAACTTACATTTTCATTAATGAAAACGAAGTCCTTACCATTATTCAAAATTTAATATTAAAACCGGAAAAAATTCTTGCAAAATATTGCTTCGTTTCCAATTTACAATTTTTATTATCAAATAATATTTTTCAGGCCATCCGTTATATGGGTCATTCCGCACAGTACTTATATTCAATATTCAGATCTATTCGAAATAATTCTTCTAACTCTGCATAAGAATTTTTCTTTACCCCATTTTGTATGATATGTTTTAAAAGTGTCAGTGTCATAACTTAACTTGACTTAACTCGTTTCGAAAAGTAAGCCATGTTTGAAAATAAGTATTTTCTTTAATTTTTAAATGGCTCAGTTCCAACTTTTATTTTTGCAAGAATGAACAATTTTTTTGCAAACAGCAAACAGAAAAAATTTTTAAGTAAAAACCTGTTATATGATTATTCGCTGCTCACAACCAAAGATAATTTTATTTTAAAGAACATTTTTTTTTAAATTAATAATACTGAGAAATTAAAACAAGCAATTGATTAAATCATTTTCCTTCAACCCTTTAATAAAAGAAAAATATCTAATAAATCTAAAAATAATCAAACAGCATCACACCACATAAACTTCGCTAATAGGATTTACTTAAAATAACATAAAAAACAGTTGACACCAAAACACTGTCTGTATCACCATTTGCTCAACACTGCGTATGAGTAACATTTAATTGTTATTTGAAAGCTCAGTACAAAAAGAAAACCTCATGTAAAATGACTTCAATATAAAAGCAGCGCAACTTAAGCACTCACCACACACTCAAAATATAACTAATACTACAACAACGATAAACAAAAGCGCACTAATATAGCTTGAGTATGTGCTGGTAAGAAGATGTATGTGTATGCGGCCCACTGTACATGTGTTTGCCTTTGTGCTGCCTGCTTGCTCGTCATTAGTTGCCAGAAGGAGTGTCAATGAGTTTTTAAGCAGATTCAGTTCAGCTTCATTTACGAAATGCTGCGGTTTCATTTTGAATGTTGCACAAGGTGCAACAACAACATCAATAACATGTATGCTAAAAGCTAAGGGCCGAAAAGTAAAACAAAATGCTGAGCAAAAACTGATTATTTGTTTGTTTGCGTTTCTCACCAAAGTAAACAATGGCTATAACAACAAAAACATTATCATGAAGATAGGTTACAGCAACAGCAACAAATATAAACAAACAGATAAAAAAAAACTCTGAAACGCAAAATCCTTTAAATGAATAGCATGAATATAAAACAGCAGCTGCAGCTACTAATACAATAACAAAAGCTATCACCCAGCTAGGACTGAAGTCACCATTTTTATTTTTACTTTTTTCTTCTTCAAAAAAAATATTTATAGAAAATTTTTAAAATCTTTTTTAACGCAATTTTTTCTGTCAAGTATAATCACTGCAATAATAATTACACATTAGGCCTATTCATGCTGCCACCAGTAAATGCGACATTATTTTTACAAGTCTTAATTCCTACACCAGTAAGTCACAAATTGTTCGACCAATGCTAAACTATAGTTCAGGCGTATAGGTTTAGTGCATTGTTACTGACTTTAAGAGCTCTCCAGCTGCTTTTAGTCTAATATAGGGTTGCCTTGCCGAATTATGTCTCAAACATGTATTGTGACGCATTTAAGAAAAATTGGTCCTAAAAACTGGTGGCTTAAGACCGGATTCGACAAAGTAACCCTATATATTCTATTTAGGCTCTTCGAGCTCTATCGCTTTACACACATATCAAGCTGTTATCCTCGTTATTGAAAATTGACCCAAAAAGCCAGTACCAACCCATGTTTGGAACAGAATTCAACAAGGCAACCCTGGATATTATATCTAGACCTCTTCGTGTTTTAACGTTTCACATACATTTTGAGGCATAATATTATACAGTTTCAATTTAAACAACAAAATTGGCTAAGATTCGAGCATTTTCGGCCATCGAGACAGGCTTTGGCAAGGCAACCCTGGCTCGTAAGTTTCACCTAAATTTCTTTCCCGTACATCCCATCCTGTAATCTTATACACTCGACTTTTCGAGACATAAATTCATTGCATGAAAGATGAAGTCAAATAATGTTATAGAGAAATCGCCTTAGAAGCACATAGATGATTCAAAATTTATTATTTTTATATATGGTGTCAATTGTCTTCCTGAAGAGTGTCATGAGATTCACTTATTAATAAACTCTAAGGTTATAAATTTATCGCTATTAACGTAAGAGACTTAAAAGTGTTTGCTGGGTTGACTTGTGTAAAAGTATACCTTTTGTTAGTGTTTGTATAAGTCACATACCCTGCAGGCAAATGAGCAAGGCCTTGCTCGGAGAAGGCCTGCTAGCACTGCTGCGATTATATAAGGACTTCTCAAAACTAAATTTTCATGCAAATAAAAATACAATCACAGAAGGCATAATATGCCTTGTCACAACAGACGTGCTATCAGGCCTGATATTAGAAGGCAAAGAAGAAGGACTCCATTTACTTTAGCGCTTTTCTGTTTCTTTTTTATTTCATGTATTGCAATGTTTTATGATTCGGCATAACTTTTTTGTCATATGCATTGTACATATACGACATGAAAAGTATACACATGGTTAGAAATTAAGAGAGGTGTGCAGGCTAGTCTTCTGTTGTTTCATGTTATGTTACGGAGGTAGAGTTTTGTGTATTCTTTGTCAAATTGTGAAGTCATTAAAAAAATATCAACGCAAGTGAGATGGCGCGGATAAAAAAAAAACAATTAATATTTAGAGTCTTTAAATTTATTAAAATTAAATTTTTGTCAAGTACTTCTGAGAGTCCTGCTACGGTAAGTGGTCTTAGAAAGCCTGCTTAGGAAGGCCTGTTTTCTGCGGCCATTTCATATAAAAAAGAAAGTACGTTTGAAAGGAGGGTGGAAGGCCTTATACTTACCAAGGAAGGCCTTCTAGAAGCACTGTTAGCTCCTGCCCTTGCCTACTGGGTACCAACGTCTTCTACATTTGCAAGTGTTGGCACAAGTGTTTGTGCATACATGTGTATCTTGGTAGCATATGTGTGCGAAAGACAAACACTTCAACAACAACAACAACAATAAAATGAGCCGTACCAGCTACATTTTTCATACTACCAAAATGACTTTTCATTTTGTTTTTTTGAACTTCAAATTTATTTGTTGCTGGTGTTACTTTTGACTCATAGTGGCCGCCATCAAAGCTGCAACAACAGCAACGACAAAACAATCAAATGTAACTTTTTTTCACGCACTATTGTGTTTTCTCCCTTTTAATTCTTTTTTTTTTTTTTGCTCCGAAAAAGTTGCAAAATCAACACATGCTACCGAACTTTTTTTTATTGTGTGGTTTTTTCGACAACGTTATTAAAAAAGCTTTAAGCGGCATATGTAGGTGGACATATAGCGTGCTTCCGTCTTTTTTTCCTCGTGGAGTGAGCAACTCGCCGTATAAATTAGAATTATGCTCTTAGTATCGAATTAGGTGTTGTGCATTTCATTTAACAAAAAGTTTATATTTTTAACTCAAGCAAATGAAAAGTTCATTGGTTTTGGTAGCCATATTCACTATGATAAGGACAAAGTTCTTTCAAATACTACATCTAATATTATGTAATTTCATTTACATAGTAAAGTAGTTATGCCCACAGGAGCTGACTAAGAGAGCTGATGTTCCTCAAATATTTATTTTGGAATTAGTAGAAAATATGCACCAGATTCACTTAACGTAGAGCAGTTTTGGACTTGTTCGTGCTACTTACACTTACACTAAAGTGAAAATGTACACAAAAGAGTAAATATTCCTAATATATACTATGTAGTTTATTTAACTTAAATGCTGGTGTTGTTGGTTTTGTCATATTTTTATTCTAGTAATTATGATTAATTAAATGTTTATTTTAACAAATCTCAAATGGTCTCATCTTTTTGAGCAAAATTTCAGTTTCAGTAATTTTAACTTTTTTTTCTTGCGCTTTTCATTTGCAAACAAAATTTTCAAGTGCAGCTGCTGCCTTTTTATGCTGCTCTTTCATTAACCATTTTTTTTTTGCCTCACAACCAAAATAAAAGAAAAAAATGGCTCCCTTTTTTAATGATTCTATTGAACAAATAAAAAGGTAACGCTAAAAAAGCTTTACGTTCAACCGGAAATTATTCAGTTAAAATTTACGCAGAGTAAAAAATGCAAAAAAAAACTAAAGCTTTTGAAGTGTTCGACAGGCCAACGTGTTGGTCCGCATATTTTAAGATTTTTTCATGCGCTTTTTTGAAAAATAATTGGTTATTTTCTGCGCGTAACTCCAACCTTTTTAGAGGCGTTACTTTTTCCATTACCTTGCTTATTTTTTGCCGAGCACTTGGCATCAATTGTTGTCGACGTGATATTTTAACTGTCAGCTGCACTGTAGCTGAGGAATGACATTTTTTCTTATTAATGCTTTTAAATTCTTTCGAATTGACAAAATCTATCTGACACCTTCAAAAAATTTTTCTTTAGTGTTTAATGCTTTTGAAACTTTACACATATATTTTGACACAAAACAATATTTAAAAAAAAAAAAATTTTTATTTTTTTATGAAATTTATGACCAGTAGAATTTTTTGAAAAAAAAAACACCAAAAAATCATGGCATGATTGCAGCTCACTGGAACATCTGAAAAAAAATAATAGATTTTAAAGAGCATCAAAGCCACCAGGGATTGAACTACAGGCAAAAATTTTGGTCCGAAAATAACAAAATGGCGTCATTTTTTTCGAAAATTGCCAATTTTTCGGAACAAAATCGTGCCAAAAATCAAAAACTATAATACCGATCTTTCTGTCCGTAGTTCATTCCCTGTATTTATGTGTGCACAGCAGCATATTGAAATTTCAGAAGATCGGTACAATAGTTTCTTTTTATCATGCCCGCCAACTCGAAAAACGCGCTTAAAGTTTTTTAACTATAGCTTTTCAAGTACTATAACTTTGACACGATGTTACTAAAATGCTCGCTATATATTTTATAAGCGGAGTTTGAGGTTTATTTTATTAAAAACGTATTTTTCAATATTTTTTAAACAAGAAACAGTCAAAAAAAATTGTAAGAGTCCAATATTATAATTAAGGTCAACTTAAAAACCAACATCTTTCAATACACACTTGGCATTGAATTGTATAGGAAATCTCCTGGGCTAGGTATATTCTAGACGAGCATAGAGCTCTGCGGATAGCAGCTCATGCTCTATCCAGAGACCCACGAAAATGCCATTGATGTTTCTGAACAACTCGTCGAATGGTGGCGTAATCTACGACGAACATCACGTTTTGTCCTAAATTTGTCCTGAATTCTTCTGAAAAAAATCAACAAAATTATTTTACATTCTTGTGATGTAGAGAGTTCCATTTTTCATCTTCATATATTCTGCATATCTTTACTATATCTATGCAACTGTCGATATTACAATGACAGATGACGCCATTTGCAAAAACTATGAACAATTTCTATAGTGTATTTATTTTTGCGCCATAAATAAATAATTTTTACCGATTTTCTGCCTTTCCGCAAAATTTCAGAGAAGCTCCATAGATTAAAATTTACATATAGCTTATCCATACTTCCAAATATCATAGTTAATAAGTGCAAGCAAAATATTTGTCGTTATCAATCTCTATCTATAAGACTCTTCGTTTTGAGTAATAAAGAATCGAAGGCCAAATCAAGTTACTTATCCTAAAACTATGAAATCTACAACATCTGAGCAAATGTTCGTAATATAGGCAAAATAAGAAGGATTTTTGCGAAATTCCAATCCTAAGAAGTTATGGCACATCCTGAAAACTTAAAATTTCACCTTATCATTATTGGAACCTTATATTTCCTAATTAACTGGCGAAAAAATGACCAGACCCAAGAAAAATTGTTTACCTTGAACACACAAAATTTTGAACATGAAATGAACTTACAATGTCAATATCCACTCAAACTTCAAAATTCAGATATTTAACGCGTACGGCTACTCTGAGAGAAGTAACAATTTTCTTTTTGCATACAAGAAATGGTGTTTCCCAACTCACTCATTTGAATCAAAGAAAGATACAATTAAGCGTCTTTGACTAAGGATCAAAAAAAAAACATTATATCCTCACATTTATGTACTAGGAAAGATTTTTTTGAAATTCCTTATGAAAAAATCACTTTGTCAGACTGACTGTAGGAATAGAAATCAGGCCAAACCATTTATCTCAGAAACATTAAATTCGGAATATAAGATCAGTATCCACTAAGAAAGCTTTGAATATCAAGACTTAAGGGGCCTGCTACCTCCCGAAAAATTTTAACTTTTATTTTTTCAAAAGCTTTGCAATAAATTGCAGTGAAAATTGGTACCTGACCACTGGTGGACATAAATACATGTGCTGGATAACAAGTCTTAGTGGCTGTTCATATATTACGTGACGCCCTTAGCGGTATACGAAAAATGTAGCAACCTGTGCAATTCCATGTCTTTTCGTATAACAGGTTGTGACACAGGGTTCAAATTGTCGAAAAACAGCGTTACGTACATAATATATGAACAGTCTCTTAGTAGGATTTAACAAGTAGCACATTCTAAGTCATTCTAACGTAATGCAACTTTATTCATAAATGGTATACAAAGTGACTATGGTATTATCCAGACGTTAAAAACTGTAAGCTATCATATCACGAAGAGGAAGTACTGAAGCTCAAAAAATTTTATATTATAAGAAGACTTTTTGAACGAAAGATATTTGAGTTTGCACAAATAGGCTTGGTGGCACCTTCTCTAAAAGCAAATACGTTAGAATTATCATGTCATAAAAGTTAACCAAGTGAATGCGACGAAACTCAAAACAAGTGGCTATATGACTGAAGTATTTTTCAGTCAGAAAGAGAGCAAGCTTGGACGAGTGGGGGCGGACTACTTTTAGAAACAAAAACTTCAAACTATGATATCGGAAAAGGTTTCCAAGAAAATGAAATGAAACGTATTATAAATACATTAATACAGGAAGCATTAAAAATTAAGTTTTTGATAATAACAGCGAAAGAGATGGAGATAGGCATTGAAATTCAAAGATGGGGATGTAGGAAGATACTGATTGAGAAAAATTATAATCCAAAAATTAAGTGAGAAGAGATAAGTTAGGTTAGGTTAGGTTAGGTTAGGTAGGAGTGGCAGTCAGTTACAAAACCGACTCACTTAGACCAAGTTTGGTCCATTGTGATACCACAGGGTACTTGACTATTCCCTCTCATTGAACCATCCAGATTTAGTAATGAAACTAAATAACTGACCTATGCTAACATGTCTAAGGTCCTCCAGGTCATCAAACAAAAACGAACCAAGTGTTTTGTGGCGTTTTCTAGCAAGTGCAGGGCAGGAGCAAAGAAATGTTTAATGTTTTCCTCCTCCTCCACATCCCCACAATAAGCCAGTGGCCAGTTATTACTGCAACAACTGACGAGACACTGTGTCTAGTGCGGGATATCAGTTCTAGAGATCGCTTAGCGTTCCATTCCGGCCAGATTTGCCTTGTTATATTGCAAGTTAACCCTTGGATCCATCTTATGTTAGCTTTTTTTATCATGTCTTCTTTAAGCAGTAACTTGCAGGTAGCAAGTGGCATGCCAACACCTTCCTTGTCTTGAGGCATTTGTGTAGTAGTCCCCTGCCTAGCAAGTTCATCAGCTTTGCAATTGCCATCAATGTTCCTATGCCCAGGCAACCAGATGAGGTGAATGTAAAAGAGAAGAGATAAAAGCACATTAAAGGCTCAGCGAATTAAAATATAGTATATAACTACGTGACTACGTTTAACGTGCTAAGATTTTTGATAAGAAGTTTTTTTTATAATTTTCCCTTTAGAACTTAGTACTCGTAGCACATATATTGCTCAATTCATATTAATAATTGATTTTTTTATCACTCTTTTCTCACTTATACGATATACTTAATGATCGTCTATAAGTCCCCATACTTCCATATACCGATATCATATGTCAATCAATCAGCTGTGCCTCTTACGTGTTATATAAAAAATCTTTCTTTTCATTAAAATTATTTATCAAACGATATGCCACATATTGAAATTGCCAAAATTATTAACTTACATTTACGCAAAGCTATGGGTATGTGGTAGTATGAGACAAAATATGTCACCTGACTTGCTACGTCCGACAAAAAAAGTGGTTAAGATAACTTACAAGTTTGAAAAGATGCTGAATTTGGTATTTATTCGCAGGTAAAATGACTCCAGTACCTTAACACTCACTCAAAAGGTTAATTCTTATTGCATCTATGTCTTGGCTTGCCCCTCTCTTGAACAAGCAAAACAATTTAATTATTGTGGCTCTTAGAAATAATATATTAAAGAGCAACATCTTCTTTCATATCAAATATTTAAGTTGATTTTATTTATTTTTATACACTGTGCTACTGCTATAACCGCTACCGTAACTGTCATTGTATATCTTACGTCTGCTGTCAATGTCAGTGTGTGAGTTGACAGTTGATGTCATGATTGTGCTACTGCTCTTATCCTTTTTTCACAGCGTGCTACTATCTCCACCTTTTACTTAATGGTATTTTTGGATTAAACTTTTTAATGTAAACACAAGTAAAATGAAGAAAATGAAAAAATTCATGTGGTTATAATACAAAAAAAATTATATAAAAAAGTACAACAACCCAGCTTTGATTACCTTTTTGTGGCTCATTCCAGACTTTATATATTAAATTGTATTTTGTGGTCAGCTGTGCGTTTTATTTTTGCTAAAGTTTTTCGCTTTCAAAAAAATAACGCTTTTTGAATACTGTTTTCTCCCTTGACACTCCAATGTCATCATGCTCCTGTCCCAACCTTCAACTACCCACAGCTGCCGCTGTCATTTTTGTATAGCCAATATGTTTCATAAGAAATAACCTCAGTGTAAATGAATGAATTTGGTTTTTTTCTTCCTTCGTTGTTATAAAACTTATTTTCCAATCTTTGACATCCTAAAAGTAGCGCACAAAAAAAAAGGATTATAGCTTTAATAAGGATTATGGGTTACGTGCACTGAACCTTGTTGCTGCCTGACTTCATTTCTGTTTGACACCAAACCTCACCGAAGTGGCAACATATTGACTAGATTTCGTTATTCTTTTGGACAAACGACATCGTAAGCTCAAATAATAGGGTGCTTGGACTAATGGAAGCCAATATTTTTCTAAGCCAAACAATTTTATTTTTTTATACTTTAATCCATCATTCAAAAACAAAGATTTTGCTTGGGTATGACGTTGTCCTTTGTGTTAAACAAAAGTGTTGAATATGGTGTTTGTGGCACAGCGCTGGTGCGACAAATGAAATATGTTAATTTTCGAAAATCAATTTGTGGGAATTTTAATTGATTTCTTAATGTATACGCTTTGATGGATGTGTAAGAGATTTTAATTTTATGTTTTGAATATTGATGGCGGAAGGTATTTTTTGCATTGTCACACTGACTTTGACTTAAAGTTACCGAGGAAAATTTTAATTACGCATGGTGTGTGGAGCACTGCATGCATACTTTACGGCCGTCATATAAGACTTTGTTATTTGTGGGCTGTGGTTTGGCACAGGCAAAACATAAAGCATAATATTTCACGGCGCACAGTGGCGCCTTTTGCGATTTCGCGTTGCTAAAATCATAACTTTTGAACGGGTAAGGATATTTGAGTAAAGTTTTTTGATTTTAGTTGGTAATTTCTGTAGATATGACATATATAAGATTCAGGTTTGAGGCTTAGCTATAAATACTTTTAAAAAGAGGTGAAAGTCCAAATTTTGAAATTTTTGGTTTTTAGTGGTATGAATTCATAAAAAAAAATTTTTTTTTGTATAAATTTTAGTGCGCTTTATTCAATTAATGAACTTTAAATAATTTAAAAATTTTTTAAATACTTTTTAAAAAAAAAAAAATTTTAATTTTTACTAATTCATTCATATGCATTTATTTTTTTTATCTCTTAACATAATTTATAAACAGTCTTTCTCAAAGGCTAGAAAAGTTTTAAAAAAAGGGTTACAGTATTAAATTAGGTAATTTCCTTAAAAAATCAACAACAATCTACAATTCTATAAAAATATCATCATTATTTTGGATATCTAAGAAACTTACAACAGTAGTACAGAGTTTATCAGTCAGTTCTTTTCGTGACTTAACGTGCCTAAGTGATGAAATCAAAGGATCTGAAGATGCTGAAAGTATATTGAACAAGTCCTCATTCTGTCGAATACGTGAAATTTTACATGTATTGCTATATCTGTAGTTCTTATAATCTTTGTTTTTAGACTCTTGGGCTTCTTCTGATAATTCCCCTATGGCTTGATAATTGATAACACAGGCCGACAAAATTTAACCAACATTCAGACCCAGAAACCAGACTATATATTTCCAAAGGTTTTTGATGCGCTGATTCCGAATCTGGTCGCAGAATTGCTCCATCACGTCAGGTTTTCGAGATATCCTAACCTAAAAGTGCAAAAAACATTGTTTTTGCCCATTTTTGAGGTTATGTAGCACCGTGAATTTTCTTTTTTTCAAAAAACTATATATGTGATCTTAAAGAGCTGTTCTTCTTCTTTCCAATGTCGTTGAGTTTTCTGAAATATCTTTCTTTATCGTCCAGTTATCGCATTTTGAAATTTTCAAATTTTTTGACACACAAATGTTCCTAATGAGCTTGCAGGTACAGGCAAAATCACAAATATGAAAATTTCAAAATGCGATAACTGGACGATAAAGAAAGATATTTCAGAAAACTCAACGACATTCGAAAGAAGAAGAACAGCTCTTTAAGATCACACATATGGTTTTTTGAAAAAAAGAAAATTCACGGTGCTACATAACCTCAAAAATGGGCAAAAACAATGTTTTTTGCACTTTTAGGTTAGGATATCTCGAAAACCTGAAGGAGATGGAGCAATTCTGCGACCAGATTCGGAATCAGCGCATCAAAAACCTACGGAAATATATAGTCCGGTTTCTGTGTATAATTTTTGTCGGCCTGTGTAATTTGTCCACTATGAGCTATGAGGACAGAGGGGGTCAGTAATTTTTGGCTGTATTTATGTTCTAATATGTCTGCAGTTCCGTTGGTATAATTTTCAAATTGTTCTACTTTAACGGGTTCTCTATATGATAGTACGTTTAAAATAACTTGTAATCTTTTTATCACGTCCTCATCGACTCCCGTTATTTCTGAAGTTGTTTCTGGTTTCTCAAAAAATCGCCTTGCTGTGTTTCCGTTATATCTACTATAATACCCAATTTTTCTCGAAATTGATCTTGCATTATTTTTTTTTTTAACTTTTGGACTGAGTTATTGAGCCTTAAAATTTGACTTTTATACAAATACAGGTACAAAATATTGTGCTACAAACCTCAAACATAATACTTGTTCAGCGAAAAAATTTAACTACCTAATAAGCTAAATTCCTTGTATGATATCTACCGTAATAAAACAGGTGTCTATAAAGTTGGCCTGCACTAGAGTTCGATGTTATCAGAAGTGCATCTACATGTATTCTATACAAAAAATACAGCTTTATTCTATTTGACATTACTAGATATTTTTAAATTGCATTAAAAACTTAGATATAAATATCTGAGGCAAGTATTACTATTTCGCTATACAAAAGCGAATTTTCTTAAAAAGAGTGAAATGATTTGGAAAAAGTGACAAATCAAGCGTTTAGGAGGTGGGGTAAAGCCCACATTATATGGACAGAAGTTTTCTAGGTACTGTTTACATATGCATCTATTTGCGTGAAATAGTTTTGGAAATAGGAAGAATAAATTAAGAAAGGGGCGTGGTAACGTCCATATTTACAATTTTTAATTTATTTTGAGTGATGTCTATATTCGCTAAACACATTCTATCAAATTCAGATAAACAATTTCCAAGTCAAAATATCATAGACTGAAAATGGTCATCACACAACAAATTCAGTTTTATGCATATCATGTCACATAAGTAGCTATAACTTCTTACCTGGCAAATATTGGCAGGTAAGACTGATGTTATTTTTGTTGACAGATATGTCAACTATAATTTCTCATTCACCAATCCTTGATTGACATTGATTTGTGGATTATAGGCCAAGGTAAATTTGAAAAACTATGCTAAAAACGACCTTTTTTGAAAAATTCATGAAAATTACTAACTAAAATTTTTTTTCTACATCCTGTGAAAATTATTTATTTTAAAATACTATAAATTCAGAGAGCGTACTTCAAATTCCCATGTTTTTTCAAACTTTTGAAATTTTCCATTTTTAATATTGCGAAAAATGTAAAAAAAATGCTATTTTAATGAACGATAAAAAGTTATCCAACTTTGAGCACCCATAAAAACCAAAATACTTTTCATAAATCAAAAAAGTTTTCGGTTTTAGAACCTTTGGTCAATTATCTTTTAAATAAAAAAAAAAAAGTTTCGAAAATCAGAAATCGAAAATTTGATTTTAGCAATCACTTTTTGAAAAAGGAGCCACTGTGCGGCGGTTTACAGAAAGACAAAATTATTAATAAAAAAGTTTGAAATTTTTATAAAAAAAAACAAGAAATAAAGATTTTTACTGCATACTGAGAATAGTTTCTTCCAACAAATAAATGTATTTGTTAGTTTCAAATCGTTAATAAGCCATATGGTTCAATATAGGGCAATTCTGATCCCATTCCTCCCTAACGTTGCTAAAAACAGGTCTACCTTTGCGAAACTTTTTAGTTTGCCTTTTTTTATAATTATTCAATCATCTTCAGAACATGTAAAGGGTGTATCAAAAAGACTTAGATTCTTATTTGTGATTGAATTAGCAAATTTTTGCTTAAGTTAATATGCAGTGGTATGTGTAAAATTTATAGAAATCAAATGTAAGTGGTTGTTGAAATAATTTACAATTCGCGCACTTTATGATATTTTTGGTCAATTTAATCGACCAACTGTCGCTACATTCACAGCTCAGCACAGGGTTCTTGAAAATCTATGAAAAAGTGTCGAAAAACCAATGCAGCCTCAAAATATCACTATGCGAAGTGTATTTTGACAGAAAGAAGCTGAAAAATCTGCAAATGTGAACGCAATAGTTCTATGACAATTAACTTTTTATGGCCCGCATTGGAACCTATTGGTATATATATTGGTTACCAAAATAGTGCGGTTCGACACATTTGTACTTCTTTATTCGATGCTGTCTTAAATGTAAGATATCATCGACGCTAACAACGAGACGCAGCGGTTTTTCAGAGTATGTAGCAGCACTACCTTAATTGGAAGTCGATTGTAATTTGGCCAACTCATTGTGTCACATGCTAAGCGATCGCCTAGTTTGTAACCAAAGCGACGACGTACTCGAGGCTAAAACAGTTGCAGCCAACAGCGTAACAAAATAGTGGGTTCTGAGGATCGACTCTTGTCAAATTTAAATTGTTCCAGGTACTCAATAATGATGTCGCAAGACTTATGACCCACCGTAAAATCAGCCATGTAGAATTGCGAATTTTAGCCCCTAGACTTGCATAGCAATCACATACCTGCCAAAGGTGTAGCAGTTTTTTTTTTAGTTGTAGTGTGAAACTCGTATTTTGATAATATGATTATTATAGGAACTAGCCGATCGATTTTAACGTGATTCGATAATTAAGAACTATGGCATTGCAAAAAAATTGAACTTTTGCCGTTTCAATTAGACTCTGCATAGTCTACTCCATTAAAATTGTTGACCGTCAGCAAGCCCACAAGATCCTCAAGAAGAAAGTTTGTGTGTCTAATCAAGTGGCAGAACATACCCAATGTGCACAAAAACAGATGCGAATCCGTTTCGAATTTGTGCGCATTCCGTTTTTTGCAAGTAAAACGAATCCGTTTCGAATTCGTAACGCACTTCAAATACGAATCCGTTTCGAATTGTAATTTCAGTGTTGAAAAGAAATACAAGTTTTTTTCGACTTTTTAAACATTTCTAAGTCGATTAAGACACAAAGTTTTTTTTGGAAAATTTTCCGGGAAAAATTTGATCTGTTTTATGAATAAAAAACGAATTCGGGAAAGCGGCGACGATTAAACGCTGTCAAAAATTATAACATACTTGATCATGTGAAAAACAGAATTGCGGCGTACGACTGGTAACCTGCCGACGGGTACCCGTCGATTTAGAATTAATTCTATTTTTACGTCGGATCAGTGTAGCATTTCTAATGTGCTAAAATTTGTCACTCTCTTTTCCCTATACGATTCTCTCACAAGAAATCAGTCGTCCGCCACAATTGTGTTCATTCAAACGATTTTCCGACTGGTTTTTTTTTTTTTTACAGCGTGTAATCGTCACCGCTTTCCTGACCCCGTCCTATTTCTGTGCAAAGCATAAGTCATCGCATAGTTCTGACTGTTCCAAGACAAACGAATTTTATTTCACAATTTAAGAATCAGTAAGCAACATAACTATAAAATACTTTGGCGTTATTTAGAATCAGGTCCCTTAGTTATTGAAACACCCACATATGAAATCGTAGATGCAAAATCTTCATTAGTTAACAAAAATGATTACAGAAAATTGGCCACCATCGTTGCCATCAGTGTAGTCTTTTCACTCTGGATCATTACCTTACTCTCGGAAAGAAGGTACTTATTCCAAGCTTTTGCATGCAGAAATACACTTATTTGAGTGTTTTAGAGTATGAACTGAACATACTGTGTATGCTATAGTAGACCACCTCCTACTAGCTGTCTCTGTGTGGCTACAGAGCACATAGCAATATTGTGAAATTAACTCATATAACAAACAGTTCTACGAGTAATAAAGAAATTGTACCAATTACGTCTATATGTACTCGTATTCACAAGCGAGTAATCAATTACTCTTTCTTTTGCCTGAATGTCGAAATTGGATTCGGATAGTGATATCATAAAAAAAACTATTCTTTATACTCCTATTGAAACCTATTAGAAAAATAATTATACTTAACTTGTTCGGGTAGGTTTCATTTTACCGACGTTCAGCAGAACGAGTTAAGTTCAAATAATGGACTCAAAATTTGAGATACCAATAATCCGCTCAATTTCCATAATTATTTTCAAAATCGGAATGTATATTCAATAGAAAAACGTTGAACAAATCATATATTCATAATTCTAATATGTATTTATAGAAGTTCAATTGAACTACCTAATCCTTTTAGTAAGTTCTCCACGACATGGTACTAGAATCATAAAAATCTAAACATAAAAAAAGTAACCTCAGCAAAGTAAATCAATTATCTGATAAATTTCTAAGCAACAAAAATATCTCTGCAAGCAAACAAACTACACACAACTAACTAAATATAACCTACACGACGTGTACAAAACTTGAATGGATAATTCCGGAAACGGAAATGCAAGGCTGCAGAAATTTCCAAGCAATCTATGCACAGAAATGAAATTTCAAACTTAAAATTTGATTTTCGAAATTAAGTTTATGTATTTTATATTTTTGTTGCAAGAAATAAAATGACATCAAATGCAAGAAACACAACAACAATATCTACATCAACAGGCTTTCCACTACTTGACTCTTCGATACGTAGATTTCTTGTAAGCATAAGTTTCTGAAAACATTTGATATTCTCGTAGCTCTACGTGAGCATGCATTAATGGTGGGCGTAAAGTACAGGTGGATTTTGGTGAGCTTATTGGGATGTAAGGCGCGTAGTACATAAATGTCTTCCTTAGGAAGAATTCTTTACATAGATTTACAAGTTGAGCTAAAGTACAAACAAGGGAAAGAGCAAAGACTCCACTGAAAGGAAACTCAAAACAAAGTGAGAAGCACAAGTTGTATAACAACAACAACAAAATTAAAACAAAAACAATCGAATCAAAGGCTAAAAACTTGAAATACACAGGTAGTCAATGTTGTAATGGAGTTTGACTTTTGAAATAGTAAAACTGTAAAGGAGACTTCAACATAATGTACAATTTATTGATTGAAAGACCCCAACGGTACAAAGCGCTTCCGATGTACTTCAAGCAGAACGCTGCTTCCAATGCACTTCTCACTGACTATCTTTTTTAACATATGTCATTGCGGAGATGCACATTTTTGAAAGCATATGAAATGAAATTCCTTGAATGCTAAGTAAAAACACATCTTTGGAGGCATATAAAATGCGCTTCCTTGGATGTTGAGTAAATATGTTCACCGCTCAGATTCGAACGTAGGCCTCCTGCGGTATGCCAGTGTTATAAGATGCGCACATGTTAACCAACTTATCTAATGTTGTCATTAATATCATTAAGACTAAAACTACACTACTTTTCCATGAAAATTAAAAGCCAACAAAAATATAACGAGAGGCTTTGCTGATGTGGTTAAATGGCGCACGTAACAGCACGGAATGCCCGGGTTTAAGCCCCAGTGCATGCGGAATGTAATTTTTTTTTTTTTAATTAAAAGCAATTCGAATTGAATACTTCTTTTCACATTACAAACACTACTATGGTTACTTAAAAAAAAAAATTTAGAATAAAAGACATTATCTATTAACAATAACAACCAACAATAAAGAAAATCAGAACGGGCTCAAAAAGAGTCAAAAATCATATTTGAGTTGGTTGGCATTCTTTGATGTTCCTGAAAACGTTTTTGACGTAAAATTCTTTATATATAAAAATTGGATGTATTCTGCTTTCAAATTCGCTACAATGGTTGTCTTAGGGTATTTGCGTTAGTTTTTTATAAATTTACGTATATTGAAACACAATAAGCTTACTCGTTTTCAAAAATTGTTTAAAAATAGATGGCGTTATTTCCCCAGGCTGAAATTTTAACCGAAAGGTAATTAATGAGTAATAAATGTTTAGGAAAAATTAACCCTCTAATCAAAATAGATGTACAAGAAGGCAAAAATTGATTGACTTTCTTTGGAGTCCTTGCAAATCTTTTTAGTAAAAATTTGAGATTTTTTACTTTTAATTACACTTAAATGGTTGTGCCAGCATTTCAAAGTCAATTTGGCGAATATTCAGATATCTGCCTCGAGACAAAGCGGACAAGGAGGATTTTGAGATGCGTTTGCTATGATTATACTGCCCTCAGAAGCGAAAAGGGCGTATCTCAAAAAATGTATATTCGTGATTCTTATGGCATCGGATAGCTTAAGAAATCTATTGAACTACTCCAAATGACTATATCTTAGTTCAAACATATAAAAAAATATCCCAAGAGAATTTACTCCACCTCAATTTTAAAGGTATTTCAACAAATTGACATAAACGTAACAACAATTATCACGAAACTCATTTTTTTGAGATACGCTCTTTTCGTTTCTGAGACAGTATACCTGAGAAGAAATTTTCGGCAGTGGTATATTTTGTACTAATAATGAAGTAAAAGTTTGCTATTATTTGACTTAAAGGAACTTCATTTCATCACTCTCATATAAAGAAAATCCTTTGACTAATTATTTCTTTTCATTAGACTTAAGAAACTTATCTTTATTGAAAGGAGCAAAATTTATTTATACTAAGGAAAACAACTTTCTGTTGGTTTTAAGGAACGCATTGCTTTAGTTTTAGTAATTCTTCTTTAAGCAAAGTAGTTTTCTTTCTGTGTCAAATGTTATATATATATATATTTAGTAATGCCATCAAAGAGCTAATATTCTCAGAAGTCAAGTTTCTTTCCCTCCACTTAAATCAAAATAAACTACCAATTTTATTGCAAATAATGACTTCAAAGTACTTCACATTTAAATATTTAACAGTCTCCCATTTTTCCATTCTCTTTCGTTAGATCTTAAAAAACAATCGCTTTATAACAACAAAGAGCTTTTGAGTTATGCAACAGTTAACAACTAGTAATAGCGTAAAGGAAAAAGTAAAAAATCCCAACAATAGCTTTGGCATACGATGCAACAGCACCATTCCAAGAAGCACCACCCCCAGTTGAAAACCACCTCTAACTACGTACATACAAGAGCACATCTTCAACAATAGCAGTAATCAAACGCATTTGAATTTCATTCCACGGCGCTGCTGATTTATTAAAAATGTCAGCTGCAAGTGGAAATGAAGATGACGACCTGGAAATGTTGGACGGAGCAAATAAATCAGATCCAATATTCTCAATAAAGCCCGATTTCATAACACAATGGTAAGTACTTACATAGCTAGTCAAAGACTAAAGGCATACAAGCCAAACGCATACAATAGAAACGTTCCGAGAAGACTAAATTACTACATGCCTGCCTGTCAGTTTATTCCCACTTAATCAATCGGTTTTCTCTCTTATTTGTTTTGTTCATCTTCTTTGTAGGCGCCTCAGAAAAGAACGCGAAAATCTCTGCAAAACCATTTACAATCGTTTTGTGGACCACAACGATTGCAAACGTCTGCTGGAGGCGCAACTTTATCGTCCCTTCATCGGTGACAATGTTGATTTGACAAGTCTTTGGAATACAAACGATTTGGATAATTTGTTGCTAAGCACATACAGCAATGAAAATGGCACATCAAATAGCACTGGCCTTGAAAATAATAGCACGTCAGCAACGGAAGGACCATCTTTAGTGCTGCCACCCTTTGCGCTGTGGCAAACCATTGCAATTGCTGTATGTCTGGCCATTTGCATTTTATTGACAGTTGGTGGCAACATTTTGGTGCTGCTTGCATTCATTGTGGACCGTAACATACGCCAGCCGAGTAATTATTTTATTGCCTCACTGGCTGCTACCGATATGCTGATAGGTAAGTGAAAGTGCCGTAGCTGTTTGATGAAAAATCTATGTTTCGAAACCAGAGCTTGAAATAAACTTTTATAAAAGTTTTTTTTTAGGTAAAAGTAAACTTTAAACTTTTATTTTTGAAAAATAAAAGTAAAAGTTTCCTTAAAACTTTTATATCCGAAAATAAAAGTAAAAGTTTTTCTTAACTTTTATTTCAAAAAGTCGAAAAAAACTTTTAAAAAAAACTTTTATTAATAAAAGTTTTTTTTAAAAGTTTTTTTTGACTTTTATTAATAAAAGTTTTTTTTAAAAGTTTTTTTTAACTTATATTTTTAACAGTCACATGCAAAGAGTTTTTTTTGACTTTTATTTTTCAAAATGCGAAAATAAAAGTTTTTTTTGTATGAAAGAACGAGGAAAATCCAAAAATAATATCTTGGATCACTAAGCAAAAAATTTCAAAGGAGAAAACTTAGGATTATTGATAATAAAGTCCAAAGGAAAATACTTAAGATGTTTCTGAAAAGAAAGAAATTTATGTTAATTATGCACTTATAATATTTAGAAAAATTGTGCTTAACGCATCAATGGGAAAAGGCCGAAAATGGATTGTGGGAGTACAGGGGAGGCTCCTGACCCTCCAAAAAGGTGTTTTGGACCCATTTTTCGAAAAAAATTTTATTGCACGAATCGATGGGAAAAGGCCGAAAATGGATTTTGGAAGTGACAAGTGAGGTCCCCGACCCTCCTAAATGGGATTTTTGGACCCATTTTTCGAAAAAAATTTTATTGCACGAATCGATGGGAAAAGACCGAAAATGGATTTTGGAAGTGACAAGTGAGGTCCCCTACCCTCCTAAAAGGATTTTTTGGACCCATTTTTCGAAAAAAATTTTATTGCACGAATCGATGGGAAAAGGCCGAAAATGGATTTTGGAAGTGACAAGTGAGATCCCCGACCCTCCTAAATGGGATTTTTGGACCCATTTTTCGAAAAAAATTTTATTAAACGGATCGATGGGAAAAGCCCGAAAATGGATTTTGGAAGTGACAAGTGAGGTCCCCGACCCTCCTAAATGGGATATTTGAACCCATTTTTCGAAAAAAATTTTATTGCACGAATCGATGGGAAAAGGCCGAAAATGGATTTTGGAAGTGACAAGTGAGGTCCCCGACCTTCCGAAATGGGATTTTTGGACCCATTTTTGAAAAAAATTTTATTGCACGAATCGATGGGAAAAGGCCGAAAATGGATTTTGGAAGTGACAAGTGAGGTCCCCGACTCTCCTAAATGGGATTTTCGGACCCATTTTTCGACAAAAAATTTATAACACGAGTAATATTTTTTTCGAAAAATGGGTCCAAAAACCCTTTTAGGATGGTCGGGGACCTCACTTGTCACTTCCAAAATCCATTTTCGGCCTTTTCCCATCGATTCGTGCAATAAAATTTTTTTCGAAAAATGGGTCCAAAATCATATTAAGGAGGGTCGGGGACCTCACTTGTCACTTCCAAAATCCATATTCGGCCTTTTCCCATCGATTCGTGCAATAAAATTTTTTTCAAAAATGGGTCCAAAAATCCCATTTCGGAAGGTTGGGGACCTCACTTGTCACTTCCAAAATCCATTTTCGGCCTTTTCCCATCGATTCGTGCAATAAAATTTTTTTCGAAAAATTGGTCCATAAATCCCATTTAGGAGGGTCGGGGACCTCACTTGTCACTTCCAAAATCCATTTTCGGCCTTTTCCCATCGATTCGTGCAATAAAATTTTTTTCGAAAAATGGGTTCAAATATCCCATTTAGGAGGGTCGGGGACCTCACTTGTCACTTCCAAAATCCATTTTCAGGCTTTTCCCATCGATCCGTTTAATAAAATTTTTTTCGAAAAATGGGTCCAAAAATCCCATTTAGGAGGGTCGGGGATCTCACTTGTCACTTCCAAAATCCATTTTCGGCCTTTTCCCATCGATTCGTGCAATAAAATTTTTTTCGAAAAATGGGTCCAAAACACCTTTTTGGAGGGTCAGGAACCTCCCCTGTACTCCCAAAATCCATTTTCGGCCTTTTCCCATTGATGCATTAAGCACAATTTTTCTAAATATTATAAGTGGATAATTATCAGAAATTTCTTTCTTTTCAGAAACATCTTAAGTATTTTCCTTTGGACTTTATTATCAATAATCCTAAGTTTTCTCCTTTGAAATTTTTTGCTTAGTAATCCAAGATATTATTTTTGGATTTTCCTCGTTCTTTCATACAAAAAAAACTTTTATTTTCACCTTTTGAAAAATAAAAGTCAAAAAAAACTCTTTGCATGTGACTGTTAAAAACATAAGTTAAAAAAAACTTTTAAAAAAAACTTTTATTAATAAAAGTCAAAAAAAACTTTTATAAAAAACTTTTATTAATAAAAGTTTTTTTTAAAAGTTTTTCAGAAAAACTCTTATGAAAAAGTTTTTCATAAAAGTTTTTTGAAAAAACTTTTATGTATAAACTTTTTGAAAAAGTTTTTTGGAAAAACTTTTATTCTATAAAAGTTTTTGAAGAAAGTTTATAAAAACTTTTATAACAAAAAAGTTTTAAGAAACTTTTATTTTGAAAACTTTTTGAATAAAAGTATAAAAGTTTCAAGGTCTGTTCGAAACAGTGAAGCATTTGATTGGCAACATATTATTTACATGCATTATCTGATAGTTTCTGATTTCAACCAATACTCCCCAAGACTATGAAAATTTGATACTGTCGAAAACTTAAATGCCATAACGTGACTCAAGGCTGTGGTTCCGCTTAGATGGAGAATGCGTCATTCTAACTGACGATCACGTACATGGACTGGGACTAGCTTATAGTTTTGTAAGACAATAATATTTTTTTTTTTTTGTATACGTCAGTTTGAAAGCATTTTCGGGAATGCCTTAGTGGTTGTGTTTATTTTTCAGTTTTATGGTGAATTTTCGAATTACGCTAATAACTTTTGTAGGTAGTTCTTTTGCAGCTTAACTTTGAGATGAGCGATGAAAACTTTCAGTATTCTTCAAACTCGTCGTCGTTACAATTTTTGATTTTATTCTTTTCAAAAACTAACTTAAACTGAGCGATAAAAAATTGCATCGGATACTAAATGTTATTTAGCACTAAACTCTATAATACTGTTATGTCTCATCCAATTTCGTTTGATGTTTTTCAATATATTCCAAAAGACTCGATTTCATCAAATGCTATATTACATTCATTAATGAGAGTAACACTTATTCCATTCGACAATGTCCAGTAAAGACTGGTTTTCATCGCTACTCTTTCACATTATCTTTGATGTCCTTAAACATCAGTCGACTTTATAGATCATTTTACACTATCCCACATAATTTTAAAATATAATCCGATACAACACATCCTCATCACTCAATATAGTGCAACGCATTCCGTATCGTCTGGTGTCATTCGCTATATTTCTTAGGTTTCCGTACAATCCAATTGCTTACATTCCATGATATTATAATTCATTTCCATCCAAGCAGTTGCATTTAAAACACTTCAATATTTCTTTTATAGCATACGATACTAAAATAAACTACATTCTTCTTGTTTCAGGTACTGTTTCGATGCCATTTTACACAGTTTACGTACTTATGGGCTACTGGGACTTAGGACCGCTGCTATGTGATCTTTGGCTGTCAGTGGACTACACAGTTTGTCTTGTGTCACAATATACAGTGCTGCTTATTACCATCGATCGATATTGCTCCGTTAAAATTGCTGCCAAATATCGAAGTTGGCGGACTAAGAAACGTGTCATTTACATGGTCACCATAACTTGGATCATACCAGCGCTACTTTTTTTCATCTCCATCTTTGGTTGGGAACATTTTACCGGCAAACGTGATCTACTTCCTGGTCAATGTGCAGTGCAATTCTTAAAGGATCCAGTTTTCAATACAGCATTGATCATTGGATACTATTGGACGACGCTTATTGTACTTTTCATCCTTTATGGTGGTATCTATAAAACAGCCTACGAAATGCAGAAACGCAGCGAAGCCAAGCAACGCAAGATGCAATCAATGGTTGCGCTGAGTGCTGGTGCAATGTCTGGCATGGCGGGCCATGCTGCCGGCATTGGTGTCATAGAAGAGAAAATACTCAAAACAAAGGTTGAAATCGGTGCTGTCACCGGTAGCAATGATCCATATACGGGCTGCAGCTCAACGACAATAAAGCGTCTGAGTGGTTCAGGTCAAGCGAATCCACTGGCGCAGGCAGATCTCATTAATGGCGCAGTTTTGGATGCTGCTAATGACCGCCGCTCCTCCGATAGTAAACAAGGAGATAACAACTCTAAGCGTGACATTGCCGAGGCAGAAAAAAGTGAACGTTCTAGTAGTCCTGCATTCGACTCGGACGAAGAGAGCTCAGTGAATCAACTGCAACTAGTCAATCAACAGAAACTTGCTAATCTACGCAAACGGTCCTCAATCGGATTGGTCTTTGGTGCTCAAGCTGCGCTGATAGCAACACGCAGTAAAGGTAACTTAAATCAAGTCACACCCACATCCAAATCCAGTGATGGCATGGCTTCATTCAGCACGAATTCCCCGCGTCCAAGTTCTTCCCTTATGCGAGCCCAAAGTAAGGAAGAAGTTGGTGGCGTTACTTTTGCCATCGAGAAACCTAAACGCACTTCCTGCACGACCCTTACTCAAATTGCAGAAACTGAGAAACTGATTGATTTCACAGTAATAAATAATCCTCAAAATGCCAAACCCAACACAATAACCGCAGAATCACCACTATCACCCGTCGATATTGCTCCCATTGAAGTGCCCAAGGAACAGGTACAACAATGCCTAGTCCAAGCCATATTACCGCCTCCCGAACAGTTTCAGTGCCCCTCCCCGTTCTCCGAATACTCAGATCGACCCTTTGGTAATAGCAGCAATAGCGAGCTCTTGCTCACATATGATCTGATGACCAACAACTCCGATCTACGCTACATGGATGAAAGCTCCATAATGATGCCTTCCCCAAATAATGGCAGCTTAAGCTGTACACTAAGTTACCCAACCCCAAAACCACAAATCACCACGAAGATGCTATCAGCTACCGGTCCAGCACATCAAGCTCCTGCTTCTGCTACTACCGTCAAAAATAATCAAACTGCTAGTAGTCCTACGTTGCTGAATGAGGCGCTTATGAAGGCTGCCGCCGCTGCTGAAACTGCGAATAACAATGGTATTCAACGACAGCCCAAAATACTACCTATTTCCAGCACATCGCTATGTAAAACCCCACCCGCCGTTATATCCAGCCCTGCCGATATCGATCCCAAAGAGTCCAACACAGCATCCGAGGTGCAAATTGAAAAACATCTGCTTGTCTCTTACACAGGTCTAGAAGACTTTGCGAAGGTACGTCGTGAAAGTTGCATCGAAGCGATGTGCCTGCTTGATGTGCCACTGGATGCAAAACTAATCGCTGAAACTGTCATTTCAAGTGGTGAGGTGCGGCGTAGTTCAAGTCCACAAGAACTGGGACGACATCGGTTTGCGTTTAGTGATAAATGCACTGAGCAACCGCTAGTGGCAGCGAAATCAAGCGATAAAATCGAAGAACGGGAAAATTCTGATACCACTAACAAAATGGCATCGACATCGGGTACAACCAGTTCTGGTTCAACGGCGGGTCAGCACAATCTAGCATTAAGTAGTGCTAACAAAAACACCAGCCAAAAGCAAACAAGCATCAAGTCGCAATCAACTCATGCGAGTGCAAGTAGAACATCTAGTAAACGTGACTTCATGCATTCCATTGGAAAGCACTTTAGGAGTAAGAAGGCCTTGCCACTGGTAATTGGTGGTGGTAGACAAAAATCGAAGTCAGAGAATCGTGCACGCAAAGCGTTTCGTACGATCTCATTTATATTGGGCGCATTTGTGGCCTGTTGGACGCCCTATCATGTTTTAGCTTTGGTAGAGGGCTTCTGTCGGAACCCACCCTGTACAAATGAGCATCTTTATATGTTTTCGTACTTTCTCTGCTACGCGAATAGTCCCATGAATCCATTCTGCTATGCGCTGGCCAATCAGCAGTTTAAGAAGACTTTCACGCGGATATTAAAGGGTGATCTGCACATGACATGAAAGGTTTTCCAGTTACAGTTGTAGTTTTAAGCTGCAATCGTGTAGTGGCATTGTTTATTTAAAGCGTTTTGTGAATTTGAGTATTTGAGATGATATATATTGAAATTGTTTTGCTTAATAGGGTGTAACAAAAAAATGCAATAGTTTCATTTAATTCTAAGAGGCAGTACTGAAAAGATTATCATTTTTGTTATTATGGTATCATTGTTGGTGCTTCAACGTACATACATACATACATCAAGGATCAAACGTCACAATTCAAAAAGCTATGCTACTTCTGTGTAACAAACAAAATTGACAAGTAGACTTTCAGGCATGATATCTTACAGATAAGAGCATTGCGGCACAACTTTGCAAGAAGTGTTTTCACAGCAATAATACAACAGTTATGTAACTAATTTGCTTACTGCAATTTTTATGTGACTCTAACGCAACAAAATTTATAATCCTTGATTTTATAAATTTGTTACCAGGATTGATAATTACAAAGAAGGCGAAAAACGAAAACTTTTCAGACTCCGTTTTAAATTTAAATTGAACTTTTCCATAACGTGTGTTACCCCCTATTAGTGAACAAAGATAACGAGGACAGCGCCCTAATGAGCCCCCTGGGTGCTATTCCTCTGAGCTTTTTCATAATTTTGTGTTTTTATTTTTTTCAAAGAGTACTAAGCAAAACGCTCTAATAAATGCTGCCCAACGAATCAAATAGCTTAGTTTTCTAAAAAACCCTTTCTGTGAGCAAAATCAAGTCAATTTGAAACATTTTGTATTATTGTAGTATACATATTGATAGCCTTTTCATTTTCAGCATTAGGTAAGGGCCACTCAAAAAGTCGCCAATTATTTTGTTAAAATATAAATTTAATTAGCATATCATTAAAAAATATTTGGAATAGTAATAAAAATATTATAGTAAAGATATTGATATTGATAAAAAGAAACACAAGCGTTAGACAATAAAACCCCCTTAATTATAATAATTTAGATGTGTATATGTGAATATCGACATACACAATAATATGGTATATATAAATATATAGTAAATGTAAATGATACATATAAAAATTAGTTAAACAATAAATATTAGCTAATTGTTTACAAACCTAATTTAAGACTATACGTAATTAAATAAAATATTTATTATAACAAAAAGAATAATTAATAATAGAATTGGAAAAAGAAGCTGTCTTTTACATATAGTAGGTACATTTGGTAAATATTATTTAGATACTCTAGATATTCTATTTGTATAACATATCGTCTGGTATTAAATATATACAAAAATAAAATATGTAGTTTTAGCTTAGAAATATTAAATGAATATTGATGACGCAACAGTAACAACTACAATAAAACAATTAATAGTTTATATCAAAGCCAAATAAATGTAAATGGTGGAAATAAAAAAAAAATATTAACTTAAAAAAAAAGAGCTATGTATATGGATTTTTCATTTCACCTTAATTTTTTATATACTTATTTGATTGACTATATGCTAAAGAAAATCTTTAAGGCATTAAAATCGATTTAATTCGGGAAAAGTTAAAAAGTTAGATAATTTTGGTAATATGCTAACATACATATTTCAAAAATAAAATATGGTTTTTATATTTTTCTGAACCAAATTTACTTAATTAGATCAAAAGAAAAACCTCACATCCAACTTTTCCTCTTCTCATCAACAGTTTTCTAAAACAAAGAAAAACTTTACAAACAGCTTTTATATACCTTTCTAACTCATATTATCATCACTTATCAATTTCAGTAAGCACTGCAGTGTTACTTAGGAAAATACAGTAAGTTTTTTTCAACTGTTGTGTAACAGTTTTTTTTTTTTTTTTCTTGATGCAAACTAACTTAGGATCCACGCAAAGTTGGGTAAATTAAAAGTGCCTAGAAGTTGTCGCCCTTTCACTATAAACAGTATGGCAAAAGAACTGATTTTCAGTTGCATACTTTTGGGTATGCCAGATTTCATTAAAAATAAAAGCGAATAAAGTAATTTTAGTCTATAAAATAGGCTCTTAGTCTTACTGGGTGTTGTAAAGATGAGAATTTTCGTGTAAAAGTCAAACACTGTCTTACCTACTTTCTTTCACTTTGACAAAATGTGACAAATACAAGCTGATTTGCAACTTAGCAAATATGAAAAGTAACAAAACAATTTAGATAATATGTTTAAAGTTTAAGTAAGAAACACAATCTAAAACACATCTACAGCAATTTAAATGTTGAACACAAACGGAAAATACACTATAAAAGGATCCGAAAACAGACACACAGATAGCAACATACACACACATATGAATCTAACAGAGCTCAAATGTGCTAATGCATTTATGCAAAACAATAAATACAACAAACAAGAGAATACTTAGCGAATGCTACTGACAGTTGCTGTTGCTGTTACATGTCTAATTTAAGTAGTCGCCTAAAGGTATGCAATGCGTTTTAATTACTTTATTTGCTGCTCAGTGGTAGCGTATATTTTTCCGTTCTTTGTATTTTCATTAGTTTGCTTTTTACTTTTTTATTAGTCAATTTCTAAAAAAAAAAAAGATTTATATAATATATCACAAATCTGCTATTTCTTTCTTATGTAAAATTCTACACTTGTTGGAGATTTTGTTAATGTTTGTAAATTGTATAATAATTTCAGTAAATTCATATATATGATTTTTATTATGAAAACAATTTTATTGATAGGTTCTAAGTGAAATGTTACAATAAATAAATTAATAAATAAAATAGTATACAATATCAATTACATAAATTGTTTATAATCATTTAGTATGGTAAACAAATACAAATTGATGTCATTGATATACCATAATGTGTTTGTCAAGCTTATACCTAACGAATACATTAAAAATGCCGGGGAAAAAAGTGTCATGAAATATGGTGGCATATCTTTTTCATATCATATTATATCACTTTTAAATTAATGTAAACTAAAACCATTGATTTAATTAAATGTTGCGGAAAATTTCGAAATTATTTAATGTGATGTAATGTTATTCGTGAATATTACACACTTTTTTATTTCCTGTGCAATAGAAAGCTAGAAAATTTTAAATCAAACTGTGCTAGGCAACAGTCCCTTTCAAAGCTCGGCGACTGTCATTGCATGAAAATCTTCAAATTCTCCTCTGCCTTAGGATATCGTATCAACAATACACCAAACAATAGTTTGATCAAAATCAGTACACAAACATATGGCAGCTTATACCTTAGGTAGAGGGATGATCTAAGAAATTAAAATTTTGATAGAAATTGCTATTTTGTGAGAGGTCTTTAAATTTTTTCAGTGTGACAGAAAATCTATATCATTATCTAGCACCAGTTTAAGGAAGGGCTAGGGGAGAAGTATAGCCCTGGGGCACCGAGCTCAAGAAATCTTTTTGTGGAAGCGGAAAATCAGAACATTCTTTTGGGCACACCGTCAACATAAAAGTCCTCTTTCCCATTTAACACCGCCATTTTTAATACGATGATTTAAGAAAAGGAGACAATTCCTTGGAATGGCCCTTTATTTTGTCACAAATATATTTTTTTTATATGTTATCAGTTTTAAGACCCAGGCCCCATAAAGTCTTAATCCAATGCTGTCATTTCTCTCAAATAATTTTTTTCAAATAATTTCTTTTGTCCCAATTAATGCATATGTATGTTCATCGCCACTAAGCTTTCTTCAAAGCAACATTATTTTTCTTATAAAAATTCTATTTGTGATTGACAATTCTACGATATTATTGTTTAATAAAATCATTTAATTATATAAAAAATTTTAGAAAGCATATCTTAAGACATTGCTCTTAACCAAACTTCACTTTAAAAATTTAGTACTAAAAATTTTGAAAAAAAATACATTTCAATTTATTGACACAAAAAAATCGAACTTCAAGCAAACGTCTAAATTTGTAGTGTAGTTCCGTTTGGCACAGTCAAAGAAAGACTGAACTTATCGCAGCGTGTCTTATCAACACATTTAGAGCCCTAAGAAAGCTTATCATCTATTAGTACAAAATTTGTACTTAATCGCTATTAATTGTATCAAAAGTCTCAATAGTGTCTAGCTTGCGATAAGATTCACTAGTACTCGAAGCAGCCAAATGCTAAATTACAGAAATTGGTAAACGCATCGAATTAGTGCTTGATACAACGTTGTGGTGGACAGATACAGCAACCCGAACAAAAAATCCGCAGTTCACACGCACCTCAGAAATCAAAATAAGAACTACTACGTGTACATACTAGTCAGACTAAGGTGTGATAGAACTTAAAGCTACACATTGACCCTTTTCACAGTAGGGTCAACATTAAAATGTTTAATTTAATTTCAAATGCAAAACTTCAGACGTTCGTTGCAAAGCGCTCACTTGTGTTAATTTACTTTTTCAGTTCTCAGTTTCAGTTTCAGTTTTGGTGTAAAGTCTAATGGATGAAATTGAACGTTAATAAATAAAAAAATAAAAGTTCACTACTCATAATGGAGTTACTACTGCGTATACTGGCCGCAACTGCAGCGTTAATAGCGTTTTTCTTCAATACACTGCTGGTATGGGTTGTGCCGCGTAAAAAGCCTACATATCCGCCTATACGCAATAAATTGTTGACTTTATCAATGGGTGAGCTGCTTATGGAGCTACGCCAGAGAAAGGTTACGGAGATGCCAAAATTTGCGTGCTTTATTTTGCAATAATTGATAATTTATTTTCGCAGATTACATCAGAAGAAATTGTACGCGTTTATATTGAACGCATTAAGGAGGTGAACCCCAGCATTAATGCTGTAATTGAGGATCGTTTTCACGACGCTCTTAAGGAGGCGCAGCATGCCGATCATCTAATAGGAAAGGCTTCTTCGGATCAATTAATTGGACTTTTTGCTCGTTACCCATTTCTGGGTATACCATTTACGGTGAAGGAAGCGTGTGGTGTCAAAGGTTAGTAAACTTATTTATGTTTCTTTGTAAACATATTTGTGAGTACATCTTTATAAGAAAACTAGCATTACCCTGTGCGCATCGCTGCACCTCAACCGTAGTGTATATTCGATGTGCAGTCTGCGTGAAAATTCTATTTAAAAAATACTTTTGTATGAGGACCACCCTTAGTATGCATCCAAATTAAAATTTTCACAACCTAAGCAGTGCCTCTTAATATAAAAACCACGTGGTGTAAATTCCATGAGAATCGATTAAGCGGTCTTCGAGAAATGGATATTTAAAAATATTTTTGTGTGAGGACCACCCTAAATAAAAGCTTTGTAGCCTAAGCTATGCCTATTAACATAAGAGCTACATGGTATAAGTTCGGTGTAAATCGACTAACCTGTTCTTCGTGAAAATGATATTTGAAAATATTTTTGTATGAGGGTCACCCTAAGTATGCACCTTAAATACAATTTCAACGACTTTGACTGTGCCTCTTAATATAAAAGCCATGTGGCGTAAGTTCAATGAGAATCGATTTAGCTGTCTTCGAGAAAATGATATTTAAAAATATTTTTGTTTGAGGGCCACCCTACATATGCACCCTAAATAAAAGTTTTGTAGCCTAAGCTATGCTTCTTAAGTTCGGAGTGAATCGACTAACCTGCCTTCTTGAAAATGATACTTAAAAATATTTTTGTATGAGGGTCACCCTAAGTATGCACCCTAAATAAAATTTTTTTAAGCTTATCTGTGCCTCTTAATATAAAAGCCATGTGGTGTAAGTTCCAAGGGAATCGATTAAGCAATCTTCGAGAAAAGTTTTTATCTGTGGGCCACCCGAAATAAAAGTCTTGTATCTTTACCTATTCCTCTTAACATAAGAGCTACGTGGTGTAAGTTCGGTGTGAATCGACTTACCAAACTTTGTGAAAATGATATTTAAAAAAATTGTTGTGTGAGTGCCACCCTAAGTATACACCCTAAATAAAATTTTTACAATCTTATCTGTGTCTCTTCGCATAAAATCCATGTGGTGTAAATTCCATAAGAATCGATTTAGCGGTCTTCGAGAAAATGATATTTGAAAAATATATTTGTATGAGGGCCACCCTAAGTATGCACCCTGAATAAAATTTTTATATTCTTATCTGTGCTCCTTAATATAAAAGCCATACTGTGTAAGTTTCATGAGAATCGATTCACCTGTCTTTGAGAAATCGTTATTTTTAAAATATTTGTGTATGAGGGCCACCCTAAATAAAAGTTTCATCGTCTTAGCTATGCGTCTTAATATAAGAGACAGGTGGTGTAAATTCCATGTGAACCGATTAAGTGGTCTTTGTAAAATGCTATTTTAAAAATAATTGCGTATGAGGGCCACCCTAAATTAAAGTCCTATAGCCACCACGCCCCTGGTGTCTAATCCCGTTCATATTTTGTGAAGTGCTTAACATAGGCTATGTGCATCCTGACACCGAATTTTAAGACTCTTGCTATCATATGAACCAAGATATAGCGAGTTAAAGGTCTTAATTGCACGTAAAGTGCCACGCCCCTTGCTTTTATCAAAATAAAATATAGCCCATGTTACTCAAGAATAGTGTAGCTTTCTATTAGTAGAAAAATTTTTGGAATCAGATCTGTAGTTCCAGAGATTACCCGGAACATACAAACAAACAAACAAACAAACAAACAAACAAACAAACCTTACCTCTTTATATAATAGTATAGATTGTCCTGAACCATTGAATATTAATATATTTCTTCTTTCCGTTTAAAAAAATTTTTTTTTTGTCATAACACAACATTTAGCGGATTCCAAATTGATATATGCCAGTATATTCTTTGCTTTTGCCCATCAAACAACACTGCTGAGCTTTTTTTATACTAATCAAACGTGTAGCACTGAGCCCCTTATATGAAATCTCTTACCCACTAAGATTACAAAAAAAACTTCAGTTATTTAAAAAAATATCAACAATTTGGGGCCTTTCCCCCCCCCCCCCCCCTCTTTTCCCATTTCAAAATCGAAATTCAAAATTTCATCTGCTCCAAATAAAAATTTATTTTTTTCTGACTAAAAGGCTGAGGATTATCAGCCAGGCCAAGTTGTCCTTCCCAGAAACATAAAATTCGAAATATAAATCCTCGTATAATGGTAACATCTACCATAAAATTTTTTTTTTTTTATTTTCGATTTGCTTTGGTTTTATTGAATCTTTCCCTCTACCATAAAGTAACTTTTAAAAATTTAAATCCTAAAGGTAACTGCAAAAAATGCACTTTTTCTATATGTTACCAGCCTAACTAGTTTTTATGAAAAACTAGCTTTTTAGGAAAAACTAGTTACATTTAAGCCTAACGACACACCATGCAATTTTTCGTTAGTTTTTTTTATATTTTTGGATGGAATGAATGAAATCATAATCTTGACGGAAGTCATTTTTTTCTTACAATTTTTGAAACATTAAATTTATTCTTGCATTCTTTCCAGACTTGTCCCAAGTTGTCGGCAATATACACCGCATGAACGAGAAAAGTCCTGATAATGGTGAAGTCGTTGAACTTCTGCGCGCCGCTGGTTGTATACCACTTTTGGTCTCCGCCAATCCGGAATATTGCCTAAGTTTCGAAACAAATACGCATACGCATGGACGTTGCTTAAACCCATATGATCTACGTCGCACATCGGCTGGTTCATCGGGAGGCGAGGTACAAAATATAAAATTCAATAAAGTTAACATATTTTATGTAAATATAAATAAGATAAATGTTTATAATGTAGGGTGCCTTAAACGGCAGCGGAGCTTCCCTATTCGGAGTTGCCTCAGACATTGCGGGCAGCATTAGATTACCTGCTTTATTTTGTGGAGTTTTCGGTCACAAACCTACCGGTGGCTTACTTTCAATTAAAGGACACTTTCCTTATAGCAAAACAGATGTTGATTTTCCAAATTACTTGCAATTAGGACCAATAACAAGATTTGCAAAAGACTTACCATTGCTGATGCAAGTTATGGCCGGCAAAAATGCGGAAAAATTAAAATTTACTGAAAGCGTTCAAACTAAAGACATTAAAGTAAGTGCAAAATATTAGAGACTGGCCTTTATTTTTGACTTGAACCTATAAATATGTGTCAAGTTATATTAAGTAACTTTTCCTATTTTCTAGATTCATTACGCATTTGGTTTTGATGGTCTCAATTCGCTTTCACATTCACCAACAGCTTTCGACATTAAGTTATCAATATTGAAGGCAGTAAAGTGTTTTGAAAAAGGCGGCTTGGAAACCAAAGAAGTAAGTAGTTTTGCTCCCAAATATATATCATGAAATATTTTTCTGTTTGCAGGTTAAAATCAAAGGCTTAAGAAACTCTTTCGAAATCTGCATTTCGGGTCTTTTAAGCATTAAAGGTATACCAAGCATTATTTCACAATCGCCAGTCGTTAAACCAAAGACCAAGGCATTAACATTTGAATTACTGCGCAGTCTCATTGGACATTCGTTGTATACGACCGATGCACTTTTTATGGAATTGATGCAAAATTTGAATGCACTCATACCTGTCAGACGTATGGAAAAATATCAACAAGAAGGCGCAGTACTGAAGCAGGAATTGATTGTGAGTTTTGGAAATTTTTAAATGGGAGAAATTATTAAAGATATTTTTTTTTTTAGGATTTACTTGGCACCAATGGTGTTTTATTTCTTCCCACTTTCCATACACCTGCAGTTTACTTTAATACCTCAATAGTGAATTTAGTTGGTATCGATATGATGTTGCTATTCAACGTACTGGGCCTGCCTGCAACACATATTCCAATGGGTCTTGACAGACATGGCGTTCCAGTTGGTTTTCAAGTTATTGCAGCTCCTTATCAAGATAAACTTTGTTTGCAAGTTGCAGCGGAATTGGAGGCTGCCTTCGGTGGTTGGGTACCACCAGTGCCACATGAAATTATTTAATATATTATAAACATATCAATCTCAATTACTTATAGTGACAAAATATATATGTACATGAGAAATTTTCATACAGATGGCGTTTATCTTTTCTGCATGCATATTCTAAAGCTGGCAATGCCAAAACATAACAAGAGAGGGTGCGAAATAAGCTAAAAGAGCGCCAATAGCTTAACCGGTTTTGAACTTTAGTTGCTTAAAAGACTCAATAGAGAAAAAAAATTAACTGTTTTGTAATGTCCATACCTGGACATATATTTTTATGAAATATATGTGTATTAGGGTCATAGAATTTTTTTTCTTCAAAGAGGTTTAATAGTTGCGATACACGTAAGAAAAATTCTGGTTCAATTATAGCTCATAATATTAATATTTACTGGTGACTCATCGAGGCTTTTAGTTTTCCATACGATTTATATGGGAAAGAATGCTTTATTTATTTATTTCGTTTATATCTTATAAAAAAAAAAAAACTTACACGAACGGGACCAAGATCATTGGGAAGAGCATAAAATTATTCAAAAAAAAAAAAAATAAATAAAAAATACACAAAAAAAAAATTATTTATTTTCTCATTCCTCGAAATTACCCTAAACTCTGAAAGCTAATAATCTGACGAAATATTATCTTCACGAAAAAAATAATTTTATACTTTTTTATGCAAAATTTAATGTTCTTTCTAATGGACTTAATCCTGTTTTTGTAAAATTTTTCTTTCACGAGATACCGACGAAATTGTCAAATGAGCATTCTTTTCAATATAAATCGTATGAAAAACTAAAAAGCTCGAAAAGCCACCAGTAAATATTTATATTATGAGCTATAATTGCACCAGAATTTTTCTTTCGTGTACCTAAAAATATTAATCACCCTAATGTGTACCAAAAAAACCAAAAAAAAATCTGTTAATGCGACACCTGAAACTTACTTTGCCCCTGTTTTTTGGCGGTCTAAGGTGCTTTCTTTTAGTTTTTGGCGATATACTCAATAAGTAAACGTAGCGAAATCAAACTTAAATGTAAACATAAATTGTACAAGAAATAGTTGCGATTTTTTTGAATTGGCTTACTCAAAAATGGTAGCACTTTAAAAACTACACATTGGAATGAGTAAAATTTTCTTCAGAGTTCTTCAGCATTGCACGATTTGTAAGGACTAAGTTGCATTTTGGACCCATTATTGGCAAGAAGACTCCATATCGCCGAACTGTTTTTTTCAAATCAAGATGGGATCGAAACCTTGGAGTTCTACCCAAAAAAGGGCTGTAACTCAGAAAAATTTGTTTTTTGCTTACATCAAAAAAAAATACCAAAATTTTTTGCCGCAGTTAGATCATTAGAAGTTTTTTTTTTCTTTTTTCGATAACAAATACATAAAAGTACGAATGTACGAATTCGTTCGAGTACATTTTTTAAATTTGAATGCACTTTATGTTAAATTCGACACATTCCCATCAAATAAATTGTATGGGGACAGGTACACTACACTTTTGGGGAAGAGAATTCGCCAGTTAAGGACTGGTGGCAACCTTTGCAGGGAAGACCTGTATATGGTATATCAATAAAAAGTTTTCAGTCAACTAACTGAGCGCAGTAAGAAATGGGTTAAACTTATTTTGAGAGGCGCTCTCTGTTTGCTCTCAGAGTTATTGTTATTCGATTTATTGTCATTGCGCTATATATATAAATCAGTAGTTAACTCGTTTTGAGAAGATACATATGTTAGTTAGTTATAAGCGTGCAATACGTAAAGATCATTTGTCTATTTGTGCTTCATCATAATGGAAATATTCTTAAGAATTCTTGCAACCCTTGTAAAGTTTGTGTATCTTTTGATTTATTCTTTGTTACAATTGTTACTACCGCGCAAAAAAGATCATGTCATACCACCGATTGAAAACAAAGTGCTAACATTCTCGTTAGTTTATGTCATTAAGCTGTTACGAACGCGACAGGTAATCGCTTAAAGCCCAATCAATGATAATTCATAAATTAACAAGAAAATTCAACAAAAACACTTTAGCTTAAATCGCACGACTTAGTCAGTCTTTACATAGAGCGTATTCAGGAAGTAGAACCGTTTCTGAATGCTGTTGTCGAAAATCGTTTCGAAGAAGCTCTCAAAGAGGCACAACATGCGGATGACATAATTGCAAAGTGCAACAATGATGCACAACTGCATTCGCTTTTTTCACGACATCCTTTGCTGGGGATTCCTTTTACTGTGAAAGAAGCATGTGGACTAAAAGGTAATTATGTAGTTATTATAGAATAAAAAAAATTTATTTAGATATCAAATACCAAAAATTGTTGAATCAACTATTTTTCTTGAGTGATTTGAACTTTACTTGTAGTACCTAATAACTTATTACAGTACACTCTCGTTATGTTAAGCAATTAATGTTGAGCTTGTTGATATAATCATTGTCTTTTTATGTTCAATTTAACTTTATTTTAAGAGCATATAGCAATTTGAATTATTATTTTAAAATAAACGGTTTTATTATATAACCCATAAGTAAACGTTAACTGATCTTAACAAAATGAATATCATTTGAAAAACAACTTAGTGAGTTATTAAATAGTCGTATCGTCCGATATTTTTCAAACTATAAAACACCCGGTGGTAAACGTCACGATGATTAACCGATGACAGATAGTGACAATGTTAAGTCATAGGTGACAAACGACGACATTTGTTCGAAGTCATGCATAAGCTTTTAGAACAAATGTCCCTAATATCACTGATGACTTATGCTGATAATGTCATGCAGCCGTCAGCTTGGCAGCGACTCATAGCAGACAATATCATTATGATTCACTTATGAATAGTTCACTTATGCGTACACTTTCGAGTGTCTGTTGGAGTCAATTGGCATTTATCATTCATCGGTAACAGTGTCATTTCAGAGTCAGCATTAAAGCGACGCTTATAGGAAAATGTCATCGAGTTGTCATTAATGAACTTATGATAACAACGTCAGCATGAAAGGAAAAAAATATTTTTTTTATTAATCAAATGATTTTTAACAATTAATGGCAAAATCGGTAAAGAAAATAATTAACCTTTTTTACATTGAAATTGAATAATTATTCATTTATTGTTTTTTTCTGGATTTCTTGCGGTTTTTCGGAAATATCTTTTATTCTTGAGTGTCGTTTGATATCCCGATTTTTTATTTTCTTAATTCTGCATCTGTTAATTCTGAATCTGTTAAAAACGATAAAATTCAGAAATTAAAAAAGGAATTGTAAGACGAATTATAGAGTATACAGGGAATAAAGAAGGTGTGTGTGGAAAATTGTGAGATTATTTTGGAAAATATAAATTCCATGTTATGCAATGTTTAAGATTACTCACTTATAATGCCGATATGAAATTCGAAAAAGACTTCAATGCGTTTTTTGTCCTTGCTGCCATCGTAGTTGAACTTCAAAATCAAATTCAAATTCATGATTTTTTTCATTCTTGCTCATGTCATCGTATAGTACGGATACATTTCAATGACATTGTCCAACACGGCATGCTAACTTTCCGACATGTAACAGACAATGTCATGCAGCCGTCAACATAAATTGTGAATTTTGTTAAAATCAATTTATAAATATGTATAATAAAATTATGTGACAAAATTGTTAACAAAGTTTTTCTTACGAATCTCGTTAATCTGTAAGTCGTTGGCTAATCGCTTTTTTTAAAGTTTTTGAGGAGTGTAGGTAGGAGTCTTTTGACTCAAAATTTCTACAATCTATTTCTAATATATGTGATAAAAAGACTTCTATTGTGTCAGTCTAATCTACAGATATAATACATCACAGAAGTATCCGTGCAAAACACATTAAACAATATCTTACATTTTCTTTATTACGATTATATGTCTTTTTCATATCTACACTTAAGTTCATAGTTCATTGTTGTTCATTACTTATATATTTACTCCTAGGCATGTCATTTGTTGTTGGTAGTATACAGCGCGTTGGCATGAGAAGTACAGAAAATGGTGAAGTTGTTGGATTGTTGCGTGCCGCTGGTGGTATACCGCTTTTGGTGTCATCAAATCCTGAATATTGTTTCAGCATAGAAACTAACACATTCACAAATGGCATCTGCAAAAATCCTTATGATAACAGAAGAACACCAGGTGGCTCCTCGGGTGGTGAGGTAATTAATAAATCATATATTTACTATTTTGAAGATTTCATACCTACTCTTTCTATAGAGAAAACAGTTATCTCTGATATTGTTAATTCCACTACAAATATTTATATAGCTACACTGAGAGTAACTTTTATAAAAGAAAAAAAAGTATGGAACTTTTGCAAGAGTATTACAATATTTAAGTCTAACAGGTATAAACGGCCATGCCCAAATCATTTACTTATGTTTGAAATGCCTTTTTGTAGCAAAACCCTTCAATTTATTTTTGACATTGTCCATTTGCTGTAGTCTGTTGATAACATAATTTTGTAAGATTTGTGCCTGGCCATATTTCTAATTCTAATGATGTTCCCATACCACATTGAGAAAATATTGCCAAGAACTCAATTTTTGTCAAATTTTTAGAGATGACATAACAGCAAGAAGCTCAGAAAGTAATTTCTTAGAAAATAATGGCAAATTTAGAGGAAATGGCACACACACTTTTGCTTGTATCACCAAACGTTTCCGCAATAAAGTTGGTAACATATTCTTGATAAATTCATATTAAACAACCAAAATTGTAAAATCGTAAACTTGATGACTCTTTGAAAGTTTTTTCTTTGCAACTGTACAACTCAATTCAATTTATATCCAATAATTTTAGTTCAGAATTGTAATTTTTATTCTTCTAGGGCGCCTTAAATGCTGCAGGTGCATCATTGTTTGGAGTTGGTTCCGATATTGCTGGTTCCATACGAGTACCCAGTCTTTTTAATGGCGTCTTTGGACACAAACCAACAGGTGGCTTAACTTCTGTGCAGGGTCATTTTCCCAGCTCCAGTGATGCAGACTATGGCACCTACTTGCAAGTGGGGCCAATGACAAGATTCGGACGTGATTTGGGAATATTAACACAAATAATGGCTGGCAAACAAGCTGAGAAATTGGATTTGATGACACCAGTCATTACAAAAGACATCAAGGTAGGCTTAAAGTACAACTAAATAATATTTAGAAATTAATTAAATCAACATTTTATTTTAGATTTATTATTCAATTGGTTTCTCAGGGCTAAATGGATTTTTGCATCCATCCGTTGATTACGATATTCAACTCTCAATCATTAAGGCAGTAAATCACTTCAAACAAATGGGCTTGCCAGTAGCACCTGCAAAAATAAAAGGCTTTAAGAACTCCACCGAAATCGCTTTGAGTGCAATTGTACGTATCACAGACTTTCCATATTTAATGAATACGGAAAATCCGTCAAAGGCGCGCGAAACTTTGTGGGAATACGTGCGCAGTGTCTGTGGCAAATCAAAACATACCAAGGATGGTTTAATGTTCGAGCTAATGCGACGCACAAATGCGTTTATGCCAGCGGAACGTTTGCTTAGGTATAAGGAGGAAGCCACACGTCTAAAAGCTGAAATTATTGTAACTATTTTTTGCTTTATTTTTTATTTAAACTGCAATAATTGCTTTTATTTACTAACTAGGAGCTGCTTGGCAATGATGGTGTCTTATTTTTCCCAACTTTTATAAGACCTGCTGTACATCATCACTCATCACATCTAGCACTCTGGGGTATTGACTATCCGCTGATCTTTAATGTGCTCGGTCTACCCGCAACCCACATTCCTATGGGCTTGAACGATGCTGGCTTGCCAATCGGATTCCAAGTTATTGCAGCACCATACAAGGACAAACTCTGCTTTCAAATTGCTGGTGAATTAGAGGAAACCTTTGGCGGTTGGGTTCCGCCGACAAAAAATCAATTCCGATGAAAAAACTCAAATATTTTTACTTCAGTAACAACTATATGCTAAGTACAGTGTGGCCACTGTCAGACTGAATGATATATTCATAACAAAAATAGTTTAACAGACATGTTAATTTTTTATTATTTTCTTTGGAAATATAATTAATATCGGTATTTTGTGTAAAAAAGTAAATTTAACATTTTTAGAAATTACTCGTTTACCGAAAATTTCACGCAGGAGGTTGAAACAACATGCTGATTACCTTCGACCGTTGGGCTTAAAAAACTAAAAGCTTTTCCTAAACAAGAGCACCGTTGATTCTTTCTGGTTTTGATTGATTCTAAGATTGATTGATTGATCTTCAAGAAGCTTTGCCGAACATCTTTCACCGAAGCGTTAGTGCGCCAAGGCCATATTCCCTGATCGTCGGCTAATCCACTTCTTATAAACTGGGAGATTTGGTTTTGAATTGGGCTTGTCAAGTGACCGCTTTTGACTTTTGAAGCGACCAGCCCGTTAATTGCATGTCAAAGCCGTTGGACCTTGTAGGAATTGAATTATTTCGGAAAAAGCCGTTAATTAGACGCTTTTCGGTTATTTGTTCTTAAATTTTTTTTAAATTTGGTCATCAAACAAATTTTATGTTTATGACTAAATAAGGTCAACTTTTTCCCACAAAAAAAAAAAGCCGTTTTCGGAAAAAAATTATTTTATTTTGCGGAGACCTGTAATTTCTTGTTTAAAACTTAATAACGCTGGTTTGAACCATGTTCGCTAAATGATGTCAGATTTTTCACTAAGAGTGAAAAATTTATCTTTCACTGAGAGTGAAAAATTTATCTTTCACTGGAATAGAAATATTCAAAAAGCTTATCTCGTAACCAGACATCATACTCAACCATTTTAATTTCCAAGTGGCCATTTTAAGTACACGTGCGTAAAATCCGATCTCTTTGTGATAAGCATTTTTTTTTAAACAGTAGAAGTGGTTGTGGATTCTGGGCACTCAAATTGGTTTCCCTGAGTTTTCTTTTAACGTTTTCTACACTCGCTACTATATAAAGCACTTTCTTTATTTCCGCAGCAGGCAAAAAAGGATTATGTATCGAAAGCCGCATTGGACAATTCACGTCCCGGGGAGACATGGAAAGCTTTCTTTCTCGTGTTTTTCGTGTATTTATGTATTTCATCGTTTTCTAAACCATTTCCAATGAACATCCGAAAAAATTTTAAATTTCCGTAAAAGTCTCACCTTGCGAAATGGAATTCTTAATAACTTTAATTTGCTCTATCTTAGAATGCTTTACATGGCCCACTAAAATGCAAAAACTCAAAAAAATCATTGGAGTATTATACAAAAATAATGGAACTTACTTGTTCAGATCAAATTTTTTTTAATAAAAGTAAATACCTAGTCTTTTTAAGAAAAGGAGTTGAGCACTGCTATTATTTTGACCGCTCGAAATTACACATTACTCAATATAATAGCAAACCTAGAAAGTACCGTTATTTTTTTGGAACAAAATGTCATGTGCTTATTTTTTGTACTTATCAAGTAACTATACTGTAAAATATTAGAAGAAAAAAAATGTCAGTTGTTCGAAATATCTTCTTTCAATTCATGAATGACACCGTTTCTATTATTTTGACCGCAGCTGTACTCTACAGCCTACAAAAAATAGCCATTGAAAATAACAGGTTATGGTATTTTCAAACGCTTTAGCTTTTCAGTGGCAACCCTGCTTAAGAATTTACATACTTTATTTTGAGAATGTTTCAAAAAACTTTCAATAACCTATTGCAATACGCACATTTAAGATAAAAAATTCCATCTATTTGATTTCATTTTATAGTAAAACATAAAAGATTAAAAATTAAAATGTTTTCACACATATTGCTCTGTGTGTCCGGAAGACAGCAGATGTCAATTTATTGCATTCCACATCCGGACTTATGTTCCACAAAAATTACAGGGCTGCCATTGCGGTAAGTTTTCTTCAATTAACTAAAAATAACTACTGGGGTGGTATCCGCTGAGGTGATAGTTGACTGTCCATTTTTTTATTGTCGTTTTTGAAAACGACACCTAAATAGCTATCACATAAAAGCAAGCGATAATCAAGTTGACAGAGAGCAAAAGTGCGATAGTTGATAGTCAACTATCAACTATCACCTAAGCGGATACCACTCTTGATTTCACATTCCCACCTTACTTAATTTCAAAAAATTCGAATCAAATGCACTTGAATTCAGAAAAATTCTATTCACGGAACAAAATACTTCTCAAAAATATTCTAAATCAAAGGTTAATTTACAATAATCCATCGTTACTTGTGACTAAATTCAAAATTATAGCTAAAAATGATTTACTGATTAGCTTTTGAAATAATAACGTTTAAGGCTTAAGCATTCTACCAATCGTTCAAGACATAAGACAATACACAAATAATAAGGATGGTCGTGTAAGCGTGGCACCTCCCATTCAAGTTTTAACCCAATCGAATTCATCAATTGTGTTTTGAAAATCTTTTTTCATTTTCTGAAATTTTTTTTCTCTTTATTTTTTTTTTTTTTTTTTTGCGTTTTGTAGCAGATCACATATATCTTTTTACGGAATTAGAAGCGCAAAATGCATTAAAGATACAAAAAATGGGCAACTAGGTGCTTATAGTTACTAGTTTCAACCATTGCTACATGGTATAGCAGCAAGCTTTGTTAGTTGACGCTTAGGAATTTAGATATAGCAAACTATATTTTCCTTTTTGCACCTCTTTCTTTTGGCAAACCGGATCAGTGATTCTGACAAAATTGACGCAATACACAAAAATAGAAAATTTAAGAGAGATAATGCCTTTCACTGAGTTTATTAATCAAATGTCTCGTATGCGATATGTGGTACCTGAATAAAATATAGGAGGTAATTTTTCATTAATTTTGCACCATTTTAAAAACTTTAAAAATATTAGAAAATAAATATATTACAGTGGTTAGGCATTAAAGCAACAAATAAAAAGTAAAATAGTGCAAATGTTGGTAATTTTTTATGTCATGTTCTTATTCATATCATAATCTTTCTGAAAAGTTATTTGCAAAAGGAAGCATTTAATTTAGGGTGGTCCTCTTTGAGCCGATATATTAAGTATGTTTTTCAAAAATACGAGATTGAAACTGAAAGTATGTTGTATATATTTAGGGCCGTTCCCATTGTTATACGTTGAGTCATATATTGTATAGAGCACTGACCCGTACCATGTATGGCTACCGCAGCAAAAGTAAATTGCAGCTTCTTAAAATAAAACTACATGTTTTATTTTAAATTCATTTTTATTTGACGAGTAGCTAGGCCTTAGAGCACTCAACTATTACGTCTTTTTTTTTTGTTTCTTGTGCAATTTAAATATTACCAAAGCCGTTATTTTAGCGCTAAGCAATAATCTATGCATTTACATATACAATGTCTTTAGAATTAAGATCTTTTCGCAGGCATATCCTTTTGCAACAGTAAAATAACTATGTTTCATATATTTAATTAATACTCTGGAACATTTTTAGAGGCCGGCCTCATATTAAGATCATCTTACGGCTCTGTCTAGCACATGTCGAAAAACTTTTGTTAACAATGGCTATGGATATGTGGTTCTGTGTTTCTTCCAAATCATATTAAAGGAGCCCCGGTTTGCGTCGTTAATAGGGATCGTAGAATTGCGACGCAAATCAAAACGACGTAAATCGAATCACTTTTTTTTCGTATGAATGCAGGTTTTTATTAATCAGTGGCATTCTTCGCTTATTATGATTTTGTATCCAAATAGAAAGAAGGTACTCCATTATAACCATTAAAGAATTTCTTATTTATTTAACTTGTTTACATTGGAATGGTGTGGCAATTTTAGAAAATTTAGTTATTTTAGCACGATCTCTTTTGCAAATTGTTTTTACTGTTGTAGATGCTAATCCAAGGTCTATTCCTAGGAGCTTTTTCTCCTGACTAAAAACGTTTTAATACATCCAATTTTAGTTCCAATTTAATAAATTTTCTTTTATTTTTATTAATTTTTTTTTCTTTCTTTCTGACGTCATTTTATTGATTTAACCACAACATTTCTTATTGAGAACTAAATTCTTACTTCCTAAGGCCGCGGTTACACTGGATGCGGAAATTTGTTCGTACGAATTCTTAATAATTTGTTCGTGCGAATATATTTGAACAGAGTGGTTACATTAGACGCGACTTCGTTCATACTTTCAGTTGAAGTGCAATCCATCAGCTGTTTTTCTCCTTGTTTTCGTGCGACTGTTCTGATGAAAAACAAAATTTTTTGTTCGCATCAAAGCAGTCGTACAGATTCGTACGAATACGCACGAAGCATGCGTAGCCACTGTAACCGCATTCATATACACACATGCATTTGTTCAATTTTTGCAATTCTTACGAATACGTACGAATTCGTACGAACAAAAATCCGCATCCAGTGTAACCGCGGCCTAACACGCAACTATGCTTAGAATAACTTACCTTACAGAATTAAATGGGAATTCCCCGTTTTACACGCAAATTGAAAAATTTTTCACATGTAATTTTCAGTTAAAAATCCAATCGTAACGAAGCAAATCGGGGCTCTAATGTAATTGAATAGTCAACAATTTAAACGAGTGGTCAGCAGAGCGCAAATATCAAATATTTTCTTACTCTCAAAAGAGAGAGAAATGACAAAAGCTCCAATCACTGTGAAAAATGCTTCTACGTTTTGCTGTTTTTGCTCCATATGATTTCTTATTTCAGGGGTTGAATTTTAGTCATAGAATGCCTTTTTATATTAAATTTATTAACTATCTCTAAAACTCGCTTGTAGATTAAGCGTTGCGCATTGGCTAAATAATTTTCTACGAAAAAATATTTATTTTGCCATTTGATTTCAAAAATTTGGCAGTGCATTAACGAAATGATCAGCATTTTGTAGTTTGCTTACTCTCGCTTATTCTCTTCGTTTGCTCGTGAGCATATGGAGTGTAGACCACTGACTTACACCAGGTTGGAGTTGTAGTTCAGGAGGTTGGAAAGCTGGAGTGTGAAGTAATTTTAAACTTTATCTGTATATCGCCCACTAACTCACTAGCACTAGCACATTTTGTGACAATTATGTCTGAACAAAACTTGTACCAAGAATGACTTTTTATCTGAGGTACGCCGTATGTGCACACGAATCTTTTTATTTCATCCCCTCTCAGCCCACGCTCAGATATTGAAATTATAATGATTTTTCCAGATATATTCGAAACAGATTTCATCAATAGCCAAGTACATGATGGTATCAGTAGCATAGCAAAATTTTTGTGGGCTCAGGGCGCCAATCTGTTGTCCCCATATGCTTTATTTATTTACTAATCAAACAAAATTAATAGTGGAGTTATTTCTTGAACTGAATTCTGAATTATACGTATTACCTCATTACGGAATCAGCACATATGAATTTTGTGTTTTTTTACCATTAAACTAGACTACAAAAGCTACAAAACTTTACACACTAAAAAAGACATCCTTCAGGTGCCCCTATTAGGCAGGGGCCTTTCATTTCCTTATTACACGAGCGGTTGGCATAGGTTTATTTTGTGGGCAGCTTTGATTCAAAATCAACAAGCAATCTCTTTATTTATCAAAATTGCCATAGTTCTTTGTTTATTCAATTCTCTGCAATTGGATTAAATGAAAATATAAGCAAATGTATCATTTCTTAACTCAAATAACATTCATGATAATCGTGCTTTGAAATCGATATATTTCAACCAAAAAAGTAGCATATTAATTCAGTTTTCATAAACTTTTTATCCGACTAATGTTAAAATTATATGATAAATGATAAAGTAAAGCGAAATTTTTACATATCAGCATTAAAAAATTTGAGTTGTAAGGGTTAGTTTGACAGTTTCCATTGATCATTATAGTTGAATTGAATTATTGTAATGACGTTTAATGGACAAAAATACTATACTTTCAAGGATATGCATGCAAAAGCCATTTGTGTTGAATCATATTCGGTCAATAACAAAAATCGTAGGGTGTAAAAAACATATTTTCATTCATTCAATAAAACCCTAGCAGCGTCAGCCCTGAAAATACATCAACAAGGCAAACATCGCACCAAACACGCAAGCGAGCGCATACGAATGAAGTTTTTGACTCAACTCGACAGTGACCGTCGTCAATTGTTTTCTATCCGTCGATAAAGCGAAACGTTAACTTAAAACGCTCTGCGCGTAATTCTGAAAAATAAAACAAAAAAAAATTAGTTTTAACAGAGAAAAAAGAGGACCAAAAATTTAAAGAAAATTCAATTACAATAAATAAAATTCTGAAAAGGTGAAGCAAATAACTCAGTGCCTTTAAAACGGTTTCTGTAGCATTACAGAAAAACTTAATTTGTGTTCAATTGAAAGCGGCTGCAACAATTTCAACAACAGGAATTTTGGAATTTGTGACCCGTTTGACGCGTTGCAACACTTTATGCAGCAGCAGCAACAAATTCTCGCTGCCAAATCAAGTTAAGAAAAAACCGCCGCTGGAGCCATAAAAAAAAATCCTTGACTTTTTGTCCCCAACAAAAAAATATTGAAAAAAATGCTATAAATAATAAACAAAATTTTGCGCATTTTTAAATTATTATCTAATAAGTGTACAAATTTTTACACTTTACTTAAAAAAAAAAGAAAAAACTAAATTATTAAAAGCTTAAAAGAGTGAAGAAAAAATTTACCCAAGTGTTTGTGATTCAGAAACATCAAGCAACAACAAATTCACATAAAACACGCTCACACACTCGTTCAAGTGCAAAACGACAACTGAGTTTGAAGTGTTTACTCAAGAAAGAACGAGACAAAAACGCAAAGCCAATACAAACTAGTGTAAAAGTGACGGCAACAGCGTGAGTCATAAAAGTGAAATGAAAATGCGGATAAAGAGAGAATCGCCGTGTCTTGTGCTGAGATTTATGCCAATCAACAAAATCGGTGAGTTTTTATGCTTGTTTTAATTTTATCTTCTTTTAAATAGTCTTTAAAAAAATGTATTTATGAATTCTTTGTTTTTTTTTAAATTAATAATTTGTTACTCATAACAACAACAACAAAAGCAGCAATAAAGAAGAAAAACATTTATGCCTTCGTCATCTGCGTTGGCAAGTGTTTTTCTTGTGTCTAGATTTTGTGGATATTATTGCTAATGTTCTGCTTTTTGCATGCCTTATATCCCCTGTATTTATTTGTATTCACACATAATTTTTATTATTAGGTGTAAATTTTACTTTTCATAAATTATTTTTGTCCTTTTGTTTACTCTTTGACTATTTTAGTTTTTATTCTCAATTTTTTGTAATTTTATCACATTAATACGTTGATTTCGAACGTTTATGTTGTTGTTGTCGTTAAAAGAGGAAGTTATGCGCCTCTGCCTTTTTTAGGAGTGTAGAGCAGACGACCGCAAGTGTTGCTAGCCATATTTAAAACGTTAATGTGGGAAATCAATTGGGATTAGAAATAAATATGTACATGGTAAATTTTCATAGTTGTTGCTCAATTTTTTAATTGACAATTAATTGTTAAATTGGTGTCAATGAAATAGTTGCCCAACACTTGGTCAGCTAATAAATTTGGAATTATTAATCCCTGTCTTGCTACTGGATGCATATAAAATCTTTTAATTTTACCTCATCTTTCGTATCGCAAAAATTGGACAGATTAGTTTTTTGTGAAAAAAAAAATCATTTTAATCATGGAAAATGCTAAAATAATTCAATATGCTTTCAACTATTTGATTGGGGTACATAAGTTTCATTTATATTGAAGTGGACGTCATTTAATTAATGGGCAATCAATTGAACTATTAAATTGGAATCTCGCTATTTAACGGCATGTATGCGCTGGCCCTAAATCTAGTTTGGATCCCGACGAGATATATTTCTTTAGCTATGCCTGAAAAAGTTTTTAATTCTAAAGTAAAAAAAAACGAATAACTTGGATCCCGATGAGATATATTTCTTTAGCTATGCCTGAAAAAGTTTTTAATTCTTAAGTAAAGAAACGAATATCTTGGCAAAGTATGTCACTCAAATATTGTTTTCAAAATACAGCCATCGAAAGACTACAATTTCCATAATGTCAACTTTTTGACTCTTGATCGTTCGAGAACTCGCCGAAACAAGCAATGTACATATTTTTGTGTGTATATTATAAAACTTTTAACCAAATTATTTCCTTGGTGTCAAGTTTTTAATCTTGATTCCTATAGAACGCAATAAATATTTAAGGATCTTATTTCATATCTAGTTGGGATCTCGAGATGATACTACTGTACTAGTCTTAAAACTTCTGTGAGTGTAAAAAGTTTAACATCGAATATCCAAATGACGTACTCCTTGTCTAGTTAGCGTTTTACAAGATCCAACAGTCAAAGCTTAATGTCCCGGAATATACACAAAACCTTGCATGGAACCTTTGCACTTTTTACTAATAGTGAATAGCTTAATAGCAAATGTATCGTTAACCAAGAGAGATCGAAAATATTCACTTAAAACTGTCTATAAACTAAAACTATCAGATGTTAAAAAAACTAAATCCTCGCCAAAAAATAGCTTAGCAATAAATTTTTACGCAGAACATTGTGGTTGTGAAAATTTTCAAAAATCTCGGCTTAACTCAATAACTGTTAAAAATAATTTTAAAGGTTTATGATTTTATGACCTTTTTATAGCTCTTCTTTGATAATCTTTCATATGACACCCATTGTGTCCAAATCGATACTTTTTAGTTGCTCGTTATTGACTCAAAAATGTACCACTATTTTGGACAAAATAAAAAAAAAATGTCCTAGTGGAAGCTAAACCATTTTTATTTTTGTTTAAAAACTCACTCCGTCCTACTAAAAAAGAAACGTGAAGTTAAACTTTTAAGATATTCATAAATTAATAAATTGAAATAAGTTTATAAAAAAAAACTTCGTTTTAAGATTTTGCACTTCCATTTGACTTGCCCGTTCGTTTTACCCTCTAGAAAACTGTTATAACTTCAATGAATGACAACAACTTCATACTACGCTACAAACATGAGTCACTCTACTCAGCCAAGCGCATATGAGACAGCAACAAAGCAAAAATAAAGTAAAAATGTGGAGTAGGCAACACTTTTGATCCGATTAGAAACGACCTTTCGAGTTCGTCGAGTTGTTGCTGCTGGTTATTTTTATTGTTGTTGTTGCTGGTTAGTTTGTTGTTGTATTTTTCTATAGCTTTGTGCTAAGCTTCATATGCGGTTTATTTATGTTGTTGCTGTAACTAGTTTGTTGGCTTTTTCAATAATCATCACTACAACTATGAAGATAGTTTTGACTTTTGCTAAATATTATTATGTATTTCAATAATTTCTTACTGAACACAAGAATTGTAAACAGTTTTTTCTTTCGTTTACTGATAACATTTACAACTTTTCTTTTATTTTGTTCATTCCATAAAATATTTTAATTTTATGGCAAATTATGCGCTACAATTGTCAATACATATTTTATTTCCTTATCGCAATATCATACAAAATAAAATTTTAAACAAAACTCAAAAAGAAAACCACGTTAAAAATGCGTAATTTTTTCGATGTTGTATTCCAAATTGAAATTCATGCTGATAAGTAGCAGCAACAACTTCTATTTTTAACAGCAATTGTTGCTACCGGAATTGAGGTTATGTTTAATTCATGTAGGTACACTATAAAAAAATGTTTCCGAAGAAGTTGTACTTTTCGCTTTTAAGTGTTATTCCAAGCAAATGTTCAATCCGTATCAAATTTCTATGTTTATTTTGTAGTGAAACGGATGTAAGGATCAAACATCCGATTAGGTTACAGTAGGAACATTTTTTTTTTTTTCTTCGGAAAACTACACAAAATTTATTCAAAACGGATGGCAGATTAGAGAATTTTATGGGTTCAAAGTTTTTTTTTTATGATTCAGTGGCTTTCGAGGTCGCTGAATTCAAATATGGAACCCATTTCTTCTAACTCGGTCTGACATTCATCTCCTTGAAAATTAGTTGCCTCCGTATTTAAAAAGAAAAAACGTATCTTTTAGTGTAGCCTAGGTTTCTTCATGTAAGCCACAGCAAATATGTAAATCCTCCGAAATTCGCATTTGAATTTCCCGTTGTTGTTACGCTTACGTTTCAACTCTGAATAATTTTCCATACAAAAATGCGATTTTACGTCAGCGCCATTTTTTGTTGTTTCTTTTATATATTCGTTCTCTTATCATTACTATTTGATTTGTTTTGCGCCCACTTTTTGTACTTAATTTTACTTCATTTGTTTATTGTAAAATTTATACGCTATTTTTCTCAACAAAAAAAAAAAACACAAAATGTTTAGACTTTTTATTATTGGCACTTTGACTTTTGCTAAAAATTTTCCTACCAATATATACTTAATTTTATATTTGCTGCTAATTATTTTTTTTAAAACTGTTGACTTGACGTCATTGCTGTCGTTAAATGAAAAACAAAAGCGCCATCGTCACATTCATTTTTATCTATGCTTTCTATTTGTTTATGGGTACATAAATTTTTGCTAATTTTGTCTTTAAGTTATAATAGAACGACTAGTTCTCTTTAAGTCGTCGATTTTCACATTTAAATAATAATTTATTTATACACATCTCTCATTCAAATGTAGCGAACCACAAGGATTATCCAAACAAACGTTCAAAAGAGAATTTAACCGCCACCTCACCATGTGAAGAACAACCTCCCAGTATGAGTCGTGCAACGCTGACAAGAAGCTGTTCGAGTCCTGCAGTCTATGGTAAGATTTGGTGATTTTTTTTTTTAAGTTTTAGTTTATATTTTTAGAAACTGTTGAATATAGAGAGATACTATTAGCATTAATAATGATATTTAGTAGGCTACAATAAGAGAATGAAATCAAATTCGGACAACCAATAGTGGAATGTCATGGAATCTGTGCACATTCCCATTTATTGGTTGCTAAGTAACTTTCTACAAAATATAAAGTATTACGCAGCAATGTTTAAAGATTTCACTCATGCTTCGAGTTAATTGTTAAACATTACGAAGTAGTTTATTTTAAAGCTGAATAGCTAAACTTAATTATTTCTTACATAAATGGCAGGACCTCTGATGGTTGCTTTTTACATTAAAGAACAAACAAATACAGAATTATATTTGCGCGGTACGAAATTTATCGATTTAAACTTGAACAATATTGAAAACTTATTTTCAAAATTAATGCTGTGTTCCTGAAACAACGCAAATTTTGAAAATAAATTTTGTTCGAAATAATACATAATTCACGCGTGCTGTACGCAAATTTGTGAATTCGTGAACCTTGCATACTAATTGATTAATTGAACGGTGTTTTTTTATAGCAATTTGAAAAAAAAAAAATAGCCGACTGCCCACACTTATATGATTTTTAAATATTTTACTATATGTTAGTTACTATAATATTTATATTTACTATACTTTATAGTATGAATTGTAATAGCGTCAGCGCCCTTTACAAAAATAACGTTCATTTATTTGACAAAAAAGTATCCTACACTTAGTCGCAACACTTTGACGTCAATGTAAGCAATTGCATAACAAATCAGTTTAGATAATTGAAATTTTTCTAAAATTTTTATTTTTAGCACTAAAAATTTTCCCCTACACTACTAATAAAATTTCATAAATTTTGTAAGACTTCATATTATCAGTAATCAATTAAAATTGAATAATCAAAATTCCATTGAATTCCATTTTATGTAAGGGATTCCCAGCAATTTCTCTTCGCTATATATTCCAACAATTAAATGCCTTTTTAACCGTCTACCGCGTGCACGACCTTTGCTTTGTCGTTACGAATATAAACTGCTTTTTTTCAAATTCTTAAATGAATCATCATCATCTTTGATGCAAACAGCAACGAATGATGGCGGTCAAAAAGATCATTGCATTGCGTTGTTGCATTTTGAAGCAGGAATTCGAATTTGTTTATTACAACAAGTACAAGTAAACAGGAAAAGAAACAACATATTGTAACCAGTAATGCTGGTGATGCTGATTATAATCTTTTTAGTAACTAGTTATCCTGTGGCAGTAATATTTTTTTTTATTTGTTTTTGTTAAAATCACAATATCAACAACAACAAATTGGCATAACTCATTCGGATACTTACGGAAGTTTTACTACATCAAAAATAAAATTACAGACAATTTTGCCTTGAGTTAAGATAGTAAAATGACATATTTAGGCTTAACCCTTTAATGCAGTAGTTTAGGAGTTAAAGTTTTAAGAAAATGCATTTTTCTACACAATTCGATACTCTTAAAAAATATTTGCTGAGTTCAGAAATTTAACATCGAATTGAGTTGAACTTGAAATCACATTTATAAATTGATATATATACTCGTATTGGGACAGTAACGAAAAAACCATTCAATTAAATTAAAATTTTTCGAATGCATGTTAGAAAAAAAAGTTTGATGTATTACATAAGAACCCTTGTGGCGCACATATGCGCCGCGCAATACGCCAAATACACGTTAAAACTTATTTCCTACTCATAATTCAGAAAACACTACCGCTTTTGTTGTCGTAACAGACGTCAGCATCACCAGCGCCAGCAGCACCGTGCATTTCGAACCCCCTTAGCAACTGTTACTGCTGTTGACGTTGTAAAATATAAATTTTTTCCAATTAACATTTGTTGATTTTATTTATAAATTTTTTAGTAGTTGTTTAATTTTATTGTTTTTGTTAGTAGGTAGTTGTTGTTGATTTTTTTTCTTTTACAGCACGTGCTAAATAAATGCTGTGATTTGTTACTATTGTTGTTGACGTTCAATTTGTTTATCGCGCTATCAACATAAATAACGACGAGATTGCAATTTTCATAATATGTAGTTTCGTACATAAAAAAAGAAGAGGAAATATATTTACATGAATAGTATATAACGATATATATATGTATGTATATACATTTGAATTTTAATACCGTCAAGTAGAACTGTCTCGCGTAACTATGTGATTTTAATCAAAATATAAAAACGTTTTTGGGCTTCAATTTCATACGGCGTACGTTTTAATATTAAATTTAAGCACTTGAGGTGTGATAAAATTTCAAAGAATTTAATTTTTTTTTCTGTAAAAAATGATGACAAATCTAAATTTATTTTAAAATAATTGTTAACTGCATTTGTGTTTTAGCGCAAAATTAAAAATATTTTTATTTGCATTTAATGAGACTTATGCTGAATCATTTCTCATGTGAAAAAAAAAAACAATTAATAAATAAAATTCCCGATTTTAGTATAGCGGATAAGAAAAAAAAAAAACAACTTTCATTCAGCATTACAGGGTGCAGAACTTAAACAAAATGTGAGAGCAAGGTTTTATTTTGTCAGGAGCAAAAATTTTTTAAAAAAAAATTTACGAAATGTAATGATTTTTATTTGGGCAAAATTAGCTTAAAATTTATCGTTTTATCAAGTTGTAGAGATTAAAAAAAACATATCGTCAAAAAGAGATCATAAAGATCAAATCGTATATAATAACGTGGTTTTTAGAGCCTTTTCTGAAAAGAAAATATTTTCCATTTAAAATTTCCACTTTCTATTTACCACTCAGAAAAAATGCTCTAAATCAAAAACTAAATAACGTTAAAAGTCTTAGAAAAACAACATAAACCTAAAGTGTAACTCTCATACGTTAAACACATATTGATCTCATGAAATCACAAATTTTCTTGGAAAATATGTTGATGTTAAAATTCAACTTAATGTAAAAAGTAATTTAATGTAATATTTTCACAAAAACAACTATAGTTACATTTAAGAATTTGTTTTGTTTTGATACAAAGAATTTAGATACTAAAGTATGAAGTTTTACTGGCTTTTTTTAACTTAAAACTCCATATATGTCCGTTTGTTTCGAAATAAATAATTCTTGTAGAAATTTTCGCTTTCAATAATTTTATTTATTTGAATGCCATTGCGAAATAAATAAAATGTTTAATCAATGACTACATTTTCTGTAAATATCAGACCCATTTCGTTTCGTCAAATCACAAACATTCTTTATGTGAGCGGGGGTCCCAATCTTACCGCAAATAAACATATTCCAATTTTTGGTTCAACAAGCCTAATTTAATCGTCAAACAAATAACATTTTAGTCATTAGTTTGATTTGTCTTCTTTTTTTTTGTGGTCAACACTGCTTGATTCTAAAATTCAAGGTGTAAGGCCGAATCAGAATGGAAAGAACTCATTCTATCAATAAATATAATCTGAGAAATATTTGGCCAAACTACTATAGCTAGAGTTGCATTAATCGCTAATAAAAATAAATATATTCTCCAAGTTTAAGAGAAGTTTTCTCTGAAAAAAAAAAAATGATTACTTTCCAACACTAACTTTATGTAAAACTTATGTAGAATTTTTTTATTAATAAGAACACAAAACATTAAGTTGCCATGGTAATTAAAGCTATGTGTAGTAAATAAATCAAATTGCTGTTAAATAACCTATTTAAGCAAAAATCAATAAAGTCAACCAAATTTTTAATGCAGCGCTAGTGAGTTGAGTGAGAACATTTTGGGCCGCACTTCCGTCGTTGCAGCGCCACTATCGTCATTATCGCTGCCGCAGTTGCCCTAAATTTTGCTTCAGCACTACTTGATACTCATATAATAAATCCACCAGCATAAAATATAAATAACAACACAAAACAGACCAGACTAAAGCCATACCGAAACTTATAGCAAGCCATACTAAGTCTATGCGCAATAAACAAAAGGAAAAAGTAGTAAATAATTCAATTGCAGAGCAGAGCAGAGCAGCCCCGAAATTGCCACCATTAAAAAGGAGGGCTTCCAATAAAAACTTGAACGTTGAATACGAACGATTTGTATTTTTATTGGTGCCGCCGCGCTGTTGCTTCCACATTTTGTTGCGGTTCGCTATCGTCGTCGTCGTCGTTGCTGTCGTTGATGATGATGACTCATCCAAAGTTGTATTGCTGCTGCGTGGTTTTGCGCCGTAGATTTGATACAACCCAAGGCAAAATAAACACATCAGAAATTGCGCTTTTTTTCTATAGAAAGACTAACGGTTTAATGTTTATATCTCACGGCAATTTTACTATAACTCTGTCTGGGTTAATGAGAAAGTTGTGGTTTTATTTTTTTTTTTTTGATTTGATGATTTATTTCAGCTGTTGGTTATAAGAAGATATCATGCTTACAAATTACAATGAAACTTTTTTTTTTGATTTACTTGAGTAAGCACGTTGACTAACGATGGGTGATCATTAAGCTACAATGACAATTCTATCTTATTGTCCTTTTTTTAAATTTCTTTGAACATAAGATGTCATTAATTTGTCTGCTTTATTCAGAAATTGCATCAGCCCAAAGATTTGGTTGAAAATATCATATTCTCATCTTGCATATAAATGCACTTTTTGTTCAATTTTATATTGAAAAAAGAAGTATGGATGACCTGCAAACTTGGTAAAAAATCCACCACCAAAAAATGTCCAGGAATACAGCGAAAATGTCTATCAATGATCTATTTGTGGTTTCATTGCGACTCTTTGATTATATATCGGAAAAGAGATTATTGACCATGTTTTTACTATTTTTCGGTAGCTTGTCGGAAATCAGACCATAGAATACAAAACTATGTAAAGTTGTCTCAGCTAATCGATAGTAATCCTATCGATCGATTCTTGAATTTTTTGTCTCGAGTGAGATTTTTGTCCGGAAAGATAAATCCCCTTTTCTCATGAATAGTCACATAAATATATATTTTTAAAAAGAGTGTCATATGTTGAACAGCTCTCCAAAGGAACTCTTTTTAATCGGAGACAATTTTTGTGCTTTATCTTGTGATCAAAGCGAGATTTTACTATAATTTATATGTTGAAATGAATTTACCTAGCATTTAAAGTACATTTAAAAAAAAAAAAAAGTATCTTAAAAAATTCAAGAATAAAAACATTGGTCATATTAGCTTTACAAATGATCGTGTACTACTCACTCTCCTTTCTTCCGTGTGTCTCTTGTTTACTCTATGTAAATTGACAACATCAAAATACCTTATAATTATAGTATCGAGGTTATTTCCACTCGATGAGCAGTAGATACACGCGTCGGAATAGTTAAAAATTGTTTCGCTTGCGTTAGACACAGATAAACAGATCATCAGCCGTAAGATCGACGTCAGATCACAGAAACAAAAAACAATGAAACAGCAGATGCTGACGAAGCCGCACAAAATTTTTAGCAATACATAATTTCTGTTTCCCGAAAAAAATCAAAATATATGTACTAAATAATCAGAGCAATAATTAAACAAACGCATGCATGATTTAAGTAAGAACTGGGGAAGAAAGAATGAACAGATAAAAAAATTAATAAAATGAACTGTCAAACTTTATATTAGATAACTTTTTGTTTTTAATAAACACAATAAAATCAACATTAGTTTTTGGGGAAACAAGCTAATTGAATAAAATAAATAAAATAGCGTCGCAATATTTAATTTTGTATTGTTGTTATTCAGTTTTTTTTTTTATAAATTTATACCTATGCCAAATTCTTTATGTATTTGATGTTTGGAATTAAAAATTTAATTGGTCCATTATTTTAATTTATCTCTTTATTTAGCAATTGTGTTTTTAGCAACTTTTATTTTTAAATTAATTTTATTTTTAAATTAATTTATTATTTTCTTTGTCGTTTTTATTTTAGATATTGAAACACATCCCGCGTCTCCAGTTTTTCCTCACCTGCTGCTTGGCAATGGCAAGGATGCCGATGATCCCAGCAGTGTTGGTGCAAATTGTGTTTTAAATGTTACCTGCCAAGCACCTAACACATCACAAGTGTCCGGTCTTAAATATATGCAAATACCTGCCAGTGATACGCCACATCAAAATATCAAACAATATTTTCAAGATGCCTACGATTTCATAGGTAAGTTTGAATAATCTTTTTAATTACTTAATTAAGATAGATTTAGTTTCAATTGCCGAATAATATCGTTTTCGTTCCTAACACAAAACTGTTGTGGCTTTTAATTTGAAAAATTATTTTGAATACGATACGAGTAGCGATATTGCAAATCTACGCTTAGTTTTTCACTTTAGCTTGAGTAAAAATTTCGTTTTCACAGTTGCGTTAGAAACATTAGTCGCTTAGTTTTCCCGGAATCGTGACTTTCACAGACGAACATGGCTATATTGACTCAGAAGGTGACATTACTCTCCTTCTATGCGTTGCGAGCGAATATACCCTGTTTGTGTAGCTTATAAGATTCATAAATAAGGATATCAGATTTTTGGCGTAATTTTCTGATCCAAAAATATAGGTACGGTTTATAATAGAATATATAGTATTTAACTTAGAAGCTGATAATACTTAAATTATTTATTGTATAGTATTGATAATTCTAGAAAGATGTCAAAATTATAATTATTTTTTGACAATTGCGTTTCGTGTGTTTAAAAATAAAAGTGTTTTCGCAAAAAGATTCGCATTTCAGTAAAGATCTAAAACTAAAACTCTTTAAATAATGATATGACTTGGGACTAAGCTAAAATTTTTATAAAAATTTTATTTTTAGTCTCTATGATGCACTCGCTATTGTCAAAATCACTATACAACAGCATACCTATATCAGAAAATTAAAAATAATCAGAATGTTGCCTTGAATAAAAAAATAAATTTGCATGTTATATTATTCTTGCATTTTTAATATTTGCTGTCATCAGACTGAAAATAACGCAAACCAAGGAACTCAAATCTTAAAAAATTAAATTTCATGTTGCTGACGTCAAGAAAAAACAGTTCCCAGACGACAGCAATAGCACGTGTGATATTTGGTTCTTTTTTTTTTATTTGACGAATAGATTTTTTAAAATATTTTATTTAAAAAGGTGCCTACATATAAATCACATTAAAAATATCTACCTCATTAAACCACCACCCACTAAAAATTTGAACAGTGCAACAACCCATTAGTAATACCAGAAATTATGTCAAACTCAGCACAGAAACAGTTGCTGCTGCTGAGATTTTTTTTTTTCTCTTTTTGTTGTTGCACAACATGTAAGCAACTTCGCTGCTGCCCAGCTATAACAAGTCTTTTGTCGTTGGCACTGCTAGACAGTTTGGCACCACAAATGCGAAGAGCCAGTCAGCCCGCTACGACGATGGCTTAGTTATGCGCTCCCCCATATGGATTCAGACATTCTTTCCTCCCTCCCCCTGCTTTCAACACTTCTGCTCTGCTGCTGCTGTTTCTGTTAAACTCCATTATGTGTATAAATCCAATGTTTGGCCTTTCCTTTAATTCCTCTTGTCAAGCGAAACCACAAAGGAAGCAAACTGAAATTAAAAATAAAAATGAAAAACCAAACAAAAACATTTCCATTTTTAGTTATTTGTCTGACGCTCCTCTATGCGTATTGTTGTTGTGTTCCTTTGTTGTTGTTCTTACTGCTCACCGATGACGCAGAGCAACACTCTCAGATCGACAGCACCGGCGGCCATAAGCTACGCATTTAATTTTTTCCTAACGGAAAATTTTGACACGGAGGTAGTAAAATCGTCCTTCAAGCGGAAATCAACCTTAGCCGTCTTTTGTTCTGTATTTTTTTTTTTTAAATCTCACTCTTACTCTCTTCTAGCATAACATTCGTTGTATTTTATGTCTAACAAACAGGGGTTACTTACCCGCCAAATGTACCAACGGCTATTGTTTGTTGTTATAGTTATTATAATATCCATTATGATTGCTGTTGATTCCTTACGTCACGTACACAGTTTGTTCTCATTATGGTTGAGATTGACCCATGAGAAAACCTCTGGTGGGAAAATATATTTGATCAAGGATCTGAAAATTTAGCTGTGTACAGTATGTATGTATGTATTTAACAAAAAAAACATATACATAACAAAATTTCCCTTACTTATCCCTCTATTACGTAAATTATTTGGCATGTAATTGAGAAATCAATTCAAGTATGAATTTCTGATTAGTATGTGTATTGTTAATGTTGTAATCGAGTTTATCCATTATAACTTATACATTAAACCTATTTCAAATCAGAAAATAAATAAAGAAATCATCTGTTTGTTATATAATTCCAAAATAATTATAGTTTCAATGTTCTCAGCAATCTTTTCATGATCTATTTTAGTTTCTAAGGTTGAAATATGTATGTAATACAGGATAACAGAGTTAAAGCTCAGTTAAGTTGAGATGTCATACATATTGGTGATATTAATACTTTCCAATTACCCAATGTTGGAATGATTAGGCTCGTCAAACCACATAAATTTTTCGAGTAAAACTTGACAACTATATTCATAGTTAGAGGCTGATGTATCCATTATGTTTGCAGTATTAATAATTAGCTTGGCTATTGTATTTTCATCTTCTGTAGAAAATAATTATATTGGCTAAATCAGCTTGTAAAGCGTCACTAACGTTTAATTTTACTGAAAGAGTAAAGAACTGCATACGTATGTACATTTTGAACCAAAAAGTCGTGGTCATTTTGAATTTGAATGCCTTTTTTTGTTGCCTTAAAACATTAACTGTTTGTCTATTTTCCGATTGGGTTGCTACAAGGAAAAACACTAGAAGTATTGCAAAGCGAAATAACGGCGCAGGACGCCACCTCTGTTGCCGCTACCATCAACATTACCACCGAGACGTTACGAGCGATGAGTCATCATCGATGTTGCTACATCAGACAACGCACGGCATAAGAAAGCAAAAAAAAATGTGTAACACTTTGCACCACCACCACCACCTTTACTTTTGCGTCCGTTCCCCATCATTGATTCTTTTAATTTTTTTCCTCTTTCCTTTTCATTGTTATTTATTATTTGTCTGTGCTGTTTTTAACAACCAAATCAACCCCGCCATACGCCATCACCTGCCCCGTTGGCCATGCCATTCGGTCTATTTTCGGTCACATGCTGAACAATTCAGGAATTATGTATAAACAATAATAATAATACGAAACAACAACAAAACTGAACTGCCTTGATGCCATTTGTTGCCTGCCGTTGCGATTGCCGCGCCACCGTTCTTCTCGAATATTTAAATATGACGCACCCTCATGGCGCAATTCTTACCCCCGATGCGTTCTCTTCCTTTTTGAATTTAAGACTTTGGTTTTACCTCTGTTTTTTCTGACTCTTTTGGGTTGTTGGCTTTGTCAGGTGCACACAAAACTTTCGTGATGGGAACGTTTATGTATTTGAATCATTAATTTTGTTTACAGCTGTAATGTTGTAATAATTACAATTTGTTTCCGCCATTTATAGAAATTTAAAATGAGGAAATACTTTTTCGAAATATTTTTTTTTTTAAATTGTAGTATAATGGGTTTGAAATGTGATGATTTATAGATTAAACTCTGATCTTAAATTTGAGAAACAAATAAACTGTAAATATGCATGTGACCACATGCACTTTATTCTAAATCAATTTTAACGTAAAAAAAACGTACGAATGAGGTGAAAATTTGGTAAATAATTATTTTTTCCTAAAAAACGCTAAATTTGTTCATTTCTCTTTAATGATCACTGTTATAAGCAAAATCGGAAAAATTAAAACCTTTAACTGATTAACTTATAATTTAAATTGTTAGTTATAAATAATAATAATGATAATACAGAAAAGTTGTAGAGTGATGCAAAATTGAGGGACAGAAGTGCATATGTACATCAGGAGAAGAAAATTCGGCTGTTTGAGGCATAGGTACCCTTCGAAGAAATCAATACGAAAAGCTCTTTAAAAATTTCCGAGAACCCGGTCTTAAAAGCTTCTAAATATATTGCAATAGACGCTAAACACAGGAAAAAATTGTTATCCATTTCGTGGTTTGGAAAGTTCAGTCATTTGGCAGCTGCCAGACGTATGAATGTTACATGTCATCCAAGGCGGCATTTGTTTAGTTTCAGGTTAACCATTTAACATAGGTTGCTAAAGTACCGAAATACGTGTTAAAATTTATTATAAAAATGGTAAACCTGCCATAGCCACGTTTCGCGCTTTGGTGAAGTCAGTAGGTCTCAAGATCATACGATTCGACTCCGTTGGAACTTTGTCAAGCCTTGGCCGAGTGACAGCTCGAATTTTCCAGAGAAGTCAACGAAAAATACCTCAAAATGATTGAGTCCTGCAGAAGGTATCATCGTGGACGATTGAATTAACTTGTTTTTCATACATAAAAATATGACCAAACTCTAAATTTCCGTTGCGCTTTGTTTTCAGATGTTTGATATAGATTTATTTCATATGCGAAGAGCTTCTAAAATTTAACCAATGTACTCGTATTTGACAAAAAGTATTTCCTAAAAGAACTTAATTTTATATTAAATTCATATTATCTAGAAACGTTTAAGAAGCCAATTGAGCTGTTACGACGCAATCTTTACATTTGTAATAATTTTGAAATTTTTATTTGAATGCAAAAATTCATGTCATTTCAAAAATGAAAAGTATTTCGATCGCAGCAGTAATTTTTCGACGCCCCCAATAATTTGAATTTTCCCCCCTTTTCAGTAGCTTTTCTTTCTTTTTTATGCAAACCCTGTAAACAATTTCAAAAATTTGACTCTCATCTTGATATGAATTCGCACACGGCACGAAACGGTTAAATATTTGCTTTGCTCACGTCACCCCGTAAATCGAACGGACAGACCATTCGTCCGTCTGACAGACCAACCAACCGCCCACCCATCAGCCTTTCAGCCAGCTATAAAAAGCGCTCTTCCTATTAAGTACTCGTCGATATCTACTACGTTGTATATTCCACTTTTTTTTTCTTTTTTCCTTAAAAATGTACTCATATACTACAACCTTAAGAGACGAAAACGAATGTATTGAGTACCCGTTTTCTGGCTGGCTGGCAATACAAATTTTTTTTTTTCTTCTATACATTCGTCGTTCCCATACAGCAACAACGTCGTAGAATCAACAAAAGCACGGATGAGTCATGAAACTCATTTCAGTTCGCAATAGCAATATTTTACTTTTTTTTTTTTTATTATTTCGTTTGTTTGCATTTATATTTGTGTTTTGTTTTCTTTTATTTTTTTATAATTTGTTAATTTTTTTTACGCTTTGCGCATGTCGTTTTCATTCATATGAGAAAAGAAAATTTTGGCTAAGAATAAATAAATCCGCTAAATAAAATTAGCATAAAAATTTCATACAACAAGCCGGATTTAGTGACGACTTGATCATTAGCACTGAAAGAATGAAAAAAAAGGTTAAGTCTGACAACTAATTACTTTGAATTACACGCTTTCATTATAATTATGTTTTATGAACTTCTTTTATGTACTTAAACCGTTTTGCTCTTTTTTTCAGTTTTTCTCTACTATTTTACATTTTTTTTTATGTTCGTTAAAGTGGGATTCCGTTTTCAGAGGTCAATGAATTTTCATGTAAAAATTATTCAGCACCTAAAAAATCTTCTATGAATTTCTATGGTTTATAATATACCCATTTAAGACTTTATATGTTTCAAGCAATTACTCTCATTCTTTATCCGGCGTTTATTTGGTTCTACTTATGTTCCCATATCTAATTGCATTATGTATGTGTGCGAGTGCTTAGGAAAAGTGACTCTAGCTCGATTCGTTGTAATGGTCATGTTTTTACGGCTTATCGCTAATATATCAAAAAACAAACCTTTGTAATCAAAACTACACTTAACCCTCTAACCGACCAGAGCGACTCGAGTTAGTCATGGAAAACCCCGATTTTTTGTCAATAACGCTTTTATTTTTACTCAAACTGATGACAGTGCCTTCAGAAACATATCTAGGTATGTTTCTCAAAGTCCCGTTATCAGATTAAATAAAAAAATAAAAGAATTTTTGATAAAAAACGAGTTTTTCGAAGAGTGCCTCGGGCAGTCTTACCGGTTAGAGGGTTAACAATTCAAACTTATTGATTTTATAACTTTCTTGATTTTTGTCCCTCCTGAGAATTTTGTCCAGAATTCTCCCTTTTCCCTTTGTCAATACGGCAAGTAAATATTTTTAACCCCATGTCAACTGTTAAGTAGCGCCTATTTTTTGTTCAGTATTATAACAATTGTCCATTCATAATACTTTTCATAATCTTTCCTTCAATTCACTTTACGCTACAAGCCAAAATAGCTAGGATAAATACCATTTTCTACTTAAACAGTCAAAAATCTTATTAAAAGATTATTTCTGTTGGTGTAGATCAAAAACCACCACTACCACTAAATAATTTGTGAGTAAGTTATGCTTTCAGTTTTATTTCATTCTTTTGATATAACTATGGTACACTTTTTTGTAAAATAATTTAATTAAATTGTTTAAGAGTCAAGCGTGAAGTCTTAGTTTATTTTGTAGCATAAAGATGTGCAGCTTTTGAAAATTCGTTATTTTTAATAGACTTTTGCGGGACTTGGGCTCTTTTGATTAGTACAAACAATTGAACTTGGTCACTTTTGAAATAAAACCTTGAGTTAAAAGTGGATTTTCTGATACTTAAATTGTCATTTGGAAAATATAAATATCCAAAAATGGACATAAGCACCTTTACTTTTTGTCGACACATTTGAACTTCTATATTTTATAGTATAAATATGTCCCGAAATTGTCAAGAAGTGTCAAAAGTTCAGCAAGTTTTTACTATAAACGCTAAAGAGTTAAATATCTTAAAATCCATAGCCGATGGAAAATACCTGTCAAAATTAAAAAAAAATGTAATTCCTTCATTTTCTAAATAAAAAGAAAAATGTTTAGTGTTGTACTTTGAATTTTGATACTAAAATTCGGTCTCACTCTTTGTGGTATTGATGTAAAACAAAATTACTTAATAAATATACCCCCTTAATGTTAAATATCATAACGTTATACAGACATATTGTCGCAAGTGATAACTTTGGACATGGAATGTTGTCCTCTCTCTTTCTTTCTGTCTCGTTTTTTCTTTCTTCATTTGTTACTTTTAAGTTGATGATTAGCTTACTTGTTGTAGCTCTAACTCTAAAAAAAACTATGCTTGCCATTTTTTTCTGATTTTGTTTCTCTTTTTGTTGCTGGTGTTGCTTTTTATTGTTATTATCATTAACTTAATTTTTTGACTCTAACAGCGAAATCAAACGAGGTACTTGGCCTAGAAAAATATGCTTTGTAAGCAAAGTGCAGCATAATGGTTGAAGTTTAAGTTTAGGCCTTTATTACTATGATTTTGCTGAATTAGTTTTTTTCTTTGTTTTTTTATATGATATCTACCATTAATAAGGTGTATTTTAGGTTTATTTTAAAAGTTCAGGTTATAGCAAAGAAATATTAAATAAGAAAAAAAATTTTAAAAATGTTTTGCTGTTTAAGCCATACGATAGCGACATGCCGCATAAGTTTGCTTATATCTCACAAACTTTAAATTATTCCCATCAAATAAAAAAAAAAAATCCCAGAAAGCTCCTGTGTCTTGAAAAATTCCTCATAAAACAGCCTGTAGGAGTTACCACCTTAACGTAAAGTGTCTACCAAATTTTACGATTTCGAAGAAAGAATTTTGTTAATAAACGTTCACAATAGATCAAAAGACTCCTAATCACTATAATCACTACTGAACACTGAAAAATTAATTCAGTTTTCATAAACTCATCTATCGATTTTAAATCTTATGCTTATTGAATTGTTCTATTTTATCAATACCAGCTATAAAGGCGAAGTTTTGCTCAATTTTAATCATCTATAGTTGAAAATTACTTTTTGACCTCAAAACTCATAAAATTGCTTAAGTCGAGGCTGCGAAGTTTTCAAAGTTTTTTATTTTCAATTTATTGGCTTTTAAACTTTTCTTGTTGTTATTGCTGTTGTATTGAATAAGAAACTGTCGTTAAATAACCGTTTATAATGACCACCACATTGGATTGTCAAAAGTTGAAAAAAATAATTAATAAGCAGTTTGTTGTTACAGAGCTGAAAATTATATTTCTCTCTAAAACAAATTTTTTTTTTTATTAAAAAAAAACTATCGAGAAAAATGCATGTAACTATAATACACGACCTGTCAATCGAACTGGCTTGTACTCATATTATTGAAGTTTAAAATTAAATTCTGCACAATATATTTCATGATTTTAAACTTCAGATATAGTGATCGCTTGTTATTGACAATTTTACTTTTCCCATATATGTACATACCTACAAGTTCTTAAAATTTAATAGCCGTCTTATATCGAAATGGTAACACCTAGGAAATAATGCTACTTTTTGTCAAAATTTTTCTTGGTTACAAAACTCTTATCATATTCGATATTCCATGAAAAATCGCTTTTGCTTCCTCAATTAATCATTTTAAAACAAAAAACGTCGCCTAGGCTAACTAACCTGATTCTAATTTTTGTTAATAACATAGAGCAAAAATCGAACCGTTTTCGTGATATTATTACTCAATTTTTACAACTATAAAACAAATCGCAAATATTTTGATACTACTTTTAATTCAAACATGAAAAAAAAACTTGTTTTACATAAGAAACTTTTGCCACACAATAGCAGTTTTTTCTCATTCATATACTATATGAGTAAACGCATATTTCCTCACTTACCTTATAATTACAATCATATTACGTACGCATTTCTCGCTTATCTCGGTTATCTTAAGCAAACCCTTATAATCTACACAAGTACCCACATATTTTGCTGCAGCTGTACTTATACTGTACATACTTACTCTTGTTTGTAAAGCGTGCGCTGCTGACAATCCAAGAGACCCCGAACCACTCATGCCACTTACCTACGCTTAGTATATACAATTTTGATTTCATCATTTCCATAGTACTTAGGTACACAAAGTACTCGTTTATTGTTTTATCACAATTATTTGTTTTATGAATACACATACAATACCTTCCTACCTACCTTTCCTATTTTTTCGACTAAATGAGAAAAAAAGTTCTTACTGATTAGATAAAATTGTGACACTACAAAAAAAAATTCATATATATAGTAACTTCTTAAGTGCCACAATTTAACGTACGCTAGTTTAGTAGGTATTAATTATAAAAAAATTAAATCGAAATATATTAACCTAATCATTTGCAACCTACAAACAACCACCTACACCAGAAATTTTTCCAAATAATTTTCACCTTAACACAAAAATATTACTATTGATATGTGCATGCACATTTCTCTACAAATTTGTCATCAATTTATTAATAAAAATTCTAATTTATACCACCGACAAATTCCAGTGGCATTAACCAACAATATAACAATTTCATCATTAACACGATAAAGTGGCATATGAATTCCAAAAATACATCCTCTTTACAGGGAATTTCAATTTGGCGCTAAGTAAAATAAACACAAAATATATCGTTGGCACAATTTTTCAAAGTCCAATTGGCGGCGTTCGGAAAGTGTGATTCAGCAAATATGTTGACATGTTGCAGGCGGCATGAGTAATGTAATGGCTTTGTGCTCAAAGTTCTCATTTTTCTGAGTTTCATAAGTTATTGTTTAAAAATTGAATTACACGTAAAAATAAATAAAAACAACAACAAAAGTCATATTATAACAAAATAAACAAAAAGTTTTAAAATCATCTCGACTCAAGAAATATACTGAGTGACTGACTGGCCATTGTTTTGTTGTTTTAACTGTTTGACTGAATCTTGAGTCATAACAGCGTAGTAACGTCGTTTTTTTTTATTTTAACGTCCTTGCTGCGTTCGCTCGTTAATTTGGTTATACGTCATATGACTTTCTTGCAGCGTAGTCAGTTCAATTCAAGTTGAAGGTCAGCGGTGTGTTTTTAGCCTCTGGAGACTTGTAGTGTCGTTTTAAGTGATGTTCTACTCTTGTTGTGGTTATCTTCTGCTTAAATGTTATACGCGATGAGACAAAATCCAAGATTTTATACGGAATATGCGACTTGTTACGTACACGTATGATATTTTTTTTTTTTGACTAAGGTACTACTTTAGAAGAATTATATGTACTTGTATTATTTTGACAACTTGTAGCTGGAGTGTTTATATCATTTTAACTTGGAGCCGAGAAACAAAAGTGACAATTTCTATATATCGTCTATATAAAAAGTTAGAACAAAAAGCCACTATCTTCATTTTCATGTCTCCGAGTAATGAAGCTCTTTGTCAGTGTTTTATTATTCAAAATTTAATATGCCCAAAATAAATATATTGAACAATATATTAACTGCCAAATTTTGAATTTTTTATCATTTAATGTAATAAATAAAAAGCCCTATAACTCGAAAAGGTGGAAATGTATATAGATAGTGACTTTTTGTGGGAATTTTGCTTTTTGAATAAAAATGCTCATTCCCCTGAATTATCAAGTCCCACTCAAATTTCACTTCAAAAACTAGGCTATTTTTTCATTCTTTGACACATTTTGATCAAATATTAGAACGATCTTCAACACAAACATAATACAGTGCAATTCCCCATTACGAACAGCCCCCATAACCGGACATATTTCAGCGACACTCACTAACTTTTCCATACAAAATTAATACTGCGACGGTGGGTGTCCGGTTATGGGGAATTTCACTGTATTTACATTTTCCACGCAAACGATATTTTTTCTTAGTTGATGTTAAATGCTCAACGAAAACCTCAACATTTTCTTTTGTATATAAAATTTGATTTTTTGTAAAGTTTTGTGCTAAAATCTATTGGTCTATGATTAAACAGTGCAAATATACAAAAAACAAACTTCACTTTGATCGCTGTTGTGGGAGAAGATAATGAAATGAAAAGTTAAGATACCACTTTTTGTGCAAACGCTTTTCTGAGGAGATAGCCCTCTAAGGTTAATTGTTCACCACAAAAAATTTAGCGAACCAAATTATTCATTTTTGGATCTATGTTCCCAAATGTACACAGAAACGAATAAACACCAATTTTTACTTTTTTTTGTTATATCAGTACTGTACTAAGTTATTATCTCAAATGCAAAACATTACCTACGCCGCTACTATAAGCCTCTACTGTATATTTTTTTAACTTTTGTTGACGCTATTTTCGCGCCTTCAAGCAACGATCAAATGAGTGATTCATTTTTTTTTTTTTGGGTTCAATGGTGTTTCCTCGCTAAGTCATCGGCTTCGAAAGCTGTCAAAAACCAACATCGATTTGTTTTTTTAAAAAAACGCCATCACCTGTAGTTTTGACGCTTAAGTGTGTGTCTTTCTAAAATAATTGGTTTTATTATCTTGTGCTAACGCTACCACTTGACTTATCTGCGCACTACCTGAAAACAGAGTCAAAGTCATGAATTGCAAACAAATACAAAAACAAAAGAAAAAACCTCAACACTAACTCTCCACTTAGCTATTCTCTAGTCTAAAGAAATAAATAAATCCATTAAAGAAAAACACCTTGGCGCTTATTTTTATGCGGCAATTTTTCGTAAGTGTTTTATTGCTGCTTGTATTTGTAATAATAAAAAAAAAACTACCCGAAAAAATGACTCATTACCAGCGAATGTAGTGAGGAATGCACTGTGACATATTTGGGGGACACTCACTCATACGACGTCCTACTGATAAACCGAGAGACAGACACTTGGAAGACACACCAAATATGCATGCGTCAGACTGCAATTAAAAAAAAAAATCGTGTAAATATAATTTAGTGTTGAATCAACCACGAATGATCCTATTGTTGTCAGCACCGCTTTTACGGACAACGTCATCTCATTGATCCCTAGACTCAGACAAAACAAAAAAAAAAATTTTTTTTTTTGTTTAAATATTCTTAATCATCACAGACACCATTGCTGATTTTAAATTAAAATAAATATACTATACCTATGTATGTATAGATATTTACAAAATACTTAACGCCTGTCGTGCCAGATTACTCTCTAAACGACATCGTCGTCATGTCATTTCATTTCGTATGTGAGAAAAATCTTAATCATTTAATTACGCATCCATCTATCCACCAATATTGACTGTATTGCTCGTGTGCATGATTTGTCGGCACGACTTTGACTTAGATTTTAGAATTCAAAACGGAATTCCTTAATAAATTTTACTAAATAAATTCCATTAATGTTATTCTTAATGCTTGGGCTTAGTCATTTTTCGAGACAAACTCTTAATCATCATCATTGATTAGTAATAGTAATTCTTTGGTAGGTCAGTTGCCTTCACTAATATGTAATTCGCGATTCGGTAACTTTATTTATAATCTGTTTTAAGTCCTCTAATTTGAGAATCGCAGACAGTAGCCACATATGTTACATTACGCACTGGTATTACGCATCACGTAAACTTGTGGTCGTATCACAATTGCGTGACATACTCTCTATCAATTTCAATTAGCTCATTAACGTTTCGAATAACTTGGCTTAAATGTCTAAATTAGCATTATTTTTATAGCTACAAAAGTATGTTCAGTATTGTCATTATCATTTATACTCGTACATCACAAAACATGGATTTGATTCATAAATACTTTATGAGTCAACTGAGTAATGTTCACATAAAAGCGGTATACTCTCGATATGTGAGAAAATGTCAACGTAATATTTATTTTTCACTGCAAGTTGTAAGACATTTTCCTTTTTTTTTTCTTATTAGCTTTTATATTGAACCCAAAATTTCAAGAAAATACTTGTTTGTCACTGCTAAATTTAGCGAAACTCGTAACAGTCTTAAATCAAATGCAAACTTTGAAAAATACAAAATACCACAAAAATGACGTAGCCATGAAGAAAAAAGAACCCACAAAAATGACTACCGCAAAAAAGATATTGATCTCAGTTTATAAAATGTCATAAAACAAAACAAGCATCAGTTTTTACGTTTTCACTTTTCTTCTAACGTGAGTTATTTATATGATTTAAAAAAGACTTAAGCTACAAACTTGTTGATTTAAACTTACTTTATGATTTTTATAAAAAAAAGACAAACATTTTTAAAGAAAAATAAATGATGTCATTCCACAGGTTGACTAAAGACAGAATGTAGTAGGAAATTTACATAATGTGATTAGGTAATACAGGTCAAATAAGAAATACTGCTAAATTGATTAGGTATTTATGTTTTGTGATCATCATAATACAATTTATTTGATTTTTGCTAAAAATTTGCACAATGTTTTCTATCTCTCCTACCATAAATTGATTCTACAGGATGCCCCGGGAATAAGTGATACGCGAAAAGTTCAAGCGCATTTTCGATTAACTATGACTTTCTTTTTACAAAAAAAAAAAAGGGAAAAATAAGGCTCTTAAACTATCCAAGTTATTGAATTCGGGGGGTGATTCAGATTGTCCTACAACTCCTTGCATTCGCTTGACATTAATTCCTGGAACATCTTGTATATAAAGAAGAACACATTTAAATGTATTGTAAAACAAATTGTATTAAAAACATTATGACTAACACTTTAAATAGGTGGTTCACATTTTTATATTTTATATTCTATATAGAATAAATTCATTTAAAAACAATGCATAAAATTAATTTTCATACCAAACATTATGACTATTACTTCAAAAAGAGATACATATTACCACTAGCTTACTTTTTTTCTCATATATTGTTTCTTTATCAACATTTTTGATTGTAAATATGTACTTTAACTTATAGTAGTCCAAAAGCTGGACCACATTCCCAACATTTTACTTTCTTTTTATAAATGCTCGCTGTTAACACTTGAACTAAGTAATACTTCAGAAGAATTTCAAAATGCTTTTTCTATAAAAAAATTAACATTTTACCATTGTAATTTAAAAATAATCAGGTACTAAGTACATGAGATTATTATCACTGGTGCTAAGTTCTGTAATTCTGCTAGATATAAATTTATCAGTTGGATTTTCCGAACAAAACATTGATTATCTTTTAAGTATCAGATAAGATGAGTTGAGTTCTTTAAAACAAATGCTGTTTTTTAACTGACGTTTTCCTCGAAAATTCTTTAAAACCAAGTGCGTTCATGCAATTAAAGGCATATTAGATACTATACGAAAAGGTACTTGCCTGCGAAATAGATGACTTGCCATAAAAACTAATAATGCTGCGTCACATTCGTCATCAGTAAACTGTCAACCATCGTTTTAATTGTTATCTCTATACGGTTACTCAAAACATAAAGTGTATTAATGTCATTTACGGGTTTTACACAATGTTACTATTGATCAGTCATTAGGCTTGACATACATACATATGTACATTAGGGTGATTCAAATTTTTTATTTTTTGTTTTTTTTAAGGTGCTGTTGCTTAAAAAGTAAGTTTATGATATGAAGAAAAAGCTCACGAAAATTCAGCTCTGTAACTCAATTTTATAAGGTGGCGCCGGAGCCTGTTAGTTTTACATGTAAATTGTATGGAAAAATTATTTTTTTCAAAAAAGGTGTCTAAATGAATAGGTGATTAGTGCTGTTGAGCTGAAAAGGGTCGTTTTTCGATGTAATTTTTTACGCTGAATCCGAATCTGGCCTCAGAATTGACCCATCATGTCGGAATCCTGAAATATTTGAGGCTAAGTACCTAAAACATGATGTTTTTTGTCTACTTTCGAGGCCATGTATAGGATTCAAAGAAAGTTGATCAGCTTATTTTTAACAAAAGCATCATTTAGTACCATCCTTGCCCTTTAAAATGAGCTTTCAAGTGGTGATCTGTGATGCTTCCTTGCAAAGTTGCAGCCATTTCAAGGTGACATGAATTTGAAACCCGTTGGTTAATATTGTTGGGTTGCAACCCATTGTAGGGGATCCAATTCATCTCACTTTAAAATGGCCATAACTTTGCAAGGAAACATCACAGATCACCACTTGACAGCTCATTTTAAAGGGCAAGGATGGTACTAAATGATGCTTTTGTTAAAAATAAGCTGATCAACTTTCTTTGAATCCTATACATGGCCTCGAAAGTAGACAAAAAACATCATGTTTTAGGTACTTAGCCTCAAATATTTCAGGATTCAGACATGATGGGTCAATTCTGAGGCCAGATTCGGATTCAGCGTAAAAAATTACATCGAAAAACGACCCTTTTCAGCTCAACAGCACTAATCACCTATTCATTTAGACACCTTTGTTGAAAAAAATAATTTTTCCATACAATTTACATGTAAAACTAACAGGCTCCGGCGCCACCTTATAAAATTGAGTTACAGAGCTGAATTTTCGTGAGCTTTTTCTTCATATCATAAACTTACTTTTTAAGCAACAGCACCTTAAAAAAAACAAAAAATAAAAAATTTGAATCACCCTAATGTACATATGTATATGCATGCACTATTTGTACTTGTATACACCTACATGGGTAAATCTGCACACGAAGGAAGAAATTGGGGCTAATTACGTCACGAAACTTTTTTTAGTTAAAGTTCAATTATCAGAAACCGGCCAATGAAAAAACTAAAAGTTACATATCCTATGAGAGTGAGGCCAAGAGACTAAAAATATTTTCAATATTCCTCTAAAAAATGACAAAGTTAAAGAGTTTTATGCCACAGAGCGAAATATCCACGACACAAAAATGCTTACCAGGGTACTGATATCGGAATAAGAGATCCCAATATTTTCAAAGTGCTTTGATTTGGCAGGTAAATGATAAAATATCTGAAGAACAAAATTCAATAAGATATACATATGTATCTTTAATGAAACATATATTTATTGTTTATACATTGATTAGATATTATTATTTAAAATTATAGCTACAATGTAAATTTCCATTTACACACCTAGAAACACTACTTATTTAGTCTGCAAAAAGTGACACACCAGGAGACTGAGAATTTTACGTTTTGAATCAAATATTTTGCTAGAAATATATTCCGAACGGAATTGTTTTGAGGATCATGCTAGACGCAATCAAAGTTTACAATTTTCATTTGTATAAAATTTATTTATTTTTCTATATTAAAATACGAAATAACCCATGCTGCCCGAAATTCCCTTGTTTGTAGAACAACTACCCTGCCGTACTAAGCGAAAAAGACGTATATCAAAAAAATTCATTTCGAGATAATTGATGTTTTGATTATGTCAATTTGTTGAAATACCTGTTGATGCCGTGCTGGCAGCGTTAAAAGCGAATTTCGACACAATTAAATGATATTAATCACTGTTTCAAAAATGTGAAATTAATACGCGCGTGTTCTTTGACAATCGTTCTTTATTACTACTCATACTTAAAACAAGAAGAAGAATACAAAATACCAATGATGCTACCTATTTCAAAAGGGGCAAAAGCAATATTTGCGTCAACATACCGCCCGGCTTGAACCAGGTAACAAGGTTCGAAACAGTAAAGGAAAGATATACATATTATTTACAAATAATACGAAAAATTCATTATAACACGTGATACGAGTACATAAGTATTTACTATACATTATAAACTGTAAACTTAGATTCATGTATTATTATTCAAGAATATGCTTAACATATAAGGAATATAGTTGAATTCTATACATATACGAATTGTAAGCGCGACTTACAAAGAATGCAAGATTATTATATATTAAAATTATTTTAATACAAATAAAAGAAAAATAATAATTTTGCGAAAACTTAGTTAATACATATATCTTGTTTAGTAGGTAAACGACACAGTTTACTTATAGGACGCAGGTATTGGCCTTCGGCAGTTTTCAAAGTTACTACCCTCACACGACCATCACTGCCGGGATGACACTGTAGTACTCGAGCCAGCTTCCATTTTGTCGGTGGAGTGTTGTCCTCGATTACAGCTACTACATCGTTTTCGCAGATATTAGGCGATTCGCGAAACCATTTAGTGCGTTTCTGAAGACTGACGAGATATTCATCTCGCCAACGTCGCCAAAAATGTTGCCTTATAGACGAAATAGTTTGCCAGCGTTGATGAAGATTACCTTTGAACTCTTGAATTTCAAACTCCGGGAGCGATTTTAGCGGTTCGCCCATGATGAAGTGACCAGGAGTTAAAACCTCTAGGTCATCGGCATGGGCAGCAGCATCAGTGCAAAGCGGACGCGAATTAACGCAAGCTTCAATTTCAGTCAACAGCGTTGTTAGTTCTTCAAATGTGAACAAAGTTTCGCCCAGCGCTCGTTTAAGGTGATATTTAACGCGTTTGATGCCTACTTCCCAGTAACCTCCCATGTGCGGTGCGTTCGGCGGATTAAAATGCCATGTTATACTGGAGTCGTTAAAAAATTCGTAGGTTGCGGGATCAGCTAAACATTGCTGAAGAGTATGACGAAGTTCTTTGTCAGCGCCAACGAAATTGGTCCCGTTGTCTGAATGCATGTGGTGACAATAGCCACGGCGATTGATAAAGCGTTTGAAGCTGTTGAGGAAGGCGTTGGTTGATAACCCACTAACGAATTCGAGGTGCATTGCTCCGGTGCTCATACAGATGAATGAACAAATGTAGCCTTTCATCGATTTGGAGCCGCGGCCGGGAGAAAATTTAAAAGCAATCGGACCGGCGAAATCAACAGCACTCCGCAAAAAGCACCGAGAATACACAGTGCGGTTCAATGGCAAGTCGGCCATGTTTTGTTGACATGGTGTGCGATTCAGCAGCTTACACTTAGTGCAATTCCGATATATCTTTCTAACAAGATTTCTGGAACCTAAGACCCAAAACCGTCGTTGTAACACAGATTGCATGGTTTGAGGCCCTGCGTGCAAAGTAAAACGATGAATATCGGCAATTATGATTCTGGCAAGCGCTGAATTTTTTGGCAACAAGATTGGGTGCTTTCGGTCAATGGCCATTTTAGAGCGCGATATGCGACCACCAACGCGAAGCAACTGGTGGTCATCCAAAAAAGGCTGCAGACGAAGTAAACTACTTCGTAGCGGTAGCGATTTACCTCGTCGGCAAAGAGAAATTTCATTAGAAAAAGCAAGGGTTTGCATATACTTAACTAAAGAAGTTTCTGCAGTAGATAAATCCTCAAAATTTAGCGGTGCAACTTTAGTGGATGTTTTTGAGAGCCTTGCCCGTGTGTTGTTAATGAAACGCAGCATATAAGCGGTGACTCTTTTTAACTTTCCGTAAGAAGAATATCGTTCCAACAGGTTCCAGCATTCTTCAGTGCGTGCGACATGAACTTTCACGTTCTTAGAGGATAGCTCCAAATCGGTCACATGCTTGATGTCGTCATTTTTCTTAAAAACTTTGGTAGCGTCACTCAGCCATCTGGGCCCCTGCCACCATAACTGATGTTGAAGCAGCTGTGTAGGAGACATGCCTCGTGATGCACAATCCGCAGGATTGCTCTCAGAGCGAACGTGATTCCAACATTCAGCGGGTAGCGTTTCTTGGACGTCAGCTACACGGTTAGCTACAAATGTTGACCAACGACTTGGGTGGCTCTGCAGCCAAGCGAGAGTGACCGTTGAGTCGGACCAGGCATGAAGTTGAAAAGCGGAACTATCTAGTGAGGAAATAACGGACCTCACAAGTTTTGCGGCGAGGTGAGCAGCGCACAACTCAAGTCGAGGAAGCGAAGTTGATTTAAGCGGGGCTACCTTTGTCCTTGCAGTGACAAAAGCTACATTTACGCGTTCAGCAGAATCAAAAGTTCGCGCATAGATAACTGCTGCATATGCGCGCTCAGAGGCGTCGGCGAAGACATGAAGTTCAGCCTGCGTACATTTTTGACCAATACCAAGCCAACGGTTGAGCCTCAAAGAGGATAGCGATTTTAAGTCTTCCCGATGTGCGTGCCATTCACTAGCTATGTTATGCGGCACTGCTACGTCCCAATCAATATTTGTACGCCAGATTTGCTGGAACCAAATTTTTGATTTAATGGTACACGGTGCTATGAATCCCAGGGGATCAAACAGCTTACTGGCTTCTGATAGGAACGCTCTTTTTGTCAAAATTGTAGGTGAAGGTTCAATACATACCGTGAATGTTAAATAGTCACCCTCTGTATTCCAAAGGAGGCCCAATGCACGTACTTCTTCATCAGTGGCTAGAAACTGCGAAATATTTTGCGAGCGATATGGCAGGCTGGCGTAAAGTTGTTTGCAATTTGTAGCCCACTTTCTGAGCTCGAACCCGCCACTGGATAAAAGCGTTGTGATTTTACTTTGGAGATCGCTGAGTAAAGATTTTGTTGATGCGCCACTCAATAAATCGTCCATGTAAAAATCATTTAAAATTGCGGATGCAGCGTATTTTAACGTCTCATCATCTGTGAAAGCGGTTTGTTGTAATGATTTTACAGCGAGATGCGAAGCGGCTGCTACACCATAAGTAACGCGTAGCATGCGGTAATCCTGAACAGGATGAGATGGATTTGCACGCCATACGACGCGCTGATAGTCGACTTGATCTGAAGCTACATGCACTTGCCGATACATTTTTTGAACGTCAGCAGTCATGGCATATCGATGCGATCTGAAGCGAGTAAGTACGGAAAAAAGATCACGTTGCAACTGTGGGCCTACCATCAAGGCGTCGTTGAGCGAGTGTCCTGATGAAGACTTAGCAGATGCGTTGAATACTACCCTCAACTTTGTAGTAGTACTTGTATCTTTCACAACAGCATGATGGGGCATATAAAAGTTGCGCTCGGGAATATTCGACACCAACTCCATGTGACGCATGTAAATTAATTCATTCATAAATGCGTTGTATTGCAAGCGTAAATCGTCATCAGCTGCAAGTCGCTTTTCCATGCGTAAAAGACTACGCACCGCGGCACTCCTTGTTTCGCCTAGAGCCACATTCGCTTTAATAGGAAGTCGGACAATGAAACGACCGTCAGGGGCGCGTTTGTGCGTTTTGTTGAAAAGATCCTCACAATAAGATTCTTCAGGAGTCAAATGCTTCTTTGAAGGCAGCTCCTCGAGCTCCCAAAACTTACTAACCAACTGAACTAGTTTTGTATCGCAATGTAAGACTTGCACACTAGATGCCTTATCGACATGACCGGCGCGGCCGAACAAGACCCAACCAAATGTAGTCTCTTGCGCTATAGGAGTACCAGGCATACCTTTTCTAATATTTGTTGAGATAAACTTCTCCATTTCGTCCATGCCAAGAAGAATTTCGATAGGACCAGGTGCGTCGAAGTGTGGGTCAGCCAGCGGTAGATCTTGAATGTGCGGCCATGCGAGTGTATGTAATTTAGCGGTTGGCAGCTCGTTAGTAATTTTGGAAAGAATTTGCGCATTTATAGTATCACTATGCTCTGCGTTGCGCGAAGAAATATTTAGAGTGACTTCGCCACGAGTTTTAAGGTTTGATGATGACCCAATTCCAGAAATGCGCATCGATGAAGAGGAGCGGGATAAGCGGAGACGTTGAACACAGGATTCAGTCACAAATGTAGCGTGTGAGCCGTTGTCGAATAGGACGCGCACGGGTTGCCAGCGACCTGCTGCATCTTGAACGCGTGCTAAAGCGGTGGCTAGTAATATACCCCCTTCGGGCGTGGTGTTTTGCGAAGATACTTTCTTATTATTTTCAGCGGTTGATGCGGGCGATGCGAGCGATGCGGGCGATGCGAGGCAAGACGGAACTATTGCGGTTGATGCGGGCGATGCGAGCGATGCGGGCGATGCGAGGCAAGACGGAACTATTGCGGTTGATGAAGCGGGTAGCGTTGAAGCGGGTAGCGTTGAAGGCGTAGAAATATTTGCGTTTGATGAAACCAATGCTGCGTTATTCGAATTGCTCGGCAGGGTTTCAAGAGAAGCGTTTGGAGAGTTCCAATTTGATGTTGCGTTGGAAAATGCGTTGTGTAACATTGTGTGATGGCGCAATCGACATATTCGACATGTGGAAGCACTACGACACTTTGTTGCGGAATGTATTTTGCTAAGGCAATTTAAGCATGCGTTCTTTTGCTTAATAAATTTTACCTTAGCATTTGCGTCAAGTTTAATAAATTTATTACAAGCGTAAATTTTGTGATTATCGTTGCAGAATAAGCATTGTTCATGATCGCGTCTATTGTTAAAGACATGCGTGGGCGTTACATTAGCATGTAAAACATTTGAGGCCTTTGGACTTCTTCTAGGCGTGTTTTTTATGCTAGATTGAGAGGAAATGCTAGATGATAACATGCATAGAGAGCGACAGCGTGTCTCTAAAAATGTCTGCAACTGCTCGAAAGTGGGTAAACCGTCATCTGTTAGTGATAATTCCCATTGTTTCCTAGTCTCAAATGCTAATTTTGATACCACAATGTGTACCAGCCAATCATCCCAAAACTGCACTGGACGATTCAATGCCTTTAACGCTCTCACATGTTGCAAAACTTTATCCAAAACACGTTTAATGTCATTAGCAGAATCGCTAGACGCTTGACATACATCAAAAATTAACCGAAAATGATGCTCTACTATGACTCGCATCGCTTTGTAACGGGATTTGAGAAGATTCCATGCCTCAGCATAATTTGCATCACTAACCTTTAAATTGTTTATAACTTGCATCGCTTCTCCTCTAAGACTGCATCGAAGATAATGCATTTTTTGCGCACCTGACAAGCTATTGTTTCCGTCGACCAATGATACAAAAGCATCATGAAAGGAAATCCATTCCGTTGGCTCACCCTCAAATAGCGGCAACTGCATTTTAGGAAGTTGTATGGATGCAGATGCTTGCGTGGTAGGACTCTGCACCTGTGTGTTGGGTAGCGTTTGCGTAAAACTATTTGCAAAACGATTCAAATTAGCAAGCGCTTCTATATACCAGGTTTCCGCTTGTACTCGTGCTTGCTCCTCGTCACTCTGAAGGTCTTGTCCGCAAGAAATCTCCACCTCGTCTTGTGCTTCGTTGAAACGCACCCACTGCTCATTTAAAAGCTTTAAATAGCTCTGAACAAGCTCCCTATTAGAAGATAAATCTTTTTCATTTTTACTTGAATTTAAATATCTTTTTATAGAGTTGCGCGCAGAATCGCGCGTTTTAACAAAATTCGACATATTATTTTTATATTCTTTTTTCGCGAGGGGAAATCAATTAATCAAAACCAGTCAACAAGAGTACTGTCGCGGAGTCGCGGAATCGCGGAAGTGCTCAATACGATTGACAACAAAATGAGGTTAAACACGAAGAAAATGTGGTTTTCCACTTGCAATTTTTGCAATTGTAATTAAACTTGAAATATATTAAAATGATAATAAAGAACTATGCTCCGGCTCGAAGGACCAAAATGATGCCGTGCTGGCAGCGTTAAAAGCGAATTTCGACACAATTAAATGATATTAATCACTGTTTCAAAAATGTGAAATTAATACGCGCGTGTTCTTTGACAATCGTTCTTTATTACTACTCATACTTAAAACAAGAAGAAGAATACAAAATACCAATGATGCTACCTATTTCAAAAGGGGCAAAAGCAATATTTGCGTCAACACCTGTAAAATTGAGATAGAGGAAATTTTCTTAGTAGATTTTTTATATGATTGATCTAAGATGCTGACATTTGGAATATTTCATTAGACGCGTAATTTCTTAAGCTATCCGATGCCATAAGAATCTCGGATATTTTTTTTCGCTTAGTAGATACGGCAGTACCCATGTATAATTTTTATTTTTTAACTGCAAAAGAAAAATACAAATATATATCGCACACATTTAGCTAATGAGGCACAACTCAAAATTTGCCATTTTCGAGTTAACTTCTTAAAACTGTTCATCATACACATATCTATCAGCACAAAAGATATTAGTTCGTTTTTTGCTGTACTTTGGTGTCAAAAAACAGTTATGTCTCTCTTCATGTTGCAATGGAAATTTGTCCTATTTTTAGTATCGGAGAGTTCAAGCTGTTGTGATCGCGACGTGGTTTCCAACCATATTCTGTTAGTACCTTCATCTAAATAAACACACTTAAGAAAAATAGTTAACAAGCTCAAAACAGTTTTTTGCGTTTTCTGAAAATTTCAAAATTTTGAGTTGTGCCTCTTTAGCTAAATGTGTGCGATATGTATGTACCTACATATTTACTTTGTTTATTAAATGGTATTATCAAATCAGTCGGCTTGTAAAATGTTGATAAAGCAAAATTGCCCTGGCTTTTCATTGATATGCGAAATGACTCATTTGGGTACTCCATATTAGTGGTTGACATAATTAGAAACAAAGGGTTTCTGCTGCAATAGCAGGTTTAATCAGTAAGATTGGGGGCCACCAGTAATAAAAAAAAGGTCTAGTTATTATCAGTTTATTACACATGGTTACACTTTTGCACGTAGTGCGGTCATATCTAATGGAAAATGCCCATTTTTATTGTGTTTGAATTAAGAAATATATACTCAAGAGGATTTCAATATAAAGTGAAGCCATAAATAGAGATTATAATATTGTATTTGTTTAACATATGCAAATATAATCAAGCTAATTACTCCTATATTATTTTGGAAACATAGCACACAAATAAGGTTTTATTTATTGCAGTTGTCATTTTGTCAAAATTTGTGAAATCCTTTCTCCAAAATAAATAAAATGTTACGATTCTAAAACTCCAAGTTTTTTGTGGTCCGACATTCATATAGTATAATAGACAGTCAAGAGCGCTGAAGTCTAAAAAAAAGTTTTTTTTATAATAAGCAAAAAACTTTTTCTTAAGGTGGCGTTCAAGTATTACGTTACGCAATTATGGGGGAGGGGGGTCTTGCAAAACGTTACGATGCGTTACGGGGGAGGGGGGGGGGGGGGTTCGAACAACGCGTTACATAACATTGTTTTTGAAGTGAAACTACTTTAGCGGGCGGTTATTTGAAATAAGTTGTGTATAATGAAACTCTTTCTTAATGTGTATGTTTATTAAATAGCTACAGCCAAAACATTTTATTAAAATGATAAAAGTTGACGGGATCTAGATAAGCTACAGCAATAAATGATTCATCACATTAAATCACTCAACGAGCAGAATGTCCTTAAACTATCATCTTCGAGATTGTTTAACCAAAACCTGAGATATAAGCGTGGAAAGATTTCCTATTTTTATCATTATTGCTGTAGCTGTTCTAGATCCCATCAACTTTTATCATTTTAATAAAATATTTTCGTCTCATTTTTCGCCATTTTAACATATTTTAAACTTAAGCAAATGTTTATAACATTATCAAAATGAATATACCCTCGGTGTAGGGTATAATAAAGAAAATAAGCATCGCATGTATTTCCGGTACTTTTCGCAACATAATTGTGACTTTTAGGTAAATATGGTCACTTGGGTGTTACGTAACGTTTAAGAGGGAGCGGGGGGGGGGTAGAGGAAAACACGTTTAAGAGGGGGGGGTAGAGGAAAACGTTACGGTGCGTTACATGGGGGGAGGGGGTGGTCAAAAATCTTCAAAAATTGCGTTACGTAATACTTGAACGCCCCCTAAAGCTCAATATAGGTACTAATTAAATTTCAATAATAACAATACAAATTAATTTATTTGAAATACTTGTTTAATTAAAACCAATTGATATATCAATTTAAAATTTATACATTTTCGGAATTCACAACAGGGAACATTCGCTCCAACCCGCTTCTGCCTTCTCCCATCACAACCATCCCTAAAGTCATATCATGTCATGCAGTCTTTTTTTTTTTTTTTCATTCAAACTGCGTTAATAAGCGCGCGTTCGACAAATTTTCTTAATTAAATATTTATTGTTGATTTATTGAAGTTGTATGTATGTATATTGTTGGATTCTTATCGAAATTAACACCCAACAGCAACATCAACAAAAACGTACCCATTCACTGCTGCTGATTGTCAATATCTGACTCATCAGCGTCAACAGCGCAGCTATCAACAAAAACAAAACAGCAAACAACAAACATTTCATACAACAATCAAATATGCTGTTTGTTTCGCGACGTTCTGCTTGGCTGAGTTTAAAATCGAGTATAACTGGAGATCGATTACTTTATGTGTGTTTTTATTATCGTTGTCATCCTTTTCATTTATATTTACTACAACATTCATCAAGTCTAATCAATTTATAAATATTTGCTTGTAAATCTGTTATAAATTGTTGCAGTTGTTGCTTTGGCAGTATACTGGTGATGTTTGAGTACCCCTTTTTTGAGTTCCCAAGTTACTTAGAATTTTTGTCGTAAAACTTTTTCTGGTTGATTGAATTTAAATTTAATTTGCCTAAGACGCAAACGTAGATAAATTAGCGATGTGGTTTGAACCCTAAAACTATCACTGCGTTTACAAGCAAAATTATCGAAGTAATATAACTTCGAAATACGATTTCAGGTAGCATTAAAGTGTATTTCTCTGAAGAAATTGAGTGCAAATTTTTTTCCAGAAAGTTTTGATTTACGTTTTAGTAAATTTGACAAAAAAGAAAAACCTATTAAAAGATAATCAAAATTTCTCAATACCGCATATTTTTGATTCCCAATTAATCTAAAATTTAGACTAGCTAAATCAAAATTTTCCCAAAAGGAAATGTGTAGACCTCGAAATCCATTACTGAATTTAAATTGTGTTTTGAGATAATACATAAATATAACCCATAGAATTGAAAACGAAAAATATGCTGAATCACACCATCGACTGAATTATTTTATTGTAAATTCTCTATATGAAACTTCCTCTCTCAGAGAGAGGGGCGTACGACCCCTCGAATGCACCTCCTATATACGCCGCCAGTACGTAGCTTTTGCAATAGTACACTTTTCTATAAATATATAAATTTATAGATTTTTTATAAACTAAAATTTTTGTTACAGAGCTTGCATTGTGTTTTGTAACTTTCAGAACGATTTTGGCAATTTTAATATTTAGATACAAAGTATTAACTTTAAAAAACTAACGAAAAAAATTTTTTTTATATAAAATTTGTGATCTTTAAACATGTTTTAATATTTAATATATTTTTTTTCTTTCAGAGGATGCACGTAAAACCGGTTCACGTGTTCTACTTCACTGTCATGCTGGCATCTCGCGTAGCGCTACCATTGCTATTGCCTATGTGATGCGCTACAAATCGTTGTCCTTATTAGAAGCCTACAAATTGGTCAAAGTGGCACGTCCCATAATTTCACCGAATTTAAATTTTATGGGTCAACTATTAGAATTGGAACAAAGCCTGAGGCTAAGCGGTGTTTTGGAGCCACTGTCACCATCAACCGCTACACCCAGCACATCTAGTCATCACACACCAACATTAGACATTAAAGACGATGAACGCCAACATCAGCGTTCGAAATCAGATAGCGAAGCTATGGACGATGAAGATTGTTCTTTATCATCCACAAGTCATGCCACCAGTTGTAGCCGCAGTAGTAGCAGTAATTGTTCGTCACGTTTAAATTCAGCTCCACCGACACCAGAAGATGAAATTGATGCATCAACATCGTCAAGTGCTGGCTGTAGCAACAGCAACAGTAGCTCAACATTATTATCACCTACATCGACTGCATTTTCGTTCTTTAATACGCCGGCACGCTTACGTTTCCAACGTAATTCGCCCGCAAAATTGACACTTAATTTAGAGTCAACATTTGCACCAATACCAAAATCATTATCCTGCATATCAATACCCAATGCAAGCATAAGTCCGCTAAGTAAAATTGCACCCGTGGCAGCTGTAGCAGAAACTCCAATTATAAAGACGACGACAGCAACAACAAAAACAACAGATTTGGAGAATAATAACTTCGTTGCAATGACAACGAGTGATTAGAGCTTCGAAAGAAAATTATATACAGTAAATAAATATGTATGTACATACATATATCCACATCTGCTTATTTTTTGGAAGGCACCAAAAAGTTAACATGAAAATTAAAAGTAATGCCAGATTTAAATCAAATGCCAGCAACTAAAGGCTTATTATTTATATAAATTGTGACAGTATGGCGAAAGATAGCAGTAGTGTTCTGGTCAGCAGTACGAGAGGCAACAATTGCAATATGCAGTACGCACTTAACGCACATATATACACTTACTTATTACATGGAATTGATTTGAAAATTTAGTCACTCACAAAAACAACTACAATACATCGTATTGACAAAGAAACTTTTCAGTTTCTTACTTTTAAATTAGTAGAATGCCACCTAATTTGTACCTATTAATCAAACGATTTATATTTATAAAAACAAACAAACATTTGTTTGAATGTATATATATGTTTATGTGTATTTTCGCAATTATATCCTTTAATGAGAATGACTAATTAAATTTAAGTAAATGCAAGTAATGCGTAGATATGCTAAAAGAACCTTGATTTTTCTGTAAATCAATGACTAATTTCAGAATAATTGTGTTTATGTATTGATAGGAAGGAAGATTATTTATTTCAATGTATGTACTTTCAGTATATGTATTGAAAGATACATATGCATAAATTAGTTCTAGTTTAAGCTCCTAGCAATTATGTAGTTATATTATAAAAAAATAAGAAACAGAAATAAAACCAATGCATACGCACAAGACCGATACGGGTACGAAAGCATTATTATTGATTTTTTATTATCAGTTGAAACATTTTAAATTTAAAAACGTTAAAACAATTTTTAATAAATTATCTTTCAATGTTAACGAAAATGTTAAATAATTCAATACATAATGCATTACTCCTTAAACTGACAAAATTATTCATATTTTTAGCAAAGCCTCACACTAAAAACAAAAATTATGAAAGTTCTCTGCTTTTTATTATATAATACTTCACTATTTTAAGTAAAAAGTTTCAATGAAAAAAAAAAAAATATTAATTTTGAACAATTTAACGTATATAAAAATATAAATTCAATAATAAACTCTAAATAACATCTTTTAGTATCAAAATTATTCTCTGCTATTTATAGCTGAACTACGCTATCGTCCCCCTTCCCGTTTCTTTATTTATTTATTCCTACGATTTGCATTACATATATAAAAAAATAGATATATGAACAAAACTGTTTTAAGTTTTAAAAATAAATTTTACAAAACAAAATTATTATTTTCATCGCAGATGCATAAATTAGTTCTAGTTTATGTAGTTATATAAATAAAAAAAATACAGAAATAAAACCAATGCATACGCACAAAACCGATACGGGTACGAAAGCATTATTATTGATTTTTCATTATCAGTAAACATTTTGAATTGAAAAATCTTAGCCCATCGGAATTGAACCAGCGGCATTGGTATACAAATTGGTATATATAAATATATACACTAGCGGATAACGCTAAACCGCGCTAATGCGGTTACTGCGCCGCTAGACGGTTTGGATTTTTTTGAAGTCGACAAACCATTTAACACATTACGATGTGTTATAGATATGTTAGTTCACATATATAAAAATATTTTATGTACTATATAAACTATTTATAAAAAAACACGTGTAGCTCTTAAGTCAAGCGTTAATTTAAGCGTGTATGAAAAAAAAAAAACTTGGAGAAATTTAAATCGAAAATATATAACTAAATAGTTTTATGAAAAAAAAGATTTCTATATGTTGTTTATTGTTCTATTGTCATCTTAGAGATGATAGGAGAAGTATGTAAATTAGGGTGTATAAATGCTCGTACATCAGAGAAAAATCCTGGTTCAAGGAGAGCTCATTAAGATTTACTGGTAGCTCATCGAATTTTTTAGTTTTCGATACGATTTGTATGGGAAAGAATGCTATATTAGACAGTATCATCTATTTCTCGTGAAAAAACTACATGAACGGCACCAAGTCCACTGAAAAGAACATAAAATACTTTTCAGTGGAAAATATTATGATTTTTCTTTCATGAGATGTGAACAGTGAATCAGGAAAGAGTAAGAAATTACCAAGTATTAAAAAAATTCATCATAAACACAATTTAAGTTTTTACTATTTTATGAATTACTTTTTTAATATTACTGACCAAATAAAAAAAAACATCAACCAATTTCCCAAATATTTATTTTTGAGAGTGCCGAAATTCCTTCTTTTCAACTTGGCAACACAGTTTCACATGATAAAATTTATTTGTTGTGTGGCCTTAGTCACATATTGATATAGTTTTATTTAATTCAAAATTATAAGAATAATGTATGTAAAAAAATTAAAACATACAAGAATTTCTCTTCATTTATAATATAAATAGATAAATCGCACGCCTCAATTCTGTTTATAGCGTAGACAGACGGCAGCGTTAATTTGCATTAGCAGACTTAATTCAAATTAACTTGTGAAATATTCCCGTTCTAATGCGCATTAGCTCTGATAAAAAAAACTACCTTAAAAAATTTTTACACTTAATTCAATTAAAATGTCGATAATGTGTCTCCTGCATTATATTAATAATGTGTCCCTGCGTTATTAATTTGTAAAAAAATTCGCTTTTTTCGTAACAATAAAAAAAAGAGATGCTGGCAACAGCTGAAATGTAACTTTTGAAACTGCCTAAAGGTTCAACTAAACTATACATAGGCCAGCTTAACCTACTGTCAAATTTGAACGAAAAGCATGTCAGATGCATAAGGAATAGACTTTTTAGTGGTATGTATGTTGTACTCACGGTACAATTATCATGGTAGCAGCAATTCTAAATGCCAGTTCATTATCTATATTATCTATAATAATTCTACATTAGCCGTGATTTTTTTGTATGAGAATGATAGCTATATAGTCGGCGATACTTATTAAACCAGAGTCATTAAAAAAAATTCAATATTTTTCAACCTTTTTCCAACTTGCTACGGAATTTCCTAACCATTTTGACCATTATGGGTCTCAACGCGTTAAACTTATTGGCTCATTCACTGCCCTGGCTTTAAAAGTTTATGTCATTAAACACAGCCAGCTTTTCAGTTTTGACAGTACTGGCTGAACAATACCAAAACAAAGTTAAAACGTCAAAATAAAACAGCTGAACAAGCAATCATTTTTTCTGCCAACTACAAAATAGAACAAAAAATTTGGTATTTTCTTATCAAAATTAAGACGACAGTGAAAAAGACAATTAATTAAAAATAGATTAAAAGTTTTATAAATTTCACTGATAGGCGTTATCAATATAAACATTGAATGTAAGCTACCAGAAATAATTTGGCCTTAAAAATAGTTTCCTAGGCAGTAACAGCTTGTATACGACTCGAATTGGTCATGGTCATAGCACTTTATTTTTAAAAAAATGTACCTGTTTTTAATAAAAATTCCCCCACAGATGAACTATGATGGACTGCTTTCCCAGCTAACGGACGATAAGTTAAATCTCTTTCAGCCACCAACTGCGGAAGTACAAGACGATACTGTAGAAGAAGAACAGGTAGCAACTATACAAACAGTTCAGGTACCTGCAGCAGCAATTACATCAACAACAAATATAGACACTACTAAGACATGTGGTGTTACCAAATCAGAAGCTTGTACCCCACAGAGAAAAATTTCAACATCTCGTTTTATGAATGCATTTCAACAACTTTACTCCGGCAGTAGTAATTCAAATACAAATGTACCTAACAATAGCAGCACTTCTGCAAACACAGCTGCCATAGGAATCACCACAAACATTACAACTGATGAGAATGAGGCAACTTCTATTAATGCTGCCGGACGCACTCCTACCAAGGGTGTAGAATCCAAGTTGCTTTCTATGTGGCATAATGTTAAGTATGGTTGGAGTGGTAAATTAAAATCAAATTTTTCTAAAGAACAGCCTGTATGGCTGTTGGGTCGCTGTTATCATCGTAAATATACGCCACCATCATCAATGGAGAGCTCAGTGGAAATGACCAACAGTAGCACCTCCGCCACCAACAACAGCACGTCAGCAGATAGTAAAGTTTTAAGCTTTGCAACAAATGCTTATGAAACTATACAAAATGTATTACCCACCGTAAGTGGATCTACTGCAGTCGCGAGTGTGACACCAGTTTATCCGCCACTCCCAAATCCACTACAAGTTAACGAAATTGTTGTGCCACAGGAGTTGGGCATGGATGCTGCAGAGAATCAAGTTGCTGAAAATCCCTGGGAGGAGGGTATTGAGGGATTTCGTCGTGATTTTTACAGTCGCCTTTGGATGACTTATCGTCGTGAATTTCCCATTATGAATGGTTCCAACTACACGTCAGATTGCGGTTGGGGTTGTATGTTGCGCAGTGGTCAAATGCTACTGGCACAGGGTCTTATTTGTCACTTTTTGGGTAGAAGTGAGTATTATTTACGAGAATAAAGTAGATTTTATGCTATGTATTTGAAATTTAATGTACGCTTGAATACATTTTTTTGGGTATTTATTTTAACGGTAGTAATTAGGAAAAATAATTTAAATCTGAGCTAGTATCTGAAGTTATGTATACTATCATGTTATGTTCTTCTTCTAGGCTGGCGCTTCGATCCCGAAACGCAACTACACTCAACATATGAGGACAATATGCATAAGAAAATAATCAAATGGTTTGGTGATAGCTCTTCAAAAAGTAGTCCATTTTCTATACATGCATTGGTTAGCCAGGGTGAGGAGATGGGTAAAAAGCCAGGAGATTGGTATGGACCAGCTTCAGTTTCATATTTATTAAAGTAAAGTCTTACTGGTTTTTCAATTAGGTATGGAAAAATAATGAATTCTTATTTTATTTTAGACAAGCCTTCAAAAATGCCGCACTTGAAAATGCAGATTTTGACAATATAACCATATACGTTGCTAAAGATTGTACAAGTAAATAAGCCTAAGCGAATTAAGCTTAAATAAGTCGCATGGACTTAAAAGTTAAATTTCTGTTTTTAGTTTATATGCAAGACGTGCAGGATGAATGTTGCATTCCGGAACAAAAGTCTAAGCATAAGGTACCCTGGAATAAAACAACACGTAAACAAGAAATACAAGCTACACCAGAGAAACAACAGCACTGGAAATCCTTGATTGTCTTAATACCATTACGCCTAGGTACTGAAAAACTAAATTCAACTTATGCTCATTGCTTGAAACTTTTGCTCAGTACAGAATATTGCATTGGTATCATTGGTGGTAGACCCAAGCATTCATTGTATTTTGTAGGATTTCAAGGTATTACGATGCAACTTTACTATTTACTTTAATACATTAAATCTTATAATTTGTGTTTGCCAGAGGATAAACTTATACATTTGGATCCGCATTATTGTCAAGAAATGGTTGATGTTAATCAAGAAAATTTCCCTGCTCAATCGTTTCATTGCAAATCACCAAGAAAATTAAAAACTTCAAAAATTGACCCAAGCTGTTGCATTGGATTTTATTGTCAAACAAAGGCCGATTTTGACAATTTTGTTGAAAGTGTACAATTGGTTAGTTAAAATCCTTTTGACAATTTATAAAAAACTTATTTCATAAAGGTATGCTTTTTTTTATTTAGTACCTTCACCCCATACGCTGTGCGTCCGGCGCAATTGATAAAGCTATACCTCCCTCACAACAAATGCCAAATTTTGCGAGCGCAGATAACGGTACTGCTGAAATTAATTATCCATTGTTTACATTTTCGCGTGGACGTTGTATGTATTATGAGAAAGATGAGACTAACGACGAATCGCTTTATAAGCCACTGCAGCGTCAAATTGCTGATTTGCGTCAAGATTTAGGTTGCACACATGACGATGAAGATGATGAAACCGAAGAGTTTGTGCTGCTCTAAATTCGAATAACGAAATGTTAAACGGATTGCTTAAAATAATCTTAAGCATCAAAGACATGAAATAGTAAGATTTGCTTTCATTTAATAATTTACTTTTCTCAGATATCATTCTTCTTTTGTATCGTGTTCTTTGAGACTTAAATCACTTTTAAAAAAGCGTTCAACGTATATCAAGACTAATTATTTCTTAGTTATGTTCTCATTTTAATTCTTTTGCTTACTTGCATTCTTTATTTTACCTAATATGTAATTTTAATTGTTAAAAATCTGTTTATTTAAATCCTAAGTAATTTTATTTACTGCGAATCCACACATATTGTCGATGGTACAAAACAGTCGTCTGTGTTAACATTTAATGCTTAAATTATGTTGTCGTATTAACTCAAATACAACGAAATTTCTGTATCATTAAGTTTAGAAATAATTTTGTTTTATTTTGAATAGTGTTTGCTAGAACTTAAATTTAGAAGTTCTAAAGCAATTTAATATAAATCCTAAGTAAGACTCATCTATCCAAATTGTTTGTTTTGTTTATCATCACCTTTTTATGATAATGCAATACCTATAAACATTACAAAATTTTTGAAATATAAATATGTATATGATGAGCAAAAATACAATAGAAAAAAGCACGCAACCTAAAAAATTAAAATTACAATTATGCGTATCGTAGTATATATATAAACAGTATACATACAATATAAAAACAGTACATTGTTTTTAAAATAAATTATTTAATTTGACTAATATAAATACAAATATGCATACGTATATAGTACATACATATGTCTTATATGTTTATAAGCCTAAGTTTATTTTCTATTTAATTGTATTGACCTAGAAAATTAAGTGCGGCTGATTCAGTCATGTTTACATTGTATAAAATACAATAAAATAAATAACTTATATGAGAATAACTTTACATTATGAGCGTCTCATCTAACGCGACCTTCTCCGATTTCGTTCAAATTTTGCATGGAAATACCTTAGGTAACACTTAAAAAAAAATATAACAGTTTTGCCCTAAGATCCCTAGTTTCAAATATATCGAGGAAAGCCAAAAATATTAGCTTTATCCTCGTTTTGCGCTCATTTTAGCTATGTCCGTTTATGTGCGCGCATCACGCAATAACTACAGGATATGATATCAATTTGATTTAAGACTGCTACTAGCGCACTGATAAAAGCTGCCTTTCTCGAAAGCTGCAGGAGTAGAAGACAATTCAAGAGTAGTCAACAGCTCCGTGTTATTCGAATCATAAGCAGAGTTGGGCCGTTAAAAAAAAAAAAAAAAAAACAGTTTAGTTACTGTATTGTGCACAAAATTGCTAGCCAATACTATAATGCAGGTAGGTATACCGTATATAAGTAACTGCAATAAGGGGCCCTTCATAAATTACGTGAGTCAAAATAGGGGGGGGGGGGGGTCCGACAAAATCTCACCAAATCTCACTAAGGGGGAGGGGAGATCAACGAAAATTTCACGTCAACTGCAGAGAGTATACATTATTATAGCAAATTACATTTAAAAATTATAAGGCAAGCCCGAAAGGAAGAGGGGAGGGGTCCTGCAAGAACTCACCAAATTTTTTCTTAGCTTTATCGCACTTTCTCAACATACCCACTCACACCATGTAAAAATCGACATATAGATATTAAAATAATTATATGTTAAATTTACGTGGTCCAAGGCATAAATGTTAGAAAAAATTTACCCAGCATGCTGTGGGGCTCGGACAACACAAACAAAAAAATACACACCACCATTAAGCTACAAATTTAGCTACAGTTAGTTTTCAGTATAAGTATATTTAAGTTTTAGTTGTTCGTGAGGTTGGCAGTCGGAGCATAAGGAAAACTTGACAAATAGTTTAAAATTCCCTACTGAACTATTCTGCCATACTAAGCGAAAAGGGCGTATATCAAAAAAAGAATTATCCGAAATTCGGATAGCTTAAGAAATTACGCGTCTAATGAAATACTCCAAATGCCGGAATCTTTATTCAAACATATAGCAAATCTCCTAAGAGAATTTTCTCTATCCCAATTTTACAGGTATTTCAACAAATTGACATAAACAAAACATCAATTATTTCGAAACGAAATTTTTTGAGATACGCCCTTTTCACTTAGTACGATTGTATTGATGAACAAAATAATTGCGTATGTATATTTTCTGGCAAAGAAAATATAATTCGTCTGTACATCGACATTAGGTGCGGTTCCTGGTATAACGCCGCACCTTTAAAATAAAGATCGGAGGTCACGTAAAGCACAAGACGCAGCTGTACACTACATTACAGTCTTAAAATAAAAAACTGCTATCGTAACTTTCAAAAAATATTTAAAAATAATAGGCGTAATGGTTCCAGGTTGGATTTTTTTCTGACAGTAGACAATTTACCAAAAAATTAAAAAAATCAGAAGTTATAAAATAAATAAAAAGAATAATAGTCAATTGGTTTTTCTTGATGTCCTTAAAAACTTTTTTTAATGTAAAGAGTTTACTCATGATACAATTTTTGATCTATAATATTTGCGTGAATTTTCGATTAATATTTGATTTGCCGACATTTCAATTATTGGGTCTCGTAATATCTGGAACTTACGCCCATATGATAAAACTGAAATTTTTTTTATTTAAGTTTTGTCCTAAGGTATATAATACTCATGCAAACTTTGAACCAAATCTGTGCGCCTCGAATTTCAATTTGGTTAAACACAATTTGGAGCGTCTCATCTAATACTTTACGTATGTATTAACATTTAATCATTTTCAGGATGTAGTAGTAACTATTAGAATTGCAAATTATATTTAATGTTTTCGTAAGACTTTCCAGAGAATTTCCGTATAAACGAAAACCAAACTTTTAATAGCAGAGTATAATAATTGATATTTTTTTTTTTAAGTTTTTTGGTGGGTAGAGCCGCGTCTGACGCTCCAACAAATAAATAAACGATGGTGAATTTTCTCCTTTTTAATCTCAAGTGTTGGAATCTAACAAATTTCATTAAAATTCAAAGGGTGACTTTCACTTTTGTTGAAATTCTCTGCAATAATTCAAAAAGCAAGTATTAAATTAAAGAACAAAAATTAAGGAAAAGTAATTCAATAACGATTGCAATTTGATTAAAAATATTTCACCATCATTACCTTTACTTTGTTTTCAATTCTAAACGGTATTTTGTTGCTCTTCTCGTCTGCGCTTCAAAAGTTTAACTAAATTATCATGAGCTGTTTTTGCTTTATTTGGATTGAGTTTTAATGCTTGCTGATAACTATCTATTGCTAAATTAAGCTTACCCCACCGATGATACAGTACCCCCAAATTAGTGTGATATAAAATATTTAATGGCTCAACATTTATACAACGTTTATACAACGACTCAGCTTCAATATAATGTTGTAGCTTACCAAATACATTCGCCCGTATGAACATAATTCCAATTTCGTTGGACAAATGTTCTAAGGCTTTTGCTGATAATCGCACTGCATCCTCATATAGGCCACGATTATCTAACATGGTTAAGATATTAGCCCAAGCTTTGGGTTGCTTAGCATTAAGTGCGACCGACTCTTGCCAATGATGCATTGCTTCAGAGTACTTTTGTAAATCTAGATACAAATTACCCATATTGTAATGGCAGATCGCATAGCGTTTGCGATACACTAACGCTTTTTGATAACTTGTAAGTGCAGCATTGTATTTTTGAAGCGCAGATTGTACAATCCCTAGATTCATCCATGCAGCTGGAAACTCTGGTAAGACATCCAAAGCAGCCAACAAGTACTTTTCCGCAGTATGCAAGTCGCCAATTTCGCGATATAAATTTCCCAAATTCATAAGTGCAGATTCGTATTGAGGATATAGCTTGATAGCTTTGTGATAATGCTGAAAAGCTTTTTGACGTTCATATTTATCCGTCGCTAAACGTGCTATATTATAATGAACCTGAAAAATATTTCATAAATATCTTAATTATATCGAGCCAGTAAATTGTCGCTTTTGTTATTCAGTCTCTGTAACTGCTTAAAGCCTTAAGTTTATATTTCAAAATTACCTTTGCATTTCTAGGACAAATGTTCAATGCTGAGGAAAACAGCCTCTCCTCTGTTATCCAATCAGTAGCACGTTCTCTTGTTCTTAACAAGAAACAAAAGAAGACGAACATTATCAGAAGCTTGTGAAGTTTCAGTAATCTATCATTTTTAACTAAATTTGCTATGTTGACAAACGAATATGCAACAAGTAAACAAAACCCAATTGAGGGGACATACAGAACACGCTCAGCAATAACAAAGCCGACCTTGATTAGGCCACTAGCAGGTAAAAAAGGTATCACAACAAGCCCCAGGCTTAACAAAAAGTACATATTTGCCTTTCTACGCCAGATAATTAGGCATAAAAACACATAAAAGAGCAAAATACTTAACAATCGCATATCCATAAGCTTATGAATAGGTTCCATGCTGCCCAAAGCCCAATCAAAACTTAACCATTGCGGACACAAAAGTATCCAACAGTTAAGAGCATAGAGAAAGTTTTGTGAAAAAAAGCGTGTCCATGGATTTGTGTTAAATGCAATTGGATTGTCCATGGCCTTAAATTTTGGACTTTCAAAATTTTGTAACCACAATCGCCATACTAGTAGGATAAAGCAAACAGTAGCATACAAGATATTTGATAGCGTTATTAGGTTTTCCAACTGTTTCCAAAATGGTTTTCTGAATAAACGTTGACGTATATAATTGAAAAATATACATGTTGGTAATATTGTTATAGCAGATTCCTTAAATAGCAGTCCAACTAGCGCCAATCCTACTATAACAATATCCCAAGCTTCTATAGAAGTTGTCTTTTTTCTCATTACTATCATTAGCGTCAGGAGCAAACATAGACAAAACATTAAATCAGCTCTGCCTACAATGCCGCACACGGCTTCTGTGTGCACCGGATGTACCGCAAATAGTGCAGCTGCGATTGTTGGTACTTGGCAATTTCCAATAGACATTGCAGTTTCCTCAACATTACTAATATTTATAAAGAGTTTCCATAGTAGACATGTGTTAATGCAATGCAATACCAAGTTTATTATCTTCATGTGTTTACTTCGTAGCTGCAGATGTGCGTACTCAATGTTAAACATCAATGTTGTAAGTGGGCGATATGATTTGTGCGAATCCATATCACTGAGTGGTGCTCCCCAGAAGTCATGCAAAAAGATGGCAGTAAGATTGGTCGGCTTCGTAATAACATCTTGGTTTTTTACTATGGCTACGGTGTCGTCGAAAACGAAGGTGCCACTTAGTGCATGTTGGTAGCCAGCGAGACTGAGAAGCACCAACATTGCCAATGAAAATACAATGGCTGTTGTGGAAGGTGCAACTTCGGTAACTGTTTTGGAAGAAGACTTTGTGTTTCGAATGCTAAATTGCAATTCGCTCATCTTCATTTAAAATATTTATTTATTTATTTGTAAACAAAACCAAGATAATACTAGTGATGGGAGTTATCGAGGGATTTCAACTAATACGAGTAAAATGATTTTGACTATCGAATGGATTTGGCTTTTTTTTTACACCCTACACAGAGGGTATACTCAACTCGTCATTCGTTTGTAACGCATTGAAGGGAGCGTGACAGATATGGAAAAGTATGTATATTCAGCGTCACCACCTGAGCCGAGTTAACTATATCCGTCTGTCTGTCTGATTGTTGAAATCATGTTTACAGGAAAACCAAGCAAACTAATTGAATAAAATTTGGCACACAGGTCACACCTTCTAACAATTAGTTTTCGAACATGCCTACAACCCATATTCTGTTTATTTTCCCAAACCTATTTGGAAAAAAAATTGCAGCGATTTTGATAAAACTTGGTGATTTGGTGCACACGCAAATTTTAACTTTTGTAACGTTTACCGTAAGCCATGCATCTTGAATTGTACTTAGAGTAGGCGAAAGTGGAAAAGTGAGCGTGGCACTTTTCAACAATTGAAGATTTTGATTCTGTATAACTCGAAATTGGCACCCAATATTTTTATAAAAATTTAAGAGATAATACCTATAAAACCTACAACTTAAACAAGCTAACTCAGTATACTGGCAAAACTCGTTAAAGGGAGTGGTACAGCCAACAATATTGTAAACGTCATAATAAGAGAACTTACAACGTAATTGTTATGCAAATTGTTATGTCAGATAAACTTGCTATTACAAGAATATGGTGCAGTAGTACCTGTGGGTGTGGCACCTTTCATACAAGCAAAAAACGTTTAATGTTATAGATATGAGAGTATTCTTCATAAAATTTGGTGTAGAGGTGTCGATTATAAGTTTTGAAATTCGACAGGATTGCATCAGTGGGCGTGGCACCTCCCATATTAGGTGATTTACTTGTTATAAGATATATCTGAATAAAAAGCGGTCGAAATAGTATCAGTGAACGTGGCACCTCGCATACAAGTTAAAACTTTAAATGGTATATCTATCAAAATATTTGAGCAGTCATACTAAACCTTGGCGTATGTGTGTTGTTAAAGGAAAGGTATTTCTGGAACGAAATCAGACTGGATGGTTCGAGTTGGTGTGCTACCGCCCTAAATTTTAAGACTAACGGCATATATGCAAACTATACTAGCTATTGGGCTAAAATTTGGTATACGGATGTCGATAGCGAATATAGTTTATTTAACCAAAAGCAGGCAGAATTGGACTTTTTAAACCTTTTAACTTTTTCTATATCCCATTTTTATTTTTTCAACCTCTTTCAATTTTTTTGAGTTTTTCAATCATTTTCAACATTTTTCATTTGATATTTTTCGAATTTTTTAACATTTTTAAATTTTTTTCGATATTTTCCATATTTTTTCAACCTCCCTAGTAGCATAAGGGGAAGTTGTGAAAACAAAAATCCAGCTTACAAAACAGTAATGCCTCTAAAATAGCTTTGAATCGTATTTAATGAGATACTTTACCTTTGTAGCGAAATTTGGTAGAGCAGGATATAAAATCATGGTAAAGAGACCGCATATCTCTTAGTCTTAATACTGCAAACCTATAACTTATCTTCTTCTTCTAGAAGGCTATGAGTCACTTGAAAAAAATGACGTTAAAACGAGATAACATGATTTATTTTGTATTTAGGAGCAAGATGTTCAAATTAATATAACCTCTATGTCAACCATCTAATTAGGTGTCCCTGAAAATGATGGTTTCAACACATAAGAAAACGTCAAAATAAAATACTAAAAATAGTTAAAACGTCAATTAATTTGATCAAGCAATCTTTCAAATTTTTATTTTCAAAGAAAAAGATATAGCCATTCGAGTATTTTCGTATACATGGTTGTTGAATTTTGATTAAAATGTTCTGAATTAAAGCTTTTTAATGAATTCTATGTGTGACTTTTGTCCTCAGTGCAAAAGTAATCCAAATGAGAAAAATCGGTTAATAACCGACAGTTGTGGTCACCTCAAATGTCGCCAGTGCTTTCTGAAAGATGAATCTCATTGCCTTCAATGCATTCAGCAGCAAGTGTCTGAGCCTGATCATCAACTGGCTCAAAAAGAAATTTCTGCTGAACAGAAAGATGTGCAAAAACAAGTTATCAACACTAAATTTTCACGAAAAAGACAAAAGACTGCAGTATCAACTAAGCATATACAGGTGGAGCGAAGTGATAACGGAAAATTGGAATATCATTGCACAATATGCAATAAACGTTTTAACAGCAGAACACAACAGTATTACCATATATCCTGTGGAAATATAGAGGGCAAGAAATACAAGTGTTCCGAGTGTAAAATGGTACTAGGAAATTTTTGTTTTTTAATTTAATTTATACATGGACTGCTTTTCACTTGACGATAAAGCTTTAATTTATAGTTTAATGTTGGAGGCATCAATTTCTCAATTTTAACCATATATCTTCGCATCCTTAAATTTTTAGAAATTGGTACTCAAATGTTTTTTAGTTATTTATTGAAACCCGAAAACTGCTTTAATTCAAAATATCAACAACTAGGAAAATATTCGGTCTATGAAATACAAAAACTGTCAAACTGTAAAGATTTAACAACTGTCTGAAAAATGTTAACACGGCGGAAAGATAGTGCTACGCAAAAATTCAATTATGGAAGGGTCTGATCTTTCCGCTGATATTTAGATTATCAATCTGTACAAACCTTGCAACTATCTGTAAAATATTCAATATTCTTGAGGCATCCCGGGAAAGAAATGTGTAATAAAAACGTCGTCTTATCGCAGATATGTTTTGACATAACCTATGCATACGTTACAAACGTTCTCAAATAAAACTTAACAAAAGTTCTTGGAACCATGGTAATTCTTTAAAATTACTTGGGCCCCGCTATACGGCCTTTTGAGGACGAATTTGACAAAAAAATCACTTTCTTATAATGGACTTCAACTTTGCCAACCAGTTTTTGAAAAGCTCCTTTTCTTTTAGCAATTTTCTTCACGCTCTCACCTTAACTATCACTTGGAATCTCATAATTCAAATTCATATACATGTCCTGAGTGCGGAAAAATATTTACCAAATTAATTATTTTCAAAAAGCATCAAAAACTACATCAGCTGACCCCAATGAATTGTACTGAATGTGAACAAGTGTTTTATTACAAGTCATCTCTACAAGCTCATATAGCCAAACACAAACAACTTTTTCAATTTAGTTGCAAATTGTGCAAAAAAGCCTATTCGCTAAAGTCCACACTACATCAACATATGCTGAAGCATGCTGGTATGTCTCTTAAAAACCTACAGATATTTAATGTATTTATTTATATATTTTTTTCACGTAGAAAAAAAGCACGAATGTAGTATATGCGGTAAGCGATTTTACAGAAACTCTACTCTAAAGCTACATGTTCACCGACATTCAAAGACTGAAAAATATAGTTGCACAATTTGTCTCAAAGTTTTTAAGGACAATAGTGCACTGCTGAGACACATTAAAACACACACAGGTAGGTTCATTAAAAATAAAATATCTATCTTTCTTGCATACATTTTAATCTGCAGGATGATAGAGTGATTATTTCACCCATAACCTTTGAGTAGGGGTTTCTATCACCTTTTCTATAAAAACTTATACCCGATTAAAAAGCTTAGCAAAATTTTTTTCTCTTCATGTTTGATCGTAGTCATTTTACCGTCCAACCAACCGCTAATGTATTTAAAAAAAAAAAAAAAACGGCGGGTTGCACTCCGGGAGTGCCGACAGAAGTGAAAACAAATCGTTTAATGGCAAGTTAGTGCGTTAATTGGTATGTGTGCGTTTTCTTTTTATATGGCAATGCAATGGAAGACAAAAACGGAATATGTATTCAAATTTTACTCTCGCTCTCATTCTCAATTTGTCAACGCAACAACGCGGACATTGAAAGAAACAAACATGTAAGCATAACAATCCTTGAATGAGAATTAAATGTGTCAGTTAGTGTGTATGCTTTGCTTTTTGTCTTCCACTTGGAATATTTTTTATTTAAAAGAAACAATAGAACATTAAAATTTTACCATCGCATTCATGACGGGGAATCCTGATGACGGTCGGTGTCACGAGTTTATACTTTTTTACTCAGCCGCACAACGTGCCATAAGAAGTTTTCACTTCAAAAATTGCTGGAAGAAGTATATTCGGCTCAGTAGCCTCAACTGTGAATAATTAAATTTGAGCTAAGTACTCCTTATGTTTAAAAACAAAAATTTATTCTGATTGCAGTAAGACACATCATTGCGAATTATGTAAGTATAAGAAAAAATCAGGTAAAAAAAGTACCTGGACCTGTGACTAAATAGCTTAAACATAATTTTTCTTAAACTTAAGATAAAAATCTGCTTCTTCTAACAGACACTATGACACCACATTTATCAAAATCGGCTTATTCGTTGCCGAGTTCTGGCTGTTAGAATATTCAAACTGCTTAAAACGCCATCTTGTGACAGTTAATCATAATACAAATGACTTCAAAAAATCTGCTTGTTCTTAAAAAAAAACTATTACACCTCATTTGTCTAAATCGGTTTAGTAATAGCCGAAATATAACGTTTTAAAGTTTTTCAAAAAACCAAATTTGCTTGCTGCTGGTTCAAGGTGGCCTGGTATTTCAGATTTTTCTCTGCTTTAGGCTGCTGGCTCTGCTTTCGGCTGCGCTAGCAAAGAAAAATTTGCTTACTGAGCAACAACTAACCGGAAGTCAACATATGTATGCTACAAATTTAAAAATTTTTTCCACAAAATTACATACTTTCATGGGCCAATTTTTTCAAAAAACGTTGCCTACTTTTAGGCGCTATTAATAATTTACCCTTAAGCGGCCCTCACACGATCAGTATTACTGACAGGATTTTGCATACTGACAGTATTACTGATCGTATGAGGTGAGTACTGATGTACTGTCAGTATAGAAAAACGATACTGATGACTGATGAAAAAATCGGATATTACTGACGAAGTTTTTAAATACTGACAGTAAAGCGGCCCTCACACGATCAATATTACTGACAGTATAATTACTGACAGTATTTACATTACTGTCAGTGTACCACTCACACGGTCAGTATTGTTTATTGTCAGTAATCAGTTTTTTTGACATTCGACTGGTGAAGGTGCGAACTATGCTCCGGCTACGTGACTGACAGCCGAAAATGGCATGCCACTTTTTGGGGCAGATTCCATCCAAACTTGCACCACGCCTCCAGCTAGGCATTGAACGACCATACCCTTGGACGCAATGTTCCATGCCACTGAATGAGGAACTTTTCCAAGTTTCTTTCAAGTTTCGCTGCCTCATCGTCTATCTGCCACAAAATGGGGCATGCCACGCCCCCTCCCAGGATTTTTCCGTCCCGTGCCTACTTGCACCCTCTGACCAACTTTCAGCCGGATCTGCCCCAAAAAGTGGCATGCCACTTTTCTGTGCAAATAATACTGATGAACTGTCAGTATTCACCTCACACCATCAGTATTAAGCGGCCCTCACACGATCAATATTACTGACAGTATTTTGCATACTGACAGTATTACTGATCGTATGAGGTGAGTACTGATGTACTGTCAGTATAGAAAAACGATACTGATGACTGATGAAAAAATCGGATATTACTGACGAAGTTTTTAAATACTGACAGTAAGTATCAGTCATCAGTATCGTTTTTCTATACTGACAGTACATCAGTACTCACCTCATACGATCAGTAATACTGTCAGTATGCAAAATACTGTCAGTAATATTGATCGTGTGAGGGCCGCTTAATACTGATGGTGTGAGGTGAATACTGACAGTTCATCAGTATTATTTGCACAGAAAAGTGGCATGCCACTTTTTGGGGCAGATCCGGCTGAAAGTTGGTCAGAGGGTGCAAGTAGGCACGGGACGGCAAAATCCTGGGAGGGGGCGTGACATGCCCCATTTTGTGGCAGATAGACGATGAGGCAGCGAAACTTGAAAGAAACTTGAAAAAGTTCCTCATTCAGTGGCATGGAACATTGCGTCCAATGGTATGGTCGTCCGATGCCTAGCTAGCGTTCTTTTTGAAATTTGTCAGAAAGTGTTGCCTACTTTTAGGGGCAAATTATTAATAGCACCTAAAAGTAGGCAACGTTTTATAAATTTTTTGAAATCGAGTTCATTTTCCAAGTCTTCAAAATTTTAAAATCGAGTTCGTTTCCCAAGTCTTCAAAATTCCAAAGTCAAGTTCGTTTCCCAAGTCTTCCAAATTTGAAATCGAGTTCGTTTCCCAAGTCTTCAAATTTTTGAAATCGAATTCGTTTCCAAAGTCTTCGAAATTCTAAAATCGAGTTCGTTTCACAAGTCTTTCAAATTTTAAATCGAGTTCGTTTCCCAAGTCTTCAAATTTCTGAAATCGAATTCGTTTCCAAAGTCTTCGAAATTCTAAAATCGAGTTCGTTTCCCAAGTCTTCAAAATTCCAATATCGAGTTCGTTTCGCAAGTCTTCAAAATTCCAAAATCGAGTTCGTTTCCCAAGTCTTCCCGATGACGGTCGGTGTCGCGAAATTATACTTTTTTCCTCAGCCGCACAACGTGCCATAAGAAGTTTTCACTTCAAAAACAAAGGAAAAAATGGTAGAAAACACAAACTTGTACAAGAATTGTTTGATTATTCCTTTCGTAGGTCACAATTTTTCATTGATCTGTTGTAAAACTTTTTCAGTAGAGTAAGCAGCAAAACTAATCAATCTACCATTCCGCAAAATTTATATTTATACTCAGGGGACACGTGGCCACTTATTTAAAATATTTCTGCATAAATGAACTGACGCGCCTGCAGAGCTCATATATAATATTTATCAAATGATAGTTAATTTTTTACAGGGACTGTTAAATATAAATGTACAATATGTGATATAACAAGTGTGCGCAAGGATAACATTCTGCGACATATCAAAAATATACATGAAAATGAAAATATCGGGATTTGCATTACAATACTAAATGAAAATGAGCAGAAAACCATTAACGCAAACGAAAAGCCAGTGAAAAATCAATTTGAACAAATGAACACCAATCAAGATGTATTGAATTTAACAAAGACCATCGAAAATAGTTCTGTTATTAAATGCATTGGTAATGTGATACCTGTTGTTATACCCAGTAGCCTAACCGAAACACAAATAAATAAGAATACTCAAATTTCGACATCAGCCGCTGAAATTAAAATAAATTTATCAGAAAACAATAAAGCCTCAACCAGCTCTGCCACTGAACAAACCATTTCGCATAAAAAGCTTAAAAAGAAATACAATCCTATTGAAATGTATCGCAAAATTATAAATTCAGATAATAAAGATTTTTCAGAAGATGATACAAATATTGAAGTGCCAACAGTGTTAGAGAAACCAGTTATAGAACAACAGCGATCTCTGCCTAATCAATCGAATTTCAGTGAAATGCACTGGCGAAAGAATTTGAATTACACCTATCAATATCAGGATTATTAAAGAAAAAAATCCGGAAGAACTTTTATACTAAAAATAGACAAATAATTATATTGAATAGCTAAGTACAATAGGGTATCCGTTATTTCCCAAATTGAAAATTTTTGATAATAACTGCAAACCAACAGATTCCCATATGCCGATACTCTGAATGGTATTGCTTTATCACCTTTTAGCAAAAAGTAGTCGAGAAATGACTGTTTTTATAAAATGTTTTCCTCCCCATTGCTTAATCAGGGAAAATGTTTTAAGCTCATTTGCCTCTACAAAATAAAAACACATTTCATTAACTTCTTTTTGAGTTTTTTTAATGATTCATCTGCCTTACAATGACGGCTGGATACCGCCTCTTTCCTGAAAAACCTGGAATTATTATAAAGGTTGTATCTGAAAAATAAAATAATATTTAATTTACTAATATTTTGTTGTTTTTTTTTTTTTTTCATTTAAATAGAATGAACTCGGTGATAGATTATACTGGGCTAAAATTAACATATTAAATTCCGAAATTTTCTTTTTATTGGCAAAATAATAACGGAATAACGGGCACCCTAATGTACGCATCGTACTAGCAATTTTTCTTGTTTCAAACCATCTAATGTACGCATCGTACTAACATTTTTTTGTTGTTTCAAACCATCTGACACACTTTGGCAATTTTCCACATTTTCGACATGCGAAATCCATTGGCAATGACCACATTTAAGGCCACAGCATTTACAAATTAAGAAATACAATTAATATTTTTTAGACTTTCAATGGTCAATACCTATTGTATAGATATAATGGTACTAATATAGAAAACAAAATTAGACAATGAATAATTTGGATTGTGCTAACACTGAAGCTATGGTTTATAAATTGACAATGAATGGTGAAAATCATAGTTGGCGAAAGTTGTTACAATTTGGTGAAACGTTAAGTTTAGATGTAAAACGTAAATTTCTGTGGACATGGCCTACAGTAGAAAATATAACAACACTTAAATATACTATAGAGGCCTTAAAAATAGATGGAATTTTAAGTATTGGCTGTGGCAGTGGTTTACTGGAATGGATAATAAAAGAAAGTATTGGTAAATAAATATTTTGTATATTGAAATATAATAATATAATATAATAATTAATTTATATAAAATCTAAGGTATTTCTGTTTATGGCGTAGAAATCGACAAATCTTGGTGGCAAAGCAATTACGCTGTCAAGAATTTTATAGAACTCAATTACATTGATGAAAGTAGTAAACTGAAAATTTCAACAAATTCAAGAGAATATTTACAGCATTGCGCACATTCGAATAATTGGGAATTTGCACTCCTTTTTTGTTATTTTAACAATCGTGTAGCATTTATAAACTATTTGAAAATATATAAGGGAACATGGATTATTATTGTTGGTCCAATGCCAGATGTTGGAATACACACAGATCCAAATCCAGTAGAGCCTAATTTTCCAGCAGAAATGAATTGGCGTCTGAAACGTTCTTTTCGTTTGAGTGAAAATGATATCGTGGCATTTTATACAAACCAATAAGTGTATAGAATTTTATTAAAGTTTATAATTATATTACCAACATTTGTTATACTTAAAATAAAATATTTTTATTGTATTATTGAGTTAATTTCTGTTCACTTCAATATGGAATTTACAAGCTGGAATGGATTGCACTTCCGCTGTTACAGTACTGTTTATGCCTAAGTTGCTGAGGGCGCCTCGTAGTAGGCCACAAGTAAATGCTACAAACTGAAAAAGAAAATGTGATTAAGCATACTTAATTACTTGATGTTTTATAAGTTTATAACGTTGGCAACTTTACTGAAAACAAATCGATCTTCATTTTCATCGGGTTTGTCAGTGAGACTAACTTGTATTTTTTATGTTTTACACAGGGATTAATAGTAAGTTCAGGGATTCTTTGGTTTGCAGTGTCAATTTAACTTTTATATGAATGTCAAAACCTTTTAATTGAACTTTTAAGATAAACAACTTAGTATTTAGCTCAGAGGTCTTATAAAAAAATTAGAATTAGTTAACACTTTTGAGTTGCATAGAAATTGAGGAGACTGAAAACTGTGCAATTAAAGCATTCTAGACTATTGTCGAGTACACATTATGAATATGGACACATTCGAGCATCACGGCTACATAAGCATAGTCCACCGATTTATTTCATAAATTTCATTTCATAATGAAGATATTTCTGTATCAAAAAATCAAGTTTTATTTGTTATTCTTTCTAGCAACTTTAAATATCTCGTATTGGGGAAACATGGTTCGCGCTAACCCTACATTTAAACCATTGGTAAAATATTTTTTATTTGTATTGAAGTAGTCTTTTAAGGAGTTAAAAGTTTATTTTAACAAGTGCGAATATTTTTCAAAACATTTTGTTATTAAAAAATCGAGCAAAAATCATGATTTCTTTTGGTGCAACAAAACTAAATCACAATCACTGAGTAAACAATTGTTAAATAAATGTTTATCACCGACTCATACACAATAGTTAATAACAAGCAGACTATGACATTCGACCACTGAATGCAACACATTATATTTTTGACCTTTTTTTTGTCGCTCAGGTTAGGTGAGACGGCCTATCCAGTAAACTAATTTACGCATACAGCAATTGATTCTTATTATTTTCATAACTTAATGCAATCCATTTTCTTAAATTGGCGGAATCGGTTTTGAATGTTGACTGGGAACGCCGATAGTGATATCGAAATCCATTTTCGGTCTTTCTTTAAACAATTTTCTTTTTTAAAAAAACAAAATTAATCCCTAATGCTCTAGTGTTGCGGCTCGCTATATCCAACATTTAAAAGATTGTCTCCCAGAACTGAAGCCAGACTTCACACGATCTAAGCGAAGAGATTATTGCGTATTATATAAGCATCACAATATAAAAGCAGTGCATAATGTAAATAAGCAGTGGTGAATTAGTTAATTCGCAGTATTATTGATTGATGGCAGTTTTGTCTGCACGACGAGATGTCTTGTTCAAAAGTGAAGGATCAGGTAAGGATTTATTCAGGAAAGTTAGAATTAAGGAAGGTTTGTCTTCTGTTTACATTGGATATTCTACTTGATCAAAGGGTTTATCATATGCAGGAATTTTGTGCAAGTGATAGCTGGAGGTAGGTTAGGTTAGGTTATGGTGGTGGATTGGAAGCCCCACATAGACGCTTTGGTCCATAGTGATACCACATCTCTCAAGATTTAATCAGTAGAATTAGTTGTTTGGTTAATGTTAAAAGTATTAGTCCGCCTGGCGAAATCATATAATCTATGGAGTTTTAGCTGGAGGTAGAGTTGTCAGATTTTTGAAACACAAAATCCGTATATTCAACTCATTAATGCAAAACAAAAAATCAGTACAAGATTTTGTAACTCATACTAATAAAAACCACAGCTTAAATCACCTTATTTATTTACTAAAAAAAGGTCATAACTTTTCAGATTCCAGTACATTTACTCATAAAATCATTACGTATAACAACCTTAGCTGGAGGAAATAAGTATATAAGATCTCCAAAACGACGATTTCTTTGTTGTAATGACTCCAAATCGATATTTTCACTGTATCTGTCTCATCAGAGATTGTGTCTTTAGTGGATAGCTTTCTTCAAACACAGATAATAGATAAAACAGACCTAATATCAACACGAAGTCATAAATATTACGAGTGCAACATTAACATATTAAGTTAATTAAATTTTTTGGTGTACATACATATATATAAAAATAGGTAAAAGTAATTTTGTATTTACCTTTGGTGCATGTTCAAGTTGCTTCGATCCGGGTGATATTCTTGTAAGGAAACGAAATGCTTTGTCCTGCACCACGTAGACACCGTGATTGTTCGTTCGCAAGTTATCAACTTGCTTTTTGTAAACAAGTGTCCAAAAATCAGTGCATATAAATTTCATCGTCTCAAGTTCATCTTTAAAACGCACTAAGTCTCGCGTTAATCGCTCGATAAGTCGGTATCCAGTTGTGAACCCGATATATTCCAAAGTGGAAAAATCGTTTTCCTAAAATTGCAATGTTTATTTCAAATGCAGAACATCAATATTACGTTTGATTTATATCATACCTTATTGTTATTGTTTCCTAAACAGTAATTTACGATTTCGGAATGAAAACAATCATATACAATATCCTCCGCCATTATTCCACTAATTCTAGCCAGTAAACAAATTAAATAAAAAAATCTTGAATCAGCTGTTTTCTATCAAATTTTGGCATGTTTAATGAAAGTAAAGTCAAGTGTTACATGTGCTTTGTTTAATGTGTAATATAACTTAATGCTTCATTTCAAGATTCAACACTAACATATTAGGCAATACTATACATATGTGAAGACCCCTAATATATAAATAAAATGGTACCAGCAAAACATTTATTAATTCATTTTCTTTATCATTAAAGACAATATGTATATGTTGTATCCAAAACTCATGATTGAATAAGTTATCGCCTTTTGTTGTGGTCGATCAATCGTTTTTTTTACATTCTGTGTACGAATGGAAGAAGCAGCATTTTTTCATCGCAGTAACCTATATTATTCAATCATGTCCAAAACTTATATTCATATATTCAGGCCCGTGCGCAATGGGGAGTTTTGGGGGTTCAAACCCTTCCCCCATTGGGAATTTTCGCAAATAGGCTTTTATTGACATTTGAACGAATAATCAAAAAGACACAATAAATTTTTTTTTTAAATGAAAAAACTAAAATGCCAATAAATCGTCGAAGCCTGAGTTTTTCATTTTCGACAAGATTTGTGCTCTCTAGCAATTTTTGAACCAAAAAAACACGATTTGGGACCACTGCGCGTCGCGAAGGCTAAGTAACACGAGCGTTTTTTCAATGCGCGTTTAAGCATACTCTGGCATCAAAAAAATCAGCTTCATTGAAAATTCATGCACAAATCTATTCGCGTCAATTTTGCATAATTCACGCATTGCCGGGCAAGACATCAAAAATTCTCTCGAAGCACTGGATATTTGCAATGAAGACGCGTTTCCAAATGTCCATTAAATGCTTCGTGTTATGGCAACTTTTCCTGTGACAACAGTAACAAATGAACGCTTCTTTTCAGCGCTACGTCGTCTAAAGACATGCCTCAGATTAACTATGTCCGAAGATCGGCTGAATGGCTTAGCCTCGCTAAATATAAATCGCGATATCGAAATCAATGTGGAAAGATTTTTGGACGGGTGTTTTCAAGTATCTCGCAGAATTGGCTACTTACGTAATGATAACTGAATATCGAATTATAACATAAACACTAGACATGTTCAAATAAATGGCATGTACTAGAATACTTCAAAAATACTCGATTTTCGAAAATTTATTCAAATTCGAAATTTTAATTTTTCGGAAAATTTGATTTTTTCTTATTTATAATATTTTTTTTAATTTTCTTTCGATTTTCCTTACATACACATAAGGAAGTATCGAAAAAAAATAGACCGCTATTTTTAAAGCAATTTTTAATACATAAGGAGAAAAACGGTGATCTCTCCGCGAGTAGAGCTTTGGTGTTTCTGGTGTAACAGCTCAAATCCTTTGTTGTTTTCACTGCAATCACCTTAATACACTGTAGCTTGAAATTGTCAATGCAAATACATGAATTTCCATTAAAAAAATAAATGATAAAAAAATTTTTTTTTTCATTCAAAATTAAATTTTTTTTATATTTTTTTTAAACTGTGTGCAATGTGTCATGTGACTAGTTATTGAAGCAAATATTATAATTACTTGCTTATAAAATACTTTGAAAATTTTCGGACCAAAAATCAAATTTTATTTTTTTTTTCTCATTTATTTTTTAATAGAAATTCAGGTAGTGGCATTGACCACTTCAAATTATAGTATATTAAGGTGAATGCAGTGAAAGCAACAAAGGATTTGAGCTGTTACACAAGAAATACAAAGCTCTACTCGCGGAGAGACCACAATTTTTTTCCTTATGTGCAAATAGGCTTAAAAAATAGCGGTTAGTTCTTTTTCGAACTTCCTTATGTTTAGATAAGGAAAATCGAAAAAAAAATTTTTAAAAACAAGGAGAAAATCAAATTTCCTTTATTTTTTTCGCTAAATTCCGAAAAATGAAAATTTTGCAGCTCTGATAGCAACCCTAGACTATTTCTTTTTTTATTTTTTTAAATGGAGATATACTTGAATTTGAATAAGTTTTCGAAAATCGAGTGTTCTTGAAGTATTCTAGAACATTTTTTTGAACATCTCTAATAAGCACATGTATTTAATTATTATTAAATGTCTATATTAAAAGTAAACAGTTTTTTGACGTTTTTTATAAACATAATCTAACATGAAATGTTCGAGTTAAACCTGCCCCCCCCCCCCATAGATGATTCCTGCGCACGGGCCTGTCTTCAACTATAAGTGGTGTCACATAAGATTGTTACAAATCGTCCGTCAGAAGTGCATGTTTCTAAAACTAAAAAATACCACAAACCGGAATCAACAAAAATCTATCAAAAGGTGTAGTTCATTATGGAATAACCGATATTATATATAAAGGTATTTTTAAATACAAAAATAAAACATTTTTATCAAATAAGTACCGAATTGCAAACAAAGTATTTGTTTATTTAAACCAATGCTATTTGTCATACCATAACTAGAGAAATTTTTGTTAATATACGTAAACACTATAGAAGTTTTGAAAATGTATGTACTTATAAAAGATCATGAAACCTGAAACAAAACGCACAACATACAAAAATACTCTAAAGAACATTGTGGAACAATGGAACAAGTGCAAAAGTAACAATGGAAACAAGGTTACAAATGGCAAAGAGACTAAATAATATGTGCGTGTCTAGTTTTTGTCTGTTGATCTTTTTGTGCATAATAGAAAATCATCCCTTATTTTGTGATCTTAACAATGAAAAGCGAAAAGCTTCGTTGCATTGTCATTTTCTGAATTATGCAATAATATACATAAATATTGGTAAATAGTTATTGGAAGATGATAGTATGTATTTAATCGTAAATAGATATTGATAAGAAGAATATTCTACTTTTAATGCTGATTGATAAAAATTTAAGTCCTCTATTTGAAAATCGTGACGGCTGATCAATAGCGAAAATACTACGTTGCATTTGCATTTGCTACGTCAGTATCGGAATTTGGCAACAATGTATTATAGGCTGAGAGCCGGCTGTAGAAAAGTCGAGTGTATAAGATTACAGGATGAGATGTATGCCAAATGATAGAGCTCAATGAGCCTAAATAGAATATCTAGGGTTGCCTTGCCAAAGCCTGTCCCGATGGCCGAAAATACCCGAATTTTAGTCAATTTTGTTGTTCTACTTAAAACTGTAGTACATAACAGCTTGAAATGTATGCCAAATGATAGAACTCGAAGAGGCCTAAATATAGTACCTGGGATTGTATTGTTAAATCCTGTCCCAAACATGGGTTTTCACCGGTTTTTTGGGTCAATTTTCATTAATGAATATAGCAGCTTAAAATTCGTGCCAAATGATAGTAATCGAAAAGCCTAAATAGAATATATAGGGTTGCCTTGTCGAATCATATGTACATACATATGTATATACATATGTGTGTGTGAAGGTCTTTGCTTCGTTTATGCTACAATAGAAAATCGTAGTAAAGTAAAATGATTGTGAAACTTATGTTATTAGTTATTTTTACATTTTTTATAATTTTATTCAATGTAACATTTAGTTGTGATACTTAGTCACAAAAAATAAGCTAAAGAAAGCAAACAAAAATAAATGAACATGCATATGTATGTAAATCTCAAATCTAATCTTTTTTTTTTCTTTTAATATGAACAAATTTCAGCCAATTTGAACAAAAAACAAAAAAGATCAATGTTCAGATATTCCTTTTTTTATTTTTCCTATTTTATTTCATATGTTTTTCATTTTTGTAATTTATTCAATCTCGATCAATTAAATAAAAATTTTTAACATGAATAATTAAATAAAATGAATTACAAATTTTCAATATGAATTGCATATAAAATGAAATTTTATGCAGCATGCGAAATATAGTAGAAAACACAATACGAACGAAAACAAAAGCGAATAAGTGAGTTGCCAGTTCTCTCATTTGAGTTTCGCTCGTATTTCGACATATTTTTCATTTTCAATTGTTCAGGGGAATTTATTCACGGCGAAAACTTAGACCATAAGTTAACCGAACTTATTTTCTGAAAAGCTTTTGTTCCGTTCCACCGGACGAGATCTCTTTAGATTATTTAGTCTCTTTGTCTGGGGTAGCACAGATGAAAATGATCGAGGTGAGTTACTTTTTGATTATATTTTGAATACTAACCTCCTTATCTGCAACAAAGGCTGCGAACCAACCTTTATAGTAAAGAATAGAGAAGAAGTCCTAGACATAATACTTGTCTCGGACTTCGCTTTCGATTTCATTGTTGACTGGAGAGTCTCAGCCGAGCACTCTTTCTCAGATCATCTTTACATAGAATTTACTCTCACTGTTAACTCCCCAGTTCCTATTGCTCAGCGGAACGTTAAAAGGACAAACTGGGGTTTATATAACAGGAATCTTGCGGCACATCTGCCTATTTCAACCTCTTTGCAGGTAACTCTTTGCAGCAACCAGTGGATTTAAGTGTTCAAAATCAGATATCTTCAAATATTCTTGGGGACATTGTTTCGGAAACCAAAGTTCGATGGGCGATTAGTAGCTTCAAACCCTACAAATCACCAGGACCTGATGGTGTAACACCAGTTTAACTGCAACGATCTGTTCGTTTAATTATACCATGGTTGGTAGCTATTTTTAAAGGCTGCCTTAACCTTTCCTATATTCCTCTAGCTTGGAGGATGACCAAAGGCCGGGAAGAGCTCTTACATAAATCCAAAGGATTTTAGGCCAATAAGTCTTTCCTCCTTTCTTCTAAAAACTTTGGAAAGGCTCATAGAAATCTTTCGAAGCAGTATCAAACCTGATCTACTCAGCATGCCTATACGAAAGGCAGATCTATAGAAACTGCACTCCACACTATAGTAGGTAGTATTGAGAAATCCTTTGAATATAAGGAATTCGCCCTGACGGCGTTCTTAGACATTGAAGGAGCATTTAATAATGTTAACCCAAATATGATCATATCAGAGCTTCAGAAACTGGGCATTAACAGTTCACTAGTTTATATGATTAAAAAGCTACTGACAAACAGAAGTATTACATCAAATCTTGGCAAATCCAAGGCAAATAGGTTCGTTTGCAGAGGAACGCCGCAGGGGGGTGTACTATCTCCTCTACTGTGGAATCTGGCAGTAAATATGATGCTCATGTCACTGTAAGGCAGTTGCTTATGCAGATGATGTAACATTAATTGCATGTGGCAAATTTCCAAACACACTGTGTGAAATTCTTCAGGATGCCTTAAATATACTCGTCTCATGGGCAGATGAGGCTGGCTTAGGTGTAAATCCGAACAAAACTGAACTAGTAGTCTTCACTAGGAATAACAAACTTCCAATTTTAGTACCACCTTCGCTAAATGGCACTAGACTAACGTTTAATTATAGTGCAAGGTATCTTGGTCTGGTATTGGATAGGAAATTAAGTTGGAAAATTAACATTGAAGAAAGAGTTAGGAAAGCAACTGTAGCGCTATACTCTTGAAAAAAAGCGGTAGGTGGAAGATGGGGGCTATCACCTCGCATTGTTCATTCGACCGATTCTCTTATACGGCATTGTGGTATGGTGGCCTGTCTTAGACAAGGTTACCTATTACAAAAAATTGCAAAGGGTTCAAAGGGCAGCTTCCATGTGTATCAGTGGTGCACTGAGGACTACACCGACTGACGCCTTGGAGGTCCTCTTTAATCTCGTTCCTCTTGACCTGCTAGGTAAACGGATGGCAGCCTGTGCTGCCATCAGACTCAGGGAAACTATCTGCTGGTCCAAGGGTAGAACAGGCCACTCAACTATTCTTAATAGCTTGCGGTCTGTACCCTCTAATTTGGACTATATTGTTCCAGTAATCTCATTCAATAAGGATTACGTAACTCACATTCCATCTAGGGATGACTGGAAGGGAGGAATCCCGGGGAGAAGGGGCCATATTAATTTCTACACAGATGGTTCCAAGCTAAATAACCAGGTGGGTTATGGTATTTACTCTAAGGAACTGAAGATTAGTATCGCTGTGAGGTTACCAGACCATTGTAGCGTTTTTCATGCAGAGGTTATAGCGATAGAAGAAGTAGCATCCTGGCTGAGGATGAATGTCGTATCCAGAAAGGATATAACCATTTATTGAAATAGTCAGGTTGCTATAAAATCTCTAGAATCAGTCTTCCTTAATTCACTAGTGGCCCAACAATGTCCCTCATATCTAAATTAGATGGCCCAGCATTTTAATATTCACCTCATCTGGGTGCCAGGGCATAGGAACATTGATGGCAACTGCAAAGCTGATGAACTTGATAGGCAAGGGACTACTGCACAAATTCCTCAAGATAAGGAAGGTGTTGGCATGCCACTTGCTACCTGCAAGTTATTGCTTAAAGAAGAAATGGTAAAAAATGCTAACAAAAGGTGGACTCAAGGGTCAACTTGTAATATAATTAGGCAGATTTGGCCGAAATGGGATGCTAAGCGTTCGTCAGAACTGATTTCTCGCACTAGAAATAGTGTCTCGACAGTTGTCGCAGTCATAACTGGACATTGCCTCATTGGCAAACATGGAAAACATAAAACATTTTCTCTGCTCCTGCCCCGCACTTGCTAGGAAACGCCACAAAACACTCGGTTCGTTTCTGTTTGATGACCTGAAGCATGTTGGTATAGGTCAGCTATCAAGTTTTATTAAGAGATCTGGTTGATTCAACGAGAGGGTATAGTGAGACACCCTGTGGTATTACAATGGATAATTTTTGGTCTAAGTGAGTCAGTTCGCAACTGACTGCCACTCCTACCTAACCTATGCTAAGCGATGAATGTGGCGATTTCTTCGCGAAAACTGAGCAACATAAGCTTATTCTTGAACTGTTATGGAAAAGAGTTATTGTTGTGAAAAAAAATATGTGAGCGAAGCAGAGACACAGGCACTAATCGGTACTGCCACATGCTTTTGTGTACGCTAATAGCATTTAGATGCTAGTTGATGGTAAGTAATTATTTGCATATCAAATGAAAAATTCTGTCTTGGAATTGATACAGAGATTCCAAGACAGAAAAAAGTTACAAGATTGCTCTTGCTAACTGCGAAATTGAAAAATTTGAGCATGGACTCATTTAAAAAACAAGGGATTCGATTGCTATTTGTGAGCATGTTAAACATTTATTTTTACAAAACAATTTCTAACTCAATTGATTTACGACCTTAAACTCTGAGCAGTTTAATGAAGAAATAAATATTACCAAGTGAAATTGTTAAAAACACCTACATTCCCTATTATAAAAAATGTTTAAGCATTGACAAAACTTATACGATGTACTTACATTCAAATTTAATTTCACTAGACACTTGTGATAGCTGTGACTGTGATTCCTGGAACCTGTCTGGTATATCATTCACATCTTTATCAGACTCTTACTCTTCGGTTTTGAGTGAAACTGATGATGTATCCTGTGTTTCCGACCTCGGGTTTTTCATCTACAACAGGTGTTTTTTCAAATATTTTCTTCATAACTATTAGATTGTATCGGGAAATATTCTTCTTTAAAAAGTTTTTGCTCTTCTTTTATTAAGTTCTTGGTTTCCTTTTGTTGTAATGGCTCAAACGTTGGCGTTGTTTTTATTCCATCGCAATGCTCGCATATTTTAATTCAGACTTTAACGAAGTCTTATCCAAATCAGAATTTACCTGCTCCAAGTTAGCAGCAAGTGTGAAGTTTCTATCCTTAGCGCACTTCCATTAACAGAAAATTGTGTTAACTGATCCAACATTGGAATTTTCTCGATTGGTTGTATAGGTTTTGGATCCCCAAATATTTATAAGCAATTTTAGGCTGAAACACTGCTCCTATTTTTAGATTAGCACCGATTCCGATCCTACTCTCTTAAATTATTTTACCACAAAAGTAAACATACACAGCTATGTTCCCACCCGTGGCACTGATATCAAAAACAAAAAAAAAAAACGTCGCCAATAAACTAGCATTGTGGAAATGTGGAAAGGAAGATCGGCACGACTTAGATCACACGAGTAGATATGTACAGGGTGTTTTTTTTAGAGGTATAGAGCTTCGAATTGAAATAAAACACAAGAAAATCGTTTTAATGTCCATCAATTTGGCTTTATTGGAAGGATAATTTTATGCCATTAATGTTTAAATATGATTTCGGGCATGTGGCCGCCGCGGCTGGCTCGAATAAAGCCAATTCTACAGGTCCAATTTTGAACCACTTTTTCGAGCATATGGGGCCTATGTCGGCAATAACGCCACGAATGTTGGCTTCCAAGTCCCCTAACGTTTCTGGTTTGTTGGCGTAGACGAGCGACTTCACATATCCCCAAAGAAAATAATCCAATGGTGTCAAATCACACGATCTTGGTGGCCAATTGACAGGTCCATTCCGCGAAATTATGCGCTCATCGAATGTTTCCTTCAATAAATTGATTGTGACGTGCGCTGTGTGGCATGTAGCGCCGTCTTGTTGGAACCACAACTCATCCACATTCATGCCATCCAATTCGGGAACAAAATAGTCGGTTATCATGGCTCTATACCGGTCTCCATTAACGGTAACTGACTCTCCAGCATTATTTCGGAAGAAGTATGGCCCAATGACTCCACCAGCCCATAGAGCACACCAAACAGTCAGTTTTTGTGGATGTAATGGCGTCTCAAGGGTCTCATGTGGATTCTCTTCACTCCAAATGCGGCAATTTTGCTTGTTGACGTAGCCATTCAACCAAAAATGAGCCTCATCACTGAACAAAATTTTGCGATGAAAATCAGCATTGAGATCAATCTCATTTTCGGCCCATACACCAAAATCACGACGCATTGCATGGTCTCGCGGCTTTAATTCTTGCACAAGCTGGATCTTGTAAGGGCGCAAGCCAAGATCTTTGCGCAAAATCTTCCATAAAGTTGATGGACAAAGCTCCAATTGCTGTGCACGGTGGCGAATCGATTCATTCGGGTCCTCTTCAACATTTTGCTCTACAGCGGTAATTGTTTCTTCGGTGCGCACTGTTCGACGTCTCTGCGGATGCGTATTATCACATAGAGTAAGCGTAGTGCGAAAACGACCCATGGTTAACCGAATTAATTGCTCTGATGGACGATTATGTCGACCATAAAATGGACGGAGCTTGCGGTAAACTTCGCGAACTGAACCATTATTTTCGAAATAAATTTGCACGATTTGCAAGCGTTGTTCTTTTGTCAACCTGTTCATGATGAAATGGCAAACCAAACTGAACATAAATGACATTAGAGTTGCCAGATTTGACCATAAAATGCCAGTTTTATCTCTATTCGAAAAACAAACCTCTAAAAAAACACCCGTTAGTTTCTTACGCGTGGTACTCTGGTGCTTGAACGAAACGGACCACCAAAACACGACTGTAAACTCGCTTACGCGTGGTACTCTGGGGTTTAACGAAGCAGAATCGAAAAGCCAATGTAGTATAGTTAAGAGAGAATAACAAGCAAACGACGTAGACCTAAAATTCGAGGCAGCGGCGTCGTACAAGATCGCGGTCAGTGAGCAGCAACAAGATTGAACACAAGAAACTTTCCCAGCAACAACAGCGGAGCGTTAATATAAATTTAGACTTTCATATTTTTTCCTATATGTATATTAATATTTTATTTAAAAGAATTGATTGTAACGTTTTGAAAAGAAATTCTCGCGTTCTTAAAGCGTGTTAGTCATTTAAGCCATTGTAACCAAACAAACATTGGAAACCGGCGAGGCAAGACCCTGGTGAGAGGTTCGTTCCAACACTCATATTTGAACATAATTGGGTTTAAAATGGAAACTGCATTTCCTCCTTTTGCTAAGTTTATTTGTTTGCACATTTAGTAAAAAAAAATTGAATAACAAAAGTTAATTTAATAATTAAAATGTTATTTCTTACAAGTTATATAAGAAAAGTTAATTTAACAAATTAAAAGAATATTTCTTACATTGAGCAAATTTTGATAGTGATAGTCCCCAAATACCAAGACCGGATTGAGGATTTTGTTCCGAAGACTCGTAACAAAAATGAACAACTTGAATACATTCCAAATAGTTCGCATTTATCTAATTGCAATGCATTAAAGAACTTTATAGTTTAATGAATGATTCTATTTTTATTAAAATAAATATTTTAACATGAAAATTACATCTATTCGCGAAAAATAAAATGAGTTGTAAGTCAAAACCGACGTTAACTGCTTTGTTTCAATTGAAAGATATTCACTCGTATACGATGTACGGAATTCGTTTGTGTACCGTATGCATTCGGATTCAAAGTTCGTTTACATAAATCAGAATATTTTAAATTGAAAAGGACTTAAAAATCCAATCAACGAATTGCTTCAGATTAAATATTTATATAAAACAAGATTTGATCCGATTGAAAAATCCTAGCGTGAGTTCGCTGAAAAGTATTGAAACTAATACACAAGAAGAAGCATAAGTTGGAATGCATTCAAAATTGTTGAAAATCATGACATCCAAACGAATGGAAATGTTAGGACTAGTTAAAAATAACGGTTTTCTTGGACTCTATTTTAGTTAGAAAATTTTTAGATATGCAAACTCAGAACTCGAATACTAGTGCACGAAAAAAATGCAACTTTTGGACAAAAAAAAGTATTATAAATTTTCTGCATACAAGGTTTTATGTTTAAAATGTTAAGTTTAATTTGATAGTTCTGACTGCAGAGTCCTGATTTTGTCCTTCAACTGTTGAATTAATTCATCCATTTTAACGTACGTTACATTGTTTTCAATTTTCGTAACTTTTGTGATACGCTGTACTTTTCTTAAGTCAAAATTCACTTGTAAGAATTCAACAGTATACTTATTTCCAGCATTTGTCTGTAAGCCTGGGAAAGAAATACATTATATTAGCGAATATATGCAATAAAACTGAATTTGATAGTTCATAACCAATTACCGTCTAATTTACATTTAACAGTTTTGCAGGGTGTTTTAAAGCTTTCCGGATAACGTCTAAATTGTTTACATGCAACTTTATACTCCATTGTCGTGTCCATATTTATAACTGTATAAATTTTTTCAAATATACTGAGTACCTTTACGCGATGCCACTTGCTTTCAACATTTGCCAAACAATATTCACCAACTCTAAAAAAAAAACAAATCATTTCGGATTATTCATTTTCTCAATTGGTCATTTAACGATCGCGCAAATATTTGGACAACGTTGAAATGCTCTTCAAAAATCCATCTGATGTTGGCACATTATTTATGAACACAACATTATTTAATAACGAAACGTTATTTATAATGCCCGATTTCACCAGTCAAATTTTAAAATTGACCAGGCTGTTAAACTTAAAATATCAAAATTTAGTCTCACTTTTAGCGCTAACAGCCTGTTAAGCTGTTAAATTTTTAAGAGTTCGTTTGTATTTTGAATGACACATTAATTAATCAACAAAAATTATTTTAGTTTCATTCTTTCGCAAAGAATTAGAGCTTTATGTATGTTCGGCATTTGTGTTTCATTCATACGGCTAACAGGCTGTTAGCTAAAAATACAACTTCTAATTATAAATACTAAAAGCCTGTTAGTTGAAAGTGATTTTAATTGATTTTTGTAAAACCGGGAATTAAACTAAACAAATTTAAATAATTGGCTGAAAATGCCAAAAAACCACATCCTGTGTTGTGTTGCCACATATTTTCAATACATGTTTAGTAAACATAAACTAACTTTTTTATTAATCAGAAAAGTAGGGCGGGTAACACTTACTTCTCAAATAGTGTTCCTGAATACCAGTAGCTCAGCGATTGTTTAGTAATTTTTTATTAACACGGTTGTGAGTTTTTAGAAGTAATATTTTAAGCACCCAGCCAAAACTGACTAATCTAATTGAATTACAAACACATTCTAGTGATTTGAAGTAAGTCCCATTGGTTAGAAAGAGCTAGTTATACTTAGTAAAAAATCTACAAAATTTTCGATATAAACACCTTACACTAGTTTACAAAATGATTTTTTTTTTTTGTTCCATTGATCTGAGGTTACTTTTCTTACGTACTTTTTCCTTCTGAATTCGAAAATTAAAATGAAAATTTTTTGGATGGTACAGTTTTCGAGATATTGTGGTTTTTTAATTTTTTCGACCTTTTTCACTTTAAGATTCATATCTTGAGTTAAAAATATCCAATTTCCTCGTTCTTAGTGTCAAATTAAAGAAAATAAAATGGCAAACAAATGAGTGCAATTATATCTTTTATTTAAAAAAGTGATTTAAAAGATATCGATGAAAACAGGCCAGATTTAAAAAAAAAATCAAATTTTACATTTGATTCTGTGGCCACGAAAAAATAGAAATAAAATAAAAAAAAAATAATTTTACTTCTTACACGTCTAGCTGATATTTTTACGAAAAAATTAAAACATTCCACAAGAAAATTGACTGCAAAATGACAACGTTAGGAGATATTGAATGAATGAATCCAAATTCCACATTTTATGAATACATATATTAAATTTTTCGACAATTTGTTGAGCCTAATAGTTAGAAAAACATTTTTCTCATGTACCTTTGATAAGAGGATACTTTTTTCAGTTTTCGAGATTTTGTGTTTTTTTTTTAAATTTTTCGACTTCCTTTCAGTTTTAAATTTATATCTTGAGCTAGAAATGTCTAATTTCATCGTTTTTTAGTAATAAATTAAAGATATTAAAATGCCAAGCAAAAGAATATGATTGAATTTTTTATAGAATAACCAATTAAAAAGTTATAGATGAAAAATTACCAGATTTTTGAAAAAATCAATTACAGTTGATTCTGTGGCCACGAAAAAATAGAAATCGGTAGGAAACTTCCAAATTTACTTCATTTGCGTAAGGCGACACTTTTTTTAAAAAATAAATTATATAAAAAAAAATTTACTTTATACACGTAGAGCTGATACTTTAACGCAAAAATTAAGACATACCAGAAGAAAATCAACTGTAAAATGACAACGTTAGAAACGATTGAATGAATAAGTCTAAGTCCCACATTTTCTGAAAATATCAATTTTTTCGACAATTTGTTGAGTTTAATCGTTGCAATTCTCTATATTGTTTGGTGTTTTCGTATTTTTAGAATAAGTTTGCTTAAAACCTCTAATATCCCAGAAAATAAAAATGCACCGGTTACTGTGGAAAAGGAGACTATGTCAAAAAAAAAAACACATTTATTTGCACAGAATAGCACAAACAATCATAATGTACGACAAGAAAATTGGAAATTTCTAGCTCAAGATATGAATTTGAAAGTGAAAAGAGGTCAAAAAAATGAAAAAACCACAATATCTCGAAAAAATTTTCGAATTCAGCAGGAAAAAGTACGTAAGAAAAGTAACCTCAGATCAATGGAAAATTTTGAGTGTAAACTAGTGTTACCTAACTTTCTAGACAGAATACGTAAAACTTTTGAAGGAATATATTATATGTATATAAAAAAATGTTTAACGTACTGTGGTTCATGTGCTTCACGCGTATCACTGTACGATCTCAAATAGTTTTTAGCTTTATCCAAAAATATTTGATTACTTCTCTCAATACACCCAAATATACCATTTTGAATATCTGAATTATTTAGTATTATTACAGCAAAGTTACTCTTTCCGGTTTGAAGTCCTTCAATTTTAAATGGCTGCAAAAAAATAAATGCTTATTTTAGAAACAGATAGATACGAGGTGTAGGAAAAAGTTAATGCATCAGTTTTTTTTTTTTTTCAAACGACCACTAATTGAAAACATTTTTTCCATGAAATCTCTCCAAATCACCATATATTACCGAAATTTCCATTTTGTATCTGCACAAAGATTGTTTTTTAATGTTTTCAGCTGATTTTATGCTTGCATTCTCTTGATCAATGAATTTTTCGTCAACTTTTGCTACTTTATCGTTTTTATAAATGTCCATTTTAATTTGGCTACTGGAAGCAAGTGAAGAGATCCATTCGTTAAGTGTACTATTTGAATTTAATGATCTTAATATAAATTCCTTTTCGTCGGTGTCCTCATCATTATTATATATTAATTGGAATTCCGTGTCACAAAATTGTTTCATGAATTTTTCCATTTCCTCTTCACTCATTACATAATTTTGAACTTCTTTTAGTTTGATTGCTACAGCATGTTGCAGTATATTTATAATGCAAGATGAAATAATACGCAAATCTTCTAAGCGAACAGTTCTTACGTTTCCGAAATCGATGAAGAGAACACGTATTTTATCCTTGTTGGAGTTCGATAAGATTTGAACACGATAGTAAAATTGATTGCAATATGCAAGTGCATATGTATTTGGTTGCGGTAACTCAACCATAGGCTGAGCAGTTTTGCCGAAGTTCATAATATCATCGTATCCTTTCTTAAAGCTGTCGTTAACGCTTTGTTCCACAGAGCGTATATAGCAAAGATTTGTCCTTCGAAAGCCAGTAACTTTTACATTAGATTTATCTTTAGGTAACATTGAAATGGGTGGTACTGTTCTATTTTTCGATTTTATTGGTATTAAGGGTCTGAAAGGAATAAAGAAAATAAAAGAACTTAAAACATACATATTTGCATTCATAATATTTATTTTATCTCAATGGTCAAGATGCTATGTATAGTATTAAAATTGAAATGGCTACAGTGAGTATGATTTTGTAATGAATAATTATTGAGAAGTCATATTAGCCCCCATTATGTTTGATAATTCAACTCAATCCTAGAACGTCCGATTTGTTTTTTTGCCACACATAGTCAGGCTTTGGCGTCGGATACCAAACAAAATTCAATGCTATTGTTTTCAAAAATGCAACTAACTGTATGCGCTTAACCCACTTTTCCCCAGGTGACAGGGTACCTGCGTACCCCTTCACAAATTGTATGAAAATTTAAAATTTTTTAGCGAGAACTCTACAAAATAATGACATCTCTCGAATTGATCAGGTGGAACCACTCATATGAAAATATAATATTGATATAATGTCAGGAATTCTCGTGAAGTTTCAGAATTGTAGAGCATGTTCAAATGTACCCAGGTACCCCGTCACATACAGAAGGGTTAAACAAAAGTCGCATTAGAAAAATCAAAACTTGTCCTATGGTGCATGGGCAGGGTAACAACGCCAACAAAAAATTTATCGAAATGTCAAAAGACTCTGGCAGGAACATTGAAAGGGATATTTTTTAAAGGAGAAGAACAATTAACCACACCTTAGGTAGATGACATCAAAAATAAAGTCTAATGATAGTATAGCTCTCCTGTTTTGTAATGTTTTAAAATTTATAAGCATACATCGAGAATTATGAGGGAACTGGATCATGAAAGTGCAAAGGCCGAAAAGCATGACGAGTAAAAACTTTCTGACTACGTTCCATATGACACGCGTGATAAGACCTTCAAAAGAACAGAGAAATGAAGTGTAAATCAATTCAAGGCAGTATGGATCAGAGAACTCACTGTCGTAACGTTTCATAAAAGCTGGAATGGCCTATGCCTTAGATATGGTATAGTTGATATGGCTTGAAAAAGTAAACTTGGTATCGAACATTACATCCAAATCTTTATTTTCTTTAAATATATAAAACTTAGCAATATGGTTAAGGGACGTCCATAAATTACATAAGGCGTTTTTTTGAAAATTCGGACCCCACTCTCCCTTTGGTGAGATCTGACGAGACACCTCCCCCCACTCTGTCCCACGACTTACCCTATAATTTTTAAATACATAATAGACCGGGTCGAAATTTAGATTCATTCAGACACCGACTCAAAAGTTAGAAGGACCGCTGCGTCATTTTTGTTCGTTCCGAGAAAAACCAATGGAATGCTCTTGATTCTCCTGAAGGTCCTTTTTGGCTAAAAAAAAACGTGTTTTTGCTTGTAACTTTTATTCCTTCACAGAATTGATACCCAAATTTACCTGAAAAACAAAGATTGCATTCTTGCAAAAATTTGACGTTAAAAAGTTAAAATTTTTTTCTACTGTATTCAGTCCCAAATTTCGATTTTTCCATAGAAAAATTGTGAAAAATCGAATTTTGGGAGTAAATATTATTTATAACTGTAATAATTACTATTAATTGCTATATAATATAAGTATGTAACACAGCCTTAAGTTGTGAGTATCTATAATACAGCCCTAAGCTGCAACGCTAATGTCATTTTCATTTTCTTTTGTTTTTTTGTTATATTGTCTCTCTTTCTTTGTTGTTGGTTTTTTAAAATATTTTAACGGAAAACTATTCATTCGATTTTTTGAAAGCAGAGACATTGGATCTGATTGCTATTTAAATAAAAAGTATTTCAATTCAGAAGTGGGATTACCATTAAAATGAGTAAAGTGTTAAAAAAAGATATGTTCGATGCCTTGATTGCTGCAGGTGTTGCAGTGGAGGAGAGTGCCACCGTTGCGACTTTACGACCGATGTATGAAGAGCTGATGCAAGGAGGAAGCCATGGCCAAGAAGGTACTGGCGAAGACGATGCCGGTGATAATGACGCCACTAATGATGAGACCGCTGTGAATAACTCCGCTGTTGATGATGCTGCCGGTGATGACGCTGTTGGAAAAGCGATGTGTGATCGTGAGTTGTTGCTGGCCAGGAAGAAACGAGAATTGCAAAAACTGATGGAGGAGTTAAGAGTGAGTGAAGTACAGGCGAATAATCACCGCAAATTTGATTTCCAAGCATTTGAGGCTATGGTGCACCCATTTAGTGGTGACGATGCATATGATGTGAATAAGTGGTTCCAAGATGTCGAAGACGCGTTCGAAATTTTTCGTTGCAGCGAACACGACAAATTCATCGCCGAGCGACGCTTACTTTATGGCACAGCCAAGATTTTCTTACGTGCAAACGTGGCAAACACCTACCAAGGTTTGAGACAACTACTAACTGCTGAATTTGCTAGTGTGCACACGCTTAGTGATGTACTACTTGCACAACTTCAGGCACGCAGCTTGAAGCCCGGTGAGTCAGTGAAGCGCTATGTCATCGAGATGCAGGAAATTGCAAATTCCCGAAGGCGAACTACTCGAACACATTTTGGATGGTCTAAATGATAGATCATCAAACATATCAATATTAAATAGTGTACGTTCACTTCAGGACCTAAAATCTCTTCTGAGCCGATATGAAAAGAAAAGGGCTCAAACGAATATTTCACCGAGAACTGCTGTTGCTGTCGCTGCATTTGTGACCAGACAAAAAAATTATGCTGCTGATTTGTTTACCATTCGCTGTTTCAATTGCTCACAGTTTGGGCATTTCCAGAGCAAGTGCACTAAGCCGAAGCGCCCACCAAATGCGTGCTTCAAGTGCCATACAGTGGGACATTTCCACCAGGACTGCCAGAAGAAACCACCCGAAGTCCCTGTAATGTGTAACGGCACCAGTTCCGATGCGTGCGAATTCACATTAGCAATTTGCCATCTGGTGGTAACAGGCGTTCAGGGAAACAGTCTAGACAAAAATGTCAAAAATGACATAAGAATTTCGAAAATCGCGTAATCGCGCATGATGTTCTAGACTTTTCCATGCGCGCGCTGCACCCGCCAATGAGATCGCTCATGTGCGCGTCGGGCAATAAAACTCTGTTCGATTCATCGGTCTTCGTGAAAATGCTATTTTAAAAATATTTTTGTTTGAGGCCCACCCTAAATATGACCCCTAAATAGAAGTTTTATAGACTAAACTATGCCTCTTAACATAAAAGCTACGTGGTGTAAATTCCATGTGAATCGATGCAGTGGTCTTTGGGAAAATGCTATTTTAATAATATTTTTGTATGAGGGCCACCCTAAATATGCAGCCTAAATAAATGTCTCATAGACTAAACCATGTCCCTTAATATAAAAGCTACGTGGTGTAAATTCCATGTGAAACGATGGAGTGGTGTTTGTGAAAATGCTATTATAAAAAAAAAATTGTATGAGGGCCACCCTAAATAGAAGTTTTATAGACTAAGCCATGCCTCTTAATATAAAAGCTACGTGGTGTAAATTCCATGTGAAACGATGGAGTGGTGTTTGTGAAAATGCTATTATAAGAAAAAATTGTATGAGGGCCACCCTAAATAGAAGTTTTATGGACTAATCCATGCCTCTTAATATAAAAGCTACGTGGTGTAAATTCCACTTGAATCGATGCAGTGGTCTTTGGGAAAATGCTATTTTAAAAATATTTTTGTATGAGGGCCACCCTAAATATGCAGCCTAAATAAAAGTCTCATAGACTAAGCCATGTCCCTTAATATAAAAGCTACGTGGTGTAAATTCCATGTGAATCGATGCAGTGGTCTTTGGGAAAATGCTATTTTAAAAATATTTTTGTATGAGGGCCCCCCTAAATATGCAGCCTAAATAAAATTTTCATAAACTAAACCATGTGCCTTAATATAAAAGCTACGTGGTGTAAATTCCATGTGAATCGATGCAGTGGTATTTGTGAAAATGCTATTATAAAAAAAAATTTGTATGAGGGCCACCCTAAATATGCACCCTTAATTGAATTTTTTAAGTTTACCCCCTATTCTCAGATCTACCAAATATACACAAAAAATTTCATAAGAATCGGTCAAGCCGTTTGGGAGGGGTGCGGTAACAAACACTGTGACACAAGAATTTTATATATAAGATGTGAGTAATCATACTAAAATTTGGTGTAAGAGGTTTGTTTATGGAAAGCTATTTCTGTATCAAAACCGGACTGGATTGTACCAGTGGGTCTGTCACTGCCCTAAATTTTAAGGCTTATTACGGCATAAATCGCAAACTATACAAGTTATTGTGCTAAAATTTGGTATGTGGATGTCGATCACGAATATAATTTATTGAACCAAAAGTAGGCGGAATTGGAGAAGTGGGCGTGGCATATTTAAACTTTTAATTTTTACGACTTTTTCAACCTTTTAATTTTTTCCAATATATCCTATATGCATTTGTTCTACTTTTTCACCCTCTTTCAATTTTCTTCATAAGTTTCTTTATTTTTTCGAATTTTCATTGATTTTGAATTGTTGCAACATTTTTCAACTCTTTTATAGTTTTTCAACCTCTCTCAATTTTTTTCAACATTTTAATGTTATTTCGACATTTTTAAGCTTATTTCAACCTCAGTCAATCTCTTTCAAATTTCACATATTTTTCGGCTTATTCAACCTTTTCAACGACTTTTTAACATTCATTTAAAAGGTATTTATAGTGCAGTGTAGGGTATGTGAGTTTCGGCCTGGCCGAAGACAACACCTTAACTTGTTTTTATTGAGAATATACTCCAAAATGAGTAAATTTCTGCATTTTAAGCGTTCCCAAAGAATTCTAGAACATTAGGATAGTTTGAACATGTCTAGTCTACACACAGAACTACATAAGTTCCAGTAAGCGGGATGGCTGGAAAATTGAAATTTACGATATTTCGGAGAAAAAAAGAGTTATTGATATAATTCAAAGTGGGTTTTGAAGAGGAAAGGTGGAACTTTTCAAATATATAATTAAATATTTGCGAGGTTTTTGACATACACAATCCCATATATTTTGAAAAAGTGGCGGCCTACACATCTGCCTCTCATGTTTTCAGCTTCTAGGGGCAATATGAAGACAATGAAATTTTGGAAGGAAACGATACAATTATTTAATAGGTTATTTTACATATTCGCAATTATTGTTATTAAAAGTGTGGACGTTTGCCTTTTATATTTTCGTAATCTGCACTATATCAGAGGCAGACGCTATAAAATAATTTAATAGTTTTTTTTTGCAACTTCAAAATTCATTTAAAAAAAGCGGCGCTATCTTAACTTAACCCTAACTTTTCCTTATTCGCATAAATGTGAACTACATTGCATATCAATATCAACGACGATAAAATCATATACCTAAAATGTTCACCTAGCTATTATCTGCTTTCAAATCGAAATTCTCGAAATGAATTTTTTATTCACCAGTCTTATTGTATGAATTGTGTATTTTCCGAAGTTATGTCGGGAATTTCGATTTGAAAGCAATTAAATTAATATTTAAACAAATTTATTAAGTTTTTTCATAAAACAAAAAAGGTTTTTTAGTTTTTTTTTTCGATAGACACATTTTGTTTCAAATAATGTTACAAAAGGTAAAGGGGACGTCCATAAATTACGTGAGTCAAAATAGAGAGGAGGGGGTTCCGAAAATCTCACCAAGGGGGAGGGGGGTCAATAAAAATCTCACGTCAACTTTTTAATGCATTATTATTATAGCAGATTACATTTAAAAATTATAAGGCAAGTCTCATGTAAGAGAGGGGGAGGGGGGCGGTCCCATCAGAACTCACCTAATCTTAACAAGGGGAGGGGGGTCCGAATTTTCAAAAAAAAAAAACACCTCTGATGTAACAAAAATTACCACTGATGTAACAATAAAAGTTACACCAAAGAAGCCGATTTTTGGTGCCCTCTTTTCCCTCGCATTGTGAGTTTACCTCAAATGTTGTGTTTGAGGCAAAAAAAAAAACGGCGGGTTGCACTCCGGGAGTGCCGACAGAAGTGAAAACAAATCGTTTAATGGCAAGTTAGTGCGTTAATTGGTATGTGTGCGTTTTCTTTTTACATGGCAATGCAATGGAAGACAAAAACGGAATATGTATTCAAATTGTACTCTCGCTCTCATTCTCAATTTGTCAACGCAACAACGCGGACATTGAAAGAAACAAACATGTAAGCATAACAATCGTTGAATGAGAATTAAATGTGTCAGTTAGTGTGTATGCTTTGCTTTTTGTCTTCCACTTGGAATATTTTTTATTTAAAAGAAACAATAGAACATTAAAATTTTACCATCGCATTCATGACGGGGAACCCCGATGACGGTCGGTGTCACGAGTTTATACTTTTTTACTCAGCCGCACAATGTGCCATAAGAAGTTTTCACTTCAAAAATTGCTGGAAGAAGTATATTCGGCTCAGTAGCCTCAACTGTGAATAATTAAATTTGAGCTAAGTACTCCTTATGTTTAAAAACAAAAATTTATTCAGATTGCAGTAAGACACATCATTGCGAATTATGTAAGTATAAGAAAAAATCAGGTAAAAAAAGTACATGGACCTGTGATTAAATAGCTTAAACATAATTTTTCTTAAACTTAAGATAAAAATCTGCTTCTTCTAACAGACACTATGACACCACATTTATCAAAATCGGCTTATTCGTTGCAGAGTTCTGGCTGTTAGAATATTCAAACTGCTTAAAACGCCATCTTGTGACAGTTAATCATAATACAAATGACTTCAAAAAAATCTGCTTGTTCTTAAAAAAAACTATTACACCTCATTTGTCTAAATCGGTTTAGTAATAGCCGAGATATAACGTTTTAAAGTTTTTCAAAAAACCAAATTTGCTTGCTGCTGGTTCAAGGTGGCCTGGTATCTCAGATTTTTCTCTGCTTTGGGCTGCTGGCTCTGCTTTCGGCTGCGCTAGCAGAGAAAAATTTGCTTACTGAGCAACAACTAACCGGAAGTCAACATATGTATGCTACAAATTTAAAAATTTTTTCCACAAAATTACATACTTTCATGGGTCAATTTTTTCAAAAACGTTGCCTACTTTTAGGCGCTATTAATAATTTACCCTTAAGCGGCCCTCACACGATCAGTATTACTGACAGGATTTTGCATACTGACAGTATTACTGATCGTATGAGGTGAGTACTGATGTACTGTCAGTATAGAAAAACGATACTGATGACTGATGAAAAAATCGGATATTACTGACGAAGTTTTTAAATACTGACAGTAAAGCGGCCCTCACACGATCAATATTACTGACAGTATAATTACTGACAGTATTTACATTACTGTCAGTGTACCACTCACACGGTCAGTATTGTTTATTGTCAGTAATCAGTTTTTTTGACATTCGACTGGTGAAGGTGCGAACTATGCTCCGGCTACGTGACCGACAGCCGAAAATGGCATGCCACTTTTTGTTCCATCCAAACTTGCACCACGCCTCCAGCTAGGCATCGGACGACCATACCCTTCGACGCAATGTTCCATGCCACTGAATGAGGGACTTTTCCAAGTTTCTTTCAAGTTTCGCTGCCTCATCGTCTATCTGCCACAAAATGGGGCATGCCACGCCCCCTCCCAGGATTTTTCCGTCCCGTGCCTACTTGCACCCTCTGACCAACTTTCAGCCGGATCTGCCCCAAAAAGTGGCATGCCACTTTTTGGCCACTTTTCTGTGCAAATAATACTGATGAACTGTCAGTATTCACCTCACACCCTCAGTATTAAGCGGCCCTCACACGATCAATATTACTGACAGTATTTTGCATACTGACAGTATTACTGATCGTATGAGGTGAGTACTGATGTACTGTCAGTATAGAAAAACGATACTGATGACTGATGAAAAAATCGGATATTACTGACGAAGTTTTTAAATACTGACAGTAATACTGATGGTGTGAGGTGAATACTGACAGTTCATCAGTATTATTTGCACAGAAAAGTGGCATGCCACTTTTTGGGGCAGATCCGGCTGAAAGTTGGTCAGAGGGTGCAAGTAGGCACGGGACGGCAAAATCCTGGGAGGGGGCGTGGCATGCCCCATTTTGTGCCAGATAGACGATGAGGCAGCGAAACTTGAAAAAGTTCCTCATTCAGTGGCATGGAACATTGCGTCCAAGGGTATGGTCGTCCGATGCCTAGCTGGAGGCGTGGTGCAAGTTTGGATGGAATCTGCCCCAAAAAGTGGCATGCCATTTTCGGCTGTCGGTCACGTAGCCGGAGCATAGTTCGCACCTTCACCAGTCGAATGTCAAAAAAACTGATTACTGACAATAAACAATACTGACCGTGTGAGTGGTACACTGACAGTAATGTAAATACTGTCAGTAATTATACTGTCAGTAATATTGATCGTGTGAGAGTCGCTTTAAAAGTATGCAACACTTTCCGACGAATTTCAAAAATAGCACCTAAAATTAGGACACATTATCTGAAATTTTTAAAATCGTTACCTACTTTTAGGCGTTCTTTTTGAAATTTTTCAGAAACTGTTGCCTATTTTTAGGGGCAAATTATTAATAGCACCTAAAAGTAGGCAACGTTTTGTAAATTTTTTGAAATCGAGTTCATTTTCCAAGTCTTCAAAATTTTAAAATCGAGTTCGTTTCCCAAGTCTTCAAAATTCCAAAATCAAGTTCGTTTCCCAAGTCTTCCAAATTTGAAATCGAGTTCGTTTCCCAAGTCTTCAAATTTCTGAAATCGAATTCGTTTCCAAAGTCTTCGAAATTCTAAAATCGAGTTCGTTTCCCAAGTCTTCAAAATTCCAAAATCAAGTTCGTTTCCCAAGTCTTCCAAATTTGAAATCGAGTTCGTTTCCCAAGTCTTCAAATTTCTGAAATCGAGTTCGTTTCAAAAGTCTTCAAAATTCCAATATCGAGTTCGTTTCCCAAGTCTTCAAAATTCCAAAATCGAGTTCGTTTCCCAAGTCTTCCCGATGACGGTCGGTGTCGCGAAATTATACTTTTTTCCTCAGCCGCACAACGTGCCATAAGAAGTTTTCACTTCAAAAATTAAAATCAATTTTATGGTCTATGTAAATTAAAAAACAGAGCATAAGTGCCTTCCAACTGGCATAAATAAAACTTTTATTATGTCAAAACCAAATATGAATTTCGTTTAAATTTTTTTTTAATGATTTTTATTGCTTCTTTTCTGATGTCATTGTCGATTGTTTGTTGGTTTCGTCAGATTCAGCTACATACAAATTACTCTTTAGGAATTTATCCGCGAAAACATGATTTGACGCAGCGAAACGGTACTGATTCTTCTGGCAAATGCATTTTTGAGATTGGAAAATCTTTAAAATGTAGTAAATCAAATAAAATACAGTATGTATCTAAGATAACAACTTTACTTGAGTTTATTCTTGATAACCACCCGCATTCTGTATTAAAACAAAGCAAAACAAACGACTTTTCCATTCTTTAGGGAAACAAAACAAACAACTTTTCCTATTTTTAAGGAAAAAAACAAACAACCCTTCGACCTATGTACATATGTATGTATGTATGTACTTGCATAGACTGGATGTTAAATAACGAAGCCTTTTCGAAAAATATTTTTATTAGGTGATTTCGAAATTTATTATATTACGCTTAGTACTGAAAATGTTAAAATTCGAGCTGATTTAATTGTAAAACTTTTACATTTTTTTTTTTTGAAAATCATATTCAATTTGAAACTTATACAAAATCGGTCAAAATTTTAGAAAAGTTTTAATATCTCACAAACTGTGAGACTGATTTCGAAATAGTTTCGTATAGTTTATTAAATAATCTTTTATACTGTATATTTTTAAAATGGATTCAAGGGTTCCAAACTTATTGGATTTTTTTTTAAAGCTATACCCGAAAATTAATCATAAAGTGGTTGCCACCTAAAGCAATGGAACAAATTTAAATTACGGCCCCCCATCAAGATTTTTTTTTATCCTGAAAAAAAAAGATTATTTTAATAAGACAATCGAATAAGAAAATCTAATCAGATATTTCTGTACCTGCATCTACCTATATTTTTATCAACAAATTAAGAAATAAATTTTTGATCTAAATATGTATGTACCATTTTAGAATACATATTTTATATTCATATCTTTTTTATGGCCAACACTTTGATAATATATTATTCTTTAACTTACAAGTCCAGCCATTTTTTTAATGAAACTGAAATTGCTCTGGGTAGTAAGTTTATGCCAAACCGATTGTATATTCGTTTTGAGCAAAAAGAAGAACATTTTAAATATCCAGTTGAAGAGGTGATGGTCCCTGGAGTAAACTTTGAGCAATCCAAAAAGAGTAATTTGTCAGATTGCCATATTATTTTGTACTCCTATTTTGCATTGCTTAAATGTAATTTTAGTACTCTAATTGGAGTACTTTCTGTATGCTTTTTTAGGAGGCACAGTCAATTAAAAAAAAGTTTTTATTTGAGCAGAGATTGAACATACGAAGTTTGAAATTCATATCTATGAATTCTCATCTACGCTAAAGATGCAGATAAAGCAAATGTAAACAAAAATTAAGAATAAATTTTAACACTCCAAACGAAGCTATACTTGCAACTGGATTTTTTTGTTGCTTTTCTTCATTTCCAATATTATATGTTCCCAATATTTTGTTAGTCAGTTTTACACATACTTACGGCATAGCAAAACAAGTGAATCGATGAATAGGCCAATCGTTTCTCTGGCATTCAGATGAACAATAGTGGGCATCACAACGGGCACAATTAAACTTTGGTTCACTTTTGCAATGTAAGCAAATCTAAATTTATAAGATCGCCAATGAGAAAAATTATTATTCCATAGGTACATATGTACATAAGTACGTGTATACCTTCTTTAGGTTCAGCTGCTGTTGCTGATACTGATGAGTAATCATCGGATTCCCTGCTACACTCTGTGCTGGCCAAGAGTAATTCATCATTGTTGGTGCTACTGGAACATTTTGAATTGAAAAATTAGGGGATAATTGTGGATTTAAATTCTGATATGGAGATAGAATATTCAAAACTGGAATTGGTTGATATCCATTGTTTTGTTTTTCGCTATTTTTAGACATTTTATCGCAAACTTAGATGAATACGTTCTATACTTGCAAAAACAAAACTGAAACTGCAGTTTAAAACGAAACCGCATCAAAATAAATAAATGATAAGGTTGTAAATACATATATACATACATTAAAATCTTTCTCTGAAATTCGTACTTAAGCAGTTATTCCCGGGAATCACCGAATCAAAAAAAGTGTTGCCAAACTTTATGTTGATTTATCATACGATTTTAAGAATTTTCATATATTTTGACGTAGGATCGTACGATATGAAAATACGATTCGTCGTTACGAATTTAATCATGCCTCATACGTTACGACATTTCATACTATCGTCAGTATGACCAACTCGTACGTTCGTCTTATACACTACGACTTTTACATCCAACTGTGTTGTGCAAAAATTATTCGAATTAAGAAATTTCTTCGAACAATCAAAAACGCTCAACACTGATTATATTTCAATGCATGGGAAATAATTTTGCCAAATGAACTAGTACAATTAAAGGTAATAATATAAATTGCCATGGAAACCATATTTTTTATTACTTTAAAAAATGTTGGATTATTGCGAAAGGGAAAATATGCATTTTAATAAATTTTTTTGATATAATTTTTTTTTTATTGTTTACAAATTTATAAATATAGATAAACTTTGAGGCAGATTATTTATCTAGTGCCCGGTTTCACCAATCAATTTTAAAATTTACCAGGCTGTTAAAACCTCAAATCTTAAAATTTTGTTTCATCAAATACTTTTAGAGCTAACAACCTGTTAAACAATCTGATAAACTAACAAGCCGTTTTGCTGCCGTTAAATTTTTAAAAGTTTGTTTATATTTTGAATGACACATTTATTTGTTTGGCATATGCCAATTAACAAAAAATATTTTAATTTCACTCTTTCGCATACAATCAGATATTTGTGTTAGTCAACGTTTACACGAGGAATGTCTGAGAGACAAATTCTTGTCCATTCTTTTTTGCGATTTTCGTTTCGCGTTTACGACATATGACAAATTTTTTACCTCGTCCCTTTCGTTTTTCCGCTCTTGCCTACAAACAATGAAACTTTGCCAAAAAAGTTTCCTCGTGTAAGCCTTGACTTAGGCATTTCTGTTTCATTCATTTGGCTAACAGGCTGTTAGCTAATAGTGTAACTTTTATGCCCGGTTTCACCAATCAATTTTAAAATTTAGCAGGCTGTTAAAATCTCAAATTTTAAAATTTTGTTTCATCAAACACTTTTAGCGCTAACAGCCTGTTAAACAACCTGTTAAACTAACAAGCCGTTTTGCTGCTGTTAAATTTTTAAAAGTTTGCTTATATTTTGAATATATTTTGAATGGCACATTTATTTGTTTGGCCTGTGTCAATCAACAAAAATTATTTCAGTTTCACTCTTTCGCATACAATCAGATATTTGTGTTAGCCATTTCTGTTTCATTCATTCGGCTAACAGGCTGTTAGCTAAAAGTACAACTTCTAATGTTGGTAATTGATTTTGGTGAAACTGGGCATATGAGTTTCAGAAGAAACTAGTCGAACAACTTTTATTCGCACACAGTTTGTAGTTCTGGAAGAATGCTTTTGATTGAAATTTTTGTAATTGATATTATGTTAAAAAATATTCACATTTTTCAAGAAAATAAAAGAGAAGTAAATTCGTTCAAAGAAATGCTTGTTATCACATTTATATAATTAACAAACACATTCATGATAATACCAATATAATTTTTTAAATCGCCTTTATTGCTTGGAATGGCAAAAATAGTGCTTTAAATGGGCTATTTTTTCGCATTTTCCTTCTGTAAAGATATGTGAAATGCTAAATTTCGATTCCCAAAGACGTTTTATAAGCTATATGACAGTGCATTCCTGATCAATTCCTAGTAGCAAGAAAAGCAATGCAGCAATGATTTTTGCTAGAAATGCGCTGTTTTAGCCAAAAGCTTGCAACGTGTGCTACTTGGGTTATTTAACGTGTTAAAGAGTGCTGAATTACTTTCCTTTAATATAATGTATCATTTGTACAAGATTTTTTCGTAATCGCTACTATATTGACTACCGAAAAAATAACCCTCTGGTGAATTTTGCCATATTTTTATATTATCTTTCTACGATGTCTTTTTCGACTATATTGTCAGCAGTCAAATATATTTCATCCACAATGGAACTTAAGCTGCGTTTTCATGTTATTTTTCTTGATCTCTACTATCTCATATCACAAAGGATATTGCCTAGTTTTCATGTTATCTTTCTTAATCTTATCTTATCAAATTTTTGTAAGAAAGAAAAAGCATGCAAGCATAACCTAATGCGCTTAGAGAATGCGAGAGTTAATAGGCATATATGTGCTATTTTTATAGCATTTGATATCCTCTGTGATGTAAGGAGATCAAGAAACTTAAAAAAGTTGAACTTTTTCTTTCAAAGTTGATTACATGCTATAAATTTGGCAGTCATTTTTATAGTTGCGCTATAATTTTACGTAGTGTCAAGCTTGACAGTTAACAAAAAAAAAAACAAAAAAAGCAACGAAACAAATAGGAATAAGAAGTTTTATTTTTACTGTTGGGTTTCACAAAATTAAGTTTTACAAGACAAGAGAAACAAGTTAAATAAGTAAACATTATGAAGAATACTATTTTAACAGCTGATATTTAAGATGTGGATCCAAAATTTTAAGCGGAACAAAGTGGCATAAAGACACCATCTTAGTTGCGGTTTTAAAAAAATTCGCATACCCATAAGCGGTGCTTTCGTTTTGGAGGCGATGGTTCGTCATCATTGGAGCTCGTAAAAATAAATTCCATAGTTGCAATGGATTTTTCGTCTTCAAAGTTGTTAATTTCGGTGGAAGTTTTTGTTTTGAAAAATAAATTGTGATTTGTTTACAAATACACATGCCGAAATGTCAAACTTTTATAATCTCGCTTATTATGGCAAAAAATTTGTGAAATTTGATAAAATAAGATCATGCTATAAAAATAGCAAATTTATGCCTATTAAATTTCGCTTTCTCCAAGCAAATTGGGTTCTGCTCGCATGCTTTTTCTTTCTTACAAAAATTTGGTAGTAGAAGATCAAGAAAAATAGCATGAAAAAGCGGCTTAATGGGCCAACTAAACTATGCTAGCTAACTAATGGGCTATCTTAACCTACTGTCATATTTGATTGAAAAGATGCATAAGTACCTCAGAATACTCTTTTTAGTGGCTATGTTATACTTCCATGTACAATGTGATATTCCCACTATAACATCAATTTTATTTCTTTATATTTCCTAAATAAATTAAATTCATTGACTTAAAACAACAATAAATATCCAAATTTATGATTATTTTAAATGCAAATGCAAAGTGTTCATGACTGAATTGTCAAACAAACAAATTGAGTAGATTATCCACTTCAGTATCCATTGGAAATATTTTGTATGTATACAATGCACACACAGCTGATTTTGTACAGAAAGTACGATCAGTTTCGTTCTTTGCATATGCAAATGACATTTACCAAAACTCGACGAAAGTTTTTGTTAAATACGTTGTAGTTTTAATATACAACTTAAGGGACAACTAAGCCATGCACGCTTTGACTGCAGTCAACTTATGCAAGTGTGCGAATATACACAAATCGTATGTTAAAGCTACAACGTACTTAACAAAAAGTTTCGTTCAATTTCCACAAATGTCATTTCCTTAAGCAAAGAGAGAAACTGAACGCACTTTCTGTACGGAATCAAGCCTTAACCAAAATAGACGTGACGAGACGGTAGCAATTGAACGAACGTTTGCACTCGTTTTGTCTGTTTTGACATTTAACCCAAAATATTACGCTAGCCAACGAGCCGAAAAAGCTGTTATGACGAGTAAAAACGTTTTGAAATTCGGTTCTTACGGAACTCTTACGTCTCGTCAAAATGTTTCGTTCACTTTCGATCAATTACGTTGGTTAATTTTGGCTATCAACATTGGTTTAAGCCCAATTTCCATGTGATCTTATCTTAACTTATCAAATATCAGGGAGGACATCACATGCTATTAAGATAGCAAATGTATGCTATTCACTCTCGCATTCTCCAAGCGCATTAGGTTCTGTTCGCATGCTTTTTCTTTTTTACAAAAATTTGATTGATATCCCTGATATGGAATAAGATACTTAATAAGCACTTAATTTTAGTCCAGCTGCCTCCGCGCGCTCAAACACTTCCTCCAGATTTTTCAAGTGGTCATCAAAATCTTTACCCATGATGATTATGTCATCGAGATACACTAGACAAGTCTTCCAATGTAGTCCTTTGAGAACTCGTTCCATTAACCGCTCAAACGTAGCTGGAGCGTTACAAAGACCAAACGGCATGACGTTGAACTGCCATAGACCATTCCCAATACTAAAGGCAGTTTTCTCTTTGTCTTTTTCATCTATTTCCACCTGCCAATATCCACTTTGTAAGTCCAGGGTGGAAAACCATGTTGCTCCAGATAACGTATCCAGTGTATCATCGATTCTGGATAACGGGTAGCTGTCTTTTTTGGTGACGTCATTCAATTTTCTGTAATCCACACAGAATCGCATACTTCCATCTTTTTTCTTCATAAGTACGACCGGTGAACTCCATGGGCTTTCTGATGGTGCAATGACATTTTCTCGGGCCATATCTTCTATAAGGCCCGTCACTTCTTCTCTCTTAGCGAGTGCTAGCCTCCTTGGAGGTTGACGAATCGGCTGAAAATCACCTGTATCAATGCGATGTTTGACAACTGATGTTCGGCCATTATTTTCTCCTTTGGACGCAAATATCCGCCAATGTTTTTGAAGAAACCTTTTTGCTTTATTTTTGTTCTGAGCAGACAACTCCTTCGTCCATTCTTTCGTCAATACTTCCATGGCCGACGATTTCGTTAAAGTTGGGCCTTGTGTGTTCTGCTGGTTATTTTCACAATTTATCACAGCCGTAACTTTCTCACATTGCAGACACCTTTTTGCATCCATTTTGGCTTATTTGTTGGATTCAAAATTCGCACGGTATTTTTCTGTCTGTTCTTGTGTTTACTAGGGTCTTTCCAATAATCAGGTTTTTCTTTACATTTTTCTTATCTGCTTCCACTACCCACAGATGGCTTGTCCCACAGTCTTCATTTGTTGTGGTCCAAAGATAAGATAAGATAAGATAAGATAAGATAAGATAAGATAAGATAAGATAAGATAAGATAAGATAAGATAAGATAAGATAAGATAAGATAAGATAAGATAAGATAAGATAAGATAAGATAAGATAAGATAAGATAAGATAAGATAAGATAAGATAAGATAAGATAAGATAAGATAAGATAAGATAAGATAAGATAAGATAAGATAAGATAAGATAAGATAAGATAAGATAAGATAAGATAAGATAAGATAAGATAAGATAAGATAAGATAAGATAAGATAAGATAAGATAAGATAAGATAAGATAAGATAAGATAAGATAAGATAAGATAAGATAAGATAAGATAAGATAAGATAAGATAAGATAAGATAAGATAAGATAAGATAAGATAAGATAAGATAAGATAAGATAAGATAAGATAAGATAAGATAAGATAAGATAAGATAAGATAAGATAAGATAAGATAAGATAAGATAAGATGAGATGAGATGAGATGAGATGAGATGAGATGAGATGAGATGAGATGAGATGAGATGAGATGAGATGAGATGAGATGAGATGAGATGAGATGAGATGAGATGAGATGAGATGAGATGAGATGAGATGAGATGAGATGAGATGAGATGAGATGAGATGAGATGAGATGAGATGAGATGAGATGAGATGAGATGAGATGAGATGAGATGAGATGAGATGAGATGAGATGAGATGAGATGAGATGAGATGAGATGAGATGAGATGAGATGAGATGAGATGAGATGAGATGAGATGAGATGAGATGAGATGAGATGAGATGAGATGAGATGAGATGAGATGAGATGAGATGAGATGAGATGAGATGAGATGAGATGAGATGAGATGAGATGAGATGAGATGAGATGAGATGAGATGAGATGAGATGAGATGAGATGAGATGAGATGAGATGAGATGAGATGAGATGAGATGAGATGAGATGAGATGAGATGAGATGAGATGAGATGAGATGAGATGAGATGAGATGAGATGAGATGAGATGAGATGAGATGAGATGAGATGAGATGAGATGAGATGAGATGAGATGAGATGAGATGAGATGAGATGAGATGAGATGAGATGAGATGAGATGAGATGAGATGAGATGAGATGAGATGAGATGAGATAAGATAAGATAAGATAAGATAAGATAAGTTATGTCTCGTCTATTTTGGTTTAGGCTTCAGCATTCATTGTTTACATAAAAAGAAAATATGTCTGCAATGGAGCTAGAAGTGAAAAATTCATTTATTTTGAAAAAGAAAATGTGGAAAGAATAAGAGACTTATGCAGTAAAATTGACGCATTTTATTGTAATCGAAATGTAAAGGAAAGGGCTTGGAGTGCAGTTGCAGAAATATGCATTTTAATATACACACGCAATACATACAACAATTTGTTTGACAATTCAGTGATGCCACGCTTTGCTTTTTCCAATACTTTTCCCCACAATCTACACGCATAGTAATTAGTAAAATTAATAATTAAATGATTATTGAACTTTAGCCATTTTTCGCAGCGATCAACATTATATGTAAGATTTTACAAGTTGATACAATAAAAACAATATCTGGATTGCATATTTATTGCTTTAAGCCTAAAGCCCAATTTCCATGTGATCTTATCTGATCTTATCCCATATCAGGGATATCAAATCAAATTTTTGTAAGAAAGAAAAAGCATGCGAACAGAACCTAATGCGCTTGGAGAATGCGAGAGTGAATAGCATACATTTGCTATCTTTATAACATGTAATGTCCTCCCTGATATTTGATAAGATAAGATAAAATAAGATCACATGGAAATTGGGCTTACTTTCCATGCTATCTTTCTTTATCCCATATCAGGGATATCAAATAAAATTTTTGTAAGAAAGAATAAGCATGCGAAGAGAACGTAATGCGTTTGGAGAATGCGAGAGTGAATAGCATACATTTGCTATCTTTATAGCATGTGATGTCCTCCCTGATATTTGATAAGATAAGTTCAAGAAAGATCACATGGATATTAAAGTGGAGTTACAGACCACGCGTTGTCGCTTTATAGCGGCACACGCTTCTCTCAGAAAAAGTTCAAACCCTGCAATCGTATGGATTGAGTTACAGAGCACAACGCAAAGAAAGTCAAAAAGCGTATGACGCAAAAAGTTGAGCAACTTTCAACTTTTTCTACGCTTTCTTGCTTCATAAGCTTTTTCATTCATTAAACAAACTTTTCAATTTATGACTTTTCAATTTATGAAACATATTTTTTATTGTTTACAAATTAGTCAACTGTTTTCATAAAAACTTAGACGCAAAGAAGCGTGATATGTAACTCCAAAAACAAAACACGTAGAAAGCAGAAACGCGATAAAGCGACAACGCGTGGTCTTTAACTCCACTTTTAGACATTAAGGGTCCATCCCAATCGATATCTTTTTACCTTGGCAAATCGCGGTCTAAATTAATGTCATTGAATAAAATATTGAGAATGAATCCAATTTATTTAGGAAATATATGAAATAAAATTTATGCAATTGTGGGAATGTTTCATACGCTTGCATCTATGGCTACATCGTTTCTTAAGCCCAATTTCCATCTTATCATGCTTTTTCTTTCTTACAAAAATTTTGATTTGATATCCCTGATATGGGATAAGATAAGATAAGATCACATGGAAATTGGGCTTTAAGTTCAACGAAGCACAACATAGCCACTAAAAAGTCTACTCTTTTACGCTATGCGATGCATGGCTTAGTTGGGCCTTTATGTATGTATTCGCAATTTTGCATGGTTTAGTTGAGCCCTAAGTCCTTTTTGGGGTGAATGAATGAGTTCAATGTCAACACTAGATGTCACTAGCAAATATGACCAGGGAGCATTCATAATGCAACATACGTCAATTTCAGCCGCAATCGGCGTCATCGCGTTATTTGACATTCTTGATTGTATGCAATTTGTGTCTGTTAAACAAGGAATATAATCTTTGCTGTTAAGTTTCTACAATATTTTTGTAAAGTGACGAAATTTTATTGAAATGGCTAAAAATTATAAAGATCATGGGGAGCTCAATGATCTCATAAATAACTGGAATCCAATGAAAGAAGACTACACCAATTCGCAATTTAATCAATACAGTAGCGGCCCTGGGGCTGGTATGGATCCACTGCATCATCAAAAATTTAATTATAACAACCAACAAAAAACACGCCAAAATGATAGCATGAACCCTTATTTGGTGTTGAAGCACATACCAGAAAATATGACTCTTAAGGCAATTCAAAATATTTGCTCTAGCCATGGAAAAGTATTGAACGTGCGAGATAGCAAAAAAAATGATTATATATTTGTAGATTTGGCGAGTGTGTCGTAAGTTAAAAATTACTATACCTACATATACTAATATCTGAATAAAATATGGATGATTCAAGTTTCCGGGACGAAAAGTTTTGACAACTGATTATTTTAGACATACCATCGAGCATAAAAAATGCAACTGCGAGCACAAAGTCTGAAAATTTGCGATATCTTAAAACAAATTGTGTTAGAGCTTAATAATTTTATATCTACATGCAAATGGTCCCTCACGTTATTGATGCAAATTTTTGTTGAATTATCTGCATCCAGTATTCTGTAATGCATAAAATAGCCAGACAAACTCAAAAATTAAGCGAGCAAAATAAATGCAACTCTTTAAAATTCAATTTATTTAAATAGTTTCCGTATTCTTACAGGAGAATATTTTTATCTTAAGTTAATGCTTAGAGGCATAACCACTATTGGCGATATCTGCACGCAATCTGGAGGGCATAGAATCCACTATGGACACAAAAGTCTCCATGGATGTCTTATTCCGCTCTTCCTGGAGGATTTCTTCCAAGTTATTTTCTTTGGAGTGGTTTTTCTCTTTCACTTCGCGATCTACTAGTTCCCATAGATCCTCTGTGGGTTTGAGATCCGGGTACTGAGTTGGTCTCTCCAAAATTTTCACTTCATGATCACTTAAAAATTTCCAAGGTAAGTGACTTCTGGGCTTGGGGTCGTTTTCGTGCTGAAATATACAACCGGGATTCCTTTTATCGATAAGATGTGGCAGCTTGAAGGGTCCCGCAGTAAACGCTTGCATTCATGATTCCATTGATTTTGACCAACGGACCAAGTCCATTACGGGAGAAAGAAACTAAGAACGATGTAGAGTTAAACATCAATTGTCATCATCATTCATTCTTTCATATCTTAAGCAATTATTAATCGGCTGCCATTTTTACAGTGGGTAGTTGGTATATAGGTAAATAACGTTATCTTGGGAGATTCCGCACGTAATTTATTCCATCAGAGCCGAACAAATGAAACTTACTTTCTTCGCTTCATAACACTTTCACCCAGTGCTCGCTTGTCCACTGTAGATACCACTTTGGAAATGTAGGCCGCTTTTTTTTTATTGGCTTTGCTTATATGCAGTATTATAGGTGTCCGTCTGGCGAACAAATTTCCCTTGTTTAACCGTCGCCTAACTGTATGAACTCTAATGGGAATGCCAATTTTTTTATCACGTAGTCAGCAACATCTTCTGCCGTGGTCCTTGTATCATTTTTGACCTTCAACATCATTTGTCGATCTTAGCGAACTGTTGTTTTTCGTGGATCTCAACCCTATAGAGAACCTATGGGAGCTAGTAGATCGCGAAGTGAAAGAGAAAAACCACTCCAACGTAAAGAACTTGGAAGAAATCCTCCAGGAAGAGTGGAATAAGACATCCATGGAGACTTTTGTGTCCATAGTGGATTCTATGCCCTCCAGATTGCGTGCAGATATCGCCAATAGTGGTTATGCCTCTAAGCATTAACTTAAGATAAAAATATTCTCCTGTAAGAATACGGAAACTATTTAAATAAATTGAATTTCAAAGAGTTGCATTTATTTTGCTCTCTTGTCGCTTTTTCGGTCATGTAGAGAAAATGTCGCAAAAAATCAGTCCTTTTAATTTTTTTTGGAAACTGCTAATTTTTAATGCTTTTTTGCATTTGATATTTTTTTAAACCTTTTTTAAAACTAAATATCTTAAAAACTATCCTTCAATCAATACATAATATATATCTGCTTTGAAATAGAAATTCCCGACATATCTTTAGAAAATATGATTTTTTTTTATTGCCCGCACCATGTTTTCAAAATATGTTAGCATTAATATAATTTCTTTTTTAATTTTCATACATATGTTATTCTTCAATCAATCCTAAGGATGTATGTGTCTGCTTTCAGATCGAAATTATCGATCTCGATCAGTCTAATTGTATGATATTTTCCAAAGTTATGTCGGAAATTTTGATTTGAAAGCAGATATATTCGTAAGATTGATTAAAGAATAACATTTAAAAAAATTAAAAAAAGGATATTTATAGAAGATATTTTGGAAGCTATTTTTATAAATAAAAAATTATTGTGCCAAATTATTTAAACTTTTTAAATTGCTTCTATTCCCCATAGTTTTTAAGATATTTAGTTCCACAAAATGTTCAAAAAAGGCAAACATGGTGCGCGCCTTCAATAAAAAATTCATATTGATTGATTGAAGAATAACATAAAATAATCATAAAACATAAAAAGAATCAAATAAAAAAAAGAGATATGTCCATAGCTGGGCACCGTTAATCAAATAGTTAACTTCGTTAATCGCTAATCCGTTACTAAAAAAGTTAAGTTCGTTAAACGTTAAAGCGTTACATTTCGAAGACTTTTGGAAGTTAACGTTAATCGTTAACACGTGATTAAAATTGCATTTCTTATATCGTGATCTTCTTATAAAAACTGTTGGATTGGGTTCTGGAAGTTAACAGGTTAGGAACAAAAAAAAAACGTGTATAATTGGAGTGTGTAATTGATTCATCTGGCACAATGTGAATATTCCCCTTCATGAAAATTAAAATGTTGAAAATCTCGTCTGAAAGCGAGGCTTGTTTCGGCGTTAAAATATCTTTGCCCGTGGAAAAAGATTTTCAACTGCAGCGCTTGAGGGTATAGCAGTATTATATATAATAAACAGATTTATGAATATCTGTTCCCCGAGGAACGCCATATCGTTGTACAAATCTTTTGATTTCATGTCTAGCCACATTTTGACGAGATTTTGAGCTTTACTCTTCTTTTTGGTAAATAGTAGGACTGGATTAACGATTAACGGACTTGGAAAAATTTAACGGAAGTTAACAATTCCGTTAACATTTTTTAAAGGTAACTTAAAAGCTAATCCGTTAGCCGAAATGTTAACTTCGTTAATTAACGATTAACGGATTAACGTGTTAATGCCCAGCTATTAAACCATTTTACACAAAAGTGTAAAATGACAATAATAAGTTTTGACAATGTATTTCAAAAAGATGGGAATGAGAGTTGTATATGAAAAGGATAATAGTTTTTAAATTAATGTACATATGTACATTAGGGTGATTCAATTTTTTTTTTGTTTTTTTAAGGTGCTGTTGCTTAAAAAGTAAGTTTATGATATGAAGAAAAAGTTCACGAAAATTTAGCTCTGTAACTCAATTTTATAAGGTGGCGACGGAGCCTGTTAGTTTTACATGTAAATTAAATGGACAAATTATTTTTTACAAAAAAGGTATCTAAATGAATAGGTGATTAGTGTTGTTGAGCTGAAAAGGGTCGTTTTTCGACGTAATTTCTTACGCTGAATCCGAATCTGGCCTCAGAATTGACCCATCATGTCGGAATCCTGAAATATTTGAGGTTAATTACCTGAAACATGATGTTTTTTGTCTACTTTCGAGGCCATGTATAGGATTCAAAGAAAGTTGATCAGCTTATTTTTAACAAAAGCATCATTTAGTACCATCCTTGCCCTTTAAAATGAGCTTTCAAGTGGTGATCTGTGATTTTCCTTGCAAAGTAATAGCAATTCCGACATGATGGGTCAATTCTGAGGCCAGATTCGGATTCATCGTAAAAAATTACGTCGAAAAACGACCCTTTTCAGCTCAACAACACTAATCACCTATTCATTTAGATACCTTTTTTGTAATATTTTGTATAAAATTGAGTTACAGAGCTGAATTTTCGTGAACTTTTTCTTCAATCATAAACTTACTTTTTAAGCAACAGCACCTTAAAAAAAAACAAAAAAAAAAATTTCAATCACCCTAATGTACATATTCTAATTTTATTTATAAATATTGCTTTTTTCAGCGATATGGAAGCCATATACCGTGCGCTTGAAAAAAATACATACGGATTTGATGTGTCTGTAGGTAAACAATTTCAAAATAAATCAACGGACAAAAATTTTAATGGAATAAACGACACTGTAAACTCTGCACCAACGGCATATCACCAACGTGATAACGCAATCGATTTAGAAAATAGGTGAGTTTAAGTAATTTTATACTAAAATATACAATAATTATAAGTCCGAAAAATAAATGTTTACATAAAGTTTTGCAAACGATTGTAACCCAATGACAAAATGCAGGAAATATCCGAAATAGGTGCAAGAATGGACCACAAAGTTTTGCATGTGATCACTTTTTTTGAAAATTATTTGTTTTTATAATTATTTTATTAACTCAAACCTCGTGGATAAATCTCTTATTTTTGTCTTCTCACGGGCTAGATTTTTGTATAAGCAACCTACACATATCTCAAATTTTTCTGCTACATGTATTGGTCATATTTTCGTAAGACTGAAACAAGTAAGTGAGATCTCTATAAGAAGCTCTGTATCAGACTTTCAAATCTCAAACTATTGTTTGACATGCATGAGTTTTGAAAATATTCAGCGTCCAGAAATATATAACGTTTATTTAAACATCACTTTTTAAAGATAAATTAGTTAAAATTAAAAAAAAAAAAAAAAAAAAAGGTAAAATCATATATGTAATACATACTTCTATATTGCTACTAACCTACCTGCTCAGTGTGTTTGAAGTTCACCAAGATTGTTGACATATCTAAAAGCTACAGTTTGTTTGGACTCAGGGGCGGCGCAAAAAAAAAAATTAGATCTAATGAAGAAAATTAACATCAATCTATAATGGAATTTTGACATTATTGATTATTAAATAAAATTAGTTTGGTAAATTTATTTCTTACGCAGTGCGAAATGCATATTAAAATTTTACTCAGCCATGAAATTTTACATTTTCGTTTGAACCTTTATCTTTTAAACATAAATAACAGTACCGCGACATTTTTAATTTAATTTTCCTCTAATCGAAATTATAATGTTTTGAATATGTATCAAAAATCAAATCTTACGAGTTGAAAAAAAAATTTTAATAAAAAAAATCAACCGCTACTGGTTTTCATAAAATCTATTGTCAATTTTCGGTCATACGCAGTAGAGTTGATAGCATTTAACATGTCATATTCTGGGTGAACAAAAATTGGCTATAGTAGCAATATAGAAGTATTACATATATGGTTAAAATGTTAGAATACATCCCTGCAAGAACGTTTCAATTATATAATTCGTTATTTGTGTGTTATTGCCGCTGAAAGTATTGGTTATAAATCTAAAAACATTTAATTATTTTGTATAGAGCGTTAGGACAAATCTAACTCATACTTTTCTATACGTGTGAGCTTGTATCCCTTTCTGTCACATGTGTTGTTATTACAGTGAGTTACTATGATGATCTCTTTCGCACTTGTCATTAATAACTAGTGTATAATCAATTAGATACCTTATGATTTTGGTAAGCTACATAGGTTAGTAATGTCTCATAAATAACTCCTTGTCTTCGACTTGAGCAAACTGATCAATTTTCCTATACTTTCTATTATTTGATACAAAATTTCTCATTTCTTTATTTAAAGCATTTCTCAACGTTAATATTTTGAAATTATTTTTCCTTTTATTTAAAATTTTTAACAAAATTTGTCAAAAACGTTTGATTTGCAGGCACAAATAATTTCAAAAAATTTGACAAAAAAACCGGAATTAAATTTAACTTCAAAAACAAAGAGAAGAAGATATGCTCAAAATTGTTTGTCTTTTTCAGTCATATGTAATTATGTCAATATTTTGTATTAGTGTTGGTACCGATAAGAATTTTTTTGTAAATGTGTTAGAGAATCGGTTATTACGTTTTTGCAGGGATTGAACTTAAAATTTCGGTTTCCCTAATTTTATTGTCATCTTCTTCATTCTCGCGTGCTTTAACATAGCTTGTTAAGTTGAGTTCTTCGTCTTAGGCTGAGAGCCGGCTGTAGAAAAGTCGAGTGTATAAGATTACAGGATGAGATGTATGCCAAATGATAGAGCTCAATGAGCCTAAATAGAATATCTAGGGTTGCCTTACCAAAGCCTGTCCCGATGGCCGAAAATGCCCGAATTTTAGCCAATTTTGTTGTTCTAATTAAAACTGTAGTACATAACAGCTTGAAATGTATGCCAAATGATAGAACTCAAAGAGGCCTAAATATAGTACCTGGGATTGTATTGTTAAATCCTGTCCCAAACATGGGTTTTCACCGGTTTTTTGGGTCAATTTTCATTAATGAAGATAGCAGCTTAAAATTCGTGCCAAATGATAGATATCGAAGAGCCTAAATAGAATATATAGGGTTGCCTTGTCGAATCATGTCCTAAACATTATTTGACACCCGTTTTTGGGGTCAACTTTTCTTAAATGAGTGGCAACTCATGTTTGGGACAGGATTCTACAAGGCAACCCTATATATTCTATTAAGGCTCTTCGATATCTATCATTTGGCACAAATTTTAAGCTGTTATCTTCATTAATGAAAATTGAACTAAAAAACTGGTGAAAACCCATGTTTGGGACAGGATTCAACAATGCAATTCCAGGTATTATAATTAGGCCTCTTCGAGTTCTATCATTTGGCATTCATTTCGAGCTGTTATGTACTACAGTTTTAATTAGAACAATAAAATTGGCTAAAATTCGGGCATTTTCGGCCATCGGGACAGGCTTTGGCAAGGCAACCCTAGATATTCTATTTAGGCTCGTCGAGCTCTATCATTTGGCATGCATCTCATCCTGTAATCTTATACACTCGACTTTTCTACAGCCGGCTCTTGGACTATCTGGGATATCACACCTTGATAATTTTATCACTTATAGAAAGTTTGAGACGATTTTAGTTTGAATAAGGGTGTTCAAACCGTCAAATTTTTCATCAAATTGTTTGTCAAACAATTTGACAGCTCAGCGTACACATGATCAAATTGTTCGTCAAATTTCAGTTTTCTTCCGACCACCGAAGAGAAAACATCGTGATGTCGGACAAATTATTATTTTCATGAATTGTAGATATGTTGATGAAATAGGAATTTAATTTTACCTTAATTATTACCTATTGTTATTTTCAAGACCATAATAATAATCGGACATTTTTAGTTCCATAAAACCTATTAAACAAAGAGATACAACTTTAGTATAAACTAAAACGTTTCCAATAATCGAAACAATTATAATTAAATTGGTTTCGTCGTTACTTAAGTATAAAATTAATTTCAATTAAAATTTACATCCTTTAATATAATCAATATCGACTCCTCTAGCCACATTTAAAAACAAAACAATAATATGCAAAATTAATAAGAGCTGCCAGCCATTTCATTATCCGCACGATGTGCACTCGTTGAAATCTCTTTTCAACTGAGAAATATGTACTACATAGTAAATTTGACGAGCGTACACACCATCAAATTGTTGGTCGAATTGTTTATCAAACAAGCAGAAAAACAAAATTCTTTGTTTTCCATCAAACAATTTGACCAACAATTTGATGAGCGTTCACATCTTCAAATTCTCATAAAACTCCATATATTTTTTTGTTGGTCAAATTGTTTGAAAAACAATTTGATGAGTTGTTTGATCATGTGTACGCCCCTAATGCGTCAATTTAAAGACAGCGAAGAAATAATTGGATCTGATGTGTCCATTAGCTATGGAATAGTAACATATGGAGATTATTAATATTTGTTTTTCGATACGCTGGGACCGTTTATTTTGTGACGTTTGATAAAAAAATGCTGGAGCCAAAAAATTATGGAGATGGGAGGAGGGTAAATGGCGTCTCATCAAGGTCAAAGTTGAAAAATTTGGGAGATTTTCAGTATTACATATATGGTTAAAATGTTAGAATACATCCCTGCAAGAACGTTTCAATTATATAATTCGTTATTTGTGTGTTATTGCCGCTGAAAGTATTGGTTATAAATCTAAAAACATTTAATTATTTTGTATAGAGCGTTAGGACAAATCTAACTCATACTTTTCTATACGTGTGAGCTTGTATCCCTTTCTGTCACATGTGTTGTTATTACAGTGAGTTACTATGATGATCTCTTTCGCACTTGTCATTAATAACTAGTGTATAATCAATTAGATACCTTATGATTTTGGTAAGCTACATAGGTTAGTAATGTCTCATAAATAACTCCTTGTCTTCGACTTGAGCAAACTGATCAATTTTCCTATACTTTCTATTATTTGATACAAAATTTCTCATTTCTTTATTTAAAGCATTTCTCAACGTTAATATTTTGAAATTATTTTTCCTTTTATTTAAAATTTTTAACAAAATTTGTCAAAAACGTTTGATTTGCAGGCACAAATAATTTCAAAAAATTTGACAAAAAAACCGGAATTAAATTTAACTTCAAAAACAAAGAGAAGAAGATATGCTCAAAATTGTTTGTCTTTTTCAGTCATATGTAATTATGTCAATATTTTGTATTAGTGTTGGTACCGATAAGAATTTTTTTGTAAATGTGTTAGAGAATCGGTTATTACGTTTTTGCAGGGATTGAACTTAAAATTTCGGTTTCCCTAATTTTATTGTCATCTTCTTCATTCTCGCGTGCTTTAACATAGCTTGTTAAGTTGAGTTCTTCGTCTTAGGCTGAGAGCCGGCTGTAGAAAAGTCGAGTGTATAAGATTACAGGATGAGATGTATGCCAAATGATAGAGCTCAATGAGCCTAAATAGAATATCTAGGGTTGCCTTACCAAAGCCTGTCCCGATGGCCGAAAATGCCCGAATTTTAGCCAATTTTGTTGTTCTAATTAAAACTGTAGTACATAACAGCTTGAAATGTATGCCAAATGATAGAACTCAAAGAGGCCTAAATATAGTACCTGGGATTGTATTGTTAAATCCTGTCCCAAACATGGGTTTTCACCGGTTTTTTGGGTCAATTTTCATTAATGAAGATAGCAGCTTAAAATTCGTGCCAAATGATAGATATCGAAGAGCCTAAATAGAATATATAGGGTTGCCTTGTCGAATCATGTCCTAAACATTATTTGACACCCGTTTTTGGGGTCAACTTTTCTTAAATGAGTGGCAACTCATGTTTGGGACAGGATTCTACAAGGCAACCCTATATATTCTATTAAGGCTCTTCGATATCTATCATTTGGCACAAATTTTAAGCTGTTATCTTCATTAATGAAAATTGAACTAAAAAACCGGTGAAAACCCATGTTTGGGACAGGATTCAACAATGCAATTCCAGGTATTATAATTAGGCCTCTTCGAGTTCTATCATTTGGCATTCATTTCGAGCTGTTATGTACTACAGTTTTAATTAGAACAATAAAATTGGCTAAAATTCGGGCATTTTCGGCCATCGGGACAGGCTTTGGCAAGGCAACCCTAGATATTCTATTTAGGCTCGTCGAGCTCTATCATTTGGCATGCATCTCATCCTGTAATCTTATACACTCGACTTTTCTACAGCCGGCTCTTGGACTATCTGGGATATCACACCTTGATAATTTTATCACTTATAGAAAGTTTGAGACGATTTTAGTTTGAATAAGGGTGTTCAAACCGTCAAATTTTTCATCAAATTGTTTGTCAAACAATTTGACAGCTCAGCGTACACATGATCAAATTGTTCGTCAAATTTCAGTTTTCTTCCGACCACCGAAGAGTAAACATCGTGATGTCGGACAAATTATTATTTTCATGAATTGTAGATATGTTGATGAAATAGGAATTTAATTTTACCTTAATTATTACCTATTGTTATTTTCAAGACCATAATAATAATCGGACATTTTTAGTTCCATAAAACCTATTAAACAAAGAGATACAACTTTAGTATAAACTAAAACGTTTCCAATAATCGAAACAATTATAATTAAATTGGTTTCGTCGTTACTTAAGTATAAAATTAATTTCAATTAAAATTTACATCCTTTAATATAATCAATATCGACTCCTCTAGCCACATTTAAAAACAAAACAATAATATGCAAAATTAATAAGAGCTGCCAGCCATTTCATTATCCGCACGATGTGCACTCGTTGAAATCTCTTTTCAACTGAGAAATATGTACTACATAGTAAATTTGACGAGCGTACACACCATCAAATTGTTGGTCGAATTGTTTATCAAACAAGCAGAAAAACAAAATTCTTTGTTTTCCATCAAACAATTTGACCAACAATTTGATGAGCGTTCACATCTTCAAATTCTCATAAAACTCCATATATTTTTTTGTTGGTCAAATTGTTTGAAAAACAATTTGATGAGTTGTTTGATCATGTGTACGCCCCTAATGCGTCAATTTAAAGACAGCGAAGAAATAATTGGATCTGATGTGTCCATTAGCTATGGAATAGTAACATATGGAGATTATTAATATTTGTTTTTCGATACGCTGGGACCGTTTATTTTGTGACGTTTGATAAAAAAATGCTGGAGCCAAAAAATTATGGAGATGGGAGGAGGGTAAATGGCGTCTCATCAAGGTCAAAGTTGAAAAATTTGGGAGATTTTCAGATAAATCAGCCCATAGCTGTTCAGGAGTAGCCCATAGAGCGGTAGATTGTAGGACCGACCCTTAATAATTTTTCATGTCCAACATTTTTTCAAACAAACTTACCCCCTTTCTCCACCCCTTTGGGGGGTTCCTATACAAAACTGATGTACTCCCAACGTTCCCAATGCTACCAGGGTGACCTTAGATGATTCAAGTCTATGCCCAACCCCTATTAAATTATTTTTCCCAAGATTTCTTCAGAATATATCAACCCCCTATCTTCACCCCTTAAGGGGTTCCCCATACAAAATTGAAATTTTTACGGAGTTTGGCTGAATACTGTGCCCTAAGGGGATTCTTTTGTAATACCGATCCACATTAATTTTTCATCCCCAACATTTTTTTCTAACAAACTTACCCCCTCTCTCCAACCCTTTAGGGGGTTCCCATACAAAAATTATGTTTTTATGAAATTTACTCCCAACGTTCTCAATGCTGCCCTAGATGATTTAAGTTTATGGCCAACCCCTATTTATTCTTCCCACCATTTCTGCAGAACATACTATCCCAATATCTCCGCCCCTTAAGGGGTTCCCATTCAAAATTGAATTTCTTACGGAATTTAGCTCCTTCCAACCCTCCAAGGCGCTATTGGATGCTATTACCGATCCCCATTAATTTTTCACACCTATAATTTTTTTATCAACTTACCCCCTTTCTGCTCCCCGTTATAGGTTTCCTAAACAAAAAAAAAAAACGCACAAACCACTTAAGGGGTGAAGATGGGGGGTTAGTATGTTGTGAAGAAATGTTGGGAAGAATAAATTTATAGGGGTTGGGCATAAACTTGAATCATCTAGGGGCACCCCGGTAGCATTGGGAACGTTGGGAGTAAATTTTATAAAAACATCACTTTTGTATGGGAACCCCCCAAAGGGTTGGAAAGACGGGGTAAATATGATTGAAAAAAATGTTGGGGATGAAAAATTAATGTGGGTCGGTAATACAAAAAAATCCTCTTAGAACACACTGGAAGCGGTGAAAAGGTAGGAGTATTCAGCCAAATTCCATAAGAAATTCAATTTTGTATGGGGAACCCCTTAAGGGGCGGAGATAGGAGGATAGTATGCTCTGCAGAAATGTTGGGAAGAATAAATTAATAGGGGCTGGTCATAAACTTGAATCATCTAGGGGCACCCTGGCAGCATTGAGAACGTTGGGAGTAAATTTCATAAAAACATAATTTTTGTATGGTAACCCCCTAAAGGGTTGGAGAGAGGGGGTAAGTTTGTTAGAAAAAAATGTTGGGGATGAAAAATTAATGTGGATCGGTATTACAAAAGAATCCCCTTAGGGCACAGTATTCAGCCAAACTCCGTAAAAATTTCAATTTTGTATGGGGAACCCCTTAAGGGGTGAAGATAGGGGGTTGATATATTCTGAAGAAATCTTGGGAAAAATAATTTAATAGGGGTTGGGCATAGACTTGAATCATCTAAGGTCACCCTGGTAGCATTGGGAACGTTGGGAGTACATCAGTTTTGTATAGGAACCCCCCAAAGGGGTGGAGAAAGGGGGTAAGTTTGTTTGAAAAAATGTTGGGCATGAAAAATGATTGAGTGTCTGTCTTACAACCTACCGCTCTATGGACTACTTCTTCTAAGCAGCTATGGGATGATTTGTCTGAAAATCTCCCAAACTTTTCAACTTTGACCTTGATGAGACGCCATTTACCCCCCTCTGATCCGCTTAATTTTTTGGCTCAAGCATTTTTCTTATCAAACCTCACAAAATAAATGGTCCCAGCTTATCGAAATCAAAAAATCCTCCACTATTCCATAGCTAGTGAACATTGCTCTATAAAACACGTCTAAAACTGTATTAACGCAGCTACTTTTGCGTGCATGGTGTTATCTATCAGATTTGTTTGATTTGTGTCGAGATTCTTCTGATTCTTCTCCAAAATAACCAACAGGAGAAACAGAACCCTCAATAATTTCCTTTGAATAAATGAGAAATTTGTGTTAAGTTTCTGTCATTGGGAGCTAGGGATACATGTTTTGAATAATTTGTGCGGTTTCAAAGCAATAAACTTGAATTTGTCTACATTCATAGGAAATTGACATGACATGCTTATTAAAATTATTTTTAGGCGTAAAATCAAGCCCTTGTCAATGCCGGAAATTTTCTTTTTTCTGATACTGCCCCTTTTGGACGTCGCATTTGTAACCTGCATGTAATACAAGTTCAAAAAAACGTATCCAGCAATGCAAAAGGCTTACAAACGATTTGAATTATTACGAGTATCTTTTTGATAACAAAGTTTTTTCACTTTACTTGACCTCGTTGAGGTTTTAAGTGATTCCCTGAGAGCTGCTACCATTTTTGTTTGACCTTGTTTGCGAGCGGATATGAACGCAGCTCTTTCAAGCAAATTGGTTTCATTGGTGCAAACAGTAAATAGCTCTGCTGCGGCCCGTCATTTTAAACGTTCTTTTTCATCAATATTTTGCACCTAAGCAATTTAATATTTTGCTATTGGAAAACAGGCAACTTCCAGTGGCTTTTTACCCATTTTTCGTAATCTCTAATGCAAAAGTTATGCACACTATGCCGCAAATATCTTGGACTAACAGTATTCTGAGCATTATCTAATATGTGATTTAAACAGCCTCTTATTTTTCCTCTTTGTCTATCTTTTGCAACCAGATTTCGAATATATCTGAATTGCGGAAGAAAAACCGACTCAACAAAAAAATTAATTAAAGAAAAAAAAACATGCAAAAGCGGGCATCCAAATTTCTAAATAACATTTACAATAGCTACTTCTAACTAAAGGCCTGAACCCATAGAGTCCGTCAAGTCCGTTGCGTCAAAGTTTACAACTGACAGCTAAGATGAAATGTATGCATTTGTATGAAGTGCGGCCTATTCGCAACTTATCCGTCAACGCAACGGAAGAAGTTGGTCAACTTTTAACTTTTGATGTACGTTGAATACTTTGACATATGTGAGTTTGTGCGAAACATAGAAAAAAAAGAGAGATAAGAAAATTAAAAATGTTTTCATGTTTAAGAAATATATTAATGCGCAGTATAAAGGAGAAATAATGCAATTAATCATTCAAAAAGCTTTTTTTTTGATTTTTTATTTGACTTTAAATGCGTTGCGGACGTATTCATTGGGCCGCTTTCTTCCTTCATTTCCGTCTTGTCAGTTGTGAACTTTGACGCAACGGACTTGACGTACTCTATGGGTTGAGGCCTTGATTTAACGTTTTTTTAAACTAACAAATCACAACAAACTTTGAAAGCTTACACAAAGTAAGAAATTTAAAAAAATTTGACAAATCAAGGTTCAAATTTTTATTTTTTTACGAATGCTTCTATAATATAATTTTTATCACTAATTTTTCAAACTTTTTTTATTTTTTTAACAAGAAAAAAATATCTATTGGCTTATCGTATTTAATGGAAGTACACTTTGCGGCGCTTGTGCGCCAAAACTATCGATTTAACATAAAAAAAGATTAAAACATAAATTGTAGGAAATTTCCTTTAGTTTTATTTTGTTTTATCGTAAAATGAGTCATAAAGGAGATATTGTCAAAAAACTGCTTTTTGGCTCCTTTTTTTCCAATATGGCGGCGCGAGCGGCAACAATACGAGGTGGCAAAGTTGAAATTCAGAAAGAGCACATCAAAACAGGAACCCAAAATAACTATTATTTACTTTTTTCAGATTGAAAAAATTGCCCAATTTTAATAATTATTTTTAAAAATTGATTTATAATTATTATGAATAAGAAATATTTTATTAGTTGTCAATAACTATTATTTTTCAATGGATTCTTTTTTACGTTGAGTCATAACTATTATGAACAAGAAATATTTTATTAGTTGTCAATAACTATTATTTTTCAATGAATTTTTTTTACGGTGAGTCATAGCTATTATGAATAAGAAATATTTTATTAGTTGTCAATAACTATTATTTTTCAATGGATCCTTTTTTACGTTGAGTCGTAACTATTATGAATAAGAAATATTTTATTAGTTGTCAATAACTATTAATTTGGAAATAATATTTTTTTACCTTGTTTTGAAAAAAGTGTTCAACAGATTTTCATTTTTGTGAATCTTTTTGCACCAATCGATGGGGAGGTGGTTTTTATGACACCACAAGAGGTGGTCATCGGTTCGAAAATGTGCGCGATTTTGACTCATTTTTGAAGTTTTTTTTGCTTCAATCAATGAAAAGAGTTCTAAAAAGGATATTGGCCATCACTAGAAGTGGTACCGATCCTTAAAAGTGCTATATTTGGGTCCATTTTCGAAATTTTTTTGCAAAAAATCGATGGAAAGAGGTTGACAATGGGTTTTGACCATCACCGGCGTTGGTCCCAATTAAAAAAGTGGTCGATTTTAGTCCATTTTGAAAAAAAAATTTTGTACCAATCGTTGGAAAGAGGTTGAAGTCGAAAAAAAAGTACCAAAAAGTGCCCGATTTTGGTCCATTTTCGAAATTTTGTTTGCACCAATCTTTGGAAAGAGGTCGAAGTCGAAAAAAAGGGAACCAAAAAGTGCCTGATTTTGGTCCATTTTCGAAATTTTGTTTGCACCAATCTTTGGAAAGAGGTCGAAAATAGATTTTGGTCATCATCAAAGGTAGTCCCGAGTCCCAAAAAGTTCCCGGTTTTTATCCATTTTCGAAATTTTGTTTGCACCAGTCGTTGAATAGATGTCGAAAATTAATTTTGGACCTCATTTAAGGTGGCTCCGGACCCTGGAAAGGACCGTTTTTGACCCATTTTCGAAAAAAACTTCTTTTTTCTGTAATAAATGTGAAAAGGTCGGATTTTGGACATAATTTAGAGTGGCTCCTGAGTCCGGCCCCGAGAAAGAACCGTTTTTGACCCATTTTCGGAAAATTTTTTTTCTGAAATTAATGGGAAAACGACAAATATAAATATTTGACATCATTTAGGGTGGCTCCGGACCCTGGAAAGGACCGCTTTCGATTATTTTGGTAGTTTTCAAGTTTCGGAGCTACTCTAAAAGACATCCAAAACGCATTTTCAACCTTTTATAATCGATTGGAGCAAACAAAATTTTAGGGTGGTTCATAAAAAATTTTTTTTTTGAACCAATGCATAAATAAAGCTCGAAAATGACTACTGTCGACATTTCCCTATCGATTCGAAAAATAAAACAATTTTTTATGAACCACCCTAAAATTTGTTTTTGCTCCAATCGATTATGAAAGGTTGAAAATGCGTTTTGGATATCTTTTAGAGTAGCTCCGGAACTTGAAAACTACCAAAATGATCGAAAGCGGTTCTTTCCAGGGTCCGGAGCCACCCTAAATGAGGTCCAAAATTAATTTTCGACCTCTATTTAACGACTGGTGCAAACAAAATTTCGAAAATGGATCAAAATTGGGCACATTTTGGGACTCGGAACCACCTTTGATGATGACCAAAATCTATTTTCGACCTCTTTCCAAAGATTGGTGCAGACAAAATTTCGAAAATGGAAAATGGAAAATGGGCACTTTCTGGTACTTTTTTTCGACTTCGACCTCTTTCCAACGATTGGTACAAATTTTTTTTTTTAAAACGGACAAAAATCGACCACTTTTTTAGTTGGGACCTGGTGATGGCCAAAGCCCATTTTCAACCTCTTCCCATCGATTTTTTGCAAAAAAAATTTCGAAAATGGACCTAAATCGAGCACTTTCAAGGATCGGTTCCACTTCTAGTGATGGCCAATATACTTTTTAGACCTCTTTTCATTGATTGAAGCAAAAAAAAATTTCAGAAATGATTCAAAATCGCGCACATTTTCACCTCTGGTGATGTCATAGAAACCACCTCTCTCCATCGATTGGTGTAAAAAAATTTACAAAAATGATAGTCGCTTTGAAAGTTTTTTCAAAACAACGTAAAAAAAATATTTTTCCAAATTAATACTTATTGGCAATGGATAAACAATTCCTTATGCATAATAGTTATGACTCAACGAAAAAAAGAATCCATTGAAAAATAATAGTTATTGACAACTAATAAAATATTTCTTATTCAGAATAGTTATGACTCAACGTAAAAAAGAATCCATTGAAAAGTAATAGTTGTTGACAACTAATAAAATATTTCTTATTCATAATAATTATAAACCAATTTTTTTGACATAAATCTTATAATAGTTATGTCCCTGCATCAAAATCTATAAAAATGCTCATTTTCAAAACTACCGCAAAACTTTCCAGGTAACATCGTTTTTTACTATCAAATGACTGTACTAAAAAGGTATTTCACGTTAAAGAATTTAATAATAAAATAATAACTCGCATTTGGTCGTATTTGGTTTCTTCCATTCTCTCTTCATTCGCAAGCTTACTTACTGAAAATTTATAATTATTTAGTTTAGTCTGGAAATAGTGTTCAATAAAGGAACAATTAAAATAATAATTCAACTGGCGCCCGAGCAAAAAAGGGCTTGTGTGTTACATCAAAAGGACCCCATCGGCTCCACAAGAATTTTAAAGACATCAGCACGCATCCCTTCTGAATACTAATGTGTGGTTAAAAAGATCTCAAGCAGCCATACAATTGCGCAATAGTGTGAATTCTTCAAGTTATACTTAATAAATTAAAATTTATGAAAACTACAGGGTGTTTTTTTTAAAGGTTTTTCGAATAGAGATAAAACTGGCATTTTATGGTCAAATCTGGCAACTCTAATGTCATTTATGTTCAGTTTGGTTTGCCATTTCATCATGAACAGGTTGACAAAAGAACAACGCTTGCAAATCGTGCAAATTTATTTCGAAAATAATGGTTCAGTTCGCGAAGTTTACCGCAAGCTCCGTCCATTTTATGGTCGACATAATCGTCCATCAGAGCAATTAATTCGGTTAACCATGGGTCGTTTTCGCACTACGTTTACTCTATGTGATAATACGCATCCGCAGAGACGTCGAACAGTGCGCACCGAAGAAACAATTGCCGCTGTAGAGCAAAATGTTGAAGAGGACCCGAATGAATCGATTCGCCACCGTGCACAGCAATTGGAGCTTTGTCCATCAACTTTATGGAAGATTTTGCGCAAAGATCTTGGCTTGCGACCTTACAAGATCCAGCTTGTGCAAGAATTAAAGCCGCGAGACCATGAAATGCGTCGTGATTTTGGTGTATGGGCCGAAAATGAGATTGATCTCGATGCTGATTTTCATCGCAAAATTTTGTTCAGTGATGAGGCTCATTTTTGGTTGAATGGCTACGCCAACAAGCAAAATTGCCGCATTTGGAGTGAAGAGAATCCACATGAGACCCTTGAGACGCCATTACATCCACAAAAACTGACTGTTTGGTGTGCTCTATGGGCTGGTGGAGTCATTGGGCCATACTTCCGAAATAATGCTGGAGAGTCAGTTACCGTTAATGGAGACCGGTATAGAGCCATGATAACCGACTATTTTGTTCCCGAATTGGATGGCATGAATGTGGATGAATTGTGGTTCCAACAAGACGGCGCTACATGCCACACAGCGCACGTCACAATCAATTTATTGAAGGAAACATTCGATGAGCGCATAATTTCGCGGAATGGACCTGTCAATTGGCCACCAAGATCGTGTGATTTGACACCATTGGATTATTTTCTTTGGGGATATGTGAAGTCGCTCGTCTATGCCAACAAACCAGAAACGTTAGGGGACTTGGAAGCCAACATTATTGGCGTTATTGCCGACATACGGCCCCATATGCTCGAAAAAGTGGTTCAAAATTGGACCTGTAGAATTGGCTTTATTCGAGCCAGCCGCGGCGGCCACATGCCCGAAATCATATTTAAACATTAATGGCATAAAATTATCCTTCCAATAAAGCCAAATTGATGGACATTAAAACGATTTTCTTGTGTTTTATTTCAATTCGAAGCTCTATACCTCTAAAAAAAACACCCTGTATCTGAAGAAATAGTCCTTGGGCCCAGGAGTAAAAAATTCAAACTTCTTGTATGTGATATTCACGTTAAGTCGGACAAATTTTGAATGTAGCCAAGTATGATGGTGGGGCGTTTTCCTTTCAAGCCACCATAAAGTCATGAATTTTACGAGATAAAAAAATGTATGACCTATATGTTACATTTTATTTTAATGAAGAGTTTTTTTGGTCGGACAAAAATGTTGGGTCGTTTAACGTGTCCGACACGCCGACTATGCCAACTTTATAAAATCAAAAAATTTATGACCTAAGAGCCAATTTTGGCAGAGCCCATTGTAAAAAATATTTAAAATCAAGTGTTAACCTTGTCGGACAATTTTAAGGGGGGGGGGGGGAATTGTTCTCGAACGCATTGAAGTCAAGGGTTTTGTGCAATCAATAAATTTATTACCATTTTTCCGACAAAAAGGAGGATATAAAAAATTATATTCTGTCTTAAAAAATGCAATTGGCAGTGATATTTTTAATATTGTACGTATAATGAAAGAACAAATTGTTATGATATTTATTATTAATAAGCTAATTATCATTATTTAGAATTTAATATGTAGTTATTATTACAAAATATTTATTATTAAAAAATAATTTGTTTTATTATTCAGTTTTTCAAGTATTGCACTGATCAAAAAGCAAAAGCCTTGTCATAGCGGGAGAAAAAAAAACTTCTACTACGCTCTCGTTTTGTATGTAATTGTTATTGTCTCCTAATTAAGGGTTTTTTTTAGTAAAATATCAAAAGCATTAATTAAAAATAAGTGTGTATGTGCGTAATATAAGAAAGTAATTCCCTTCAGAGGAACTTGATATTTGATGAGAAAGAGCAAAGGATATAACTCCGTGTTATGTTGTAGTCTGGAAACTTTTATTTTGTGATGCATATTTTTCAAAAGATTCTCCATTTCTATTTTATATTTATCATTTTAATAAAACATTTTCATCTCATTTAATATTAAAAATTAAACAATGCCTTGATTTCAATTAAAATAAAACGCAACACCTTTAAACTCAAATCGCAAATTTAAAAAACAAAAAACAAAACTTTTATTTCCATCTCATTCTAATGTAGATTAGTTTTCTAAACGTGTGAACTGCACACATAATTTTTTATTTTTTATTAAGGCAATTTTAGCATAATTTAGTTTAACCCTTTCGCGAGTATTGGGACTATGCGTCCCAGGTACTTTCAAAGTTATGTCCTACTCTTATTGTCAACGAAAACTCCTATTTGAGTGTCCCAATTCAAATTTTGTGTTTTCTTTATGCAAAATTATATTTAAAAATTTATTATTTCTAACAAGTGTGAACCATTGGTTGGATTAACTTACATGTGTTGAGAAATTTTGTCGAACTGGAAAACCAAAATGTGTCCAAAATATATGTTCTGCGATTGCCATTGTGCTTCAGACAAACTGAAATGCTAGACTTTTCCATATTTTACGTTTATTTTGATTTTTACCATCATAAAATATATTATCTTGGGATATATTGTCCCAGTTTGTGTTTTACGTGGAACTTATCGAACCCAATGTTGGTTCTTGTAGATGTAATAGAAAAGTATTCCGAGAGGGAGGTGGCATATGTCAGTGCGTCACCGGTGATCTAGCGTAGTGATGCCCATTTCAGCACATATGGGAAAAGCGCACGCATGATTTCAGGTGAGCACGGCGGGGTTTGACGAGGGGAATTTTTATGTGCAGAGGAAAAGAGTATGGGCTATCGGCCATTTTCACGAAAGCGATTTCACGAATGACCATTTTCACGAATGACCATTTTCACGAATGGTCATTTTCACGAATGACCATTTTCGCGAACGACTATGTTCACGAAAATTATTTATCAGTTGTTGGTTTATTTTTCTGTTGTACCTACAACATTAAATACTTATAACAGTTTACAGTACAATATTGGTTTATTTTTCTATTGTAAAGCATTAAATATTGTATGAAATCATCCGGAAATAGTCCAAAATTTTATCTTGCTCTTTGTAAGTGTAGTAACTGTAGCCACTACAGACCATGTAGCTTGAAAACACTAAATGGCGTTGTTCCATCGTACGAGAGTGCCTTAAGCCTCTCTGCGCTGATTTCTCTTATCACTTGAGTGGTTGGTTCGCTTATTTTCAACTGTTGAATCCTTTTATTAACGTCCTCAAAATTATTTTGAACTTTTTCAAGATTATTTTGAACTTTTTCCTTGAATGATTCAACGTCATCTCGTAACTCAGTCATTTTTGCATCGAGGCCATTTACTTTTTTGGCAACCTCCGTTCGAACAGCCTCAATGTTTTGATTCATTGCGTGGATCTGTGTCGCGTTCTGACTTAAGCTCTGATAGATTTCTTCCCGAACCGCCTGGATCTGCAGCGCGTTCTGACTTAAGCTCTGATCAATTTCTTCCCGAACCGCCTGGATCTGCAGCGCGTTCTGACTTCAGCTCTGTTCCATTTGCAGTGCATTTTGACTTAAGCTCTGACCAATTTCTTCTCGAACGGCCTGGATATTGCTATTCATCTGTAGATTTATTGTCTGCGTCATCGCCATTAACATTTTCTCGAACTTTGACATATCTACAACTTCACCACTTGCCGCCGGTCCAGAAGCTTCTTCCACTTTCGCTGCTGATTCTGATACATAACTATAAAATTCATGCTCTTCCAGGTTTACACCTTGAGCCTCAAGAGCCTGCCGTAAGCGTTTCTGTAGCTCCACCTTTCCGCCAGTTGATTGCAGATTCAGCTGCTGCAACTCCTTCTTCAGTTGATCTACTTTCAGTTCGTCAAACTTAACCATTTTTATTTTTTTAATTGATTGTTAATTCTTTTTACACAATCCCACTTCTGACACCAATTGTTACGAAATTTCCTGTCTCTTTGACGATAATTTCGATCTCTTACACTTTTCTGAGTTCGATCACTGGATTGTGTTACAATTAAAAACACACAAACTTGTTTAGTTATAAAATGGTTTATTTAAATCACAATATGTAGTTAGTTTTACACGGTACAATTGTTTATCTCATTAACATTCAAATATTAATTTAACACTTTATACTATAGACAACTGTTTTACTTTATTACGGATCACACTGTATTACTTTCAAAATAATCTGTTCTGTTTCACTGTTTGAATTCATCTGTTCTGCTTCACTGTTTTAATTCAACTGTGTTCGAAAACTCAGATGACACCCTTTTATACTACAGGCATCACTTTCTCGAAGATGGCGTGTAATCTACCATTATCCATAATTTACCAGTACCTTCTAAATGGCGTATCGACGTTGAGTTCACAACTATCCAGAATGTTGCTATTATGCTCTAGATGGCGTTGTACGACGGCGATAATTTCTCTCGGTTATCGACTTTTATAGTGTACTGCAGCGTCTGTTCGGTTTATTATTTTTAGTACAAAAACTGCACTTTTTCCGCTAGATGGTGTAAAAGTATTTATACAGCCAGTGATGCTAGCTAGTATCGTTTGGTTTTCTTTTGTTGGTTTTTATTTCGAGAATTTTCTGACATAAACCAAATTTCGCTACATTATTATTATTTTTCTTGAGACAGCCGTTTAGTTTCATTCAGTTTGAAATATTTTATGTGAAAAATTTAAAAAACAAAGAAATATCTACTAAAATAAAAAAAAATCTTATCTATTAAAACAAAATGATAGAACAGCCAGCGATTGTGATCGATAAACACAATACAAAACGGGGTGTCATTTATGAATTGAAAGAAGATATTATGAAAAACAGACGTTTTTTTCTTCTAATATTTTAAAGTATAGTTACTTGATAAGTACACAAGATAAGCACATGACATTTCGTTCCAAAAAAATAACGATACTTTTGCTATTATATTGAGTAATTTGTAATTTCGAGCGGTCAAAATAATAGCAGTGCTCAACTCCTTTTCTTCTCAAGACTAGGTATTTACTTTTATTAAAAAATTTGATCGTAACAAGTTATATTATTTTTGTATAATACTCTAATGATTTTTTTGAGTTTTTGCATTTTAGTGGGCCGTGAAAAGCATTCTACGACAGAGCAAAGTAAAATTATTAAGAATTCCATTTCGCAAGGTGAGACTTTTACAGAAACTTAAAACTTATCGGATATTCATTGAAAATGGTTTAGAATACGATGAAATACACAAATACACGAAAAACTCCTACCTACTTCAGGTGTATTTTTTCCGCATTTTTAGGCACACGAAAAATGTGGGCGTGGTTTTACAACAGTGGGTGGCGACCCCCATTCAACTAAAAATCCCAAAACGCTATATCTTGACACTAAAGACAGACTTTTTCTACGTTTTGGTAAGTCGACTTTCTCGTTAAATTTCAACAAAATTTCACATAAACTCTGCCCGCGCCGCTTACAGGTTTCAGCTAGGAAGCTCAAGTGTTGGGACAATTATTTTTATTCCTCAACCTATAACATAGGAAAACTAGCTATCCCGGCAGTGGTTGTTCTGCCCTTACCGGTAGGTGGCGCGAAGCTGTATGAATTTATGCTATGGAATGTAAAAGCGAATCAGCCCATTTTTAAAGCGAAATCAACTTCTGTCCCTACTATTTTTCTTTTCTAGCAGTACCTTACTGCTAGGTGGTGCGATGAGTTTAATTTATTATAATTTTTGCGTTTTATATTATTACCAAGTCTCAATCATCTGCATCAAATAATTGCTGATATATACAAAATGTTGTTTTATTCGCATTTTCTCATTGAAAATCTTTTTTTCCCGTACTTTTAATATATTGTAGCGAAATTTGGATTATGCTAGAAAATTCTTGAAATAAAAACCAACAAAAAAAACTAAACGATACTAGCTAGCATTCTGGCTGTATAAATACTTTTACACCATCTAGTGGCAAATAATAAACCGAACAGACGCTGCAGTACACTATAAAAGTCAAAACACCATCTAGATTCTGGATAATTGTGAACTCAACGTCGATACGCCATACTGGTAAATTATAGATAATATACGCCGCATACACGCCACTTAGAAGCACTGATAAATTATGGATTATGGTAGAATACACGCCACTTAGAAGCACTGGTAAATTATGGATAATGCTAGATTACACGCCATCTAGGAGGTAGTAGATTATTGGAGAAAGTGATGCCTGTAGTATAAAAGGGTGTCATTTGAGTTTTCGGACACAGTTGTATTTAAACAGTGAAGCAGAACACTTGTATTTAAGCAATAAAGTGAATACAGTGTGATCCGTAGTAAAGTAAAACAGTTTTCTATACAGTGTTAAATTAATGTTAGAATTTGAACGTTAATAAAATAAACCATTATACCGTCTTAAAACTAACTATTGTGATTTAAATAAACCATTTTATAACTAAATAAGTTTGTGTGTTTTTAATTGTTACACAATCCAGTGATCGAACTCGGAAAAGTAAGAGATCGAAATTATCGTCAAAGAGACAGGAAATTTCGTAAAAATATGTATCTAGTCTCATTCATCTGCATCACAAATTTTGGTATTTTCTTATATGGAAAGCGTAGTACTGCACGGTCTTAGCTGTGCCTCTTAATATAAAAGATACTTGTTGTAACTTCCATGTGAATCGATGCAGTGGTTTTTGTGAAAATGCTATTTCAAAAATATTTTTGTATGAGGGCCACTCTAAATAAAAGTTTTGTAGGCTTAACTATGCATCTTAACATAAAAGTTACGTGGTGTAAATTCGGTGTGAATCGATTAACCGGTCCTAGTGAAAATGATTTTTTTTAAAAATATATTTGTATGAGGGCCACCTTAATTAAAAATTTTATAGGCCAAACAGTGTCTCTTAACATAAAAGACACGTGGTGTAAATTCCATGTGAATCGATGTAGTGGTTTTTGTAAAAATGCTATTTTAAAAAAATTTTTGCATGAGGGCCACCCTAAATATGCACCTTAAAAAAAGTTTTATGGGCTTTACTATGTTTCTTAATATAAAAGGCACGTGGTCTAAACTCTATGTTAAACGATGGACTGGTCATTGTGAAAATGCTATTTTAAAAATATTTTGTGTAAGGGCCATCCTAAATAAAAGTTTAATGAACTTAACTATGTCTTTAAATATAAAAGATACGTGGTTAAAATTCCATGTGAATCAATAGAGTGGTCCCTGGGAAAATGCTATTTTGAAAATATTTTTGTATGAGAGCCACCCTACATATTCACCCTAAATAAACAATTTTATTCAAACTATGTCTGTTAATATAAAAGACACGTGGTGTAAGTTCGGTGTGAATCGATGCAGTGGTCTTTGTGAAAATGCTATTTCAAAAATATTTTTGTGTGAGGGCCACCCTAAATAAAAGTTTTGTAGGCTTAACTATGCCTCTATGTATAAAAGCTACTTGGCGTAAATTCGGTGTGAATCGATTATCCGGTCTTAGTGAAAATGATTTTTTTAAAAATATTTTTGTATGAGGGCCGCCCTAAGTAAAAATTTTATGGGCCAAACAGTGTCTCTTCACATAAAAGACACGTGGTGTAAATTCTATGTGAATCGTATAAGTGGTTTATTTTAAAAATATTTTTGCATAAGGGCCACCCTAAATATGCACCTTTAATAAAAGTTTTATGGGCTTTACTATGTCTCTTAATATAAAAGGCACGTGGTGTAAACTTTATGTTAAACGATGGACTGGTCATTGTGAAAATGCTATTTTAAAAATATTTTGGGTAAGGGCCACCCTAAATATGGCCTTCTAAATAAAAGTTTTGTAGGCTTAACTATGCATCTTAATATAAAAGCTACGTGGTGTAAATTCGGTGTGAATCGATTCATCGGTCTTCGTGAAAATGCTATTTTAAAAATATTTTTGTATGAGGGCCACCCTAAATATGCGCCCTAAATAGAAGTTTTAAAGACTAAACCATGCCTCTTAATATAAAAGCTACGTGGTGTAAATTCCATGTGAATCGATGCAGTGGTCTTTGGGAAAATGCTATTTTAAAAATATTTTTGTATGAGGGCCACCCTAAATATGCAGCCTAAATAAAAGTCTCATAGACTAAACCATGTCCCTTAATATAAAAGCTACGTGGTGTAAATTCCATGTGAATCGATGCAGTTGTGACCCTAAATATGCACCCTAAATAGAATTTTTTTAGTTTACCCCCTATTCTCAGACCTACCAAATATACGCAAAAAATTTCATAAGAATCGGGGAGTTGGGCCGTTTGGGAGGAGTACGGTAACAAACACTGTGACTCAAGAATTTTATATATTAGATATAAATAAAATCCCTCTCCCAAAGTTTGAAAAAAAAAGTAACTATATAAGTAACTATACTTTAAAATATTGGAAGAAAAAAACGTCAGTTGTTCGAAATATCTTCTTTCAATTCATAAATGACACCCCGTTTCTATTATTTTCTATAAATCTGTTGTTTATGGGTTGAACGATATGTATGTACAGTGTGGCCCATAATAACTGCCAGTAAAACAAAGTGTTATAAAAATCAAAGTCATCTAAAATGTTTTTTGTTTATTTATCACAAACGTTTACCAACATTCAAAAATTTATTAAATTAATGACGAAGTTCGAAACTATCACCCTTTTCAATGTTTACAAGACGTAAATGTTTGAAAAACGATTCACAGGCGGCACGCACCATTTTATGCTTTATTTCATCCCAAATCCTTGTCAAACGCTGCTTGAACCCATCAATTGTTAAGCCTTTTGTTGACCTTACTTTACCTAGCATATGGCTCCATACGCAAAAATCCAATGTCTTGAGATTCGGTGATGATGCTTGCCATTCTTCCGCAGAGATGAAATCAGGAAAATTTTTCGGCCATTTCCCTATATGTGATATTGCTCCCCACACTTTGTTTTTGGTCACGTTTTGATATCGCTCAGCAGTCAATTCATCTTTTAGAGCATTCGCAAAACTTTTTGCGTACACACGGTTATTCTGTTGGTTGTGGCTGTCTTGCAGGAAGAACAGTTTTTCATCCGAAAAGATTATTTCATCTCTACCGTGCCAGTCAAGTAGCTCCTTACTTTTTGTAGCAGGTAATTGCTTTTGCTTATTTGTTAGCCCGTGAAAGCGTTAGCTTTTATAGACCTTGAGTCGTAGATCATTCCTGATAAGAAGCTACTTGGAAGTTTTTTATATTTTCATATCCTTTTCTACAGAACAGGCTGATTGAGCAGGATATCGTCCTCTCACTTGTTTTATGACGTCACTTGTTCCCACAGTACGACTGCGCTCAATTTTTTTTTAATCTTCGAGCCTCCCGTATCCTTATATCGTTTTATTGCCTTATGTATGAATTTTTCTGCTATTCGTAGTTTTTGTGTTTTTATGATTTCACAATTTCTGTATTTTTTTTTTTTAAATTTATAACTAAGTCACGCTTCTAAGTGGCGCTTCTGAGTTTGATATAAAGAATACTTTTTTTGCCGTGTACTTTTGTTGTGTACAATTAAATTTTGAAAAGTAATGCATCTTTAGATTCTAAAAAAATCAGGCTTTAAATTTTTTTCGGAACAGTGAAATTTACTGACAGTTATTATGAGCCACACTGTAAGTATAATGCAGATAGCATTTAGAATGGGAATCTTTTATTGAGGTTTGAATTGCTGTTCCGTCCATCGCATAACTCACTATCCAACGTTACCACAGGTCTCTGTTTGCCAGTTTTTGATTTTATTAAATCTTGATTGACATATTTTGTTACTTGCCCTGTTCGTCACAATTTCCTGCTCAGTCCGTCAAAGTGCGTAACAAAAAATTAGTCTACATCACAAATTAATATTTTTGGATGAATTTTACTGCAGTTTTTAGGAATCTAATAAAAAACATTCAGAGTTTTACGGTCAATAGTTTGACTGAATATCTAAGTAGTCTCAACTAACCTGAATAAGGTATTAGTGTCCTATCCGTCGCATTTACTTAAGTCCGAATTCAGAATCATTAATAGCAAAATTTGACGATTTGTATTTAATGACAACATACATATTTACTTTTTATTAATAGATTATAATAACAGGTATATTCGAAAGTCACTAAAAAATATTGTTATTGCGGCTGCTAAGAATTGAATTTACGCAAATATTCTTATTTACAAGTATTTATCTAAACAAATTATTAAAGTAAACATTTAGACGGTTAAACACGTGTTTCAATTTTTTAAAATTTGTATATTGTTGGCGGTGACAAAGAGACAACTAAAAACTCGCTCACTTTCACTTTTGCTTCAAGCCTTGCAGAAGGTAAAGGATTGGTGTGAACTTAGCTGCGGTTACAGTCTTCACTCCGTAATAAATATGTCAAATTTTCCCTTCCGTTGCTTTGAAATGAATCAGTAATCTTTTGTAATTTAGTATTTTTTTTTTATAAAATATTCCAAAATTTATTCAAGAATAGATGAAACAAAATCAAATTCCACAGTATTTATTCAATATTGCTATGTTAAAGTTCCAATGTCTTATGTCAAAGCATTTAACACAGTTTTTTCTATTTATTGTAGAAACTACCGCGCATCGAACAAACAACATCCTCGTCCAAATATTAAATCAAAACCACATGTGAATCGTAACGATTATAATTCAGGTAACAATTTACTACAGGAAAATGATCCACAACGACATTTTCTGATTGAAGAGGACTCACATGAACTTGAACGTGCTGGACTTATGAAATCCAATGAAGATTTAAATATGAATTCTAAATACAAATATAATACCGGCAGAGCTTATATAGAGTAAGTACTAAACTTTGAATTACTTTAGTCACCGAACCCAATGAGGTGAAAATTGGAAACAGTCTTGTTTCCGACAAAAGCTATATAAATCTTCTATTATTAAACGAGCTAAAATTGTATGTTTATATATTTATGATTTTGATAAAACTCCGGGATTTCGTACATATGTAAACAAAATTAAGATTAGACTGGGTTTTGAGTTTTTCAAGTTTCTAACAGGGGCGTGGCACAGCCCTAAACTTTAATTTTTATAACGTGATAACTCGCAAGCCATTTGCAACGAATTGCAACGAAATTTGGTAGACGGATGCAGGTCATAAATATCTTAAATGCTATAAAAAGTGGGCGGAATCGGAATAGTGGGCGTGGCATATTTCAATAATTGAAACTTTGATTCGATATTACTCGAAAACGGCATCGACGATTTTCATAAAAATTTTAAACTTGATACCGCTGAATGCAGTCATTATAACAAGCTATGCCACTATACTGGCAAAACTCGTTGAAAGGCGTGGCACAGCCCACAATATTTATAATCGTTATAATAAGAGAACTAACAACGCAATCGTTATGAAATTTAACATGTTAAATATACTGGCTATTAGGCATCTTGTAACCAAAAGTGGGCGCAACGACACCGCGGGCGTGGCACCTTTCATACAAGCGAAATTAGTTAAATGCTACATTTATTGTTCTATGAGAGTAATATTTTTTTAAATTTGGTACTGAGATGTCGGTTACTATAAGCTTTGAAACTAAATGGATTTCGATGGGTTTGCATCAGTGGGCGTGGCACCTCCCCTTCATGCAAAAAATGTTAAGTGTTATATTTAGTGTGCTATGGGAGTAATTTTTTTAAAATTTGGTTTAGAGATGTCGGTTACCATGTGCTTTGAAACTAAATGGATTACGACGGGATTGCATCAATGGGCGTGGCACCTCCCATACAAGCAAAAAATGTTTAAGGCTATATTAAGTGTGCTCTTGGAGTCAAATTTTTTAAATTTGGTGTAGAGGTGTCGGTTACTATAAACTTTGAAATTATATGAATTTTGACGAGATTTTATTAGTGGGCGTGGCACCTCCAATTCAAACTTATAACGCTAAATGCCATATTTAGCGTACTATAGGTGTGATCCTAATAAAATTTGGTAGAGAGATGTCGTTTACTATAACCTTTTAAATTAAATGAATATTGATGGGATTACATCAGTGGACGTGGCACCTCCCATACATGCAAACACGTTAATAGTTATATTTAGTGTGCTGTGGAAGTAATTTCATTAAAATTTGGTGTAAAGGTGTCGGTTAGCATCAGCTTTGAAATTAAACGAAAATCGACGAGATTGCATCAGTAGGTGTGGCACCTCAAATATAAGCAAAAAACTTTAAATGTTATATTTAGTGTGTTATTGGAGTAATATTCTTTAAATTTGGTGTAGAGGTGTCGGTTACTATAGGCTTTGAAATTATATGAATTCTGATGATCCATATTTTTTCGAATTTTTCAACCTTATTCAACTTTTTTCGAGTAATTCAACCTCTTTCAACTGTTTCAACATTTTTCAACCTCTTTCAACTTTTCTCAACATTTTCCAAATTTTTTCGACTTTTTCAACCTCATTAAAATTTTCTCGAGTTTTTCAACCTCTTTCAAATTTTCTCAACATTTTCCATATTTTTTCGAATTTTTCAACCTCATTCAACTTTTTTCGAGTTTTTCAACCTCTTTCAACTGTTTCAACATTTTTCAACCTATTTCAACTTTTCTCAACATTTTCCATATTTTTTCGAATTTTTCAACCTTGTTCAACTTTTTTCGAGTTATTCAATCTCTTTCAACTGTTTCAACATCTTTCAACTTTTCTCAACATTTTCCATATTTTTTCGAATTTTCAACCTTATTCAACTTTTTTCGAGTTCTTCAAACTCTTTCAACTTTTTCAACCTTTTTTCAACACTTCATATTTTTTGGAATTTTCCAACCTTATTCAACTTTTTTCGAGTTATCCAAACTCTCAACTTTTTCAATATTATTCAACCTTTTTTTTTGGACTTTTTCAACCACAATCAACTTTTTTCGGCTTTTCAACCTCATTCAACTTTTTCCGAGACTTTCAACTTTTTTCGAGCTTTTCAATCTCCTTAAAAGTGTAAGAGATCGAAATTATCATCAAAGAGAAAGATATTTCGTAACAATTGGTGTCAGAAGTGGGATTGTGTAAAAAGAATTAACAATCAATTAAAAAAATAAAAATGGTTAAGTTTGCAGATCTGAAAAAGGATCAACTGAAGAAGGAGTTGCAGCAGCTGAATCTGCAATCTACTGGCGGAAAGGTGGAGTTACAGAAACGCTTACAGCAGGCTCTTGAGGCTCAAGGTGTAAACCTGGAAGAGCATGAATTTTATAGTGATGTATCAGAATCAGCAGCGAAAGGGAAGAAGCTTCTGGATCAGCGGCAAGTGGTGAAGTTGTAGATATGTCAAAGTTCGAGAAAATGTTAATGGCGATGACGCAGACAATGAGTCAAAATGCACTACAGATGAATAGCAATCCAGGCCGTTCATGAAAAAATAGACTAGAAGTTAAGTCAGAACGCGCTGCAGATCCAGGCGGTTCGGGATGAAATTGATCAGAGCTTAAGTCAGAACGCGCTGCAGATCCAGGCGGTTCGGGAAGAAATTGATCAGAGCTTAAGTCAGAACGCGACGCAGATCCACGAGGCTGTTCGAACGGAGATTGCCAAAATGGTAAATGGCCTCGATTCAAAAATGACTGAGTTACGAGTTGACGTTGAATCATTCAAGGAAGAAGTTCAAAATAATTTTGAGGACGTTAACAAAAGGATTCAACAGTTGGAAATATGCGAACCAACCACTCAAGTTATAAGAGAAATCAGCGCAGAGAGGCTTAAGGCACCCTCGTACGATGGAACAACGCCATTTAGTGTTTTCAAGCTCCAATTCGAAACAACATCTGGTCACAATCGTTGGGATAACGAAAGCGCAACTGCAGCGCTAATTGTTTCATTAAAAGGCCCAGCTGCAGAAGTTTTGCAAACGGTTCCAGTGGCGGAGCAGAAAAATTACAAGGCGGTGATGGATGCCTTACAGCGAAAATATGACAGATTCACAGATTGGAGTTGAAAAGTCGTATCCAGAAATCTGGCGAGTCCTTGCAGGAGTATGCTGCGGATATTGAGCGATTGGCACATCTTTCCTATCCTGACGAGTTAAGTGTCGTAGCTGAAAAATTCAAAATAGAGGCGTTTATTGACGGCATACGGGACTCAGATACAAAACGCGAGACAATGAGGAGCCCGAAGACAACATTTAACGAAACAGTAACGGTTGCCCTCACTCCCTGAGTGACATGCCGCCCATCACTGAAAACTCGTCGGATGGAGGTGGAGGCTGAAAAGAAAAATTCATCGTTCGCCAGCGGTAGCTTCAGCGGAAAATCCTACAACTGTGGTAAGCAGGGACACATGGCACGTGACTGCAAATCACGTCGTAAACGATCTGCATCACGTTCACCAAGAAGAAGAATTGGAAATAGGGTGAACGATGGCGAAAATGGTAGCGAGCAGCAGTCGTTAAACTAAAGAGAGTCAGTACAGCGGGGCGTGAGCTGACTCTTACAGATGATTGCCCCATAGTATTAGTTTCGAAGCTCTGCCGAAATTCCAACAGTCTTACCATCGGTAGAAAAATCAACAAGAGACCATGTGAGCTTACTTTGGATACAGGCGCATCGCATTCAATTGTGAGGAGAGACTTATTTGATAGACAACGAGTAACGCCATTAAATGGGATCCAATTGAGAACAGCGACAAGAGAAATTGCGCAAATAGTAGGAAAAGTTACAGCGAGTATTCTTATCGGCAACAAAACTGTGGAACATGATTTTATTGTTGCAAACATCACCGATGAGGTTATCATTGGCGTGGACTTCATGATTCGACACGGGTTCACTTTGGATCTTAAGAAAAAAACGTTAAGATATGCCAATGTAGAGTTGCCTTTAGACATTGGCTGTGGACAAAAATTAACAATTGCAAGAGTCTACATAAGTGAGCGCTGTCGAATTGAACCCAATACCGAAGAAATTATTTGGGTCACAACAAATGAAGACTGTAGGACAAGCCATCTGTGGGTAGTGGAAGCAGATAAGAAAAATGTAAAGAAAGACCTGATTTTTGGAAAGACCCTAGTAAACACAAGAACAGACAGAAAAATACCGGTGCGCGTTTTGAATCCAACAAATAAGCCAAAATGGATGCAAAAAGGTGAACTTATAGCGTAATGTGAGAAAGTTACGGCTGTGATAAATTGTGAAAATGACCAGCAGAACACACAAGGTACAACTTTAACGAAATCGTCTGCCTTGGAAGTATTGACGAAAGAATGGACGAAGGAGTTGTCTGCCCAGAACAAAAACAAAGCAAAAAGGTTTCTGCAAAAGCATTGGCGGATATTTGCGTCCAAAGGAGAAAATAATGGCCGAACATCAGTTGTCAAACATCGCATTGATACAGGCGATTTTCAGCCAATTCGTCAACCTCCAAGGAGGCTAGCACTCGCTAAGAGAGAAGAAGTGACGGGATATAGCGCGAGAAAATGTCATTGCACCATCAGAAAGCCCATGGAGTTCACCGGTTGTACTTGTCTTGAAAATGGACGGAAGTATGCGATTCTGTGTGGATTACAGAAAATTGAATGACGTCACCAAGAAAGACAGCTACCCGTTACCCAGAATCGATGATACACTGGATACGTTATCTGGAGCAACATGGTTTTCCACCCTGGACTTACAAAGTGGATATTGGCAGGTGGAAATAGATGAAAAATACAAGGAGAAAACTGCCTTTAGTATTGGGAATGGTCTATGGCAGTTCAACGTCATGCCGTTTGGTCTTTGTAACGCTCCAGCTACGTTTGAGCGGTTAATGGAACGAGTTCTTAAAGGACTACATTGGAAGACTTGTCTAGTGTATCTCGATGACATAATCATCATGGGAAAGGATTTTGATGACCATTTGAAAATCTGGAGGAAGTGTTTGAGCGCTTGGAGGCAGCTGGACTAAAATTTAGTGCGAAGAAGTGCTCACTTTTAAAGCGTGAAGTCAAATATCTGGGGCACAAGGTTACGTCAGAAGGAATACACACAGATGAAGATAAAATAAAAGCTGTGAAAAATTGGCCACGACCATCTAATCTTCATGAGTTGCGAAGTTTTCTGGGTCTATGCACTTATTACAGACGCTTTGTTCCTGGTTTCGCAAATGTTGCAGGCAGTCTACATGAGCTGCCAATACTCGCGTACCCAATACCCGGAAAAGAATTTGTATTGGACACCGATGCGAGTGGCCATGGTTTTGGAGGAGTTTTGTCCCAAATCATAAATGGACAAGAAAAAGTCGTCGCAATTTCAGCAAAATTCTGTCGAAACCTGAGAGGAATTATTGCGTAACTCGGAGAGAGTTACTGGCAGTAATGGAATGCGTGAAACACTTCCATAAGTACTTATATGGACAGCATTTTCTCCTGAGGACAGACCATGCGGCATTAAGGTGGCTACTTCAATTCAAGGATCCTGAAGGTCAAATCGCACGGTGGATAGAACGCTTGCAGAGCTATGATTTCACCATAGAGTATCGCAAAGGAAGCCAGCATGGAAATGCGGATGCACTTTCCCGTCGTCCATGTAAAATAGAATGCGGTCATTGTTCGCGAACGGAAAATAAAGCTGGAACAATTGATGTGCGCCTTTTGAATGTTTTGCCTGAAGAAAAGTGGACAAAAGAGGAGGTAAAACGGGACCAGCGCAGTGATACAGATTTGGCAACTATAATTAAATATAAGGAGCTGGGTAGGAAACCGGCGTGGCAAGAAATTTCAAATGAAAGCCAAATCTGTAAAGCATACTGGGCGCAATGGCAAACTGACTGGATCCGCCGTTGTGACCAATGTGCAATTGCTAAAGGACCAAGGCAACGCACTCGGGGAAAAATGCATCAGTATAACGTTGGAGCTCCCTTTGAGAGGATAGCCATGGATATAGCGGGACCTTTTCCAATCAGCAATGCAGGAAATAAATACATCCTTGTGGTAATTGATTATTTCAGTAAGTGGCCAGAAGTATATCCCATTCCCAATCAAGAAGCAAAAACAGTGGCAGACATTTTCATCAAAAATTGGATTTGCCGATATGGAGCTCCACTTGAGTTGCATTCCGACCAAGGACGAAATTTTGAGTCGACACTTTTTAAGGAGGTTTGTGACATGCTTGGAATACAGAAGACACGCACCACAGCTTTGCATCCTCAGTCCGATGGCATGGTCGAAAGGTTCAACCGTACTCTAGAGGAGCATTTAAAAAAGGTAGTTGATAAAAGACAAAAAGATTGGGATGAGCATCTACCAATGTTTCTGATGGCTTATCGGTCGTCAATACACGATACCACTACAGTCACGCCAGCAAAAGCTATTTTTGGTACGGACTTAAGGCTTCCAGCAGATTTGAAGTACGGAGTAAGCGTTGTCCCAGAAACGACCCATCCTGACGATTACATGTCGCGGAAAAGAGAAGAACTAGCAGATATACACGAGCTTATCAGGAGACGTACTCAATTGGCTAGCGACAAGATGAAAGCTCGGTATGACCTGCGAGCAAATACTGAAGGGTTCAAAGAAGGTCAACTAGTGCAGCTACATAACCCACAACGAAAACGAGGCTTGTCTCCTAAATTACAGACTCATTGGGAGGGACCTTACCGGATTGTCACAAGGATTAATGATGTCGTGTATCGAATCCAAAAATACCCCGGAAACAAAAGTAAATTAAAGGTAGTCCACATCGAAAGGCTGGCATCTTATACTAGAAACGGAGAGACTTGTTCGGGACGAACAAGTTTAAGCGGAGGGCAGTGAGTAGCGAAAATTGGTTTATGCTAGAAAATTCTTGAAATAAAACCAACAAAAGAAACTAAACGATACTAGCACCATCTAGCGACAAATAATAAACCAAGTTGTGTATTGCATAAAAGACGGCAATACCGAAAAAAAATCCGGGCATGATGTTGCTTTGTCAATGGTTTTTCAACAACTGAATGAAAGAGCGTAACAATGCGTGTGATGTACTCCAGTTCAATTGAGTTATGAAATATCAAATTTGTTTCAATATTACTCACATTCATGTAAGACACACTAAAGACTTCATAGCCCTTTCCTCTGATCATAAGAAGTCCCCTCGTCAAACGCCGGCGTGCTCAGCTGAAATCATACGTGCTCTTACCCCATATGTGCTGAAATGGGCATCGCTAGCTGAGATCATTCTACACTCTGTCAATTTAATTTTCACAATTGTTAAGAATACTCTCCAATGGGGAATTTATTTTATTTAAGCTATAACAACCTGTTATAGCATTTGCTTACTTCGTTGATTTGACTTCTTTTTGCTTTAAAATAGTGATGCCCAACTCAGCACATACAGTGGCGAGCAATACTGGTCGGATGTTTGTCAAACCTAAGTTCATATGGATGGCAAATTTGAAAGAATTACTCAAGCTGCTTACAGTTTTAAATTTTTAGTTCTTTATTTATTACACTTAACTTATAATAACACAAAAAGTAAAAAAACAAACATAAAAACAGAAATTTCTTAGAAAAAACAAACAAAGTCAATGCGTCCAGTTTTGCACGCAAGACTCAGCAAGCAAAAAACATAATTTTACCGTTAATTCTATGAAAATTATCAAGAGTTTATTGCGTTTCGTTAATTGTTTTCGTCATTATAAAGTAATACGTTGAAGAGTTTACATTGTTTTATAAAAAATTTTGAAATTGTGGTTCAATTAGTGCAAAATAAAGAAAATCACTAAAGATTTGGAAAACCGAATTGTTGCACTACTGCAAAAAAAGGAATCGACACGAAAAATAGCTGAAAAGACCGGCGTTGGAAAGTCAACAGTGATAGCAGTACGAAACAGAAATAATTTGGAGTCTTCAGGTGATTTTGGAGGGCGACCAAGAATTCTGACGGATAGTGACGCTCGTCAAATGGAACGGTTGCTACGTAAAAGCTCCAAGCTAACACCTAAAGAAGCTACACAGGCCATTAACAAACCAACAAGCGAATGGACAGCCAGAAGATCATTAAAAAGAATAGGGCTAGTCGCGTCTGTTAAGCAGAAAAAACCTGCGCTTTCCAAGAAAAACATAGCAGCTCGATTACAGTTTTGTAGAGAACACAAAAACTGGTCTGTTGAGGACTGGAAACGCGTTATATGGTCTGATGAAACGAAGATTAATCGTATTTTATCGGATGGTAAATCTTATTATTGGCACCGACCCGGTGAGCAGCTTCAGCAACACCAAGTCAAACAAACTATGAAACATGGCGGCGGTAGTATAATGGCGTGGGCATGTTTTACTTGGTGGCACGTCGGTCCTATCCATAAAATAGAAGGAATAATGAAGAAGGAAGACTACCTTAATATTTTGCAAACATATTTGCCTGAGTTTGTTGATCAGTGTGCGTATCCTATTGAGGAAATAGTGTTCCAACAAGATGGAGACCCTAAACATACTGCAAAAATTGTGAAAGAGTAGCTTGAAAACCAACCATTTAAAATATTTAAATGGCCTGCACAAAGCCCAGATCTCAATCCAATTGAGAATTTGTGGGCAATTGTTAAAAGAACATTGTGTCAGTACGATTTTCCTCCGAAAAATGTGAACGAGCTATGGGAACGTGTCCAGATTGCTTGGACCAACATACCACAAACAACGATTGAAAAATTAGTGGAAAGCATGCCAAGAAGAGTGAAGAGTGTTATAAAAAGAAAAGGTCTCTGGTCCAAATACTAGAATTTTATTTAAATCATTATTTTTTCTATGCTGTATCTTACGTGCAAAACTGGACTTATTGACTTTGTTTGTTTTTTCTCAGAAATTTCTGTTTTTATGTTTGTTTTTTTACTTTTTGTGTTATTATAAGTTAAGTGTAATAAATAAAGAACTAAAAATTTAAAACTGTAAGCAGCTTGAGTAATTCTTTCAAATTTGCCATCCATATGAACTCAGGTTTGACAAACATCCGACCAGTATTGCTCGCCACTGTACATATGGAAGAAGTTTTAGGACTATAAGTGCAGACTTAGAATTATCTAGTCAGCAGCTAGATTTTCAACAGAAAGCGTTAAAAATGGGTTTGTTGGAACTGTTTTTACACTTGTTTAACTTTAGCGCGGGTTGTTTTTTAAACAATCAATTATCTTGACGAAAATTCTATAATTTAAATCAAAGCTTATTTAAATATCAATATTTACGTTTTACTGTTATGTTGTAATGAATGTTTTACTTTTTGCTATGTTTTTAAGGATGCCTGAGAAGACAAAATTGTTTATTGGTGAAAAATGCAATCAATCACTTGGACATTTTGATAGTCACAAAAAAGTTTACAGCAATGCAAATGAAAAAGAAACAAAGCAAATAATTACTGGAAATTGTAGAGAATGTAACCGAATTTGTGATGCCATCTGTTCGCGCTGCTCGGAAAACTTTTGCGGTATCGAATGCCAGCGGAAAGCGTGGCCAAAACATCGTTATGTTTGTGGCAAACCTATGTAAGTTGTTATTATATAAATTTTTACTTATAATTAAATAGAAATAGTCTGAAAATGATATGAATCATGCCATATTAAATAGTTAAAACAGCTTAAAATTATATGAAACAGGTCGTATAAAAGCAAAATTATAGTAATCGACACATAGAAAGTTGTGCAGGTTAAATATCTTCGTTTTTATATTCATGCTAATTAGATAGTTTCTTTTTTGTATGAAGTTCATATTTGTCTTTTGTAATTTTTCGGATTCACCAAAATCTGCCAGTGAATGACCCTGAATAGCGAATAACTTTTGTATGTGATATTGAATATCTTGCTTGACCCCCCAAAATTATACAAATATATTTCATTAGATGAAGTTTGAATCATAGTTTGGTTAAAAATTCGAATTTTTAAGTTATGTGCTGCATGCCCGAATTGTTAAACTTTTGTTAACTTTTGAGGTTTTTAATTATTTTTAAATGCTAAATGAAACTACACACATATTTTAATTAAATGATACCCCAATTACCGATATCTCAAAAGGCGTTTACAAGTTGTGTAAATTCTGTATTTTTATTTTTTAATTTTCGGTTCTTTCAACTTCTTGTTCTTACATCGTCAACATATAGATGTCACTTTAATGTATGTACACATATCTACCAATCAAACTTATTTTCGATCTCTGAAATCAAAGAAGTGGTTCTTGAAACATATTCATATCTGTAAGCGCATCTCGAGACTGGCCTATCTTTAAGTTTTCTTTTCGAGATCATATATGCTTCATCAAGAGTCTTGGATACTTAACAAACCCGGTTATATTTCCCAGCTTTCGAGAAAACACTTTTTTTTTAAGATAAAGGGTTTTAATAAGAGTGCTGGTTTTTTCATTAAATAAATCAAAATCGAAATGATGTGGTTCAGAAATCTTTATTTTATTTCAAATAAAATTTGTGTTCTACTACTTTAAACCAGACCTTGAAACTTTTATACTTTTATTCAAAAAGTTTTCAAAATAAAAGTTTCTTAAAACTTTTTTGTTATAAAAGTTTTTATAAACTTTCTTCAAAAACTTTTATAGAATAAAAGTTTTTCCAAAAAACTTTTTCAAAAAGTTTATACATAAACTTTTTCATAAGAGTTTTTCTGAAAAACTTTTAAAAAAAACTTTTATTAATAAAAGTTTTTTATAAAAGTTTTTTTTGACTTTTATTAATAAAAGTTTTTTTTAACTTATATTTTTAACAGTCACATGCAAAGAGTTTTTTTTGACTTTTATTTTTCAAAAGGCAAAAATAAAAGTTTTTTTTGTATGAAAGAACGAGGAAAATCCAAAAATAATATCTTGGATTACTAAGCAAAAAATTTCAAAGGAGAAAACTTAGGATTATTGATAATAAAGTCCAAAGGAAAATACTTAAGATGTTTCTGAAAAGAAAGAAATTTCTGATAATTATGCACTTATAATATTTAGAAAAATTATGCTTAACGCATCAATGGGAAAAGGCCGAAAATGGATTTTGGGAGTACAGGGGAGGTTCCTGACCCTCCAAAGATGTGTTTTGGACCCATTTTTCGAAAAAAATTTTATTGCACGAATCGATGGGAAAAGGCCGAAAATGGATTTTGGAAGTGACAAGTGAGATCCCCGACCCTCCTAAATGGGATTTTTGGACTTTATTATCAATAATCCTAAGTTTTCTCCTTTGAAATTTTTTGCTTAGTGATCCAAGATATTATTTTTGTTTTTTCCTCGTTCTTTCATACAAAAAAAACTTTTATTTTCGCATTTTGAAAAATAAAAGTCAAAAAAAACTCTTTGCATGTGACTGTTAAAAATATAAGTTAAAAAAAACTTTTAAAAAAAACTTTTATTAATAAAAGTCAAAAAAAACTTTTACTTTTATTTTCGGATATAAAAGTTTTAAGGAAACTTTTACTTTTATTTCACAAAAATAAAAGTTTAAAGTTTACTTTTACCTAAAAAAAAACTTTTATAAAAGTTTATTTCAAGCTCTGCTTTAAACAACTTCACAAGAAGAAATTCAAAGTTGTTAAATCGCAAGTTGTTGAAAGTCATTCGACATTCGATGATTCCACCATGCCACAAACTACACCAAACGATTGCTTTAACTGAATGTAAAGATTATTGGTGAATAATTTGTGGGTTGGCTTGAGACCAGTAACGAAAATTTTGCTTACCTACCGATCCAGAGAGCTGGAAATGCACCTAATCAAAAAAGATGGTTTTCTTGGCTAAACAGCATCATTTTTAAGTTGTGCCAGGGCAAAATCAGCGAAATGACAAGGTTTCTGATGATCTGAACGGATCAATTCTTGTGTGATAACAATTTTGTAAGAAGCAAGCCTATATATACTGTAAAATACGCCATGTTGTTGTGGCACATAGACATATTTGTTGAGAACGCATTGGAATCGACAAATTTTTCCCTAAATTTATCCCTATTGGAAAACCCTTTATATAAAGCATAATGAAAAAACCTTCAAAACTTATGCAAAGTTTGCAAAAGTCCAAAGCTTCGGGTATTTTTTTTTTTAAATTTATACCAACGCTTAGTGGATCGCCCCTGTAAATGTTACGCATAGTGTTGATTTGTAAAAAACGGAGATAGGTTAGTGGGAAGAGGATGATAAGAGTAGTGTTGGTGAATATTTTTTGTTTGAATCTAATAATGTCAGAGCGGTCGGGAAAAACACTCGCAGAGAAATTGTTCTACAACCTAATGGTACGGCCAAAAACGAATTATAACGATAGTGCAACGTTCTATCCAGCACTGTCGTGACCCAAAAAAGATGGGGCTGACGAGACGCACTAATGCTACTAGAGAATACCTGAAGTGTGAGGACCAGCACATAAATTTCTCTAGAGCACAATATCTATAAAATAGGGTTTAATACAACGACGAGAATCAAAAAAGGAGGCAATATTCACATCCTCTATTAATTTTATCGCAACGCTGAATGCAGCTCCAAAGTAGTTTTTGGAGCCCCGGCCCATAAGTGCGAATAGTACTCCGTAATTGTAGTGCATCACTCACAGTTGGATTATTTGGCCAAAATATGTTCCATCTTATGAAATATATTTTTAAAAATTTGGAATGCCTGCAGAATTTAAAAAAAAAATATTTAAAATTTAAACCGCTCTAGGGTGAAGCATCTATCATCTTTCCTGAAAAATTCATTCATTAATCTTATACCACATATCACTTTTCTCGTACTAAAATTCGATTTAGGAGATATGTAGCTTTACAAATGAAATAGCTGTCGTCTATAATTTTTGTTTTGTGTAAATATTTAAAAAAAAAAACTTTTCCGTATATCTTTCAAAAACTTTCTCAAAAATAGCGGCTCTGCGTTGAGCTAACCTTGTCTGATAGATATTAAACTGGAACTTGGGCTAAAATTATATTCGGGCTGGCAAACTTCCAAACTTCTCGAAAATCAAAATAAAGTTTTAACCCTCTAGTGCGCAAGAAAACGAAACTCAACAAATTGCTTCGGAAGTCATAGCAATCGTCTAGAAAACAAAGTTTTGTTCTAGCAATTTGGCTAATTTTTCGGGGTGGAGGGTGGAGAAGACAAAATATCCTTTGATGCATATTTGCATCATTGCGCATTTAGCCTAAATGCAAATTTGCATCAAACACTTTTTTATTCACAACGAGCACTTACCGGATAAAAACAATGTGTACTACTAACTGTATGAGCACGGTTTTCTCTGAAAATATCAAACTTATGTGAAGCAACTTCAAATACGTATAATATTTATTTTCAATTATAATGGGAACTCAGCGGTTGAAAAACATATTCACAAAATATCGTAAAAATGATGTGAAGAGCCGTTACATATCATCGAATTCAAAGTTTTGACCTTGAGAACGAAATTCAGTGTGATTCAAATATGCATCACGGCGCACTAGAGACTTCAAGATTATTTTGCCTTTGTAATGTTCTATTTACACATTTAGTTTTGAATGGATTTTGTCACTTATAATAAAATAACTAGAATAGTTGATTTATTTTTTTAATCCACTCTAAAACTTGTGAAACATGACTGACATATTTGTCGCTTACAATAATTTTGCTGGCGATCCGTTTAATTTTTTCCTGTGTTAAGACTTAAATTAAAATTAAATGAAATTTTAGACATTTACAGAAAACTGCTTCTTCATCAATGAAAGTTGCAAACGTACTGCATGCGTCTGCATCAGAAAATGCAATTTCTAACGCAACCAATACAGTATCTGCTGTGACCAAAGTCTTACCAAAAATTCCACGTAGTGGTAACTTGGTTACAATAACTGCTATAAGCAAACCAAATGTTGTATTTCTTCGTTCAAAAACATATGAAGATAATTTGGCATTTTTCAAAATAGTTTCTGATATTCAAGCTAATGCAAAAGAATTTAAACCTTTACGTAAAGTACCCAAATGTGGACAAGTTGTGATAACACGTTTTAATGGTCAATATAATCGAGCTATGATTTTAAATAAGGATAATTTAAATGAAATCAAATTAATATATATTGACTATGGTAATTTGGATACAAAATTGTTCGACGATCTTTTTGACGCACCAATATATTACAGTGAAATGCCACGATTTGCAATCCCGGTTATTCTTAAAAACGTGCCTGATCTCTATATGACAGACGAAATACGTAAATTTATGTACACATATTTAAATGATATTGAAGTGAAATTAAAATATGATGTAAATGACTTTAATGAAGACAAGGGTGCATATCAGGTTGAACTTATTGATGGAGCAACAAATCAGAACTTTAATAAAGTAATAGTGGAAATAGCAAAGCCAGCAGAACCAGCACTCAGCAATGATATAATTTATCGCAATGTAAGTAACACACACTATTAAATCTAATATTAAAATATACCCTCAGGGAAGTGTTTTATAAAAAATTTTAAGAATGGTTAGATATTAACCCCTGTGCGCGAAAATATCGTATGTGCCATTTTTTCGAAATTGACTTTTTGATGCAAATTTAATCTATACCCCACTACGCATCACCTGGTAAAATATTGTACCTGAAATTCTTATAGTTACGCCAGAAATTGATTGTATATTTTATCGTATGTCACACTAGATCTTTTGCTTGTGCGCGAAATTATCGTATGTGCCATACAAAAATATATTGTGCTTAATTGTTGTTATTATATTCACTACTTTTTTTTTAAATTAGAAGTACTGGGTGTTTTTTTTAGAGGTTTGTTTTTCGAATAGAGATAAAACTGGCATTTTATGGTCAAATCTGGCAACTCTAATGTCATTTATGTTCAGTTTGGTTTGCCATTTCATCATGAACAGGTTGACAAAAGAACAACGCTTGCAAATCGTGCAAATTTATTTCGAAAATAATGGTTCAGTTCGCGAAGTTTACCGCAAGCTCCGTCCATTTTATGGTCGACATAATCGTCCATCAGAGCAATTAATTCGGTTAACCATGGGTCGTTTTCGCACTACGTTTACTCTATGTGATAATACGCATCCGCAGAGACGTCGAACAGTGCGCACCGAAGAAACAATTGCCGCTGTAGAGCAAAATGTTGAAGAGGACCCGAATGAATCGATTCGCAACCGTGCACAGCAATTGGAGCTTTGTCCATCAACTTTATGGAAGATTTTGCGCAAAGATCTTGGCTTGCGACCTTACAAGATCCAGCTTGTGCAAGAATTAAAGCCGCGAGACCATGCAATGCGTCGTGATTTTGGTGTATGGGCCGAAAATGAGATTGATCTCGATGCTGATTTTCATCGCAAAATTTTGTTCAGTGATGAGGCTCATTTTTGGTTGAATGGCTACGTCAACAAGCAAAATTGCCGCATTTGGAGTGAAGAGAATCCACATGAGACCCTTGAGACGCCATTACATCCACAAAAACTGACTGTTTGGTCAAAAATATAACTTACTTTATATAAGTGTCCCTATTATTTCGCACAGGCTAAATTGAGCCCACTTCACAATACAATCAACAACTTCGAAACGACGAAAAATATTTTTACTCTGATAACGGTACTTTACTGCACTGGTATCCCAGCAAGTAATGTAATGTAAAATTTTATCTCAATTTATTCAAACAGAAGCAGAGGAGTGTTTGAACTTTTTTAATGTAAGTGTCCCTATTATTTTTCACATGACTGTACATATGTAAGTACATTATGGTGGGGTAATAGGATAAAAAAAATTTAAAATTAATCTAAAATTTTTATCTTTAACCCACCCCTACGGACCCTATTTCAAAGTGAAATTTGACCCAAGCCCAGATTTTTTTAAACTATTTTTTATTGAGAGGCTTTTAATTTTAAGAAAGAATATATTAAAAAAAGTATCGTTTGGATCTAGTTTTCGAGATATAGTCATGGGAAGTTGCGGATATTGCTTTTTACGATTAACAACAATTGTTAGCTATAGACAGCTAGCAGCGAATGGCAAATAAAACGCAACTAATATTTAAAATAGAACAAAGGAAGCTGAGATACATGTCTCTATACAAAAATTAGTATTTCAATTTTCGAAACAACACTTTGCAATGTTAGGCAAATGCAAGTTAAAGAAGATATACACTAGAGCACGATAATAGAGACTGGAGAAATGCGACACAAACTGACCACGTAGTCAGCAACATCTGCCGTAATCCTTAACCTTTAACATAATTTGTCGATCTTGGCGTATTGTTGTTTTTCGTGGAAATCTACCCTATAGAGAATCTAGATCGCGAAGTGAAAGAAAAAATCCTCCAGGAAGAGTGGAATACTACATCCATGGAGACTTTAGTGCCCTTAATGCATTCTATGCCTTCCAGATTGCTTGCAGACATCGCTAATAATAGTTATGCCTCTAAGTATTAACTTAAGATAAAATATTCTCCTGCAAGAACACTCAAACTATTGAAACAAATTTAATTTTGAAGAGTTGGACTTTTAAGGTTGTCTTGTGATTTTATGCATTACAGAGTAATGAATGCAAATAATTCAACAAAAATTTACATCAATACGTAAGGGTCCATTTGCATGTAGATATAAAATTATAAAGCTCTAACACAATTTTTTTTAAGATATCGCAAATTTTCTGACTCAGTTATCGCAGTTGCATTTTTTGCTCGCAAATGTACTCGAGTATACTGACAGTACACAATGTTTAACTAAATGTGAACAAAGGATCAATTAGATGAAAAAAAAAAAAAACAAATCAAAAATTTTGAATTTCGTCAACATTCGTAAATGGTTTCATTTTCTATGAAAATCGTGTGCTCCATTCATGCTATCATTTTGTATCGCTCCTACATTTTGCTGTTGTAAAATTTTCATAATTAATTATATGATTTACTTTATATATTTTTATATATATTATGTGTTACCTACAGTTTCTGAAGCATCAATTATTACCTAAAGGACAAGATGTGGAATTGGTCGTAATGGATAACTCGGTGCTATGTACAGGTTGCATATCTTGTACAACCGTTCAATACGCTCTTGAAATACAAAGGTTTCAGAAGGAGTTACAAATTTACGCCGAATCTTTAGAAAAGCAAAGCTATGCGCCACGGTAAAAAAAGACTTTTATTTAAAATAAAATATACGAGTACATACTTGCCTAATAAATATAAATATTTGTTTTAGAGTTGATGAGCTATGTATTGCTAAGTATAGTGTAGATCAGAAATGGTATCGAGGACGTTGTCTTGATCTTGTTGGTGATGGTCATCCGACAATTGTATTTTTTGATTATGGAAATATTGCACTTATCCACGTTAAAGACATACGTCGTTATCCAGCACAGTTTTCATTTCCAATTTTTACTTTTGATTGCGAAATTCACGGTAAGTATACATATAATCCAATAGTCAGTGCATTTTTTTGCAAGCTTCTACGTACGTAGCTCTCTAATGGAGTTAGTTTGGCTATCCTCTCACTGTATAAATTTATAATAGCTCAGCTGAGGAGGCTGTGGGTCAAGCTATTTAAAGAAAAATCGACTTAATCAAATATCTTAAAAACCTCTAGGCTTGTGACCAAATTAGTAAAACTCCTTGTTTTTTTTTTGTAAATCATAATATCCTCAATATCTAGGGAATATCACCGCCTTAAAATTTTTAGTTTTTATTTCGGTAACGATGATTCGTAAGTCGAAAACAGCTGAAATCAATTGTATAAAACATTTGTAGTTTATTATTCATAGTCTCCGTTGTTTTATTTCCATAATGAAATTACTCTCTAAACATCAAATTCTACAGTAGGGGAACAAATTATTAGGGACAGTACTCAAATTTTTGTATTTTCTAGTTTATCTGAATTTTTTGACCACATAAATTAGTTCCCATAAAATTTCTTACTTTGCTTTTGCTGCTGGTATCATTATTGTTGTTTTTGATAAGCGGCAACATTAGTAGTCTGCATCATCTACTAAATTAGTGAGGTTAAGTGGGATTACTTCTCATTTGGTAAAACGTGCTTTTGTAGTGGAGTCGCTTAAAGTTTGAATAAATCATTTTTTGCTAGTTTTTTCTGTCCGTAATATTCAAAATGTAATGGTTCATATTTAATTAGTTCTACTAAGTTTCATGAATTAATTTATATTTGGACAACGGTATTGAGCTGTAACCTCAGAAGTGTTTCTTTTTTGAATGGACAAGTCTTCAGATACGTCTATAAGAAAATATAGAGACATACACTGCGTTCATAAACTATAGCACAATTTATATATTTTAAGAAAATGTGCTGTAGCATGTTGGATATTGAACCTCAGACGCTCATACTGACATATTTTGTGCTTAGATATGTTCTCTTTAAGCTGACATTATCAAATTTTGTATTTACTTGACTCTCTCCATAAACCGTGATCAATATCTCCAACATTGCATTTTTTCCGCCTAAAAATCGTTCATTTAGTATAGCACAAATGATTTAAAGTCAATTTTTTTCAACAAAAACAACAAATTTTTATTATAATTTTTTATTATTTATTACGAAGTGGTTTCACCATTTGATTTGGTGCATTCAAATATCCTTTTCGCATGGAGTGTGCTAAATTTTGTACCAGTTGAGCGTCGAGAACCTCTCACTCTTCAAATATGGCTGTTTTTAATCCAGTAACACTTGAAAACTGTCGTTTATCAGCATATATTCGCCTGACAAGAATCCCCCAAACGTTCTCAATTGGATATAAGTCAGGAAAACAAGCTGGCCAATCCAAAACATTAACATTGTTCATTTCAAGCAACTCTTGTGTTTCCTTCCTGGCGAGAACAGCGGCGTTATCCTGCTGAAATATGCAGTAACAGCATCTATTTTGTTCCATATATGGAAGCAAACTAGTTCTCAATAGCTGACAATACAACTCTCTGATCAGTTTTGTGGGTACAACTTGTAGTTCCAAAGTGCTTTGAGCTGTAAAAAACCCCAAATCACAAAATAATCTTCACTAAAATTTCTCTTTGAAAAATATCATGGTTCTTTTTTTAAATCACGCCAAAATCCTATAATGTCATTCGGACAGTCCAAGTTGAACATCTTTTCATGAGAATAAATTACCAGTTGAAATTAACAACCATTAACGAAGATAAAATGGAGCATGTTAGAAAAGCTTAGCTTTGTCCAGTCTCTGTCCATATTACACCGGCAAAACTCTAACCGTGCATCCTTATGACGCTTGAAGAGGCGTGGCATAAGCTCCAATTTTTGCCTGCAAATTTGTTTGGAGCACTTGAGCATATTCCAAAAATTTTGTTTTGCACACTTTTGTTGGAACACAAGCTGCAAGTTGGTTGCTGTCCACGCCAACAAGATAACACAAGAGTGGCTTGAAATGAACAATGTTAATGTTTTGGATTAGCCAGCTTGTTTTCCTGACTTATATCCAATTGAGAACATTTGGGGGATTCTTGTCAGGCAAATATATGCTGATAAACGACAGTTTTCAAGTGTTGCTGGATTAAAAACAGCCATATTTGAAGAGTGAGAGGCTCTCGACGCTCAACTGGTACAAAATTTAGCACACTCCATGCGAAACAGGATATTTGAATGCACCAAATCAAATGGTAGAACCACTTCGTAATAAATAATAGAAAATTATAATAAAAATTTGTTGTTTTTGTTGAAAAAAATTGACTTTAAATCATTTTTGCTATACTAAATGAACGATTTTTAGGCGGAAAAAATGCAATGTTGGAGATATTGATCACGGTTTATGGAGAGAGTCAATTGAATACAAAAATTGATAATGTCAGCTTAAAGAGAACATATCTAAGCACAAAATATGTCATTATGAGCGTCTGAGGTTCAATATCCAACATGCTACAGCACATTTTCTTAAAATACATAAATTGTGCTATAGTTTATGAACGCAGTGTACAGACATAGTTATGCTTGCAGGTGTTTCAAAATCGGATTTTAACTGCATTAAAAAAAACAAGTTACGGTGTTATTTTCGGCCAGGACGAAACTCACATACCCTACACTGCACTGAAAGTCCCTTTTAAATAAATGTTAAAAGACGTTGAAGAGGTTGAATAAGTCGAAAAAAATCTGAAATGTAAAAAAGGTTTAAGGGATGAAAAATGTTGAAACAGTTGTAAAAGACTGAAAAAGTCGATAAAATATGGAAACCATTGAAGAAAGTTGAAAAATATTCAAAATGTCGAAAAAATATGAAAAAAGCTCAAAAATGTCGAAATAATATGAAAATGTCCAAAAAAGTTGAAAGAGGTTAAGAAATAATAAAACAATTAAAAAAAAACATGATAAAATAATTAAAAGTAAAGAAAATAATGATGAAAAATGAAAGAGGTTAAAAAATACAAATACATATGGGATAAATTGGAAAAATTAAAAGGTTGAGAAAGTCAAAAAATATGGAAAATATTGAAAAATAGCGAATAAAAACTAAGAAATTTAAATGTGCCACGCCCACTTCTCCAATTCCGCCTACTTTTGGGTTACTAAATTATATTCGTTATTGACATCCACATCAGAGAACGTCATTGAGTAGCTCATTGAGGGTGTTGAGCCACTACCAAAAATATGAGACGTGAGTATGCATGCAACAGTGAGTGTGAATCATACTTACACTCACTAATAGTGAATACGTAGATAAAATGCTGCTCATGAATCTGAGCTTGTAGTAGCTCTGGGCCCATGAATGTGAATGCGTGTAAAGCTCACACTCACATGGATTCAGATTCATGAAGCAGTGAATAGCTTGAGCCACTTATGATGAACTGTAGTACAGAAAAACTTTTTTTTTTCTTTCCAATCGATGGAGAAAGGTCGAAAATGGATTTCGGACATCACTTAGGGTGGGTCCGGACCATGGAAAAGACCGGTTTTGACACTTTTCCTTAACATTTTTAGGGTGGCTCCGGACCCTGGAGGATCGTTTTTGACCCATTTTCGGAATTTTTTTTCTTTTTCTGTAATTAATAGGCAAAGGTCGAAAATGGATTTTAAACATCATTTAGAGTGGCTCCGGCCCCGGGAATGGACCGTTTTTGACCCACTTTCGGAAAATTTTTTTTTCTGTAATTAATAGGGGTAGGTCAAAAATGGACTTTGGACATCATTTGGAGTTTCTCTGGACCCTGGAAAGGACCGTTTTCGACCATTTTGATCCTTTCCAAGTTCCGGCTACTCTTAAGTGATATCCAAAAGGAATTTTCGACCTTTCTTAATCGATTGGAGCAAACAAAAATTTTAGGGTGGATCATAAAATTTTTTTTTTGAACCAATGTCAAGGTCAAATAGGCCATTTCACTGGCCAATACTAATAACGGCTATATTATCATGATGATTAACTGGAAATGTATTTGCTAAAAGAAAAACTCTGAGAAAAATCTTAACCCTTGTGCTACCGGGTCAAAAATGGCACGTACTACATTTTTTAAAATTCCATAATTAATGAAATAAAACATGTTTTTTTATTTATAGATTGTAGTTAGGTTAAGAAATACATGTTTACTTGAGCATCACTTTCTAAAGATAAATTAGTTAAAATGTTTAAATAAATTGAACTTAAAATTTCGGTTTCCCCAATTTCATCTTCCTCTTCTTCATTCTCGCGTGTTTCATAGCTTGTTAGGTTAAGTTCTTCGACTGGGATTTCACACCTTAATAATTGGATCTCTTCTGTAGGAAGTTGGAGACGATTTTTAGTCTGAATGCGTCTATTTAAAAACAGCGAATAAATTATTGGATCTGATGTGTCCATTGCTCTATAAAACACGTCTAATAGTGTATTAACGCGGCTACTTTTGCGTGCATGATGTAGTCTATCAGATTTGTATAATTTGTGTCGAGACTCTGCTGATTCTTCTCCAAAACAACCAACAGGAAGAACTAAACCCTCTATAATTTCCTTTGAATGAATAAGAATTTTGTGTAAAGTTGCTGTTATCGGCAGCCAGGAATACATGTTAATTTGAGAAAACAAATTCATAGTCCGCAAAAGCTCGGCACGCAGTGTTGCCATCGCTTGTACTCCCGAAACCACCTACTTTCGGTTTATCTACTATGATACTGTATTTTTATCATCTTCATTTCTGATTTGCCACTTTTGGATGCCACACTTGTAACCTGCATGAATTTTGCACTTGAGCCAAGTAATATTTTGCTGTTGGAAAACAGGCAACTTCCAGTGGCTGTTTACCCATTTTTCGTAAGCTCTAATGCAAAAAATATGCGCACTCTGCCGCAAATAACTTGGACTACTAGCATCCTCAGTATTTTCCAATAAATATTTGAAAACAGCCTCTTCTTTTTCCTTTTTGTTTGTCTTTTGCAACCAGACTTCGAATAAATCAGAATTGCGGAAGAATAAGTCACCTGACAAAAAAATTCATTAAAAAAAACGTGCAAAATCGGGCATCCAAATTTCTTAATAACATTCACAACAGCAACATCTAACTAATTAAGGGTGTCATAAGACTAACAAATCCCAACGAAATTTTAAAAGCTTACGCAAAGTTGGAAATTTAAAAAAATTTGAAAAATCAGGGGTATCACTTCAATTTTAGATTTTTTTCACAGAAAACCAAAATATATTTAAATGTTTTAAGTGAAATTACATTATACATACCATCATCAATATTTTCCATTTTTATTTATCACAGTAGAATGCAAATGCATCAACTTTGACACATCGCTAAAAAACGGTAAATTATTTTTTTCCAAAAACAAAATACAATTTTGTTTGTTTTGAAGAATTCTTCGTTACACTACAACAACAGAACTTAAATAGCAACACTTGTATAAATTAGGTTTTGGCCAGTGAAATGGGCTATTTGACCTATAGTTCAATGCATAGAGAAAGCTCGAAAATGGCTAATTTCAACATTTCCCTATCGATTGGAACAAAAAAATTTTTTTTTCGAACCACCCTAAAATTTTTTTTGCTCCAATCGATTATGAAAGGTTGAAAATTCCTTTTGGATATCACTAAGAGTAGCTCCTGAACTTGAAACGGACCAAAATGGTCGAAAACGATTCTTTCCAGGGTCCGGAGCCACTCTAAATGATGTCCAAAATCTATTTTCGACCTTTCCCCATTAATTACAAGAAAAAAGTTTTTTTTCCGAAAATGGGTCAAAAACGGTCCTTTCCAAGGTACGGAGCCACCCTGAGTGATGTCCAAAGTCTATTTTCGACCTATCCCGAGAATGGGTAAAAAACTGTCCTTTCCGGGGTCCCGAGTCACCCTAAGTGATGTCTAAAATCCATCCATCCGACCATTTTCTATCGACTTAGCAGAAAAGAAATTTCGAAAATGGTTCAAAAACGGTCCTTTCCAGGCTACGGAGCTACTGTAAATTATGTCAAAATACAATTTTCGACCTTTCTCCATATTTTAAAAAATTTCCCAAAATGTTCCACGCTAGTACTACAAACTTTTTTGATACAATCTGTGCCTTTGATTCATGAGTAGCTCATATACTCATACGGAATGAAACGAAATGAATCAGGATTCCCTAGAAATGATTCTGAAGCACACTCAAATTCACAGACTTTGCCGTGAGACGGAATGGTTGCTAGATTCATAAAATTTTTTGTGAATGGTGAATTCATGATTCATGATTCGGAAAAATGATGAATGTATCACTGACGTTCTCTGATCCACATACAGAATCTTAGCCCAATAGGTTGTATAGTTTGCGATATATTAGTCTTAAAATTTAGGGCGGTAACACACCCACTGGTGTAATATAGTCCGATTTTTATCCAGAAATAGCTATTTATAAGCAACACTCTTTCACCAAATTTTAGTCTGAGATCACATATTTCGAAAGATATGCCACTTAAAGTATTTTACTTGTATGGGGAGTGCCACGTAATTGTTGCAATAGTTCAATCAATACTACGTGTACAAATATGAAACCGGTAATGACATCTAGCGGTCGATAGCCGTATATGTATGAGCTTCCGAACCGCACCAAATGTCTTAATTGATCATTCTGTCATCTGTCAACAATATTCAGTTCACAATTTGTCAAGTTTCATACAACAACGCATTTTTTCCGCTCGTAAAGGTGTCGAGTTTTGTGCCTGAAAACTCTCATTTGCGGGAAGCGTTGGCGTTGATTTGGGTCGTTGGCCGGGGCTCAAATATGATTTTTTTCGTTTGGGATTGTTGAAATAAATCCACTTTTCATCGCCAGTGATGGAGAAAACCTTTTCTGTTTTGCCTGGCGAGCAGCAATTCACAAGTGGTTTTTCGGTTTTCTTGCTGCCATGTTCGGTGAGTTCATGTGGCACCCATCTACCGACCTTTAAAATCTTTCCCATGGCCTTCAAACGCAAGGAAACGGTTTGTTGTGTCACATTAAGTTGTTCAGCGAGTTGTTGTTGCGTTTGACCATCATCTTCGTCCAATAATGTTTGCAATTCGGTGTCTTCAAACTTTTTCGGTGGCCGGCCGCGCTCCTCATTTATCACATCAAAATCACCACTTTTAAATTTATTGAACCACTCATTGCACTGTGTACGACCAAGAGCATGCTCGCCGTAAGCTTCAACAAGCATACATATACGGCTATCGACCACTAGATGTCATTACCGGTTTCATATTTGTACACCTATAGCGATTGCAACTTTATGATAATATAGGAGGTGCCACGCCCACTACTGCAATCTCGTCAATTCTCATTTAGTTTCAAAGCCCATAGCAGCCGACACCTCTAAGCCAAATTTTATGAAGATTACTCTCATAGCACACTATCTATAACAGTAAATGTTTTTTGTTCGTATGGGAGGTACCACGCCCACATGCTCCATTGCGCCAAATTTTTGCAAAAACATACATTCTAGAAAGTATATCTACCTTATTAAATTTCATAACGATTAAGTTGTTAGTTCTCTTAATATAACGTTTATAAATATTGTGGACTGTGCCACGCCCTTCAACGAGTTTTTTCCGTTAAGTGGCAAAGCTTGTGTAGATGACTGCTTTCAGTGGCATCATCTCTAAAATTTTTATGAAAATCGTTTGAAACCTAGCCTAATCCTAATCTTGTTCACATGTGCATCAAATCACCAATTTTCATCAAAATCGCTGCAACTTTTTTCAAAATTGGCCTGGGTAAATATGCATAGAGTATGGGCGGTAGGCGTGTCCGTGAACCGATTTTGCTCATTTTCAATAGCAAGATGCCTGCAAGAAGATGCGACCTGACAGACAGACAAACAGACCGACAGACAGACAGAAAGACGGTTATCGTTAAATCAACTCAGGTGGTGACGCTGATCAAGAATATATATACTTTTCCATACCTGCCACGCTTCCTTCTATGTGTTACAAACGGAAGGACAAAGTGAATATACCCTCGGTGTAGGGTATAAAAATAGGTCAAAAAAAGCCTCTGGACGCAAACCGCGTAGGGAAATGTAGTAGGAAAAGGATCACCACAACTCGTACCGAACGTAAAACTATGGACATATGCCTCGAAAATCGTAAGAAGAGTATAGCACAACTAACTACGATGATAAGCAATGGGGGAATTATCGTTTCCAAAGGTAAAGGCCGGCTGCATTTCGCAGAAGAGAATCTGATCGCTTGTCATCCTGTCAAAAAGCCGCGTATGATCGATACCATGAAGAAGAACCGACTGCAATGGGCCAAACAACACTTGAATATGACTGTTGCGTATTGGAATCGAGTACGTGCTACTTCTTAAAAAAGAGTAGTTTGTGAACTACTGATTTTTTTTTTTAATACAGTGGAACTTCGATTATCCGTCGCCCGATCAACCGTCACTCCGATTAACCGTCACATTTTGTCAGCAAATTTTTTTTTTCGTTTTGTTTTGATTCTGTTTATGCACACAATGCGCGAAGCGATTCTGTCTGAAATTTTTCTTACGAAATTCGGAAATGAAAATTTCGCAGAAATTCATTAATCTAGTTCACTTTGTATGTGATTCAATTTCATAACATGATTGATTTTGTTCATTTGCGCTCTCTAATTGATGTTGGTTAGTTGCACTTTATTCGCCAAGTCAAGTGGATTACACATTGGCTTCACAATGGAGTCTCAACCATCTGAATCTGATAAACAAAAACGCCAGAGAACCGTTCTTACGATTATAAAAAAAATGGAAATCATTAGAGAAATCAAAAAAGGTGCATCTACTATAACAACTTTGAGCACTCAATTTGGTATTCCGCGAACCACAATTAATGACATAAAGAAAAATGCTGATGAGATCGAAAAGTATGTCTCTCAAATGGAATCATTGCATGGTCGCGCAAAACTACGTAAGACGATAAAAAACCAGCCAACGAAGCTCTCGACACGGCATTGTATTTATGGTTTGTTCAGAAGCGAAGTGAAGGAATACCATTGTCGGGCCCAATTGCTGCTGGAAAAGCATTACAGTTCAACGCAAAATTGAGTGGAGACATTAAGACAACACATTGTTTTTTTATTCGATAATAAAATACGAAAATGACAAATCAACATTTTTTGTTACGTATCCTTTTTTCTTGCGTTTTTGTATTACAGTACATATATTGTATATGTATATTCAATACCTTGTATTCTAGCGTCACCATACAGATTCAAAACAAAATTCTGCCATATATTCGATTATCCGTCTATTGGATTATCCGTCAGGCTGCTGGTCCCGTGCCTGACGGATAATCGAAGTTCCACTGTAATCGTGTTTTACAGGTATATTTTTCTGGCGTCTACATTTCAACTTTTGGTTGACAAAAGTAAATTTTTCCGACGACGCCCTGGGGACCAGTTTCACCCCGACTACCTTGTAGAGAGAGCTAGACACTCGCCTAGAGTCATGGTGTGGCCTTTGATTCCAGTCAAAGTCATGGGACCCCTATATATCGTGGCGGGGGGGGGGGGGGGGGGGTAGAACATGAGGCAGGACCAACACAAGCGAGTACAAGAAACTCGCCTGCTACTACAGCTCGAAAAATGGTTCCCTGGTGACGAGAGTACCTTTCCTATTGCAATTTATATGAAAAACGAAAAACATTTTTTTTATTGCGTTTTAGTAAAAAAAAAAATTCTTCTATATGAATTGTAATAGGAATCAACGTGGATGCGCCGTTCGCAGGTTTGATCTAGGAAGCTGAAAAATTGGGAGAATTTTTTTTAAACCCGATTCTATTATAAGAGCATATAAGACCGCAAATTTAAAGAAAAGAAAGAAAAAAAAACCGCCTTCGGGTGTATTTTGTCCGCATTTTTAGTCACACGAAAAATGTGGGCGTGGTTTGACAACAGTAGGTGGCAACCCCATAAAACTAAAAAACCTAAAACGATATATCTTGGCACCTAAGGCAGACTTCTTCTTCGTTTTAGTAAGTCGGTTTTTTCGTTAAATTTCAACGAAATTGGACATAAACTCTGTCCGCGCTGTTTACATATTTGAGCTAGGAAGCTCAAATGTTGCGGCAATTAATTTTTTCCTTAAGCTATAATATAAGCAAAAAATAAATAAAACCCATCCCCAACAGTTTCAAAATAAACACCCTAATATATATACTACTCGAAACCTGCCACGCCCCCTTATATGCGTTACAACCAGAAAGACAAAGTAAATATACCCTGTGTGTAGGGTATAAAAAACAAATGAAAGGGAGTTTGTCCTTTGAAGTTCGAAGCCAAACACAAATGGTACAAATTCGAGAGGAAAAACCAACAATAACAACACAGAATTCAAAAAGCAGCATAAGCATAAACAACAAAAAAGCGGACGAAACTTTTTGTGTGTGGTCAAGTCAAGCTGTTTTTGAGATATTTCATAAAATCGATTTTTCAAAATAGCGACTGAAGTACAGCCTCCCAAATTGGTTGCTTCATTTGGAATTGATACTCAAAGATGATCATCAAATTATTTCTATAATGAACCCCTAAAAACACTGACTAGTGGGCCAATATTTGTAAGTAAGTAAATTTAATCGAGAAATTAACACTTCTTACTTTTCTAGGTCTACCTGAACATTGCGATGCGGAGATTGTATCAAAATTAGAAGACCTCATACCAAATGGCAGTGTACTTACATGTGACAATGTCGAGGTTTTTGAAGAAGATAATTTCTATGTTATAACACTAGGCGATATTATTCAAAAGCTTAGAGAGGATGAGCTATTAGACTAGGACTCGTAATGAATCTACCTAAATTAACTAACACTATATCAGAAGAAACGTAACCATAAAAAGACTCAACATATTCATAAAATCAAAAGTTGAGCATCAATTAAGAAATTACTTGAGAAGAATTTTTTCAAAACCTGCTATTTATATATTTGTAATCTCAATTTTTTTTCTCTCATCTGGCTTACAACATTGAACTTCAAAATATTCGAAAACTACATTTCCTCACATATTGTGCCCGAAAATCTTTGATTTGAACCCTACTCAGTTTGCTTCAAAACCTGCTATTAACATTTCTTTTCGACTTCACTTTTTTGTATTGTCTGTTTTAAAACATTGAACTGAATGTGTCCATTTAGCCAAAAAAAAGTACCCCGAAATCTTTGATTTGGCTCAAATAGTGATATTTACATTAACATTTTTCTTTAGTTCAGAGCAAAATCTGATATTTTAAAATTCGAATGCTCACAAAATTAGTCCTTGCATCTGAGTCGTTTGTTTCCAAACGCGACGCGATCGATTTTTTATGAAATTGAGTTAACTACGAATTCTTTATGTAAATCACACCAGCAATCAAATAGTGCAGGCTATTTTGTTCCAATCACATCACGAAAACCTTGAAAAGTGGTTTGAAAAGAACAGTTCTTTCCAAAACCTGACCTGAACAGAGATTACTTTCTTCCAAAATGACAAATTACTCTAAACGTTCTAGTCGCGTATTGGAAATAAACGGCCTGTCTGACGTCTACAAAATCTCTTACTTGTTCTTTATTTTTAATTTGTGTTCTTTGAGGGAGAAGTTTTTATCAATTTTACTATAAAAAAGTATAATAATGCAAATAGCAGATTTTTAAAAATACTTGCGTAACTTTTTTAAAATTATTTTTATTATTTGCTAAAATTATTCTAATTATTTTTTAATATTTTGTTATTAAAAGTTTATTATTTACAATTTTTGGTTTGTTTATTGTCTTTCTTAATAAATATTAATAATTAAATGATTATTGAACTTTAGCCATTTTTCGCAAAAATTTTTAAAACAAATAATTTAAGAAACTGCGATAACAAAGGAGAACTACGGTTTAATCCACTCACGTGGCGTCTCGCTTTAATGATGTAAACAAAACAAAGAAAACGGTACAGCGAATTGAAAAAATTCAACGCAATGGTGTGATCTTAAAAATTCACTTAAAATTTAACCACATTTGCTTGAAATTAAAAATTACCTTTTCGATTGTTTTTCATTAATATGGCGGGTGCAATTTGAGTGCTGACGTAGACATCAACCAAAAATATACTGATGGGATTTTAAGAATCGAAACATATGTCTATATTCTAGAGTTGTTGTTGTTTTTTTCCTTTGTTGGCAAAGTTTGTTTAATACATAAGGCATTGTATCAACTTGTAAAATTTTACATAAAAATGTTGATTGCTGCGAAAAATGGCTAAAGTTCAATAATCATTTAATTATTAATGTTTATTATTTACTATAAGACACGATGCGCATAAGAAATTAACATAGCTATTAAATTAAAATCTAAACCTCGATTAAGAAGCAAATATTGAACCGTTTACTTTAAAAATGACGTAGCTCAATTTTTTTTCTAACTTTAAGATATTAATGGGCTTGCGTTTCGATCAATTTAGTAGTCTTGGAATGGCACTAGGTTACCATATTACTGTGAACAGTCCCATTTTATGTTTTTGCTGTTGTAACACTAGAAATTGCAATATTTATACGTCCGGATTTGTCGGTTTAAAGCCCAGAAAATAGGCTGCGTGAATGGGTTGAGTTCTGAGTGCCTCTGGCTAGAAGACTGTGGGTTGCCGAGGGCATACGTCCTCCTCCGTAAGAACTGAGGTCGCATTCTGGGCAGAGATTGACAATGTTTGAGCGGGGTTGTAACAGTTCAGCCTTACTTGGAGCTTGTTCCATTGTGTATCGCTAAAATATAGATACTAGATGCGGTTACGAAACTGCTGGTGGCTTCTTACGTAGTAAGTACCGTCTAATGACTTTGTTTTGTTCCAAGCGCTTCCAGCTAGCGACTTTATTTTACTTTTATCTCTCAGGCGTGTTCGTACGGTACTAGCATACGTGGTTATCCAACATTACAAAAATCTTCGAGTTGTCCACGGTCGGTATTAGTCTGTCTGATACCTTGATGTCGAGAACTTGTTCTACTCCACTTTTGTCCATGTAGGGATCATTGTATCTGTCTATTTCTCTGCGAACAGCTGCATGTTCATGCCTTTGTTGAAATCTAACACCTCGGTGATGCATTATGTCTGATGAACTCTTTATGTTGACAACGTAAAAGTTGAAAAAATTGGTGAAAACACTACTTCGAGATACTCTGTTTCATTTTCCTATAGTGTAGTTTTGCGTTTCTGAACTCGACATATAATTGCCTCCCGCTGAAATAATTTGACAGCTATCGTTTCACTAAGTGTGGTATTGGTGAATCTCAAACAGGTTAGTCAGAAGAGTTGCGTGATTTACGGTGGCAAACGCTTTGGATAGGTCGAGTGCCACCATTACTGTTATATCGTAGGGTGTCTTTGGTAGATCTGTGGCTGGATTGCGTTCAAATCTGTTGGGCTGTAATTTTTCCTGAGACGGAAGATGACTCGACCGTTGTTGCCACCGAAGAAAAAAAGAGAGATTGATCGTTAAAATTCTCCATTGTTAGTCTCTTTACCTACTCCTAGAAGTTTAATAATTTTTTTCCTGTTTTCCAAGGTGTGAAGAGATGTTTTGAGGTGTCTGGTATTCCAGGGCCGATGAACATAATTTATATAGAACGGCATGCTCACAGTTCGGATGCCAGAGTCACCTCTACAAAGCTTAAATTGGAGCTATCTACCCCTCTACATTTTTAAATAAAGTGCCTTATAGTTTCAGCATCTTTTAAATAGATTTTTCGGCCAGATTTTTGTCTGAACACGATCAACAACTGATGCCACTGCTTCTACGGTGGTAGTGTTGAACGTGAAAAATGTTTATCTACGCTATCGAAAAATTCGGCTTATGGGAATCGTTTCCTTAACACTGAAATAAAAAAAAAAAAAAAATTGAAAAAAAAATGTATTTTCCAGCCGAAAAACTAGTGAAAACTAATTCTTTTTTTTTAGTGTGGAAATTTTTATTTTTATTGTTTTATCACCACAATCAAAAGTATTTTAATACGAAAATTATTTTCTTGTAAACACAAAATGGTAGCTGAATTAACCGTCGTCCGTCGAAATTCTGTTTACTCCCGGGGTGACCAACCCGCGGCTCGCCTTGAACATTTTTCCGTCCCGCGAGATTCATCACACTTTTACAAAATATATTTATTTTTTAATGGCCAAAGTAGTGAAAACCAATGCCTAAAAAATACATTACTTGTGCATCCATTTGTGTTATTGCACTAACAAAAATGACATCGCTGTCAGACTCTGAAACCCGCTGCACTCTTTAGCGTAATTTATTTGTTTGAATCAGAACTTTGAAACTCATAACACAAATACCTCAGATAAAGCCAAAATATCGAAACCCCGATATGTAAAAAAAAGAAAAAAGAACGAAACACTTTAAAATCGAATTGATGATAAATTTCATTTTTAATGGAGGATGCGATTACTCAGAAGCGAAAAGGGCGCATCTCAAAAAAATGCAACTAACGAATCCTGCCTTAGGGAGGATCAAAAAAATATTTTTGTTGGCCGCATTGAGCAGGCCACGCCTAGCCAATGCCCAACGGGCCAACTTTAATACCTGTTCTGGATACAACACTCTCTCTAATTTCGTATGAATTCAATTCACTTATTTAGTTTTACAAGTTACTTTATTGTTCTTCACTTAATAGTTTTACAGGTTTTAATGCCTTAACGTTATGTGTCTAAAATCAGGCTGCTTTGTCCAGTTCAACTTACAAACCAGCAGACTTAAAATTATTGATAATAAAACAATAGCCTAAATTACCCCATACTGCTGACAAGGCGATCCATCGTGCATTCACACTTAGCTCTGCTGCCGTTGATTGCGCGTGGTCTACGTCAGCACTTTTAATACCGGTAACCCAATTCGCTATTGTGCAATTACAGTATGCACTGTGTTAACTTGCATATTCGTGGTCCTTGTGGCATCGGATAGCTTAAGAAATTACGCGTCTAATGAAATACTCCAAATGCCGGTATCTTAGTTCAAACATATAAAAAATCTTATAAGAGAATGTTCTCTATCTCCATAAACAAAACATTAATTATCTCGAAACGCATTTTTTGTGATACTGAAGTACTTTTGCTTCTGAGTGCAGTGTACTTCAACAACATATTTAAAACAACGACAGCGAGGTAATAACTTTATATATAGTCTATAGAGGTCTATAGTATATCTAAATCTATTATGAAGATATATAATTTTATATGTGGCCCGCTGCGCTATGATGCATATCCAAGATCATTTTGGTTGGCCACCCCTGGTTTACTCGAAAGGATTTTACCGTTGACGGTTTTTTTGTCATCCGTCAAAATTGTGTTTAAGCTATGAGTATGTTTACGTGCAGATCCAATTATGCGTCTTCACGTGGATCTGAACATTTTTGTCAACACAAAACAAGTGCGATTATTGTGGAAAATCCAAAATACAGATTACAATGTTAACAGATTTAAATGCAATTGTTTTTAATTTTGATTTAATATTCTGGCTACGACGTAAGTGGGACTTTTTGTTCTACTGCAACGTCAGAGTTGCGTATATCGACATGATATTTTGGTGAGAGGTGGAGTAGGGTATCAAGTACATATAGAGACGAATAACGGCTTAAAAATAGAACCGAAAACGCAACGTATAGCGGGTTCAACGTTCAAAATCTCGCAAAACCATTTTGATTCCATTTTAAATTCTTAATATTTTGAAAGTTAATAAATCAAACTTTCATATAAGTCTAATTAAAAAATAAGATTTTTCAAAAAAATGGTCGATATGCGATATGTGTGTGGAGGGGTGCATCCCCCTTATCGATGTTATGCAAAAGTCCTTCTTGTTTTCCCAACTTCTTTCTGTAAATGATACATTTTATACAATTAGCTATAAAATTCTATATATTGCTCTCCAGGTGCGGAATTCAATATTATTAATGAAAAGTTTTACGCCTTGAAAAACTATCGATGTCGTGTGGCTCTCGTATTACCTCCCTTTCCATCAGCTTTGGACCGTTCAATTAGGTCATTACCGTCGACGGATTTATACAAATGGCCACCTTTTAAATTGTAGTTCTCATACGGCAGTTTATTCAGTATGACAACAATAGGTTTTATATGGTCGTCATTTTGTTGAGCTTTTCTTATACGTGCGGACACCTCTGTTGTTTTATTTACAACTGACTAGTAGCGACTTTAGTGATCCACATGCTTCATCTTTTCCTCTACTTGGTGCTCAAAGCTGAAATTCTATAGATGCAAAATTCACTGGGCATCTTGTTTGCTTAAATGCAACACAGTGTCACTAATTAAAAACGTGTTCCGAACAAATAATAGCGGAACTTCCTTAATGCCAGATACGCTGCCTTTACTTCGACGACTTTGGCATTTTGTTATGATGTCTTCTTCTTGCTTTAGAAATAAACGGGATGAAGTGTACATTGTGCAGCAAAACCATCTTTAGATGCGTCTAAATCTAATTCGGCTGGTGCCCCTCTTGTGTAGATGTGTAGTACTGGTACTGTAGTTAGTGACTGCTTCAACTGTAGTAACGACTGTAGCTCTGCTGGACAGTGTTGCCAGCGAGGCTTTCCTCTACTTGGTGCTCAAAGCTGAAATTCTATAGATGCAAAATTCACTGGAAAACTAGACGAATTTACACAATTTATATTTTTTCAGTGTATTATTCTACCACGATTAGATGTTTGGATTGAATAGATGTACTGTTATGATAAATAATATCAGATCCTTGGGAGGTGAGGGGGCAATGCCGCAATTGACACAGCTGAATTTGGTTCATCTATCTTTTCTTACTTGCTCTTCATGAATGAGGAGTATTTATTATTGATGACCACAACAAATGAGTCGCCCAGTTGCAAAACCGCCCAAGCCCAAAAAAATAAAATTTTGAGATATTCTCATATAAAAAAATCTAGACCATGCTTTATCCTTCTATAATGGTTTTAGATTTAATAAAAATTTTTTGACAATTATTACATTACATAGATGAGAAATATATACATGTATAGATTACCAGTCACATGTCCTACATATTGGTATATGTAACAATATAGGTTCCTGGTGTGGCCTGATTCACCATGCAAACACTGCTAGACCCTTTCATAAGCTATTATGTGGGAAATACTTTTTAATTTTTCAAATAACATAGATGAAGATAAACGTTTTTCGTTGTTTGTCCAAAAGTATGATAAATGGACTTGGCCGGTTTTGAAACCGGGCGCCTCAAATATTATAACTGAAAATAAATAATTTTCTTTAGATGAAAATACGTACTTAATAATAAGTTGTATGTAGTTCAATAGCCAATAATAGAAGGAACGCATGCTACATATGGTTATATAGATCGTATATGCTACTTATTCTTAGAGGCTGAGTAGTCCAAAGACTCCTTAATCACATTATAGTCGATATCTAGAGATATTTTGTCAATTCTAGATTTAAAATCACTGATAGCAGTTAAGCCATCAGTGTTATTGTGCTTTTTAAAGCAATCTACAACAAATTTGGTCAACTCAGCCACTGTTTTTTCTAAAATGGATATTTTTTTCATTAAATTCAATCTTTGATTTTATTTTCTCTTGTACCATTTTATGACCAGGCTCATGAATCTTAAAACCGCTGCTTTTCTTGCAACATTACTATATTTTTTAGTACGTATTACTTTATTTACTTCCACATCTTTATTTTTTACCTTAGAAGTTTCCACGGACAACAACGGGAATTGAGTCTCATAGTCTTCAATACCGTGAAATCTGTTCATAGAGATTTTGAGATTTTTTCTTCTTTTTTCCATTTATTGCATTTGCTCTTATCTGTAGCCAGATGGTCTGCATTCGAACAGAGTATGCACTTAAAAATTTTGCATAGGATTGAACTCATTTTGCATACCACAATTTAAACTTCTCTTAAAGGATCGGCGTCCTTTCTGAGTGTGTCCCAATCTAAAACAATTGAAACACTGCTTAACAGGTGGAAAATAGTGGTCAACTTCCTGTAGTTTAGAACAACTTTCTGTGGGAGCTCATTTCCCAAAAAGCCGATTTTTACCATATAATTGAGTAAAAATTGACTGGTACTTGAAGTTCTTAATATTTTATCTACGAATACCTCCGAATTTCATTGATTCTTTAATTATTTCGAAGAAAATTATTAAAGAATTTTGCAATGTGAAAATGACAAAGCGAAATATTACCGCCAACATTTGATTGTAAGTTATTTTTCAAACCTTTAGTTAAGGTTAAGTCATATGTACAAATCTGCAAAATAAAACATTGTTTTATGAATTCATTTCATTTATTTTCACTTCTATTTTTTTTTAATTTAATATTCAGCTAGCTAAATTTTTTTTTCTACAGAGCTCTGTCTGCTTTTTGCAAGGCTCAATTTGATTGTTTATAAGCAACAGTTGTGCCTCTTTTATTTGCATATCAATACTTTTTTTTTTTTATATTTAATTGATAATTTTTCTGATTTTTTTGTTTTGAAGATTTCTGGGTTGTACCTCACCCATCTGGATTCGACCAAATCTTCTGCATTGACCTCAGCAACTTCAACTTCAGAGGACACTTGCATCCGCCATGATGTTTTCGAATGATACATCTGTTGGTGAGGTTTCTACTTGCGCCATAAAAGGCCCTCCTCCTGTTCCTCTTGCATAGCGCGATTCTTCCCCACGCCGCTGGAAAGCCTGCTTTATATTTTTAAATTTTTCCCTCAAGACTTTGACTGAACGGGGCTCACTGCAAGAGTTAATATTGAACTTCATGCAAATATATTGCCATGCCTGTTCTTTTTCTTTGGCTGAAATGACGTTCATTTTTTTGTTTTCTACAACATCCTTAACTTCCTCAACCAAACTTGCCAGAAAATCGCGGTCACCATTGTTAAAGTTTTGTGACCGTTTTCGCTTTGGACTGAAAATGATTAATAAATAAATAAAATTGCTTTGGGTTTATTTTTTTGTATTAACTTACTCATGTGCCATCACAGCTTAAGAACCAGAATTCAATTTTGTTTGGAAATATTTATGTCAACTATCAAATGTACTATTCACAATTAACTATATGTGTTGCATTTTTTGTTAATACTCAATAAATCCAGAGATGAGTTACCAAATTTAACTCGAGATATGATCGCTCTTTATAAAATGTCCGATTAAAGTGGTTTTAAGGAAAGAGATAAGTTAACAGGCCTGCGAATTTTAAACTGAATATTGAAAGCTTCAGTTGTTTTGCAATGATAAATTTCCATTTAGTTACTAGCAATAGGACGAAAAAGTTTCTCAGTCTCTGGACGTAACCGATACAGCGGTGGCCTTCCTGATTGAAATAATTTATTGAAATCATTAAGCAGCTCTAATGTAGAAGACATAAATTCGAGATAGATTTTGGTAAATTCATTATTAAGTGTTTGGACAATATCATCAGTAACTTTGCTTTGATCTTGTTTTACTTCACGATGAAAAATTTTTTGCAAAGCGTCATGTTACTCAAGTGTTCGATCGACACAAGTTTGCAATGAAAACCATCTCATATTTGATGGACTTAAAATTTTATGCAATTCAACTCCAAAGAACTCTTGGAATTCTTTAAATATTAGCTGACGTTTAGAGCTACGAATTAAGTGCGCGCCAAAAAATTCGGTGAGACCCAAGAAGGACTGAACGGCTCTAATGTTTATCGGTGTACCAAATGAACTGACGTGGACTGTTTTTTCACTTGCTTTAGTTCATTCAAATTTATTGGCTGTGCTTTGTAGACTTCCTGTTTGCAATAACCCCACAAGAAAAAGTCAGGTGCAGTAAGGTCAGGCTACCTGGGGGGCCAACGGAATGTGAAGTTTCTGGATATCAGCTTATTTGGAAATATTAGTCGCAATTCTGTCATAACAGGCCGGGCTATGTGAGAAGTTGCACCATCTTGCTGAAAACACACAGAGTTGAAAGAAATTCTCATTCGGCGTAATTCTGGATAGAAAAACTCTCTCAACATGCTCAAGTAACGGTCTCCAGTAACCGTAACGGTGTGACCGTTTTTTTCGAAGAAGTAGGGCCCGACAATGCAGCGTGATGAAACTGCACACCACACTGTGACACGAAGTGGATGCAATTCTGTCTCATGGAGTATCTGTGGGTTGGAAGCACTCCATATTCGACAATTTTGTTTGTTTATGTTGCCGTTTAAATCGAAATGGGCCTCATCGGCAAGTCTGCTGCGTTCAGTTTGTTGGCCATTTGAATTTTATATGGGATTAAGTCCAAATAATTGTGCATAATTGACTGCAATGACTGTCTGCTTATACCCATTTGAGCAGATAAGCTTCTTGTCGAAACTCTTGGATTGTTATGTATGGCAGCAGCTACAGCAGCGATTGTTTCCTCCGTCCGAACTGAAGGGTTTCGATGGTAAGGTCTTCTTTCGCCTGCCCCATGCTCGGAAAAATTGTTAACAAGTCTCATTATGGTCTATCTGCTCGGAGGATTGCCGCCAAACGTGCGCCTATACTCTCTTTGAACAGAAACTACGGACTCCAGCGCGTGATAGCGGCGGACAATCTAAATTCTTGTTTCAGTGTCCCAGTTATCCATTTTTGTTAAATCTAAAAATCAATCTGCCAAATAAAATAAGAAATTAACCAGATTCATTAAATAAAAAAAATGTTATTAAAGTTTTTTTTTTGGTAGCGGCTTTCATCAGCCACCCTGTACATGCAATTTGTCAGTTTCTCTACTGCAATACCGCTTTTGTACAGGTAATTTATAAGATAGGTGCAATATTAATTCAAAAAGTTTGATTCTGGCATGAAGCATAGATAATCCAAATTTTAATATTGTAGGGCTTTGCCTTCCTTATTTCTAAATTGTTAAAGTCCTTTGGCTGAGAAATTTGTGTTTACTTTTAACACATCATTGCTAGTTAATTGTACTTGCATTATTTTTAAGTTCTGAACCTGATTTTCAATGTAATCGATTCCATTGATAGTATTATCACGAGTCCCATTCACAAATCTTATTCGTATTGATCTTGGACTTGAAAGGGTTTGATTTTGCCACACAATTTTTTCATGTCCCTTAATGTTTACGTCCAATATTAAAAGGATCGACCGAGCTTTGAAAAATGTAGGCACCACTATCGGTGATGTTTTGAAAGAGTTTGTAAAACTCATTGACACATGCGTATTACAGTATGGTCGGTAAAATTCTGCAGTTTTATTTTTACGCAAGTATCATTGGCTTGGTACGCTTCGCGTTTTAGATAGCATGCTGCTTTAGCATGATTAACAGTACTTTTTATAAATCGATATATGTATATATTTGTTGCAACAGTTGCATGCGTAAATCTAAGATTTTCCATATATTTACTCCCACTGTATGTGATATATCAGGTCTACTCGTACTGATATAGTAAATGATAAATAAATAAGAGATCCAGCTAATTCTCTATTAGGATAGTTTTCAACCTTCTCCTCTGGATGTGTTAAGTTACATTCCAATTCAATTGGTCTGCAATGCTGTTGCAATCTGCCATTTGTAAGCATTCTAATATCTTTTGTGCATATTGCTTTTATGAATGTATAAGGACCAGTGTTGGCATGTCACAAATGTCGCGTGACATTTGTGACATTTACGACCGTGTGTCGTAAACCTTCGAGCATTTGTGACAAAGATTTAGTTTGTGACAAAGACGAATTCTTAAGTTCATACTGAGAAAAATTATTTATTCATAACTGATTCAGATCATCAATTGTGCGTCAAATTCTCAACAAATTACATATATTTTTTGTTCATCAAATTGTTTCACAAACAATTTTAGTAGTTGTGAAAACGAGCTTGATCTGGAGTTTGTGATATTTGTGACAGTTTACGACGTGTGACCGTCGTAAATTTAAAAATCCTTGTGACATGCCAACACTGATGAGGACTGGAGATGTTATGGATACGAAATTTCGAATTCGGTTACGGATATTAAAATATTTTTGGATCGGTTTCGTATAGGGTTAATGATTCCATTTTATTTCGGTTTCGGATACGGATATTTGTCGAACTTTTTGCAGAAATCTATCAGTTAAAAACAAAAATCATGTATGTGCCACTGTTTTTTTTTTGTTGTTTTTATTTATGTTTGATACAAATCAGTGAAATTAGTTTTTTAACTGAAGTAAAGGTAAGTTATATTTTACAAAAAGTAATTTTGCTGCTTTTTCTCCATTGATCCGATTTCTAAGTGGATTATATATAAATCCTGAATAACTGTTCACTCGCCATTCTTCCAGTAGGCCTAGAAAGGTATTGCCTTACAACATTGCTAAATGCATGATATTTAACGTTCATTTTCCACCATTAGAATGGATTTTCGTTAAGCGGCAGTCTCTTTTCTGTGGTGAAAACAAATTCATTACAAGCTTGATTATTGTTTTGTTCCTCTTCGTCACTTGTGTTCAAAATCTCAGCCAAAATGGATTGAATCCTTGATGACTTTTTGGCACTTGTTGTAGGATCTTCATTACGTGTTCTCTTGGCTGGAGAGTGAGTATATTCCTCACAAGATACTTTGAAGCCACATACCATACTTAAAACCTCTGATTTACGCTATAGCGTAAATGTTATTTGGAATGTCGCCAAATCTCTGATTAATGGGTGTAATCAGCTTTTGAATCAAAATTTTGAACTTTTCCGGAGTGTCTTCTTTGTTCATAGATCAATAGAATTACTGATGCTATTGTCGAAGACAAACTAGTCATCTCTTCAAAAGGCTTCAAAGTCACAACACATTTTTCTAAGTCTAGCCATTCTTGAGTAGTGAGTTCAAAAAAAAAAAAAAAACGTCTCTTTAATTTCCGTTTAAGAAAATAAAAACTCCTCTTTGTTGATTACAAAATGCTCACCTTCTTCTTGGTGAGAGAAACTCCTGCATCTAAGCTCGACTGAATATACAATTGAATTTGATGGATGGAACCAGTGTTCGAAAATGTACAGTACGGTACAATTCAATCGTGATTTGTGACGATTTTAATATGTGCGCACAATTCAGTATTGTACTGTGCAAACACAATACGTTTATTTTTCCTTATAAAAATAGCGTGCCGAAGCTCTAACGAGTACACATACTTTTCATAAACGAAGAGTGCACACAACCAATCTTCTTTTGTACGTCTCTGAGCACAGAACATAACTTTATTCTCATTATGTTTTGTGAAATAGAACGAAACAAAACCAATTTGTTACCATGTCAGACTTGTTTCTTCTTGCTGTGAGAAGCTTACATAAATGTGGCCACATGTTTCGATACTTTCCGAATTTTTCGACATATGCGACAAGAAAATGAAAAAAAAACAGTTTAATAACAAAAAAAAGTGTATTTTAAATTTTTTTCAGAAAACAATAAAAAACCGTAACTCAGACTTAAATACATATTTCATGATTATTCTAAATTTTGGAATTAAAAAAAAATTGAACAAAACAAAAAAAACAATTGAAATTTTTTTGAACCGGTGGTATCACTGGTGCAATTCGCTGTTGAGTGAAATAAACGACACAATTGCGAATTGTACCGAGCCAAAGCACGACACTCTATTTCTATTTATAAAGTACATGCTACGGTGCAAACACAAATACAGAACAAAACAAAAGCCAACAAATGCACAGAACGATTCATATTTTGTACCTTACTGAGTACACATTTCTGTTTTGTGCTGATACTGTTTTGTGCATTGGATTGCACACTATAGAAAATAAATAAGGTTTTGTGCTTCGGCTCGGTATACAACGAATTGTACTGTTTATTTTCGAACACTGGATGGAACAGTCTGCATTGAGTGAAATTAGCTATATGCATAGCTCTTATCATATTTGATCCTCTATCATTCAAAATACAGTACACCGATTTCGTATCTAAACCCCATTCTTTCAAAATTGAGTTTACTTTGTTCGCTAGAACATCAACAGTGTGCCGGCCTTCAAGCTGTTCACATTTGAGAATAACAGTTACTCTTTCAAAATCTTTGGTGATGGCGTGTGCAGTCAGACTCAGCAAAGAAACATTTGCGCCGGGATCTAACCAAACATCACTAGTAAAGGATATTTTTTTAAATTGTGTTAAAAGTTCTTGTGCTTTAGATAATATTATTAGATATTCGCTACAAATTAAATTAGTAAAAAAATGTCGTCCTCGTAAGTTGTATCGTGGTAAAGCCGACTGCATTAGCCTGTGGAAACCAACGCTTTCCACGAATGTGAAAGGCAAATTTTGCAATGCAATCATTTCAGCTATTAAACTATCAATTTCTTTTTGCTTAGGAAATGTATCGTCCAAACGATTTTGGTTGGTTTGGTTTCCCCATCTTATTGAGGTATTTTTTGGAAATATCCAGATAGGCATTAGTCGCGCTGTCCAGCGTCCAAAACTTTAATTTTGCCATCTTTCTTGGCATCTTGTTTTATCAATCGGTTTTCAGTGGTTTATAGGACAAATACCTACTTGCCCCGGGTAGATGGTCCATCGGTTCAGAGCCTTCGCCTAAGCAAATGCAGTATTTTTGCAGTCTTACATTTTGTGGTCTTAGTTCCCGGATCGAATGCATAAGCCCTTCGCTGTCTTGGACTATTTTTTTGACGGCAGAGGCTACCACCTCTAAGCCAGTAAGAGTGTCCAAATCTCTGATCTCGACTTGCCTTATTATGGTTTCCCATCTTACAGGCTCTCTTTTTCTTGCCGTTTTATTTGTTTTGGATGCCGCTGGGCTTGTAGCGGGCCTTTTTTGTGATAGGTTTTTCCGCCAACTAGTTTTGAGCTCACTCTATTTACATTTTCTGCCGCTGTGGCCTCAAATCTTTCAGTTTCTGTTTTCTTCCAGTTCCAACTTTGACGACCATGTCTGGTTTTTTGGTTACTTCTATAGCGGCAGAGGCCACGATAGCTGGCGTTTTTCCAGTTTTCTCTACCTGCTGGATGTTGTCCGGTGTCTCGATATCAGTCACTCTGCCGCTTTTTGGTGTTATGCCTGAGTTTTTTTACATAGCATAGACGTACTCCTGCTTGGTGGGGATCGCTGCAGTATAGAGGTCTTTTTTGAAAATGCTTGCAATGGTCAATTTGTGTTCATCCGTTTTCTTTGTGTCTGTATTTATTGTCGTGGATTTTCCTTTGAATTAAATTGATTTGACATACTTTAGGGTTGTATGGAAGGGGCGAACCATATATACCTTCGAAGCTTCCAACTCTATTTCAGTCCCCTGGATCCTGACCTATGCTTTATTAGTCCCGGTATACACGGATGGACCAGCGCTCGCCTGGAGTTATACAGTTTCCTGCTCTGCTCCTAATGGACACTCCTTGACTAGAGCACGATGTCTGCACTTTTTCTTGAGATGTTTTTCATCTGCTCAGAAATTTATGTATTGATATTTTTTTGTATATTCCTTCTGAAATAAATGTAAGTCCTGAACCTGAAACAACTTTGAACTGGAATTGTTTTGCTTTTTAAAATAATTACTGTGAAATAAATAAAATTTATACAAAATATTAGAATTTACATGAATGAAAATGCATCGTCTGTACAAACTAGCACGGCACTTAAGCAACGAATGCGAAAGTCGCTTTCGTCAAAAGGCGACTTCATAAATACCAATAATAGGCAAAGATTTCCATTGTTGTCGAAAGTCGATTTAGTTGATGGCAACTGATTAGAGACAACAAAAAGCGAAGACGACTTACTTATTTCCTAATTTGACATCTTTTCTAAATTGTCCTATCAGAATTGCTACGATTCAGATTCGATGAACTCCAACTTCCTTAAGGAAACCTCGTTATTTGGAATAGCCGATTGATTGGACACAATCAACCAAAACTTAAGTCGGTAGTAATCAACTAATTTTGGTTTGAAAAAATCCTTTGAATTTATTATAATTTAAATACTATTTTTTAAATATTACAATAACTAAGCATACGATTTATCATACAACCCAAGATGAACTGTACTCAAACTGAAACCTTCAAATTTACCGCGCTAGCTTATTCAATCAAAAACAACCTCTTGAATCAAAAAAGTGCAACGTAGGCAAAACGTGAGTTTACCGCAAAAAAGAATCACGCAGGCAAAATGTGAGTTCACTGACCAGTGTCATGTCAGGTTTGCCTGTTTTAGTTAGCCTGGCTCCATACGTTACTAAACCTATCCGGTCCTCATCCGAATATCCATGTCTGGACCGGATCTCTAATAGGGCCAACCATATGCGATCCGGATGAAAATACCTACTCGGGATGTAGTTGTCGAATGCTTCGAATGACTCAAAACTCTGTATAACTGTAGCATTCGCGTAGTTTGATGCTTCAGAGCCCCCGCCTGCATTTACGTGTAACTTACCTTCGTCGCCAGTTATGATTAAGATTTATGCTTAGATTATAGATTGATAATTATTAAAATTAAAAGATAACCGAATTGTATGGCGCCTAGCAGCAGAGAGAAAATCGAGTCAAAGCTGTAATTTTCCACATTCAATAAAGTGTTGGAATTTTTTTTTGCTGAGATACTCCAACGACTGTCTACGGTCATGATTCGACTGAAGTTTGCCGAATGTGAGCATGTCACCTTCCATGGTGATTGTGGCTCCGCTATACTTTAGTAAGTCGAGCTGTAGTACGAAGCTTTAGTGACGTCGGGCACAATGATGAACTGGAACCTTCACTGCTGATCCCCATATTTTACCTCCGTTGGCACTGCATCATCCAACAGTAGAATCAAGCCATCTGCCAGCACGACATCGCCATGATATGTTACTCATATGGCTTTGTCCCATACACTGCTTGCAAAGGATTTCCGAGTTTCTTCTGCCTTCTGTCATATGCCTTGCAGTACATTCCTATTGTGCAACCAAAGACCATCGAAGCTTACTAAATATCTCAAAAACTCAACGCATGTTCCAGTAAAGTGAGTTTTCATTAAGTTCACTTTAAGGCCTGATTCCTGTAGCACAGAAAAAATATGCAAGCAATCCCTCTCTGGCGATCTTCCTAAGTTCAACAAAAGATGATGTTGTCACCTATGTATTGTTACATAGCATATTTTTCCTATGTATTCTTTCATATGATCGATGATATCCGTAGAAAACTCGCTGGCGCATTCTTCAGGCCAAAGAGCAACCATTAAAATTTGAATTTTCTATTATTAGCAGAAAAACCGTTTTCGGTATATCCCTCTCTCACATTTTTATCTGATGAAACACATATAAGATCAAGAGTAGTAAAATATTTTTGTGGTCCCAACCAGTTCGGAAACATCCTGACATTTGCTAATATTTCACTGGTGATGGTTTATGCTGAATAAGAGTTTGTCTCAGACTTTACTGGAACCAGTAAAAAAGATTTTCATGAAACCAATATGCAACTTCTTTTATTCAATTCGATGGTTTTCTACAACTCTTGTGTTATTTTATTGCAACCAAAAATTTTGTTATCGTTAAAGAGGTAAGAACTTGTATACTATAACAGGGAGCTAAATTTTAAAAAAATGAATACCATATATCATATGAAATGAAATATACATCTTAGATTTCGAAATATAAGTATTGTTTTTATAGTCATATGTAGTATCTTAATACATATAATTGAATTCGTAATTCAATATTACGACGGTTCAATTAAGTTTGTTTGATCTATAATTAAAGTTAAGTAATAAGATTTGAATGACTTTAAGTTAACTTAGCCTAAAATTAAAAAAGTTCTTAAATTTATTTCATTTTGTATAAGTTTGACTTGTTGTTTGGTCGTAATATGGATGAAAAACTTTCAAAGCAAGAAAAATAATAATAAAAACTTATAAAATCTAATCTAATTTTTTTTCAATTTCTATCAAAATAAATATAGGTCCGGGTACAAATGTAACGTTTCCCCACCGCCTCGACGACCCTGAGTGTAATTGTATACTATAGTATGGTAAAAGGTCATCCAACAAGAGATGTCATTTTAAATTTCGCGCCATTTTCGAACTGTCAACATTCAACTACTATCATTGAGATGACTTTTGATAAGCACACTTTCGGATTTTATTAAAAACGGATCGATATACAACGTGTTGAAATAGTTACATCTATTATATAAAATTCATTTTTTGTCTGTCTGTCTGTCTGTCTCTTATGCACGCGGAAACTATCCAGCCGATTTTGATGAAATTTTTACAGTATGTTAGTATCGATCAGGCGGGTGTCATAGGCTATAAAACTTTTATTTAGGGTGGCCCTCATACACAAATATTTTAAAAATAGCGATTTCTCAAAGACAGACAAATCGATTCTCATGAAATTTACACCGTATGACTTTTACGTTAAGGGGCACAGATTGGATGGTAAAAATTTTATTTAGAGTGCACACTTAGGGTGGTCCTCATACAAATATATTTTTAAATATCATTTTCACGAAGACAAATAAATCAATTCACACCGAATTTACACTACGTATCTCTAATGTTAAGAAGCATAGCTTAGGCCACAAAACTTTTATTTAGGGTGGCCCTCATACACATATTTTTAAAAATATAATTTTCTCAAAGACTGTTTAATCAATTCTCTTGGACTTTACACCAAATGGATTTTATATTAAGGGGCAGAGACTAGATTTTAACAATTTTATTTAAAGTACAAAATTAGGGTGGCCCTCACACAAAAATATTTTTAAATATCATTCTCACGAAGACAGGTTAATCGAATCACATCGAATCTACACCACGTAGCTCTTATGTTAAGAGGCAAAATTAAAGATACAAAACTTTTATTTAGGGTGGCCCGCACAACAAAAAAATTTATAGATCATTTTATCGATTCTCTTGGAACTTACACCACATGACTTTTATATTAAGAAGCATAGATAAGTTTAAAAAAGAATTTATTTAGGGTGCATACTTAGGGTGACCCTCAAACAAAAATATTTTTAAATATCATTTTCACAAAGACAGGTTAGTCGATTTACACCGAATTTACACCACGTAGCTCTTATGTTAAGAGGCATAGCTAAGGATACAAAACTTTTATTTAGGGTGGCCCTAACACAAAAATATTTTTTTTAATATCATTTTCTCGAAGACCGCCAAATCGATTCTCATGAAACATACACCATATGGCTTTTATGTGAAGACACAGATTAGATCGTTAACATTTTATTTAGGGTGCAATCTTAGGGTGGCCCTCACACAAAAATATTTTTAAATATCATTTTCACAAAGCCAGGTAAGTCGATTCACACCGAATTTGCCCCACGTAGCTCTTATGTTAAGAGGCTGAGGATACAAAACTTTCGTTTAGGGTGGACCTCACACAAAAATATTTTGAAATATCATTTACTCGAAGACCGCCAAATCGATTCTCATGAAATTTACATCCCATGGCTTCTGTATTAAGAGGCACATATAGGGTTAAAAAAATTTTATTCAGGGTGCATACTTAGGTTAGACAGGTTAGTCGATTCACACCGAATATTCACCACGTAGCTCTTATGTTAAGAGGCATAGATTAGGCTACAAAACTTTTATTTAGGGTTGCCCTCATACAAAAATATTTTTAAATATCATTTTCTCGAAGACCGCTTAATCGATTCTAATGAAATTTACATCACGTGGTTTTTATATTAAGAGGCACTGCTTAGGTTGTAAAAATTTTATTTTGGGTGGTTACTAAGGGCGGTCTTCATACAAAAGTATTTTTTAAATAGAATTTTCACGCAGACCACACATCGAATCTAAACCACGGTTGAGGTGAGGCGATGCGCACAGGGTAATGCTAGTTCACTATAAATTTCTTGAACGTCTGATTTTTTGAAATGGAGACTTACCATATATTGACCGTCGATATCGTGTGACTTAACACCATTTGACTTTATTCCTTGATTCTTTGTAATAAATATCAGAGCTGTTACTCACGAAATACAGCCACAATTATGCGAAAACTTGATAGGCAATTTTATCAATAGAATGTAGGCGGAGCCGAGGCGGACATTTGGCAGATATTGTGTTTTATTACTAAACTCAGAGTTTGTACTTAAGATTTGAAAATATCACCACTTTTTAAATAAATATTGCGTTTTTGATTTTAAGTGACACCTCTTGTCGAATGATCTAAATGACACCTCTTGGTGCAAGACTCTACATAAGAAAAAAAAAAAAAGTGGTATCGCATAAACTTTTAAAAGTTTCATACTTGAACTTAAACGGTTAAACCAAATTGCCCATAAATATTTATTTTACATTTTTCAAATTACAATGTACGCGTGTATGCATTTCAAAGAAAAATACGAAAATGTAAAAATTGTTTCGTGTCATCTAAGTTAAGTATTCCATTTCACTGATCTGTTGAATAAAATATTAAACGAATATTATTTATTTGCACAGCTTGTTCACAAAAAAAAAACATTAAAAGAAAAAAATACCTGAAGTCGGAATTGATGCCAGTGTTATAATAGCAGCGCTGGCTTTAGTAGTTGTTAAAATTTACTTCCTGAAGCAACAAATGGCGAACATAGGCCTTTTGAAAGGCAGTTCTATCCTTTTTCACTGTGGTTTCCTGTTAATATTTACGCTTCTGTTACCATCATCTGTCAATCTAACACCAATTGTTGGAGGAGAACAAGTTAAAGTTACAGGTGGTAAATTTATATTTTCTTTGTTTTTATAGAACTTAAATTGCTTAAGAATATTTTGTTTTGTTTATGGAAACTAGAAGATGTATTTAAATATCCCTATATGGTTTCGCTGCAAGATCGCTATGAAGCAGAAAATGGAACAGTTGGTTTTTCACACTTTTGTGGAGGGAGCTTAATTAGTAACAATTGGATATTATCAGCGGCTCACTGCGTTTGGCGAAAGTAAGTTTATTTTAGAAGAAGATTTGATAACCTTGGTGCAACAAAGAGTTGTCTACAAAAATCATTAACATGAGACTTTGACATCAGACAACCTAAGTAAAAGTGTTCCATTATGTGGTATGATTTAATTCTCAATAGAAAGTAACATTGTGGTACAACTTCGTAGTAAAACAAAAACTTTCAGAGTACCTACATATGTATGTATATCTTAGTTGTTTACATAAAATTTTTGTTTTCTCAAATTATTGAAAATGTTAGTTGACTTCGTTGCACCAGAGCTTCATATTATCATTTGTTTTATCGACATTTTGGCCAAACAAAATATGCCTGGTGGCAATGTGAAACTTGCTCTCGATCAATTTGGTCACATTTTTAGTATGATATTCATTTGGCTTCCCTCGAAAATGTATGGTAGTAATTTTTAAAAATCTTACCCCCTAGTCTACAGAAATTCAGAATGCGGCTTTCACCTGTATATTTTTTGAGGCCGTGGTAACTTTCCGGCGCTCTGTAACCTGAGGACAATTTTTGTGGGTTACCCCAATGGAAACTTGGAGGTAGTTTAAAAGAATCAAAAATAGTTATAATTTTATTGTTTATAGCTTATTCTTAAATGATTAAAAGTAATCTTATAATCACAGTACTAGCAGCGTACATGACAAATGAGAAATTGAACAGAATAAATATAACAATCATTGATTACGTTATAATTATGCAAAATGTTAGGTTAATCGCTAATATGAATAAAAAAGAAATCCTAGCACAGACCCTTGAGGGACTCCACCCTTAACAGATAAAAAGTTAGATCTAGATGAGTTGACACACACAGTTCGAAAAGTAGGTCTGCATTAAATTTGTTGCAGTAATGAGAAGTTGAATAAATTAAGTAACGTTCTGCGAATAATTGTGTGATCAATGATATCGAATACCTTAGAATGATATAATAGAACTAAAGCGTCCACCTTATTATCATCCAAACTAGTTCGGGATGTCTTCAGCCAGATCTATAAGTGATGTAACACAGTTTCGTTGTGACTTAAAGCATGACCGCCTTTCATTATCGCGAACTAATTTGTTTATTTGCCGGTATAGCAGCAATTCTAGAATTTTATTATATATTCGATATTCGCTACACAATTTAGGGACTAGAATAATTTAAGCTTTTTTCCAGCCACTTGGAAAAGTGAACGTAGTTAAAACTTTGTTGATAATGTAACACAGCGCAGTATCATAGAAATACAAAGTTGACCTCGTCAATACCAATCCCATACGGTTTTGTTGCTATAACAATTTGTACTTCAGTTTGATCAACATATCATAAAAAGGTAAGAGCACCATCACCATCATATAATGTCATAGAGAGAGGTTGATGAGGTTAACGAGATATTCGTAAACTTCTAAAGTCTGTAAAAATGCATTAAATAGTATGTTTATATCTTGTTGAAAGAGATATATTTGATCTTCAACCGACGGAATATCATATCTAGCATGACGATTGATGTATGCCCTCTGACAGATTCAATGTAATCAATTAAATGAAAGTTTCGATGTGCAAATGAATCAAAGGATCATTGAGTTGAAAATCATAGGGGTCATGTATAGAAAAAACGGGTACGACTAAATGATCATACAGATTCATACAGAATTATTAGGTTTAATGAAGTGAGTGGGTAATGAAGTGCTTATGTTGATGATAAGCAAAAAATGTAGCGATATATTTTTTTGTTGCCGATCCCGTGTTACATAATTTTTAATGTACTGTTATTTGCTTAAAAGAATGCCGTAAACCGCATATCATTTTCTTATTTTGAACCCGAGATATCTGCATTTTTTTAAATTAACAGAACTAGCATAATTTGAATTTTTGAAAATGATAGAAAAATTTATAGAATAGTTCAAATTATGACAGTTCTGTTAATGTAGAAAAATACAGATATCTCGGGTTCGAAATAAGAAAATGACATGCGGTTTACGGCATTCTTTTAAGCAAATACCAGTTCATTAAAAATGATGTAACACGGGATCGGCGACAAAAAAACATTGGGTGATTTTGCAACTTTGAAGTACAGTATCGGAATTTTTTCACTTTTTCCGATTAATTTTGATTTTTTTTGTAAGAAAAAAAGAAGAAGAAAAACTAATCACGGATTCGAATTCCCCGATTGATGGTTACTGTTTGAAATAAAAAAAAATTTCAATCACCTTAATATGCAAATTTGTCGACTCCGATTCGGAAAAAATCAGGTCTGTTAATTTAGAAAAATGCAGATATCTTGGTTTTGAAATAAGATAATGATATGCGGTTTCGGCATTCTTTTAAGCAAATAACAGTTCACTAAAAATTATGTACCATGGGATCGGCGGCAACATAATATGTGAGGTGTTGCAGTTAGAAAGTGGAAAATCGGTACTTTTTTACTTTTGTCCGGTCAACTGTCAGTTTTTTTTATAAGGAAGAAAGAAGAAGAAGAAAAACAAATCACGGATTTGAATTCCCCGATCGATAGTTTCTCGAAAACCATACCCAATTTGTTGGAAAATTTAATAGCGTCTGTCACTTGCACCATTTCTTAAATCAAAATTTTGGAAAATGGGTTGTTTAATTAAAACAGAGGGCGTTATTCCAGTTTTAAATATTAACCTTAATCCTAGTAATGGACCTTGTCCAGACATATAAGGCTACTGTAATCCGCTGACACATCGTGAAAAAATCAAAAAGTTTTTATTTTTAACCGCTCTAATGTACATACATATGTACTCCGTTTGAAAGAAATATTCAGTACTAGTTTTTACTCATACACTTATGTGTCTCTAATCAGACTTGGGCGTAATCAATTACATTTGGTAATTAATTACACATACAATTACAATTACATGTAATTTTGTAATTGAAATGTTTCAATTACAATCACATGTTTATGTAATTGAAAGTTACGTAATTACATTTACTTGTAATTGTATTTGAAGTATTTTCGAAGAAAATTATTATAATCCAAAATAAGTAATTGAAAAGCAAAGTAATTGAACGAAATTTGTAATGAATTACTTTTACTTGTAATTCCCAACTTTTCAAGTAATCAATTACAAGATATTATTAATTAATGCAAAATACAAATACATATCCATAAATACATTAACACGAAATATAATAATAAATTAATAATTAATTTCAAAAGTTTTTATTTGCTTAGCCCAGAGTCAACTTTTCAAAATTTCTATCACTAAGTTTTTGACGTCGGTGTTGTGACACAATGCCAGCAAAAGAAAAAAGCCTTTATACAGAAGCTGATGATGGTAGTGACAGGCCCAGATTAAGAAAATTGCCGCCCCTAGGCAGTTGCCAAAATTGCCGCCCCCCGCCTCAAAACTTCTTTATTTATTAAAAAAAAAAAATTTTTTTGATGAGCAAAAAAAAATGGTCCTTTGCGGTACGCAAAACACTAGCAAAATTAACACAAAATTTGAAAATGAATAAAATGCAACAATTTTTCAAAGTTTCCGCCAATATGTGCCGCCCTTTAAATCTTACCGCCCTAGGCACGTGCCTACTCTGCCTTTAAGGTTAATCCAGGAATTTACGAAGAATTCAAAATTATTATGAGCCGGCTCCTTAGTAAATCATACAGTAAAAATTTCATCATCAATATTGGCTAAAACAAATTTCAGTTGCAAACATTTTTAAAGAAATATTTGTATGACACAAAATTCTGAAAATCCTTACGAACCAAAAAGTAATACGTAATGGTTTTTTTTCAAACCGTTCATGATTCTCTATCGTTCTGCACTTATCACTTCTAAACGTTTGTTAAAATTTTTATATTAAAATTACATTCTTAGAAGTTGATTACCCAGAATCTTTCCCTGTTTAATCGCTTGTTCAGTCACTCATCACAATTTCATCTTACTTTATGTGAAATGAGCTAGTTTTTGAAGTTTTTTTCAATAATTTACCATTTCGGCATTTTTTTATTTCAGAAAATCTGAACAAATTGTTGCTCTAATCGGACGAATGGATATATCCCCTTCTAGTAACTTCAAATACTATGGAATTAAATCTATGGAATTTGTTTTCTTTCAACCGTAAGTAGAATCAATGTAATCTGAAGAAAGATAGTGCTGCATTATATTTTATTGAATACTTTAATATTATATTGATAGTACAAATTTTCAAAATGATATAGCTTTGTTAAGTTTACAAGAGCCCTATTCAACACCAGGATCATACAACTTGAATGCGGTCGATTATTTTGCCAAGCTTCCGAAATATAACATGAAGGCATCTAGAAAAAGTACTTTTTTTTTAGACATAGATATCTTCGCCTGAACATCATTTTGCTGTATATCAAAAAAAAAAAAGCCGAAAAAAAAATAATTGCTTATAGCAAACTTCGATATGAGGTAGTGTCTATGTAGGGTGTCCGTTACTTGCCAAATATCTTTAATCAAGGAGTTTTGTATATTTATGTTTTTGATAAAAGGAAATTTATTGACATTAAGAAATATTTTTTGTACTCAGTATAGCGTTTCACCGAGTTTTCGTTTTCTTTTTCGAAAAATAAAAAAATAGTTTAAGCGTTTTTTGAAAAATAGTTTCTTACATGATTTTTTAACAAACATTTTTTTTTTTCAGTGTATTTAATTTTTTTCCAAAAGCTTATAAAATAGTGATCAAAAAAGTTCAAACATTTTTTCTACAAGTCGAGTAAAAATAAATAAAATACATATGTAACATTGCGTCAAAATTTACATATAACGGATATACCAAGCGCTTTGATTTAAGAAACCTGGGAAATAAGGGACAGTCTAGTAATAGAGTATCCGAAATTGAATATTTTTCAAAGGTTCAGATGAACTTCGAGTATATGATACAATTTAGTAGCAAATTTTTCGGGTTTACTGCAGTCTGATATTTTTAAAACCTGTGCGTACCGCCAAGTAATTCAAAATACGCGCACAAGCTGTATTTTTTTTTTTGTAATTGACATAACATGAACTGGAAAGAGGCTAGCGAGTGCTGCGGGGGCTCATTTTAAAACCACAAGTATCAGCTTTAAGTCCTAAGTACTTTAATAATACATTGTCGTTAACAACGTCAGGTCTATGCCTTCCATAGCTTGCACTGGAGTACCACAAAGTGGCATCCTCTGTGCTATATTTTTCGTTTTGAATATCAATGATATCAAAAAGTGTTTTTCTGATTCCCAATTTTTACGATAAGCAGATGACTTAAGATTTTAAAGTAATTTACTCAAATCTTGATAACCTTACTTTATAAAATGATTTAGATGTTGCTTTTGATTGGTTCAAATGTAATAGTTTGTCATTAAATAAAAACAAGTGTTCGTTGATTTCATTTTCCAAATCATTGCGTCTCATTCTATCGTCATATATTCTTGAAGGGTTAAATTTGCGTGTGCAAAGGAAATATGTGGTCTGGGTGATTTTTATGTTTCAGTTTTCTTATTCGTTGAAAATTGCGATAAACATAGTGTTTTTTATGGGAATTTTATATGAATAATGCGCACAGTAACTCGCGATTGAATTTATTAACATGGATTTAGGCAGCAAAATGTCTGCCGGTCCAGAACTGATATGGATATGGGGTTTAAAGTAGGAACAGGGAGGGCAGACCAACATCTACCAGTACGCTTATTATATATTTTGTCCATGGACTTAAATAACTAAAGTAAAAAATCTAATCAAGAAATGCATGTTTTAACCAAAATCCATGAATCTTAAAGATCATATTTCTAGGAATCATAAGTACTTGAAAGATTACAAAAAATGTTGTAGGATGGGCTTTCAAACACAAATAACTGTATAAAATAATCTCACCTGTCCTACCTCAATGATTTTAACACCGAAAAAAGTTCGTTTTATGTAAAAAATATGCGAACGAAACTGTTTCACAGAATATAATGATAAAAACGATGCATATAACGAAATTAAAACTGAACTATAATGATTAGATTAACACACTTTAATCACCTTAGTTGCGAAATATTTTTTAAAATATTCTTAAATATTGCAGATAGCTCTGATGATAAAACAAGAATAAAAAAATCACCAAAAGAATCACTCACTGTAATCAAATCGTAGTAAAATCATCACGAAATCGGAACTGCGAAACTACTGTAGTGCCACACTTAGAAGTCTGCACTACAGAGCGGCCGTCGTAATAGAGAAACAACTAAAATAAGTGAGCCAAAAATTGCTCCTACAGTTTGCTGAATCGATCCAACTTGATCAAAGTTATACTTTCTAATTTTTTGAAGGAAATTTTGTGTTATCCCAGCAAACATTCTGACTCTTTTTAGAGTCAGATATGATTCATTATTCTGAGCTCATACACTCATTATGAGTTCATAAAAGAAATCAGACATGTGCAGTGGCGGATCTAGGATTTCCTTCAGAGAGGGACTAACATGTTTTTTAATGAAAATACATATCGATTGAATTATTCAACGAGCAATGTTTAAATTTTTTGGCATATCACAACAATCTAATCAGTAGTCCAGTCAAGGGTTTCAAGACAGCGAGGTTTCTTCCGGCAAAATAATTCAGCAATTTTAGCTGAGCTGATATCGATTTCCTTATGAATATTTCCCAGAGCCAATCCATTAAAACGATCTTCTGGCATTGTAGATCTTAAATCCGCTTTCAGTCGTTTTAACACAGAAAAACTTCGTTTTGCTGTTGTCGAAGTCACTGGAATTGTGGCAATTATTTGCAGTAATATTGTGATGCTTGGGAAGAACGATACCATTTTTTTGGTTTTGATAATGGTCAATGCTTCCATTACATTCAAAGAAATCGGTTTTACAAGAGTACTAATGCTACAATTTAATATCGGATTCAAGCTCAACCTAACTGCAATTTAAATCACTTTCATAAGTAAAAACAGCATTCACGATTTTGTCAACGCGCCCCATCGAGTGATAATCGGTATTAAACCTTCTAAGTGTAAAATGCTCAAAACTTTACCCTGAACTTTTGATTTTAATTCTAAGATCGTATGATCCAAATAAGGATAGTATATTGCGGCTCTAAAAGATTTGAGAAAGAAATTAAAAATAAAATAAGACTATTTAAGGTGTTATCTTCGGCCAGGCTGAAACTGCATACCCTACACTGCATTGAAAGTACATTTTAAGTAACTGTGAAAAAAAACTCGTTGAAGAGCTTGAATGAGTCGAAAAAAAATGTAAAGAAGTTAAAATAGTTTGAAAAGTGTTGAAACAGTTGCAAAGAACTGAAAATGTGTATGGACACCATTGAAGAAAGTTGAAAGAAATTGAAAAAATCCAAAAAATATGCAAAATGCATAAAGTTGAAAAAATCGAAATACAGTGAAATTCCCCATAACCGGACACCCACCGTCGCAGTATTTTTGTCCGGTTATGGGAGATGTCCGCTTATGGGGGAGGAACAAAAATTTTTTTTTAAGCTGCCGTTTACTGAGGTTGCTGAACGAATTTAAACACTACAGGCATTTTACACAAGTTTACATACTAATTTGGTTAAAAAATCTAGTGAGAGTAGATTGTTTTAACTTCGATTGGCTCAACTTAAGATATTGGGTTTCAAAATGCGTCTGTACTTGATGTTATTAAATTCTAGAAAATCATCTCTGGCAAAATACTTCAAACGGGCAGCTTACTTCAATGCCTCATCATATGAAGTTATGGAGTCAGCAGGTTCTTCATCAGCTTTGTCTTCAGACTAGGTTATCTCTAGAATGGCTCTTTGATTTTCAAATTCCACTTCAGTGTTGTTGTCTTCAGTTAATAAACTTTCATCGATATTCGAAAATTCATCAAAACCTGCGTATCCTTTTTGAAATTTCGCAAAGGTTGCCGGGGGTAATTAATCTTCGGCATCAAAATCGGAAAGATAAATATTAGTTTCAGAGAATCGACCTTACGGAAGCAGTTTCTTATGTTTGTTGCTTCAACTTTATCTTTGATGAAGTACATACAAAGCTTCAAGAACATTTATCGATTTTGACAACTTTGATTCTGAAGTCGCTGTGTCAACTTTTGGTAGTATTGTTTTTATAGAGAACAGCTATAATAAATCCTAAAATTTTGTATTATGGGTTGACAAACTGCAGTTGTATTTGGAGGCAAAAAACAATGATTAAATTTGCTAAGTTTAATTTCCTTAGAAGAGATACTACGTTATTCAAGAATGTTTTGTTTTTAGATAACATTTTCATCCATGCTTTTTTGTTAGATTTCAAATCATCTGGCATTGCAATAATAGGAAGATCTTCAAATGCTCTAGGGCGAGCTGCTTTACCCACGACCAAAATTAACTCTTTCTCTCCAGCCATGTTTGCACAAAACAAAACTGTGAGCCTTCCTTCGAGGACTTATCACCGATGCATTTTTCGAATTTAAGAGCAAGAGTCTTATCAGGTAATGCGCGAAAGATAATACATTATTATTTAGTGCCATTTTATGGCTCTGAGATGTTAAAAAGAATGAGTAACACGAGCTAAGCAACCAAACTACACCAAACTTCTTCACAGAATGAACGAAAAAGTCCATCTCTACTCAACATCTTTGACAGGCATAAATGTGTACAGTTCTTATTTAATTATGTCCGTTTAAGAGAGATATTTTGATCAAAATGATATAGAATATAGTGTCCGCGTCCGGTTATTGGAGCGTCCGGCTATCGGAATTAATTTTGTATGGAAAAGTTAATGAAAAGTGAGTGTCACTGAAATGTGTCCGGTTATGGGAGCTGTCCGGCTATGGGGGCTGTCCGTAATGGGGAATTTCACTGTATATGGAAAATGTTGAAAAACTCAAAAACAGTTGAAGAGGTTGAAACAATTCAAAATCGATGAAAAAATCGAATAAATAATGAAAATGACGAATTAAGTTGAAAAATGTTGAAAACGACGAAAAAATACTTATGGGATATATTGGAAAAAGTTAAAAGATTGTTAAAGTCAAAATAATATGGAAAATGTTGAAAAAATCGAATAAAAATGAAAAAGTCAAAGCATGCCAAGCCCACCTCTCAATTTTGGTTATTAAATAAATTTTATTCGTAATCGACATACCAAATTTTAGCTCAATAGCTTGTATAGTCTGCGGTATATGCCGTAATTAGCCTTAAAATTCAGGACGAAGATACACTCACTGATAAAATCCAGTCCGATTTAAATCCAGAAATAGCCTTCCATAAACAGACCTTTTACACCAAATTTTAGTATGATTGCTCACATATTTCGGTAGATATACCACTTAATGTATTTTACTTATATGAGAGTCGCCACGCACACTGAAGCTAAATTTTTGTAATAAGATACCTCATAGCGAGTGCATTTGTATTAAATTTCATAACGATTACGTTGTTAGTTCCCTCAATATAACGTTTATAAAAATTGTGGGCTGTGCCAGGTCCCTGTGAGAGCCTTTCAAAACTTAAGACCTAGCCAAATCCAAATTTTGTTCACATGTGCATCAAATTACCTAGTTTTATAAAAATCTCTGCAATACTTTTAATAATTACTAAATAGATAAGTCTAAGAATATTTGTTGGTGAAATCACGTCGGAACACGGAATTTGAAAACATTTTTTTTTTGAATTAAAAAAAAGGAGAAAACGAACGAACCGGTTTCAAAAATTTTTATATTTATCAAATTTTTTTTTGAGAATTTTTAAGCAAAAAACGGAGGGCATACATTTCGGAAATTAAGCTTTTTGAATTAAACTAAAAATAAAGGACGAAGTCCAAAATTTTTCATAAAGTCGTATGTTTTCCTTACGTATAGATGCTATATGCGTATACTCTCTGTGTAGATTATAATTAGCATGATACTTACCGAAAAAAAACGATGTTTTTGGCGACCACACGAGCGGGGAATTCAGACGTTAGATCTTTTCGCATTTGTGAAAATAGGTTGATAATTTGCTCGACATGAGTACAGGCTGAAGAAATTATTCGTGTCGGATCTTGTAGTTTTGCGACAATATAGAAGCATTAACAATTTTCAGAATATGCTATCGAAGCTGAAATCTGAACCGCTTATGAAGAAATTTCGGTGTCCTTGCTTTGCTTAAAATTTGGTTATGTTTCAGAGATAAACAGCAACAATTCGTATCAACGCATTCATGCCATTCTACCCATCTAGTCGCACACAACGTTTTTAGACGATGTTTTTTGTTTGTGGATTCCGTTCGGAAATTTTATCTTCAATATTTGTACCCTTTTCGAGAACAAATTTGACACTGTGCCTAGAATGTTTCAGAAATATCTCATGATTTGCCTCAGCACAAATTCAGAGAGTGAATGAAACAATAAGTGTAAAATGCTAAGGGTTGAACTTCAGATGTCAAAGCCTCAACTCCGTGGATTTTTCTAGCCATGTTCGATCCTCCATCATAGCCTTGGCCACGCAAGTTTTTAACAGACAAATCCAATGATGTCAATTCACTTATCATTGCTCATTTAATAGTATATGCTTCAGTCGATTTAATGTGAGTGAATCCCAAAAATTGTTCTAATAGGATGCATTCTTCTAAGTCCACGTAATAAATGCATACAGTTAGTATGTAATTCTTTTTTACTGGCATCAGTTGTCCCATCAACTTGACATTTTTTATTTTTGAAACAATCTTTGATCGTATTCGACAACCAATAACATCAATAATATCATTTTGTATGGTTTTACTGATTAAAGCACAATTTTTGGGCGCTGTGTCTGTATGAAATTTTAAGTCATGATCACCGGCATCTATACGAAATGCAAGTAATGATCGCAATACTCCTCGATCTGAAAGAACTTGATACTGTTTTTCTTCCGAATTCCTGTGACCCGAATCCTGATACCACGTAGTGATAAATTATTGTGAGAACAAAATAGCATGGTTTTGTCAATTGGACCTAGTCGTTTCCGATTGTTCTTAATTATTTTTCTGAAACGTTCTTGAATCGAAATATTTTTTTGGCGGCTCTCCCCCCCTTGTATCCGCCACTGGACATGTGTATATTTCCGTTCTTGCAAGGGCATACAAAAATGAGTCAGAAATTAGACTCATATAAGAGTCTGAAATATGAAACTATTCTTAGTCTGAAATATAAATGTTTTGACTCTTTTCGGAGACATATGTGACTCATAATTCAAAGTTATTTCGAGTCAAAAATTAGACTCATATTAAAGTCTGAAATATAAAGCTATTCTGATCCTAAAAAATCAATATTTTGACTCTTTTCAGAGACATATGTGACTCATGATTCAGAGTTTTCACAATCTTCAAAAAAACAATGGCCTGGGCGTGATTAAAAATGAGTTTTATAGATTTTTGTATTAAAAAGGACAAAAACGTAATATTTTATTATCAAATTTAGATAATGTGCACAGTTGGTAATTTCCATTAAAGATGTTATACCTTCAACAATTTTTATGAAAGAATACAATGAAATAGCCAATTATATAGTACATACAAAAAATAGTTTCTCCCAAAAATGGTTGAAAATCCGACAAATGAATTAATGCATTTTCTTTTTTTTTTGTTATCTTAGGCCCTGCAGTTCGTAAAAGATGAGCTGAAAAATACCGTCACTTTATTATATGCTCTGAATTATTAAAATGCAACCTACCCTCCGAAAGTCGGCTTTGGCACATTAAGGCTTATGTTCTGCGCCAAGTTTCCAAGAGACAGCCTAGTTTCTGTTGAATTTAAGGCCTCAAAAAGATTATTTTTTGGTTTATTTATTTAAATAAATTAAAATTTCATTTCAGAATTTATGAAACACAACAGAGTCTTAAAAGAGTCATAGTGTCAGCGTGTTTGTTACTCTTTTGATGTTCAGAATTTATGACACATAATGGAGTCAGAAAAGAGTTAAAATATATGCGTGCCTAGCAACTAGTTTTAGGCTCAAATTTTTATCAAAAATATGAATCATTTCAGACTCACAAAATCTGAACGCTCAGAAAATTGTTTAAAGGGATAGTAAGCTTATCTTAGTAAATTGAACGTGTGAGCATGTTAAAGTCCCATTAAAACCAAATTTGACAATATCTCAAAAAACATTGACATATTTTTTAAAAAGCACAGTATATGAAGGTTTTTTAATCAGCTATTGAATTTGATAGAAAACAAAAAGTTTTATAAAATGTGAAAATAATTGATCAAATTGAATTATTTTAGAGCAAGGCCTTAAATTTGGGAAAAGTCATAAAGGAGAATTATTTTTAAATATTTGGCGGCATGCTAGTTTTCAGACAGCGGTAAACGCAAACATTTTTTCTACTAAATCGTGTATTCGAAATCCGTGTGGTTCTCTGTACAATCTTCAATCTGGGAAACTAGAGACACCCCAATATATACAGCAAGTATAATAATAGAACTTGGCGCATATGACAAAATTATTTTCAAGTGATGGTGTGTGTTGGGGTGGTTCTTAAAAAGTTTGTTTTTGCAAGGGACGGTCGCCTTTGAATTAAAAAAAAAAACATTTTTCAAGAGTCACCCTAATATACAATTGCAACTTCAAAAACAACATGAGCCATGGTTTTTCGGAATTCGCATTTTGCAGTTTTTCTTGAGTATAGTCTCTTAGTCATTATTAAATAAACTATAGTCAATAAATATAAACACACTTAACTCCAGTTCTTAAAAGTATTTAAAAACAAAACAAAAATATTTAAAAAATATTCTGAGGATTCACATTCACATATAATATGCACCAGGGTGTGATCGGCAAAAGAGTCCAAGAAATAAGTTTCTTACAGTTAATTGTTTAATTTTGTACAGTCTTCTTTTCAAATTGAACTTTTTAGTCCTTGTTTAAAAAAAATTAAATAAGTTTCTTTAATTTTTTTACATACATATGTATATCGCAGCATGGACTTATGATGCCGACTCACTAGTTCATTATTATACGGGCAATACTACTAATATGGCGACCCAACTAAACTGAAACTGAAGAATGAAAACAACTTAAGCATATATTGAGTAAAAGATTAAATAAATAAACGTCATTAAAAGTCTGTCAATATCGTAAAACTTTTCTATTTGTGATGTTTTTATCATGGGTCTTCACACGTCTACTTGCTTTTGTTTTAAAGTGTTAAATTGCACATTGAACTTAGTGCATTGCACATTAAACACTTGAAAGGCCGTGCTTATTGTGCAATTTAACACTTTAAACATTAATAAGATTACGTGAGAAAATCCATAGTGATTTCCGGAAAACTTTGTTCGCAAATGTTGTTTTTAAAATAACTGTTTCCATGAATAAAAAGGGAGCTTTAAAACTTTTATTTAAGAATTTTCTTAGGGCCCTGTAAGATAATTGGATATGGAGCAACTAAGCATGCAGGTAGCACACAAAGTAATCTTCGTGAAGGTGAAGTCAAAGTGATTTCAAACAAGCAATGCCAACAAATTTTGGGACACGTGTGGGCACCACAGACAGGCGAAAACACTATATGCGCATTGGGTGAGCAGCAAGACACATGTCAGGTAATGAACTACTAAGTATAAGTTAAGAAAAACTTTTCTCAAACAATTATTAACAGGAAATCGTAATTTCTCATAAGACTTTAATACATATTGAATAAGAGGTTGTTCCTGTATTACGTAAAGGTGTCGGAGGGGGAATGTGACATAGGGTTTTCTTTAAAATTCATACTTTTTTTAGACGCACAGTGCAATAACTATTTCATATTTAAAACTTATGCCGATAGCGCAGAAAAACAGCTGAAATTGTTTTCAAATGCGATAAGCCTACATACATACAGCATTGACCATATTCTGGTAGTTGTCTAAAAAAACCCTTTTTCGACCTCTTATTCGATCATATTTTCGTATTATATAATAAGTGCTCCGGCAGCGCTCCTTTGCTTTATTTTTGTTTTTCATATAAGAAGTCGAATAAATATGTTTTCATGCAAATACGAATTCGAAACGAATTTTTTGGTCATAAAACGGATCCATAATAATAATTTTATTTAATTATCAAATTATTAAATATGCGAATTGTAAGATTTTATTAAATATAATTTTATTTTATTATCAAATTTAATTTTTCTTACGATTTACAAATTTCCAAAGTCAGTCTCGAACCCATGTCCCAGCGATTAATAGTCCTGCGTGCTACCTGTCATATATTATGATATGTGTCAAGGGCGAATGATATCTTTCTCTCATTTGATCCGTTTTATTTACAAAAAACTTTTTTTGGATGAGTCCCGGAAAAATTTTCATAAAATATTTTGTGTCTTAATCGACTTAGAAATGTTTAAAAAGTCGAAAAAAATAGTATTTTTTTTAACACTGAAATTACAATTCGAAACGGATCCGTTTTACGAACAAAAAACGAATTCGTTTTATGAACAAAAAACGAATTCGAAACTTATTCGTATTTGAAGTCCGTTTCGAATTCGAATATTTTTTTTCTAGAATACATTTGCCTGTACTTCAAAGTACGCAGTACAATAAGCCAGAAAGAAGTACTTTACTCCCAAAAAAAGTACAGTTGGTCATGTTAGTTATGATTATTCGAATAACGAGTATATTCGAGTAACGAATAAAAATGATTTTTCGACATCATTTGGAGTGGCACCGGACCCTGGAATGTACCGTTTTTGACCAAATGCCGGTTTTTTTTAGTAAACTAAGGTCGAAAATTAAATTTTGATGTCATTTGGGGTCCGTTCGTCGACTGTGATAGACCGTTTTTCCTATAAATTTCCTATAATTTTTTTTTTTGGCAATCGATATGGAAGGTCGGAAATTGATTTTAGACATAACTTAGGATGATGCGGAAATAGGTCAAGAACGGTTTCCAAATGATAACTAACGGCCTTTCCCCATCGATTGGTGGAGAACATTCTTTCTTCGGAAAAGGGTCAAAAACAGGTCTATCTAGGGACCTAACCCTATTTTAGACCCAGGGGTACCCTTGTAATTTGAAAAAATCTGAGAAATATATTTCCATTCGATTAGCATTGGTTTCATCTGGTAGTCGGAATATTAATATTTTTTATTAATTGTATGAGACTTCGCATAGCTGCAAAAATATTTTCTGTTTCATCTTTTAGAAAAAAATTCCTACTATTGTTACCTGAGCTTTTTCTTACACAGAGAATATATTTCAACCTTTTTTAGGGAGACTCTGGTGGTCCATTAATTTGTACATACGATGGTCAGGCATATATTTATGGTATCGTTTCACATGGCTTGACATGCGGAGTTCCAGGTGTTCCAAGCATCTACACTGTAACAATACCTTATGCAGAATGGATAAACTTGGTTGTAAATAATTGAAATTACTTTTATTTATTGTCTTTTTATCTATTTGGTTAATATATGATCTTAAATAGCAAACAACAAAGAGTGTTTTGTTTTATTTTGACATTGTTTATGGTTGTATGTAGGTACATATGTACTTAAAAAATAAATTTTATCTAATTTAGAGCAAGAAATACTATTTAAATATTTTTTCTAAAATATAAATAAAACTAAACTAAGCCAGTATTTAGAGCTAAATTGAAAATATCTTAATTCATGTCTTACAGTTTTGCGGATAACTTAAGTTAATACGCATTAAATAGTATATGTTGTTAGAACTGACATGGGACTTACGTATATGTAACAATCAAAATTTCTTACTCTTTAAAGTAACGATGTAACGTAACATTGTTTTGTATCTATGTTAATTCAAAAACGTCTTATTACAGTAACAGAGTTACATGTATATATCACTTAATGTTAACAAAAAGTAACATAACATTTTAATGTAAGATAAATATGTAAATAGTCATTGGTATTTCCTTTTGATTTTGGTATTTCTGATTTGATTTACACATTGAATTAGCCAAATTTGTCTTATAGCACTAGGGACCACAGCGTGAATTGAAATCCATTTAATTTTTACCAAATATAGTAGGATTGAGGGAAACAAATCGAGATTGATAGTTTCGCAGTGGAAATATTAATGGACATCAGAGATTAGCATTGGGTAGCTCACCACCCAAGGGCTTTGTTTTTTGCTGAGGTTAATAAAACATAGGACAATTCTTGACCCATTTTCAGACAAACTTTTTCAGATCCAATTTTGGCCCATATTCGGAATTTTGTTTTTTGCTCTAATTGAATTCATTTTTGGGTCAAAAATAGTCCCTTCCAGTATCCGGAGCCACCATAAATGTTCAAAAAGCAGTTTTTTTTTTTCACATAGCTCTAGAAGTAGTTACTTTTCGGATAAATTATTTGAATAAAAGTTGTGAAAATGAATAAAACCTGATGAAAACGACAACTAAAGTACAGCTCTTCTAAATCTGTATATCTATCTAGCTTATAGACTTTTGAAATCATGGACGAAAAAATTGGTTTCCAATTTTATAGCCTAAAAATTATCTAATTTTTAATTTTGATCAAATATGGATATTTTAAATACCCTTTTCGCTACAGCATTTTTTAGTTTTTCGACTCAAATTTCCAGAAATTAACTTAGTGAAACTTTAAGGCTAAAATGCTTTCGTCCTAGTGCAATAACTGTGGCATTAACTGATAAAATTTTGTCTCGGAATAGACTTTCGTGAAGACTAACTTATGTAAATGTGTTATTAGAATATGCGACAAATAACAGTTTTATATAACGATAACATGAGCTTAACTAAAGCTATTTTATGTATTATGCTTATAGGATACGTAAACATATATATGTATTTAAAGCTATACCGCTATTTATCACTTTCAATAGCTTTAGCTTTTTGTTCTGCATTGTCCAATGATGCTTGCGAGGGTACTTCTTCAATACGATCGGATAACTTTCCAGTACCAGTTTCTGGTAATGTGAGCGTAAGCAAACCTGCTACTAAAACGCAGCAACCGCAAATTGTTGTTGGAATGTACCATCCTAGCTCACCCTGAAATCGAAATTTATATTAATTTACTTAATTAATCATCATATTTAACAAATAAATTTATAAAGTATGGAGATGTAGTGCAACAAAGCCCTAAGCACCAATAATAATACATATTATGCTAAATATATGTCTAATCTATGCTGAGTCAAAGATTCTTTCATAATTTTCAATATTTCCTTTATGCTGCAGTCATCAAATTTTAAAGAGACTGATTTTTCTTTGAATTTCATATTATAATTCAATAATATGTGTTGAGTCGCGTTGCGCAGCAAAGTTAACATTACGTACGAAACATTTTCAAATACTTTACTCTAAGTAATGATTGAATCAAGAGCACTAAAACCCTTGCAACAAACTTTTTGCCCATTATTTTTTAGTCGGCCTCTCACAACTAGGCCCTCCACGATTCTGGCAACAGACGCTTATTTCGGTCATCAGGCTAACTTAAACTATCAATTGAAAAAAAAAATTAAACGGCAGGAAATGACTTTTAAAAATGCAACGCATTATATGGAAACATATACATATGTATGTACGTACATTAGAGCGGCTCAAAATAAAAACTTTTTGATTTTTTCACGATATGTCAGCGGATTACATTAGCCTTATATGTCTGAACAAAGTCCATTACTAGGATTAAGATTAATATCTGCATTTTTCTAAATTAACAGAACTAGCATAATTTGAATTTTTGAAAATGATAGAAAAATCTATAGAATAGTTCAAATTATACCAGTTCTGTTAATGTAGAAAAATACAGATATCTCGGGCTCGAAATAAGAAAATGATATACGGTTTAAGACATTCTTCTAAGCAAATAACAGTACATTAAAAATGATGTAACACGGGATCGGCGACAAAAAAATATGGGGTGATTTTGCAACTTTAAAGTACAGTATCGGAATTTTTTCTTTTTTTTCCGGTCAATTTTCAATTTTTTTTGTAAGAAAAAAAGAAGAAGAAACACGAATCACGGATTCAAATTTCTCGATTGATGGTAACTGTTTGAAATAAGAAACAAATTTGAATCACCTTAATATGCAAGTTTGTCGACTCCGGTTCGAAAAAAATCAGGTCTGTTAATTTAGAAAAATGCAGATATCTTGGTTTTGAAATAAGATAATGATGTGCGGTTTCGGAATTCTTTTAAGCAAATAACAGTACATTAAAAATGATGTACCATGCGATCGGCGGTATTGTTGCAAAATTTCATAGCGTCTGTCACTTGCACCATTCTTTAAATCAATATTTTGGAAAATGGGTTGTTTACTTAAAACGGAGGGCGCTAATCCAGTTTTTAATATTAAACTTAATCCCAGTAATGGGTCTTGTCCAGACATATAAGGCTACTATAATCCGCTGACACATCGTGAAAAAATCAAAAGTTTTTATTTTGAACCGCTCTAACGTACATACATATGTATATCAGTAACAGAAAATGTTTGTTTGCTGATGTGGACTGTGCAAATCGATTTAAGTGTGAGGCAATTCCACCGAATGCACGTAATATGGACACTTTATTTATTTCTCTATATAAAATAAAAAAATTACTGATTTGTATCGATTTTTGATTTCAAATTTTTGAATCTTATACAGATTTAGACCGACTAAAAGTTGGTATACTTAGCCAATTACGGAGTATTATCGAAACCAAATATTACAATAACTGAAATGTGTTTCAAACTAGACAATTGTTTTGATTTGACATTAGGAACTCTACCCTATTAATGTAGATATGATGTAAATAAATTATATTCTAAATACAAAAAAAAAAAAAATATTTTTGTTTTGTCTTACCAATACGTCTACCACATATGGTGCCGATATAGAACCAACATGAGCCCATGTTGAACAAGTACCTAGAGCTGAATTACGTATTTCTGTAGGATACAACTCAGCTGTATATAAGGTAACAATGGAGTAAGTAGCACTAATTCCAAAACGTCCCAATAAGGCGAATGTAACTATCCAAGTAGTTTCGTCTAAAAAAAAAAACAAAACATTAAACTTAAATAAATAATAAATATGTACAAAGAATAGTTTTTCCTAGGCCAAACTAGTTGATTTGTGTGCCTTAAAGTTTTTAATTTAATTTTAATACAACACCACTGTGAACAGCAAAGCCAGTGTTAGACATATTGGAGGATGCGAATCCTGAGCGGCGGCTGAAGGCCGCCCACATACCCTAACTCAGCACGTGCCAAGTATACAATGAAATTAATGTTTTATTGTCTTACTTTGCTACAGTCTTAGTTCTTTGCTAGCAAGTGCTTTTGCATCAAAACTTCACTGCCCATTTTTAGGCTTAAAGGTAACTAGTTTGGCCGGTAACATATCATATATATCAAGTATCTAAGGAGTAGAAAGTTTAGAAAACGGAAAGCCTTTCAAGTGTATGTATTACATAAAAAGATGAAATTTTCAGGAAAGATATTCAGGCCTGTTCTGACTTAGTTCGGAAGTAGAATTAAAGTCCAAGAAACTTTCTTCTTCAGAGTTTTAGATGAAAAATCAATCTGGTGATTGACGTTTACTTACGTAACTTTCTGTTCAAAGTCCTTCAAAATTATGGAAAAAAAAGGAATTAAGTAATTTAAAAAATTCTTTTCTTGAAAATCATTGATTTGTATGTCACTAACGGTCACTATCGCCTTCTTAAATTGTCTCCACGGAGCCATCCATTAAGCTCACTAATTTCTCACAAATCATTTGTTTTACATAAAAATTTGGCAGGACGTTCTTATAGCTTGAAAATAGTTATAAAGTATTTTTGTGGGATATATCATTTTCACGTAAAGTATCTTTCAAAAATTGTATAAGAACTGGTAAGGAATTTTTAATATGCTATTTCATAAAAATGAAAATTAGATCCTTTAATTAGATATTTTGCCAATTTTCAACAGTCTCCTCTAAGACTTATAGTCAATCTTTTACAGTTTGTGTCGTAACAATTTAATTTAACCTTTTATTGTCTTCTGAAATATGTATCATTATAACTTTCCACCGAATGAAAGAATCAATTTTCTTTTTCAATCTACATACCTGCTGGAACTGCCAACACTAAGAGTAACGCTATACCGGTTAAAAAGAAGAGGGACATTGTGGTAATGCGACGTCCAGTGTATCTTAACATAATCACAGGTAATAAATACGACGGAATGTCAACAATGCCAGTGTAGGCGACATAGAGAAAACGACTTACGGATAAATTAGCTGCATTTAGAGCTGCAATTAAAAATAAATTAAATCATTTAAGTTCAAAGTTTTTATTTTATTTCTTTCTGTAAACTTACCTGTTACATAATAACTGAGAGATGTTACACAAAACATGAAATATGATGTGAAAATAAGTCGTCGTACTTTCCATGTAGCAAATAACTCAATGAATTGCTTTAAAGGACCTTCTCTTATTTTGACGCAAAGTGCAACATTTTTGGTCTCCTCTTCCTGTAAGGATACAAATGTGTTAAAGCTGGCTCATTTCTTCAAGTTAATAAGAGTTTTCAATTTGTAAACCGTAAGAATGAACGGAGTTTGATATGAATTGTTTGTTATGTTATATTATTTCAAAATTAGAAATGAAATGGTTGTGGGAAATATTTTTTTTGCATACAAAATTAAGTTTAATTTTGTTTTTTATTCATAGCCCTTTTTCCTTTCATTTTCTTCTATAGTAAATATTCATGTAATAAGATAATAAAAGCATTGATTAAATAGCTTAACACTAGCAAATTTGTATATCGACATAAATTTAAAAAAAATTGCATAAATGAAGCCAATGGTGAAAATAGAAACGAACAAAAGTGTGGCAAGAAATTCACGCAATATATGAATTTCTCGCCAATTGTGCGGTAAAGTGTTATTATTAAAAAAAAAGACTGCGTGACAGCTGATAGTTCAGGGCTATTAAAAATGGAGCGCTACACGAAAATACATTGCGTTTTCATTGTTGAGCAATATATTTAAAGTAATGAAGGTTTCGCAGCTACAGCTACTTGTTGCGTGAATTTTAGAACACTCATTATCATAAGCGAACCTAGGAGGCGGGATCCATCCGGGCGGAAAGGGGCCAGGAGGGAGGGGGGGGGGGTTGCCAAAATGGTTCTCGTAATTTCAAATTCAAATATTGTTTTAGCATACAAACAAAATTTATTTAATTTTGTCAGTAAACTAACTAAAATTGTAATATATAAAACACAATAGCGGTATTCACGATCTGTGGCATTTTTAGTATTTTTTGTTAATGCTTTCAGTTTTTGCTACACATTGTGAGCGCTTTAAAATGTTTTTTTGTATAAGAGTAAAGTTTTCTCAACTGGGCACTGTAAAACCCAAGTTATTAAACTTAAACTTTTTATTGCATAACTTTGAAGATATATTGATCAATATTAAGGCCTTATACTTATTTTTGTAAAATTTGGATTTTTAAAAAAGTTATGAGCAAGTGAATTTTTATGTGGGTGTTTTTTTTTTTTAAATTGCGATTTCTCAGTAAATATTGGGAAAAAGTTAATGAAATTTTCGTCATAGGATAAGAAACGTTTTACAATTTATATGAAAAAAAAATTTTACAAAAAATTATTTATTATTTATAAAAATTAAGTTTTTAATAAACAAATAGAATTTAAAACATTTTCTCATATGTTCAGAAACAAAATTTTTCCACAGAATTGTTCTATAAAGTCTACACAACTTTTTCCTTTTGATATTTAAAGTTATTGAAGCAATTGTTTTGTTTTTGTTAAGATACCAAATTTACTACAAATATCAAATTTATCAAAAATACACAATACAAGACCAAATGCTACCGATCGTGAATACCGCTAATGCTAGAATTTTTGGTGTAAAAAGAATTTGTTAGGTAGGGACCGAAAATTATCTCTTCGCCAATTGTCAACGGTATGCAACTACTCATTATATACATAAGTTACTTTAAGCGCAGCAAAGTGCAATGTAATTAAAATTTTTAAGAAACAACTACAGTAGTTTAACACTAAAGTTAGTAAAAAAAGCGGAATAAAGAAATTCAAAGAAAAAATTTAATAAAAAAAGAAAACAGGAAAAAGTAGATCATCAATTGAAAAATTAATTAGAAATAGCCGTTTTGAAATTGTATCCTACAGTTACGCGTTTAAATTCAACAGGTAATAAGTTCTAGAGCCTAATGGCGCTGACGAAAAATAATTTACAAGAATTAAGGTATATAGTTCTGCCTGGGGGCAATCAACTAAACTATTTGGCAACTGATTCATTTGGAATTTAATGCATATGTTCCCAGCCAAGTTTTTCCTAGGCCAAACTAGTTCATCCAAAGCGTGTTAGTATAAATCAGCTTAGCCTATGTTGAACCTATACCTATGCTAATCTCGGGTGTATGCTCAAACTGACGAACATAAGAAATATATCTAGCCGCATTGTTGAATGCCACAAATAGTTTATTTTGAGATTGATAATCAAGTTAACAATATATGTAGGTAGAAATATGAAATAAAGTGGCAGCACCTATAGACGGCAGAGTTCCTTAACAAGCGTAAGGTCTAGTTGACATATTGCAGACTGGTCAGAAGTTAACTCGTGTTTTAATGTCCAAATATTTTTGACAAATAGCTTGCATATCTATTTCAATTTATGAAACCTAGGCGTTATAGAATTTTCAAAAAACTTTGCTTAGTCGTGCCCATTCTTTTATGAAGAAAATACTTCTTTTGATATTTAGGCTGAAATTGTGATAAACGTTTTTGTAGTAATTTCCGAAACTTCAACCATGATGGAAGATGACGGTGAAGAAATTTTCAATTAATTATACGTGGATTGTCCGGTGACATGAGAAGGTTTCTGTGAAAAATTGGCGGTCAACAATGTGTTAATATGATCAGAGCACGACAGATTAGACGTTAGAATATGGTCAATTTTTACCTTGGGAACAAATTCTATTGGCTTAGTTCACTTCTAGCAATGGGCAGCACTTTGGACTCATGAGGATTGATTTGTAGTAAGTTCATATCGATCCATATACACAGTAAGACTAAATGTTCGCTAAGTCTATAATATAAGTCCTCAAGAAGTCCTAGTACGAGTAAGGTAAAGTTACATATCGTCAAGATATATAAAAGCTAGCTTACAACGAACTGCAGATCATCTAATACTAACTCCAAAAGCAATGTTCGATTTTTGTTCTGTTCAAATTCCTGGTATACAATTTTTTTGTATCGAATCTATATGCTCAAGCTGCTGAAACTTTTTTATCGGAAAGACTTATTAATGTAAATACCATCAAAAATACGCGAAAGTATCATAGTTTTGTTAGTGATAGTAAGTATCAATTAAAAGCACGAAAGTATTCAGCTTCCGATAATTTTGAAATTGTTAATATTATAAAACCCAGTAAAAAATTATATTTTAATATTAATAATTTCATAACTTGAATTCGGTGTTATAATTGAAGAGTGGGCGAACAGAACATTATATTTCTATCTCGTGGTCCAGATGCTAATATTATGGCCTAAAAAATGCAATTTTTCAATAGTTCAAAATTTCAAGGACAAAATTTCTTCCCCGATATATGTACTTGATCTATAAGAAATATTAATGGTTTGTATCCAACAGTCGCGACACAGGAGCCAGTTAAAAATCACGAAAAATCAATAAAATACATGAATTTTGACGAATGCTGATTGTGTGAATTTATATTCTTTGCATAAATACTACCATCTCTTAGCTTTAAGATGCCATCTCAAGTGTGTCTATATCTTAAACAGAAAAATTTTTACAGCTAAAAATATTGAAGCCTAAAAATTACGTTTTTCATATGCTTCAATTTGGCCAGGCGGAGACTGACGCATCCGAAAATTAAATGCCTAAAGAGGGTTCCCGCAAAGTTCGAGCATAATCTAAGCTAAGCCAGCCTTACCGATTAGGCGTTTTCATCTGGAATGACTCATATGTAATTATGGAATTTACAACGTGCCATAATATGTCGTATAAGTCGTATGTCTTCTTATTTTACAATAGTTGTTTGATCCGAGAATCGAATGAAGAAAGAGATCTGCCGACAATAATTTTTTGATATTCTAGGTAGAAACCTTTAAATATATTAAACTCCACACAGGAGCTTTATATTTTTATTTTTCGAGAAACTACACAAATTTCAAATGCCGAAATGTTCAATGTGTAGTTTTTTGAAAAGTAAAAAAACGCTTTCTGAAGTTTAACGTATTTAAAGTGAAAAACCTCAGCTTTCTTTCTAGAATTTTAAAAAATAAAACAAAAGTATCCATCTTCAAAAGAAAGTTAAATTTATTATTGATTTTGAAATCTCAAAGTCAAATTTAAAAATTCTCGGCAAATAATTACGAAAATTCGAAAGACCATTGAAAAATCTATCGCAAGCACTTGGACTAAGATTTTTACAGTTAGTGCAGGAAATAAATTATCCACACCCAACAAAGATCTACTAAAAATCTCAAATTATCATCCTCCCTACTTTAGCTAGTTTATGAAGAAACAGAAAAATATTTTGGGACATAATTACCATCTTATAGGACAATATGTTGCCCAAGTTTGAGGCCAATCGGTTATGTTTGATTTTTAGCCTAGGATATATATAATATTTTTTCAATGAGAAATGTGAGATCGTGAGAGATTCATATACATATACTATATCTGTGGCAACAAGGAATAACAGCTAAAGTCGATCTCTGATTATAAAGCAAAACAGTATAAGTCACATGCTTATGCTCAGAACTTATGTTACTTTGTCGTGTCACATATCGACTTTAGCTGTTATTCCTTGTGGCCACAGATATGTTTTAACTGCAATGCAAGTTTTTGATTATTTAAAAAAAATACTATTTTTTTCCATGTACACATTTATGAAATTAAAAAAACTTACAGGTTTCTTATCAATAATTGTCTCCACAGTATTCGTTTCAATTTGATAGTGGCATTTCCTCTTGAACAAAATCCTGTATGCTTTGGCATAGCGTTTTTTTGTTATAAGCCATCGCGGTGATTCATTCATCAGGCTGGTGAAAAAAATAATATATATATTTTTTGAAAAATATAAAAATTATTTTACATGTATATAACTGAGAAAAGTTCAATTCAAATGAAATTTTGATCGGTTTCTGAAAAATTTCTCAACAAATCGTCACGTGAGTTCTTACAAGTCCTAAACGCAAAAACCTAAGGGAGTGAAAATTTAAACTTTGAACACCGGACTAATTTTTTTTTTGTAGCTTATGGCAAACACATACATATGCAAGTTATATATATCATTATATTATCCTTAAATTTTATGTTTTTCCCATTGAAACATACCTTAAGGTATATTTAATAATAAAATATTGTAGATATAAATAAGTAAAATATGACAAAATTTGAAAGGTATATTTTACAATTTTTGCAAAGCAGATATAGTCATAAGTTCTCCATGACCAAAATCACTAAATTCGCTAGTTTAGCTTGGTAAGCGCTTACCTAGTGCATGTTTTTATAAGGTCATACATGAAATTTTTCTTATATTTTTATTTATTTTATCGGTCGCCTATGTAGTGCTTTCGAACCATTTTTTTTGCATCTACCATTATTATTCCAGCTCGTTTATCGCCTCTGCAGCTATGCTTAACATCTTTATTTGCGTATCGTTCTCTTAAGCACTACTCCTAGCTTGCTTTAGATTACCGGGAAGGCATGTAATTTTTTTTGTTATGGTCTATGAAAGAAAATGGATCTTCCTTTTACGAGTTTTATGGGTATTGCATAGGTCCACAAAAAGGTTCATATCTTCGTTTAGTTTGCCCAGACCGTGTTTACTCATGCAAGTTAAGAGTTTTCACAAACATTATGGTCATAATTAAAATATAAAAAAATTTCTACGGTTGTAAATTCAATTAAATATTTTATGACCAACTGGATTCGTATTTCGTTAACTGGAAATTCGTCAACTAAAAATTAATTAGAAAATCTGGAATAAATAATTGGAAGCCAAAGTCCAGATTGAATGCACAAGTATCATATTACAAGCTAAGATGAAGAAAATGTTATAATTATTTATTAGCGTCTCTGTGCCACTGAACGAACGAACGCCATGTATGTAACTATATACATAGGTTTGTAAATGAAGAGGGAGCTATCCGGCAGATCTGTAAATCGAGAAACCCTTAACTCTGTACCATCTTTTTTAAAGTTTGAATTGATGCTCGCTTGACTTAAGGCACACCATAAGCACACGCATAGAACTCACGGTGACTAATTATAATTTTTAATTAAAATATAATATGTATATATAGACATAGGTGATAAGAGAAACACTCACTAGCAATTTAGTATTAAAAGTAGCGCGGGTATGGTAAGCGTCAGTTGAAGATAACGCCAGGGCTCAACCAAATATGCAGCCAAAGCTAAGAGTATCATGCCAACTGGATATGAAGCAGAGAAAGCGATTGACATCCATGAGCGATGTTTCAGGCAAATATTTTCAACAACTTAATAACAAAAATTATAATGAAAAAGGATAGTTTTAATAAGAAATACACATATAATTACTGTTGCTTACTCATGGTAAATGCTGGATAAAATAATCCGGATGAAGCTGCTCCTAATACAAAACGCCCCACTAAGAACAAACTGTACCATGGTGAAAATGTACAAAAGAAGCTTCCAACAATAAAAAATGCAGCTCCAAGTGTAAATGATGTTTTTCGACCAAATCTAAAATTAATCATATTCATTTAAAACAATTATTTTTATTCGTCATAGAGACATTAAATTATTTTTATATTATATAGTATATTTATATGTACATATGTATGTATGTATTTACATATGAGTCATTGCAATCAAAGTGAAAGGAACTGAACCTTGAAACCTTTGACTTAGCCAATTTAAAGTTTTTGGTGCTGATATTAATTATATTTTTTTTAAAAGATTTCGATTTTAAAGAAAAAATATTTTAGGACATAAAACCTCACAATTTGGATTTGACCAATTATTTTTTTGTGCAAATTTGAAAAAAAAAATTTGAAATTTGAGTTTTCAAGTTAAACTCTTTAGGAGATAAATACTTGAAACGATTTTTTTAGAAAGACTTACTAATTCGTATCATTTTGTGCTCCAACAATTCATTTGGTAGAATTGATATTCACAGATTAATATACATATGTGTATATTTCAAAAATAAATTATTATATTTTTCATAAATTTCGAAAAATTGTACTTATGGTGAAAGATTTATGATTCATCATCAACCGTTAAATACAACCGACATTGTAAAAATCAACAAAATAGGAGTCCTCAAGGTTCAATTCCTTTCCTTTTACATATATATTTTCCTAATTCGAATGTCCATACAAACTTACTTATCAGCAAATATGCCAAATGAGAACGAGCCGAAAAACTTTCCCAATGAAAGAAACATTTGCGCTGAAGTGCGTTGTATCGCACGATCACATACCAGCTCCCAATCGGCTACAAATGTTGTTTCCGGTGCTTCAAATTCATAAACACCCTTGACCTTGCAAGAAATTTCATTTGGTAATTCGGTTTGTGATCCACGCTGGTCTGTGTAGTTAAGCGCATCTGCGTATGACAGTGTACTCAAATATTTATAATCCCAATCCCAGATGGTGCAACCATGTGTTCCCAGATTTTTCTGCGTTATACTACGTTGTTGTTCAATAGTCCAATTAGTAACTTTAAGATCGTCCACACCACACCATTGATCATCGGGCAAGTGACCCAAGAGGGTGTATGATGAAACGTGGAAGCCATTAAGAATGTTCGGTGTAACGCAGAGAAAAAATATTGCCCTAAAATTGAAATTAAAAAAAAAATAAAATATATAATGAAATTGATTTCTGCAGCTTTTCAGTATAATTACATTCTAATGGATATTAAATAAACTACATTTTTAATGAATATTATCTAAAGATGTTTTAGTGACTAAAGAACATATGATTTTTGCACAGTTACATATAAGAAATTGTTCTTATAATTTATCGGTTTTGCTCCACAATCAAATTATGTGTCTTAAAGTTTTCTCTCAAAGCTAAGACACGGGAGGAAGATACATTTCGAAAATTTATGGTTTCTGGTATGAGCTTCAAGTTTTATAGTAAAAATATTCTTAAATTGAAACAATTGAAAATCTCTGAAAAAATCGTGAAAATATGGAAAATCTTGAAAAAAGTTGCAAGAGGTTGAAAAAAGCTGGAGAAATCGAAAAAATACAAAAAATAATGAAGAAAAATTGAAAGAGGTTGAAAAAGTCAAAGATAAACAGAAATTTTTATACATTACGTCCTTTTTTTTATACATATGTCACTTAAGGTATTTTACTTGTATGGGAGGTGCCACGCCTATAGGTACAGATATACCTTATAGCAATTTCTACAATAGTTCATTTAAAATATCGCTTATAATTTTTTGTGATTATGGGTGGTGACACGCCCTCTATTGCAATGCCGCCAAGTTCCATTTAATTTCAAAGTTCATAGACACCGACATCCCTACACCAACTTTTATTAGAATTAAACCACACTAATTATAGCACTCAACTTTTTTTTGTGTGTGAGGTGCCACTCTCACTTATAGCTATGAGAAACTTAATAGCAAGTACATGTATAAGATTTCAAAGTGATCACGTTATTAGTTTTCGCTATAACGTTTATATATATTATGGGCGGAGCCACGCTCTTCAAGGAGATTTTCCAGTTGTGTCATATTTACTTACATAGCTTCCTCTTTATACATAGCTTTATGTTTATATAGGCAATCTTTGCCCAGTGTTTGCTGTATTAACCAAATTTTCCTTGGTAAATTTAACAGCAGTATCATTCTATAATAGCTCTTAGAAAAGCGATTTAAGTCTTGAGGGATATATGCCACGCTCACTTGCAAAAATTCATTCACTTTTAGTCAAGTGCTAGTATATCGAACCATTTCCAGAATTTGTGTGAAGTTTGGTTGCATTGCCTTAATTATATTACTTAGTTTAGCGTTTTAAAGTATTTGTTTTTATGAGAGTGCCATGGGTGCTGTATATCCTGCTGTATATTGAAAATATTTGCCCACTTTTTTCAAGTGCTTGTCCGCAATATTTCATTTTATTAATTTCCAAACATACGAGGTTAAATTGAAAAAAAGTTATTGATGTATCAAATTTTTTCGAATTATCTCTATTCGTTTTCCCATAATCGTGATCTCCACGAATAGACAGACGGAAATAGCTAATCGACTGAGGTGGAAGCTGAGCACGAATCTTAACCAATCATATTCTCCTTCTATGCGTCACAAAAAAAAGAGCAAAGTGAACATACCCTGTATGTAGGATATAAAAGGAAGTATGGAAGAAGTAATTTATGTGGGGCGAAAGGATCCTGCTAGGCACCCTTGCCTTGCTACGCCACTGATCGAAGCCAACTTAGCGTTTGAATATTTTTATACGAACGACTGCAACTAACAGTTCAATGGCGTGTAGTACAACTTTATATGATCAGATCTGCATTCACTTTCAATATCAGTATTTAATAAATGAATCAGCAAAACAAGAATAAAGCCAAATTTCTAATAAAAAAAATATTTACCTTTAAATTGAAATTTATAAATTATTTTTCCAAAATTAGCATCGAATTCACCAACACAAACAACCTCATTCTCTGGTTCATGGCCGTAAAGCAAAAAATAAAACAATTTAAATAAACAAATTGTACGATCTTCCAAACAGATAATCTCTATGTGCAGATTTCGTTTATAAATACTATACTGACAGCGTCAAAATTTTTTAGCTAAACAACAAAAATAGGGATGGAATGCATTTTTTTAATTAGTTAATGAGACTGACAATGATCTGGTATTTTTCGCTTAATTGTAACAGATGTACATATATATACGAGATGTGCATAAGTACTTGGTAATTAGCAAAGTCTAGTCTCAGATTTTAATTACACCTTTCTAAGCTTTTGTTCTATTCTCGTGCTTAAAGTTATTTAAAGTACAATGATTCTCTCACCAAAACGTATGGCAGGCTTAAAACCCTGCCTGGTGGCTCTGGTTTGCAATGCATATTTTCGGAGGCATACCATCTCAAAGTTCGACTATATATACTATACGATACTATAATTTTAGCGCAAGATCGTACAAAAGTTAACGTGTCATTATAGTTGTGCCAATATTATTGTTAAATTATCGGTCAGTGGTTTTGGCTCAGCGTGAATTTCGTCTTTAATTCAACTGGGCTTAGCCGTTCAGCTTGATAAGGCTGGCTTAACTTGAAACAATTACAATTGGTAATATCGCTGTTGTAGTTGCAGATTTCTTTGTGATTTCTCATACATCAACCGGACGATGGATTATGCAATTAGACCTCAGTAGATGGTCTTAACAGCAAATTTTACTGAATGTCAGTCCCTTCTAAACCCAAACCGCTATGAGTATAATTTCTCATTGATAATTTATATATTTCCATATATCAATTTTAAGCTTACCTGCAGGTCAGCAGGCTGTGGAAAAAGTAACTAAACTAGCGACTTCGCGTGTCCTGTCAGGTCATCGTTTGACCCACAATCTGTGGCTGTGTAAGGCCATAATAACAACGAACTAATAATGCTTGCCTCAAGGGACTTAGGAACCCTTAATGCGGAAGCTTAAACTATATTTTAAAAGGGTCAACCACCTATCACCAATGTCCGAATATCAAATGATTACAGAAACTAAGAACATAAGCATTTAACTCACGAACCTGTGACGAAATTTGTTATGAAAAAGGTTATGTGAATAGGATACCTGAAACCCTCTTCTACTGCGATTTTCTTCACCAAACTGCCCTAGAATTATAGTGCTTAAGGATTGACACCTTGTGGCTCTCTGAACACTGTTGAATGGGGACCGGCCGTTTTTTTTTTGTTTTTTCTGTTTTTCATATGTGTTCAGCTAGCTGCTTATAAAAAAAAATTGCTGAATATAAAAAAAGTCGTGTTCTTTTCGTTAATTTTTGTGTTCTATTTCGAAGATATATGTTTTTGGTGTCGCTGAATCTGATTCCAACCTCAGACTTGCTCCATCACAACAGGGTTTTGAGATATTCTAGTCTCGAAAATGCTAAAATCTGGTTTTTTGGTATATATATTCGGTAGTATTTACCCTACAAATTCATTTTTCTCATCAAATCTCGTTACAGCGTGTGAAAGTACTACTCTCCCCTTCAAAACCCACAAACCCAGTTGAGAAATTTCAAGTCTTTAGCTCAATTGGAAATATACTTATTAAAAATACAATTGAAACCAAAAAATGTTTGGCCAGAACCAACTGACCGACGGGGGGTTAACCTTGTCTCGATCAACAGGAGCTAAATGAAATTAGATTCCTGTAATATCTACAAGCTCGTAATGCGAATCTCATTTTTCAACCACAAATCTAGGCATAAAGTTTAACGCCATTTAACTCAGCGCATTGGAGAGATTCAAAGTTATCATTTTTCAAATCACTAAAAATATTTTCACCTCGATTTCAGGGCCGCAGATGACATCAAGCATACATACATATATGCGCAAATCTGAAGAACGTCATCCACGATGTCTGCAGTGCCGTTGTCGGGCTTAAACGCAAAAGAAAACCTGATTGGAGATGCGATAACACCCTGAATCTAATCGACAAGAGACGTAAAGTTAAAATTTATCGCAACAACGTCCGAAACGTAAGAAAGTAAACGTTTTTTTATATGGCGTTTTAAAGTTGATGCTTTCAAGTTTTTAATAATAAAATCTTATCAAATCGCTTTCCAAAACTTGAAACTTTTCATTTGTCTGTCATGTCAAAAGTGATATAAAATGAGATGAGAGGTTCGAAAGTTTGAAAATTAAAGACCATCCAACCGGTATTCAAAAAGCCAGCTGGATAATATTTATTCACCGCGCACGTGCGTATTTTTCTGGGCTATAGATTGTCTCTATTGTTTATTTGCAATACGTTACATGCTTACATTTCTTGAAGTGCAAGTTTTTATTAAATGTGCAAATATTAAACTGTGTTAAGGTGATTTAAAAAACAAAAACAAAACAAATGAACCTGTATTCTCAAGGTTGTTTTTTGACAGCCTCGATGAACGCTATCAAAATAAATAAAATTAAATATTTCAAGTGCAAGCTTTTATCTGGGCACATACGAGTTCATTTAGGTACTATAAAGATATTAAAAAAAATATATACTATCTAACAATTCGGGAAGCATATTAAAAATCAAAAAACTAAACGTATTTACATACATTTATAATAAGGATATACATATGTAGGTAAGTATCTGCATTAGTTTTTAAGTGCACTATCAATTACATATTATTATTTAACAGTTTACATACGACTTATTTATTGCAATGCAGTTTGCGCAACCTATATATTGTAGTTTCGATTTCACAGTGTATTTATGAGACAAGTTCAAGTTCAATGTTTACGATAAAAAAAAAAACATTTCCGGTGCATAAACTCGTATTGAGACACTGCAATCCAGTACCTACATTTAAAAACAACAACGTGCAGTTTGTTTACTTTTCGTTATGTTGGCCACGCGCCATCATACTACAATATTAACGTATGTATACTAGGGCTGGCAATCCCCGAACACTATTTGAAATTGGGGATTTTTGATCAATTCCGGACGTGGTACTGCCATCAAATGTGAAATAAACACTGAAAAGTAAGTGAGAAACTTTAAAATTCTAACGTTCTAAGATTGTTTGCTTGAGAACCGCATTTTTACTGCTCAGCTTAAAATTTTTAATTTCATCGTTATATGTAAAAAAAAAAATGTTAAGGTTAAATTTTTTAGTGCAAACCTTAACTTTTTAATAATTTAGTTATTTTATGCTTATTTGGTTGAAGAATTTTTTTTTAATACTACATATTTACCTTCAAGGGTGCGTTTTTAGGTTACAAGCTCAAAATCTAAGCTTCATGGTTAAAATATTTCTGTTTTCATTTTTATTTTATTACCAACCTCTAAAAAATAATATAATAAATAATAAATTAGAACTTTTGTGTATATTTATTTAATTATTTTTTATTTATTTTACAAGGGGGCTCGGTTCCTTGATCGCTTAGTTCACCAAAATTCAGCCTAAGCACATTTTGCTTCACCTGTATGCTCTGGTTCCTCCCAAACCATTTTTTTTGTGTGTTTTTTTTTTTTGGAAAATAAACAAAATAAAAACAACGTAGATTTTACATTTGTTTGTAAGTTTTTATTGTAGTGCTTCTCCAAATGCTATATTTTGATTTTTTTTTACTTCTTACATTTGATTATTATTCCGCCTCTATTTCTGCATCTTGACAGAGGTAAAAATTGTGTATTTTTTATTATATAAAAATACATAGGACCATAGAGTTAAGGGCTGAAATAATTATTGGACTCAGATAAAACGACCAAGAATCCGTCTGATTTAAAGCCAGGTTCGAGTATAATAAAAGCAATTTCAAAATACTGAACGTTTTAATCTTTTGACAAAAGCATCTATAAATCATAAAATAACTAAATATGTTCTAAAAATTATATCTTTCATTTATAAAGAATGTTCAAATTTGAGGTATTTTTTTGAATTTTTCACCATTTTTTTATAGGTACTAGATTACCCCTATGTTTTCTTAGGTCTGAAGTGAATACATTCCGGCTATTTGAAATGAACATTAAACTTAAGAACAACGCATCTTCATTGTTCAAAGCTATCTTAAATATGGTGAAAGTTATTCAAAAGATCAAAGAAAATTTCGTTCAAAATACGGTAGAGATATTCTCCAACAAACCGTGCTATTAAACTTATCAATGATAAATTTGAAGAAACTGGTTCAGTTCTACATCAAAGAAGAAGAATTTTGTCAACTTGTGTAGAGCCAAAAATATCAATTCGTCATCGATCACAGCATTAGAAACTTTTTGTGGAGTTAATTGGAAGGTATGATGTGCAGAAAATGTGACTTTAACAGGACGGTGCAACGTATCGTACAGTAAAGGAATCAATCGATCTTTTGAAAGAAAAGTTTAACAATCGAAAAATTTCTCGAAGAACAGATGTAAATTGGCCACCACGATCAAGTGATTTAACACTAGTGGATTTCTTAAGTTTAGTAATCGAATAATTTCTTGAAGAATAGACGGAAATTGGCCACCATGGTCATGCAATATAACATCATTGGATTTCTTCTTATGGGGTTTTTTTTTAAGAGTAAAATTTATTTGGAAAATCCTCAAACTGTTCAACACCTCAAAGACAACATCATTAAACAAATACCACATATTGAACCGCCATTATGTGAAAAAGTTATTCAAAATTTAGGCAAAAGATTGAAAGCTTGCCGAGCTAGCAGAGGACGTCACTTGATCGAAATTATTTTTCATTGTGAATCGGGGCCAATGTACATTAATTTTCAATAAAAATAAGCTAAGATTTCATACAACTTATGTGATCCATTTAAAATTTAAAAAGATACCAAAATTTGAACGCTCTATAAGAACCGTGACGGGCAGCTAATATACGAGTATATTAAAGTTGAATATTTTTTCTATTAAAAAAGGGATTAATGATCCCATATTATCCCGGGATGGCGGGATTGCAACCCCTAATGAATTCAAATGGGTTGTGAAATTTATACGAGTTCCGCGAAAAAACATGTTGTGCGATATGCAGATAATCGCATATATTTTGAGGTCGATCTTTAGTTTTAACTATAAGTAGTTTAAAAGTTATGTTGAGCTGACGTTTTGAATATATATGTTGAACAAAAATATCCCATTAAACAAAATTGTTGTTCGAAACATCTCTTTATATTAAGAAAGTACATATGGCACATGGTACATATGTATGTATGTATGTATATGTTTCCATTATATTTTTACATCTGCCATGCGAATAGAGCCAAAAAAAACTTAATCAAATTCGATCTTATACCTTTATTATGAAAAAGATCGAAATATCACAAAAAAAAAAAAAAAACATATAAGCTGCAGGTCGTATTATGAAAGTTAGAGTACACGCATCACATTTCAATCTGCTTTGCCGCGTGTAACCTGAAATTGAGTAAAGGTATAGTAGGACCAAAAAACTTTTGGAGAAGATCAGGGTTAGTGGAAATAAATAAGAACTTGGACAAGGCATAAAGAAATATACAGGACTTGAGGGAATTTGCAGAGCGCATAGCAAGAAATCTGATAATTACCTCATGTTCAGTATAGACGCTAAGAAAATATGTACCGTATGTTAAAGGCCTGATTATGCGCTCATTATGTGATATGACGGACAGTAGCGTACCATAGCCAACATTGCTACAATTACTCTGCACGTACTTAAATATCTTAGCAACAAACAGTCTGATTAAAAAGAATTGCGTTTAAGTTTATATATAATTTTACGAGTTAAAAAATAAATCTCTAGCAATCAAGTCCTTACAATGAAAAATCATCAATTTCGAAATATATACAACTGGTTAGTATCGACAAAAGTATTTGAAATATTATTAATACGGTTACATATTACGTAAAGCGACCAAGGAAAAAGAGAGGAGGGAACTTATAATTTTGTGTCGCAATATGTCATAGGAGAAGTGGGGGGTTCATATTGAAGATATGTAATAAATGTAAGCTTCTGGCGGTCGCTTACATTTTTTGTTTGTTTAAAATTTGTGTCATAGAGCTTGGACATGGAAACCCATTGCGGATTTCTCCCAGGTACATACTATAGTTTGACTTACTCTTTTTGCCCTGTTACTACAATGTTTGAAAATCTGAAAAGATTTGACTTCAGTAGAAAATTCCAAGTTCTTAAGAATCCTGTTTATAAAAAACTCATTGAGCTGACTTAATGAAAATAAACTCAAAGGTTAAACAGTTCATATTAAAAGCAGAGAATTTGAATAATATATTCTTTTCAGCATGTAGCCACCATTTAAGGGTGAATTTTTCTAATTCATATATTCATTAAATTCAATTTATAGCACTCTCTTAATAACTGACTGAATTAAAAACAAAATCAAAATACTTGTACTATAAACACCGGATGTAACCCTTAGATGAAATACACATATAATGAACAATAAGTGGGTGGTCATGAACATATAGAAATAAACCGCCCATAAAAGCAAAACAGTTTCCCAAGAGAAATAACGAAAATTGATAGAAAAATATTGGAAGGCAAATGTACTGTCCGAAAGAAAACTTTGCATGCTTGAAGAAGTGGGTATAGCACCACTTTTGGAGGTTCCGGTCGGCAAAACTTTACGGGGCTCCCGTAAAGTAAATGAAATGAGCTAAGATAACTTATATTTTTATAAAAAGTGAATCTCAGATTTCAATCTTTGCCCAAGGAATTAAAAGTGATGACATTTTATGCTCATTAAACTCCATTTTCCTCGTGCATAGTGCCCTCCTAGCACCGCGCATAGATAACGATCATTTTCGAAGCAGTTTATAAAAACTCGGTACCAGGGCTCAAGGACATTCAACACATTCTCGACCAGTGTTGCACCTCCCATGAATAATCACACCAACAAAGGAAGTGCCAGCCCTATCTTTGAAAATCAACCTTGAGACAAATAATTTATTTAATTGAAAATATTTAAATTTTTATTCGAAAGATTAATTAAGTTTACTTTTTCTGTAAGGCAAATAACTGGGGCAACCAAAAGCTTAGTGACAAAATCTTGAATACTCCAAATTTCCATATACTCGTATGTGAACGACTCTTTTATTAATTTCTGTTCTAAATTTTTTGAGTTTTTTATTTCTGAAATCGATGATTTATTAATGAAACCGTTTTTTTACACAAACATTTTGGTCAAATGAAATTGTCTTCAATGTGTCACAGATATTTTGCGTTGCTAGACTTAAGCTTTACATCTAAATTGTTTACTGGGTAAATAGTAATTCCAAAAATTTGTTATTAAACAAAAAAATAAAACGAAATTAATAGGAAAAAGCTTATAAACAGGTAGCAAAGCCGAATGACATTGCTTACGTTTTATTTATTTATTTTTTTTTTGTAGTAAAAATATTCATTCATTCGATATTCACCTCATGAATTCGGAAATAAAGTGCAAAAGCCTTGCCCAAAAAGAAAACACGATGTATGTGGTATTTTAACTTTCCAATGTTAATAAACTCAAATTCAAAAACAACGACGTTAATCAATTTCAGTGGAAAAAAAAAATTTAAAAAAAAATTTTAAATTAAGTTATAAATAAAATATCTGAATGAATGAGCAAGATAATAACATTCGAAATTGCCGCACAACTGTTTTTATTTACATTAGCAGACCTGGTGTAAATTATTTTTTGTCTGCATTTAAAACAGTACAAAAATACATTTTTTATGGAGTTCAAAAAATTAAAATTGAGGTGTTACTTTCAGCCAATACGAAACTTTTATACCCTACATTGTATCAGTAATATACAGGTGCCATTGATTGAACCGAAGACCATGGCAGTATTGGTCTTGGCGTTGTGAGGAAGAAGTCGTGACCTTGATCTTCACTGGAAAAACCAGGGATTCAAACGTATTGTAACGCAGTAACGAAATGAGATATCGTTATTCATCGAAAATACGTACGATAGCGTTATACAAATTAAATTCTGCCACAATAATGAGTAATGCAAACAATTTTTTCTCGTTAATGTTTACATACTTACAAAATAATTCACGTTCAAGATGCACCATTGATTTTTAAAAACTTTTTTTTTTGAGACAACTTTTTATAAACATAAACATACAATTGCCAAAAACTAATAAATCAATTATATTGAAATTCGTACCAAATTTATTAAACATAAATAATGAAGAGTTTGGTAAGTATATGGTTTGGAAAAATAAAAAAACGTTTCAAAATGATATTAACATTGGGACACAGTTTTGCCAGCCCCGAATTAAGACTTTGTTTGTTTTATGCGCTGTCATCTATTCTTTTAGTGTTAAATACTTGCATGCAGAAACAAAACTACAAATGCTACACAATTTCAGTAATTTAAAACATTAAAATTTCAAAAACATTTTAAAGTTCATGCACATACAGTATTGGCCAAAACTTAAGCAGCCCTTTAGTACATTTTTTTTTTTAAATCATATTTTTTTTATGAAAAAGACGCTTTTGAAATATGTTGTGTATTTATCTTATTTATTTATGCCTTGAACAATTTAGCGTCTCAGGAACATTTTAAACTAGTTATTAAAAACTTTTAAAATTAATTCTTAGCAGTGCACCTTTTATTCTGGACGACACAAACACATTTTTTAGGCATAGAGGATACTAAATTATCAATGATATCCTGCTATATCCCTCCTCGGAATGTTTTCAAGGATTGAAACAGATCTGCCGTGGTTATGCAATTTTCTCTATTGATTTTCATGTTAGCGACTTCTCACAAGTTCTCAATAGGGTTCAGATCGGGGCAGGCCAACCAAGAACTTCTATCCTATTGCTCTGAAGCCAGGCTTTAAAACTTAAGACGTGTATCTTAGATCGTACATTTAACGATCCATAATTCCTTCAATTCTATGAATTGGCCCAATCCCTTCACCAGTGAAGAAATCCCAGATCATTACACTGCAACCTCCGTTCTTTACAGTGGTTTTGCAATACTTAGAGTTTAGTTTTCCTACACGCCTTACTCCACGCCCACCTCATCTGAAGTGTCCAAAAACGAAAACTATGTTGTTTTTTGACAAATCCAAGTACAACCTGAAAGTTTCGGATGAAATAAGGCGTGTACGAATACCAAAATGAGAAAAACTGAATCCTACGTAGATATTATAAGGATACTCTAATGTACGGAGGAGTCAGTCTAATGGTCTGAGGTTACTTCTCTGGTCAAGGTATTGAGCCAATTCACATGATTTCCAATGGCTTGTAGTATTCCATGTTGAATCATATATTAAACAGCCCCTCCCCTTCTTCCTAGACTACCGACGTTACTCGACACTCAAGTCTTACCTGTTTTACCAGCCCTGCACAAAACCATACGAGGGCAACTCAATAAGGTATGTTTTTAGTAAGTATCATTCCTCACTAGATATCTGTCGAAGTTGCAGCCATATTCATCGAGTGGTTTTGTTTTTATTGTCAGTTTAAGTAAACAACTTTTGTTTGTTTAAAAAAATGGAAAAAAGTGAGTTTAGAGTGGTGATTAAACATTTATGTTTAAAAGGCTTAACAGCAAAGAAATAAAAAAATCCACGATATCGTGTTAAGTGATCAAAGAATAAAATTGCACAAAATAGTTGAAGCCACAGGGGTTTCAAAAAGTATAATCATTTCAATTTTGCGTAGTAAATTAAATATGAAAAAAATATCTGCGAGATGGCTGCCGCGTTTGTTCTCTGCTGAGAATAAACGAAACGCCTTGGTCCCTTCTAAGGCTCTTTTGGAGCACATGCGTCGCAACCCATATGAATTTCTGCGCATAGTAGAAACTGTGGATGAAACATGGATACACCACTATCCATTTCCAAATTTTAAAAAATGGCTCATTGGTCAACGGTTTGCGTCAAATGAAGAGGTCACAAATGCTTATTTTGAGGAACTACCGCAATTCTAATTTTTTGAAGGTTTAAAAAAGTTGGAGGAACGTTTGTCAAAGCCTATTGATCTAAAAAGAAACTATGTTGAAAAATAAAAAAAAAAAATACCCAAATAAAACTGTTTTTCTATATTTTTCTAGAGCCGATGGTCTTAGCAGCCAGTGCTCTCATCTAATGTTAGCTTTTATAATTTTCTGAAGGCTAATAAATTGTAATAATAATAATATATTTTTCTAAAGACTTATTGACCTGCCCTCGTACTTTCGCTGAAGATTCAATTATATCATGATTTTTTACACAACATTATTCCGAGTGCTTGGCTCTTTTCCATCTAACTGGGTAGGTAAGCAAATAAAATCTATGCATTTGGAGCTTCAAAAACCAAAGGGTAATATTGGGACAATCCTTCCATCCATACAACGAGTAACAGTTTGGCGCGATTTTTGGGCTGGCGGTGTCATTGGACCATATTTTTCGAAAATGATGCAGGTGCAACTATTTCAGTGATTGGATAACACTATTTTAACCTTTATCCATTTAAGCTATTATAAAGATGAAGTCTATGCCAATGTTTCACCAATGATTCAAAAACTAAAAGGAAATTTCAGAGCTGTTATTCGGAAAAAAGTTTCAGCGAAAACGTGATGAAAAATGTTATTAATAGCATGGTTATTTGTAGGCAGAGTAGAGGCGAATTTTTGGCAATTATTGTATTCCATTACGAACTCCAAAGATTGTATTTTTGATTGAAATAAAAATATCAACAAAAATATTGCATTTTTCTCTTAACCTTAAATGGCACCTCATGTTGGCTGACCCTCTATTAGGGCAAGAATAAGCACGCAAGGCAGTAGCTTTTGTAAATCTGTTCAATCATCGTCATCCAGCGAGACCTTTATTGAAAGTGGGACCGACGACCAACGACGACAAGAATAAGTACACGTAATTTAGTAACAATGAAACTTAGTTTCGAAAACTATCTCCTTTGATGTTATGTGATGATTATGTGAGAATGTTTCTTGTAGAATGTTTTCTTCCTATTTTGTACTTTCCTTAGCATAAAGTGTTATCTTACTAAAATAACACCCTTTACAAGAACACGTGATCAAGAAATCGAAATAGAGCAAGCAATATTTAATTATACATAATTATATTCCATCAGAGGCGTCTAATTTTATGGCACAAACTTTGGCACTATTTAAACGGACTGATTAATCGCACTTTAATCGTGTCGTCTCGTGTCTTTACTTATCAAGTAAAATAAATGTGTTTTTTTTTTGTTCAGTCAATAAAAAATATGTTTTTTTTTAACAGATTGATAGTAGAAAGCTTATTTGTATTGAATTTCTTGCATTCATAAAGTCTGTGTTGTAATATTTGCCTGTATGTACCCATAACACTTATTCATAAGAAGAAGCAAAGTTTAATTTCAGTGAGCAGGCGACAACGACGCATCGTGGTGTGAAATAAAAAAATGACATATGCATTTACTTAGTTAGTAAAAAAATATGTATCGGATACAGTGGCGGATCTATCGAAGGTTTTCGGGTCAAACACCCGTCCAGTGATGGAGAAAATCCACTTTTTATTGTAAAACTCTTGTCATGGTCTCTAATTGAGGAGTACTTTATGAAAATCCTTTAAGACAACAAATGTAACAAAAACGGGGTTTAGGGTTAACAACTCAAGGGCAATTTTCCTAAAAATGTTTTTGAGAACCTATTATTTGTTTTCGCCGTGCTCAAATTGGTGCAAAAAATAGGAAAGGTCGTTACTGTTATTGCCTAAAATCCATACAAAGATTCATACAAAGTAGATATAAGAGATTTAGAATAGATCTAGAGCCGTAAACATAATAAATTTCTCAAAAATCGGGAAATTATTTTTAAAGAAAATGTTTCATATATCTTTTTTAGTTTCAGTTTTTTTCGTTCGATATGTTTTGTTCGAGATTTTTTTTTAATGGAACATCACATTGGCTGATCACATTGAAAATGGTGAGATTAAAATTATGTAAGAACTGATAACCTCATGTTTTTGGGGTTAGAGAGAGGTGTTTAAATTATTTATAGCTCAAAAACATTTGATGTTGCTAGTATTTAAATAATGGAATGATGATCTTTTTATTGAATGAATGCTATCAGCACAACGTAGAGGCCTCTCATTTTTCTCCCCCAAGCAATTAGCCTGCCAGCTGAAGTTAATGCAGTGTATGCAGGGTTGTCAAGTGGCTGGTTCTGATCCGGCCAAACCCGAAATTGCAGGTCTAACTTTGTGGAAATGAAAAATTTCGGAAAAAGCCGCAAATTGGATTTTTGTTTTTAATGAGCAAAAAAGAAAAAAGGTCAAAGATTTCCCACACAAAAATATTTTTAATATTGGTGACTAAAAAAAGCAACAGTTTACTAAGAGCTGTCGCAGTCGACTGTCGTTGATTTTTTATGTTATATTTTTCATTTTGCAAATGAATTGAATTTTTATGTTTTTTATGATTAAACTGCTGTGCTACTCTTATTTTTTTTAAAAAATAAAATTAAATTCATTTGCGAAATAACAAATATAACATAAAAAATCAATGACTGCCGACAGTTGACTGCGACAGCAACTGCTAAAGCAATAGCCGTCTATAGACTGCGACAGCTCTACGTGAACAGTTGCTTCAACTATTGAATTTTACGCTTTTACGCAGCAGACAACAATAGCTGACTATTGTCTGCGATAGCTGAGTATATGCTGTTGTTCTAGCTTTTTATTGCTTTTACTATTATTACGCAGCCACAGCACAATTGTTGATGCTGTTGCAAATTTTTGCGCAGCAATTTTAGCACTGCTCAATGCAATGGTACCGTATACCAATAGGTTATACTAATGGGGCTCCTTAAGATCAAGCATATAGACTTTTCTAGCCTCAATCTTAATTTGGCCATAAACATACGTTCATGATCTCCGACTATTTATATGACGTATAAGGCGTTCATGTCAAAAAGAAGACTCTAACCGTAGATTCCGGTATATCCCATGTAACACTGCTTTGAGTTTGTTTTTATTTCACATTTTGTTGGTTTCGACAGCATCTCATAAAATCATAAAAGTTTTTGGTAGAAAATGCTCAAAATGCTTTTATATTTTGAGTAGCCATCATTAGACATTCATCATATTGTACATTTTATTTTTCTCTCACTACTTTCTAAAAATACAGCATATGTTATGTACATACATACATAAATCTTGTTCATTGTTGCCGTAATTTATGTATGCACAAACGTGATTTTTCCACTATTAAAATTACGCTCTGGAACGTAATTCTACACAAACTGCGGTTATACCATAAAGAATACTATGTAGTGATAGATAAGAAAACAACAACAATAACAAAAAAAAACTGCCAATTATTTTGCACGAGAATTCAAAAATCTTAATTGCGATGCATGTCGATAATTATGTACATACACGTTCATGATTATCATTAATTAATATTGCTAAAACGGGATTTAATTGATTCACGTGAATTCAAAAGTTTTCGCACACTCGAAAAAAACTTGACTCGGAAAATAAGAAAACATATCGCTCGGTTGCTGGAAGTCATAGTCATAACTTAAAAAACAAAAAAAAAATGTTTCGAGTTAATTTTGTAAAAATAACCGTCATTTCATATATTATTTTGTGTGAAAAAATAATATCGATCTCTAATGAATTTGCTTATGTCGGCTTACTTTTATTTATTTACAATTTATTAAAACTTTAAATGCGTTTTCCTCCAAATATAGGTTTTTTTTTTAGTTATGACGGCCTTCCAGTAATAGAGTGATAAGCTTTGATTCGAAGACACCTAACTTCTTAATTTACAACTAAAAATATGATACCTGATTTTCTATTTTTTATAGAAAATAAGCTCTCCTTAAATAAGCTTTAACTTGTAAATCAGTGCTTTGATAATACCCGCTAGAAGGCAGTTGCGGAAGACGACCCGGAATATTGTGGCGCTGAATGATAAAAAGTAATTTCTTAAAAACCGTAACGAACCAGCAAAACATGAAACGGATTGAAATAGTCATAGTATTTTTGCAGTGGCGTACAGTGTACATACGGCACCCGGAGCGAAGAGATAATTTACCGCCATATATTTAACAAAATTTTATACTTTTCACCGTGAAAATTTTTTATTAACTAACAAAAAAAAGTACTCGTATAACATTTTAAAAACCCTAGCAAAATGATATTCATACATATATTTCACCTCAAAATACAAAACCTGAATGATCCATTGTACAATGTAATATACTAATTCCAATTTTAATTTGAACAAAATTTGAATTTCATATTACGAGGACCACTCTAGGTACGCTTATGATAGTAGGATATATGTTTTATCATATCTTCCATCTAATTTATAGTAGAGCAAATCTACATCGACACAAATAATAAAATTATGATTTTTCACTTTGTCACCTCCGAATTTGAGGCGTCAATAACTGAGCGAACGTTTGCACTCGATACGTCTGTTAGGATATATGATCCAAAATGTTACGTTAGCCTGCCGGCCAAGCAACTGCTATAGCTTAACCAAAATAGACGTGACGAGACGATAGCAATTGAGCGAACGTTTCACTCGTTACGTTTGTTTTGACATTTAACCCAAAATGTTACGCTAGCCAACCAATCGAAGCAGCTGTTATGACGAGCAGCGATGGTTTCAAGTTCGGTTCTTACGGAATGACACGTCTCGTCAAAATGTTTTGTTGACGTGAGATCAGTTACGTACGTTCATTTTTGTAATCAACATTGGTTTACATATACTCGAATTTACTCATTATGTCTCGTCACGTCTATTTTGGTTTAGGCCTATGAAGAAGAGTGACCGTTTGAAGTTCGGTTCTTACGGGACAACACGTCTCGTCAAAATGTTTCGTTCACTTAAATTATTTATATGTTATAATTTTTACGAAAGTTATATCAATTTAAAATTACATTCCATGTTATTAAGGTTCTTATGTACAACGTGGTGTATGAGTGATAATAATTATATCCCATCAAAGATAAAAGTTTGTCATTCGTCAACATGAACCGAATTTATATACATAGGCTTTGGTTTTAAGGAGATGAAACTTTAAAAAATTAATGAGTAATAATGTATAAGAACTACGTAGTTATAAGAAAATTATAAAAAAATCAAGTTTTTCAACATGCGGTTCGCAATTCTTTTTTAATTTTTCTATTACTACCGTTTAGAGGACATCTGCGAAATCTATTTTTGAACGACCACCCTAGAATACATTCATATATTGCATCAAAACAATCTATGACTGTAGGGTGTTCAAGCTTCAATAAAGCAAATAGTGCTGTTTGGTTTGATGTTTGTTTTGTTTACATTCCGCTAGCACGTTCTTGTTGTGTATACAATTTTTGTTTTTAATGAAATTGTTTAGTTTTGTATTTATATTTTGTTTTTAATTTCAATTAGAAAAATTGAAAATTATTTCGTCGCAAAATGTTTTCAGTGTTTCATAAATGTAAATGTTGAGACCTGAATTCATTTTTAAACGTATTTACTTATATGCTTTGTTATTTCAGTTAGTTTGGCTATAATATTTCACATAAAAGCGTGTACGAATTAAATTTAGAAAATCCAACTTAATGAATATTCAAAATATAAGCACTGCAGTTTTTTCAGTGCTTATAAAAGGAGGATTGCCGGAAGTTTTGCAAGTAATTATGGGAACAAAGATATTTGAAATCAACGATATAAAATAAAAAAAAAAACTGGTAAGTTCTAGGACTCACGGCGTGATGTTTTATATTAACGAAATGCGAAAACGGTATCCCAAAAAAATGCATATTCTTGATTCTCATGGCACCGGATAGCTTAAGAAATAACGTGTCTAATGAACTACGCCAAGTGCCGGTATCTTAGTTCAATCATATAAAAAATCTAAAAGAACTTCTTCTATCTCAATTTCAGAGGTATTTAAAGAATACGAACGACATTAACAAAACATCAATTATCTCGCATCTCAATTCTACTTAGCTACCGCTTTTGTGCTTCTGAGAGCACTATATGTAGTCGATATATGTGACAGGGAAAGTTAAAAGAGACCTACGGTCCGAAAATAAGTTTTCGAGAAAAACGACTTTGAAGTTAAGAATTGGATTTTGATTCATCTGAACTTTTTTTGGCTTGACACCCCTTGCGCGGGTGTTTTTGGGGTCGCTGATTACGAATGTGGTATCAGATTTTGGAAATTCAAAATGGCGGATCCAATTTGACGGACGAATTTTTTAAAAACTGATCGGATTCGCTTGAAACTTGTTACTCGGGGGTTTTTGGGGTCGCTGATTACGAATCAAGTATTAATTTCTCAAAATTCATAATGGCAGATCCAATATGGCGGTCGAGTAATTTAAAAATTGATCGGATTTCGGATCGCCATATTGGATCCGGCATTTTAAATTTTTAAAATCTGATACCAGATTCGTAATCAGCGACCCCAAAAACCCCCGAGTAACAAGTTTCAAGCGAAATTAATCAATTTCAGTGAAGTTTGTCATATTGGATTTTATTGCACCTTTTTTTTTTGTCAATGTGTCCATGTTTGAAGTGAATTTGTGAAAAAACTAATGCAGCTAGAAAACTGCGGTTTGTTGCATTAAAAAGAGCGTAGCATCTTCTATAAGAATCGTTAAAAAAGTGAAAATCAATTTTTTCGATGCGTAGGTTTCTTTTAACTTTCCCTGTCACATATATTAAATGAGTCGCAAAATGTTGAAAAAGTCTTAAAATGTAGCTAAAATCCAAAAATGTGAAAGACTCGTAGTCCAAAAGAAAAAGTTGACGAGTCCTGCTTGCTTTGACGACGCTGCCCCCCCCCCCCCCTCCCTCCTCCCTATTTCGACGGACGTCTTTTATGGCCGACCTCTAAGAAAAAGTTTGTGTTCAAAAACCGATTCATCCAGATACTTGAACCATCTTGTTTGTTTCAAAAAGTAGTTTTGTTTAAATTAATAATTTCAAGAGATGTCTTGTCTGACAAACGTCTATAATAATATGTGAGAAAATATTGTCATATATAAAGTTGAGTCTAATGCGCAATTTTTAATTATCAAATTTCAAAACCAGTCTTTTTATTTCGACTGCATTTGCAACAAAAATCTTGAAAGTGATAAGAGTATTAAAGAAAACTCATAAAACTTTTATAAGCTATATAAATTACATAATTTTTGTGTATCATACGAAATTCAACAGTTCATTAAACGTCTTTGAGGACTTAATGACATTGTATTAATACCCTCAATTAGAGAGCGTGCAAAAAGAAAATTATTTTTAAAAATTTATGAAATATACATTTAAATTAGGTGCAGTTCAAACAGAATCGAAAGGTTATTGTAACTTTATATCTTCAAAAAGAAAAATACAACATTACAAATAAGCGGTTTTTAAGTACTTTAGATACGAAATAAAAATTTAAGTTATTGTAAGTGAGATTTCAGACATAAACTTTGAAAATTTCTTATGAAAAAATTAACTATTTATTTGGCTCTAAATATTTGCAGCTAACCGAAAGTTGCACTTTAGTTTTGTTCTGCATTCGATATAGTGATGGTTCATTTATATTTCACTATCAATCACGTAAATTATTCCCATCGAAGGAAGTTGGAGTCACCCCAAAGTGGTCGAAGAGCTAATGCTCTAATTCGTCAATTTTTTCAAATTATTTGTTTTACCAAAGCTAAGTTATTGTACCGCGAGGAATTTTCTATAGCAATAATGTGTCTCTCTTTTGTAGATTATAAAATTCTCACGTAAAGAGTCTTCCCAATTTCGACTACTTGTAACAATTTATACAAAAATTTCAATAATTAACTTTCGCAATACCCAAATTTGTTGACCTGGATATATCTTTATGCCTACGTAGATCGTACTTAGTGACAAATGATGCTTAGTTAGCCACTCTTTTGCTAGTCCTGTAAAGGACTTGCATTTAGCATTTTAAAATGACAAAATACGTGCTATACGGTTTTGAGACCGCTTTAAACTAAGTCAGGTAACAAAATTAAATATCTTTCTTCAACTTCTTCAAAAATAAAAGTGGTGCGGTTCATTTCGACAATTTGCACTGGTCCCAAATAAAGTTTTTTAGTTCAACAGTCGCTACAATTTTTCTTTTAAATTAAAGTTAACCGAATTGAAAATTTTTTATTATTTTAAGTTAAACATTTTTTCCTTTTTGCCGTTTAACTTGAAACCAAATTTTTTTTATAATTTGGGCTCTGCAATTTGGGAGAAAAACTCGATTTAAGAGCACTGCGCAATGTGCTGGAGTGTCCGGTTTCAAATTGGTTCTGTTTGGGAGGAAAGCTACAGTCACTTACTAACGCATGAGTTCAACTTTTAGTACATAGGTTTCTTGCATATATATATATATATTTACTTATTACAGTAAAACGGCTATATTCGAGTAATATTCTCCCCATAAGCTTAAATGTCTATAAGTAAAAAATAATGAACTAGATAAAATCGCAGGTTCCTATCCTAATTCCAAACTTTGCCACAAAGCGCTCAAAAGTGTAAATAAAATTTGAAATATTTTGAAGGAATTTTTATAATAAGTACGTTTCTTTTTATTTTAGAATCAGCTTTTAAGTAGAAAACTGGACGGTCTTTGGACGAAAAACTTTTTTCCTGATTCTAGGGTAAAAACAATAAATATATGTATGTTATTATCAGGCACAGACTTAAATGTATGCCATTCTCAGTTCTCAAAGATTACAATTTTTTAAGATTTCAATATGCAAACAAAATTATATATGAATTATTCTTCCGATTTATTTTATAATACGCAAATACTGCCGCACACACTTTTATTTACTAGACAATATATTAAAACAAAGTACATATTTCATCTCAATTTCATGGTTGAATAGATGCTAAGCAATTGCAAATTGTAAAAAAAAAATCAAAATTTAAAAGCAAAAACTATTGTTTTCTTCTACATCCGTTATTTTTATGTTAAGTGCTTAGAATTTGTATGTCTACACCCGTAGAGAAAATATACAAAACTTAATAATTTACAAAATTTAGTTTGACTTTTTTTAATGAAATAGAACTTCATTGATTAGAAAAGAAATCGATACTTGTAATGCCATCTGCGTGAAGACACCTCTTCTACCCAGAATTGAAAATTGAGACTTAACCACGTTATTATAAAGGGCAACTCAAAAAGCAACTCAAAGCTTAAAAAATTATGAGCTTGGAAACATCGAAGCTCAAAATTGATTTTGAAAAAATCGAGTGTGGCAAGATGTCTCTTGTTATAATTCATATCGAAATTATTAACACTTGATGACACGTTAACTCTCTTGAAAATTTTGCTCTTTATGCAGATCACATCAGATTTATTGACAACAACTTATTCCATAGATTCTAAAAATTGACCTCAAAAAGAGAAAAAGTTTGTGAAAATGTTTTCAGTTGTGAATACTGTAGTATATACAGTTTTGCCACGTTTTACATTTCCTTTTCAATTCTGAAATATTTCTATTGACGTGGCAGCTGCAAACTGTGTCACAAAAACTGTGTAAATAATTAAAAGAAATACTAATGTTATAGTAAAGAGTCGAAAAATTGAGTGTCAATAATATAACACGTGTATTGTGTACAGTAAAAAGGTTGATTAATTCGCTTTTAAGCAAAACAATAGAAAAGTTATAGAACTTGGCTCTGTAAAGGTGAAGTTATGTATATTGACTTAATATGACTAGATAAATGTCAGTCAAATTATTTAATGCTTTAACATAAGCGTCTTAAGTTTCACTTTTATATTAATATTAATTTGTTTGGCATTTTTATTTTTTTCAAATAAACATTTCTAAAATGGTGAGATATAGAAAATGTCAAATTTATTTGCCTTAAACTAAAGTGAATATGTGATCCGCGTTTTCATTTTATGAAATACATGTATCTCATTTGCTAGGTTTTTCGGAATGTGAAAGTGAAGACCTTTTTTTTTTCTTTTTTAGTAAATATTTTTACATACTGAAATAAACAGTTTTGAAACATATGTCATTGTTGAAATATATCTGAATAAACTTTTTCCGAAAAATTTTAGAAGCATAACGCAAATTTGATGAATTTTTTTGCTGTCCCCCTTTTTGTCGAAAAATATCTGGTCAAGTTATCTTATCACAGGTTGATATATGATATTGAAACATTTATTTGACTGCTTGTTAATCAAAAAGTGAGTACATGCTGACCATTAATAAAAAATTTGCTGAGACAGAATTTTATCCGATAGGTATTGGGGAAATATTGATGGGAGAATAGTGCCGAGAATCGATTAATTCGTAGAAACAGTATTTTTATGAGTTTTGTATATACATATTTCGTTATGTGTGCGCTTGCACAATAAATTCTTATACCAAATAAAAACTTTGTTAAATAATTTTTTATGCATTTATTCCATAAGACCTATAGTTATTCTGTTACAGAATACAATTGAGACCGTCATCAGGTTACTTTAAGAGGTCATAACCTCAATTCTATTAAACAGATAAATACTGATGTTGAGGTGAATTATATATTTACCTGTTATTATATCATCTAAATCTTAACATTTTTTAATCGTAACCCTTAAATTAACTTAATAACGATTTTAAAAACTAAATCTGCGGCGCTGCACACTGGTCCCAAATTGAGTTTCTTGGTTTGAAATTCGCTAGAGAGCGCAAATCTTGTCGATAATGAACAATTTTTTTTTTTAAATTAAAGCCAACCGAAATAGCAACATATCGTCGGAGTCCGAATTTAAAAATAAAAAACTGCATTTCTTATTATTTTAATCTAAAAAAATTTATTCTTGGCCTTTAGCAATACAAATTGTTTTTTAACAACAACTTAAAATAATAAAAACGAACATATATTTTTCAAAATTCGGAATCGGACGACTTATTGCCTTTTTAATTAGCTTTAATCAAAAAAATTGTTCATATCTGTCAAGATTTGCGTTCGCTAGCGAATTTCGAACCAATAAACTTGATTTGAATTTGAACCGTCAATTTCTTCAATTTAATTCGTCAAAGGCAACTTTAAGGGGTTATATCTTCAATTCTATTAATCAGATCAACACTAATGTTTGGTGATAAATATATATCTACCTTTAAGTGCATTTTTGTTGTTGTTTTATTTAATAGGATAACTCCTCAAAAGTATCCTGTTGAAATTTGAGGTCGATTGGAGTAAAACTGACGAAGATACAGTGTCTTGAGTCTCGATGATTCTGTGTAAGTATATGAAAAAAAAGACAGTGCTAAAACTTTAAACGTGATTTTCTCGAAACTAACTTTTCAAATTCGGTGGACACTTTTTCTCGAAAACTACGAGACCGATTTTCTTGAAATTTGACACACTTCTTTAATACATATAAAACCAGGTAATGTCAAGGGTTTTTTTCATTACAACCAGTTCTGCAATAATAAATACACTGATTTTTGCCTCTTTTTTTTAAAAAAAAAAATCGTTTTTTGGTTTAAAAACTATGCCAAAATCTTAAAAATCGTCAAAGAAAAAAAAAACCTCTCGACAATACCTTGAAAAACTTATAAGCTAAAGGAAGTTTTTTTTTTTTTGATTTCAGATGATAACGTGATGAGATATTTCGTCCACCGCAAACCACCTTTTTTTTTAGGCGTCCGCGGAAACTTGCTGCCAATGGCTTATTTTCCAATATTTTTTAATTCAATTTTTACAGAATAATCTTTAAATATTGTACTTTTATATGCTCTTTAAATAAATAAATTTACTTTATTTATTACGGTATCGCTAAAAAACATTTTTAAACTTATGCCAAAAATGTAGCGCCAAAACCCTACCCCCTCCTTAAGCGTAAATTTAAAGTACCCCAATAATGGTTCTAATTAATAAATCTGGCGGTTCCCCACGCTGTAGTGGAATAACTACATATAAGTTTTATGAACATCTTATAGGCATTTATTGTGTCTCAGAATATTTTTTTGTTAACACATTAACATTCACACATATTACATAGCTAGATCCACAGCTTGGGTTTGAAACATGGCGCTCATCACATTTATTTTTTTTTTCTTTTCATGGAACGTTCTTCCTTTTGGAAAATTCCAGCAGTTTTCAGATAACTCATGGAAAAACGACATGGCTGTAAAACGACCCTGAATGTGCATCACCTCCAGCTGCGGCCACTTGACCGCTGTTATCTTTGCGACTTAGTGAAAAAAAAATGTAAACGCCTTTATAAATATTATCAACAAATAGTACTTGTACGTGAAGTACCTTTTATACTTTAACTTTCGTTTTCTTAATTGTATGTACATACCATATGTAAGTTGGTTCAATTCACATCTAACACTAATTTTCATGCATGAATTTATTATGTGCATACCAAAGTGGCATTAAACACTACTTGATTATTGATATTTTAGAATTTAATATTAATTTAGTCAATTGAGTATTAAATTTGATATTTCACTTTATGATTTTTTGTAGAAAATCTCTGAATATATAACAAATAGATGAAATCAAAATTGGGCTATGTTCAAGTAAGCATAGCCCTTTTTTATGTAAAAATCATTAATATTTTCTTATTATATTTCATAAATATTATTTTATATATTACCATACAAAGGCGCCACCACTGCCTACACGTTCCAATTCATTTGTCACAATATCCTTAATAGCATCCTCGCGAATGATTTCCTTTGGTTTCTCGTCTAATGCTTTTGTCATTTTATCACACTTTTTTTCGTTGGTATTTTTTTACTGTATTCTGTTGTTATTATTTTTTATATACTATGTACGTATATATATTTCTCAAAAAATTTAAATTTACCGAAATATTTTACAGTTTTATGCAGCAAAAACACATTACGCGTATTTTAGCACTGCAGACACAAGGAACATGAAAATTTTGACGCGCACTTAAAATGCAATAAGCGCACACGTGCAGTGTCTACCAGAAATGAATGCATCAAAGTTCAATATCACACGTTAATTCCAAATATCAATTTTATGTTTTTTTTTTTTGTTTTTCCTGTCTAATGTAAAGTGTAAAATAATTTTAGCTTTCACTTTTTATGGCTAAAAAAAAAACACACACACAACACTTAACATTATTTAAACATAATTTATTTTGTATTCAAAAATATTTCGAAAATATTTTTTTATTCATTTTGGTTAACTTTACAACTTGTGTTTTGAGATTTCTAATTTTAGTAGAGCAAATGTTGCTGCAATTCTTGCACTAATGTTGCCTGCTTTTTGGTCGATTGGTTGGTTGTTTGTTTCCCAATTTTACTGGTGATACAACTTGTCGCCGAGCGTGTGTTACACTAACTAAAACATGAGGCAGTCGATCGCCGCTAATATACGAAAAATCAAATCACAACACATAAGGAATAACAGATTATTTTTATTATTACTTATACCTACTTGCTATTTTAATTTCTTTTGCTTTTATTCTTCTTCATCTTTTTCATCTTTATTGTTGACTTTTTTTCCCATACACATACTCATGCTCATATTGTCAGAGCTCACAGGACCGCTACTGATCGAAGATCAACACGATCGACAAAGTAGATTAATGTGAATGAAACGCAGTGTTATAGTAATCGCATTTGTTGTTGTAGTCGTTTAGGTCTGGGACTTAACAGAGAACAGAACGCCGAAATCTAAGCAGCTGTATATTTTAACAATTAACCTGTGAGTAACCAACTATTCAATTTGAAATTAAAGAAACATTTTGGAATAAAGTGATGAGCGATATCGAGTTTTAAGCATTCTTAAGGTTTATTGTATTTATCGATTCAGAAAGTAAGAGGAGATATGATGTGATATGGATATGCTTTTTAGCTCTGATGTACAAAGACATAGCTAAAAAGCTTTACGTTTCAGATCAAAATAATTGATTCACCAATAGTATAAAATGTACTTCCCATGTCAGCTATATAATAATGCTTTCAGAAAAATAGCCCTCTCAGGTGTTTGAAGCCGATGAAGCACTCCTACAGTTTGGCGTTGTTTTAAACAGTCAAATTTTCCCGAACGATTCGTCTGAAATGCTAGACTAGGCTGAAAAGGTGGTGAAAAAAAAATGTAAAAATATTTTAAGGAGTGGTAGTCTTTTCGACTATACAAAGATTTAATTATTTGGAAATGGCTTTTCAAAAAGAAGCTGGCTCAACAAACCTTTAATAACAAGCAAATATGTGGCAATTCATCCAAATCACATAGTATGAAATACGAAAAGAGCCTTGGGGCTTGATCAGAAGCATATCGAAAAGAATAACAGCAACCTGCAAAATGGTGAGTAAGGAATAATGAATGAATAATGTACATAAGTATATGAGCCAAAACAATTTTTATGTGAGAAACAAAAAAGAAAGTTATGTCGCCATTAATTTCTTAAATTTTTGTTATAGACATGATATGTACATACATATCTATCATTGATCTGAATTTAATTATTAATGTTTCCAGTTTCAAAAATTCCAATATTTTAATTTTGAATCATATATCCATATTATATATTTACAATAATTTTGATTTTTGTATAGCTCTGATTGTCTTCTGTATTTCTATGTTTTGATCTTTTCAAAACAAACTCAAGTTCTCAGAAAAAAACATGAAGGTGAAGTCTTAAGAAAGTTAGCTCTCTCATGGCCAATTCTTCCATTCACATTGAAATTTGAACTCATGTTCTCAAAATAGCTTCAATTTTCTCCCTCTACTAACTTAACCTTGTAAAATTATAGCATGGAAAAAAAGGGGGAAAAAAAACCGCACACACAGAAACGCATTAATTTGACATAGAACGGTTAGTTGTGCTTGCATGCTTGTTTCTAATAACTTGATAGTAAATAGGAATATCATGAAAATTTTTATTGGAGATTGAGGAAAACATCTAAGGAATACAATCAAACAAATTTTTTCACAATCAACTCTGTTGTTTTTGCATGATGCGCGAACATCGATCAACAAAGCTGTAATTTTATTTATATGGATTAATATATTGTTACGAAATTTCTGTCCCTTTGACGATAATTTCGATCTCTCACACTTTTCTGAGTTCGATCACTGGATTGTGTAACAATTAAAAACACACAAACTTATTTAGTTATAAAATGGTTTATTTTATTAACGTTCAAATTCTAATATTAATTTAACACTGTATAGAAAACTGTTTTGTTCTACTACGGATCACACTGTATTCACTTTATTGCTTACTGCTTCGCTGGTTTAATTCTACTGTGTGTTCAGCTCAGATGACAACCCTTTTTATACTGCAGCCATCACTCTCTCGAATAATCCAGTACCTTCTAAGTGGCGTATATTCTACCATTATCTACAACCCACCAGTGCTACTTTGTAGCGTGCATTCTACTACTATACACAATTCACCACACTAGCACTGACGTTGAGCTAGCTATTATGCTAGATGTTAGATGGCGTTGTACGTTGTACGACGGCGATAATTTCTCTCGGTTGTTGACTTTTTATTGTTTACTGCAGCGTCTGTTCGGTTTATTATTTTTAGCATTTTGCGCTAGATGGTGCTAATATCGTTTAGTTTCTTTCGTTGGTATTTATTTCAAGAGTTTTCTAGCATAAACCAAATTTCGCTACAATATCATAATAACAATAGAGTTTAGCTACTACAGCTAGTATAACCTTCTTAGCTATTTAGCTTGAAGCTTTAACTCACGAAAAAAGCTTATTGAATAAATAATGAAATAGAACATATTATCATGCACATTGATTTGTTATTTTTTTTTTTTTTTAAATTTTCCATTAGCTTTTTCGCACTTTCTCAACATACCCACTCAGACTATGTGAACATTAACATATAGATATTAAAATATTTATAAGTATAAATTCACATGGTCCTAGGCATAAATGTGAGAAAAAATTTACTCTGCATGCTGTGGGGCTCGGGCAAAACAAACATAAAAATACACACTACCATTGGGCTACAAATTTAGCTACACTTAGTTTTCGGTCTAAGCTTGAGTTAACCTTTTGACAAGCTAATTTTGTAAGCTTCGCGATTGTTAATGAGAGTAGTCATGCGATAAAAAGGAGTTGTAGCCATATAATTAGTTCTACTAACCGGTTGATAGAATAAATGATAAGAGTTACGAGTACATCTCCGATTGGTGTTAAAATGTATGTAGTTAAGAAGCTCTGGTGCAGCAAGAGACCCAGCTACAAGTTGATGCAGATAAAGTATATCCGCAATATTTCTACGCGAGCTCAAGGACTGCATATGTAGTAACTTCAAACGATCCTCATAAGGAGCAAGGTTTAAAGGGTCAATCCAATTTAAGCCATTGAGAGCTAAACTAATAAAATTTTTTTGAGTTCTCTCAATTCTATTCATATGAATATTATAAAATGGTGACCGTACTTGGCTGGCGTACTTTAAGTGAGGACGCGCTAGTGTATTATATAAAGTCACCGTTATTTAAGGGCTATTCAATTATTTTGCCCACCTCTTAACAAAGCCAAGCAGAGGTGGAGATTTTTTACAAATTTGTTAATATGGTCATTAAAAGCTAATTTCACATGAAAATGTATTCCTACATAGGTCTTTGGCTAAGTCGACACGACAAATTTTCTTATCATTTAATTTATAATCAAACTTCAAAATGTTTTTCTTTCTGGTGAAAATCGAAGTTTGGCATTTATTGGGATTAAGATGTAAGTTATTTTTTTGAACACCAAACTTCAAAGGGTTTCAAGTCAGACTGAAGTGGAATAGTATCATCAATCCCCTTCACGTTCCTGTAAATTTTCATGTCATCTGCATATATGTATTAGCAGATGGGAGTTTTTAATAACATGTGTAACGTCATTAATTGCTAAAATGAACAGGAGTGGCCCCACGTGGCCTTCTTGTGGAACACCTTATGCCACTCTAAATGGGGAGGAAACCACCATCCGAAATCTTATATGAGCGATAAGATAAATAAGATTCATCTCAGCTAATAAGACTTAAAGGAAATTCAAGCTTTTTTAACTTAAACAAAATCAAATGATGTCGTAATTTGTCAAATGCTTTACTTTAGTCAGTGTAGATGCTGTCAACTTGCCCACCAGAGTCCAAATAGCTTAATGCAAAAGAAGTGAAATCAAGGAGGAGGAAACTGTACATCTTCCATTAACAAAACCATGCTGACGAGCTGTTATGACTTCACTACAGCACACCTTAACCTGAGCGTATATAATACAGTAGACCCCGCTTAATAGATCCCCGGTTAATTGAATTCCCCGGATAACTGGTCCAAAAAAACACAATCATGTTAAATAATTCCCGCTTAGTTGTTTTCCCCGCTTTAATAATCAGAAAAAATATTTTCCAAGTGAAAAATACATGTATGTTAAAGTTCCCCTTTTAATAGATAAACGATATTTTGAAGGACGGGGATGATGCTACTGGACTAACGATTAGCGATGATGCAGAATTGCAAAATGCTTTTAAGGAATACATGAGATGCGACGGCGAATTATTGTGCTTTGGGGATCTTACAGTCGACTAAATCGTTAGCACCATTGTAGCTTCTGAAATCTCTGAAGATGCAAACAAAAAAGAGGAAGAAACGACTAATAGGGTTCCAACTGTTGGCGAAATACTTCAAAGTACTTAATCCCTTCGCACATGTTTTCTTCCGTACAATAAATATTTCAATGAATTAGAAAATATGGAGGGAGAAATCATTACCATTAGACTGCAAAATGAAATGCAATCCGATTTTTTTAAGCGAATTTAAGGAATACATACATTCTTTATTTGTGAAATGCACATATACATTTTTCCTAGGTCAAACTAGTTCATCCGTAGCGTGTTAGGATGGCTTACAACATTTAAATGATCAGTATAAGCTCGGTAATATCTTCTGTGTGATGACGTGGTGAGGTTGAGCTTTGGCGGTTGTGACCCCACAAGAATGAAAGTTTTCTACGAGTTTTTGTAAAATGTGAGAAATAGAAGGATACAAATATGGGCATCACATCTTTAAGAAGCTGTTAGATTATAAGTCTGTACACCCCCTTGGGAGTATAGGCAGTGATATACTTACACTTGCAATTGAGTCGTTTATTTCCAAAACGCGACCTAAACGTTTAGGGAAATTTGTCAAAAAACGCGAAAATCGAACAACAAAAACGGATGCGTTTTGGAAGTGTATTTTTCAAACTACTTCTTAAGACATATACTATGTATACTGGGCTTTGAATAAAATGATCTACACCAGAGAAGGGCACTTAGTGCATCAATTTCCTCACATTGCTCTAACCGTTATTCGACGCACAACCAAGCGAAAAAAAATTCCCAGAATTTCAACCCTATCGAGGCACAAAATTCGCAGAATTTCAATCGAGGCAAAGCGTTGACTTGAATTCAAATGAAAACAAAAACAAAACACAAAGGCATAATTGACGGCGCCGCATTGTGTCTTGACGAATGTAGCAATTGTTTTTGTATGTAGTGTAATTTGTTTTTTTTTGTGCTAATGGCAATTTTGGAAATGAAAGTAAAAAAAACTTTAAAATTTCGTTTGTTGTTGCTTGATGTTGTTGTTTTCCTCTTTTGTTATATTTTTGTGCCCACCGCTGATCTACACCATTGGATTCCTGGTGTGATTTATGTAAAGAATTTGGAATTGAAATTGAATTAATTTCATAAAATATCGATCAGGTCGCGTGTTACGAAAATATTCACATGAACCGCTGTATCCTAAATGACAGACAATATACTTATGGGTTAATTTAAAGATCATTAAAAATGTCAAAGCGCATGATGATATTGAAAAGAAAGCATATGTCAGCATAATGGAAAAATTGTTGAAAACTCAATTTGACTCAAATTTAATTTTCTCTCCCATGTTTTAAAAAGCCAAAGAACTCAAAATGAAACTCAATTTTCTCTTTAATTTTGTTCTTAAGTGTTTTATAATAGAGCTATATATGTTTATTTGAACTTTGGTCAACCAAACTTTTTTTATTAGATAATTAAATAATTGAAAAATAAAATATGCTAGATAAACTAGAAAAATTTCCCAACATAAAGTTTTTTATGAGTTCTCTTTCAAGATAAAATTAAGTTTAAGCAGAAACGTAAGTTGAATGCATAAAATGAGTGCATTAATTGAGTTCAGTGACATCAAAGAACACAGCTTAGTAAGTTCCTTTACTGGCTCACAAATTTCCGCGATTGAATTTTTCCTATTTAAGATCATAGCTGAAATCACAGCGGACTACAAAACATGAAATTCGTGAGACATGACTCATAGGATTTCAGATAAACCGATACATTTTTTAAGGTAACAACTTCCATTTTTCACTAACCTCCCTCTGGCAAAATGAAGTTAGACAGACCAAACCATTGTCGAGTACATCAATTTCTCGAAAATTAATATTAATTTCATCAAATTGTTTAACGAAGGTAATGAGGTTCAATGAGCACTTCTATACGTAATAGGTCTAATGAAAGTTTTTGGCCACCATCAAGCCAGTTTTTTCCTACGCTTCGGGATTTTTAGAGACCCTTGCTTTTAAGTGTGAAACACGCTATTTTGAGACATATTTGAAAAGGTGAAAAGGTTTAATTTGAAGAGAAAGTCCATTTGTAGAAGAAAAAAAAAATTAACAAAACAACTTCATGTTAGTGTGAGATAACTTCAAAGTTTTCCACACTTTCAAGCAAAGAAATCTCAAAATTAAGGTTCAAAACTCTTGCTGACGTACTTAGTCTAATAATTATTATAATTATAATTGGTAAAAAATTTGAACATATTGAGAAATCTGGTATGACTCAAGTAAGTACATTTCAAGTTAAGCTGGAAAATGGGAAAAGAAGCCTTTGCGATATTATTCAATCAATGTGAATCATCGTACGAAGATTATTTTTTGCAAAACATGGTGTTCTTGCTTTGCTTTTCAATTAAATCAACAAAGTCTGAAAAAATACCGATTTTGCTCGAGTTGAAACCGCGAGTAAGTAACTATTATACCTTTATAATATCCAGTTTCAGCTAGTTCCAGATATTAAGATCAAGAAAATGAATTTTGTTCTAGAAAAATCAATTTGGCAACATTGTGCAGCCATTTGGAAAAAGGGAGACTACCTGACGAATGGTTTATAAACTTACTTATTAAATTTTTAACTAAAGCTAACCTTTTTTTTTTTGAAAAATTACAGAGAATCACAGCTCACTGAAGAATTAAATAAGATTATCCTCAATCATATTCAAAACAAACTCAATAGATCAATGCGCATATAGTAAGCCGCAGTCCGTACAAGCTGATTATGGAGGGCCTAAATATTATAGTAACTCAAATTAGAATCAAATCTGAAGCAAACGAGCCTTTATGTTTGCTTTATGTTTGCTTTGTTAAATTTACTAACGCCTACGATAGCATATATAAAGAATCAATTTGTAACGCACTGAAAATACTTAAGAAATGTTCCCATCAAATTCACTAACATCATTAATGCGCACAAAGAAAACTTTAAGTGCCGCATTATCCACAAAAATAATCTTTCACCGCTCGATCGATCGAACCAAATACAGGGATCAAGCCGGGTTATCTGATATCCCCAATGCTATTTCTAATTGTGCTGGACAATGAACCGCACTCTTACCTAGTGATGGCATTTGGCGGTTTTTGGGAATGTACTGGAATTTTTATAAACCAAAAAATGGTCATTCGAACCTCCAACTTAGAACTTAAGAAAAACCAACTATTTATTGCAATTAATAATTTCAATTTGCTCAGCATTACAGCTAAAACAGTAAAACTTACACATTGTAAATTTCAGAATTGGTCTGTTTATAAAAAAAAACTTACTCTAATAGAATATGGTCATAGAATAGGTCTTCCTGTGTAAGCAGTTCATTTTACTCTTTGTATAGTATCGAAAGACTAAAAGTAAAAAAATGTTAAAAAATCGAGGAAAATTTAAAAATCATGTTACAAAATTTGAAAAATTTCAAAAAAGTAACACTAACGTGAGCGATGCGTTGTATTACATAAAGTGAGATTTAATATAAATTTTATTTCAACCCCGCCATTAAAGATGTTTACATATCAAAAACTTTGTTGAATAAAAAAAAGAAACCAAAAGCAACTAGCGACAGTCTGGCATTGTAACGCTTGATTGACCATCCTGATGCAAATCCAGTCGATAATATGTGAGAGTATATTAAGCAGATTAAAAGCATTTCAGTCCAGAATTTCAAGAAAATATTTTATATATATTTTAATTTATAAAAAGTACAACTTTTTATTTCAAAATACACACTGTACCTAAGGGCAGAACAAAGCAAATTAGTTTAGTGTTCGATTCTAAGACTACATATAGTGTGGCTTAGTAAGTATTTCACTATGAGAGTGGCGAATAAAATCTAAATGTCAAAAAAAAGAAAACGGATTCATATTGAGAACTGTAATCTAGGGCCTTTAACAATTTTACTCATGGATAGACAAAAGGATCTTACTTAACAGTCAGATATATAAATCAATAAAGTATTACTTTTTGAAACAACTACTATCACTGTCAACTTTCAAGCTAAATTATGTGTAAAATGTATAAAGAATCGTTATATAAATCGAAGCAAAATTATTTATTCATCAAAATTTATTTTGTCGGCCCCATCGCAAGCATTGCCAGGGTTTGATCCAGTCCTCTACGCATTTTAGGTAGACTTATTGTGAATAGCCTACAGTTCCTTGAAGTAATTTTTTTGCTTGGATTCGGTTTTGAATAGAGCTTGAAATAAACATTTAAAAAAGTTTTTTTTTAGGTAAAGTTAACTTTAAACTTTTATGTATGTAAAATAAAACTTTTATATCAGAAGTTAACAATTTTTTTTGACTTATATTTCAAAAATTCAAAATAAAAACGTTAAAAAAAAAGCTTTTATTAATAAAAAAATTATTTTTAAAAAAAAGTTTTTTTAACAGTCACATGCAAAGAGTTATTTTGTCTTTTATTTTCAAAAGTCGAAAATAAAAGTGTTATTTTGCATGAAAAAACGAGGAAAATAATAAAATAATATTTTGGATCACTAAGCAAAAAATTTTAGAGAACACTTAGGATTATTCATAATAGAATCCAAAGGAAAATACTTAACATGTTTCTAAAAAGAAAAAAATGTATGATAATTTTCCACTTATATTTTTAAAAAAATTGTATTCCACGCATCAATGGGAAATGGCTGAAAATGGATTTTAAAGGTGACAGGAGAGGTCTCCGACCCTCCAAAAGAGGTACTTTGGACCCATTTTTCGAAAAAAAATTTATTGCACGAATCGATGGGAAAAGACTGAAAATGGATATTGAAAGTGACAGGAGATGTCTTTGACCCTCTTAAAGAGGTCTTTTGGACCCATTTTTCGAAAAAAGTTTACTGCACGAATCGATGGAAAAAGGCTGAACATGGATTTTAAAGGAGACAGGGAAGGTCCCCGACCCTCTTAAAGCGGTCTTTTGGACCCATTTATACGAAAAGAAATTTATGACACGAATCGATAGGAAAAGGCAGAAAATGGATTTTAAAGGTGACAGGGGAGGTCCTCGACCCTCCTAACTCGAAAAAAAATTATTACACGATTCGATGGGAAAAGGCTGAAAGTGGATTTTAAAGGTAACAAGTGAGGTCAATGACCCTTCTAAAGAAGTATTTTAGACCCATTTGTCGAAAAAAAAAATATTATTGCACGAATCGATGGGAAAAAGCTGAAATACTTGGAAAAACTTTTATGTAAAAATTTTTTGAAAATTTTTTTTGGAAAAACTTATTTAATAAAAGTTTTTAAAGAAAGTTTATAAAAACTATTGTAGCAAAAAGGTTTTAAGAAACTTTTATTTTGAAAACTTTTTGAATAAAAGTATAAAAGTTTCAAGGTCTAGTTTTGAGGAGCAATTCCAAAGACTGTTGAATGATTAGCATAATTGCCAGTTATTATGCGTTTAATGAAGGTGGGCGAATACATAATTTCGTTTCGTTTCATTCAATAATTCTAGACACTTTTTACACATAAACAAATTCAGCATTATATCAAGCAACAAACTATTTTCTAACTATTGGTATCAAATTTAAGTATATTTTTCATTTTATAATACAAGCATATTTTTGTATTAATTGATATTTTTTTTAGAGATCAACAAAATAAATATTTTAAATTAAATCATTTAACAGTATGGAAAATTTAATAAACAACAAATTAAACTCAAATCTTACCTCGTTCAGCAAACAGGGTATAATTATGCTAATGGGCGAATTTAATCCTTAAATCAGCAACAACGACAACAACATGGAACGTGTATTGGTGGTACGGTGTTTTCTCAGTGGTACTTTCACATTATCAAAATCTGGGTAAGGATCTTACTTGATGTTCGCCCTATGAGAGGCGCAGACTCTGGCTGTGATCAATGTCTTATTGTGGTTAAAGTTAGACTACAAATGCTGGCAATTTCACAACCCCAAATGCAAATTGGTACTTTCTGTTATCGAGTCTATTTCCTTTCCTTGAAGACAAAATGCTGGTAACCAACAGCTTAAACTATATAAAGCACCAGGTACGAAATCATTCCAGGCAATACATTTAAAGTTAATACCACCTTTATAACGCAGCTACTTCTCGAATACTTCCTGTCGAAGCTGTTTGCAAAGAACAGTCTACTTGACAAATGGCTCAAAGGCTTAGTTATTGAAATTCAATAAAATAGTGAAGTCATACTTTGTAAAAATCACGGTCCAAATCATCCACAGTACTATTTAAAAATATCTTCAATCGCATTCAAAGAAAGCTCAAGAGATCACTGCATAGATAGTAAGCCGAATTCCGTACGACCCACTCATGTTCGAATCATATAGTCACGTTTCATATTATTCTAGAGCAAATATGCAATTTAATTACATATTTTTAAGTCAAATGTGTTTCTATGATTGCGAATCATGATCCCTTACAATTGTAAGGGAGCACACACACTACTGCCTTGAATACAAACCTTTGTAAGCTCCTACTCCTGGAAAAATTTGATATATATCACGCCCACTTCTCCAATTCCGCCCACTTTTTGTTCAATAAATTATATTCGTGATCGACATCCTCATATTAAATTTTAGCACAATAGCATGTATAGTTTGCGATATATGGTACAGTTAAATTTAAAACTTAGGGCGGTGACACACCCACTGGTACAATCCAGCCCGGTTTTGATCCACAAATAGTTTTCCATAAGCAAGCCCCTTTCGATAAATATGCCACTTACCGTATTTTATTTGTATGGGAGGTGCCACGCCCACTGATGCAATCCCGTCAAAATTCATTTATTTTTAAAGCTTATAGTAACTGACATCTACACACCAAATCTTATGAAGATTACTCTCACAACACACTATCTATAACAATAAATGTTTTTTGCTTATATGGGAGGTGCCACGCCCACAGGTACTATTGCACCAAATTTTTGTAATAAGAGATCTTAAAGCAAGTTTATGTACCTCATTAAATTTCAAAACGATTACGTTGTTAGTTTTCTTAATATAACGTTTATAAATATTGTAGGCGGTGCTACGCCCTTCAACGAGTTTTTACAGTAAAGTGGCTGAGCTTGTATTAATGACTGCTTTCAGCGGCATCATCTCCAAAATATTTATGAAAATCGTTTGTGACAATTTTGAGATATACGGAATCAAAAATTTTAACAGTTTAAAAGTGCCGCACCCACTTTTATCACATTTCAAGATATATTTGATATGTATCCGTTTACCAAATTTCATCGCAATATCTTGAACGGCTTACAAAATATGGTGGTATAAATAATAAAATTTAGCTTTGTGCCACGCCCCTGCACGATCCTTTGGAAACTTGAAACCCAACCTAATCCTAATTTGATTCGCATGTGCACCAAATCACCAAGTTTCATCAAAATCGCCGCAACTTTTTTGAAAATTGGTCTTGGTAAATTTACATAGAGCATGGGCGGTAGGCGTGTCCGTTAACCGATTTCGCCCAGACCTGTGTGTGAAAGTTTTATTCAATTATCTTTCTTGGTTTTCCCGTAAACCTGATTTCAACAGACGGACAGACGGACAGACAGACAGACAGACGGACGGACATGGCTAAATCGACTCAGGTGGTGACGCTGATCAAGAATATATACACTTTTCCATACCTGCCACGTGCCCTTCTATGTGTTACAAACGGAGAGACAAAGTGAATATACCATCGGTGTAGGGTATAAAATATACTATTCACTTCCGCTTTCTCTATCAGGATTTATTACAATATAATTCTTCTTATAATTGACAATAATTATTAATACGATTCTGTTATAAAACTAATGTAAGCTGTTTAACAGTGAATAACAGTTGTGTCTTTCGTACGAATTGATATTAATTTCATCTCGGAAATACGACACAGTACAGCTGCTCAAATTTCAATTCAAATCGAACGTAGAGGCAGAAACATATGTGCTGACAATTGTTGTGCTTAGGGCTATCATAGTTCTTCGACTTCTGGATCATTGTTTCTTACCTGGCGGAAAAAAAAGTTAAATGCCTTTATGAGCAAAAAAAAAGTTTTGAATAATTTTTTTAAGCTTTCTGCCCTAGATAGTATATATGTACATACAATACAATATACTTATGTATATTGATACAACTGGCATGACAATATTAATTTTTTACAGCCTAAGTCTAACCCTAAATATTAATAGACCCAGCTGTCAACCTACTGTCGCCAAAATAGTCGCCCATCCTATGGTTAAATAATTTTAAATGAATGCTCGGCAAGTGGCAATGGCTTATTTTTCCAGTCAAGAAAAAGGCTTGTGGTTTTTCAGCATTTATTTGTATTTTTTACTCTCCTTAGTATAAAGCAATGTTATATAACGCGTCTTGCCAGTTGCACACATTATCATGACCAAACTCGTGCTAATAGAATATATCAATATCGTCGGCATACATTGCATAGCGGCAGTTGTTGTATCTAAGAAAACCAGTATATTAATGAATAAAGGGACCCAACGAGAGATAGCTCTGATGAATTCCTGTGGGTAATTCAAACATATCATATCATCTCATCACTTATACATACCTACACAGCAAAAACGGTTTGTCAGAAAACTTTGGAGTAGTATTTGTGGGGCAAATTAATAACGCATAAATTTAGAAATACGTTATAATATCTACGAGCCAAATTGAGGCAAATACTTTTAAAACATCTACTAAGTAAAGCCCAGTACATGTATTGCATTAAAATAATTTTTAGCTTGATTGTAAAAACATACGTTTGATTTGATAAGAAGTGACATGAAATTACCTAATTCATATCCGATCAATAAGCAAACACCGATAACTACCCCAGGCTTTCTTAACTTAAGCGCTGTTTTAGTCACGTCCGATATTAGCGGTATTATATATTAGCGGTATTATCGATCCAGAGCAGTTGACATAGCAGATGAGCTGAATAGCAAATTTACTCTTAACAACAACAAATTACATTACAACATGTTCATTGCTAACTTGCCACAGTGCTTACCCTGGATCGTGAATACCGCTGTTATAGTTTAAAGCATGAATTTATTAAAAAAGTTAAATAAATTAGTGCTTCTTAAGAAAAATATCCAATCTAATCTATCGGAGTATCAAACAAAATTGTCCAGCAACGGAGATCTTAAATGATCAGATACTCCCTATCGAAAGTTTTGAAGCACTTCGTTAAATTGCACTTAAAAGCACTTCGTTAATAATGCGGACTTTAAGATATTTAAAGACGACGTAACTTTGTCAAAGATATAAAAGGAAGAAATATATGATTAGCCCCCCTAGCCCTACCTTAATCTGGCGTTATTATTATTATCTTAAAACAAAACTCAAAAATAATTTGCGGCCGACGCTTTGTTGTTTTTAAAATTAGTGTTTAGTGCTTAATGTGTAAATTCCATTTAATTAAATTATCATAATTAATAAGGTAAATACAAATTTCTTTTTAGATTTGCGTAAAACACCAACATAAGAAATTGTTGGCATTAGCGTTCAAGCATAATTTTTAAAAAATCAGACGGTATGTTTTTCATAAGTTTGCTTAAAAATTTTAAACAGATTCTTTTTCCTTGGGCTGATGAGAATTTCAACAATACCTAGTTAGTTTTCATATTCGAAATATGCGAGTAAGTATTTTATGTACAACGTATTAACCTTAATATTTTTCAAAATTGTTGTCATTATGTATGGCAATACCAAATAAGTATCTCTTAATCCGAAAAAAGACTTTTATCAACTATATTCCGCAAAGGTGAAAATGGAACCTTGCTCGATGCTTCCAAATGCACCGAAGCTTATGCTTTGACTGTTATACTCATGGATCGATCATGAATTATCATCTCCAAAGGTATTTCATAGAAAGATCTTGGTTGTTAACTATGTACTTGCGTTAGAAATGGACTTAGGATATACCCATCTATTAACATAAATTCTCCATAGTCCGGAAATTAACAAAGATAGAGTAACTTTGGATATTATGATATAGGCATTTTTGTATTTTAAATTACACGTAACTTTTATAGCATAGCTTCTACTTCTTTATGTTTTATAGTTTGTTGATGCATTCTGCAGTATATTACGACTTCGGAGCTCTATAGCGTAAGCCAATCTGAAGCTATTTCAACAAACTGGAAAAAAGCCAAGTGACACCCCGTAATGAAATTGGTGGGTAATGTGATTTATGGCGTTCGGATAATGTGATATACTATCATAAAAAGTATAAAACAGTAGGAACTAAAAATACAATAACGTTACATCTTTCAATAGAATTTCCATAAAAAAGGAAACTAGATTTAAACTGAATCAATAAGCGAAAAGCAGAACATATTAAAGTCAGATAGATGACTCACATACAAAAATTGCTTGCCGTCTTGTAAGACAATCATTGTGAACCTAAATTAAATCACATTGCAGGCATTGAACTCAGGTCTGAACCTTTGTATCCCTCTGGAAGGATTTGTGGCAAAAAGCACAGGTGGAGCAAATTGGACTAAGTATATCACATTAGCTGAATTTCAGTTTTAATACACTCAGGTTCAACAAATAAAAAACTCATATTATTTAAGACAAAGTATATTCACCCACTAAAAAATGTTAGTACTTGGGCTATAATACTAACTTTATTTTGGGCTTAATTCATATATGAAATGCACACAAATAAAATTTCGACTACACCGCTAAATCAATTTCACCACACTGAAACCAAAAACAGTGAATGCGAAACAACTGCTATGTTGACAAAAAAAAATGTTGTCAAGAGTTGTTTATTTCAGGAAATATGATGGCATATCACATTACCCGACCATATCACAATACTCGAAGTTACTCTAATTATTTTTGAAACATTAACTGGGGCTTTAGCCAAGTTTTAATAAAAGTTCGAGTTACAAAAAAAAAACCTTCAATGGGGAATTAATTGGGATGTAATTTAGAGTCGATATATGCTAAAACAACACCCAATTTTGCATAAATGTTGACACTTTTAAAAATACTTTAATAGATACCGACGCAGCCCGAAATTCAGCTCCCTGGGTGGATTGGGTCCGTTTTAAAAATTTTAGTTCTAAATACCCACAAATCCAAATTTAAAATTATGGATATCACTTTTGTATAGTGTCATTTATTATACATACAAACATTTTAAGCTCCTAGACCTTAAGACCTTTTTTTGCGACCCGATTCAGTGAAATAGGTCTAAGTAAATATGAAAACTTTGAGAATGGTGCTCTAAATCGAAATTTTATTTTTATTCGTAATACTTGAGACAAATTTTATTTTGTTTGTCTTTTTAAGTCCTTTTGAGTCAGAGACATTGAATCCGGCTGTATTCGTAAAAGTAGCGTTTTTTCGAAATTTGACATATCAGTACTCAGGACACCGACTACCTTGGGTGTTGAAAGTTGAGCTGTTGAGTTATCTTTTAAGGTTCTTTAACGTGTCAAAAAAGCTAATGAACCGATTTCGATCTAAACAAGATTTCTAAAAACTCTGAGTTCTTTTGGTGGGCGTGGCAGTGCTAACTAACTAAATACTTTTGTAAAACGATGCTGTAAGCAATAAAATAATATGCATACATATTTGCGCTTACATCATGATAAGTAATAAAATAAAATAGTAATTCTATTATCCGGGACTTTGCATTATCCGGAATGAGGTCAGTTCCAACAACCACGGATTATGTATTATGCCTTGCAGCAGAACGATAACGGGTCGGACTGAACGGTAAAGAGATAAGGAGGGACAATTTTTGAGTTAAAACCAAATAGACAACGTAATAGAAATTATGGCGCACCAATAGAAATTGATATTTCTGTGTTGTTTTGCATTTTAATCTGTATTGATATAGAGTTTTAGGTATTTTATTTGTATGAGAGATGCCACCCACTATTTTCAAACCACGCCTACATTTTTGTGGCAACTCTGAGCCTATTAGAGAAAGTCCAAATTGTAGGCGTTCTTCACGTGTTGGAATGTGCTTACCACTTGCCATTTCGGACATCATCAGCATAGGCAACTATATTGAAATATCACTTTTTAATTGTTTTAGCAATGTTTTTACCACCCGAGTCCAGAGAAAAGGTGACAATATACCTCTCTGTAGGCGTTCCATCGGTTACATGCATAGTTGTAACTGAGCTTCCGTTATCAGAATTTTTGTTTTTTTTGAAAATATCGTAAGCGACGTCCCTCCGAAATCTGAATGTTTTGCATCGCTGCTGCGTAACGAATAACCATTAGCCTACCTACACACTAAAAAATAATCATGTAAATTTACGATCATTAAGTATGGATATTAGTTGCCTCGCTTAATGATCGCAATTTTACACACACATCAATTTCAAAACTGATATGTGGAAAAATAGAATTTTAATTGTGTAAATTTATAGCCCTATTACCGATGGCGATTCGCCTGAATTTGTCGATTCGCCTTCCGTGGCAAATCGCCTATGGCTCTGTATTATGGTTGGCGAATATACACGTTCGCCTACAAAACAAGGCTGCCAAGTTACGAAACAGAAATTGATAGTTGAAAAAATAAAATTAAAATTATACGAAATGTGGACTTATTTTTTGAAGTTAGCTCTGAGGTTGTGGATAGCTATATTCAAAAAATGCGGCGGAACATTAGGGACAGCTCGAACCCACTCGAACTGCCTAGTCGGCTGTAAGCAAATTCATTTCATAAATATTGACAAGAAATATATGAAGCAATTGTTTTTCTAGATTTGTGTCTTAGTTCAGGATTAATAAAGAAGCGTTTGTGTATTTATCGGAAACAATGGAAAGCTTATTCGGATTATACGGTCGTAGTATCGTAGTTCCAACCTTTTCCATCACGAATCAGCGAATTTATTTCAATTGCGAGTTGATTCCACATATACTTGTTGGTCTTCTTATTCGACCCAAAACTACCAAGTCCCTTTGCTAGTTCAGGACTTTCCTCCATAAGCTTTACTAGCTTATGAAACTGCTGTATATTGGTTTTTTTCATGCTAATAATTAAAAAGTATTTTACATGCATGAATTAAACAGATCTATAAACTTTTTTACTGACGTTTTGTTTGTGCATTTCATGATTGCGATATCTGTACTTTTTGTAAAGTTTTCAAAATGTTCTCTGTATCTACTTTATGTAAAATTTTTCAAATTTTCTCTATAACTTTTTGTAAATTTTTTCAAACACTTATTTAAATATTTATTACATACAAATTCTATTCGACCGATTTTGACATTTCTGGCGAACGAAAGTTAGGCGACTCGCTATAAGTAATATGAACATTTTTGACATTTGCGCAATTTTGACGTTTGAGGCGAAACAACAGGGCGACTCGCAAACCGTAATACCAATTTAGGCGAGTCGCCTAATTTTTCAGGCGATTCGCCATCGGTAATAGGGCTATTAAACAGTAATTTACTTATAAATTGTTTAAATTTAAAACTCACGTGTGTAAAATCTGCGCAAAAAATGTTTAATTTTAGTCAATATTTGAACTTAATGTGTGTAAATTCAAATTTGATCTACTTAATTTTAAGCTCTAACTCAGGCAGTAGCGGTTTGATAGTCTCTGATTGACAATTTTATGTAATATACATATGTACGTACTTATGTATTTCAAACACTTGCGAATGTTTCTGTCTCCTTAAATTAAACAAACAATATTAACCAAAATCATCAAAGAACATACTGATATTTTTTCTCAGATGATTTTAATAAACTTTTGCAATAATTAAAAAAATCAGAAACCACATACATATATTACTTAAGAAAATACTTTCGTTTGGTGTTATCGAAATTTAGCTACCTCTTACCGTTCCAAAGATCTCAGTATGCTTTATGTCCTAACTGCAGCTTTCAAGATAAAATCTCGGAGTGCAAATGTCCTAACTGTTTTTTTGCCTTTGAAGTCACATTAAATAGTAAACAATCGCTCTCAGGTCTAAAGTGAGAATGGACTTTTGTAAGAGGGGGGAAAAGGTATCCCCGGCGGTAATTTGGCCTCGTTACAAGGCAAAAAATTTCTGGCACCAATCGTTGCAAAAAGACCGAAAATTGATTTTGAAGTACGAATGGTACTTTCTTATATCTGTTAAGGCCTCATTTGATGAAAAAAAAAAAATTATTGCACCAATTGATGACTTGTGACTTATTCAATTATGTGACTCATAAAATTATTATATTTTATTTTTTGCATACAGCGCCTTCTGTAAACAGATTTTTGAAGAACTAATAGCTTTATTATACTCTTCTTGATAATATGAAAACAACGATATTTCGTTTGTCAAAATCGGCTCAGTAGCTTAAAAGTTTTGGTCTAAAATATAACATTAGTATGAGCGTGGCGTGAACGTTAGCACTACCCGTGACGTAACGGTTCAGCAAAAACACTTAAAAATAGATTTTTCTACACACCCGTTTTCCTATGCCCCGCATCAAACATGTTCACGAATAAAAAAAGAAGAATTTTTGTGTGCTTTGGATCAAACGTAATATACCTTTTACGTAGAGTTTCAGAATGCAAATGTCCTAACTCATAAAAATCCGGATAATTTTAATTACTGAAAAATCAAAGGCAAGTTTCAATAAATTTTTTTCAAATACCGTATAGGTAAGGGGCCGTTCAAGTATTACGTAACGCAATTTTCGAAGATTTTTGACCCCCCCTCCCCCCTATGTAACGCGCCGTAACGTTTTCCTCTACTCCCCCCCCTAAACGTTACGTAACACCCAAGTGACCATATTTACCTAAAAGTCACAATTATGTTGCGAAAAGTACCGGAAATACATGCGTATGTTGTTTATTTTCTTTATTATACTCTACACCGAGGGTATATTCACTTTGTCATTTTGTTTGTAACGCATAGAAGAGGGCGGTGGTAGGTATGAAAAAGTATGTAGATATATTCTTGATCAGCGTCACCACCTGAGTTGATTTAGCTATGTCCGTCTGTCTGTCTGTTCAAATCAGGTTTACGGAAAAACCAAGAAAGCTAATTGAATGAAATTAGCACACTCAGGTCAGACCTTCTTGCAGGCATCTTGCTATTGAAAATGGACGTAATCGGTTCATAGACACGCCTCCCGCCCATACTCTATGTATATTTGCCCAATCCCATTTTCAAAAAAATGCAGCGATTTTGATGAAACTTGGTGTACATTTGAACTAAATTAAGATTAGGCTAGGTTTCAAGTTTCCAAAGATTCACGTGGCACGGTCCTAAATTTTAACCTCTATACCACCATGTCTCGTAAATCGTGCAAGATATTGTGATGAAATTTCTTTATTTTTTCGACTTTTTCATCGATTTTAAATTGCTTAGACTTTTTCAACCTCTCTCAACATTAACATTTTGCATATATTTACGACTTTTTCAACAGTTTTCAACCTCTTAAACATTTCACACTTTTTTCGAATTATTTAACCTCTTCAACGTCTTTTTTTACTGAAATATATGTACCTACTTTGAGTGCAGTGTAGGGTATGTGAGTTTCGGTCTGACTGAAGATAACACCTTAACTTGTTCATATTGTTATTTAATAAAAATCACACATAATGTAATAAACATTTGCTTAAGCTTAAAATATGTTAAAATGGCGAAAAATGAGACGAACATATTTTATTAAAATGATAAAAGTTGATGGGATCTAGAACAGCTACAGCAGTAAATGAGAAAAATAGGAAATCTTTCCACGCTTACATCTCTGGTTTTGGTTAACCAATCTCGAAGATGATAGTTTTAGGACATTCTGCTTGATAAGTGCTTTAATTTAACATATCATTTATTGCTGTAAATTATCTAGATCCCATCAACTTTTATCATTTTAATAAAATGTTTTGGCTGTAGGTATTCAATAAACATACACATTAAGAAAGAGTAGAGTTTCATTTCATTATACACACCTAATTTCAAATAACCACTCGCTAAAGTAGTTTCACTTCAAAAACAATGTTACGTAACGCGTTGTTCGAACCCCCCCCCCCTCCCCTGTAACGCATCGTAACGTTTCACAAGAACCCCCTCCCCCCTAATTGCGTTACGTAATACTTGAACGGTCCCTAATTACAGAGAGGCAACATAATAAATAAAAAACATTAATAATCCTTAAATAACAAATCGCAAAGTAAATAACGTAACGGTTCAGCCAAAACACTTAAGAATAGATTTTTCTACATATCCGTTTTCCTGTGCCCCCCATCAAACATGTTCACGAATAAAAAAAGAAGACTTTTTTGTGTGTTTTAACATTAATAATCCTTAAATATCAAATCGCAGAGTAAATAACTTTAAAACGCTGTTTTCTCAGATTCATGTTTTTGCTGATAGGACACTTACACTCTGAGGTGACGATATGCCAATCGAATCTTCTTCGTTTCAATAGGAAGAAAATTTTTCCATATTTTCCTGTTTCTATCTTCTTTTCTTCTCGATTGGGCCAAGGAAGATTCGATTTGCATAGCTTGCGTTTCCTTCTTTGCTCAACCACTGCACTATAGGTCAAATAGCACATTTTTCTGACCAAAACTCAACTTACACAAGCATTGCTAATTAATTTTAATTGCTGTAGTGTAACGGAGAATACTTCAAAACATACAAAAATGCACTTTTTTTTGGAAAAAATAATTTACTGCTTTTCAGCGATGTGTCAAAGTTGATGCATTTGCATTCTACTGAGATAACGCAAACAAGTGGTGATTTTAACTCTTTTTTCAACTACTGAGAAGTAATTTCAGTAATCCGTTTTTTTCTAAAAAAAAATGAATAAAACTGATGATGGTATGCATGTATAAAGCAATTTAGCTTAAAATAAGACAAAATGGAAAAATAAGAGGCAGTTTTCAATCACTTATTAGAAAATGTTCAGAATGCTATTATACCAAGATATTTGCGGCATAGTGCGCATAATTTTTGCATTAGAGGTTATGAAAAATGGGTAAAAACCACGGAAGTTGCCTGTTTTCCAATAGCAAAATATTAATTTGCTTAGATGCAAAACATTGATACAAAAGTAAAAACCGACATCAATCACATCTGTGAGCGGGCGTTCGTAACTTCATTTTAGGGAAAAATCGGAACGTCCTAAAAGACGGGCCGCAGCAGAGCAGAGTTTGCAGCAATGAAACCACTTTCCTTTTAGGAGATGGGTTCATATCCGGCCGCAAGCAAGGTCAAACAAAAATGGTGGCAGCTCTAAGGGAAACACTTAAAAGCTTAACGAAGTCAAGTACAGTGAGAAAACTTTGTTTTCAAAAAGATACTTGTAATAAGTCAATTCGTTTGTAAGCCATTTGCATTGTTGGATCCGTTTTTTTTTTTTTTGAATATTTCCGATAAGTGATCCAATTATGAAGTGTGAAATCCCAGATAAGAAACTCAACTTAACAAGCTACTTGAGTTAAAGCACGCAAGAATGAAGAAGATGACGATAAAATTGGGGAAACCGAAAACTTAAGTTCAATGTATTTAAACATTTTAACTAATTTATCTTTAGAAAGGGATGTTTAAGTAAACATTATTTATTTCTTATCCTAATATTAGAATCTAAAAATAAGAACAAAACTTTTATTTCATTAATTATGAAATTTTTAAAAAATGTAGTACGTACCATTTTTGACCCGGTAGCATAAGGGTTAAGATTTTTGCCAGAGTTCTTCTTTTAGTCTAGAGTCAACGTAGAAAATACATTTCCAGTTAATCATCATGATAATATAGCCGTTAATAGTTTTGGCCAGAAAAATGTGCTATTTGACCTATAGTGCACTGCTCAAAAGTTCTAAATGTTTGTCTGTTACTACTAAGTTTTATCTTAAAAAACTTTATCAATGAATTTGAGTTAAATATAAAATAAGCGTTTAACTTTTGGATATAATACCTCTTTGCTCCCGTCAATTGTACCTTTATTTTGAAATCGAAAGTCAAATTTATTAGTAGCCAGTAATATACATAGTTATTTTTTTTTTTTTTTTGCTTGTGACTATGCATTTAAAATTGTTTACAGCACAACAAAGTTGTTATGATAATCAGGTGAAAATTAATTATTCTCGCACTTCACGCTTCACAGACCGTACGTCTGTGGTCAAAAATCATAAACTCTTCAATAACAGCCATAGCATAAATGGGCTCATAAAATGGCATTTAAGTTGTAAATTTTTAATATTTTGCTCAAATCTTGAAATTATTGTCGCCGTGTGGAAATCGCAATAGGGCATAGCCAAAGTGAGATAAAAATGATATAGATTGGCAAATAAATTTTGTTCAAAACAGATTCAAATAAACACGTTTTTTACGGACAAGACTGAAATGTTCTCAAAAATTATGAGGTTACTCTTATTGAAATACGATAGTTCCCAAACTGTAATTCTTAAAGTTACCTTGTTATCAAAGTAAAATACTATCATTTGAAAACACTTATTACGATCTATATTTTTTTGGGTACAATTCAATGCTCTAAATTGTGCATAAAGTGAAACTGTAAAACTACGAAAAACTGTCATAAAAATATTTTAATTACGAATGATATGTATGTATGTAAATCACTTGAAAGGTTTTTTGTTAGTGAAACAAAAAGAAATATGTTCTCATTCGAACTGTAGAGTACATATTAAAAACACCTTTCAAACGATATGTACGTACGTGTATTATACATTTAGACATTTCTACGACATGTAGTACCTACCAGTGATGGCATTTTCAGTACATTTGTACTTTTTCCAGTATATTTTCGTTTGTGAAAATGTGCTTTATTACATTCGACAAATTTTTAGTGTATTCTGTCAAAATATAAATACAATTAAAGTATATAAAGCTCGAATAACCTGTTTTTTATATATGTATATACAATTACCTTTTTTTATGTAATTTAAAACCATAGACTACTTTTGGTTTTTTTTTTAGTAAATTAGCCGTGAAAAAAAAAGTATAATGTGTCGGAAACTTAAATATCGAATCGAAAAACATGTTTACTTGCAGAACACTCAAACAGCTTTATATGAACATATATTTTTCGAACACCATGCGAAAATTTAATTCAATATTATATCTACGGGCATTCGAATATCGGCATGGTCGAGAGGAACCTTTAATTTATTTTATCTATATGTTTACTTAGTGTACATGCGCCAAATAGCAGAATAATTTCATTTAATTAAATAATTTATTTATTATAACTTTAATTTCATGTATATATTTTAAACAAAAAATTACACAACCATTAAATAATGAATACGAAAACAACAATAAAGCAGCAATTGAAATATTACCCGGCACCTAATTTAAAAAATCAGAATACCTAGCTACTCGAGACAGCAGAGTTTCTTGCTATCTCTGGGTGCAATTTGGGAGATTGTTAAATTTTAATTTTTTGATTAAGATTTAGAACTTTATAAATTCAAACTTGCTGGGAAAGTCGTTGTTTTTCTTTCGAATCCTCAGACTAAATTAATAATAATACAAAAAGAAGAGCGAAACCACAAAGCATAAAGAGATTAATTCATTCTTCACATAAAAATTGTTGCAGAATTTCTTCAAAAAAATAAAAGAAAAAATATATTATCGCATTGTGCATATTGTACGATAAATTGAGCGATCATCATATCTAATTTAACGCCCATTATGTATATGACATAAGCATCTCATTAGCTTTATTATCATCTAATTCCATGAGTAGGCAACGGACGCAGTATCGCAATTCTTCAAACTGTCGAATACCATGTTGTGAGTAGTGAGCACGTGCATGCGGTATGCGAACATTTTTACACTCAACATTTCTCTTGCATGTCGTAGGTACGCATACTCAACCTCAATTCGCTGGCGCATCATTGATGCGAAACACTTGGAGCAATGTCATCGCGATTTGCAGATATGATAAGGAATCTACTTCAAAGCGAATGTATTACGCTGTAATTAAAGACGCATGCAAACAAATGCGTAAATGAACGTTTAAAATTACTGTGTGAATTGCTACCGATACAAAGCTTAAATATATCAATCGGAATTTTAATAGCATTGTCCTCTAAAATAATTCAAAAACAAAATGGTAAAAAGTTAAATTCTGGTGTGAGAAAAACTTGACTTTTTTTTTTATTTTTGCTCATTCAACGAAACTTTGAAGTCCATGTCAAAAAAGTCGTCCAATTGCCGGCTATTTCAACTTTGACATGAATTTCCCGGGTCAATTCTAGTCAATTGGCAATAAACCAAATATTTTGAAAGAAAAATTCTTAAATCAACATAAATATAAATACAAATCTTGGCGAGTATTAAACCAATGCATAAATTTGTGGGCGAGTTGCAAAAACATTAACATTTAACTTTTCAATAAAATGATTAAACTTAACTGATTTAGTGGAGAAGACACTCCATCTCAAAATACGAAATTTTTGAAGGAGCTAATGTTCAAAATCGGATGACTTGTTTTCTTTACCAATAATGTATATTCGCTGAATGCAGCGCAATACAACTCAATATTTTACAAAAGCGCGGGGGAAAAGTCCAAATAACTTTTATTGGAATTTAAGTCAAATTCGGAAAAATTGGTTGAATAAGAGACGTCCTATTTCGAAAAATTGGGAGAGGGTTTTTTTGTTCAAATTGAACTTTTATTTGTCAAGAAAAATCTATCGCCACGCATTCTGCCGCCGGGCAACTGCGGCAGAACTCAAGTAGAGGTTTGGGCTTGACTCGATTATGCTCGGCTGTTATTTTGTGTAAATGGTTAAATACATAATTGATATTAAAGGAAATATTTAATGCTTAGAAGCAGGCATGTGTAAATACGCAGCGTACACAGCTTCTGTTCGAATTTTGCTGCAGTCAACCGCGGCAGTTTCAACCTATAATTCTTCAAATTAGTGACATTTAATAAAATATAAAATAGTGCTGCGCATTCCAAGCTTCTTATATTCTTTCCTAATTTCTCCATGTGTAGTTCACGCACACTGTGACACTGATGTAAGTTATGTAAACTCATCTGAACCCAGCCAGCATTTTATAGAATTTCCGATCACATTCGAGTCTTTTCTGAGTCTGATTAAAATGATAATAAATGTGCTCATTTTCTGATTATAAATGATACTTTTGTCGAGAGAAAATGGTACCCTATCCGCGACTCTTCTTGAAGAGTCGTTTATGACCCGTTTTTCTGATCAGTTTAGACTCATTTTCGAGTCATATTTCTAATCATTTGCGAGTCTTTTTCGAGTCATATTTTAGTCATATATCTTATCACTTGCGATAGGGGAAGGTGGGGAATTGTGGGACACACTTTTATTTCGGCCGATGAGTCACATAAAAATTGCTTTTTCTGAAAACTTCAAAGACTGGAATTGTTTCACGAGTAGAGACCTTCCATTTGATAACATTCGTTTAATCATATTTCACCAAAATGTACAAATTATATCAATTGGTGCAAAAAACCTTTTTTTGCGATTTTGAAAAAAGATGGGGAATTGTGGAACAGATCGTAGGTCGATTAAAAATGAAATTTATTGATGGAAAATGTTTATTTATGAATGAAAACGAAAGAGCAGTTCATAATTAATAAAAAAATTGGAAAATGGCGATGAAAATTAATCCGATTCGCAGTGAACGCAGGTGTAAGTGTTCGGGTTCGGTCCGGCGCATTTTAAGCTCACACCTCGGTCACAGACTGTGAAATGGGCGTTTTGGCGGTTCTCCTTTTCGATGGCGTTCTCCATGTCAATGTCGGTTGGAGACGGTATTTTCTTCTGCGGTGTCCCATGATTGCCCACACGCTCACTTTTGCACAATGACCGCGCATAATGAACACAATGTAATTTAATGCATAATATCTTTTGTGTATCGAAGGCTAGATGCTTAACGAATGTTATAAGCATATTTACCTGGATTGATTCGTCCAAAAATGTAGAAAAAATCGAATGAAAACAGAATGAAAAAAAAAATGTTCAGAGTATGCAATTTCTTTACGTTATCGCCGCGAGGCAACAGCACGTCCGCACAGCTCGACAGAAAATGAATATAGTATAAGACGAGTCAAGCGACATCTGTTTGCAGCATCAACCAACACTAGGTAGAAAAATATCGCGCTGTCCCACGATACCCCACCTTCCCATACTTTTTTCGAGTCATATGCGAGTCTTTTTCGAGTCATATTTTAGTCATATTTCTAATCATTTGCGAGTCTTTTTCGAGTTATATTTTAGCCATGTTTCTAAGCATTTGCGGGTTTTCTTGAGTCATATTTCTAATCATTTGCCAGTCATATGGCTTAAATTTTTTCACATTCACGTTCCTTCGCCTGTCTTTGCCCATCTTTTCATCACCATCAGCCCTATATGCATAATTTTACTTATTGTAAAAGTATTTATATATTATCTACTTCTAGTAAAGTTATTATGAACTACAAAACAGAACACAATTCAAAATACGTTTTCAAGAATAAGTTCTAAAGTCATATTCGAATCATTACGTAGATCAAAAAGTGAAAATATTGTTACTGTTTTCCTGTGCAATCAGTTTTAGATCATTGGGTAGATCGGAATGTGATTTTTGGAATTTTTTTTTTTATTTTTTTTTCTCAGCTATTACTTGTAATCACTTTTTGGTCATAAATAGTAGTCAAAATGACTCGTATAGGAGATTTAAAAAGAAAGATCATCTAAATGCTAGGTGCCACGTATAGGAGATTTAAAAAGAAAGATCATCTAAATGGCTGCCACAGTAACCCGATCAGCTTAATAGGATTCAACATTATTTCATTGAAATTGCAGTCATTTAGCAGACATATTCCTGTAAACTTTGGAAAATTGATCATTGCTTAATGATCATTGACATATACTTATAAGAAATGGATCAATTTAACCTGGTAATTGGTGACATATGCTTCATCTGTTACCACATACACATCGGTCATTCTTTCAATAAATGCAATCTTTGTTTTGAACATTTTTTGAAACGAAATATCTCAAAAACTATAGTAAATAGGATAAAAAATTAAATAAATTGGTTAAAACACTATTTTTTTTAATTCAAAAAATTTTTCTAAAAATGTTTTCAACCTAACTATTTTTTTTTTTGTTTTGACTTTTTTATATGTTATTCCTTAATCAATCCTAAGAATGCGTGTGCTTTCATATCAAAATTCCAGCCATAAATTTGGAAACTACGAATTTTTTACTGATGACGGGCACCATGTATTTCCAACATAAAATTCGACATAACTTTTTTTTTACCTTTTTTTTTTAATGTTATATATTATCAATCAATTCTAAGAACGTATCTGCATCCAAATCGAAATTCCCGACATAACTTTGGAAAATATAGGTTTTTATAAAAGCGCGCATCAGCCTAATTGTATGAATTTTATGCCATTTTCCATTTTATTTTGACCGACATACATTACCTCTCATCAGACCAGTTTTGTGTAATTGTGTATGTACTCCCACTTGAACTCCGACCGTTCCATGCATTATATTTTTGGAAGGACGCTCTAACACATGAGCTATTTTGATTGCATTCTTGAGATGTACAAAGTGCGCTTGTTTATTTTATTCGTACAAATAATGTAGCATGTGTTCGCTGGATTAAATTAAAAGCCTAAAACTATGCCACAATTTTTTTTATCAAATATACCTACGTAAAAATTAAATTTTTTTAAAAAACATGGTATGATAATGCCTCTAATAACCAAAAACAAAAACTAAACTGGAATTTTTTTATGTTATTATTAGTTAAATGTACCTTATATTTGCAAGTATCTTAAGCGTTTCAAAATAAATTGACTTTAAAGGTGTCTGCACAAAAATCCTGGAAAAACTGCACCAAAACCTTGGAGGAACATGCCATTTAGACAATTCTTAGATTATTAAAAATTAAATATGGACCATAGGAATTCATGAATTTCGGTATTTATTTCCACTTTTGAACCAGTAAACATCGCTGGCGCGTATCCTTTTTTTTTTAAAGTGCCTTTAAAGATCGATATTAGTTATGCTAATATTCCAAATATAATTCAGGCACTTTATCACAATATTGATGGATTTGTTCGCAATTTCAAACATAAAGCTATCGAAAATATTTTACGAAATTGAGCTGTCAGGATACTGTTAAGCCAACCGAGATAGCCATTTGTTTGAAATTATATTCCATAAATAATCGGAAGGCTTATTCAATAACTTATAAAGGAACAAGTTTTGAAAAATATGCGTAGATCAGTAGTTAGAGTTGTCTTTTAATTCTTGATAAAATTGAAATAAAGCTAAGCCTCAGCAAACTAAAGTGGAAATGCTGAAATAAATGACTTACAGTTCAGAAAAAACTTATAGCTTAGAAAAATTATGGAAGAATATACATAAATTTGCTCGCAAAACTTTATACTTACAACTTTTTTTTCAGAAATGATTATGGAGGGTAAGCCATGAGTTTAGATAAAAAATTTGAAAAACGTGTTCAATCAAACGCATCTAAGCACTGCATCGCACAAAAATAAAGTTCGAACATTTTTTGTATACATTTAAAATATCTATATCTTTTGATTTGATCATTTTTTCATTATATTTTGTAAAATTCAATTTTAACTAGTAAGAGCTCCGCTACAAATTGAAAACCCTGCTACACTGCATTGAAGATAAAAGTGCCAGTAGATCTTAAATTTTAATTAAAAAGATATTTTCTCACAACCATTTTGAATTTGGCAATTTAACTTAATGAGCATTTAGCATAACTACAGTATTGTTCGAATTAATGTGAGCACAAGTGATAATTTGCGAAAAACAACATTTATTAGTTATGAACGAAGAAAAAAGAGAAAAGAATACAATTTAAATTGTTTTTATTAGAACCATATCCCCCCTTGTCTGTTATAACTTCCTTAACACGTTTTGGCATAGAATCCACAAGTTTTGTACACATTTCTGATACTTGCTTACTGAATCAATTTTGTTATTTTTTGTGCAGTATATTTTACGAAGTCTAGTCTTTACAATAATCCAAAAATTTTCAATCGGATTAAGATCCGGTCAGTTTCCTGGCCATTCAAGGCATGATATCTTCTTGAGAGGCATTTTTTATTACAAAGACAGCGATCTCGTTTCGTTAAAAATAGGACAACGAAAACATACGATAGCTCATATTGACCAAATCCATTAAAAATGTTTTGGGACTGCTTTTCTTATAAAAGTACCATATCCCTTGTACCGATCGAAGGCATGATCAACTCTCAAAAATATAAAAACTTGCTAGAACAAAGATTGGAAGCTAAGTTAATTTTTTGCAAATTATCACTTGTGTTCACATTAATTCGAACAGTACTGTATTTTAAATTTCTGATTGTGTGGGAGGTTCCATGAACTCTTTTCGAAATTCACCCACTTTTTTTTCCGGAGCTTATCCAGTTAAATTACTTTAAGTAATCCTTTTAGTGTAGCTATTTGAAGTTTTACTTTTGTGGGAGGCGCCACGCTCTCATGTCAAAATTTGTCAACTTTTTTTCCAAAGGCTGTCTATGCTATTCCTAGTATTGTGAGATATAAATTATATAAATCTTGCAGGGAAATTTTTTCAGCACAAACATATATATGGAAACACATGGATTTCACCTGATTACCGTACAGTTACCGTATATTTGTAAAAAGAAAAGGTTTTTTTTACGTAACAGTCTACAGAAGCACCGATATCGGCTCTGATCACTACATTCTAGTGGCCTCTCTTCGACTCAAAGTAGTAAACACTAAACAGACCTTCGTAACAAGCAAAATCTTCGAACTACATAACATAACAGACTTCATCGACGAAGTAAAAAGGCTATGTGACGCTAACCCCCGGAGCTCAATCGAATCTATCAAAGTTGTCATCTCTAACAGCTAGCGAGTCCATACTTAGATTTCACCCCGGATGAGCGATGCTACCTAGGATACGAGAGAAGTGAAGAGAGCTGCAAAACGTGCCAGAAGATGAAGTGCGAACAAGAGACCAGAGGCAAGACGCTGCACAAATATATACCGTCTTAAATAAGGAACTAAAATCCTCCTGTAAAAAAAACAAACGAGAAATTTACAACGAGCTTACAGCCAAAGCTCAACAAGCTGCAGAAATCAGAGACATTCGTACGCTTACAAAAAAAAAAGGAAAGATGGCAAGCAACAAATTCGGGTAAAATCTCCTATGAAATGCGAAAATTGGAGCCTGTTACACAAGATGATCAGCTAATCCATTGGAAAGAAAATTTTTTTGTAGACCATGAACCGTCCACCTTCACCCTCAAGCGTTCCCCATATGCCTTTACCTGAGGGAAGACCACAGCTACTAGCTTCGTGCCCGCCTTCACTAACGGAGATAACAAAAGCCGTAAAATCTTGTAAAAACAACAAAGCTTCTATCGTATAGTTGCCGAAATATTGAAAGCCTCGGAGCTTAACGCTGAACTTATGTATCCTGTTGTTGTCCAAATTTAGGAAGAGGAATGAACACCTGAAGACTAGCTCATATGAATTTTAGAAACATTTCTAAAAATAGATACTTATCGCTATGGTAGAACTGCAGGGAATCACGATTCTATCAATTCGGTTCAAAGCCTTCACAAAAATCCTTTTCACCAGACTCAGTGTAAAAATAGAATCAGTTATCCGTTAACAACAGGCAGGATTCCGCCTGAACAGATCGTGTATTGATCCCTAATACCTTTCGCATTATCGTGGAGCTGATAAACGAGTGTCAGGCTTCGTTAGACCTAACTTTCATCGACTACAGTACTGGTTTTGATAGCATTGACCGATTAACGATCAACGATTATTAATCTCAAGGTTTCAAAGGCGGAGTATGTAACATAAGTACTAGGGAAGCTTGTTAACCCTTTTGAGTCTGTCTCAAATGTGTGCTATGGTTGTTTACTGTCTTGTCTTGTTTCTGATAATACTTGACGATATTTCCAGCAAAACCTCAGACTCTCCAAATCGTGCCATTCAATGAACTTTCAGCGAGCATCTATAGCCAACAGCCGGACATGGCTAAATTAACTCAAGTGGTGGCGCTGATCAAGAAAATATTTTCTATACCTGCCACGACCCTTTCTATGCGTTTTAAATGAAGTGACAAGAAGATATACCTTAAGTGTAGGGTAAAAAATATCTTTTTAACTTACTATACACATATATACTATATATACATATATGTTATATGCAATATACATTTTATTGGTTTCGTCTAGATCAAAGTAGATATTTATATAAACGTTGCTTATTAACTTTTCTCTTTCAGCACAATTGTCTTTGCAATTCTTTATTTGAGTACTAGTATTTAGATGTACATACTTTTAAATGTTCTTATCAATAAAGTGTGAGCTCTATACTTAATTCAGTGTATTATACTTTGTATGCAACTGTCGGAGTACAGTGGCAATAGTGTAAGCAAACACACTATACCAGGTGACATTATACAGATTCCATGTGCTACGCCATAACTCAAACCATGACACGTCACAGAAAAGCATATTATCACAATGATGTATATCTGCTATATCCTGCCATATCACTGTCTGTGGACGTAAAATGAAAAGCGCATTTACTGCAGCGCGTAGTCCACTTTGTACCGCTCCACTCATGCAGTTTCGATAACATGTTGCTGTCGCAGACGATGATGACCAGATGACACGTTTCCATGGTGTCGTAAGCGGTAGATGCGCAGATGAACTCATTTCAAATGTACGTTGGGTGTATGATGTTGGCAAGAGCATTTTCTCTCCAAAATGATCGGCTAACTTACGTAATGCAATGGATTTTATCATCGGCTCTAAGTTTTCCTCGTGTATAATCAATCCCGAATAGCTGTTCGGATTGTACTCGTTACCTAAAAACAGATATGGTTCATTAAGGAACAAATTTCCGGAAAATCCATTATGACGCCAATGACCATCATCGTAGCTCGCAATAAAACTAGTGATCTTAGGGTGTGATTTAATCGTTGACTTTGATGGCGCATTCAACAGTTCTGCCGGTTTGGATGGCGAAAAAATTATATCTTGTATATTATCCCAAGGTATAGCCACAATCAAAACATGTCCCTTATGGACATCATTCTCCGAATCAAGTACTTCGACATAATCTTTGAATTGATGTATCTCATTGACTTTGCGTTTGAAGAGAATTTCTGCAGATTTTAATCTTTCGGCGAAAATGTTCAGTAACTTGCTACTTGGAAGCTCTAGGAGAGTACTAGGACAGAACACATACCTAGAATGAGTAAATAAAATGAAACTGAAGACTGAACTTCTTACATCATTACCATAGCTTACATATCCATTAATGGCTTAAGGCCACCGCATGTGTAGCAGTTACTCATAAATTGCACATAACTTATATCACGAGAAGATACTCCACTAGTCAGTAACACAAAATTTTCCATAAATGTTCTCGACTTGTTAAAAAACAGACGATTGGATATATGTTGGTACATTGTTTGAGCACGCTTGTTAATAACACTGCAAATAAAAACGTGTAAATTTTTTATATATCTTATCTACACACAGAAACAAACAATTTTAAAACATACATTTAGTAATGAGAAATATGGCCTTTAAAAGTAGCACGTCTAAAATAAGTAAAACGATTGTTTCCTTATAAAATATTTCAATTCCATTGATAACACAGGACCACACAAAAAAAAGTTTTGTAGTTGAAAGTTGAGGTACCATAAGGTATGTGTTTTGGTGTGCTAAAAACAAATCCAGGGTCAGAATTTACCCATCACCCTTAAATTTTGACATAGCCTCAAAATCACACTTGCTTAATATCTTAATATCGATTCCTTTACAACTATCAAAGTGTGGTATTGAGAAATTTTAATTCTGTTTCAATTAGCTTGTAATAAATAATATGATTCTATAAGGAGTTGAAAACTTGACTTCAATTGGGCATTTTTCTAAAACAAATGTTTTCACCAATTGATTCGGAAATGTCGTATCGATAATCGATAAATAAAGTTTAAAAAATAGTTTTGAACATGACCAAAGGTGGTCCTGCCTTAGTTCCACTTTTCGGATGTGGAAACGCCGAAATTGCGCAGAAACGTACCCTTTCGAATATCGAAACTATACTAAATGATTCCCGAAATCCATTTTCAACTAGAAGGGGGCGTAGCAGGTATAAAAAAGTATATATATTCTTGATCAGCGTTACCACCTAGATTTAGCTATGTCCGTCTGTCTGTATGTCTGTTGAAATCAAGTTTACGGGAAAACCAAGGAAGCTAATTGAATGATACTTTCACACACAGATCACACTTACTTCCTGACATCTTGCTATGGGCAAAATCGGCTCACGGACACGCCTACCGCCCATACTCAATGTATATTTGTCGAAGCCCATTTTGAAAAAAGTTGCAGCGATTTTGATGGAACTTGGGGATTTAGTGTAACTGCCAGAGCAGGCAATTGATTTAATTGTACCTGTACCTGATGATGATAATGATGACAATACTATGGGATGTTTAAAATGTAATGTTTAAATTAGCATATTGTCCTCCTTGCATTATATACATACTTACACTAATGTCTGGTACTATTTTATAAAATTGTACTCAAATATACATGAAAAATATTTTTTTTTCATTAATTTAATCGTGTTAGCCAAAAAATAACGAAAAATTCTCCGAGCATAGCTTCCCTGAATTGATCCAAGAAAACAGGCTATTCTAACCCACTGTTAGTCGTTGCTTGCTACTAAAATCTGCAACCAAAACATTTTGAACTTTTGGAGCGACGGCGAGCGACGAAATAAAAATAGTAAGTCGAAAAGGTCGAAGGCTAAAAATTGATTTTAATCGATGTGGACCACCCAGGACCACCGGAGAGACCATTTGTCACCAATTTCCGACAGAAAATTTACTGTGCCAATCGATGAGGAAAGCTCGAAAATTTGTTCTTAATATAATTTGGGACGGCCCGGACCTCGAGAGAGACAGTTCTGAACCCATTTCCGAAGAAACATTTTTGCACCAATCGATGAGAAAAGATGAAAAATATGTTTTTAATATAATTTGGGACGGCCCCGGAAGAGACCGTTTCAATCAATTGCTTCTGTTTTGAATAAAACCGTCTGTGCACCTTTACTTTTAGTATTTTCCGATGGTAGCGCCGTCGCATCTGAAGCTGTCGTGTAGCGTTACAAAACACGCGTGGCAGTAAACAGAAATTGTCAATGCCCTACATGAATTTCTATTAAGGGGTTACATCTCCCTAATTTTTTTTTATTGGCTTAAATCATGCCAAAACAATCCAAGAATCTAAAATCTACAGCGCCCAAGTACCAATTTAAACTCAAAATTTTTTTAAATCAATTTTTTCCAAGAAACTTTGATGAAGATGTATAGCATTTTGAAACTTCAAACGTGTTTTTTTCGAAACCATGTTTTCAAAATCGGCGAGCAGTAGAACTCAAAAAGCTTACATCCGATTGGCTTGAAATTTTAAAAGTATCTTCATTGTTTAATTATCTGTTGAAGTACACACGATTTTAACGATTAATTAACAAGAAAAAAAGTTAAGAGCAATTTAAGTCGATTTTTTTCGTCGAAAACACGATTTTTTGTTAAAACATTCGCCATTTAAATAAAATCATGTGTACTTCAACAGCAAAACTTATGTAGATAATGAAACATTTTTTTTGTTTTATTATTGGTGGAGTTAGACGAGACTTCTACTGCTCGCCGCGGAAGACCTTTTTGAAAAAGCAGTTCACGGTAATCACTGCATAGCCGCCATTTTGTAGAAAAAATATCAATAAAAAATTTTATTTTCTTCTTCAAGAGTTGCTTAATCCAATCCAATCCAATTGTATACCTTTAAACTCTAATATCCTTCAAAAAAATAATTAAAATAGCCTTGTTTTTTATAGCATAAGGGAGATATAACCCTAGATAGTATCGACCCCCATACAATGTTGGAATGTCCGCCCCCAGTTTGAAAACTAATATTGAAAGATTTTTAAGGAAAAGTTTTAGGACTTAGGTTAAAGATGTTTTTATTATACTGATCAAATATTTGCACTGAAATTTTAGATTCGCTGTAAATTTTTCAATTTCAATAATTTGAGGAAACTTTGTAGAGATGAATTTTATGATTTGGTACGGACTCTTATGATGTGCCCTTGGTACGTAAGGGTAGTAGAAGCTGAGATAATGTATATAACTAGTCGAAAAAAAAAATCTGAGAGAAATGACTTTTATAAATAAAATGTATTCCGTGTTGAGACATTTACAACGATATACCATACTTGTTGATCGGACGTCAAATAGCGGAGATATAAGAAAAAACAAAATAGCATCGAATTTAGAGGCCGAAAAAAAAGTTTTTTTCCTTAAAAATCTTTCAATATTAGCTTTCAAACTGGAGGCGGACATCCGAACTTTTTTTTTGTGATACTATCTAATATAACCCCTTAAAAAAAATAAATGAGAAAAAATAGAATCTGATTTTTGGTTCAAAAATCTGACATCGCGGATTTCAAAAATTCTAGTGACAAAAAAATAAATTAAATATCAATAAAAAATTAATGTATAGCCGTTATCGCGAAAATTGATTTCAATTAAAGTATTTTTTTGGTACAGGAACAAGAAATAGCAAAAAATGGCACAAATTATCAAAAATTTGTACAAATTTTCAAGTAATGAAACAGACCTTTTATTTATTTTTTTGTCGAAACTTGTTTATTTTTTTTCCCCGTTTTGCTTAGGAAGTTTTTATGTATATTCCGTCCAACTTAAGCAAATAAAATAAAAGAAACGAGAAGTTCTCTCATTTCTTACTTCTGAATAATCCTAGGAATTTAAATACATTTTCTTGAAGAACACTTTTCCACGAGGATAGACCGACTGCCATTGTTCATTTATCACTCCTGAAACCCACCACTGTTACAGAGGATGCAATATTTGATTATTTTCTTCGTTAAGAGGAAGTCTGAGTTCAAGATTCTTTCAGCTAAATAAGTTTTGTAAATTAGGTAAAAAAACTTCGTCCAAAAGCAACAAATAATATGATTGAAGGCCCCAGTGAAAGAAGTACCTAAGTTGACATAGGGACTTTTTGATCTGACAAAAATATCGTATACAACGTACAAAAATGAGGTATACATTTTTTTTTATTTTTGTATTGTATGTTCCTAAAAGTCATTATCGAAATACAAATTTTCCTTAAGTCCGTGGATTTTTCGCCAAGAAATCCCTAAGTGTTTTAAAAGTTTTAAGTCAAACGGTTTCCTTATTAAAAGTCCCTAAGTCGTAAATATGTTTGCATTAATGTATTGAATTCTGGAAAGAAAAAAAGATGCAAGAAAAAGCTCTATGCTTTCCCTCTGCTTCGACTACCAAAAAAATTTGGAGCTTCCAGTCACAAACGCTCAAAATGAGTACTATCGAAGACAGCTTTGGTTACCCATTTTTGGCATACATAACATCAAAGAAGGAACTGCCACTATGCACTTTTATACAGAAAATATTGCACAGAAGGGATCAAATGAAGTAATAACAACTTTAAATACAACAACAACAACTTTAAATACAACTTTATACAAAACATTCTCACTTAAAATTGTTGGCTACTGCTTTAGTAAAAATAAAAATAAGTACATATTTGCTTTTTTGGATCAGCTTTGCGCTCAAGGCATATTTAAAACAGTGTCAGTAATTTATCCAATGCCAGGACATTCAATAATGCCCACTGATAGAGATTTTTCTCAAATTGAAATAAAAAAACAAACAATTTATAATCCTGAATACTACGTTAATTTGATCAAAGGCTGCAGAATAGTTAAACCTTTCGATGTTGTTTTCATGGAAAAAGACTTAAGAAGAAGCCGGGGTGTGGAACGAACAATAAAAGTCAAAGACTATATGGGATTGTACAACAACCAGTTTCTGGCATATCGCAATGTCGGGCAGTAAATGTTGGAAAAGTATATTGTTCCTCTCTTAAAAATACCGTGACAGGGCCTTTTAAGCCATTTTCATTCTATCGTGTTGGCGTAGGAAGAAACATTCGGAGAAAGCCTAAGATGAGTATCAGACTCCATTGTCTTTAAAACCTGCTGATGGATATCCAGCATCTGCTACAGTTTGTGCCACAAAATCAAAAATATTTCTTAGGAGACATTTTATCTGCAGGCGTAACTTCATTGCAAATTAGACGGAAGTTGAGTCTGAAGATGAAATTGAATAAATTAAATACTAGTGTAGGATTTTACTTCGTCGACCAATACTGTACTCTACTCGTCATTCAAACTGTTCGTTCGTTTGACCTAGCATTCTGTCTAAGTTTTTGTCAGTGTTGCCAAAATCAGAATTCATGTCCACTTCTGGTTGATTAGGTACATTAAGGTCCATTTCAACACTAATATTAGTTATTCAAAATATACTGACCAAGGATATCAAAATACAAAGATAATAATTATTAAGTAATCAAACATTTCACAATGGTGACTTCTTCAATATTTAAAGTGAAGTCCCTAAGTCTAAATTTAATAGTAAAAAGTGCCTAAGTCAATAGATTTTGATTTAACTCATAAGTCTTAAAATGTTTATAACTCAATGTTTATTTCACCAGCAAGCATGACTGATGGCTTCAGATAAAGCCTGACTGAATTACCAATGTTGTAGTGTTTTGTTTTTCCTTTACTCGTTACAGATACGTATATATTTTCAGATCAGTTTGTAACATACTTAAATCCCCAAATGTCTCCAAACACATTATTTTGACTAAGGGACTTCTTTTACTGGGCCGTTCAATTTAGTTAATTTTAGTTAGCTTTGAATGGGGCGAGGTACACTAGACATTTGTCTTGTGGTATTACCAGAGACTAGAGCTGTGAAAGAGTGCATTCATTTGCAATTGAAATAAATTGAAGTCACTGCCAAATACAGCATTCAGAGTGCAGCTATTTAAAAATGAAGTCTATCACACAAGAATGAAATTGTTTTGGTGACGTCACGTTTTTGATTGGAAGAATTTTGATTGCATTGAAGTCACCTCAAATCATTTTTAATTCTTTGCAATCACTTGAAGTCACTGCAATCACTTAAAGTCGCTGCAATCATTTGAAGTCACTGAAGACACTTGAAGACATCTGCTCTGAATTAACTCGAAAATCTACACAAATACTGGGTGTTTTTTTAGAGGTTTGTTTTTCGAATAGAGATAAAACTGGCATTTTATGGTCAAATCTGGCAACTCTAATGTCATTTATGTTCAGTTTGGTTTGCCATTTCATCATGAACAGGTTGACAATAGAACAACGCTTGCAAATCGTGCAAATTTATTTCGAAAATAATGGTTCAGTTCGCGAAGTTTACCGCAAGCTCCGTCCATTTGATGGTCGACATAATCGTCCATCAGAGCAATTAATTCGGTTAACCATGGGTCGTTTTCGCACTACGTTTACTCTATGTGATAATACGCATCCGCAGAGACGTCGAACAGTGCGCACCGAAGAAACAATTGCCGCTGTAGAGCAAAATGTTGAAGAGGACCCGAATGAATCGAATCGCCACCGTGCACAGCAATTGGAGCTTTGTCCATCAACTTTATGGAAGATTTTGCGCAAAGATCTTGGCTTGCGACCTTACAAGATCCAGCTTGTGCAAGAATTAAAGCCGCGAGACCATACTTGACTTGGTCAGCCAACATTCGTGGCGTTATTGCCGACATACTGCCCCATATGCTCGAAAAAGTGGTTCAAAATTGGACCTGTAGAATTGGCTTTATTCGAGCCAGCCGCGGCGGCCACATGCCCGAAATCATATTTAAACATTAATGGCTTAAAATTATCCTTCCAATAAAGCCAAATTGATGGACATTAAAACGATTTTCTTGTGTTTTATTTCAATTCGAAGCTCTATACCTCTAAAAAACACCCTGTATCTTCTAAGCATACATATAAAAGTGAATGTGTGTACACATGTATGTATATATGTATGTATATATATATGTATATGTGTAGATTTTCGAGTTACTTCAGAGCAGATGTCTTCAAGTGTCTTCAGTGACTTCAAATGGTTGCAGCGACTTCAAGTGATTGCAGCGACTTCAAGTGATTGCAAAGAATTAAAAATGATTTGAAGTGACTTCAATGCAATCAAAATTCTTCCAATCAAAAACGTGACGTCACCAAAATAATTGCGTTCTTTTGTGATAGAAAAGGCTGCAAGATTATGGCATTGAAGTCTACAGATGACTTCATTTTTAAATAGCTGCACTCTGAATGCGGAATTTCTCATGAGTTAAAATTGAAAATGAATGCATTCATACACAGCTCTGCCAGAGACTTCCTAACCTCACCATTCCTTTTCCGTTAAATGTCAAATCATATACGTTTATTTAGTAAGACTCAGAGTGGAAGGTTACTATTTCCATGGATGATTTTAAAGGGGAACTTAAAAACTTTTTAAGATGAAGTCGTCTCTGGTAACAGGATAAATACTGTAAGTACGTCGGTTTTTACCAGATGCGTGCCCAACCTAACATTTCATAAAATAATGTGATATTTCAATTTTTGCTTCTTGGTAGACGCCACTCCTACTTTTGCGAACTCTGTACCTGTGAGTGTCCTTTGACAAACTTCATTATAAATTAGTAAAATTTTAAAGATAGTTTTTTTTTGTGCAAAACAGCTTCTGACCTTTTTTTTGCTCGTTAAGAATGATAAAGTTCATTTTACAATGAATTTCTAACCCTAATTATAAAATTTCAGTTGTTTGGGTATAAAACTGTTACACAAATAAAACCTTTCTCTCTATTAGTGCCGTAAGACAAAACATTTCAAATTCTTTCTTTATGGAGGCCTATGGTATGAGGGAAATTAACCCTTCAAAATGCATCTCCCTAAACTACATAAGTGACTTGAGCTGTGTATTAAATCAGTTCTAGCATAAAATATATATAAATAAGTCTTACTTATAATGGCCCGGTTTAAAGAACTGCACTCGAATATCAAGCTCATATATGTAACGGGATAGCTCGAATTTTACAAATGGAGATAAAATCCCCATATCGATGTCCCAACAACGTTTGGCGCATAATGGCGACATAGTTCTTCTTTGCCGCATTGGAATTTGTAACTGCTGTAACAAGGAATATATGTGAAATTGGCTCCCTGTTAACCATTTACCACCTATTTCGCCAAGACGTGTTTGACTAAGTCGACCTCCTATTGTGCTGCCTGCTTCTAATATTTTAATTTGCATAGTATTCTCCTTTTCAAGAATCTGAATGGCAGTCGTTAGTCCGGACAGCCCAGCACCAATGATGATAACATCAGAAATTTCGCTGCAATTCTTTATTTCCATACTATTTAAATTTTGATAATTTGTTTATTATTTTTTTTTTGTTTTCTTTTACTCTTTCATTGTTACAAAGTTTTGACTTTATTTAATTTGAAGAACTGACGTTTTATTCGAATTATTAGTAATAATAAAAAAAAACTACCTGGTTACCCTAATACAGTAGCCATGAAATAGTGATTTGCTGCTAAATGTAGGCAACATTTTTTTAATTTTCATCTTGAGCAACAATAACATACGTACATATTTGCGACTTAAGCTTTGGTGTATACTTTGAGGCTTTTTTTAATTTTTGCGGATATCACATCATAAGCACAATGCTGTTATCTGATAAGCTCTATGCAAGCGTGTTCCTAGTGATGTGTAGTTATTAAAACGTAAAGATTTTTAAAAATCGGTTCAGACAATTTCTTAGGAACGTTAGGAACAGTATTTTTTTTATATGAAAACTTTTGTTCAGACGCATAAGTTGTATTTGCGAGGCTCAAGGGGTCGAAATGATGACTTCAGAAAACATTTCGTACTCTTGTGCTACTCTAATAAGACTTATTACCAGTTATGCCTTAACGTGTAGAGGTCTATCGGGCTCGAAATTAGATTGTTAGATTTTTTTTCGCTACAACTTTATGTGTGGTAGTACCCACAAAATCTACGACTTATTTGAATTTGGAAAAAAAGTATTGAAGTTGTACAACGACAATAATATATTTTTAAAAAACAAAAACGAGCATAAAGTTCATTCGACATACAGTATTGACCAAAACTTAGCACGCCCTTAGTACATTATTTTGAAATCATAAATTTTTTATGAAAACGGCATTTTTGAATCATATTTTGTATTGATTTTATTTACAGTGAAAGCTGGTTAAGCGGTACCTGGATAAGTGGGAAACCTCTATTAGTAAGGCTCACTTCAAGGTCCCAGCACTTTAGCATCATTTCTATATCCTCTATATCTGGGATATGATTTTTGAAGTTTTTGTGCGTTTTCGCCTCTATAACATGGGCTTTTCTCTCTATAACTGGGACCGATTAGAAATAAACTCTGTGAAATGGTTGTGTTGAAAAAATTTCATAGAATCATTGACTTAAGTAGGCTGTCATTTACAAATGGTCATTTACATAAAATTTGCTTTTTTATTGAAGATTTTTTCCCCTCTAAGCAAAAAAGGTTCATCTTGATCTCACTTAGCGTTACCCTCCTTAAATGGGACAATCCAATGTTAAACCTGGTTATTTGAGAAACTGTGTAAATGGAAATCTTTTTAATTTTTTGGTTTGTTTTGAGACTAATAAAAAAAAAATTGGAAATCTTTTTAATTGAGACACAAATCTTGGGTCCTTGGAGATCCGTACTTTCCAGATTTCACTGTATTTATACCTTTATTTTTGACAAACAAAAACTTAAAAAATTTTGAGTCTCAAAAACAAAAACTTAATATCAAAGGAGCATTTTAAGTCAGAAAACTTAACGGACAAAACTAAAGCATCCCCTTTGTAATGGTAAATAAAAACTTTTAAAATTAGTACTTAGTTGCGAACCATTTGTTCTAAGCAACCCACATACATTTCTTAGGCATAGAGTATGCTAAATAATTAATGATATCCCGCGATTTTCCTTCCAAGGCTATTTTAAAGGATTGAAACCGATCTGCCGTGGTTTTGCAGTTTTCTCTGTTGATTTTCATGTTCTCTCACAAGTTCTCAATAGGATTCAGATCGCGGCAGGCGAACTAAGAACTTCTATCCTACTGCTCTGAAGCCAGATTGTCCTGTTGGAACCTCCATTTAAGTGGCATCCAAGAATATTGGATTAAAAACTAAGTATAGCAAATTTTGTTCAGGTAAAGTTAAATTTCAAGCTTGTATTTCAAGTTAAAAGTAAAAGAAAACTTATTATATATTTTATTAGAAGATAAAAGTAAATGGTTTTTTTTTTTTCAAAAAGTTGAAGAAAAAACTTTTATACATAAAACTTACTTACTTTGGAAAGTATTTCCGTTTTTCCTTTATAAGTTTCCAGTATCTTTACTCGATCTAGCATCATAGCGGAGGTCAAATGGGATATACAAAATTGTTCGGAGTAGGGATTCGTGAGTTCAAGGGCAATTACCTCAAGCACCTCCAACTCCCATACGAAAAAAACTGACAATTACAGTTTTGAAATTTGGTACTTGGATCAAAACAGTCACCTTAAAATTGTGGGCAAGATTGAATAAGGGGACGTAGCACCTTTCATTAAACCACTTAAAGCGCTACACCTTGGAACCTGTGGCACTCAAAAAATTAACTCATGGTTTGACGACAGGTTCTAGCACCTTCCATACAACTTAAACATCTAAAACGCGATACCTTGGTGCCCATGGCTGTAAAAGTTGACACTTGGACCTTCCTACACACAAAAAAAAAGATGGGTAAAAGAACCCATTAAATGGTTGACTTACTCTTACTCTCTAAATGCTTAAAAACTTTAAATATATTAACCGAGTTCGTTAGATAGAATGTACCTGCAATTTTTCTCACAAATTGACTACAAAATTTGTAACGTAACCGTAAAAAATAATAAAAAAACTTGTTACTTACAATTAAAATTCAAATTTTTTCTTTTGAATCAATTTATTTTTCTGCTATTTATTCCTTTTTTAACCTGATGCTGTGCGAGCCAGCCTAGAAGTAGAAGAGCAAGAAAACTATCTCCAGGAGGAGCAGGGACTATTAGAGCTATTAGCCGAATGGGGATTTGATGATTTGTTTAAAGTTTTTAAAAGTAAGTAATGCTAATAGAATTTTTGTACATTACAACATTATTTTGTTTTTCAAATTAGATCACGAAATAAATATAACTATATTGTTTTCGGTAAATTTGCCAACCTTTTTTTTAATTTTATCTATCTTGTCAACAGACTTACCTACAAATTCGTTTACTAACGACTATTTCGATAACTTTTTTTTATAAATTTACTACCTCTCATTGGTATAATTTACTATTTTGGAGGATAGGAGCAATTGCAATTGTCGTTTTCGGTTAAATTTACCTACGTTTTTTTCTTGTGTGTAAGCACCTTGAAAATTTTTTTTGAGGCATACGCGTTGAAACAGCCAATTCATTATAAAATTTAAAAGTTGTTAGGAAAAATTATTGCATTAATCGATGGGAATGTTCAGAAAGTGCTGATTTGGACCTGTTTTTGGATAAAATATTTGTTACGTCAATCTATGGGAAAGGCTGAAATGCATTTTTTGTAGTCACAAAGGAGGTCCCCGACGCTCCTAGTGAGTGTTTGGGCCCATATTATTAAAAAAAAGTTGATGGCACCAATCCTCCTAATGGGGCACGATGGGCCTTAACCAAGTTTAAATAAAAGTTCGAGTTACAACATAAACTTGAATTGGGGTATATAAATATTTGATTTGAGTGTTGCCGTTTTTGAGGTATTTCGAAAATGGCCGGTAGCAACCCATGTTTGGAACAGGATTCAACCAATCCAACCCTCTATATTATATTTAGTCCTCTCCGTTTGACATATATTTTGAGGTGTATTTTTATACAGTTTCAATTAAAACAACAAAATTGGCTAAAATTCGGGCATTTTTGGGCATCGGGACAGGCTTTGGCTAGGCCAAAATGGCTCACTATCTTTCCCGTACATCCCATCCTGTATTCTTATACACTCGATTTTTCTACAGCGAGCTCTCCGCCTAATACTATTTGTTTTAATTATTTTGTTTTAAATTAAACAAGAACTTTTTAATTTATATATGTATTTCCTTTGTCACAAAAAAAAAAGAGATCCAATTTCGTTAAAACTTTAAATTTCAAATCACACTCAGCTTATATCTCAAAAAATGCGACTTGTTAATCATTTTTTTTTCTTCGTGTATTCTTATTACTTTTTTTAGTTACGCTTCTTACACCACGGGCACGTTTTATATGCGCCCATTATTTCATCAAGCACTTACATGAATACCCGATTGTGAAAATAGGCCAAATGTGCACTCTTATGTACATAGTACGTGCATTGGTCTGTTCATTTAATCAGTAATAAGTCAATAATAAACTTTATTGAAGATGCATAGAACTAAGCAAATTGCAAAACCATTTTTTTTATTGAATTCTTTATTTTATTAATGAATTAAGAAATATTATCAAAATTCTTTGTTAAAAATATCATGTATGGAAACCAAATGGAATGTCGTTATTCTTAAATAAAATTTTTTACGATTATCTATTTTAATATTTAACATAAAAGGAGACTTTTGTGTAAGATTCAATAATACTATCGAAAAGTTTTTGTATACAAATTAGAAAATAGACATTGTACATATGGATATATAATTTGGCTACTTGACGAGTTTCATAACAAAACGGTATACGTCCATTAGAAAAGAAAAGACTTGTTTGGGCTTTTAATTCTCTTCTGTCCCATGACTGAAAATTAAATAAAACAATAAAACTCCGTACACTACAAACATATTCAGAGCGACATTTGGGTAAAATATTTAAAACCAAGATTGAAAATTCTAAATTTTGACCTTACTAGCTCCAAGCTTAGTGCAAAAATGGTCTTCATATAACAAAGCTTCAGACCTTTTTAAAGACCCTCCTTATAACAAAGCTTTAGACCTAACATTAGTCTTTTGGTTCCCAACGTAAGGAACCCTTAAATTTGAAAAAAATGCTTCAAAAATTACAAAGGTGTTTGACTTGAATAGAGAAAAGAGATTCTTAAAATATTTATTAACTGTCAACAAATTTTGGTAGACTTTACCATGCTCTTAATTGAACGTTGAATAGTTTTTTACTGTGCCAAGCATAATATTTGCTTGATTATATTCAAGAGTTGAGTTAAATATATATTTGATAACTCCATTTTTGTTTGAATTCACTTCTCTTCAATATAGAATCAATACATTTCTCAACATATTAATTAAAACACTACTTACATATTTCAGCTTGGTACGCAGTTTAGATATTTATGATTGTATACATACAAACAACGACATACAATAGGGTGTGTGGGCGATATTGGAAATATCTATTTATTTATGATTCGATATTTTAAAACATCCGATATTTCTTCCGTCAAATGCACAGGCCAACAAATAAAAATATAAGTTTTGGTCGTAAAACTAAACCCACTTATTCTTGTGTAAAATTCTTCGCTGATTTTAAAAAAAAATAATTTCAGACTAAGACTCCTTAGGGCTTTGCCGGCATTTTTTTTTTTTTTTTTGGATTTTCAAAAAAAAAATAATTTTTTATAAACAATTAATCAAAAAATTAAGAAAACAAATTTTTTTTTGTAAATACATATCTCAAACGACTAATTAAAGTCCAGCTGCCACTATGAGCAACAATTGCTATTAAGTTGGACTAATTTTGTTTTCAATACAGGCCAAAATTTAGTTTCTCGATATCTCAAAAATTACACCAACCAATTTATTTTATAACACGATTTTTGGAATCACATAAGAAAATATTTGTTGTTGGTCGGCATTCATTTATTCAAAAAGCTTTTAAAATACAATTCAGAAACATAATTTTCTGAGGTATACTCTTTTAAGCTTTTTGGAGATGTAAAAATTACCTATAAATATGGATAATTTCGTTTGAAGTCTTAAGATATGTTCTTTCAATTAATATATTTGTGAAGTTCGTACATATATTAAATACTTCAAAAGCTACAGTCAATCCCTTTTTTTTAAATTATTGGGGCCTACATCTAAGAATGCTCTCTAGTCAGAGGTCTATAATTTGACATGTTACATGTTGTCATTGGTAAACATTGATACATTGAAGGTTCATACATTTACGAAATAATATTAAGATATAAGATAATAATTTTAAAAAAATATATGCTTTTATTTTGAAAACTTCGATTTACATCAATAAAGCCTCCGGTTTTTTTTAAAAATTGCACTTTTTCTCTTACAATATTGAACGGTAAGCACTAAATTTTCATTCAAGTAATCACTAATGACATTTTTACTTATAAAAATTTATCTCATCGCTATTTAAAGTATAAGATAAATGGTAACAATCGAGCTCTTTTTTTGATGAGAGTCTTATTCAAAAGTAAAAAAAATAAGAAAATGAACTTATGCCGTTTTTTTTACGCTAAACTTAAAAGTTCGGTGAATATTTTGGACTTAAGTTTTAAATTGTAAAGGTCCATCATTGGCACATAAGTTTTTTTATATGAGTAACATGAATATATTGCAATTTTACAGTGTATTGTTACATTATCTATCTTAAATTTATTTTCTTTCCTAATGACTACAGACATTTGTGCTAGTGACTATCAAAAATGTCTAAGGGCCGATTTCACAATCTTCAGTTAAGGTTCAATTACCAATTAAAAAAAAATATTTGTAAGCAACTTTGTGTCACACTGGCGGCTTAAGTTCCAATTAAGGTTTAATTGAACGTTGTGAAACCGGTCTAAAGTCAGATATACAATCACTTGCGGAAAAATAATATATTCAGTTTTAAGTTCATTCTTTTAATATTTCTATCACTTTATTGGAAAACTATTTTAATTGAATGCCTTAAAAGCTAGAGGGAAGACAAATAAAAATATATTTTATTATGCTTAAACCACTTTTGTAGCAAAAATGTATGGCCTTAAGCACTTTTGAAGAATTAAGTGCTATTTTTTTATTAATATTTTTGACATTTTTCACATAAGAATACCAACACAATTACTTGTGCGAAACTTAAGCTCGCATGATATGTTCATATGAATGACTGAACTCAGTCGTTTTTGAAAAAGGAAGATTAATTTGCTTAATTTTGCTCTAATAATTATCAGTAAATAAAGTTAGTCATTTTCATTTTCTAGCTTTATTTCTTAACAACTAAAATATATATTTTTGATTTTAATTCATATTATCGTATAAAATATCAAAAGTAAAATATTTATTATCATAACGTGTACGACATCATAGATAACTAAGTTACAAGAAAAATAATTTACAAAAATAATGACAAATGAATGTTTTGTTAGCAAATAAATTTTAATTTGAAAAATGCATTGTAGTGGCTCAGAAATAAAACAATAAGTAAGAAGTCGGGGAAACTTTTTTCCTTTCCAATAGCTAAGTGCAGTTAGACTGGTGCTCCCCTTCAATAAAAAATTCATATTTTCCAAAGTAGTGTCGGAATATCTATTTGAAAACAGATACAGTCTTTTGATTGATTAAAGAATAACATATATGTATAAAAAGAGAGAAAATGAGATTTTATGTCGAAGATATTTTGAGAAACAGTTTTGAAACATAAAAAATTATTGTTTAAGCCAATTTATTTGCAGTAAATTATTTTTTTCTTATAAAATTAAAGCATTTTTAAAGAAAATTGGTCTTAATTTTTTTTCTATGCCTTATAGCTTCTGAGATATTTCAATTTATAGAATTTGCACTTATTTAAAAAGAAAACCAAAGAGTGTAATAACTTAAAGAATGACCGATATGGAATTATTTACATTTAATTTTCGAAACTAGATATCTCATATGATAACCCCGAAGAAGATTTGGACAGGCATGGCCGTGAACCGATTTTCAATTGTTTTTTAACTGTCCAATTTCGTTTTCCCGTAATCGTGATTTCCGACAGACAGACGGATATGACCAGTTGTATAAAAAATAAAAACGTGTGATGCAACCATAATATTTTCACAACTACTGTAAAACTGGGCAAATTGGATATATTTGACATCTTGTGAATACCCTAAATGTAATACTCTCATACAACTTTTTCAAATTTAATATTATGTTGTGTGGTGATCAGCAACGTAGCCATGACTTCGGTAAGAAAGGGGATCAGATCTGTCTGAAGAGTGTCATGTTACCGTCATGCCAAAATTTGTGGGCATAGAAAAGAAGGTTCACACTTCTCAACATTTAAGTCCTTTAGTCAAGAACTTTTTTTTTAGCTAAGACTCAACAGCACTTCGATTACCTTTAAAGAACTCCTGTTTTTATCTAATTTCATGTGCTTAAAACTTTTCTCGAAATTTGCTAATTAAAAATTTGCAGAACTAACAAAGCGATGGATGTGGACATGATTTTTGAAGATGGGCTGAAGAAAAGATATACATATATATAGATGTTATTATTCTCAAAATGGCTTTTTCTTGCATCTCAAATACTTTTTCAATACTCAAATTAGTTTTTTGCAGCTCATTAAAATAATTGTCTTTTAAAAAGTCTTAAGAGTGTTACCCTCATAAGGTACTGTCATCATTATTGTTGGAATTTTTTCAAATACTTAGTTTAGTTTTTAACAATATTCTAGCTAAAATTAAATTCAGAATGTATTAACTAGAAATAATTCTCCTCTTTGCTTAATTAAAATAAAATGAAACTTATTCTTTATCCTTTTTGTCTAATTCTTATTTCTATTCACTGTACCGTCATTCTCATTCATCATACTCTTAAGCTCCTCTCCGGCTTCTGCCACATCGGCATCAATTTGTTTTTTGCCAAATTTTTCACCATCCTCAATAGTCTCAGGCATCGGTTTATTGTGTGTCTCCGGCAACAACAACGAAAGTAAACCAGCAGTGAAAGCAAAAACACCACAAATTATTAACGGCAATGGACGCCAAATTTCACCCAACAAATTAAGATATGGCGCCAATATCCCACCAACACGCGCCATCATCGACGCAGCACCCAGTCCCACATTTCGAACGACCGTTGGAAATTGTTCCGCAGAAAAGATGTACACTGTACCATATGAAGCTGTAATCGCCAATTTACCCACCATAGCAAGTGCAATTATCAACCAATCAATATCACTTGGTACAACTATAGATAACATAAGTGATACGCCTGCAACCAACATACAGCCACAGAGTATAGTACGTCGACCCCATTTGTTTAACGTAAAAAGTAGAAAAGCGTATGCAGGAATTTCGACAGCCCCAGAAATCAAAAAGTTAAGCAATACATTACCGCCTAAATTATTAGTGTTCCAAGACAATCCATAGTAGGTGCCACTGTTGACGAACCAATCGAACCAAATTAACAACGTCTTACGTCTCAAATTCGGATAACGTAATAAATCAAAAACTGTTGGTGCTTTTCCAGTTGGATTTTCCGTCGCCTGATCTTGCTTTTTATCGATAAGATTGTCATAAACCTCAATAGGTATTTTGACTTTGTTAACATTTGCCGCTTTTTCGATTACGTCAATTGCTTCGGCTTTACGATTTTTCAAAAGAAGCCAACGCGCCGATTCAGGTATAATCCAATAGTAACACATAAATACTAAGCCAGGAAGTGTCAAAGCAATTTGAAGCCAACGCCAATCATGTATAAAGTAAGCAAATCCAGCAGTTAACATAAAACCGACCGAAAAGAACATTTGCATAGCTACACCGGCAAAAAGTCGATACGATGAACCGACCATTTCCATGGCAATCACATATGCTACCAAAAAGACACCAGACGTTGTGGCACCAACAATCATGCGTGATATCGTATATGTAAGGTACTCAGGTGCAATGCCAGCCACCACACCAAAAACCACTTGAATGACAAGTGAGGCAAAGAAAATTGGCTTACGTCCATATTTGTCTGACAGCTGGCCAAAACCTATGCTGCCCAAAAGTACACCGACCATAAAGAGAGAATCACTAGTGGCCGTTAGTAGTCCACGCTTGCAAACCATATTCCACTCGGTGACAGCGCTATTTTCATATTTAGAGCGATCGTACAAATAACGATCACATGTTGCAGTGCCATTGGTCAATATGGGTGCAGAGCCGTTTAAGTAATCTTGCGTGTAGTCAACATCATAGTACTCGCACGTTTGCCATTTATCTGTGATGCTGTCCACGGGGTAGCTGAGATTCCAGTGCTCTGCGGGTAGTGAGCTATAGGTGGCGTTGGTGCCACTCTCAAAAGGTAATTCACAACGAAAGTCGGGACGTGCAAGTAAAAAGACTCCTGCGAGCTTATGAAAAGCACAGGAAATAGCCGGTAAGCAGAGAAGAAAGTAAATTTGCTTTTGGTAGCGTCCAAAATCGCCCAAATACGTGATTACTTCATCGTAGCCCATGGTACGAACTGTCGATTTGCTTAAATGTTTTTGTTAAGTGTACAAATTTGATTAAAGTTTATTTAGAATTTTAGTAAACTTATAATTTTAAGATTTGTCAAATGAGAATTATTCGATTTGGAAGAGAGTATCTAACATTAAAATAAAACTTTTCTCCCTCATCGGCAATGGCGTGACGATTTTATTCCGGATATTGCTGCTTGTGCAAAGGTTATGGTTGTTTATGTCGTATGTAGGTGAACATTATCTCTGGGCAGCACACGGAAAAGCTTACTACAGTAGACTAATGGCCGGTTAATTATAAACAAGATCGTTGAAATTGTTAAACGAATAATTTTCTCTATGATTTTATAATTTTTTTTCCGAGTACGAGTATAACGTCACTTCAGATTCAACGTGATTCGTTTCACACAATTTCTTCGATCACCTTAACATTTCGTTAAGTGCTCGCGATAGCTGTTCAAATACTACTGATTTATTTCTTATTTCTATTCAACTTGGCGTCAGCGCTACTTATTTGAGTGAAGGAAACACATAATTGAATTCTGCTCTAAGGTCTCAAAAGTTATCGTTGCTCTCACGATCTTTCTTTTCTCTCTCTTTGATTTATTTTCCGCATACATTAAAAATTTATAAGTAGCAATGAAAATAAGTTTGTTTATTTGTTAACAAAATAAATATGAAGAAATGCTCTGCCCAATAAATCATTGGCTTAATCATCCAACTAAATTATTTCGCGTTGAAAATTACGAGTATAAGCTAAATTAAATTCTATACACTTATAAATAATATAATCATTTAAACACTTTTTATATGTACTTTCCGTTTAAGTCTATAGCACCTTTCACGAACTCGAATTTACATCAGGTGATTACTTATGCTTATTGAATACATTTGATTTTTTGGTCACAGAAAGACCATGGTATGGGATGACATATTATTCTAATACAAAATTAAAAAATTATTTACTCTCAAATCAGACCATCTCCGGGAAATATTCACTCTCACCCAGTTTTCCCCTTCGAAATGAATTTTATTCGGCATCAATCGATAAGGCAAAGGAAACTATTAACATGATTGACACACAACTTTGATGTTGTTTTTTTCGAATTCGACTGGTTATGAAAGCGGGTGTAGGCAAAATCGGACAACAAATGACCGCAAAAAAAAGAGGAATAATCTCCCCTTATATGGGCCTTATATTATACGAAATATGTTCCAAAGTTTTGAAGGATTACTTAAATTGGTTTACTTTTTCTTTTGTAGAAACACTGGATGGTATAAAAAACATATGTACATATATTAGAATAAATTGATACTTTTTTGAACTTGTTCGACATTTTTCGGTTTCTCTAATATTTTTCGATTCTTATACATACATTTTGTGACTTTTTCAACACTTTAGGGCATTTTCAACACTTTACGGCATTTTCAACATACCTCGAGTTTTTGAACATTTGACCACTTTTCAGACTTTTTTTTTGACATTTTGAATATTCTTTGACTTCTTCAATACATTGAAGCTTGTTGACATTCTTCAAATTTTTAACATTTTTCGACTTGAGTAGTCAATTGGAATTTTTGGACTTTTGAAACATTTTTCGTTATTGTCTAACTTTTTCAACAGCTTAGTAACTCATAAAGACAAAAACACGTCGATCTGTCTATGTAAACCAATCAAAAATATTTCAATCAAAAATTCTACCCAGGCAAAGACGCATGGCACTGCTTTAGTACATGAATAACAAAATTTTCTTATCATGCAAGAACGCAGCTACTCAATTGAGAACAGTTTCAAAGATTTGAGTGATGTTATTTTCAAGTTTGCAATATACCTAGACCACTTTAAAAACTGAAAACAATGCCTCTGCTATGTATCTTACCAACCCTTATTGAATATTTGCTCTACAACGATGTACATAAATTAATTTCGAATGATTAATAAACAAAATGCGCTATCGGCATTCGTTTCTCCCTTATTAATGAGAACAATAACCGAGAAATATTTTATTTCTTTTATGGTATTTTCAAAGTTATTTGAAAGTTCTTCTCTACTAAACGTTTGTCACCAATGTAATTGGAATGAACGTTAGTAAAGCTTTTTTTTTAAATATAATAGAAAAATATTCATGAAGATTCATTTAATTTTTCATTGTTTTTATATAAAATCAAAACATTTTGTAAAGATGAAACTATAAGCAAAAATAAAGTAAATAAAAAAAAGACAATGTACCACATTTTAACACTATTTAATTGGCAATTTTTGGCAAAAGTGTCCGATAGCTTGTCACTTTCGATATAAAAGTATGTAATTATAATTTCAAAAAGCTGCAGCCCTTAACAATTACAGCATTTTTGATGTTCTGATTTGATTGACAGAGGTAAAACATAGAAATATGTATTTCCTGAGGAATAACTTTGAGCTGATCAACTTTCTCAAACTATGACTAACATACCTTTTCATGTCACATTTTTATATTAAATACCTACTCAAAAAAAATTTCGATTTTTCATACGACAATCTAAGGAAATCAAATTTTTTTTACTATTTAATTTAGGGTTGCAACGGAGCTCCGTATCCGCATCCGCAAGTGCAGAACTTCCGCTTGATATCGTACCTCCGCCTCCGCTTCCGCAAATTTTAATGTGGTAAATCGGAGGTATAACGGAAGTCATAAAATCAAGTTTAGAGCTTAGAATGTGGAAAATTCGGTGTATAAGTTAATTTACATTTTATTGATTTATGCTGGTAAGTGGTTAAAATAAGATTAGCTCGACCATAGTTAGAAACTTAGTTATTTTTTTTAGTTAGTTTCATAAGAAATGGTTATGGGTACAACCTAGTATGAATTTTGTTTGTACAGATTTTGAAAGTAGACCATTTCAAAAATATCGTGTTGAAATTTCATTTTTGTAACTTTATTTGAGCGCACTCTCCGGTTCAATAAAAAAAAATTAAACGCCTTTCTCTCGAATTCACTGTTTTCATACGGCGCCAGCCTTTTCTCCAAAATTACTGAGCCAATCCTTAAGAAAATTTTTTCCACATATTCGTCACATGTATGGGTATCGCATGAACCAAAACTAAGTCGAAATATTAGTTTTTTCTATTTTTTTTAAACAGACTTCTTATTTTTCGAACACTTTTGCTCAGCCGCCATTTTGTCATTTTTGCACAAAATATAATAATCTTGGTTCAGGCGATAGCCACTGTCATGTTGAATTTAAATTTTTTTGGTTTTTGTATTTCAATGGCTCCATTGACACCAATTGTTTATGTATGGCTACGCAGGTGGCAATATTTCGCATATATATAATTTCAAATGAATTTAAAAAAACAAATTTTTCGTGTATTGTAGTTAGGGGTGGCAATCCCGGGACTCGCTCTGTATATAGGCTAAAGTAATCCCGGGATTACAAAGAGGCAATCCCGGGATTTTCGGGATTAGAAAAAAGTTTTATATTATATAGTAAATATTCTTTTATATGACATATTTAAGTACAAAATCTGCAAAATAATTGTTTTCGATACATTCGATGTGCATGAATTATTATTGCATCCTGCAAAATGCACTTCAATTGTGTCTGAACCTTAAATTGAGTAAAAATATTTTTTTTTATTGTAGCAATTTTTTGTTTAAGATTTTCTTAAAAAAATATGTGACATAGCAAAAAAATATCTTTTTTAATAGTTTGACTAATCTTAAGAATTTTTTACTAAGTGCGATTTGTATTGAAAATTGATAGTTCACTAGAAAAATGATATAATGTGAAATTCAGACTAAAATTATTTTTATCAATAACGGAAATACTAAAAATGCAATAGAAAACAACATAAGCAAAACATATCTATTTTTTATAATATAATACAAATCTGCAACAAAAAATATAGGTTTGTATTCAAAAAAAAAAAAAAAAACCACAGCCGACTTTGATTTGACATTGAAATTTTGACCCAAACTTAGACCTACCAAAACTTAAGTTCTACGATATAATTAAACTTTTGTCTGAAGCTTTTTTTCTGAAATCAGCTTCTAAAGATTTTGACAACTTAAATGGAGCACACTTATGGGTGCGTCTACTGAGAGTGAGCCATTCGGTGCCACTAAATGTCATCACTGTCACATTTGAAGAAGGTGATAAAGTATTAATCAAGTACAAAGTGTAGTACACGAATTTTTAAATGTAAAAATAAAATTGAATAATAAAATTGATAGTTTGGTCATAAATGCTTGATTATCCTCTATCATCTCCTTTTAATAGTGACTATCTTCTACTAGTCAAACTTAGTAAATGTGATTTAGATGTACTAACACTCGAAGTGTTCAAAGTCAATTTTTAAGCTATTATTTTTTCTATTATTTTGCGCTCTTATTCTTCAATGTTACGCTGTGAAATAAGGCAATTTTAATTTTGTATCGTATACAATAGTATAAGCTTCTCTTTTTTTTTTGTAGTTTTGTATGCATTTACTAGAACTATCAATCCCGGGATTAATCCCGGGATCCCGGGATTGGAAACTTCGATCCCGAAAATCCCGAAACTCAAAAAAGCTCGGGGATTGTCACCCCTAATTGTAGTGTATTTATTGATTCTGAAAAGAATTATAATCATATCTTCTACTGGTGGTGGAATAATCAATTCATAAAAATAGCTCCTTCGGCTTGAAATCTAGGTTGCCTCCTAATGTTTATTTAATACTAACATTTTTATAAAATCTTGTATTTTAAATCCTTTCAATCCGCTTCCGTTAAAATTCCGCATCCGCGGGGATCAATTTCTGAACTCCGCCTCCGCATAGATGACCTCCGTTACAACCCTAATTTAATTGATGAAATTGATATATAATTTCTAAATGATTATGATGCACTTACTTCAAAGCCAGTGTAGAATGTATGTTCAGCATAAAATAGCTTTCTAAGGATATTTAATTTGTCTATAATTTACTTATATTTATATATTTTTTTTGTTCTACTGTAATTACTAGGGCGACCAAAAGTAATCTTACTTACTTACTTGGGTGGCCATAACAACCCGTTACCGTGTTACGGCCGACCTCAAAAGCTCTCTCCAGGCGCCTCTGCTTTGCGCACGCCTTCTCCAATCATTCACACCAAGCGTGGATAGGGTTTCCTCGGCTTGGTCTTTCCATCGGAGGCATGGTCTTCCTCTTCGTCGTCGCCCAGCGGCTTCCGCATCAAACACCTTTTTCGCCGGAGCTTCTTCGTCCATACGCACAACATGTCCCAGCCAGCGCAGACGTTGAATAGTGATGCGCTTGACTATGTCAATGTCAGCGTAGAGCTCGTACAGTTCGTGGTTCATTCGAATACGGTAGTCGTCGCCGACGTGAACAGGACCAAAGATTTTGCGAAGAATTTTTCTCTCAAACACCCCAAGCGTGGCTGCATCAGTCTGCGACACAACCCATGCTTCTGCGCCGTAAAGTAGCACGGGTAAGATGAGCGTCTTGTAGAGTGTCAGTTTTGTCGGGCGAGAGAGGTCTCTACTACTCAATTGCTTACTGAGACCATAGTAACACCTATTAGCAAGAGTTAGTCTTCGCTTTATCTCCAGGCTGACATCGTTTTGACCAAAAGTAATCATTTGCTTAGAAAAGCTTATTTTGCTTATTCGATATCAATTTTGATGTTAATCCAATAATTCTGGAAATGAAAAATATTTTTCCTTATTTAAAAAAAAAAATGGTAGCCATATTTCCTTGTCACATGCAATGAGCATGCAAACCAGTGATGTGTATGAATCCATTCATTTTCACTTTCAGGCGATTCGCAAAAAAAAAAAACAAGTACAAGCTTGGCTTGGCTTGTAAATAAACAAATAAGCCAAGCCGATATTCAGTCAATATGAATGCAACTCTACATTCGCATGCATTCATTTTTTCAAGTACCTTTTGATCTTGCTTTTTGTGTTGAATTTTCAAGTCGGCTTGAATTTGGCAAATGATTGAGTTGTAAAATGCAAAATATAATACAATGCAAGTAAAAAGCCGAATCGATGAGGAATGGAGAAATGATGGGTAAAGGTTGTAAAAGAGTTTTTGGCAGAATTTGGTGGGACCCCGGACCCAGTAAGAGACCGCTTTCGGCCCATTTCTATAAAAAATTCGTATTGTTTCAAAGGATTCCGAAAATTTGAAAATGGATTTTGAACGTAACTGGCTATGGCCTTGGACCCAGAAAGGAACCGTTTTGGGCACATGTCCGAAAAAAAAATTTTTGGTCTACTCGATGAATTTTGTACATGGCTTAGTGCGGCCCTTGGCCTACAAAAAGACCATTTTGAACCCATTTCCGGAAAAACAATTCCGGAACTGGGATAACAGAAGCATTCAACTTCCGTTGAATGACAGTACTGCTGTAATGGAATCAGTTCACGCAAAGTTAAGAAGTTTATCTAAGAAAATTAAATGATGCTTTAACGGCTACAACCATATTGCCACCATAAGAGATATGGTTTTAACAATTTGCAGTTCACTACTGAGATTATGATATGTGGCTTACAGCATTCTATTAAGCTGACAAAGGTACATTAAAACTGATGTTACTCGGGCGCAGTGGTGAAAAAAAGAAAATGATTTTGCAATTTTATAACAGAACATCGGTATTACTCCATTGTTTTCCGGTCAATTTTCAAATTTTTTATAAGAAAAAAAGAAGATGAAGAAAAAATAATCACAGATTCGAATTCCTCGCCTTAAAATAACGCTTAAACCATCACTGTTTTGTTGGAAAATTCGATAACATCTATAACTTGATCAATTTTAAACATCAATCTTTTTCTTCAAAATTTGAAAACTTCAAACAGGTGGCGCTATTCCAGTATTCAATGTTACTGAAAAATTCTGTATTCTGAAATTCTTTGAAGAGCTTTGTATAGACGTGTAACGCTATAGATATCCGCTGACCCATCGTTAAAAATATAATTTTGAACCACTCTAATATATGAGACTTTTTTTTATAAGCCGAACAGTTTCTGGCCGCCACATTTTCAAATCGCTCCAAATTTTTTTACGTATTCTATGAGTTGATTAATTTGTTATTGAAGATATCTAGAGATATCGAGCTATGAAGTTCGAAGATTTTACGTTTTATGGTCATATTAAAATTGTCATATCTCCGGTAAATTTTAACGGACAAATCATTTTCTTATATTGATTTAAAGCTTAAAAAATAAGATTTTTTTTACACAATTTTACCTATAGCATTAAATAAAAAATTAAATCTTTTATAACAAATCAATCGTTTAAAGTTAGTTAATAGAAAAATAATCACTAATAATTTAAAAAAATATCACTAAATTTCTCGTCAAATTTTCTTTATAAACTTATTTTTTCAGAGTGGTAGGCATATACGGACTATCCCAAATAAAAGAACTCTTGCGCGCACCCCTGAAAATACTGCGTGCCGCTGCACAGTGGACCCAAATCGAGTTTTGCTTCAAAAATTGCTAGAGAGCGCAAATCTTGTCGGAAATGAACAATTTTTTTAAATAGAAGCTATCTAAAATGCTAATAGATTAAAAATATTGTTTCTTGGAAAAAACCAAAAATTGAGGGGTAAGTTTTGTCGAAAATTAGCATTTTTTGTTTTTTCAATAAAAGCTAACAAAAAAGCCAAGGGAACGTGAGAGCCTGAGTTCCTAAAAAAAGTTTTCGGCTTTAATTATTTTAAGTTGAATGCCGGAAAAATGTTTTTTTTGGGTTTTAACATAAAATAAAAAGTTCAAATTTGTTTTCACAATTCGGACATCGACGATTTGTTGGTATGTATTTTGATAAGCTTTTATTATGAAAAAATTGTTCATTTCCGACAAAATTTCCGGACTCCAGGAATTTTTTAAACAATACATATTTTAAGAAAAGTTTTATTTTAAATTTTTCCAAAAAATGATATATCTGTCTTAAAATTCGGATTCAAAAAATTTGTTTAAGTTTTATTAAGCTGAAATCAAAAAAAAATTGCTGATTTCTGATAAGGTTTGCGCTGTCTAACATTCCGCTAGGTATGCTTCTTTCCGAAGCAGCAAAGGACTGGAGGGCCATAAAAACCTGTAAAACATCCAGAGCAATATAGCCTACCTATAACAATTCAAAAACCACTGACCTACTCTCCAAGAGCCACAGCGACACTCCGGCAATCACCGCGACTTGCACTGGGCTATCGGCAAGCATGCTGCTAAATTGGGTAATCCATTCAACCCTTTTTGCCGCAGATGTCTGAATGTACACGAGAAAAAATAAGGTAAACATTTTCTCTGTAACTGTCCGGTATCTACCAGAACCAGGCTCAGACATCCAGGAGAAGCTTTCTTCAGCAACCTCAGCGAATTGGCCGAAAATGAAATCAGATCGCTGCTTACCTACCTAAAAAGTACTAACTGATTATGGCTTTTATCGCTTAAGGCTTAATAAATTCTTTTGACTACCCTTTAGCAGTTTCGCGGGTCGCGTAGGTGGTATTAAAACGGCACAACTAGTGTTACTTAAGGCTTATAGCATGCTTGCTTAGCCGCCACTTTAAACTAACCTAACCATGACTATAAGAACTTACATTTGCATTTTGAAATATAAGTATTGTGAATTGCGTTTATTTATTCATTTGGCTTATTTGAAATGGTTTAAAAAGAGTAAGTGTTACTGGATGTCCTGTTTTGAAAATAATGCACTCTTAGCTCATAAAATGTGCAAAGTTATTACCAGTATTTAAATTTGAAGAATAGCCATACAAAAAACAAAAAGGTCAGGAGTTTAACATTTATAATTTTTGGACCTTATCGATTTTATGGAGTTTTCAAATAAATTTCATAGGTATAAAATACAAAAACCAAAAATTTTAACATGTATACCTTCATTCTTTTCTTATTAAAAATTTCTGAAATATTGAAGATTTAAGGATTTACATCTCTTAAAAATGGTTTGGCATCTACTAAACTATAGAATATTTAGAATTTTTAACTAATTTTTTTTTTTTTTTTAATTTAGAGAATGACCGTTATGTAAAGCATTAGTAAGCTTGATACTGTGAACTTACATTTACCTACAGTAATGCATTTTTTCCCTTTTAAAGTTTCAGCCCCGGGCACGCAAAGTATTAATGGGACACTGTTACTACAAAACACAACCGCGTTTTTTTTTTAATTTATTAATTTATTTATTCAATAATAGTAATTCAATGTACAGATAAGATTGCCCTTTTAAGTAGTACAAATAAAGCTTATAATAACTATAAGTAAAAAAAAATAATAAATAATAAAATAATTTTTCGAGTAGAAAATTACTGTTGAAATACAATTGTAATGTTAAGCTAAGTTCTTAAATTTCAAAAAGGTAGAAAAAAAAAACAAGAAAAAATAGTAAGTGTAGAAATAGGATATGAAGGCTATGGAAACGGTAGAGAAGCGTGGAAGAAAATGTAGGGAGAAAGTAAAATATTAAAATTTTCAGAGAACAGCCGAAAAGTGATCGAAAAGCTTGCGTTTGAAGATGTCTGTGCTGCTTGTTTGTTTCAAATGAATGTTCCACAGATGTATCGCATGAATGAAAAAATGGCGAGAGGTTGTGAGAAACTTATACCGTGGCAATATGAGTTGCTCTGACCTTTGATTTCTAGGAAATCGTAAAAAATCAAAAAGATAATCTGGCTCCCTATTGCGAATAATCTTATGAAGCAGAAATAATGTGCGCAAATTTAACATATCACTTAAGAATAGTCCACAGATTTTTTTGGTATAAAATGAGATGTGGCAATGTCTTGGTATACTGAAAATAAACCTGGCGCAACTATTGAAGGCCACCGTTAGCTTATGGAGGGATTGATGATCAAGATTTGAAAATAATTTGCAACTATAAAAGATGATAGGCAAGATGAATGATTTGACCAATCTTAGCTTAACTCCGCTTGATAAGTACCTAGAAGTAGGACTAAGTCCTCGTAGTGCACCATAAATTTTTGAAACCACACTATTAACGTGAGTGTTCCATGTAAAGTTACTGTTGAAACAGACTCCCAGGTTTTTAAATGTGTCAAAATACTCTATTGGAGAATTGTTTAAAAGGAGTAGGGGTGGCTCAGTTCTATTTCGACACCTGTTGATGAGCATAGCTTTAGACTTAAAAGGATTAAGCCTTAGCTCGTTTTTTTGTGACCATTGAACAATTTTGTCTAACTCGGCATTAAAATCCATACTTGCTTGATTACGCAGAACCTTTGGAAAAAGCTTGTACACTTGAATATCATCTGCGTATATGTGATGTTCACAAGTAGTAAAGCAATCCGCAATATCATTTATGCAGGCCATGAACAATAGTGGACCCAAAATTGAACCTTGTGGGACACCACATGGCACGTTCAGATAGGATGAATTTTTATTACAAAAGTGAACAAATTGTAAGCGATCACTGAGGTATGACGACAAAAGTTTACATAAGGAACTACTAAAATTTGGATAAAAGCTGCTGGTGATTGATGCTATCGAATGCTTTCGAAAAATCTAAGAACGCAATTAAGCCCATCATATTACTGTCGATCCCTGAACGAATGTCTTCACAAACTTTCAATAATGCTGTCGTACAGCTACGATTTTTCCTAAATCCTGACTGATATCTTGTCAATAATTTATTGGTATTTAGGTGAGCTTTAATTTGGTTACTGACTAAAATTTCAAAAGCTTTGCTGAGGAATGGAAGTATTGCTATGGGGCGGAACTCGGATTGATTTTTTGGTAAGGGAATAATTTTTGCTGTTTTTCATAGAGTGGGATATTGGGAGGTAGTGATAATTGTATTGAAGATATGAGTTATATGATGAAGGATAACAGGGAGAAGTATTTTGACTAAACCCGGACAGATATCATCCGATCCTTTTGCTTTCGATTTAATATTCAAAATGGCCTCACCAACACTTAATACATCAACTCCTGAGAGAAACGTTTCCACAGGGCTTAAAAAGTCGGATCATAAGTTGTATTATTAATATTTTGTATTGGCTGAATAAATTGGGCGTTAAGATCATCCAAGCTAATGCTTGCTGGAGAAACATTAATGTTCTTGTTTAACCCAATTGAACGAATATTTTTCCAAAAAGAAGAGCTTGATCTATTGTGAGTGAACTTACGTTCATAAAAATGACTTTTATTTTTCCGAATCAAACTGGTAACTGCATTACGAGAACGCTTAAATTCAACGTAAAGTGCAGAACAATTGAATCTCTTCCATTTAGAATACAAGATATCTCTTCTTTTGATGAGATTCAGCACTTCGCGACTAAGCCATGGGAATTTTGTTGGTTGTCTATTTTTAAATGAGATTGGTACATGGGCAGCGAATAATAAATTGATATTTGTGTTTAAAAATTGTACCTGTAAGTTAGCATCATTTGTGTCGTAAATGGGCGTCAAGTCAATACTTTTGCATTCGGAAAATAACGAGTTAATGTTTACACTTGAAAAATTTGACATTGCATATGAATTTTCAGTAACAACCGAAGGGTATATATTAAGCGTGAGGGAAATTAAATCGTGGTGAGAAACAGAAACAGCAGGAACAGAAATTTGATCAAAATGTCAAATAAAATTTGAGTTTGACACTAAAATCAGATCTAGTAAGGAGGGCATACAGTTCGGGCGAAAGTGAGTTGGAAAAACATTATTCGCAAATTTATTATTAAAAGATTCAACCATTTCAACAAATTGCTTGTTATTATTGCTTAAAATATTTAAATTAAAGGCACCGCAAATAACAATATCGGTATATAGAGGGGCAAAATCCTCTAAAAGATTCCTAATTAAATTATAATTAGCAATGTTTGGAGCCATATAAATGCATCCTACTAAAAATTTGCCAGACTCATGAAGAACTTCAATAAAAATATATTCCAGCAATTCAATGTTAGTAGATTTTCTAACGACATGAAACGTATAGCAGTTTCTAATGTAAATGCCGACGCCACCACCCATCCTATCCTGCCTATCAGCACGAAATAATTTGAAATTGTCAAGCTTGAATAAATCGCTACATACTTCCTTCCTAAGCCAGGTTTAAGACAGACAAATAACATCAACCAAACTATTATTAACAAGGAGCCGCAAGTCATCAATTTTATTCTTCAATCTTTGTAGCGGCATTCAAATTTCCTAGCTAAATATTTTTAGACATAGCCCCGAGAAGGCTTAAATAGGCATGTCTTTTCACCGATTTTCAATTATTGTTGAACTATCCAACTGCATTTTTCCGGTATCGTGTATATAACATCTTGTGAATACACTAAATGTAATACGCTAATGCAACTTCTTCAAATTTAATATTCTATTTTGTGGTGTACAGCGGCGAAGCCATGACTTTCGTAAGGCGGGAATCAGATCTATCTGAATAGTAAGTATCATGTTACTGTAGTGGCAGAATTGGTGGGCATGAAAAAAGGGTTCTCAACAGCACTTATAATATTTTTATTTATTAAATAATTGCATTTTAGAAAAACTTAAAAAGCTTTGCTCTCATTAGTTACTGCCATTCCTTACTGTCATAAGACCGATATATTGGAATTTTTTCAATACTTTGTTTCATTTTAAATAACATTCTAGTTAAAACTAAATTCAGATGTTTTTATTAGAAATACATAATTGAGGAGTGATTTTTCAAAAGGGCTTATTTCCACTTGTGACCTTGAACAAACATAAGAATGCTATCGCCGTTATCATGCTAAAATGTATACTCTAGTTGAAAATCGATTACAAAGAAGACATATTTCCAAGGGAAACTCGTAATGAAAAAGCGCTGTTTCATACAAAACGGCGCATTTCCATTTAATTTTTGCTTATACAAAAAAACTTATTTTCTATACTGCCCTCAGAAGCGAAAAGGCCATATCTCAAAAAAAAATGCGTTTCCAGATAATTGATGCTTTATATATGTCAATTTGTAAAAATACCTGCAAAATTGAGATAGAGAAAATTCTCTTAGGAGATTTTTTATATGTTTGAACTAAAATACCTGCATTTAGGGCAGTACAGTCGCTGAACATACCTTTATTTTTGTTTATATGCCCAAGTTACTATAAATGTAAGTCGCTTCCGGCACATGCGCATGCGTCGCACGCCTTCCTTACCGAGGTAAGTAGCTTTTTAACAGGTTTCTTTTCATTACAGAAATTTTGTTTAACATGGAAATAAGCCCCTTTGCAAAATCACTCCTCAATTGACCTTTTAGCTTAATTATAATAAAATGAAACTGATTCATAATCTCTTTTGCTTAGTTTTTATTTCTATTCACTGTTCGTCTTTCTCATTCATCAGGCTCTTCAGCTCCTCTCCGACTTTTGCCACATCGGCATCACTTTGTTTTTTGCCAAATCTTTCACCATCCTCAATGGCCTCAGGCATTGGTTTATTGTGTGTCTCCGGCAACAACAACGAAAGTAAGCCAGCAGTGAAAGCGAAAGCACCGTAAATTATTAACGGCAATGGACGCCAAATTTCACCCAGCATATTAAGATATGGCGCCAATATCCCACCAACACGCGCCATCATCGACGCAGCACCCAGTGCCACATTTCGAACGACCGTTGGAAATTGCTCCACAGAAAAAATGTACACTGTACCATATGAAGCTGTAATCGCCAATTTACCCACCATAGCAAGTGCGATTATCAACCAATCAATATCACTTGGTACAACTATAGATAACATAAGTGATACGCCTGCAACCAACATACAGCCACAGAGGATGGTACGTCGACCCCATTTGTTTAACGTAAAAAGTAGAAAAACGTATGCAGGAATTTCGACAGCCCCAGAAATCAAAAAGTTAAGCAATACATTACCGCCTAAATTATTAGTGTTCCAAGACAATCCATAGTAGCTGGCATTGTTGACGAACCAATCGAACCAAATTAACAACGTCTTACGTCTCAAATTCGGATAACGTAATAAATCAAAAACTGTTGGTGCCTTTCCAGTTGGACTTTCCGTCGCCTGATCTTGCTTTTTATCGATAAGATTGTCATAAACCTCAATAGGTATTTTGACTTTGTTAACATTTGCCGCTTTTTCGATTACATCAATTGCTTCGGCTTTACGATTTTTCAAAAGAAGCCAACGTGCCGATTCTGGTATAATCCAATAGTAACACATAAATACTAAGCCAGGAAGTGTCAAAGCAATTTGAAGCCAACGCCAATCGTGTATAAAGTAAGCAAATCCAGCAGTTAACATAAAACCGACCGAAAAGAACATTTGCATAGCTACACCGGCAAAAAGTCGATACGATGAACCGACCATTTCCATGGCAATCACATATGCTACCAAAAAGACACCAGACGTTGTGGCACCAACAATCATGCGTGATATCGTATATGTAAGGTACTCAGGTGCAATGCCAGCCACCACACCAAAAACCACTTGAATGACAAGTGAGGCAAAGAAAATTGGCTTACGTCCATATTTGTCTGACAGCTGGCCAAAGCCTATGCAGCCCAAAAGTACACCGACCATAAAGAGAGAGTCGCTAGTGGCCGTTAATAGTCCACGCTTGCAAACCATATTCCACTCGGTGACAGCGCTATTTTCATATTTAGAGCGATCGTACAAATAACGTTCACATGTTGCAGTGCCATTGGTCAATATGGGTGCAGAGCCGTTTAAGTAATCTTGCGTATAGTCAACATCATAGTACTCGCACGTTTGCCATTTAACTGTGATGCTGTCCACGGGGTAGCTGAGATTCCAGTGCTCTGCGGGTAGTGAGCTATAGGTGGCGTTGGTGCCACTCTCAAAAGGTAACTCACAACGAAAGTCGGGACGTGCAAGTAAAAAGACTCCTGCGAGCTTATGAAAAGCACAGGAAATAGCCGGTAAGCAGAGAAGAAAGTAAATCTGCTTTTGGTAGCGTCCAAAATCGCCCAAATACGTGATTACTTCATCGTAGCTCATAGTACCAACTGTCAATTTGCTAAAGCGAAATTCAGTGTTTTTGTTAAGTGCACAAATTTGATTAAAGCTTATGAAGAATTTTGGCACGATTTAATATAAATCTATATAAATAAAATGATAGCTAGATCCGTCGATGTGTGTTCATTGCGCACTACTGAATAGATTTTGGTCAATTTTTTTTGCTTCATTCCTTATACGCGCAGTCTTAAACTGAAATTTTCATAACAAAATAGTGTTCCAAGATAATGAAATAAAAATCAGATACGGATACCGTCAATTCAAAAACTGCGAGGCTTTGATGGCGATAAAGGTTTAAAAGTAGAGATGAAGATAGAGATACTGGTAGATACAAATGGAAATAGAAAAAAGAAAAAGAAAAAGAAACAGTGGAATGGATATGGAGTTAGGAAATAAAATTTAAGTATGGGAATCTTTGAAGCAGGAGACAAGCTACGCATACAAAGTTGTAGCAACGACGAAAGTCTATAGAAATATTGCGTTAAATTGTGGAAGCACCAATATACATATTTATTTCATTCGCCGCAGGCGAAAATTGAGAACAATTCTATGAGTCTTATATTGTAAAAATAAACTTACGTTTATTATTGACACTTCTTGAAATTTTATTTATCATATATATAAATATGCAGATGAAGTACTGTCGACTTAATTTTCTGGGGAGGGTTACAGACATGTCATATAAAACGCTTCCCTTTTCAGGGTGGGTCATAACCCAAGAATCTCCCTCCGTACACAAGCTTATTTAATCTTTAGTATTCTGACAAAATTAATAATGTATGAAATCGTAGACATGGAGTAATCAGAGCATGCCCAGGTACCAGGAAGCTGCAGGTGTTTAATTTAATTTTAATTTGTCCGAATCGGTTGTCCAATGTATATGTAATACATTATAAATGTTCAAAAAAATCTCATGTTCGGGTCCACTCAAAAATAGAAAATTTTTTTATGTTCGAGTATATCCTAATTTAAAAAAAAAATGCTCTTAAGGTTGCTACCAGATTTGTAAAATTTAAATTTTTCGGAATGTGACTAAAATAATGAGGAAAGTTCAATTTTTTTTTCTCTTACTCAAAATTTTTTTTTTTATTTTTTCCAATTTTTCTTATGTTACCGCTTTTTTTAAGCCTATATACATATGCATAAGGAAAAAATCTATGATATGCTAAAGATCGCTTGAAAAAATAAATGAGATAAAAAATACAATTAAATTTTTGTTAAAAAAAAACTTTAGTTGTGATCATTTTTGGACCAAATTAAAATTTTTTTATCGCATCTTTTCTTAACTGATATTTATGTAGTGGCATCGCTAGCAGCATCAGAGGAAGTTATGAAGACAAAAATCCAGCTTACAAAACAGTGATGTCTTTTAAATAGCTGTGTACAGGCCCGTGCGCAAGGGGGGGTTTTGGGGGTTCAAACCCCTCCCATTGGGAATTTTCGCACATAGATTTTTATTGACATTTGAATGAAAAATCAAAAAGACAAAACAAATTTTTTTTTTAAATAAAAGAACTGAAATGCCAATAAATTATCAGAGCACGAGTTTTTTATTTTCTCAAGATTTGCGCACATATTTTGATTTTGAACCAAAAAACACGATTTGGGACCACTGCGCGTCGCTAAGGCTAAGTAACACGACCTTTTTTTCTATGCGCGTTTAAGCATAGCTCCGGCATCAATAAAATCATCTTCAATGAAAATTCATGCACAAATCTATTTGTACCATATCATTCAATTTTGCATGATAGTTAACGTGACATAAATGAAGTTAAGCTTTGGCGTCAACGCTTTGCGGGGCAAGACATCAAAAATGCTTCGTGTTTTGACAGCTTTGCCTGTGACAACAGCAACAAATGAACGCTCCTTTTCAGTGCTACGTCGTCTAAAGACATACCTCAGATCAACTATGTCCAATGATCGGCTGAACGGCTCAACCTCGCTTAATATACATCACGATATCGAAATCAAAGTGGAAAGAGTTTTGGACGAGTTTTTTCAAGTACCTCGCAGAATTAGCTACTTACGTAATTATAACTGAATATCGAATCATATCATTAACACTAGACAAATGACATGTTCTAGAATACTTCAAAACACTCGATTTTCGAAAATTCGTTCACATTCGAGTATATCCTCATTTAAAAAAATTATGAAAAAAAAATAGTCTTAGGGTTACTACCAGAGCTGCAAAATTTTCATTTTTCGGAATTTGGCCAAAAAATTAAGAAAATTTAATTTTTTCCTTATTTTCCTTATGTACACAAAAGGAAGTGTCGAAAAGAATTGACCGCTATTTTTTAAGCCTATACATAAGGAGAAAAACTGTGGCCTCTCCGCGAGTAGAGCTTTGATGTTTCTTGTGTAACAGCTCAAGCCCTTTGTTGTTTTGAAATTTGAAATTGTCAATGCCACTACATGAATTTCCATTAAAAAAATAAATGAGAAAAAAAATTTTTGTATGTTTGGCCCAAAAGTTATCAAAATTAAATTTTTTTTTAATTTTTTTAAGCTAATCATGCACTGACTACACGGTTAGAAATCTTGGAATATACTTTAATACAAGCGAAGTATTACAAAGATTTTTAATACAATTTTGATTATAATTAATACTTTTGAATAGATTACAAAATTTTGTAAGACAGTTTGTATTAAATTTTAATATCGCAAGTAATACATTTGATTTTTAAACCATACTGTATTATATTTTAATTCTTTCTTTATTAAATTATAAAAAAAAATATGTCGTATGCACTGAGATTCGAACCTGGTTCCCTTTGAGTACAATGGTTTCATTAGCAGTTTAACGACATCAGCCAACGTAGTATCGTATTTCGTTTGGCTAAAAGTATATTTAAATTATCAATTGACAACAACATAAAATGAAAGTTCAATATTTAATTTTGACGGAAAAGTCAGTAATTGAAATTTAGTCGTTCATGGAAATGACAATAGCTCAGTTGGTAAAGATGAGCGTACATGAACAATGGCATGACGCAGGACGACGACCTAGGTTCAATTCTGATCGATGACAGGTAAAAAACTTAAGTTCTCATATAAAGTTTTAAGAACGCAGCACAAAAGCAGCGTATCGTAAATTTTTTTTTAAATCTTAATAAAAACGAGTTCTTAAATTTAAATTCAAATTTGTATTAAAAATGAATTTTAATGTCTAGGCAGTATTGAATTTTAATACAATTCTGGTGTAGTCATTTTATTCCAAAATTTCTAACCGTGTAGTTAGTGAAGCAAAATATTGTAATTACTTGCTTATAAAATACTTTGAAAATTTTTGGATCAAAAATCAAATTTTATTTTTTTTTCTCATTTATTTTTTTAATGGAAATAAGGAAAATCGAAAAAAAATTTTTAAAAAAAAATATTAAAATAAGAAACAAATCAAATTTTCTTAATTTTTTTGGCCAATTTCCGAAAAGATAATAAACACCTGTATTTATGTATTTAATTATAATTAAATGTCTATATTAAAACTTTTAATATAGACTTTTAATTTAAAAGTAAACCGTTGTTTGACGTTTTTTATGAAAATAATCTAATAAGAAATGTTTGAGTTAAAACCCCCCCATGGATGATTCCTGCGCACTGGCCTGGCTGTGTATCAAAATTAATAAGATACTTCGCTTTTGTAGCAAAATTTGGTTTTATAATTTCTTGCTAGAACAAGATACAAAATTATTATAAAGAGACCGCATGTCTCTTATGTCTTAATACTGTAACCATATAAGTCACTTGAAAAACATGACGTCTCGTGTTCTTAGAGACACACGAGATAGGGCACATTATTGTTCATTTTTTTTGTCGCTTTACCAAAACAAATGTGAGAAAGATATGATTCGCCTTTGACATATAATATAATATATGACAGGTAGCCTAGTAGGTAGCGCGCAGGACTATGAATTGCTGAGACATGGGTTCGAGACTGACTAACTAACTGAATTTGTAAATCGTAGGTAAAAATTGAATTTGATGATAAAATCAAATGAAATATAATAAACTTATACAATTTGCATATTAAATAATTTGATAATAAAATATAATTATATACATACATATGAACATATCACGGACACGGATATTTTTTTATGTGTTTTTAAGGTGTCTTTTAAACAGCTCAGAAAGATACTTTACCGAGTATTTTTAAAGAAAACAATGAGGGTAAAGTATCTTCATACTTCATACGCCAAACGGCTGTTATAAGCCCCTATAAAGAATTTATAAATATAATAGTCTTTAAAAGGTCTGTAAAAGAAGCTATAAGACCTTTTTATGCTACTAGGGATTGATAATTTCAAATTATAATGTATTTACATAGGTGTATGAAGTGAAAACAGCAAAAGATTTTAGCTGTTACTCAACAAACACCAAAGTTCTACTTGCGCAGAGATCATGGATTTTTCCTATATAGGCTTAAAATGTAGCGGTTCATTTTTTTCGATACTTTCTTATGTGTACATAAGAAAACATCGAAAAAAAAATAGATTTTAAATAAGAAATAAATTTAATTTTCTTAATTTTTTTACTCAAATTTTGAAAAATTAAAATTTTGCATTTCTGGTAGCAACCCTAGTAGCATTTTTTTTGTTAATGAGTATATAAATAAATTTTCGAATTTCGAATTTTCCCTAAGAATTGTAAAATATGAGATTTTTCTGAACATATCTTTTGTACATAAAAAAAAGTTCACCGTAGACCATCGAATCTGAAGTATTTTTACAAGGCAATTTCGAAAAAAAAATTCTTTTTTTTACCGAAAATAGAGGTCCGGCATCTATGTACATTCTTCGTCAAGTCATCGGCATTTACGGTCTGATCTTAAAGTATGATATGTATATCAATGTTTTTGTCTCGAGTAGACCAATTTTTTGCTCTAAAGGTCATTGACCTCAAGGACCCTATTCTAGTACTTACCCACTAGAACTCAGTTCTTACCATCTTAATGTACCACTCTAGTGTCAGAAAATTAAAGCTTGCAAAAAATCATTAAACTTTTCCAACGGAAGCATTTCGATTATTACATTACATACTAGGTCTTAGGTTGTGTGTGTATTCTATCGGTATAATTCGATTTAAGTTTCAGTGGTAATTTAGAAAATATAACAACTTAATTAAATACTTTCTGAAATCTATACACATTTTTTTATCCGAACGCCAGCCAAAATTGTATACTGTACAGCTAAAATCAATACGGTTGGTATGCTTAAACATGAATATGCGCCATTATCAATAAAATTTAACTGAGGTTTTACTCAACATATTATTATCAGAAACTATTACATATGTATTTACTTTTGAACTTGTACAAAAAAAAAGCTTACATGCTATAGGTACATATGTATGTATACACAATTATTGCGACTTACCATTGGCACATTTAATTTAATTAAAATAGGCGATACCCATAATCGCCCAAAAACAAATCACCAAAAACTAAAACTGAGCAAACGCAAACGATTTTTTTTTTTTTTTGACGATTATTAGTTTTTTTAAAATGGACACTTTTTATAATGAACAATTGCGCAAAATTTGAAGGTAAAAATTGTTAATGTTTGACAAGACTTGCGATTTCTAGCCATTTTTGAACCAAAAAAACATTTTTTTTTTTTCGGAATCCAACTTAAAATAATAAAAAAATGGTCACTTTTTTTCAAAATTCGAGCTACGTCGATTTATTGGCATTTTAGTTAGCTTTAATTTAAAAAAAAAAGTTATTAATTCTCGACAAGATTTGCGCTCTCTAGCGATTTTTGAATCAAAATCACGAGTTGGGGCCATTGTGTGGTGAACTGACAACTGATATGTGATATTCATTTCATAGAGTTTTCACTTGGATAGGCGACCTTTTTTGAAAGTGGTGTTGTGGGTAGTAATAACATGTTTGTTTGTTTTGGGAAAAATATTAGAACCTCCGTATTTGACACACTAAAAATGTTTTAATAAGAATGCTGTAAAACAGATACTATTATTATTATACTCGTAGATATCCCAAAGTAAATTCAATAAAGATATTTATATATTAGGGGAGAGGGGGGTTAGTATGGACAATTTTCACATAATTGAGAAATTTTATATGTAGATATTTAGTTTTTGTAATTAAGTAATTTTTAGTTATTACTTATACATTTTACCTTCATAATTACAACAATAGTTGCAACTTTTTTTTTTCATAAACACATTTTTAAATTATTTAAAAAAAAGCTTACATTTGTCCACACTAGCCCCTTACACGGGGCTAGTATGGACAACCATTGATTTCACTTGGGGTTAATGTGGACACCAATAGAAACTTGATAATTGAATCAAAAACTTAAAGAAAGACTTCAGATATATATGTTTTTTTTTAAGAAAATAATAATACAGTTCAATCCAAATTCAAAATTCGCTTCTATCACATGTTATACATGGAGAAATTTCTATCTGATCGAGAAGTTCCCGACAGTTGTTGTGGTTGTGGAATTTTTGCCACTATTTCACTTCGGCGAATTTGGCTGGTATCCGGTAAATCGGAATAAGTGTCGTTCTTTCCTTTTAAGAATGTAATGTCGAAATCTTGAGAACCGTGGACGATGATAATTTTGCCAATATAAAATTCAAACTGCTTTTTAAGTGTAAATTTTACCAAAACCATGTCGTCTTCTTTTAAAACATCTTGGTGAATTAAAATAGGTGGTTCTTTGCTGTCTTCATCGATTTCACCAAGTCCATGCTCTTCGTCTGATTCTAATAAAGAGTAATTTAGAACATCGATATCTGAATCCGACGACATTTTTTCTTTTAAACGTTTTTTCATTTGTCTTCTCAGGTGTTTCGGTAAGAATTGATGACTTTCCTCGTTTTCGTCGATTTTGAGACGTTCTTGAACAGCTTTTAGAAAAGGTCTGACGATTTCTGAACTCATTTCAGTTGTCGTGGAAAGTGTTTGTGCTGGCGGATTTTCACCAATTACAAGTTCGTTTGAAATAGATCCTGGAATAATTGGGACATCTTCTTGTGATGAGGTATTTTCTCAGGTTGATCGGTAACAAATGCAGCATCAAAATCTTGATCGGAGAAAAATATGCTGTTTAAAGGCCACATCTCTGACTTTTTAAAGGAGCTGGTGATATTGTCAAAAGTAAAACGTTTATGAAATGCTTCTTTGGCAAGTTCGGCCACATTCAAAATAATTATAGCCTTGCCAGGGTTATTGCTCATCCAGTCACTTAGTGCAATCTTTGTTGCTGTTTTGAATGGTCCATATACACCAACGTCAAGCAGCTGAAGGCAATGGGAACAATGAGGCGGAAATGTTAGTTGCACGATTCCATTGGCTTACGCAAATGTAATTGCTTCCATCGAAACGTGGCTCACATGATTGTCCATGATTAACAGAATTCGATTCGTTGCTGTACAGCCCGAAGTATTTACTAAGTGCTCCAAAAATTTTACAAAAAAGTTTAGAACGCACTTATAGAGCTTTGATTTTCTTAAATTGTATTGCAATGCTGCATTTCGAATTGTTAATTTATTCTTAAGGAAATTAAGGACATCCTTAACAGCCAACGCCACCAAACTCTCCGATATATTAGCACGATCCGTTTTCCGTTTGTAAGTACGCACCATCTGTAAATAAATTTAATTGCAATTCATTTTACCTACCTCCTAATTAAAGCAAATGCAATTGGGGCTAGTGTGGACATGTCCACACAGGCCCCATTTCAATTGTCCACACTAGCCCCTTCGTGGTTTTTTATACAAAAACATTTTTTTTTTAAACTTACGGTAAAGCTTATTAAAAATATTTTTAATAATTTGAATAGACACTATTTTAAGTTGTATTATATATTAACACTTTAGCTAGATAATAATTAATTTATAAGTATCACTGAAATTAAGAAAAAATTAAAAATTTACTTTTTGCTGCGCAAAACACGTCTGGTCCCGTTACCATGAAACGGTGAGCTGTATACAGACAAATTTTTTTTTGGTGATGGAGAGTGTAAGTCACAACTTAAAAATAATTCAACGGAAAACATAAATTCAAAACGGCGCACACTGTTATATTTTGAGAAAAAATGGACAAAATCAAATTCCCGTCGATAGGAATGCCCAAAAAAAACGAGGTCGGTCTCATTCGAAAGGTGATTTCATGCTTTTTTTAGAAAAATTGTCCCGAATCGAAATCCCAGCTTTGGGCGTTTCTCAGAAATGCCCAAAATATGGTCTTTTTCAATTTTAGACAGTTTTTCCCAATTTTAGTACAATTTTGACTCGTATACATATCCGATGATAATTTATTTTGAAAGTCGGGAAAAATACCTTTAATTTGGTATTTTAAAAATTTTTCTAGGTGCTTGGTATCGAAAAATACATCTATATTTAATTAGGGGTAAATTAACGTTAATCTATTATATAAAACTCATTTTTTGTCTGTCCGTCTGTCTGTCTGTCTCTTTTGCACGCGGAAACTATCCAGCCGATTTTGATGAAATTTTTACAGTATGTTCGCATCGATCGGGCGGGTGTCATAGGCTATAAAACTTTTATTTAGGGTACATATTTAGGGTGGCCCTCATACACAAATATTTTAAAAATAGCGATTTCTCCAAGACTGGCAAATCGATTCTCATGAAATTTACACAGTATGGCTTTTATGTTAAGGGGCACAGATTGAATGGTAAAAATTTTATTTAGGGTGCATACTTAGGGTGGCCCCCATACAAATATATTTTTAAATATCATTTTCACGAAGACAAACAAATCGATTCACACCAAATTTACACTACATATCTCTTATGTTAAGAAGCATAGCTTAGTCCACAAACCTTTTGTTTAGGGTGGCTCTCATACACAAATATTTTAAAAATAGCGATTTCTCCAAGACTGGCAAATCGATTCTCATGAAATTTACACAGTATGGCTTTTATGTTAAGGGGCACAGATTGAATGGTAAAAATTTTATTTAGGGTGCATACTTAGGGTGGCCCTCATACAAATATATTTTTAAATATCATTTTCACGAAGGCAAATAAATCAATTCACATCGAATTCACACTACGTATCTCTAATGTTAAGAAGCATAGCTTAGACCACAAAACTTTTATTTAGGGTGGCCCTCATACACAAATATTTTAAAAATAGTAATCTTCAAACGAAAAAATAAACGATACTTGGCCAGATGTAGGCAACGATTATTATTTTGATTTAGTGGGCTCTTGAAATTATTATTTGAACGATAAAGATGCAGTTCATGATCGTAGCAAACCATGTAAAAGCGAAAAAAATTTAAATGTACATTTTAACTTAGTCAGTGTCCATTTCCTCTATAACTTGACTAGAATGATTACTGCAACAATAAAAATACATTCACATCGTAAAATTAATTGTACTGAAATTGTACTGTTACCTTAGTAAAAATTCTTCGATCTTCTCCGGCACTATCCGACTTTTATGGAATTTCATTCGTTTATTTACATGAACGATCGAGAATTTAGGATCTGACAGGTAAATGGCTTTATTAAATACGTCTAAAATTCTATTAGAACGACATTGCTCGCACAATCTGCAACTAAAGCTTTATACTGATGGACACTTAGATCAAAATCTAATAAAAATGATAACGCAGAGTCCCCATCGTACTTTTCATTTTCATCAGTTTGAATAACCGTCGCAGAATCATCACATCCGTTCTTTTTTCGGGCTATTTTTAGTGCGAGTTCAATTAATTCAACATTGTTATTACATTGAGCTGCGAATTCTTCAGCTCGTCTGTACATAGTTTTTTCGCTAACATTTTCACTGTTATCGAAAATATCCAGTCTTTTTCTTCCACCATTCAAGAGCCCACTAAATCAAAATAATAATCGTTGCCTACATCTGGCCAAGTATCGTTTATTTTTTCGTTTGAAGATTACTATTTTTAAAATATTTGTGTATGAGGGCCACCCTTAATAAAAGTTTTGTGGTCTAAGCTATGCTTCTTAACATTAGAGATACGTAGTGTGAATTCGATGTGAATTGATTTATTTGCCTTCGTGAAAATGATATTTAAAAATATATTTGTATGAGGGCCACCCTAAGTATGCACCCTAAATAAAATTTTTACCATCCAATCTGTGCCCCTTAACATAAAAGCCATACTGTGTAAATTTCATGAGAATCGATTTGCCAGTCTTGGAGAAATCGCTATTTTTAAAATATTTGTGTATGAGAGCCACCCTAAACAAAAGGTTTGTGGACTAAGCTATGCTTCTTAACATAAGAGATATGTAGTGTAAATTTGGTGTGAATCGATTTGTTTGTCTTCGTGAAAATGATATTTAAAAATATATTTGTATGGGGGCCACCCTAAGTATGCACCCTAAATAAAATTTTTACCATTCAATCTGTGCCCCTTAACATAAAAGCCATACTGTGTAAATTTCATGAGAATCGATTTGCCAGTCTTGGAGAAATCGCTATTTTTAAAATATTTGTGTATGAGGGCCACCCTAAATATGTACCCTAAATAAAAGTTTTATAGCCTATGACACCCGCCCGATCGATGCGAACATACTGTAAAAATTTCATCAAAATCGGCTGGATAGTTTCCGCGTGCAAAAGAGACAGACAGACAGACGGACAGACAAAAAATGAGTTTTATATAATAGATTAACGTTAATTTACCCCTAATTAAATATAGATGTATTTTTCGATACCAAGCACCTAGAAAAATTTTTAAAATACCAAATTAAAGGTATTTTTCTCGACTTTCAAAATAAATTATCATCGGATATGTATACGAGTCAAAATTGTACTAAAATTGGGAAAAACTGTCTAAAATTGAAAAAGACCATATTTTGGGCATTTCTGAGAAACGCCCAAAGCTGGGATTTCGATTCGGGACAATTTTTCTAAAAAAAGCATGAAATCACCTTTCGAATGAGACCGACCTCGTTTTTTTTGGGCATTCCTATCGACGGGAATTTGATTTTGTCCATTTTTTCTCAAAATATAACAGTGTGCGGCGCGAGAATTTGAATTTGTCTACACTAACCCCCAGTCCACACTAGCCCCCCTCTCCCCTATATATAATATACTCGAGCTTTTGTTTTTTATCAAGCACTCAAGGAAACTATTTATATTTCATATTTCTATCTAAATTTTAGTGGAACGAACGAAATTTAGTGGAATAAATTTTTTAGAATCTGTAGATAATATAATTCTATCATATAGTATCTTTCACAAAAATGAAATTGACAAACGAGCGTAATTTTATCGAAAAATCGAATTTGTGTCTCCAATTAAAGTGCACCTTAACATAATGGTTAAAATGGTTAATTTTTACATAAGAAGTTAACATAATTCTTCAATTTTGAGTATTTTCTGCATCAAAAATGTCTTCAAATAATTCCATAAATCTGAAATTTAATTTCCATTAAATTAAATTAAATTACGTGTATGCAATGATGGTTTTAGGGATGATGAAATATGTTATGAATAAATAAAATAAATAATTTTGTAACTAAAAGTTACTGACAACGCATTGTAGATGCCACTGAAGCTTACCTCGACCTTATACGAAAACAACCTTTGCAATAGGTAGCTCCTTTCAAAGTTATTTTTTAGTGCTTTAACTTTTGTTCAAAAAAACTTTTACCGTCTCTTTATGTGTCTCGATTCGAGTCGTTTCGTCTCTTAATTTCAAGCCTAAGATTATGCTATTGTATTTTAAACGAAACAAATTAATAATTACGCATATAAAAATTGTACTATCATATTTTTAGGCTTGAAAATTAGAAACAAAAAGAGACGAATCGAGATACATAAAGAGGTCCTAAGAACTCTTCTCAATATATATATTTACATTTGGATGTAACATATATGGATTTCATAATATTTTTTTGAAGTGAAAACTTCTTATGGCACGTTGTGCGGCTGAGGAAAAAAGTATAATTTCGCGACACCGACCGTCATCGGGAAGACTTGGGAAACGAACTCGATTTTTGAATTTTGAAGACTTGGGAAACGAACTCGATATTGGAATTTTGAAGACTTTTGAAACGAACTCGATTTCAGAAATTTGAAGACTTGGGAAACGAACTCGATTTCAAATTTGGAAGACTTGGGAAACGAACTTGATTTTGGAATTTTGAAGACTTGGGAAACGAACTCGATTTTAGAATTTCGAAGACTTTGGAAACGAATTCGATTTCAGAAATTTGAAGACTTGGGAAACGAACTCGATTTCAAATTTGGAAGACTTGGGAAACGAACTTGATTTTGGAATTTTGAAGACTTGGGAAACGAACTCGATTTTAAAATTTTGAAGACTTGGAAAATGAACTCGATTTCAAAAAATTTATAAAACGTTGCCTACTTTTAGGTGCTATTAATAATTTGCCCCTAAAAGTAGGCAACACTTTCTGACAAATTTCAAAAAGAACGCCTAAAAGTAGGTAACGATTTTAAAAATTTCAGATAATGTGTCCTAACTTTAGGTGCTATTTTTGAAATTCGTCGGAAAGTGTTGCATACTTTTAAAGCGGCTCTCACACGATCAATATTACTGACAGTATAATTACTGACAGTATTTACATTACTGTCAGTGTACCACTCACACGGTCAGTATTGTTTATTGTCAGTAATCAGTTTTTTTGACATTCGACTGGTGAAGGTGCGAACTATGCTCCGGCTACGTGACCGACATCCGAAAATGGCATGCCACTTTTTGGGGCAGATTCCATCCAAACTTGCACCACGCCTCCAGCTAGGCATCGGACGAACATACCCTTGGACGCAATGTTCCATGCCACTGAATAAGGAACTTTTCCAAGTTTCTTTTAAGTTTCGCTGCGTCATCGTCTATCTGCCACAAAATGGGGCATGCCACGCCCCCTCTCAGGATTTTGCCGACCCGTGCCTACTTGCACCCTCTGACCAACTTTCAGCCGGATCTGCCCCAAAAAGTGGCATGCCGTTTTTGTCTTCCATTGCAGTGCCATATAAAAAGAAAACGCACACATGCAACCCGCCGTTTTTTTATATTTTAAAATCAAAAATTTATTTTTATTATTAGAAAATTTCTTTGTTTAGAAGAAACTTAAAAAAATCAAAAGGATTATCATTGCAAAAATTGTTTTTTTTTCTTAAATTTGTACTGAATTGAAGTTTTCTCAAAAATTGTAGTACAGACATACGCGCTCTACGACATTACAATAAATTAAGCTATTGAAGGCTAAACAAAACTTATTTTTTTAGGCTGCTTTAAGTTTACACCAAACCTTCATCACTTTGGTAAATAAATGAATAGAATAAATTATTTTGGTAACAAAAAAGAATATTTATTACACCTAGGGTGACCATAACAAAACATAGTATAGTTACAACACATAAACAGCAAAAAGTATCAACACTTTTTTTTATTTTAGTTGATTTAATACATTACTTATTGTAAGTAACAAAAAGCAAGATTTAAGTTTGCATCTGCATTTAAATTAAAATATCTGATATACTAGCAAGACAATAAGTACTATGTGACTACAACGATTTTTTATAAATAAATAAAATAAAAACAACAATTTTTTCAAACATAAAAATAAATGTTTTCGTTACGCATTAAACATCAAAACTAAAGATACATAAACATAACATTTCTTAAAAAATAATTGAACTTTCATGAATCAACAAAAGGGTCAGAATTCGGGAAGTCAGTATGAAACTATCGTTGTTTACTTATATCGAATTCAGTGCACTATGTGAGCGATCATAACAAAATTTGTTACAGGGAGACCGATAACTATAAACTTTTAAAACTGATGGATTTACTTCAGCACCAGTGTTCGTGGCAACATCATGCAAGCAAAATACTTGAAATGTTATTTCTAGTGCTGGTATTATGTAAGTGATCAAGATAAAATTTGTTACGAGGATGTCAATAACTACAGGCATTTAAAATAGATGAAGCCTGATATTTGTTGAATTTTTACAAATTATGAGGCATTTTATAACAGAACGGGGTAAATTATTTTACACTATTATTATGTGATAAAATCGTTATAAATTGAAATTCTTAGTTTTTAAAAAGGCTAAAAACGATTAGATTGAAATGAAACAATAATTTAATTTATATTATTTTATTGTCGGCGCGACAATAAATCTAATCGTTTTTAGCCTTTTTAAAAACTAAGAATTTTACTTTAGTTCTTATACATTCTTAAACGTCATAATAAAAGGAACTTAATCACAAAATAATCATTTTGAAACCTTAAAAAATCTTAATAAACTCACTTTTTTGTACTAATGAAATAGCCTTTCAATGGCAAAAAATCTCATTGTTAGAAATTCAAGGCTGCTTAACGCTTTTAGATTGCAGCAACTCATATCAATTGACATTTATATTCTGAAGTCTCGCTCTAACTGGACATTTTTTGTTTTTCTTGTGAAGTTCTCCCCATCGGCTAGTGTTTCCAATGTGGGTTTGTCCAAAGTTTCCGGTAGTAGGAGTGTAAGCGAACCACCCAAAAATGCCAACATCCCACATATAATCAAAGGCAGTGGGCGCCAGAGCTGGGAGCCAATAAATAGAAATGGCACCAATATACCACCGATGCGTGCCATCATTGATGCGGCACCCAAGCCAACATTACGCACTACTGTTGGAAACTGTTCCGCCGAAAATATATAAATGGTACCGAAAGACGCTGTAATGCCGAATTTGCCTACCATGGCAAATGAAATAATGAGCCAATTCATATTATTTGGCGGTGTCATGGTTAAGAGCAGGCCAAGACCCGCAAGTAGCAAGCTACCACAGAGCACCAGGCGGCGGCCCCAACGATTAAGTACAAGCAGCATTGCGCAATGTGCTGGAATTTCTATTGCAGAGCTGATAACAAAATTCAGAAGAACATTATCACCCAACAGATTAGTGTTCCACGACAGACCATAGTAAGTGCCTGTGATGACAAACCAATCAAAAAAGATCAACAAAGATTTGCGTCGCATATTCGGATATTTGAATAGATCCAAAACGGTAGGCGTTGAAGTCAAAGGCTGCTTTTTCGTCACAATATCACATTTGCTTTTATCCAAATCTGTTAAAAGTGTTTCTATTGTCTCACTAGTTATGTTAAGTTTATTGAAGCTTACTGTCTTCTTAATGTTAGCCAATGCAAGCTCTTTCCGATTCATGGTCAGCAACCAACGTGTCGATTCCGGTACTAACCAAGGATATGGCAAAAAGAGCAGGCCAGTGAGTGCCATTGCAATTTGTAATAAACGCCAATCTCGTATAAAAAAGGCACATGCAGCTGCAGAAAGTGCACCGAGGGAATAGCAGACCATTAGCGATACACTGGCAAATAAACGATGACGTGGTCCTAACATTTCCATTACCAGCACATAGGTTATTATAAAGACACCAGTTATTGTAGCACCCACAAACATGCGCGCAATAGTAAAGCTGATAAAACTGCGCGCTATTCCAGCGATAACTCCAGAAATCACTTGTATCACTAGCGCAAGCAATAATATCGGCTTACGTCCGAATTTGTCTGAAAGCTGTCCAAAAATGATGCTGCCAAGCAATAAGCCCATCATAAAAAGCGATTGCTGCAGAGCAATTAGCCAGCTACGATCACAGACTAAGTTCCATTCAGTGACAGCGCTGTTTGGATAAACACTCTTATCATAAATGTAACTGGAACACGTACTTGCATTTGCTTCGATGTAAAATTCACATGGTCTCTCTTTTGCATAACTGGAATCCCATATTTCAGGTGGTAGTTCGTAGTCTGTAGTATCCGCATTCGTTATGTTATCCGTGGAAAGGGCACAACGAAAATTAGGTTGTGCCAAGAGAAAAACTATTGAGAAGGCGTGTATAGCACATACCAGCGAGTTAAGACACAAAAGAAAAAAAATACAACGTTGGTATTTTCCAAATTCACCCAAGTAACTGATGATCTCGTCATAACTCATTTTGGATATACGAATGATCTATAAATATAATTTAATAAATATGTATAACCACGCTGCAATTTTCCAGACTGTACGATTCTGATGTTTACACGAAACTGATCATTGCAGATAAGCTGTGAAGGTTCTGCGATAAAAAAAAAGTATATTTTTGTGTGAAAAACTCACAAAATCGCTCCAAAACCAATAACTAATCTTAACTATCGATAAGTTATGTGTATGTACCTTATCAGTCAATGCCTTGCCAGCAAGTGTGATGTCGGCATACATGATATTCCTAGACTTATACTGTGGGAGAGCTTATTCTGAACTGACAACTATAACGTTCTGAAATTTTCATTAATTATCTAGATCAAGAGATAATGTAGTCATGATTCATTTTGAATTAATTTAAATTTTTTTGACTTTAAAAAGCGACAGTTATGGTACTATTATTATTAGTTACTCGCTCATTTTATTGCTCCAGCTCTTTTACTTTGAAAGTTATGAGATTATCTTTGTTTGTAAGTACTACTCTAAAGGAACTTTGATAAATACACTACACAACTTTTTTCTCACAATGAATCATGGTATCTACCAAAATTTAAGTAAATAAAAGATGCAGTTAATAATTTTTGTAATAAAAAATAACATTTATTATACCTACAGTGATCATATTATTGGGGTCAAAAAAGGGGATAAAAAAAAAAGTGTATAATTATAACACACAAACAGCAAATAACAATGTTTTTATTTTAGTGGATTAAATACATTACAAAAAATAAGATTTCGCTAAAATTAATCTTAAAACGAAAAATTTTTGAAAAAATATGTATATGTACATTAGACCGTACAGTACCTTACAGGCAAAAAAAAAAAAAGTCCACCGTACACCATCGAATCTGAAGAATTTTTGCAAAGCAATTTCAAAAAAATTTATTTAATTTTGCCGAAAATAGAGGTAGCGCATCTACATTTTTCTTCATATCATCGGCATTTACAGTCCGATTTAAAGTATGATATATAAGTGTTTTAGTGGGAAAACTTATGAATGTATGTTAAAAAACCCACTTTAATTAATCTATTAAGCTACTTTACATGCACATTTTTCTAAACTCTACTGTTGTCTTTTTATGTAGCATCATTTCATTCAAGTTGGCTGTATTTCTGGCGGCTCTCGAGCTTAGATAAAATATGGCACATGCGTTGTTCATCGGTGACCGCCATAACTTTTCCCACCATAAAAGTTTTGTGTTTTATTTAAATGATAAGAAGAGCGAATTTATTTCAAGATGCTGACCAACGGCTCGAAGACACTTTATTTGATTTTGCTTTTACTTTTTTAATTCATGTTGTAGAAGTTAAGACGTGGTAGGTAGATACTTCAATGACCTTTGGAAAAAAAAAAAAAAACATGACTCTATATACCGGTGATATGACGAAAAATTTAATAAGGGAACCTATACGTTCGGTAAAAAATTAAAAACATTTTTTAAAATAGTTCTAAAGGAATCGAAATACTTCCGTTGGAAAAGTTTAATGATTTGTTGAAAGCTTTAATTTTCTGACACTACAGTGGTACAATAAGAAGGTAAGGACTGCGATCTGGTGAGTAAGTGCTAGAACGGGGTCATTGATGTCAATCTTAAAGCAAAAAATTGGTCTACTCGAGACAAAAACACTGATATCTCATACTTTAAGATCGGACTGTAAATGCCGATGATATGAAGAAAAATGTAGATGCGCGACCTCTATTTTCGATAAAAAAAAAATGCAAAAATGCTTCAGATTCGATGGTGTACGCTGAACTTTTTTTTCTGGTATGGTCTTATGTACACATATGTAACCGGTCAAACTAGTTTTAGGCCAAACTAGTGACTAGTGAAAACTAAGGCAGTAGCAAAGTAAGACCATAAAACTTATCAATTTGATTGCATACTTGGCAAGTGGTAAGTGGCCGGCTTTCGGCTTAGGACTTAAATCCTTCAATATGATCAGTACTGGCTTTGCGGAGGCCTTCGACCGCGTTTCAGCTTATAACATGTGCAACATCGGCTTCGCTGCCCACAGTGCTTTTGCTTTAAAATTAAATTTCATGCAAATAAACTAGTTTTTGCCTACACTCAAAAAAAGGATTGTTTAGAAAGCGTTTGTGGCAAATTATCGAATGCTTAATACTTATAAGCACTTATTATTTCAAGCAAACACTTAACTTTTGTCTTAAACTATAAGTATTTGTAGACAATATAAGAAAAATCAATGTATTTGACCCAAGTAAAAGTTAAGTTGTGGCAAGTGATTCAATCACTTCTATGGAAAATTTAAAAAAACATTTCATAAAATGTTGCTTCTAAATGATATAATTATTTACGACAAACGTCAAAATATTTCCGTCAAACAATTCAATTTATGGAAGTGTTTCGACAAACACTTGTATTTTGTCCCAAACACTTATTCATTTCAACAAACGATTTATCACTTATAAAACTAAAGTGATATTCTTGTCATGTTTTTTGTATTTTGCAGTGTTATGATTCGATATAACTTTGTTGTTACTTACAGTGTACATATACGATATCAAATGTTTATAAGTGTTTAGAAGCAAAGAATGATGACGATGTTGCCAGGCTGTAGTCCTATGATATGTTAAATTTCAAAGAGTAATTTTGTATAATATTTCTCAACTATCAAGGTGTAAGTAAAATCAAAAATTTAATGTGAAAAAATTTTTTTTATTTTGTAAGTAAAATCAAAAGTTTTTGTGACAAAAAATTTATTTTTTCACGCAAACACTTGAAGTAGTTCCATCTACACAAACACTTTTTTTTTTTGAGTGTAGGAAAAACTAGTTTATCCTAAAAACTAGTTTGGCCGGTAATATATATACAAATTGTTTGAAATTACTGTAAGTTAATACCTAATGGACTGAATCCATCTAAAATTGTGCGGTGCCCCTGCTCTTAGGTTTTTGTAGAAACACGCACGAAGAAACCTATTTCAGTTTCAGATTTTTAGAAAATTCAATTTGCAGCAACTTAATTTAAATAATTCATAAAACCCGTAATTTCGAGCCAAATCAAAAATAAACAAAAGTGTTCGCTTAAATTTTATACGAAAACCTAAGGGTATGGGCACCGCACGTTTTAAGATTCAGTCCTATTTATACTAATACTAAATGTCTCATATACTAAATAGACAATAAGTACTATGTACAATGATTTTTTATAAATAAATAAAATTAAAACAACATTTTTTAAAACATAAAAATAAATGTATTCGTGACGCAACAAACATCAAAACTAAAGATACATTCGTGAATTAATAAAAGAGTCAGAATTCGTGAAATCATTACGTACCTAGTTATATTCATTTATGTATATCAAAATGTTAAGAAAACCGTTCTCGTTCAAATGAAATTTTTTTGTTTCGGTAACTTTTTTAAAAAAAATCTTGTTGCTCTTGAATAAATCAGCCAATCTGATAAGACCTTTGGCATATTAAAACGAACTTTAGTTAATCGTTCGGAAACTTTCAAAAAATTTGATTTTTATCAAGCTGGGCATGGCCAGAGTCACTCTGAACATAAAAATATATCTTCGTTCTAATTTATTTTAAAATCGGTTCAACACTAAGGAAAATATTACGTTTTAAATTTTTTTGCTAAGATAGAGGTGGTCGGTTTTTGTGGGCAGATTTAATTTTTTTTCAATTTTATTTAATCAATAGCAACCCATATACCAAATTTTATTACTCTACGATGATTATTTCTATTTTTAACATCTATTGTATGGATGCAAGCCAGTGTGCGTCCTGTTAATTTTAAATGAGAATTTGTGGAAATTTTTTTTTTTTTCATAGTTCATGTTGTTTAAAAATGGCACCCTAACCTATGTATAAATCTTGTTACCCCAGATGCGAAAAAAAAAATCATATTAGTACAGTAAAAAAACTTCTAGCAATGTTCTCTTTTTTATAAAAAAAGTTTTCTGAAATAATTCCTAATAACTTGTTTAACGTTTGACAAAGTTTCATCATTACATGAAATATTTCACAAGTTTAATGTTTCAAAAGTTGTTTAAAAATACAATTAAAGTTTTGTCGGCAACAATTTTTTTTAAATAAAAGCTTTCATCAATTCAGAAAGTTGATATCGATACCTTCCCAAAAAGAATGTGTTAACCGAAATTTTCAATATTTTTTTAGAAAAAAATAAATTTCTGTTGAGCCGCAAACTTGTTCACGAGTATATCAATTACTACAGAGTGGGCGTGGCATCCCTCACAACAAATTTGATCGTTATTTTTAGTAAACTATTACAGCAATCGTAACGAAATTCGCCTCAAGGATTTTTGCTGTCAAAAACTTTCAAATGGATCCAACTGCGTGGAATTGCATAGTGTGCGTGATACCTATCACAGAAGCAAACAACCTTTTGTTATATCACATGGGAGCAAAATTGGGCCAACTTTCACTTTCACTTCGATGTCGTCATGTATTTGATACCAGTACTCAATAGAAGTAAGGTGAAAAGTTTCATTACTATTATAGTATCGGAGAAAATACTTGAAAATTACACGTAGCGTGTTCATTTGAATAATACAATTTTCCAATTCAACAAAATAGTTTTTGGTGTCAGAAAATTTGCATATAATGAAAGAAAAGAGACAAAAGAAGAAAACTTTTAGTTGAAATTGGTTCTAGTCAAGAATAAAGAAAACAAAACAAGGGGACTTCCATTTATTACGTGAGGTGTTTTTTTAAAAGTTCGGACCTCCCCTCCCTTTGATGAGATTTGGTGCGATCTGTTGGGATCCCTCCCCCCTTCTCACACGTGAGACTTACCTTTTAATTTTTAAATAATTAAATAAATTTGACATGCTAATGTATTTTACTCCATACCATTAATATGTATGTATGTCTGCCACCCACTTGGCATTTAACGTTTCAGAAACAGTACGTAACGTATCAGAAATATTTAGTTAAAAATTTTGCAAACGGAACATTACAGAAATCTTTCTTATATATCTCATATATGGGGTAAAACACACGAAAACGCCACCTGGAAAAATTTTTAGCTCCGATTTGGCTGAAATTTGGCATGATTGTAGTATCAATGTCTGGGAATAAAAGTGCGTTTAAGGTTTTGCCATAATATTATTTGTTGCTCAGATACGCGGGTATGAAATTCACGATTTTCGTACTTTTTCAGAATAAGTGTTTTTTTTCGAAAATTCATAGCTTACAGCAAACTTTATCAATTAATAATTGGTGAAAGTACATTTTTAAGTTTTTACTTGTACTTTTCAAAAAAAAATATTGATTTTGAAAAAAAAAAAATTTTTTCCAAAAATTTAGAGAATTGAAAAATATTTTTGCATTTTTTTAAAAAAACCCATATCTTAAAATTTTTTTTTTTTTTAAAAAAAAAACTTTGATTTATTTTGCGCGTAATGCCGTAAAAATTTTTGTGGGAAAAAAATTATTTATGTTTTTTTTTGAATTTTAAAAAAAATTAAAGAGCAAAAATTTTGTAAATTGAAATTAATTTTTGAATTTTTTTTTGAAAAATCCATTTCTGAATATTTTTTCGGATTACAGCTTGATCCGTAAGCTTCAAAACCATATGCCATATCATGAGAGCAAGTAGTTAATTAAAATGTTTGAGCCGTTAAACGCGCGCTGTACTACGCGTTGAAAGGCTACTGCACTGATTTTAAATTTCAGTTTTAGTTTTCAGGTTAACGGCTCAAACATTTTAATTAACTACTTGCCCTCATCTTATGGCATATCGTTTTGAAGCCAAATCGGAGCCAAAAATTTTTCCAGGTGGCGTTTTCGTGTGTTTTACCCCATATAATGCTTCATTATATAATAATCATTTTCAAGTCTTTCTGAAATGTTCCAGATTCAACGTTTCTTAAACCTTATAAACGTTCGTTATAAGCGAAGTTTTTCACACGTAATCATTCTGAAGTGCTTCTGATAGGTTCGTTTAGGAACGTCTAATCTGTTTTACTGAATTTGTTCAATGAAATCTAAGTAATGTTTTATGATTCTCTGATTGATGCTATGCTTAGTATAGTTCATATTCAATTATAAATTAAGAGACGTCACAACATGTAACTGTTTATTAAGTATCAATGCAACTGATAACACTGGTAAAATTAAACAATGCCGAAATTAAATAAGAGCGCATGTAACACAGAATAAAATAAGAGTCAGATGACGTAATAAAAAAATTTTGTTTTTCAACGTAACCTCACAAAGTCTCTGTGACATTTCCAATCAAATCAAAAGGAGGACCTTGACACATCGTTGAAAGCTTTCCGGAATCGAAATGAAATATTTCTGAAATATATGTACTCGTAACTGAGACTTTGAAAGATTTCATGTGAAAGATTTCTGAAAAATTTACGAAACGTTATATGTCAAGTGGGTATGTACAACATTTTATCTGTGCAAAAGGAGGTGAAAAATGATACAAACTTTAAGGTACATTAAAATGTATTTTATTAAATTCATGAACATTCATGTGCTTCCTCTATTGTTGGACACACTGCATTCATGTCATTTGGTAGTAAAAAAAGACAGTCATTAGATGAATGTATCTACATTCTCCTCGTGCAGCCACTCAGGCCTATCGTTCATGGTGCACAGCACATCATGACCCCCTCCCCCATTTCCACTCACGTAAGTAATGGACGACCCCTAAGAAGATATATAAATTCTGAGAAGTACGCATAAATTAAATACAAAATTTTTACACTGGGTCAATTGTATGTTGCTCTGTCAAGATGCAGAAGCGGGGGAGGTATAAAAATCGAGTGCAAGTTGGAAGAAAAGAAACTTCGATGTATAGTGTGTGAAGAAGCACTGCAATAAATTTTCTTGAGAAGAAACTATAGCTTCTGCCATAGAGAATAGACGTACACATTGCAGAGATGATGCCACCACACAAAGGAAATCTTGTGCTACGATCTTTATTTCATACGGTGTAATTACAATTACAATGAAGAACCGAACACCAGCCAGTCTCCTAGTACTGATTTACTTAAGTGTTGTGTATTTAAACACTAGTTAACCCGATTCGAAATAATTGATTTTGAATACCGAAAATCATATTAAGGTGGTACATATTTGGGTCACTTTTGAGTTTCTTTGATCCCTTCATAACACGCAATAACTACATATGGTGTACAAATATAACTCAGTATGTGTTTTTTGAATGCACTGAATGCAAATCAGATAAATTTTCAATATATTGTGAATTTATATGGGGCATTTCATAACAGAACGGGGCAAATTATTTTTTAAAGTTTTTTTACATTTTTAAAGAGCCTAATAAAAGGAACCTTATCATTAAAAAAAAATTATTTTGAAATCTTAAAAATCTCAATAAACTGACATTTTTGTACTAATGAAATAGCCTTTCAATGGCAAAAACCTTATTGTAAGAAAAACAAGGCTGCTTAACGCTCTTAGATTCCAGCATCGCACATTAATTGACATTTATATTCTGCAAGTCTCGCTCTAACTGGACATTTTTTGTTTTTCTTGTGAAGTTCTCCCCATCGGCTAGTGTTTCCAGTGTGGGTTTGTCCAAAGTTTCCGGTAGCAGGAGTGTAAGTGAACCTCCCAGAAATGCCAACGTCCCACATATAATCAAAGGCAGTGGACGCCAGAGCTTAGAGCCAATATATAGGAATGGTACCAATATACCACCGATGCGTGCCATCATTGATGCGGCACCCAAGCCAACATTACGCACTACTGTTGGAAACTGTTCCGCCGAAAATATATAAATGGTACCGAAAGACGCTGTAATGCCGAATTTGCCTACCATGGCAAATGAAATAATAAGCCAATTCATATTATTTGGCGGTGTCATGGTTAAGAGCAAGCCGAGACCCGCAAGTAGCAAGCTACCACAGAGCACCAGGCGACGGCCCCAACGATTAAGTACAAGCAGCATTGCGCAATGTGCTGGAATTTCTATTGCAGAGCTGATAACAAAATTCAGAAGAACATTATCACCCAACAGATTAGTGTTCCACGACAGACCATAGTAAGTGCCTGTGATGACAAACCAATCAAAAAAGATCAACAAAGATTTGCGTCGCATATTCGGATATTTGAATAGATCCAAAACGGTAGGCGTTGAAGTCAAAGGCTGCTTTTTCGTCACAATATCACATTTGCTTTTATCCAAATCTGTTAAAAGTGTTTCTATTGTCTCACTAGTTATGTTAAGTTTATTGAAGCTTACTGTCTTCTTAATGTTAGCCAATGCAAGCTCTTTCCGATTCATGGTCAGCAACCAACGTGTCGATTCCGGTACTAACCAAGGATATGGCAAAAAGAGCAGGCCAGTGAGTGCCATTGCAATTTGTAATAAACGCCAATCTCGGATAAAAAAGGCATATGCAGCTGCAGAAAGTGCACCGAGCGAATAGCAGACCATTAGCGATACACTGGCAAATAAACGATGACGTGGTCCTAACATTTCCATTACCAGCACATAGGTTATTATGAAGACACCAGTTATTGTAGCACCCACAAACATGCGCGCAATAGTAAAGCTGATAAGACTACGCGCTATTCCAGCGATAACTCCAGAAATCACTTGTATCACTAGCGTAAGCAATAATATCGGCTTACGTCCGAATTTGTCTGAAAGCTGTCCAAAAATGATGCTACCAAGCAATAAACCCATCATAAAGAGCGATTGCTGCAGAGCAATTAACCAGCTACGATCACAGACTAAGTGCCATTCAGTGACTGCGCTGTTTGAATAAACACTCTTATCATATATGTAACTGGAACACATACTACTTGCGTTTGCTTCGATGTAAAATTCACATGGTCTCTCTTTTGCATAGCTGGAATCCCATATTTCAGGTGGTAGTTCGTAGTCTGTAGTATCAGCATTTGTTATGTTATCCGTGGAAAGGGCACACCGAAAATTAGGTTGTGCCAAGAGAAAAACTATTGAGAAGGCGTGTATAGCACATACCAGCGAGTTAAGACACAAAAGAAAAAAAATACAACGTTGGTATTTGCCAAATTCACCCAAGTAACTGATGATCTCGTCATAACTCATTTTGGATACACGAATGGTCTATAAATAAAATTCAATAAATAGTATAATCACGCTGCAATTTTCAAGACTATACGATTCTAATGTTTGCACCAAACTGATCATTGCACAATGCAATAGAGCCGCTTAAGGCCTTAGCAGCAGAAAAGGTGTTAAATTAACATTAAGTCACGTGTTTTTAAGTGTCGCTCTTTAGACGCTTCAAACATTTAAACATGGTAACTGTAATTTCTGTGTGAAAAAACAAGTTGTTTCAATTATACGTGATAGAACAAGAATACAATAACAGATTCTTACATTAAAAAAAAACTAAATATCTGCCTGGCCCGAACAAAACGTTGATATATCACCACTTTAATATGATAAACCTATCTATATGAATAATAAAAAAAAACGCAATAGTTTTGTCAGTCTCTTCGTAACTTAGAAACCATTGAACCGAATTAAATTTAATTTTCATTTATACCTGGGAAGCATATCGAAAGTGCTATTTGTTTATTAATAAATGAGGTTTCACGAAGGCAACCTGAACTGTGACTAAATGAGTGATAAAAGTTTTTGTTGAATTTTCTTGCTTAGTGCGCCTAGGTTTATAAAACATACCGTAATGAGCAATGGAAAATTTCAAAGACAAAAAACTAAGGTTTCATTTGTAACATTGTCATCTTAATATCGTTGACTAAAAGCAATTTACAGTGAAGCGTTTTCACTAAAAACCATACCATGCCGATCAAGGTGCTAAAGAAACTTATCACTTGGCATTTTTTATTTTGCTGATTCTGGTAAAATGCTTTATTTAAAAATAAATATAAAAATAATGCATCCAGCTATTTTCAGTTGGGAGGGGCTCAAAAATAATCCATATCGATGTCGTGATACAAGAAAACATAAGATATGTTTTTGTCAGTATTGCTGTAACGGTCGAATGGAAACTTTGGGTACTAAACCAATTCTGAAAACTTTTTCTTCGCTTCACTTCAATCAATTTATGATAAACGCATTTAAGACATCATTTCAATTTTTGATGACACAATCGGGCAATATTCCCATATTATAAAATCCAGGAGAAGGCGGACCACGTTTTAATGTAACGTTTAATGTACGTTTAACGGAAAGTTTTTGATACAGTGAATCAAGTGCACGAAAAGCTCTAATAGTTACTTCAAAATATGACTCCAATTTTCTTCTAATATGAAAAACTAATGCTACAGAAAGAAGGAATATACTGGCGAATAATTTTTTTTTTTGTAGGTTTCTTAAAATCCTTTAGTAATAGTTGATGTACATATGCTCTTGTGAAAGTCCAAGTGAAATCGATGAATAAAACAAAGTTTTTATAAATACGTATACCATATGTTTGTGATTAATTTTGTTGTTATTTCTAACAATATACAAACGACCTGCACTATGAAAACCAGATTTATGAGTTCAGTGATCGATTTGAGGTTATGTTAAAATAAAAAAGCAAAAGTACGCTTTACGCAATAAACTTGATATATGTACATATATTTATATGTCGAATTTTACAATTTTATCTGACATACGGTCCAAGATATACCGTTTAAATTGGATGTGTTGTATGCCACGCTCCGTTGTCTGATCCAGAAATAAACCAATGTCCATGTATCGAATTTTATAACTATAACTATCATAGGTAACGAGATAAAGCAATAAAACTAGTGTTTCATCGATACTGGTCCAGCTAGTATAAAATACATATATAAATATAAACAAGAAAAGCCTAGAATTGGCGATAACTCATGTTCCATTCATATCACTCAATAACTGACTTATTGTAACCATTTTACGTTAATAAGAATAAATTTATTTATAGTGGTCCAACAAGCAATGATTTGGGACTCTGCCGTTTTGATACGCTAGCATTTGTAGGGTATATATGTATAATGAATAAAAGCCACATTAAAATGAGAATTATATTTTACTTGAACTAAATTCAATTCAAATCTATATTTCCAAGAATTAAAAAAACGGATCACCAAAAAACGTCGTCCCTAAGAGCAACCGAACGACGCCGGGTCTACTCTTACTTACAGTAAAACTTTATAAAGTTTCGATTCAGCTAACTACACATTAGAGTGGGGCGAAAACCTCATTTTATCGATTCATTTCAAATGTATTGGAATTAAATTTGGGAAAAACTCAATTCGATTTCTCCGATTTTCTTGTGGGTTTGTTTTGATGAAAAAAAAAAAAATTAGATAAACTACGCAAAGTTTTTTCGCCGAAAAATAATTTTTTTTTTTAAATTTTAAGTGCGTTAATTTGATTTAACTTGGTTTATATGTTGTATCATGATATGTATTTGTCAGATTTGATAATTTTTACTGAGCATAGTCAAAAAATTGTTTAAATTTGAACAATAGTACATGTTCCTAATGGGCTAGGAATTATATGAAAAAAAAAATTTTATAGAAAAGCGCCACTAAGAGAATTTCTTACAGGTACCACAAGACATATTCACCCTTATTATGAATAAACATTACTTCGGACTTTTTCTCCAACCCCCTGTTTTGCGATCGTGGAAGAATTTTGGGGAATGGGAACAAATTTCCTGGAAAATGAGGTAATCGGCAATACCTTTTTGGGGAACATTTTTTGACGTTTCACGCAAATTTTGTTCCCTAACTTTTTGGCGAGGAATTTAATGAGGAAAGAGTCAATGCTAGCAATATTTTGTAATTTTATTTGATAAAAAGATTTTTTTAACATATTTACAAGATCTAGCAACACAAACAAAGAGCAATTACTGATATTGGTCCAGTAAATGGAATCCAATTCGTATGCACTAAAAGTCTTCATGAAAAGAAGTAGATGGCAAACTATCAAGCTATGCTATACTATATTTTAGGTGATTTTTTTTTTGTGATATAGATAAATGCACTTCATTTTTATTTATAAAATTGTTCAGCTGACAGGTAAGCTAATGTCAAATTTGCAAAATTACTGATAAGCTAATGTCAAATATAAAAAAATGCAACTGTGATTTTAGACTGAAAGGAAGTAATTGGAAATATATATTTAGGCAGCACTGACTGGATATGAAGTTTTCCAATCCGCAATTATTTATGATCGCAAAGTACTCCTCTCGAGAAACAAAAAAATCCGAGAGAATCGTTTTCCTCCGAATATTCATGATAGGGGTGATATTTGGGTACGGCTCAATACACGCAATCGACGGCCATGATTTCGTTACCAATGAAATTTTCAGACATGTGTATATATATTGTTAGAAAAATATTTTTAATAGCCTAATAATTATAAAAATCCCGATTTTGTTGATATAGTTAAACCGTAACTTTTAGAAGGGCTCCACTGTGACCTTTGTCAAGAACAAGGTATATTTTTACTAACAATAAAATGTATGTGCATAGTTTGAGGCTCCACGTTTTAAAAAAAAAATTTTAGAAACTTAATGTAGTTAGGATTCCTCAAAATATTTTTAGGAAAATGGAATTTTAATTTGTTTTTTAAAAATTTTGCGCTTTAAGAATATAGGATTTAAAAAGCAAAACTAAAATTTTACTCCACTCTAATTTACTTAGAACGTTATAAGATAAAATTCGGCAGCAGTCCATATTATAAATACGTCAATTACGGTTTTGTCGTTGATTAAAAGTTTTTTATAATAAAAATTCCATTAATTATTAAGTTGATTTTAGTTTTTTCCACTTAAATTTGTAGCGCAAAATAATTTACTTAAATGTTATGTTCTTAACCACCATGCAAAAAAAGTCTACCAATTGATTTGACATACATACAGACATAATAAGGTGGTTCTTATTTTGGTCACTTTTTAGTTACTTTGAACCCAATTGTAATGCTGCAGTTGATTGAAATCTTACTAGGAATCTGAAAATGACCTTGATGTTATTTAACAATTCTATTATTTTGAGTAATCGGTAAAGTAAAATTTTTTTGCTGACATTTGCTAAACAAACTCTCAATATATTAAGCAATTTTCAATGGTATAAACATAATAACCGCCACACAGTGGCGACAGCTGGCATTTCTCGTTGCAAAAATCAAAACTTCTGAACGAATTGAGATATCTCTTTTCCTTCGTTAATGCTCTGCTGACTAATGTGGTTTGAGTCTCCGCTAAGATCGTTATCGAATTCAACTTTACGCTCTTGTGGAATTATAGTGTTTTTTTTTTGGCTCCAACGAACACAAGTCCTGCGCCTAAAGCCTAAACCAAAATAGACGAGACATTGGACCATTGAACCCTATATATTCTATTTAGGCTCTTTGAGCTCTATCGTTTGACGCATATATCAAGCTGTTATCTTCATTAATGAAAATTGACCCAGAAAACCGTAGCAACCCATGTTTGGGACAAGATTTAACAATGCAACCCCATATATTATATTTAGACCTCTTTGAGTTCTATCATTTGACATACATTTTGAAGTATAATATTATACAGTTTCAATTCAAACAATGAAATTGGCTAAATTTCGGGTATTTTCGGGCATTTCTTTTTACACAATAGAATTGTCAGTTTTTACAACGAAATTTAATTTTCTTATAGTATGAACTTTCAAAAATTAACCTGCAAAAATTACAAAAAGGTTCGTTCATAACTAATTTGTGATTTTCAGCTCGAAAAGGCAAATATGCACAGGTAAATAATGTAACGTAACTAACAGCATTTCAAATTTATCTAAATACACAACACTGACATTAAGTGTAAGTAAAGCGAGATCCAACAAAATTTCTATAACTTGAAACGATGACATACTCATATTGCAATGTTCAATATTACAAATTTAAAAATGCTAATGCATCTGTAAACAAATAAATCGTTTGCATAAATTAAGATATAATTATACCCATAATTTAGATAGTAGAAATCTTTCCTACAACTTAAAAAGCATTTTAAAAAAAAGTATTAGTTTTTAAACGTGCAACAAACAAGTTTAAAGTCTGTGTTTTAATAATTTTATATGCCCCTTACAGTTTACAATTTATACAAAATTAAAATTGAAAATATAACATTCTCAGATAGGTCAGAAAGCTTATTATTGAACTAGACCAGCATTGAATGGGTATATTGCCAGGTTAGTCTTGAAATTTGTTTAATTATATCGGCTTTTAAAATTTACAAGTAGGTAAAATTTACGAGGATATTTAATCGATACACATTCCTCGCATAACGTATTGAAATAGTGAAAATTAACACGCGGGAACGTTTTGTAAACTTCTTTTGGTATTCTCCGGACGTGAACGCCTGTATTTCTGCACTGTGGCATGTTATACGAGTTATTATATAAGGAATATTCTTTGTCAAACGAAAGGCTTTTTAACTTTTATTTTTTTGTGGAGACAATTTTACTAGATTCACCATACCTTATTTTAACATAAGTATGTATATCGGAAATTTCTTTTGGTCACATAAAATAGTTTTTTCAGCATTTCGATAAAAACCAACATGGACATTTTATTTTTCACTTGGGTTCTCAACCTTCACTGCTTGAAACTTTTTTGTGGGAAGGGCTCGATAAAATTGATGTGCTGTGGTATTTTTACTAAGTGCCATGCTCTATTGTCAATGTGCGCCACTTTTGGTTTAGTGCGAGTCAGAACCATTCCGGTATTCGAATGATATTTGAAATCATTACCTTAAATATCTCTCAGTACAGCGTTATGAGTTTTTGCTTGTATGGGAGTTGCCACGTCTTCTTGTTAAAAGAAAATGGCTAATTTTTGTCCAGAGCTTGGTCGTAACATTTCTTTTATTTGTGTTAAGTTTTCATTACCTTAAATAACTCTCTTACATACTAAAATTGTATTTTTTAAAATATGTCCACTTCTTCTAGTAATAGTTGAAGCTATTCCTAATATTTATTAATAGTTTTTTTAACTAATATTGTATTAAAATCAAAAACGTTAAGGTCTGACCTTACCCAAAAAACTTATATTTTTTTAAGTTTATCTCAAGTTCTGGTTCTTCAAGAATTAGTTAGAGGATATCAATTTAAAGCTAATTAAATGTGAAACGCATGTAACACAATTAAAATTGTGTTGTTTTAACTTTATTGTAAGAAAGATGCATTAATAAATGCAGTTGAATGCGATAAATTACAACTTGATAATTCTTGCAATTGCTGAAGGTTGATTTTATAATTGCACTCACAGCCAGTGTTACCATATTAATATGTAAGGAATTTTTAATATTGCTGAGCAGAAAAACAAAAAGTCACTTTTACCAAAAAAAAACTTGTGTTTACAGAAATATTTTTCTATTTTTTTTATTGGAAATTTCGCGTAGTTGCAAAAAAAATGCTCTCTGTTTTAAAACTTTTTCCGTTTGAAAATGTTCACCATTTCGCGCTCTTAAAATATTTGTAAGCCCAAATATTTACGAAATCCTTTTTTATGCAAACAGAACTGAATTTTTATGAAAATTAAATAAGATATTATTTTTAATCCTGTCTAATGCATACATACATATGTATATTAGGGTGTTTTTTTTTTCAAACTTTTGGAGAGGGATTTTGTTTATTTTTCCCTATATTATAGCTTGATATAAAAATCATTGCCCCAACATTGGCGAATCCACTTTGTTTCCTAGTACAAAAAAAAAGCAAAAAAACGAGAAACAGATTTTTTTTTGCGTTTTAGTAAATTTTCTATTTTTCATTGCTTTGCGTTTTCGTTTTTCATATGAATTGTACTAGGAAACAAAGTGGATGCGCCAGGCCCGTGCGCAGGAATCATCCATGGGGGGTTTTTAACTCGGACATTTCATGTTAGATTATGTTCATGAAAAACGTCAAAAAATGGTTCACATTTAATATACATAGACATTTAAATATAATAAAGCACATACATATAAACATGTGAGGCGTTTAGTTGCAAAACCGGCAAAGTCCAAAAAAAATAAATTTTGAAATATTTTCATATATCAAAATCTAGACCATGCTTTATCTTTCTAGTATGTTTTTAGATGAAAAAAAAGTTTTTTGACAGAAATATTACACTTTAAAAATTTATTTTTGATGCACAGATTTCAAAACCAAGTCCATGAACTTGCTTTTAAAACCGGTCCAACGCCTTGGAATCGAAACTGGGCAAGTCCAGTACATTGGTATCAAAACCCACCAAGTCCAAAATTGGCCGGTTTTGCAACTGGTCGCCTCATGTCTTTTATTATGGTTCGATATTCAGTTATCATTACGTAAGTAGCTAATTCTGCGAGGTACTTCAAAAAACTCGTACAAAACTCTTTCCACATTGATTTTGATATCGCGATGTAAGTTTAGCTAGGCTATGCCGTTCAGCCGATTTTCAGACACAGTTGATCTGAGGTATGTCATTTGTTGCTGTTATCACATGCAAAGTTGTCATAACACGAAGCATTTGATGGACAGTTGGAAACGCGTCTTTATTGCAAATATCCAGTCTATCGAGAGAATCTTTAATGTCTTGCCCGGCAATGCGTTGACGCCAAAGTTGAACTTCATTTATCCACATGTCACGTGAACTATCATGCAAAATTTAAATGCATGGTGCGAATAGATTTGTGCATGAATTTTCATTGAAGCTGATTTTATTGAAGCGTGAGCTATGCTTAAACGCGCATTGAAAAAACGCTTTTGTTACTTAGCCTTAGCGACACGCAGTGGTCCCAAATCGTGTTTTTTGGTTCAAAAATAGCTAGAGAGTGCAAATCTTATCGAAAATGAAAAACTTGGGTTCCGACGATTTATTGGCATTTTAGTTCTTTCATTTAAAAAAAAAATTTGTTGTGTCTTTTTGATTTTTCATACAATTGTCAAAAAAACCTATGTGCGAAAGTTCCCAATGGGAGGGTTTGAACCCCTGAAAGCCCTCCCTTGCGCGCGGGCCTAGGATGCGCCGTTCACAGGTTTGACCTAGGAAGGATCTAGGAAATATTAGGAGAATTTTGTTCAAACCAGATTCTATTATATAGGCATAAAGGACCACAAATTTTTTAACAAAGAAAATAAAAATACCTCCTTCGGGTGTATCTTTTCCGCATTTTTAGTCACACAAAAAATATGGGCGTGGTCTTACAACAGTGGGTGGCATCCCCCATTCAACTAAAAATCCCAAAACGCTATATCTTGGCACTTAAGGCAGACTTTTTCTACGTTTTAGTAAGTCGGTTTTTTCGTTAAATTTCAACGAAATTGGACATAAACTCTGCCCGTGCCGTTTACAGGTTTGAGCTAGGAAGCTCAAATGTTGGGACAATTATTTTTATTCCTCAAGCTATAATATAGGAAAAAATATATAAAATCCATCTCCAAAATTTTGAAAAAAAACTAATGTATATGTCAAGATATGTATGAGACATTATTTGCTAAAACGAAAAGAATAAGATCTTGAAGTCTCCGATATGGCTGATTTTAATTTTGTGGGTATTATCTAGTGAGTTTATGACTTGCCATAAATAATGTCGGCGTAATTCTGAAACTGATTTCTCAAAATTCATAATTAATAAAAGTACTAAGTTTTAAAGTATTTTAGATTTTTGTAAATATCAAGTACTACAAAAAAAATTCTTACAACATAAAATGTTACAAATTAAAATACCCAAAATAAAGTAATCTCCTTGGGAACACATTTTTTCGTGAAAGCTTTAACTTCTATCTTACAACTATTTTGTAGATACAAGAACTATCTGTACCACTTTTCTGTATGACATATGGATTGAGAAACCATTTTTGAGTGATAAAACAATTTAAAATACGACCTTTAGCCCAAATAATCAATAATTAAAATAAATTGTACTTTGGTCGAATACATCAAATTTGCACAATTTTGAGTTCATTCTTCAGGTTAATTTAAGAGCATCTTAATGAGGTACAAATGAACTATTCTCAAAAAATTGTCTACATACTTACTTACATTAGTATTATTCCCTTTTCCACATTTATCAACAGATATATGAAACAAAAATGTTTATGTGGAACTCAATAGTACTGCAAGAATAAAAAATTACAGAAAACGTTCATCAAAAGATGTATATTTATTACGTTGAAAATACCAAAAGAAAACATAGCTTTTTTGGCACATAAGCCTCTCGTCCGTGGTTTTAAACTTAAGTGACCAGATAATTGTCGGCAAAACGCGGAGTTTGTTAACATTTTTTTAGGAGTGTACAACAAACAGTACAATAACAATATAATTGTATTTGTTATTAAAATATCAAAAGTAATAGCAAATTACAATGACAGAGAGTATTAGATTTTTTTCTCGTCTCTATGGCAAGGCTTTGGATGTATGCCAGTAATGGAACACATCACATCAGCATAACAAGATGGTAAATGTCCTTACAAAAACAAATAAAAAAAACTCAAACTGCTACATTTTTGTAAATATAGAATTGTATATATTTCAAGCTTTAAGCACTTATCATAACATAAATACTTAAAAAAAAGCCTTAAGTTATATAAAAACTATATCAAATACTTGGAATAAATGCTTTATGCAAATGTTGTGTCTTATACATAGGTAAATACCTTCGCTACCCTTTGGCTTAAATAGTATTTAAATACTTAATAAGAAAATAGTCTAATTAACTCAATTATAATTAGAAAAAATTCCTTGTAAACCGGGTGTCTAAAAACTGTCTGTTTACAAAGCTCAAGTGTCATTCCGGTATTGGATTTAGGTTTCGAAATACTAACAAAACTCAGGTTTCTCACGAGAAAAAAAGTGGTCAAAAATAAGTTTTTGCCACTTCCATAAATCCAACAATCGGAAATTTTCATTGATTTCCATTGATATTCAAATTATAAGATTCTTAATGCCCTCAGAAACTGAATTTTAAGACAACTGAATAAAAAAACTACATTATTACATCAAAAGTGTACATTTGGTATATATTAACATGCATGGCCGTGTTGAGAACTGCACTCAATTGGCATATTAAGAAAATATTCGAGAAGTGAATATTCGTTCCTTTAAAGTTGAGGACGTTTAAATTCTGAACATTCGTAAAGTCTAAATTTATATTAAATGTATGGAATTTAAAATAGCCTGAGATCAATTTGACTTCAAGGTGGTACACAAAAATTCTTCGGCTGGAACTATAAATTATTTTGCGTGAACATTTTTTCAAATAAGAGTGTCAATGGAAATGAATAATTAAATTAACAATAAATAATTGTACATTTTCGAATTTTGATGACAGCACATTTTTATATGTGACCATTGCCGTTTTCCTCCACAGTATCCCCATTGGCTTGCTCATTGAGCGGTTCAGTCTCCATACGGTCTATATGTGTTTTATCTCTAGCATTTTCCGACAAGCCAGCTTGTTGATGCTTTTTACCAAAAGCTTCACCGTCAGCGATTGTCTCCAAAGTTGGCTTATTATGCGTTTCAGGTAACAGTAATGAAAGCAATCCACCGACAAGGGCCAGTGCACCGAAAATCAACAAAGGTAACGGGCGCCAAATATCGCCAAGCATATTAACGAATGGCGCTAAAATACCACCAACTCGTGCTACCATTGAAGAGGCGCCCAATCCAACATTTCGCACTACGGTGGGAAATTGTTCAGCGGAAAAAATGTAGACAGTACCATATGATGCAGTAATTGAGAATTTACCCAACATGGCAAATGTGATTATTAACCAATTCATATCTTTGGGCACAATTATGGTTAAGAGCAGAGCACAGCCAGCTATCAGCATACAACCACACAATATTGTACGACGACCCCATCTATTCAGTGTAAAGAGTAAAAACGTATAAGCGGGCACTTCAACCGCCCCCGATATAACGAAATTTAATAAAACATTATCACCAAGATTATTCGTATTCCATGACAGTCCATAGTAGGTACCGCTGTTTACAAACCAATCAAAAAAGATTAGCAACGTCTTACGTCTTAAATTTGGATACTTTAGTAAATCAAAAACGGAGGGCGTATTGGTTGGTGTCTCCACTGCATCCTTTTTGTCACAACCATCATCGAGCAAATTATTTAATAACTCTAAGGGTATTTCTAACTTATTGAAGCGTGTTGCTTTTTGTATATTGGCAATAGCTTCCTTTTTACGATTTTTTGATAATAGCCAACGTGCCGACTCCGGTATTATCCAATAATAGCTCATAAAAGCCAATCCTGGCAATGTCAGGGCGATTTGTAACAGACGCCAATCATGAACGAAGTAAGCAAATGCTGCAGTCAACATAAAGCCCAATGAGAAGAACATCATCACAAAAATACCGGCAAATAAGCGCTTTGTAGGTCCAACCATTTCCATGGCTATAACATATGCTACCAAAAATACACCAGATGTAGTAGCGCCAACTACTATACGAGATGCGGTGTATGTTATATATTCTGGAGAGATGGCTGCCAACACGCCAAAGATTACCTGTAGCGAAAGTAAAGGGTTATATTAAAAAAAAAATATACTGAAATAACTGTATGAAATGCTAGGGTATGTAGGTAGGTAATAACTCATATTCAATATGAACTACATATGTTTGAAAAATTAAAATTGTAATTTTAAGTTTCTTATTTTTTATCATTAAACATCATGCTTTTAATGTTAACAGATTAAAGCTTATAATTAAGGGGAAAACATCTATCCTTAATCAGATCTAGAGCAAAATAACTTTCTGAATGTATGAAGTAATTTGAAATACATCTCATAGCAGAGATATATTATTCACATCTCTTACACCTATTCAGCTTAAAATTGGTATTACTAAATCAAAAGTACGTGCCTGAGTAGTTGGACCCATTGCATAAGTATGGTTTATAAATCTTGGAGTGAGAAACTGACTCGTAACTACCACCACAGCACCAAGCAGGTATAGAGAGGCCTAACGCATAGACAACACACATCTACATATATGCATGGGGTCTCCGCCTCAGTGCCATTAAACCTTAAATTGGTCAGAAAGTGATGCATTAAAAATTATAGGAAGAAGCTGCTCAGCAAAAAATGAAATCGCTCAGCATTTGTATAAGAAGACACAATTGGAGGTGGATATGACGAGCTTTTACCCCGCGTGACGATTTTTAAACAGCCTTGTGAAAATTTATTAATGCTCTTTAGTGCTTTTCCTGAAAAAAGGAAATCTAATTCCAAACATCAACAAAAAGACTTTTTAAAATGTTTGCTATTGAACATCAATTTATTTGTTGGGGTTAAAGGTCGCACTCTATTTGAGCTACTGCTACTCATTAGAAAATTTATTATAGCAAGTGCAAACATTTAATATTTCGCCATCAGGGAGCAGGTAATTTACTTTAGTACCAAGTATCGTTAAAGGATTAACGATTGTGTCATCGTTGAAGAGCTTAGATAGGTCGATAATCGTATTTTTTCAGTTTAAGTTCATTTAACTACCTGAAAAGTGTGCCTCAAAATGAAAAGACATTTAAAGATTTTACATATACCCAATGGTGCTACATACAATAAGATTTAATTGAGTGACGTCATTTTAAAATTTGCCTCCAAGGCCGAATTTTTTTTATAAATTTCAACATTTTATAGTAAATGATCTAAGATTGAAAAATTTCATATGTTTAATATTTATTTAATATATAGTTAATAACACATTTAATGTTGGAAGTTTTCTTAGATTATCCACCCTTTTGTAGCAAAAAAACTTTATGTTTCTATTGATAATATTTATCCAAAGTAATTACCCTTTAACTATTTTGAAAGTAATAGCTTTTATATATTAGCTATATTTTAAAAACCAAAAAATATAAAACTTTGAACAGTACACATTTTTAAATGGTAACCTTTTGTATGAAGAGTAGGAATTTTTGAAATCCATTCAGTATAATTTTTTCATTTCCATATGCTTATTGCACTGCACTAAAGGATCATTAAAATTTTCTGAAATCATATGAATCTTTTTATTCCTTAATTACCGACTACGTCATCAATGGATACCAAAGGGACAAATGATACCTGTTATCTCTCAGCTAAAAAATCTAAAACCTCTGATTTTTCTTACGATTTTAAAAGACCTTTTAGGACCTCTTCCATAAAAGAGTGCCACTGCTTGAAAAAAAGGCAGCATTGATTTTGAAAAAAAAAATCTTACTTGTTACATATGAAGAAAACTGAATGACGTGTTAAAAGTCCGCATTTCAAAAATTTAGTTGAGATAAGAAAATTATCGTCAATAATAAGAAAAACTGCTATAAATTGGTGCAGTTTAACACAATTCTTACTTCTAACTTTTTATAACCATTTTATTATTTTCCTAGCATCGTTTATCATGAGCTCCACGCTCCGTGAAGAAATGAAATTATTAGTTTGTTTTATACGTTTCTGCTTTGCTTGATATATTAAACGTATACATATGTACATATGTATGTATATATATATCTAATAATAATAATGTTTTTATAATTACCTGTATAACCAGCGAAGCAAAGAAAATCGGCTTACGACCATATTTATCAGATAGTTGTCCAAATATTATGCTTCCCAACAATACGCCCAGCATAAACATGGCATCACTAGTTGCTCTTAGAAAATTGCGGCTACAAACCATATCCCATTCAGTAACTGCACTATTTTCATACTTTGATTTATCGTAAACATAACGATTACAATAAATAGTACCATTGGAGGTAATCGGTGAACTTTGATTAAGATATTCTTTTGTATAGTCAACATTATAATATTCGCATGTTTGCCACTGCTTCAATATGTCATCCCACGGGTAGGCAAGTGTCCAATATTGCACGGGTAGTTCATATTCCACTTCGGTGACATTTTCAAATGGTAATATACAACGAAAATCCGGCTTAGCCAACAGAAAAACACCAGCCAATTTATGGAATGCACAGGATATTGATGTTAAACATATCAGAAAGTAAATGATTTTTTGATAACGTCCAAATTCACCCAGATGGGTGATAACATCGTCATAACCCATGGTGATTCTGTTTTCCCACAGAGATTGTAGTTGGTAGTAATTAATTTAATTTGATTTCTTTTATTTTGTATTTAACAGGTGGTGATTTTGTACAGTGTTGAGTAAATTGAAAGTGAATTTTTCTTCATTAATTCCAGACGTTTAATTTTGTTTGCCAAAAGTCGCGCGTATGAATCACCCTATTTTCTGTATATATCCTACAATATTAGGCGAGCGGAGCATTTTTTTTTTTTTCTATTTTTCTTTTTTGATTTCCTCTCTGATGTCTCCTCAGCTACCATACATATGTTACTTGACCATATGATGTTGACTTTGTGCCGCACTGTTTTTACTGTCGTATGCAAAATATGTATGATTTCAGCGCATTCTTAAAATATGTAGTCCAACAGTTCTCTATATTAACAACGCAGTGGCAATTTTTCGTTATCTTTTAATATTAATGGTTTCCTTTTCACGTACTCTGTCTGTACTGCATGTTTGTACATATGTAAGTAATTATTTTCTAATTATAAATGTTAGTCTAATGGAACGTTCCGAATTTTGTAATATTTGATAAATATGTAATTGCAAGAGATTTACATGTACTTTGTTTGTAAAATGCTAAACAAAAATCGTTTCAGTCTTTAAAACCCTCAGACGAGTGCTCGGATTCCCGTGCCGTAGCCAACTGTTTGATTAATAATTCCCAGAGCAAAGTTAACACTGCCAAAGCACTGATGAGAATGGTAAAAAAGATATGTGTGTATTTGAATATTGGTGTTTCTGAATATACTCAAATTTACTCACGTTTCCGATATCAATGGAATGTTTTTTTATCCAGTAGTATTTACTTTAGAGAAACTTTTCTTCCTAATCATGCGCTCTGCAGGTATGCTTTGAACGATGCCGGCTTTTGTATCTACAACAGGCTAGAGTTGGTTTGCGATACTACCAACTCCAACAAAAGTCACTCCAAAATGTTATATTTATTCTCTTTTACTCTTAGTTTTCTCATATTGACATGATTTTGGTTTTCCAAATGACTCTCAATTGCTCTCAATCAACAACCCCTAAATATTTGATGTCATGCAGTTTTTACTGCATAGCTTAATATTTAATTTTTTTATTTTAAAGGAAATGCAGCTGGAAAATTAAATTGCAAGTAATTTTCTATTCATTTTTGTATCAACCTTATGTTTATTATGAGCTTCTGTCCCAGCGAACTCGTAGTTCAAGTTATTTTGTACATAGAACACTCAATATAAAGGGTGATTCAGTTAGATGTACAATTTAAGATTGGCGGTACTTTTTGCCTGTCAAAACAAAACACCTGGTATTGCTAAGTACTGGCTGGCATTTTTAAATTATGGAACAGTTTTCAACCTAAGTATACATTTTGATTGTTAAAGCCTATCTCCAAAATGGAAAAAGTTTAAGAAAGATAAGGAATCAATCGAAAAATTCAATAGAACCAGATCAATGTTAAATGTGCAAAGACCAGTGTGTCACCGCAGAAGGGAATATTCCGTCAACCTCTATTCGTGATCGTTTCTAGCAATTGGATATTTTTTATATCATTACGCAGCACATTTTTTCAAAAGATCTACATATGCATGACTTTAAGATCCAATTATTTTGGTAATACTCATGGTTATGACTCAATGATCAATGATTATACTTTTTCATGTGTCTCCCAATCTGTTTACGTTGAATTCCTAAGCGATTGCAATCTTTAACATTTTTCTATTACGATCAGATAAGATTAGATTTGATTAAGATATTGATATGTAGTGCGACCATTTGGTCTGTTATGCCGCACCAGAAAAACTGAGTGCTTCTCTATTATGTATTGCCGAATTTAGGTTAGATTAAAGACCTGAACCTTTATCCAAAAGAACTTAGGTATTCTCAGTTAAAACTGAGAGCTTCTGTTTGATAGGCTTAGTATTAATCATTAAGATTAACGGTTGACAGCTAAAAAAAGGGCTTATTGTCGAATAGTTTCGAGCTGATTCAGTCTAGGACTAGTTAAACGAGAGATACTGTTGTGCCTCAGCATATATTAAATGATTCTCAGCTAAAAATTCCTGCCAAACAACAACTTTGCCTGCCTTGGTAGTTCCTTCCAGAATCCTATCCTTTTGTAATAATCCGTATATCTTATCTGGTACAATTATATCGCCATTTAATCAGATTTTTCATCATCACACTTATGCACCCTGGTGCCTATTGAAGATGAACTGAATTATTCGCTTAGGTTTTTTAAACAGTCCCACACTATTTTCGATTTAATTTCAAAAGCCGAAACAAGGAAAGTATTTTTAGATTTCTATTGTTCACCGAGTAATATTGACATTTGAATCTTAATGATTCCGAAAAACACATAAAAAAATGTTGAATCCTATATTTTTTGAGGGGCTGAAGAATCAAATTTTTACCGATTTTTAGAAAACATAGTACCGCCTGGAATGTGTTCAAGCGGCCCTACCGCCGTGCCGGAGAACTTAGGCTTAAGACACATTTCTACCAAATTAATCATGATTACAGAAACTAGAGCAAAAAACACAATTCCCAAGAATTGAATGTGACTTTTGCAATGAAATAGCTACATGAATGGGATACTGGATCGCTGAAACCCTCTTCCAATATCTTATAAGCGCGGACATGATAACCTGCCACATTAATTGCGTAATATTTCTCCTGAATAAGGCACGGTCTTGGCCAACTAAACGAAAATGGCAAACATTTGGTAGATTTATGCAGTACCCACGAACTTGTAATAGGAAGATCCCTTTGTCATTCACAAGACATGGCATAAGGTTACATGGCTCTCGCCAATGATTCATTGCTTTAGCGAAACCCGACGAAATAGTTCGCTCGATGTTCAGATCACTTACTTGTTATGGCTTAAATTATACAACGAGAGATGGTAGTACGCAGTCTCTAGTATCTCAAATAAATGCTAAAAAAGTGAAGCGCTTCGAAAATCAAACCACTAAAAGTTTTTTACCGAGTAAATTTTCTGATTTTCGTTGTTTTGCTTTTTCGTTTTTCATACGAATTGTACTAAAAAACAAAGTGATTGCGCGGTTCGCAGGTTTGATCTAGGAAGCTGAAATTTTGGGAGAATTTTCTTCAAACCCGATTCTATTATATAGGCACACAGCACCGCAAATTTAAAAAAAAAAAAAAAAAAAATACCTCCTACACGAAAAATGTGGGCGTGGTTTTACAACAGTGGGTGGCGACCCCCATTTAACTAAAAAACCCAAAACGCTATATCTTGGCACCTAAAGCAGACTTTTTCTACGTTTTAGAAAGTCGGTTTTTTCGTTAAATTTCAACGGAATAGGACATAAACTCTGTCCGCGCAGTTTTCAGGTCAGAGCTAGGAAGCTCAAATGTTGGGACAATTATTTTTATTCCTCAAACTATAATATAGGAAAAAATAAACAAAATCCCTGTCTTGTTTGAAAAAAAAACACCCTAATATACATACGTACATATGTTTATACGTACATATGTACATTAAGGTGGTTCAAAATATTAAAGTTGCTCCAAACTTTGCTCCCCGGGCACCAAAAGCTTCGCATTGGTGCCAATAATGACCACGTAAAGATTGGTGCATTTCAGAAAACATTTGATGGACCCGCCACCGTTTTGAAAACTAGGAAATGGTCCTTAAACTAGTTTAATAAGGTCCCATTATTTCTTCCCCTACAACATTTTTTCCAAACATACTTACTCCCTATCACCACCCCTTAGGGGGGTTCCGCTGCAAAAATTAAATTCTTGTGAAAATATGAAATTGGCTCCCCATCTTCTCAGATGCCTTTATAGGGGTTAAATGTGACACTAACTACCATTTTTTTTACTCTCCCAAAATGTTTCTTTGACACACCTACCCTCTATCTGCCACCCTTTTTGGCGTCGCCCTACAAAAGACACAAAAAATTTCGAAAATAAATTCATATCTCTCCCGGAGTGACCCGACTCCTATTTATTTTCCTTTCCAATATTTTTCCGAAACATACTTACCCCCTACCTGCCACCCTTTTGAGGGTCCCCCTACAAACACAAAAAATTAAGAAAATTTCGAAAAATAATTCATATCTCCCCCGGAGTGACCCGTAGAAGAGTTAATGTGTTAAAAGGTCTATCTACATTTTTTCCGAACATACTTAATACAAAATTACATATATTCGAGTAGGGTTTGGATATATTGGACCATTATATATATATATTCATATATGTATGTATGTCTGAACCACCCTAATGTACATGTATGAATTTTAATTCGTTTTTAAAACGTGATCTTTTGTTAAAAAAAAAGCTATTTTAGTAGAGCAATTTACTTATCTGCAGACAGTCGACAGAATTAATGAAAACTTAGAATAAATGTTCTGATAAGAATTCATCACTAACTCTATTGAATATTAATAAAGCAAAACAAATATAAAAATGTTATAAATAAGTTAACATTTGCAAATTTGTATACACAGCGATATTCAGCTAACGTATGAATTTTAATTTACTATATTTTATAAGCGACAATATACATATTACGTGATGAAATGACTAGACCTCATGTGACAGCTTTATTTTTTACCATTTATACTCACAGTCGAATTCAAAAGCAGAGACGATAAGTTTGGATACTTTACAGTCTTTATTCGTGGACACTCAAAACTTGAATGTGACTTAAGAGCTCTGATGTTTCTGCAGAATGCATTTTTGAGATTCCAAAGTCTCGTAAATTTATCGTCTCTGACTACAGAATCGAAACAGCGAAACTTTGCTTTTAAGACGTGAAAATTTTATCATTAACATACCGTGTTTCATGGTCATTCTATAGGAATCAACTTTTTTAAATTTCAGCAAGAGAACGTTGCAATTCCCAAAAGAAGAAGGGTTTGTCATATTTCAGAAACTATACAAACAATGTTGAAAATATTATTTATGGTTTCTTAATTCCAGTTGTCTTTTGCTACATTAAAAATGGGTGGGGTTGAGCGAGTGAGTGTGGCTATTTTTAAGAAGCAACAAAATTTTGAATTTTTCTATAAAGTTATAACATCAATAGAACTTAGGCGACGTCCATAAATTACGTGAGGTGTTTTTTGGAAAATTTCGACCCCCCTCCCCTTGGTGAGATTTAGTGAGTTCTGGCGGGACTCTCCCCCCGTCCGTTCTGCCTCATAATTTTTAAACATAATCTGCTATAATAATGTATATATGCTCTCTGCATTAAAAAGTTGAGGAACCTCCCCCCCTCCCCCTTAGCGAGACTTAGTAAGATTTTGCCGTACCCCCGCCCTCCCTATTTTGACTCATGTAATTTGTGGTCCGCCCCTTAGTTAACCAAAAATGGGCAGACAGTATTGAAAATATAGAATTGATCCTTATCATAAAAGTTAAAATTTAAGCATTATTTGTATTATAATATATTAGAATTTCAATCTATTACTATGGCTCTCAAGACATACTTAATGCCCATTTTAAAGTTTAGGCGATACGACTTCTCTAGTGAAATCTTTAGGAATTTTTAAAAACGCTCAATCTAATTTATTATATTTATGCATGTGTACCACATCCTAAAATTTTATCAAAACCGGTTCAAATGATGTGAAAATAAATTTTTTTTTTCTTCAGGGTATTTCATGTTACATTTTCACGTGTTTTTGTGAAAAAAAAGTTGAGAAAAAGTGGCATAAAAACTTGGTCAATATTTATCCTCAATACAGTATCCACAATATTTTTAGCTTATGCGCATAGAAAGACATCGTAGAATAGGCCCACAGACACTGCACAGTATAGTGCAGTCAATACCTTTTCGTGTGTGGGACGGATTCCCATCTTTTTTGCTAATCACTTTGAAAACAGTAAGAAGAAAACACTTTTTATCAAAGCGTAGAAAAACAACATTCTTTTGCCCCAGGCCCTGAGTACAGTGAGAGATGTATTTAGTGAATATATCTATCTACATCTATTGCAATGGCCGATATTACGAAACGAAAGTATTTTATTTGTAAGTCAAAACGATTCGAACGTACTTACTATTAAGTCTGAATTGTCGGCTTAAAATTTATGGGCCTGTGTAAATAAATACATGCCTTTTAAGCTGAAACATTGTACATATGTGTACACAAAATTAATTAAAATGTTTTCTTCAGATTAAAGTTTGTTTAAATATTATAAAGCTACATTTTTATAACGCTGACAATTAGAATCAATTAGTTTTCGTCATAAATAAACTTAGCTTCAGTTGGATATAACATCTTAGTTATTCATAGAATGCATAGCATCTTAATTGTGTTCACATTTTTCTACATATATATCGATACATACATATATACATACATACATATATGGCAAGATTTGTACAAAATACTTACGAGTTCGTGTGGACCAGAGCTGCAAATGATTGCTGTTATTTCATGCTATAATACAAATTACTGTATTATTAAAAATTTCCTATTTGCATAAAATAATAAATGTTTCTTACCCATAAAAACTGTACAAAAAAAAACCCAGTTGAATCAACGCATTGAATTAGTGAAAACTTACTATAAAAACTTACAAAATGTCAACTAAATTCACATAGTTTCTTGAAGTGGTAACATCAATTGACCGCCAAGATCGTGTTATTAGATACGTCTAGATGGCTTCTTTGTATGAATATGAGAAACCACTGGCTTAGATGTGAGTCTTACTGCTGATATAACACCCCTGTGACAAATTTCATTGTACGATCTTTCAAATAGTCGGAAATCGTATTGAAAGGTTAGGTATCTTACAGTGGAAAACTGAACATTAGAAGTTTATGTAGCTGCTTCGGATTAGAGCTGTAGGTTTTGGGATACTATGTACCAGTAAGAAGGTACTTGTACTTAAAATTCTAACCAGTGCCTAATGCTTGTACTTAAATTTTTTCGGGTTCCAGTACGTAGGTACATATTTGTACTTAAATCGATAGTCCAAGAGAGCCCGCTGTAGAATAGTCGAGCTTATAAGATTAAAGGATGGGATGTACGGGAAAGATAATGAGCCTTGCCAAAGCCTGTCCCGATGCCCGAAATTGACCGAATTTTAGCCAATTTCGTTTTTTTAATTGAAACTGTGTTGTATTATACCTCAAAATGTCTGTCAAATTATAGAACTCGATGAGGCCTAAATGTAATACAAAAGGTTGCATTGTTGAATCCTATCCCAAACATAGGCTGCTACCGATTTTCTGGGTAATTTTATTATTACAATAGAGCATTGGTTCCCAAAGTGGTCCAGGTGGACCTCCAGGGGAGGAGACTCGACGGGGGTCTACGTTGACGTGACACAATTAGTAAGCGGAGGTCCACGAAAATTTATCTGCTTTCGATAGTGAAGAACTAAAATGTTGGGTTGACTTCACCTATCAATGTGGTCAGATAATATTTTAAGAAGCTCATCGACTGTTACTTGTAAAAACTTGCATATTCCATATATGTATAGTACAACGTGTCGGAACTCAGCTGCAACGCGAATTTCCATAGTTAGATCTAATATTTACATTTTTTGTCGACTTTTGGGAATATAGTAAAAATATAGCTGCAGGGGGTCCACCGGAACCAGCTAAATTTTGAAAGTGGTCTATGAGAAAAAAAATTCTGGGAACCTCTGCAATAGAGCTTCTGTAAGTCGAACTTGAAGGGATACGCCGCAAAATTCGAGCTATAGAGTTTTTGACTTATGGAGGACATCGACTTGAGCGAATTTGGTCAGGAAATGTTCGACTTGTAGAGGTTAAGATTTATTCCAACTCATTTTGAGTTAGAGAGGTGAACTAAATAAAAATCCTTGTTATAGAGATGTTAAAAATTGGTGGGTATTGCAGTAGGACCAAACTATTTCTGATAATTTTTCAATCCACAACAATAAAGTAACTTCGCTAGAGTTCACATGAAATCACATGTTAACGTCAGTCATAAATTCCTTTATCATTTCATAGAATTGGTTTATTATATAAGTAGGCTTTTACATTGATTTCTATGAAACAATGATGTACATTGTCGGCATATTCTTAAAGTCGGTATCTTATTTTTCTTCGAGCTATAGAAGTAATTCGTAAAAATCAAACATTGCTATGTTCAAGATGCTGCGGTCAAATTTATTTTTTCAAGTTATAGAGGGAAAATATGTACTGAATTTACTCGTAGGGACTCACTTATTAATTGGACTTATAGATGGTTCAGATTTCGAGCAATGGAGATTTTGGGGCTTGAAGGGAAGGGAACACAACATTTTTTCGAGTTTGGGAGGTTTTCGACTTAACGAGGTTCGACTGTTTTTTATTTTAAGAAATCAGATATTTGCCGATAAAAAAAGTAAACCTTTGACTTCTGACATACCCTATTTTTTTTTGGTCTCAAGAACAATTTTCATTTGTTTCATTGTTTCATTTTACATACATATCTTGAGCAAATATTTTGCAACAGAAGCAGATGAAGCGGCTCAGAACCACAAATTCAATCAGCCTTACAGCTTTTGGGAAAATTTACCAACGCTCCACATTCAATCAAAACTAAAAATGGCACACTCTTAACTTTAGAACCAGTTTATTTAGCCAGATGATATGAACACTTCACCTACACGCTGAATCCTGGTAACAATGAAAACTGAACAGAAACATGTCGCCTACTCCTAGACTGCTTCTTTTTCTTGAAGAAAAAAAAACTCTGGTTACCTGGAAATTTAAGCTCAACAAAGCACCAGATTACTTTAGTAGGTACGCAGTCGAAGCATTTAGAATTAATTGCACTTTTATGGCGCAACAACTTTTTCCTCTTTTTGGAACCATTTGTAAAAATGTAAGTATTCCTGACGAATGTCTTGAAGTTTTGAATAAAATGCTTTAAAAAAGTTACTTCACTCTATACAACAATCACAATCCTGAGCTAATTCATGAAATTACTTATTAAAGTTACTCTCAATTGCATTCAAAGTAAACTCGAGAGATCATCGTGTAGAAAGCAAGCCGGATTTCGTACGAGCTGCTGCTCATGAACCAATCCTATTGTCACCCTTCGTATTATCATAGACTACTAACCGTAATGTATAGTATGCTTCGGTGACTGTCTTTGATAGCATTAGCCACTGAAAAGAAGAAATGTTCCTATCGAACTCATTAACATCATTAAACCGCACTACGAGAGCTTTAAGTTCCGCATCACCTACAACAACAGTCTTACTGATAATTTTGGAATTTCAGTAGAGCTGGCTTATACCGTTGACATTGCCTTGTATTCATCAAGATCGTTCGATATGCAAATCAACCGTACATGACTCTGCGACCAATGCAATAGTAAAAAAACGCTTCGTCCAATTTTTAATATACGGCAGCAACATAAGCACCAATACATCGTTTTGCGAATAATTAAATCAAATGCTTAATCAGTGCTGCTTTAGGCTTGTGGACCTTATGTAAGTACCTGCTTGTGACGGACTTTGAGGATTTAGTGGCACCGTACGATCTCGAATTTCATTTGATTCTTCTACCCTAGCACCGAGATTATGAGAGAATACTGGCAATGAACAGACCAACGATCAGGAAATACGCTAGGGATACCTATCAAATAGCCCTTTGGTGAAACCCGCAGAGAGATAGTTGCAGGGGAAGACCCAGAACATTGTTGCGCTAAATCATAGAAAAAGATATGTCAAAAATCGAAACGAACGGTCACGTAACTTTTGAACCCATTTGAGATCTGAAGGAGCTGTTTTTCGATCTCATTTTTTACCTCACCATTTTATTTTGGTGTTTGTTCCATTCTTCAAATAACTGATTCAATTATGTAGAAAATCAACAAAAAAAATCGAGAGAATATGATATCTTCACAAAAATATTTGAAAAAAATCATGTGTACAGTTCACACGTGGTAGAATTGAAACATTTAGAGAACTAAACTGCAATAGAATGAAACGATAATGTTTTGTTAAAATGATAAAAGTTGACGGGATATGGAATAGCTACATCAATAAGTGATATTAAATCAAAGTACTAATCGAGCAAAGTGCTTCGAGATCGGGTGAACAAAAGCTTAAATATTAGATATAAGCGTGGACAGATTTCCTTTTTTTTCAATTTATTCAAACATTGCACTGATAATGAATGAATGAATGATTTTTTCTCCTCGCTATGGCAAGGCTTTGGTTGATTTACTGGTTTATTATTACAGTAGCAATAATCCCGCCAACAAAGCCTTCGAGGAAAAACTATACCAAGTGACAGTAAATTTTGCGTTTCTCGTTTCATTATGAAATAAAATGAAATAAAAATTTCGCCACTTACAACTGCAATTCAATAAGCTTATTCATTAAACTGTGACTACAATGAGTGCAAACCGTACTAAACGTAGTGTCTTACAGCTCTGATGCAGACATACAAAACGATTGAACAATTTAAATTGAACCGTTGATAATAAACATGACAAAACAATCTATTGAAGAAATTTAAAAAAAAATCACGTTTCTACATAGATATATTTTCGTAGAGGTTTATTTATTATTTATGTATTTAATTTTTTGAGTGAGTTTTAAAATGTGCCCTTACCTAATTTTTTAACTAGTTAACATTTTTTAACTGTCTACAATTTCAAACACCAGCAATTCGACCGTTGCAAGTCATTGTTCCTCAAATTCTGAATAAAACGAATTAAGCAAAATATGTTTTATCCCATATAGTTCTCTGGTACTATCGAAAGCACTACACAAAGTTTCGATGGCTTATCCCTTTATCTTGTTCATCACACTTCATAAATAATCCACCTCAGAACTCTAATACATCCGTCATTTGCGGCAGGTTAAGCAAGCCACCGAGATATAAAACGATATACTTAATCTGCAGGTCCCGAATAACTCAATATTATTTGGTATTTTTAGAAGCAATCCATAGTTTCTTAAGTCCTATGAATTGGCCCAATACCTTGACCATAGAAGCAGCACCAGACCATTACACTGACTCCTCCGTACTTTGCAGTGGCTTTGTAATACTTAAAACTCAGTCTTCCTCCTTTTGGTCTGCGTACACTTCTAATTTCATCCGAATCTTTCAGGTCGTACTTGAATTTGTCAGAAAACAACAAAGTCTTCCATTTTTGGGCACTACAGTAGAGGTGGGCGTGGAGTAAGACGTGTACGCAGAGCAAAAGAAGAAAGAATGAATTTAAAGTATTGCAAAGCCACTGTAATAAATGGAGGTAGCAGTGTAATGGCTTGGGATCTCTTCTTCAATTAATCTTATTTCAATTTTGTATGATAGTTCACGTGACATCTGGATAAATGAAGTTCAACTTTGGCATCAACGCATTGCCGGGCAAGAAAGTGGAAAGAGTTTTGGACGAGTTTTTTCAAGTGCCTCGCAGAATTGGCTATTTACGTAATGATAAGTTAATATCGAATCATAAAATAAACACTAGACTTGTTCAAATAAATGGCATGTTCTAGAATACTTCAAAAACACTAGATTTTGGAAAATTTATTCATATTCGAGTATATCCTCATTTAAAAAAATAAAAAAAGAAATACTCTTAGGGTTGCTACCAGAGCTGCAAAATTTTAATTTTTCGGAATTTTGCGAAAAAAATTAAGAAAATTTGATTTTTTTCTTTTTTAAAATATTTTTTTTTTTTAATTTCTTTTCAATTTTCCTTATGTACACATAAAGAAGTATCGAAAAAAAATTGACCGCTAATTTTTAAGTCTATACATCAGGAGAAAAACTATGGTCTCTCCGCGAGTAGAGCTTTGGTGTTTCTTGTCTAACAGCTCAAATCCTTTATTGTTTTCACTGTATTCACCTCAACACACTATACATAAAGCTCAATTTCCATGTGATCTTATCTTATCTTATTTTATCAAATATCAGGGAGGACATCACATGCTATTAAGATAGCAAATGTATGCTATTCACTCTCGCATTCTCCAAGCGCATTAGGTTCTGTTCGCATGCTTTTTCTTTCTTACAAAAATTTGATTTGATATCCCTGATATGGGATGAAATAAGATAAAATAAGATCACATGGAAATTGGGCTTAATTTGAAATTGTCAATGCTACTCGTACTACATGAATTTCCATTAAAAAAATAAATGAGAAAAAAAAATGTTTGCATATTCATGTCACCTTGAAATGGCTGTAACTTTTTCTTTTTTGTGAACTTTTTTTTCATATCATAAACTTACTTTTTAAGCAACAGCACCTTAAAAAAAAAAAACAACAAAAAAATTTGAATCACCCTAATGTACATATGTATGTATTTATGTATTTAATATAACCGCTTTTTATGAACATAATCTAACATGAAATGTCCGAGTCAAAAGCCCCCCTCCCCCCATGGATGCTTCCTGCGCACGGGCCTGCCGTATGGAAAATCGTTTCACCGAACACTTTTTCATATTTGTTATAAATAAAATCAACCCACACATAGAAGATATGGATATATAGGGCCCAAACCCTTATAGTTAGGAAGCCGGTGCCGGTATATGATTTCATCGTCATTTATTTCTTGTGGGAATTAGAAGTAAATATAGAGATGTTTTTTTTAAAAATGAAGTAATCGTTGTTTTTTATTGTATCCGGTAAAAAAGGGGTAAATATGAAAAAACTTATAGCAATTTACCATTTTAAGGTAAAAGAATTTAGTTTTATTTAAATTTCTAAATTTTCCTAAGCATTATTGTAGGCCATTAAATTATCTTTCTTTTTATATTCATTCTGAGATTCCTAAATTATAATCATTTTACAAAAGCCATTTCCGCAACTGCTGATGACTATATCTCCGAAAGTAGATCTGAGCAACACTTTTTTTTCATATTTTTATTTTTCACTTTCAACCCCCTTTTACCCCTAAAAAAATTGGAGAATGTCAGCTGAAGTAAGCCTTCCATCCATTTTACATATAGATATAAACGTATAGATAAGAAATTTTATATAAATAATATACATATGTATGTATCTCTGTTGGTGATAATTTTGTGAAATTTCTTCCCTATTGTTAAGCCCAATTTCCATGTGATCTTATCTTATCTTATTTTATCAAATATCAGGGAGGACATCACATGCTATTAAGATAGCAAATGTATGCTATTCACTCTCGCATTCTCCAAGCGCATTAGGTTCTGTTCGCATGCTTTTTCTTTCTTACAAAAATTTGATTTGATATCCCTGATATGGGATAAAATAACAAAAGATAAGATCACATGGAAATTGGGCTTAATATAAATTGGATAAATTACCGACCGATACATATAAAATTGAACCTAGTGGTAGCCCTGTAATTTTTTTAATGTGGCAAATTTGACATTTACTTTTTTTATTTTGATTATCGTCTTTGGGTCAATTTGTCGGAATTTTCTTTTGTTACATGAAAGTTGCGTTACTTAAAAGGAGCCGTTTGCAACAGCCACTGAGCTAATGACAAGGCACAAATTTGCCAAGAACAATTAAAATTTTTTTACAGAGTGAAAACCAAACAAAAGGGACTGGTGCAAAATGTTCGGATTAAGAAGCTCCAGATTTGCTGGTAAATTTGCACAATTTGTGTAAATATAAAAGTTAATATGATAAATATTTTTGTTTCCATATCTGCAGCTCAGAATGCTAAAGTTGCAATTGGTGCATCAAATTTCTGTACTACTACTGTACGCAACGTTGTACCTAAAACGGCCGTTCTCATGCTGAACATGGGTGGACCCCAGACAACAGATCAGGTAGGCGATTATTTGCTCCGCATTATGACCGATCGTGATATGATTCAATTACCTGTGCAAAGTAAATTGGGTCCATGGATAGCCCATCGTCGCACACCCGATGTGCAGAAAAAATATAAAGAAATCGGGGGTGGATCACCCATACTTAAGTGGACTGAGCTACAGGGAAAACTGATGTGCAAAGAATTGGATAAAATTTCTCCGGAAACAGCACCACACAAGCACTATGTTGGATTTCGTTACGTAAATCCATTGACGGAAGATACACTAGCGCAAATAGAGAAGTATACAAATTTCTTGTTGATCTTAAGTGGGTGTACCTATTAATTTTAGTGACACAAAGAATGTTCCTTAGTAACTGCACATACATCTTAATGACAATGAGCAGTTTACATTTAAAGTTATCAGTGACACTCAGTTCGCCGCTATTTACTTGTAACTCTTTGCAAAACCTTACAAAAACTTTCAAATCATTGGGTAGTGAAAAAAAAATGTAGCTCCCTATTCTACACAGCGGACTGTAAGCTAGTTTCAATAATTCAAATATATCAACAGAAACAGATTACAACACCTTGTTCGTCGTAGTCTAAAGGTTTATAAAAACTCTTTATTTTTGATGGAAAATATAATTTTTGCGTGAAAATAAACATAATATCGCCGGACAGTCAACTACACTAGTAACAATTTCATAAAATGTTAAGAATTAAATTGTTTTTTCTATCTAAAAATTTTAAACCAATCAAAAGACATAAAACATAAGGGTGCAATCTCAGTGATGGCATTTGGGTTTTTTGGAAATATACTTAATTTAGACTCGAAATGTATTTTTTCGGTCATGAATACCAAAAAATAAAATAGACAATTGGGTTTTCTTTTGCGAATGTTAAATCAAAATTTACAAAAAAAAAGGTATTTCCCCATGTTTGCCATTTAAAACCAATTAACTGAATGTACTGACAATTGCTCAACATTAGACTTCACAAAGACTAAAATTTATAATAACAATCAGTTGATTAGCTTCAATAGTAAGCTCAGCAGCTAATGAAAATATGTTTTCCAAATGCATATTAAGCGGTCACATAAGAAAAAGCGATGTAAATTATCAATGAGCAAATCATTATTTGTCAGCACAACAATAGATGAACATAGAAAACGGTTGACGCAATTAACACACCACCACCACGATAGCATCCAGTTGCATCAACGCCACTATCTTTACTAAAGATATTATCCAGACATCAGACATAAATATGTTAAGTAATCGACTCCTTAGGACGAAAGATCAGTTAGTACCCATGTTGCCCATTTCCTAAAGAATTTTCTAAAAGGTCCAGACTAATCCAGTTTAATCTAACAACTGATGTCTTTATAGGTCACAAGAAGCTCTTTTTAACACCTTATTTCTGATATTTATAGAAAGCCATTCATTCTTTTGGATATTGTAGCCGCAAGATTCATATTTTTAAATGGACTTAAAAATTTTTTGATATGGTTTTCAAGAATAACATTTTAAGTAATGCGTTACTAAAAATATTATCTTGCAACCACTTTTATATTTTCATTCACATTGTATTCTTCCCAATTTTAGAGATGCTCCAGAACGCGTAGTTCTATTTTCTCAGTATCCACAGTATAGCTGTGCTACATCCGGATCGACCTTTAATTCTATTTTCGATCATTATCGTAAGAAGTAAGTTTATTTCTTCTTGGAGATTTTCACTTCAAGTTCCTTTATTTTTTTAAAACATGTTTCTAGTTAATTTCCAGTTATAATTGTAAATTTCTTGATACATTTTACAGTTCACTGCCGAAAAACATCAAATGGAGCATTATAGATCGTTGGGGCACTCACCCATTGTTAATAAAAACTTTTGCTGATCGTATACGCGATGAACTAAGCAAATTTGACGTTAGTAAACGTAACGATGTTGTTATACTTTTCACGGCACATTCACTGCCATTAAAAGCAGTTAATCGTGGCGATCCATACCCCTCGGAAATTGGAGCAAGTGTACATATGGTTATGCAAGAACTGGGAAAAACAAATCCTTACAGCTTGGCATGGCAATCGAAGGTAGGACCATTACCATGGTTGGAACCAGCGACAGATGATGCTATCAAGGTAAGAAAAATCAAATTTATAATTTTTTATTTCAAATTAAATCATAACGAAACTTCAAATTCTTAAGGGTTATGTTAAGCAAGGCCGTAAAAATTTTATACTTGTTCCGATAGCATTTGTAAATGAACATATCGAGACTTTACATGAATTGGATATAGAATACTGTGATGAATTAGCAAAAGAAGTAGGTTAAAATCGTTTGAATTAAACTTACATTTTCATCATTGTCACACTTGCAGGTTGGTGTTGAGGAAATGCGACGTGCAGCGGCACCAAATGACCACCCACTTTTTATCAAAGCATTAAGCACCATTGTTGCTGATCATTTACAGGAAAAGAATGCATTAAATTCCAAATTTTTAATGCGTTGCCCAATGTGTGTCAGTTCTCGTTGTAGAGACAGCAAACATTGGTATGGGCAAATCTGTGCACAATAAATAATGAACTTAAATTAATTTCAACATACCTAACTTTTATAACTTACATGAAGATTTTTAATTTTTAGGTTCTATTAGTGGGGTGGATAAAATTATAAACAAAATTAATTTCGTTTCAGTTAAATTGATTCATATTTAATGAACTAAAATACATAATTTTAAAGAGCAATCAATTTAATCAGAGCAACCAACTTGACATTTAATGTATACTGCCATAAAATATAAAATATCGAAACGAGTTACTGCATTTTATTTGTATCCTGCAGAAAGTACGTTCGGAAGTTTGCCTCCCTGTTTAGCAATTAGGCAGTATCTGCAATTTAAGTGAAAAAAGGATTTTTTTTAAATAAAAAAGGATCACAAAATGACAATATTTGTAAACTAATGAAAAGAGCATCAATTTCAGAGTTGATGCTGCTTTTATTCCTATCATGAGTATAACCTAATTTCCTGCTTGGTATCTACAGTATATCCGTCAGTACTCTGCAGTTAATTGTACTAGCGCAACAAAAGTCCTTTACTAATTCCAAAAAGAACTGTTATTATGTAGTTCTATTGCTAACTCTGTTTGCATGTTATGAACTGTCGATTTATCAATACTGATATCCAAGGAGGTAAAAATTTTCTCCCCAGGATATCAACATTGAAAAATCGTCAGCTCATTACATTTTTACATGTTTGGGGTGAAACTAATATTCAATACTATTGTTGTGGTAACCCTAAATTACACTCAAAATTACACTAACTTGAACACAAACTTTCGTATAAAAAACAACATTTTTAAAGTACATAATGGGTCATTTAGGCGGAGAGCCCGCTGTAGAAAAGTCAAGTGTATAAGATTACAGGATGGGATGTACGGGAAAGATAGTGAGCCCTTTTGGTAAAACTAACGAACCAGGGTTGCCTTGCGAGAAAGCCTGTCTTGATGCCAGAAAATGTCCGAATTCAAGCCAATTTTGTTGCTTTAGTTGAAACTCTATAACATTATTCCTCAAAATATATGTCAAACGATAGAACTCGAAAAGGCCTAAATATAATATCCAGGGTTGCATTGTTGAATCCTATCCCAAATATGGGTTGCTACCGGTTTTCTGGGTCAATCTTCATTAATGAAGATAACAGCTTGAGTTCGATAGAGTTCGAAGGGCCTAAATAGAATATATAGGGTTGCCTGGTCGAATCATGTTCCAAACATGTATTGTTGCTTATTGAATATTAAAAACTGATACAACAAGATTTTTTAAAATGATCTTATGATTATAGCATCAGCCTTATGGATATATAAAGAAAATATCACACAATATATAAAATATAATTTAACAAATAGTAACTTGAATACAAACATATTAAAAGGAATACATACAGTTAACATAAATAACACAATAAAATAAAGGATCACAAAAGAAACTAAAATAAATCTAATTATTAAAAAACGAACAATGAACGAAAAGATTATTTTCGCGAATGAATTGATTGATTTTTCGATATGGCAGTAGTTCAAAAGCCTTAGACAGGAAGGGTAAAATAGCGATAGGTCGAAATTCATTGTGCGATTTAGGCACTAGAATGATTTTTGCTTTTTTCCAGCTAATCGGAAAAGTAAATGTGATAATTATGCCATTGAAAATGTATGCAATAAACAGCAACAACATAGAAAGAAGAGCATTTAAAAATATAGGATTTAATTCATGAATACCAACGGCATTTGATTTTGTTGCTATTGTACTCTGTAAAACTTCGAAACACAACGAAACGAAAACATTGTTTATAGTCGTGGGCGTTGAAATGTTAACAAATTTTTCATTGAGGCTGTTGACCTCAGTAATATTGCAATTGCCTGTGGTGTTTTTACCAATTCCAATTTTGCGAATTATTCTCTAGTCTTTTGTTGCCAACTGCACTCTTGTATTTTGCACTATAAAATTTAGTTTTTGACCGATTATGTTCACTACTGACCACTTTCCTCAGACGATTGAATTCAGTGTACAGTTCGGCTGTTTTAAAACGTTTCCAACAATTATAAACACCACTAGGTGCAATGATATGATTTTTCATCGAGCTATTAAATCAGGTCTTTTGTCGAGTTCTAGCATGCTTGGTTTTAATACTTAGGTACAAATTTATTAAATAAATAGTTGAAATTATCTTGAAAGAAATTTACTTGGTAATCAACCTCAGTCATGCTATAAATGAACTGCCAATCAATGCTTTGAACCTCTTGACTAAGATAGAAGTAATCAATATCTTTGAAGTCATTATAGTTATATAGTGTAGAGATATCGGTGAATTCATAATCAAAACACAAATATATGAGATCATGCTTAGAGAAAACAGGTACACCTAACTGGTCATACAATAAAACATGCCCGAGTCTATCTGCACGGAAAACGCGAAATCCATTCATGCTAAGCGCCGCTTGTAAAATCGCATAATTCGCAATGGTTAGACACTCGTTCGCATAGATTGGTTTATTGAATTGAAAGCCCACATGGTGGAGGCGTAGTGGAGTTTTATTAGTGCGACGGAAAACAGATATGGACTTAAGCACAGAGTTACGTTCGTTGGATGTTTCAAGTTTGATAATTATAGGTGCGTCTCTATTATCCTGTGTTGGTTTTGTATTTTTTGTCCGAAAAATGTTCCTAATTTTAGGTGGAGCAATATTCACTGCGGCACATAAATTATCAAAAATACAGTTTAGGTTTTCATCATTTCCATAAGGAATGTCATTTAAACGAAGATCACAGGAAACAGAGGAGTTCTCTTGCTTAGTAAGCTGTGCTTTTAAAGCATCAATCTCTGCTTTAAGAAACACAACATCAGATTGATTCTGTTCAATGAGTTTATGAGGTCAATGTTATGTTTAATCTGAACTATTTTTGGACGGAGCGGATTCTTCTTACACTCTCCTAAGCTGCAAGTATAAGCTAATTTTTTATTTGAGAGGTTATCTCATTTAGTTTCTTATGACGCGTTTCCATCGTTTTTATAATATTCCACCCATAGGCAATCCTATATAAGTATTTAGACTCTTTTCTATTCTATTTAGACTTTTCGAGCTCTATCGTTTGGCATACAGTGAAACCTGGATAACTGGGATTTCCAAGGGACCAAATTTTTTGTCTCAATTAAAGAGGTTCCCATTAACACAGTTTCCCAAATTCTATGAAATTTCATTAAAACAACCATTTCACAGCTTACTCAAACCGATAAAACGTACATATGGGCATTTCCGCCAAAAAGCCAACCGTGACAGAAAAATTAAAAGTTATTATAAAAACGTTACTATCTGATATTATCTAAGGAAAATATTCAAATTTTGTTAATTTAAACAATTTACACCAGAATTCTTTTATCACATTGAGCAAACCACCTGCAAACTTGCATAAATGCAGTTTCTCTTTTTTTGTAATATTGAATAGTATATTGCCTTAAATATTTAAGAGTGTAAGAGAAGTGATACATGATGATAGTCTTTTCGAAAAATCTCTCTTCCAACGTCAATTAGCTAGAAACAATGCAAAACATCAAACCAAGCTCTATTAACTGTAAAATTTTAATTTGCTTAAGTTCATGTTCTAAAGTAAGAAATAAAATAGAAAAACATCATTTGTTCTCATTTCGAAATTGATAACATCAGCAAGTGTGTCAAAATTTTTGCACGAACAGAGTTTCATGTACATAATTAAAAAACAAAAACGAGTGCAAAAAATACAAAATTTTAAATTTTTGGAGTTGTTTAAAGTTGGTCATGTTCGAAAACATAAGTGTAATAAATAGGCAGTTCAAAACGGTTAAAGGAGGGACATGTATACTTTTTTTTCAATAGTAGGCGGTGCCACGCCCCTAACGGAAAAAAACGTTTCCACGGCTAAACTAATAGACCGATTTTGATGAAATTTTTCTTAAAGATAGATTGAAACCTAAGAAAGATTATTAGAAACTCTGATTATTTAAAACGGCGTGGCATTGCTCCAAATGGGGTAAATGGGAGGAAAAAAAATTGAGTAAAAATATTTTTTTAAGTGGGCGGTGCCACGCCTTTTACAGGAAAAACGTTTTAACAGCAAAAAGACAAGTTTTATATTCTTTTAAGAAAAATATTTACTCCTTCCTCTTTTCTTTGTTAAAATTGATCTCACTAATTAATTTGATAAATATGTATAAACATTAAATTTGTTCTTTTAATTACTGTCTATATCTTAAATATTATTATTTATCTATTATATAAAATTAATTTTTTATCGGTCTGTCTGTCTATTATGCACGCGCAAACTATCCAGCCGATTTTGATGAAATTTTTACAGTATGTTAGTATCGATCGGGCGGGTGTCATAGGCTATAAAACTTTTATTTAGGGTTCATATTTAGGGTGGCCCTCATACACAAATATTTTCAAAATAGCAATTTCTCAAAGACAGGCAAATCGATTCTTATGAAATTTACACAGTATGGCTTTTATGTTGAGGGGCACAGATTGGATGGTAAAAATTTTATTTAGGGTGCATACTTAGCGTGGCCCTCATTCAAATATATTTTTAAATATCATTTTCGCGAAGACAAATAAATCGATTCACACCGAATTTACACTTCGTATCTCTAATGTTAAGAAGCATAGCTAAGGCCACAAAACTTTTATTTAGGGTGGCCCTGATACACAAATATTTTAAAAATAGCATTTTCTCAAAGACTGCTTAATCGATTCTCTTGGACTTTACACCAAATGGATTTTATATTAAAAGGCAGAGACTAGATTGTAACAATTTTATTTAGGGTGCATACTTAGGGTGGCCCTCACACAAAAATATTTTTAAATATCATTTTCACAAAGACAGGTTAGGGAGCTTTCAAGTATTACGTAACACAATTCTTGAAGATGTGCTGTTATTTAGTTATATAATAAATATTTATTGCTGTAGCTAATCTAGAAACAGTTTCATTATGCACACCTAATTTCAAAACACCCGTTGTTTGACACCTCCTCCCGCCCCTGTACCGCATCGTATCGTTTTACAAATTGCGTTACGTAATACTTGAACGATCCCTTAGTCGACTTACACCGAATTTACACCACGTAGCTCTTATGTTAAGAGGCATAGCTAAGGATACAAAACTTTTATTTAGGGTGGCCCTCACGCAAAAATATTTTTTAAATATAATTTTCTCGAAGACCGCTAAATCGAATCTCATAAAATTTACACCATATGGCTTCTATGTGAAGAGACACAGATTAGATCGTACAAATTTTATTTAGGGTGCATACTTAGAGTGGCCCTCACACAAAAATATTTTTAAATATCATATTCACAAAGAGAGGTTAGTAATTCACACCGAATTTACACCACGTACATAGCTCTTATGTTAAGAGGCAAAACTAAGGATACAAAACTTTTATTTAGGGTGGCCCTCACACAAAAATATTTTTTAAATATTTTCTCAAAGACCGCTTAATCGATTCTCATGAAATTTAAATCACGTAATTTTTATATTAAGAGGCACTGCTTAAGTTGTAAAAATTTTATTTTGGGTGCATACTAAGGGTGGTTCTCATAAAAAAGTATTTTTTAGATAGAATTTTCACGCAGACCGCACATCGAATCTACACCACGGTTGAGGTGAGGCGATGCGATGGAAAATTTTCCATTACCATTAATTTTGAATGGTAATTGAAAAATTTCCATTACCATTCATTTTTAATGATAATGGAAAATATTCCATTACCATTAAAAATTAATGGTAATGATGGAAATGGAAATTCTACATGGAAACAAAATTTTTGCATGCGTGTTGGTGCCCACCCCTGATTATAACTCTTGTGTAGTTTATATAATGATAAAATTCACTTTAGGTGCATAGCTCATACTTCCCAGTTGGCAGTTTACAATATCTACAGTTAATATTAATGTTATTAAGTGCAGAGACTTTTCTAAGAAGCCTGGAGCGTCTATTAAAGTTTCTTTGGTGAAAAGATTAGGCTTAAAAAAAGCAAAGCTTGATTGTCCAACTCGCTGGAGTTTATATGCTCTAACGCTTATTAGATTACAAAACTTTATATGGAACTTTTTCTGTTTTTTACTTTGCAATTTTAATTGTTCCTCCTTTAATATTAATTCAAGAGTCTTAACTTCAACAAGAAAAACCATGGTTGAACAGTGTGCTCAAAAAAAAAAAATCGAAACCATGACGAATTTGTCATTTCATACCGGCCATGTTTTAATTTTTTTTTATTTTTCCGGAAAAAAATTGGGCTTAAGTTTACTTTAGCTGACATTCTCCAAATCAATTTCTTTTTTTAGGGGTGATAGAGGGTGAAAAATAAAAAAATATAAAAATTTCAAAAAAAGTCGCTCGGATCTAGTATCGGAGATATAGACATCGGAAGTTGCGGATATAGCTTTTGGAAAAATGGTTATAAGTTGGGAACCCCTGAATGGATTTCAAAAAAATGGGTGTCATAAGATAGATAATTGAATGGCCTACAATAATGGTGAGTGAAGTTTTGAAATTTGACCCATATTTTTGGAGATATTACGATTTTCGTGAAATTTCGACCAATTTTTTTTTGATAAAACATTTTTTTTTCCAAAAAATGTGTTAATGACCTGAAACTTTTTTAGCATTTTAAGAAAGCTTATTTTATTCCCTTTAAAATGGTATATAGCTTGTTTTAAATTTTTGCGTATTTACCCCCTTTTTTTTGCGGAAAATAAAAAAAAATATGCAATAAATTCTTATGAAAAGTCTATTTATGGACAAAAACAATAAAAAACCAACAACAACAACAATTATTGTAAGACCATTTTCATTTTAAAACTTAAAAATTTTTATTAAAAATCGCGCGCGCGATTTTCCCTTCCACATAACCTCACATTTTAAAAAATTTTTCATTTATATGATAACCATATTATTTTATTATGAGAATCGTTTAAATAATAATAGTTGTAGGTGTACCAATAGTTGTTGTTGTTGTTTTCCACTGTTTTTGTCCACAAAAACATAGTTTTCATAAGAATTCATTGAATATTTTTTTTGTTTTTCTTTAAAAAGTGGCTTAATTCGCAAAAATTTACAGCAAACTATATACCATTTGAAAGGGAATAAAATAAGCTTTCTTAAAATGCTAAAAAAGTTTTAGGTCATTAACACATTTTTTGAAAAAAAAAATGTTTTTTCAAAAAAAATTGGTCGAAATTTCACAAAAATCGTAATATCTCCAAAAATTTGGGTCGAATTTCAAAACTTTACTCACCATTGTTGTAGGCCATTAAATTATCTATCTTATGACACCCATTTTTTTTAAATCCATTCAGGGGTTCCCAACTTATAACCATTTTTATAAAAGACATATCCGGAACTTCCGATGTCTATATCTCCGATACTAGATCCGAGCGACTTTTTTTGATAATTTTATATTTTTTTGTTTTTAACCCCCTTTTAGGAAAAAAAAAAATATATAAAATTGGACAATGTCAGCTAAAGTAAACCTGTTCCAAAAATTGAACCTGAACCCGAACCCGGACCCAATAAATTTAAATGCATTGAACCCGAACCCGTACCCGCACCCAAAATTTACAGGGTTCGAAAGCCTGGTTACAAATCAAACTTCAATTAGACGTGTTTAGTTTTTGTTTTCATGTTTTGTTTTGACTATCAATTTTGACACTCGGATGCTTAAGCCCAATTTCCATGTGATCTTATTTTATCTTATTTCATCCCATATCAGGGATATCAAATCAAATTTTTGTAAGGAAGAAAAAGCATGCGAACAGAACCTAATGCGCTTGGAGAATGCGAGAGTGAATAGCATACATTTGCTATCTTAATAGCATGTGATTCCTCCCTGATATTTGATAAAATAAGATAAGATAAGAGCTTTATGATAAGGCCCAATTTCCATGTGATCTTATCTTATCCCATATCAGGGATATCAAATCAAATTTTTGTAAGAAAGAAAAAGCATGCGAACAGAACCTAATGCGCTTGGAGAATGCGAGAGTAAATAGCATACATTTGCTATCTTAATAGCATGTGATGTCCTCCCTGATATTTGATAAGATAAGATCACATGGAAATTGGGCTTAAGTTATGACGTTTCACATTTTTAGAGATGAGTTTGAGAGCTTGCGACATAGTACATGATTCAATTAAGATGGTTATTGCACTGCGAAATGCCTCTCTCTCTTGTATTTTTTCCCCAGCTAATCTCAAAATCGAGCAAGACAAAATAGCTTTGTAGTGCTTAGTTAACTAGAGATTTGAGGTTAACTATCCAATTTCAGCTTCATAAGGGCGAAACACATAGAAAGCATGCATGCATCAAAGCATTTGACATATCATTTAAATATACATGTGCTTATGAAGTAACGCACATAAAAAGTGAGCATGCATGCATGCTTCAATAAGCATGCCTGAAGTTGGAAAATTTTCAACTTTTTGTAAGCATCGAGGCATTGACAGATTTTTTTGACACTTGATCTTGTTTTGATTTTAATTATTTGTTTCAATTTTTAAAAATTTCCATGTTTGAAGAAACTTTAATAACTGAAATATGCAATAAAAAAGACTGGGGTTATAAAAATAAAATAAAAAGGGAAAAATCATGGGCTGCAGTTGCTTCAGGTGAGTATTTTGACAGATATCAATTTTTTTTTAAACTTCAATGCTTTCTATGTGTGTTGAAAAGCATACGACGCAGACATCGATGCATGCATGCTTTTATGTGTTTCGCCCTATAGCAATTAGTTAACCAACCACATTTGGCAGGTAAACTAATAGTAAACTAACAGCTGATTGCTGTCATAACGAAAAAGAACATAAGAAATGAAAACACAAAGCTTAGTCGGCGTTTACACGAGGAAAGTCTGAGAGACAAATTCTTGTCCATTCTCTTTTGTGATTTTCGTTTCGCGTTTGCAACTTTTCTCCTCTTGCCTACAAACAAGGAAACTTTGTGGCAAGACTTTCCTCGTGTAAACGTTGACTTATCGTTTTTTTTTGCATTCGATGATGTTTTCAAAGTTGCCGATCAGCTCCAATTAGAAATTTATTTCTTTTGCCAAAAATTTAGAAGTTCTTATTGATTCCATTTCGCAAAATATGAAATGTCAAATAAAAAACAAATGTTTTGTGCAGTGATACCAAATTTTGTAAAAAAAATTATAATTAGTTAACCAATGGACTGTGAAACTGAACAACTTAAGTTCGGTAGTTAACTAACAGACATTAGTTAAGTTAACTAATTGGTTAACTAAACACTGTGAAACCGGCCCAAAGATATTTTGCCTTTGTAGCGAAATTTGGTTTTATAATATCTTGCTTGAACAAGAAATAAAATCATGATAAAGAGACCGCATGTCTCTTATGTTTTATTACTGTAGACATCAGCGTTGCCATTGTAGCAGCTTTAACTGCAAAATCAAGTTTTTTAGACACGCTGGCAGTTTTATTTTGCAAATCTCAGTTTTTTTTATGAAATTATGACTAAAAAAAAGGTCATCAACTTTTAATAACCACTAAAATTTATATTTTCCAAAAAATCTGGTTTATTTCGGAGGTAGCAGTTTTTTCTTCAGAACTTGAAGTTTTCCCTAAAAAAATTCTGTCAACATTGGTTGCCATATAAGTCACTTAAAGACATGACGTCTCATGTTTTCAGAGATCTTGAGGTAGGGCACATTATTGTCCATTTTTGTCGCTTTACCAAAACATATTTGAGAATGATATGATTCCCCTTTGATATATAATAAAATATATGACAGATACCGCGCTGGACTATGAATCGCTGGGAATGGATTTGAGACCGACTTTATAAATTTGTAAATCGTAAGTAAAAAAAATTTCATAATAAATTATATAATAAAGTTCTACAATTTACATATAAGCAAGACACCAAATCTTGTCTGCGTGTTTTAAATGTGTCTTTTAAGCTGCTCAGAAATATACTTTATCGAGCCTCTTGAAAGACAGGGATGGTTTGATATATCAGGCACTTTATATATAAGATTCGATTTATAAATTATTCGATATAAAAGGTAATTAGCATCTACTTTTGCCAATTTGATGAGCACCAGCTTGGCTTCTTTAAATGTAAGTCCTTGACAACGATCTGCTTGATAGTAACCCATTGGTGCCACCTCGTTATATATGTGTTCCTTTCGATGATTTTGCACCGCTGACTCTGAAAACGTTTGACCTAAAAAATTCGAATTTATATTTTAAGTGATAAACAATTCGTACTAACGTATGGAAAAATTCATGTTATCTTGTTTTGTTTTTTTTTTCTCGCAATCTTATTTCGTTCCAATTGTGTTTAGAACTATAGTGTAACTTTTAACAATCTGAGTTTGACAAGATATTTCTGCCTTGTTGATTGTTAAAAGCACAAAATGAATGAAAAATTGTCGGTACGGATAATACAAATTCCATTTCATCTTTTCTCTCATATAAACTTGTTGCCTATCAAATGTCAAAATTACCTGATAATCTAAAACTAAAGGGCTAAACAGAACTGGGACGTGCGATTAATTTTCAGTGTCAAATCGCACCAAAAAATAGAATTTTTTCTATTTCTTTGCGATAAATTTTCTAGTGTCAATTTTTTACTCACTACAAACGTATAGGAAAAGCAGCAGAAAAATCGCACGTCCCAGTCCCAGTTTAGACATTTTTTTTTTTTTTTTATTTATAAAAGTCAATTCATAACAATAATTCAATTAGTAGATTAATACGGAGTTCAACACAAAGGTCTTACGAACTAAATTAAAATTTTACAACCTAATTAACAAAATAGAGTTATTATATTACACATATACAAAAATATAATTTATTACTATAAAGATATAAGCCTATTTCTGTCTAATAAATATTCTCTTAGCCTTTTTTAAAATAAACCCAAGTTATTTAACTCTTGTAAGGATCTATCCAGATCATTATAATACACAACACCTCTGTGTGAAATATTTTGAGACGAAATGTTATTAATAGATCTCGGAACAACAGAATTGTCTCTATGCCTAGTGTTATACGAGTGATGGAAACTGGAAATTTGAATGGTATTGGGTGTTAAATTCTTAAAAATTTTGTGGATATAGCACAATAATATGAACCTGTAGATAATCTTAACGGGTAAAATTCGAAAATTCAAATATATATCAACAGAGTGATAACGGTTATGAAGATTAAATACATTTTTAAGCATCCGGTTTTGCATCACTTGGATCTTATTAACATTAGAGAAAGAAGCCCAAATACCAGTTGCATAAGTAATGTGACAGTGCGCAAGGCCAAAGTAAAGTAGCTTTTTCGTCTGAGATTTCAACTTATTTCTGACCTTATAAAGTAAGCCATTGACCATGGCTAATTTGTTTTCAACTAAGTTAATATGATCGTGCCAGCTCAAGAAGCAATCAATATTGACACCAAGAAATTTAATACAATCTACCTCACTGTTGAGTCCATTATGAAGTATATCAAGACTGGTAAAAAATTTTCGATTACTTCGGAAACAGATAACATTAGTTTTATTAACATTAAGATGCAGCTTATTAAGTCGAAAGAACTACTAAATCGTCTTTCATATTTCGCCTAATTTTATCAACGCTATCACCAGGGTAGAAAATCGAACAATCATCCGCAAACAACAAGATTTTGCCTTTTAAAGGTAATCTTGCTATGTCATTAATAAAAATCAGGAACAGCAGTGGTCCTAAAACAGATCCCTGAGTAGGGCTACCAGATGCGATACTAAAGTAGCAAAAGTGCTACTTTTGCAAGGCTTTGCTACTTTGTTACTTTTGACTCGAAATGTGGTACTTTTGGTTGAAATGCGGTACTTTTGACTACTTTTGGCATTTGAAATATTCTTATAATTTGCAGGGGTTTTCTCGTACAAAGTGAGGACCTTTCTTTTTTTTTGCTCATCAAAGTTATTTGAAATTATTGTTTTAATTTGCTGGGGTTTTTTGTTAGGAAGTGAGGACCTTTTTCTTTTTTTTTTTGCTCATCAAAAAAATTTGAATTTTATTACAACACTGCAATAATATTTTTGGTTTTCATTAAGCCCAATTTCCATGTGATCTTATCTTATCTTATTTTATCAAATATCAGGGAGGACATCACATGCTATTAAGATAGCAAATGTATGCTATTCACTCTCGCATTCTCCAAGCGCATTAGGTTCTGTTCGCATGCTTTTTCTTTCTTACAAAAATTTGATTTGATATCCCTGATATGGAATAAAATAAGATAAGATAAGATCACATGGAAATTGGGCTTAACTAAATTGAAATTTTTTGATATGTGCTACTTTTGTAAGCAGGCCATCTGGTAGCCCTATCCCTGAGGGACACCAATACCAAGGATTTTGAAATCACTATTTGCATTATTAATACTAACAAATTGTTTCCTATTACTCAAATAACTTTTCATAAGACTGATCAAGCTTGTAGAAAAACCATAATATTTTAATTTTTTTCGAATCAAATGCTTTGCTGAGATCAAGAAACATTCCTCCTACCAACTTGTTCTTTGCAATGTTTTTACACACAATATCGACCAGTTCAATCAGGGCTGTTTGGGTACCTGCTTCTCTAATGAATCCATATTGGTGTTCATATAACAAGTTATTTACTGTAATATAAGAATAAATTTGATTGTAAAGCAGTCTTTCGAAAATTTTACATATAGTTGGTGCATTGATATTGGACGATAATGATCAGGGTTACTTCTTTCACCTTTTTTAAACGCTGGTGTCACAGTTTGAATTCTTAAGGAATCTGGGTAAGTACTAGAGTCAATTATTGAATTAAAGATATTGCAAATTATTGGAGAGAGTCCTTCACATGAATTAAACACAACACTAGAAACAACATCCCATCCAGAAGAAGTCTTATTACTTAAAGCAGTAATGACCTTTTTAATTATTAGCGATAATTTCGACATTTTTTTGATGTGTAAAAAAGTTTAATTTCCTGTGATGAGTTTGACAGGTTGCATGAACGTCAATGATTGTTAAGTCTAAAAGGTGACATAGGTTTTTTTTTATTTTGTTTTGATTCATTTGATAGTTTCTCTCGCATTGTAAAAAACAAACTCATTGGAGAGTCTGAAAGAAATTTGACCTTTTATATATTGCCTTAGGCTTGGGAAAGTTATTTTTTTATGAATTATTTAAAATAAAGTGATAAACATAAGACAACAATAAATATCAGCTAGAATTAAAACTGATGAAGTGCCTCGATGGTGAAGTGAAAAAGTTTTTCGGCAGTGTTAAGTAACTAGTAGTGCAAATAACCTAACAAGTGACGTTACGAATAGCGGCTATATAAAGGAACAATATCAATCCAGTTTCGTATTTTCACATGCGGAGCAAGTAGGTAAATGTGATTTATAAATAAAAGTGTAGTGTCTGGTTTCAAAGACATACCGGAGCAGGTTTACTGCCACGATTACGATATCCGAGGCGCCGCGATTTTTCGCGGTTTTCGAAATATCGATACTTAAAAATCTGATTTTGATGGCGCCACGATCTGACAATGGTTTTCGATAAAACACGTCAAAATAAAGTGAAAATGTTTAATAAGAAATATTGATATCTCATTTGGTTTTCAAGATATCGATACTTAAAAATTTGATTTTGATAGTACCATATGAAGTATGATTTCCGTGGCGCCGTAATCTGACGATGGTTTCCGATGAAACACGTCAAAATAAAGCGAAAATGTTAAATAAAAAAATCGATATATCGTTTGGTTTTCGAAATATCGATACTTAAAAATTTGATTTTTATAGTACCATATGAAGTATGATTTCCGTCGCGCCGTAATCTGATGATGGTTTCCGATGAAACACGTCAAAAGAAAGCGAAAATGTTAAATTAAAAAAATCGATATCTCATTTGGTTTTCGAGATATCGATACTTAATTTTTTTGGATTGCTAGCCGCGGATCAGTCTATAATGTATCCAACACCTAGTTTTCTGGTCACAGTACTTTTAACTTAGAGTAAGGGTAAGTGTGCGGCCTGCGGCCGCGGCTCAGGATTTAAAACTCCCAATAATCCAACACCTTCCTTCGGCCGCGGATCAGTCGAAAACCAAACGAGATATCGATTTTTTTTATTTAACATTTTCGCTTTATTTTGACGTGTTTCATCGAAAACCATCGTCAGATTACGGCGCCACGGAAATCATACTTCATATGGTACTATCAAAATCAAATTTTTAAGTATCGATATCTTGAAAACCAAACGAGATATCAATGTTTTTTATTTAACATTTTCACTTTATTTTGACGTGTTTTATCGAAAACCATTGTCAGATCGCGGCGCCACGGATATCGTAATCTCCTCGGTTTACTTTATCTTCCATTGCCCAATCTTTATTTTTTTTAAAGGTAATAGGGAGTTTAAATTATATTGCCACCTATTTAAGAAAAATTTTCCCATGTTTAAAACCCATGTTTAAGACCGGATTCGACAAGGCAACCCTCTATATTCTATTTAGGCTCTTCTATCGTTTGGCACACATATTAAGCTGTTGTGTTCATTATTGAAAATTGACCCAGAAAACCAGTAGCAACCCATGTTTTCGACAGGATTCAACCCTGAATATTATATTTAGACCTCTTCGAGTTCTATCATTTGACATATATGTACTTTGAGGTATAATAGTGTACAGTTTCAATTAAAACAACAAAATTGACTAAAATTCGGGCATCAGGACAGGCTTTGGCAAGGAAACCCTGGTTTGTTAGTTTCACCTAAATGGCTCACTATGTTTCCCGTACATCCCATCCTGTAATCTTATACCCTTGACTTTTCTACATTATCGCAATCCCAATATTTTAACTACACAAGTAAACCTAAAAACCGTTTTCCAAGGATGCGAATTTATAATCCACCTTTTAAATAAATGTTAATATTGGTGTCTACAAATATTTATTTAGTTGCATTTTTTACGAACTCCCCAAAGCTCGAATTTCTGAAAAACGAAACATAAAAATGCTTCATAGCGAATTTATATAAACAAATAATGACTGCTTGCATTTTTAGCTTTATGCTAGATTATTTTTATTATGCGTTATAGCTTGAGCAACTTTAAAATGCATGTGTGTTAATTACACATGCCAACAAAAAAAAAATTTTTGGTCGGAAAACCAAATCCTCTTATTCTTGTGTCAAATTCTATGCTAAATTCGACAAAAAAAATGGTCGAGCCAATTGCCCTCACTCCCCATTTCCCACACTCTTCTCACCAAGATATTTAAAAAATCCAATTTTTGTTTCTAAATACATTTCTTGTAAAATTCTTCGCTAAATTCTAAAAAAATAAAAAAAATGTCGAGTCAAGCATCCCGCTTTCCCATTTTCCCCACTCTCTCACCAAAATGCTTAAAAAATCAAATTTTTCTAAATATACCTATCCTTTTCGAAGTTCGTTGAGTTTGAATTCTCCCCTGTAGTAGTCGAATAAAAAACTGAATTTTTTAAATATTTTGGTGGAAAGATTGGGGGAAACGGGAGGAGTGGGGGGTATTGGCGCGACAAAATATTTTTTTTCTATTCTTAGAATTTAGCGAAAAATTTAACAAAGGATAGGTGTATTTAGAAACAAAAATTGCCCAGGTCTAGACATGTTAAGCCTTAGCAAATATTAGACTAGACTATTAGAGAAATTGAATTGTTCATTTTCAACATGTACACACCAGACTTTTCGATTCGGAATATATTTTTTGGAAGCGTGTTTTTTTCTAAATTTTTCCGAAATATATTACAATATCTATATCTGAGAAGCATTAATCAATCTTAATATATTTTACACAAAATAAAAATTTAATTACGTACGTGGGCTGCAAATCCCATCATAATCATATACGCTATACACAGAGACCGAATTCGAACGCCGGCGTATGACTTTTTACTTCAGTTGATTTAGTTTTATAGTTTTATTTTCCTCCTTTTTTATATTTGTTCAAATCAAAATTGATATCTGGTGCTGCCGCCAGCCAAATTAAAATTGAACCAATCAGAATGAGATGTCAAACATTAAGAGTGCACCCAAGCTAGCATTTAGGTGAAAAAATCACCATGCATTGGTACTCATCCAATTCTTGGGTAAAAAAAATTATTGAGCATGCTAACAAGTTGCCACAATAAATATTTTCTGTGTAAAAAAGAATCCAAATTTGCACTAAGGCAAAATAAAAAGTGTCCATCAAAATTTAGGAGAAAAATGTATCCAAATGGATCCATTCGGCAACACTCCTTCGGAGTAGTTTTTTAGTTGAGCGAATGCGAAATACGTTGGAGTAGTAGTTCGGTATTTCAATGTCGGTGAAGTTCGTTGATGCGCAAGTTCGCTGTCGTGTGATTGGGGACTTGGGCGTCGGCGCCCAAATGTCAACTATACTTAAATTCATATACATAGAAGTAAAATAAAGGTATAAAATTACTAAATAAAATTGGTATAAAATACAGCTAAAATTAATTTTAAAATTTAACATAAATAAACATCTATTACACTAGCTTACAAATTTGGGGTTCATCTCGAGATCTGGTTTCTCATATACTTTTTTCTAAGTATTTTGGGGCGTAGATTCCAAAAATGGCAACCATTTTTTTTTTCTTAAGAATCGTTTTCGAAATATCCCCAAAAAATCCTTTTTTCGGCACTTTTATTTGACTATGTCTCCATAAATGTTTTTTTGACTAAAAAACGATTTTCAGCATTCGAAAGATATTTGTATTCCCTTTCTAACGATATGCTCTTTGCTTGAATCGGATAAGATTTGATGAAGTGAAGAGCGCTCAAAGTCCAAACAAACTGACTTTGTTGGTCTTTTTTTAAAAATCACTAAATTTCAATTGCTCCATTTGAATGAAAAATTTTTTCTTTTTCATATTTCATTATTGAAGACTATTCTTTTGCAAATATTTTAAGTATAATTTTGCGGAAATCAGACAAAAAATGTAGAAGTTTTTTGAAAAAACAGTAAAAGACTTGAAATAAAATTAAACGAAAATACATACAAGCAAAGAGCATATCGTTAGAAAGGAAATACAAATATCTTTCGAATGCTGAAAATCGTTTTTGAGTCGAAAAAAAATTTATGGAGATATAGTCAAATAAATGAAAAAAGGGGTTTTTTGGGGATACCTCGAAAACGATTCTTAAGAAAAAAAAAATGGATGCCATTTTTGGAATCTACGCCCCAAAATAAATCGAAAAAAGTCTATGAGAAACCAGATCTTTTTTCTTGTAAACTACTGATATTATTCATTTTTCTTCTTAATTTTAAACTACATTTGTCGTAGCAAACTATTTTTTTATTGGTTATATTAAAACAACAACAAAATTTCAGCGAACTCGTGAGTTGCTGTTACAAGCCGACGCTGCGTGTAAACAACATAATAGACTCCTAAGAACTATTTTAAACATCCCCTTTCAATAGGTTTTGGGGTACCCGATTTTCAAGATCTAATCCATTCAACCCACTATCTCTTGTGCACTGTATCCGAGCACAGAACCTCCACAAAACTTTTCAGCGAGTGTCTTTAATTTTTGCCAATATCTCTCCAATCCACGTATTTCCAGTTCTGGTAATTTCTACAATGATTTAGGTTGTCCATGTTTTTGTCCTGAGATTTCTACTCCAATGCTTGCCGGCAAACTTCAGTTAGTGATTTTCGCAACGTGTCCATTTCTATTTTCGCCGTTTAATTTGATTGGAAACCGGATCTGGTGAGCAATTCGACATTGGAGATAGTCTTGGGCCAGTACATTTTTAGAATTCAGCGAAGACAATTGTTGGTGAACGCTTGTATATTGTGCTGCAGCCGTACAAGAGGATTGATTTCACGTTTGACTCATAGACTTTGAGTTTCGTTTTTATTGACAGAAACGAAGACTTGCAGGCATTACGAAGCTGAACGACTGCATCTTTTGCTTGATTCTATCATAAAAATTCTTTGAATGTCACGAGAAAAAAATAGATACATTTTTATGGAAAATTGTAAGATTTTTTTTCTTTTACGAGACATGGACGAAACTGTCTAGTAAAGCATTCTTTCCATCGATAACTAAAAAGTTCCTTACACCAGAATTTTTCTTTTATCCACCTATTTCAAATAAAAATAAAATGTTATCACCCTAATGTATATGATACCGGCTAAACTTAGTTTTTCCTGCGGCAAAATAGTTCAGCCGAAACGAGAACAGATGAACCAGTTTAGCCTAGGACAAACTAGGATAATTATTTTCAGATTACTCTTTTTTTTACATAAAATATAAAATCTTTCCAAGATATACTCACAAAATCGATCCTTGATATTGTAAAAACGAGAGTTTAACAAGGTTCTCGCTTTCTTTTTTCTTTTCAGTTATTTCAGTACTCAGGTTTAGTTCTTCAGTCTTATCCAGAAAGAGAGAGAGAGAGAAACTATCTAAGCAATAAATTATTGCTTTACTATAACTACATTATTTTCATACAGCAATCTAAATCAATCTACGCATAATCTAAATTTTAAATATAACAAATCTTGCCATTGATTTGAGTTTTAAAAGTAACAGCAACAGGAATTAAAACAATAACTGCGGAAATAATAATAATATTTTACCACCTTTGATGAATGAAAGTGATGATGAACGCAGTACAATTGAAACAGTTTATTCTGCACCGTTGGATCGCGCGTTACCACGGTTGAGCAACGAACAACTTGAATCGAATTTCGGTGAATTTTTCGTCAGGTAAAAAAGCCAAACAATTGAAATTATTTTTTATTGTTAAGTGATTGTGAATACCAGCGGCTTTGTTACGTCAGTGCTTTTTAACGAAAAAAAAAAAAATAAACTTTTTGTGAGAAAATAAAACTTCAGACCTACCATGAAATGGCCTATGAGTATGTATGCAGCTTGCTTCCGTACAATACACAAAATGATTTTGTTTAGGATACAATTAAAGTGTAAATGCAAAAAAAAAACCATTTAAAACCATTTGTCGTAAATACGTTATAATTTAACTTGCAGTCGGAATTTAATTAAAAAATGTATTTTTTAAATTATTTATGAAACTTTTTTCGAAAACATAGTTTTATTGAGGAATAATCCAGTCTTTGCAAAATAAAATTTTATGCTCTTCGGAATTATAACCCAGATTGTTGTTCCTGAATTTCGTTTCCAAAATAATATTTTTAATTTTTCATATGCAAATTATTTTGACACATTTTTTGTAAGCTTGGACTGTATTTTAGCAGATTGTACATATTGAAATCAAAAAAATACTTTTAAGGTAACAAATTTTGTTTCTTTTTATATCCTACACTACTTAATAATATTTTTTTTTTGTATAAGTCAATACAGTGTAGGGTATGTAAGTTTCAGCCTGGTGGAAGATAACACCTTAACTAGTTTTGATTGCTCTTGTTTGAATTCATATTGCTATGCTATTCAACTTACCAGTTAATAAATTAATTGTGCCATATAGTTTAACAATACCGACGCCTGACACTTTAATTGCCAATAAGACGTGACGTTGATATCGCAAACGTGATGAGGAACATTTTTATTTAATTTCACAGCAAAATATTTTAACTTATTTCAAATTTCAGTCTAGTCTGTATCTTTCTTATTTCTTTTATTTATATAAGACTCACACGCATATTAAAAAGTTGGAAATAAACCCTATTTTAGATTAATTATCATTTTATTTAATATCTTTTATTGGTCGCCAAAGTACGGGAGCGAAACTAATTTTTTTTAAGTGAAGAGAGTATTTATATGTAAGTACTTTTTTGTAAAGTTGTAGGCACTTAGTTGCCAAACAAATTTTTTTGCCAAACCATGTGTTTTTCTCCTACTGACTTGTAAAAATTCCAAAATTTCGTAGGTCCAAAAAATTCTTCATAAATCTCGCAAATCTTAAAAAAAATTCCTGAATAATTATGAATAGCAAATTTGTGCGTGATTTAAGTTCATATCCTTACCCTTGAACTCGAATGGTTTTTTAGAAATTCGTGAAAATAAGAAAAATAATTTTTTCTCGCAAAATAAGAAAAAAATGTCTAAGTATATACATACATATGTACATCAGACATGCTCAAATATATGGAATGTTCTAGAATTCTTCGGGAACACTCGTTTTCCAAAAATTTATTCATATTCGAGCATGTACATTAGACCGTACCACCTTACAGGCAAAAAAAAAAGTTCACCGTACACCATCAAATCTGAAGCATTTTTGCAAGACAATTTCGAAAAAAAATTTTTTTTTTTAACGAAAATAGAGGTCGCGCATCTACATTTTTCTTCATAGCATAGGCATTTACAGTCCGATCTTAAAGTATGATATATCAATGTTTTTGTCTCAAGTAGACCAATTTTTTGCTTTAAGGGTCACTGATATCAAGGACCCCGTTCTAGTACTTACCCACCAGATCTCAGTTCCTACCATCTTAATGTACCTTTTTAGTGCCAGATAATTAAAGCTTGCAAAATATTATTAAACTTTGCCAATATAAGTATTTCGATTATTCGATTAAAACTATTTTAAAAAATGTTTTTCAGTTTTTTACCGAACGTAGCACACAAAGCTTTTATAGTGGGAAAATTTATGTATGTTGCAAAACCCACTTTAATTAATTTATTAAGCTACTTTTCACATACACATTTCTCTAAGCTCTACTGTTGTCTTTTTATGTAGCATTAAATTTTAATCGATCATATTTCGATGCGATTCAAGTTGGATGTATTTATGGCGGCTCTCGAGCTTAGATAAAATATGGCCCATGCGTTGTTCATCGGTGACCGCCATGGCAGATTCAAACACTACTTGAACAAGACGCTCGGTGTTTTGAAAATGGCATGGATAAGCTGTGAAAATAATTAAGTTTAGCAAAAAAAGCTATAAAATAAAGTTATTCGTCATGTGCAAACCTGGTAATGTGATTATTTCTTTTGAATATTATAATGCTTCCAGCTGTTCTGGCGTGAAAAACTGCAAGCACGGCGGCACTTCGAATATGAGCCAGTTGTTCATATTGAAGTATGAGCCACTTTCGAAATTTATGAAATAATTTAACTGTGGACCGAACATTTGACGAATGCATCCCGTTGCTTCTTTGCGGGCTGTTAAGATCTTATCATAGCCACATGATCGTACTAGCGGATCTGGGTCCATTTTCATAAGGTATAAGGAAAGGAAAATTAAATAGAAAATGAAAACAAACCAACCAAAAGATGTAATTACATATTTTCTTTTTCGATTTAACTATACAAATCATATGCAGAATGACTCTTTCACTTATTTTCTTCTATACATCAGAAAGAAAGCTTAAATCCAAATAAAGGGTCTTACAAACCTAAAACATAATGCTAAAATAAAACCAAGTTCTGATTTGAATGATTTGTCATACCCTGTATATATTAAAACGAAGTCATTCAAACAGATAATGCAAAAAATGTGTATAAAGAGACTAATTATTAAATAAACAAATAAATTAACTTAAAATAAACAAAAACCGCACGCAGCATTGTATACAAGCGTAAAAGCTACTCACAGAAATCAAACGAAACAATTAAGTGTTAAGTTACTTCATACCGACAATCAAACTTAAACCGACATACTCGATTAACTTGTCTTAAAGTAGGGTACTTATAAATGCAAGTAAATTCAAGTGATATTCGTGTTAACAGACATAAAGTTCTAATAATATTAAACGTATTTATTTATAATTAAAACTGTAGCAACATTGTCATGCCGAATCTGAATCGTAAATCCATTATCAAAAAACTGATAAGTCCCAGGTTAACACGATAATTTTATTTTTCTCTAATACAATGCAGACTATTGTAGATATACACACGATCAGTCAGCAAATATATGCTCTTCTACCAATAACTTAATATACAGAAATATGTTTTAATTCACCATCAGTCTTGTATCAGTTCGTATCGCTAGTTAAGATGACAAATAAACAATTAAAACCTTACAGAAATAATAATTTATTTTCATTTATTGTTTCTACAGATCGCCAGATCCCACTGAAAACAGTTCGCTGTTGAAAATTCATCGAACAATGAGCGAGAAAATAAGTAACAAATTTACACATGTACTAAAAAATCGTAGTATTATTGTTGACATTTTGGCGATATTTTTTGGTATCGGAACTTGGGCTGGTATTAATGGAACATTCATACAGCTACCTCTACTGGTTGAAACAGCACCAGAAGGATGGAGTCTACCTTCATACCTTAGCGTTATGGTACAAATTGGGAATCTCGGACCAATCGCTTATACGCTCGTACAGCGATTTTCAAAAAGCAATGCTAAGGATGCCAATATAATATATGGCCTTTTGGCCATTGGCACAATCTCTGCATTACTTACAGCATTTTTCTACAAAAAGACTGCCATCGTATTTGGTCAAGAACACAGCGTGGCGTTATTCGTGCTAACTATTTTTACTGCCATCAATGCTTGTACCAGTTCGGTCCTATTTATGCCATACATGGGACGCTTTAAAGAAATTTATTTGGTGACCTACTTTATTGGTGAGGGCTTGAGTGGCTTACTGCCCAGTGTGGTTGCTCTAATACAGGGTATCGGTGGTGCCTCGGAATGTGTGCTTGTAAATAAAACCGAAACTGGCGAAGAGATCTACGAAAAATATCAAGCTCCACCACGTTTTGGCACAATGGCTTTCTTTTTGTTTCTCTTTGCCCTAATGTTATGCAGCTGCATTGGTTTTACACTGTTAGATCGTCTAAAATTGGCTAAGCGACAGTATGCAGCAGTACAGGTAACCAATGGCAATAACTACGTGTATGAGCGAGAAAAAAAGCCTGAAGCTGCTGACAATGCGGTGTCATTGCAGCAGGAGCAACATGGACAACAGTTGCCGTCGGTAAATTTAGATTTATCGCCTGAAATCACAAGCTACCAATATCGCACGCTGTTGCTACTTATTTGTATTATTTCTTTTTTTGCAAATGGAATATTTAATAGCATACAATCGTACTCATGTTTACCTTATGGTAGCAATGCTTATCACTTGTCTGCTACACTTAGCGTTATTGCAAACCCAGTTGCTTGCTTTTTGGCTGTATTCCTACCGCATACGTCATTACGTTCAATTGGAGTATTAACGGGAATTATGAGCATTCTGATCACATATGTTTTTATTACAGCGGCTATGAGTCCACTACCGCCGCTACATGGTACAACATTGGGATCAGTTATTGTGGTGAGTTTTTGAAATACTTCCTATGACTATATATGGTCAGTTTACGTGATTGGAGATTCTGAATAGTCAAAGTGTCTTTTTGGATGTGGCGAGTTTCAAGTTTAAAGTCCGCCTAAAAGCAAAGTAACCTACTTATGTCTTATTAGATAAGATGTTGACATCCCATTTTTTTTAAATTTATAATGATTGTTACGAAATTTCCTGTCTCTTTGTCGATAATTTCGATCTCTCACACTTTTCTGAGTTCGATCACTGGATTGTGTAACAATTAAAAACACACAAACTTATTTAGTTATAAAATGGTTTATTTAAATCACAGTAGTTAGTTTTTACACGGTACAATTGTTTATCTCATTAACGTTAAAATTCTAACATTAATTTATTGTATTCACTTTATTGCTTATTGCTTCACTGTTTAAATACAACTGTTCTGCTTCGCTGTTTTAATTCTACTGTGTCACTCAACTCAGATGACAACCCTTTTATACTGCAGACATCACTCTCTCGAATAATCCAGTACCTTCTAATTGGCGTGTAATCTACCATTATCCATAATTTACCAGTACTTTCTAAACGGCGAATCGACGTTGAGTTCACAATTATCCAGAATGTTGCTATTATGCTAGATGGCGTTGTACGACGGCGATAGTTTCTCTCGGTTGTCGACTTTAGTACTGCAGCGTCTGTTCGGTTTATTATTTTTAGTACAAAAACTGCACTTTGCCGCTAGATGGTGCTAATATCGTTTAGTTTCTTTTGTTGGTTTTATTTCAAGAGTTTTCTAGCATAAACCAAATATCGCTACAGTATGTCAAGCTACTACTATTGATTTTTCTAAAACGTTTGCTAAGAAATTGGTGCTCAAAGTATAACCATTTAAAAATTCTTTCTGTTTCAAGCTTTATATTTTTGAAAAATTATTTATTTTTAATTTTCGTCAAAAGTATGTTTTTTTTAAAAAAAAAAAAGAACGTGTTCTTAAGGATTAAGCCAACAATCAACAATGCTTAAATATTGAATATTGATTATTTTTTGAAATAAAAACTTACGGTTTGAAATTGCACTTAACTATTCCTAGCTTTAAGTAGTGGTCAAATTAAGGTCCAGAAACATATCACTTTAGAAATGTTCCAAACATCTCCGAATTTGATGTCACAGTTCTCAAAATGAGCTTTAGTTTCATTCATTTTTTAGTAGGCTATCGCACAAATTATAGTTAGATATTGTGTCTTATTCTGGACAGTAAATGTTACAACAGTTTTTCGCTAATGTTCACCGAACTCCTTAGGTTGAAAACATAATTTAAGGAAATATGTTTTTTGCTTGGTTTTCGAAATATTGATTCTAAAAATTTTAATTTTTCGATAAATGATGTCAGTAAAAATAATATGCCAACTTTGGAGTCTTTAATCTTAGACTACATATCTTATTGGACTGACAAAAAAAATTTTAATTAACTATTCTAATACCCAATGCCCACTTTAATTTTTGATGTATTTAGCGTTGATGTCCTAATTTCGCGTTTTTGTTTAAAAAGAAAAGTTATTGAGTTCATGTGTGAGATCATGTGTGCAGTTCACAAGTGGTAGAAGTGAAACTTTTTGAAAACTAAACTGCGATAGAATGAGACGAAAATGTTTTATTAAAATTTTAAAAGTTGACGGAATCTAGAACACTAGCTTACAAATTTGGGGTTCATCTCGAGATCTAGTTTCTCATATAATTTTTTCTATGTATTTTGAGGCGTAGATTGCAAAAATGAAAACCATTTATTTTTCTTTAGAATCGTTTTCGATATATCCCCAAAAAAACCACTTTTTCGGCACTTTCTTCATTTATTTGGCTATCTATATCTGGATTAATTTTTTTTTTCAACTCAAAAACGCTTTTCAGCTCTCGAAATATATTTGTATTCCCTTTCTAACGGTATGCTGTTTGCTTGAATCGAATAAGATTTGATGGAGTTACAAGCGATCAAAGTCCAAAAAAACTGACTTTTTTGGTCTTTTTTAAAATTCACTAAATTTCAATTGCTCCATTTGAATGAAAAAATTTTTCTTCATATTTTTAGAATTAAAAATTAAAGGATACGTTAGAAAGGGAATAAAAATATCTTTCAAGTGCTGAAAAGCGTTCTTGAGTCGAAAAAAAATTCATCGAGATATAGCCAAATAAATAAAAAAAAGTTTCAAAAAAGGGGTTTTTTGAGGATATCTCGGAAACGATTCTTAAGAAAAAAAAAATATTGTTACCATTTTTGGAATTTACGCCTCAAAATACATGGAAAAAAGTCTATGAGAAACCAGATCTTTTTTTTTTGTAAACTAGTGGAATAGATACAGCAATAAATGATATATCAAATCAAAGTAACCAACGAGCAGAGTGCCCGAAAACTAATAGCTTTGAGATCGGTTAACCAAAAGTTGAGACATATCTAAGCGTGGAAAGATTTTTTTTTTATAATTTTTTCAAGCAATGCACTAATTAACTACCAAATCCTTGCCATAGCGGGGAGACACTCTCTCTCACTCCCAACTAAGCCTTGTTATTATTAAAATATAAATAAAGCAATAACAAAGGCGTTAAAAAATATCAATCTTATTTAAACATTACATCCATGTCCTCTAGGTACACGCTTTATGAAGTTCTTCGCTCAGAATTCTTGTATCGAATCTTGTTGCAAAATAACCTGCAGTTCACTTCCTGCAATGCAGGAATACTTACCTACTTGGGTGGCCATAACAACCCGTTACCGGGTTACGGCCGACCTCAAAAGCTCTCTCCAGGCGCCTCTGCTTTGCGCGCGCCTTCTCCAATCATTCACACCAAGCGTGGATAGGGTTTCCTCGGCTTGGTCTTTCCATCGGAGGCATGGTCTTCCTCTTCGTCGTCGTCCAGCGGCTTCCGCATCAAACACCTTTTTCGCCGGAGCTTCTTCGTCCATACGCACAACATGTCCAAGCCAGCGCAGACGTTGGATAGTGATGCGCTTGACTATGTCAATGTCAGCGTAGAGCCCGTACAGTTCGTGGTTCATTCGAATACGGTAGTCGTCGCCGACGTGAACAGGACCGAAGATTTTGCGAAGAATTTTTCTCTCAAACACCCCAAGCGTGGCTGCATCAGTCTGCGACACAACCCATGCTTCTGCGCCGTAAAGTAGCACGGGTAAGATGAGCGTCTTGTAGAGTGTCAGTTTTGTCGGGCGAGAGAGGTCTCTACTACTCAATTGCTTACTGAGACCATAGTAGCACCTATTAGCAAGAGTTATTCTTCGCTTTATCTCCAGGCTGACATCGTTTTGAGTGTTCACGGCGGTGCCAAGATAGGTGAATTCCTTGACAACTTCGAAAGTATATGTAGTTGTTCGCAGTAACAAAGGATCCAATACGACGCGTCTCCCTGTTTGTGGACAGCATATACATACTTTGTTTTGCCCTCGTTCACCGTCAAACCCACTTTCGCTGACTCTTTTTCGATAGCAGAGAACGCAGCAGTAACATCTCGCTTACAACGTCCAATGATATCAATATCATCGGCATATGCAAGGAGCTGGACACTTTTGTAGAAAATAGTGCCATTGCGATGTACACTGGCTCTTCGAAACACCCCTTCCATCACAAAGTTGAAGAGGTTGCAGGATAGTGGATCGCCCTGTCTGAAACCTCGTTCGGTATCAAATGGTTCGGAGAGGTCCCTTCCTACTCTGACGGAGCTGGCTGTGTTGCTCAACGTCATTCTGCAAAGCCGCACCAGCTTCGCAGGTATACCGAACTCAGACATGGTGGCATACAGGCAATCCCGTATCGGGCTATCGAAAGCAGCTTTAAAATCGATAAAGAGATGATGGGTATCGATCTGTTTTTCGTGGGTTTTTTCCAGGATTTGACGTAGTGTGAAGATCTGGTCTATGGTGGACTTACCAGGTCTAAAGCCGCACTGATAAGGCCCAATCAGTGTGTTGGCAAACGGCTTAAGTCTTTCACACAGTACAGTCGACAGGACCTTGTAAGAGATGGCAAGAAGACTGATTCCCCGGTAGTTAGCGCAGATTGTCGGGTCACCTTTCTTCAGTACAGGACAAAGGACACTGAGATTCCAATCGTCGGGTATGCTTTCTACTAGCCATATTTTGCAGATGAGTTGATGCATACACCCTATCAGCTCATCACCGCCAGTCACAACTCGTACCGCGTCATGGCTAGGTGGTGGTACGTACACACCATCGTCGTTGATTGGTGGCATCGGGTTAATTTCTCCAAAGGCGGGATTGGTGGAGTCATCGCCAGCAAGCAGCTTGGAAAAGTGTTCCCTCCATAATCTCAGTGTACCCTGCGTATCTGTAACCAGATTTCCATGTTCATCTTTACAGGCAGAGGCTTGACTTGTTGGTAAAATTTTTGAGCATCATTCCTGCCCCGTAACACTTCGAGTTTCTCACGCTCATGCCTTGCCTGCTCTCGTTTCTTGCGTCTGAAAAGGCGCCTTTCTGGCTTTCTCTTTTCCCGGTAGTTTTCGTGCACGGCTCGCGTTGTGACTGACTGCAGGGTTCTTTTGTAGGTGGCGTTTTTCACTGCAGTAGCTTCGCGACACTCCTGGTCATACCAATGATTTCGCGGAAGTGGGCGTCGGAAACCAATGACTTCCTCAGCGGCAGAGCGCATGGAGCGAGATATATGCGCCCAAAGTCCACCGGCATCATCGGGTAGAGAGTCAGTTTGAAGGAGCAGTTCTAAGAGGCGAGCGGAATAGGCTTCGGCCGTCCGATGTGATTGCAGGTTAGCGAAGTCCAGCTTTCGTTGCGTACCAGAGCGTACATCCTTTGCATTGCACAGCCGCATGCGTATCTTGGCTGCAACAAGATAATGATCGGAGTCAATATTGACTACCCGGAACGTACGAACATCTAGCACGCTGGAAGCATGCCTTCCGTCGATCACAACATGATCGATTTGGTTGCGTGTTTTCTGATCAGGGGACAGCCAGGTGGCCTTGTGGATATCGAGGTGTTGAAATCTGGTGCTACTTACTACCATGTTTCGCGCCGCGGCGAAGTCGATCAGCCGTATACCGTTGTTTGAGGTGGTCTCGTGAAGGCTGAACTGACCGACAGTGGGGCCAAATATACCTTCTCTTCCGACCTTTCCGTTGAAATCCCCGAGTACAATTTTAACGTCATGGGCCGGGCAGCGGTCGTATACTTCCTCGAGTCTCGCATAGAAGGCATCTTTGACAGCATCGTCCTTTTCCTCCGTCGGGGCGTGCGCACAAATCAAGCTGATGTTAAAAAATCGAGCCTTGACGCGGATCGTAGCCAACCTTTCGCTCACAGGTGTGAACCTGGAGATATGGTGGCGAAGTCTCTTGCTTACTACGAATCCGCATCCCAATTCGCGCCTCTCCGCATGGCAGCTGTAGTAGATATCGCAACTTGCTTGCTTAGAGCAACCTTGTCCTATCCATCTTATTTCCTGGATGGCGGTGATGTCAGCCTTAATTTTTCCGAGATTATCCGAGGCTTTTTTAGTCTTCATTGGAGTGTTTTTTTACGTGGCGGGTACCAAACCCTGCGCACAACCCAGTTTACTTCCAGGGAGGACACGCTGCACACATTCGCTCACTATCTCAGCGGATTCGGAGATAGCTACCCAGATGGAGCCGCGGGCAGGAATAGCTCCACGTATTTATTTATCAATGATGGTAACAAACTGCAGTGGACAAAGATCTTTCTCGAAGTAAAAACTCGTCAAAAACAGATGGCGGACGAGTATACCCCAAGATCGATTAGATAATTTAGTTTTTCTCAGTACAGAATCTGACATTCTTCGCAGTTTAATTTTTGACGATCTTATTACATCTTTTGCAAATAAAAAATTTTGCAAAGTTTTTCTAGCTTAGAACATGATTTTATATAGAATTGCAATTATATACTACGCTTTTGCGACATCTTAGTTCGTTTTTACTGAGTTCACCCTGATTCAGAGCATATGCCAATTTCAAAGCGCTTTGAATGCTTATTATATTCAAGTTTCTTAAGTTTTTTATTATATTTTAAATTTATAATAACCTGAAAAATTTTTGGAGCCCCCACATGACTTTGGTCTCAGGGCCTCAGGTTTCTAAATCCGGTCCTGCATTAAAAGTTAATTCCTGAACATTTTATTAAAATTTATGAATTATATTTTCAGATTATAACATGGACGCTTTTAATCGGTCTCGTTAGTTATGTAAAGCTATGCATAACAGCTGTGATGCGTGCACAAGGTGGTAAATCACTTGTATGGACTGGAGGTCTTACGCAACTAGGCTCTGCAATTGGCTCGGTGCTCATATTTTTATTAATTAATTACACTAACAGTTTCAATGCTGCATATGAGGAAACTTGTTAATGTGTACTTATAATAATGTAAGTTTCATAAGTAATAAGATAATTTTAGAATATTAATTTTTGTACAAAAAAGTATTGTGATAACGTAACGTCAAGAAAATCAGGTTTGAAGTCGAAATTTTTGTAAAAAACGAACACTAAAAATAAACATTGTTACAAATTGAATAACAAAACTAAAAAAAATTATTTCTTTTTACCATTCAAAAGTTTTTATTTTTATTTCCAAAAATAATTATAACATTATTTGAGCCCTTTAGATCTCAGTGTAGAGGTTATCGAATAGAAATTATAACAAATGCAAAAATTAAATTTTCCGCGACCAGGTGCCTGGTAATCGTCGAAAATTTCCAACATTTATGTGGCAGTTTTAAGAATCCAAAGAGTTCAAAGAGGCCGAAAATCTGCATTTTTTCAGTTTTTGGTTATTCACTGGATAAGTTTGTTTCAAAACCGAAATAATATAGAGAACAAAGTTGTAAAAGAGGAAATATACACCAATTTTCAACCTAAAATTTTACTGAGTAAGCGTGCTTTGAATTTTTGCCCAGTAGCCAAAAAATGCAAAATTCATTGCATATCATGGTGAAAATTTGTTGGTTCTTTCTTCCACAACTTTGTAACACATTATTTTTTTGTACCCTACACAGAGGGTATATTCACTTTGTCATTCCGTTTGTAACGCATAGAAGGCGTGGCAGATATGGAAAAGTGTAAGTATTCTTGATCAGCGTCTCCATCTGAGTTGATTTAGCTATGTCCGTCTGTCTGTCTGTCTGTCTGTGGGTCTGCCTGTCTGTTGAAACCAGGCTTACGGGAAAGATAATCTGTATATAAATACGCAATGTGTAAATGGTTACAGCACTTTTTCACAGACATAGCACAATATAATCGCTTAATTTTTTTTTTGTTGGAAAGGTTGTGAAGAGAAGAATGGACATGTATACTATTGTTTTAATAGTAGGCGGTGCCATGCCCATAACGGGAAAAAACGTTTCCGCTGCTAAGCTAATGGACCAATTTTGATGGAATTTGATACAGAAATAGATTGAACCCTGAGGAAACGTATTTGTTTTAAAGTGGAGGGTTCCACCCCTTCAATAGGAAAATATGCTTTCACAACTTAACTAATGGACCGATTTTGATGAAATTTGGTATGGAGATAGATTGAAGCTTTTATTTTTATGTGGGTGGTGCCACGTCTTAACAGGAAAATATTTTTTAGGTAAACCAATTGACTGATTTTAATAAAATCTGAACTCTAAGAAGGGATAGGGCAACATTTTAGCACGATTTTTGTTTTTAAAAGCAATGACAAAAAATAGCTCTTTTAAATATCAGTTTTTTAATACCAAAAGCATTTTTAGTGGTTGAATTTCAACCACTGGGCGAACTCTAGTTGAATTAAATTGGCACACACAGGTTACACCTTCTTGCAAGCATCTTGCCATTGAAAATGGGTGCATTCGGTTCACGTACACGCCTACCGACCATACTCTATGTATAATTGGTCAATTTCATTTTGAAAAAGTTTCAGCAATTTTGATGAAACTTGGTGATTTAGTGCACATGTGAACAAAATTAGGATTGGGCTAGGTTTCAAGTTTTCAAAGGCTCTTACAGGGGCGTGGCACAGTCCTAAATTTTAACTTTTACAACGCCATATCTCGTAAACCATGCAAGATATTGTGATGAAATTTGGTAAACGGATACAGATCACATATATCTTGCTAAAAGTAAGCGGAGTTGAAAAAGTAGGCGTGGCACTTTTTAACAGCTAAAAATTTTGTTTCTGTATGTTTCGAAATCGGCACATACGATTTTGATAAATATTTTAGAGATTAAGCCGCTGAAGGCAGTCATCAATACAAGCTTAGCCAGTATACTGGAAAAACTCGTTATAGGGCGTGGCACAGCCCCTAATATTTAAGAACGTTATGTTAAGAGAACTCATAACGTAATCTTTATGACGTTTAATAAGGAAGACATACTTACTATAAAGTATCTTATTACAAAATTGTGGCGCAATACCGCCCACACAAGCAAAAAACGTTTAATGTTGTAGATAATGAGCTATGAGAGTAATTTTCATAAAATTTGGTGTCTGTTACTATAAGCTTTGAAATTAGATGGACTTCGATGGGATTGCATCAGTGGACGTGGCACCTCACATATCAACATACATTTGTAAGCGCTATTATAAGTGAATTATTGCAGCAATTGGTCTGAAATGTACTATAGATGTTTTACTTGATTTAAGGTATGTCTAAATCAAAAGTGGGCGAAATAGCATTAGTGGGCGTGGCACCTCCCATACAAGTAAATTACCTTGGGTGGCATATCTATCGAAATATATGAGTAGTCATACTTAAATTTGGTATTAGAATGTTGTTTATAGGAAGCTATTTCTGGATCAAAATTGGACTAAATTGTATCAATGGGTGTGTCACCACCCTAAATTTTAAGACTTATTACGGCATATTTCGCAAATTATACAAGTTATTGAGTTAAAATTTCGCCTTTTTGATTTCTATTTGATTTTTTTTAATATTTTTCATATTCTTTTGACTTTTTCAACCTTTTAACTTTTTCCAACATATCCCATATTTATGTATTTTATTTATTCAATTTTTTCAACCTCTTTCAAATTTCTTCATTTCTTCTTTATTTTTTCGACTTTTTCGGCGATTTTGAAATTTTTCAACATTTTTCATCCTTGTTTAACTTTTTTTGAGTTTCCGATTTCAACATTTTTTCGACTATTTCATCATTTTCAACCTTCTTCAACATTTCTCAATTATTTTTTTTGGATTTTTTAAGCTCTTTCAACTTTTTTAAAAAATTTTTTTTTTCTCTTCTTCAACCCTTTTTGATTTTTTTAAGCTCTTTCAATTTTTTTAACATTCTCCATATTTTTTCGAATTTTTCAACATTTTCCATTTTTTTCGACTTTTTCAATATCTTTCAACTTTCTTCAGGGGCTTACATTTTTGTTTTTACTTTTTCAGTCTTTTTGAACTCTTCAAACTCTTTTTAACATTTATTTAAAAGATACTTTCAATCAGAGTTCGTAGAGCACTCAAAATACACAATTGCTCTTTTTTATTTATCTTTCTATACTTATCTTTTCATTTTTAAAACTCAAGAGCGCAAGCAAATCAGCATTCACTCTATTATAACCAGACTTGGGAGTAATCAATTACATTTGGTAATTAATTACATATGCAATTACAATTACTTGTAATTTTGTAATTGAAATTTTTCAATTACAATTACATGTTAATGTAATTGAAAGTTACGCATTTACAATTACTTATAATTGTAATTGAAATATTTTCGCCGGAAATTATTGTTATCCAAAATATGTAATTGAAAAGCAAAGTAATTGAACGAAATTTGTAATGGATTACTTTTACTTGTAGTTTCCAGCTGTTTAAGTAATCAATAACAAGATATAACTAATTAATACTAAACACAAATACGTTTCCATACATCTACTATTATTAAACGAGCTTAAATTGTATGTTTATAAATATATGTATATACTAGAGCGGTTCAAAAAAAAAAACTTTTTGATTTTTTCACGATGTGTCAGCGGATTACAATAGCCTTATATGTCTGGACAAGCCCCATTACTAGGATTAAGGTTAATATTGAAAACTGGATTAGCGCCCTCTGTTTTAAGTAAACAACCCATTTTCAAAAATCTTGATTTAAAAAATGCTGCAAGTTGTAGAGGTTATAAAATTTTTCAACAAAGTGGGTATGGTTTTCGGGAAAAAATCGATCAAGGAATTCAAATCCGTGATTGGTTTTTCTTCTTCTTCCTTTCTTACAAAAAAATTGACAATTAAACGGACAAAAGTAAAAAAGTACCGATTTTCCACTTTCTAGTTCCAACACCTCAAATATTATGTTACCGCCGATCCCATGGTACATCATTTTTAATGAACTTATATTCCCTTAAATGAATGCCGAAACCACATATCATTATCTTATTTTAAAACAAAGATATTTACATTTTTCTAAATTAACAGACCTGATTTTTTTCGAATCGGAGTCGACAAATTTGCATATTACTGTGATTCTATTTTTTTTTTTTATTTAAAACAGTAACCATCAATCGGGAAATTCGAATTCGTGATTAGTTTTTCTTCTTCTTCTTTTTTTCTTACAAAAAAATTCAAAATTGACCGGAAAAAAATGAAAAAATTCCGGTATTGTACTTTAAAGTTGCAAAATCATCCCATATTATTTTGCTGCCGATACCGTGTTACATCATTTTTAATGTACTGTTATTTGCTTAAGAGAATGTCGTAAACTGCATATCATTTCCTTATTGCAAACCCGAGTTATCTGCATTTTTCCAAATTAACAGAACTGCCATAATTGAACTATTCTATAGATTTTTCTAAAATATTCAAAAATTCAAATTATGTCAGTTCTGTTAATTTAGAAAAATGCAGATATCTCGGGTTCGAAATAAGAAAATGATATGCGGTTTACGGTATTCTGTTAAGCAAATAACAGTACATTAAAAATGATATAACACGGGATCGGCAGCAAAATAATATGGTGTGATTTTGCAAACTTTAAAGTACAATATCGGAAAATAAGAAGAAGAAGTAAAACTAATCATGGATTCGAATTCCCCGATTGATGGTTACTTAATATGCAAATTTGTCGACTCCGATTCGAAAAAAATCAGGTCTGTTAATTTAGAAAAATGCAGATATCTTTGTTTTAAATAAGATAATGATATGCGGTTTCGGCATTCATTTAAGGGAATATCAGTTCATTAAAAATGATGTACCATGGGATCGGCGGTAACATAATATTTGAGATGTTGGAACTAGAAAGTGGAAAATCGGTACTTTTTTACTTTTGTCCGGTCAATTGTCAATTTTTTTGTAAGAAACGAAGAAGAACAAGAAAAACCAATCACGGATTTGAATTCCCCGAACGATTGGTTCCCGAAAACCATACCCACTTTGTTGAAAAATTTTATAACCTCTACAACTTGCAGCATTTTTTAAATCAAGATTTTTGAAAATGGGTTGTTTACTTAAAACAGAGGGCGCTAATCCAGTTTTCAATATTAACCTTAATCCTAGTAATGGGGCTTGTCCAGACATATAAGGCTATTGTAATCCGCTGACACATCGTGAAAAAATCAAAAAGTTTTTTTTTTGAACCGCTCTAGTATATACATATATTTATAAACATACAATTTAAGCTCGTTTAATAATAGTAGATGTATGGATACGTATTTGTGTTTAGTATTAATTAGTTATATCTTGTTATTGATTACTTACTATACATATAAGTATATTTGTATATGGCTGAAGTTTATTTTGAAAACGGCAACATCGATTTTAACGAAACTTAGGGATTCCGTGCATATGTAAACAAAATTTAGATTGGCTTGGTTTTAAGTTTTTTAAGACCCTAACAGTGGCGTGGCACATCCCTTAACTTTAATTTTTATAACGTGATATCTCGTAAACTATTGAACATATTGTAATAAAATTTGGTAGACGGATTCAGATCGTAAATATCTTTAATTGTACAAAAAATGGGCGGAATTAGAGAAGTGCGCATGGCATTTTTTAATAATTGAAAATTTTTATACAATTTTTTTTTTTTTAACCGTTCTAATATACATATATAAACATATTGTTGTTGGTATGCCTTTACCTCTACATTATAAGATGAGCCCACAAACCAAATCTTCTTAACGAATCGAATTTTAAAAAATTTTATCGCTTGTAAGAAATTTTTTCCAAATTTTAATAAATGTAATTGCAGAAAAATGTGCAATTAATTACATTTTTGATTCAAATTACTTGGCAAAAGTAATGGATTACAAAAATCAAAAGGATTACATTTTCATGGATTACTAATCCAATTACAAAAGTAATTGGAATTGAATGTAATTGTAATTTTAAATTACATGTAATTTAAATTAATGTAATTGAAAAAAACTTCAATTACAATTACTTTTAATTGATTTTTTCAATCACAGGTAAGGATTACTTGTAATTGTAATTGAAAAAAATGTAATCCAAAAATTCCCAAGTCTGATTATAACTCCTCGTTTGTTTTCATCATTCGTTTTTTTCCTCACTGATAAATAATAAACGAGTGAACATTGTATTGATGCGTATCGTTTCATTTTCATCACTTTCGAGTTTATCAAATTGAAATGATGTCAAAAGTGAGGAGTATTCAAATGATAAATTCATTTGTCGATTTTTCTATTTCAAGCAAAACGATTGTAATGAAGGGAATTAACTTTTAATACAAGTATGACAGAGTTCGGAAATATTCCTGTATGTGCACTCAAAATGTCTCATTTTATTCATGTATGAATTTTCTTAAATTTTTTTTGCAAGATTGAAAATCGCTCTTTATTGCACCACATTCGTATGTGAGTATCCGTTTTTTTTTTCAACAACGAATGAATAAAAGAATAAATTCAAGCCAACAATTTTTTCACCGATCATAAATGAATATGAACTATGTGAGAAAGCGCGATATGCGATTGTGCAAGAACAAATTTTCTGTCGCTCAAAAATGTGCGCGTAAAGAAAATGATCTCTATCACGCAGAAATGCATGCGCTCGATCAGCGTTTGTATTTACAGTTATTTTACACTTTTTTGAACCGAAAATGTGTCTCCGGACCATGCTACCCGTTTTTGACTCATTTTTGGAGAAAAAATTTTGTTTTTTTTTAAACGAAAGATAGCTCAAAAATATTTTTGCACATCACTAAAGAAGGCTCGGGACCCTGGAAACAAACGTTTTTGACCCGGAAATGTGTCCCCAGGCCATGCTTCCCGATTTTGACCCATTTTAGGAAAAAACATTTTGTTTTTTTAAACGAAAGATATCTCAAAAATATTTTTGGACATCACTAAAGAAGGCTCGGGACCCTGGAAACAAACGTTTTTGATCCGAAAATGTGTCCCCGGGCACAGAAATAAATTTTGTTTTTTTAAGCAAAAGATAGCTCAAGATAGCCATCACTAAGAAAGGCTCGGGACCCTAAAAATAATCGTTTTTGACCCAGAAATGGGAAGAAAACGGGTATCATGGCCCGGGGACACATTTTCGGGTCAAAAGTTTTTTCCACGGTCCGGAGCCACCCTAAGTGTTATTCAAAATCCTTCTTCGACCTTTACCCATCGATTAGAACAGTAATTTTTTTTCCAAAAATGGGTCAAAACACCCTTTTAGAAGGGTCAGGGACCTCACCTGTCACTTTTAACATCGCAGAGTTCCTGTTCGTTCATGAATATAGGAATAGAAACGGACATTCGTATACGATTTAGCTTATTGTTAGTATTAATTTTTTTTAATCTTTTGGACGTTGTCGCGACATTTTCTTTGAAATTGTGCTTGTGCCTTTTAATATTATGTAACACTTCTCCTTTAAATTTTGTTCACACCTAGGGCATGTTGATTGATTCGTTTCAAAAGATATAAATTTACCTACATATATCTAAATTTGAAAATCTGCCCATTATTATAATATAAGAAAATCGCTTTACTTTCGTTTCAATAAAACTGAAAAAAAAAATTAACGTTTTGACTCAAAAGTTCAAGTAAAAAAAAATTCAATAAATTTATGAAATTTATGAATGAAAAGTATGGACGAGTAAAAAAAAAAATCACGCATTAAATCTTATTGAAAATCATATTCAGTGAGTGATAAATATGAAAGAGAAATAAAAAATAATAGCGAGAACACAATTAGGGCAGCAGCAGCAGCAAAACGCTCTGTGGAACACAATTGGGGCAGCAGCAGCAAAATCTGTCAGAACTCCAAAAATTGTAAATAAACAAACTAATCAAAATAAAAATTTTCGCTATATTCAAAAAGAAAACTTTATATGAACTTCATTCTTAGTGCTGGATAAATTGAAAAAAATAAACAAAAACAAAATTTTTATTCATGCCAGCTTGAATACAACACTGATATTTTGCTGCTTTGCTGCCGGATAAAAAATAGAAAAATTTCTATATCGGCAGCAGGGCAGCACGGCAGCAAACTGCAGGATTTTCTATTTGTCTCTTTCTCACCTCCATAATTCTCCATAATTTTCATGTTGACAGATTTTGCTGCCCTGCTGCTTTGCTGCTGCTGCCCCAATTGTGTTCTCGCTATAATTTATTCACTCAAGATATTAAAAGAATGAGCGCTCTTTATTTTTTCCTCATAATTGATAAATTCAAAATTGAATACTCTTGAATTGAATTGTATTGAGGATGAGGAGTGAAATTTTACTCCTCAATGAGGAGTATTTACGAACTCTGCTTTCAATGCGGTGTAGGGTATGCGAGTTTCGGTCTGGTCGAAACTCATTTTCCATTTCTGAAAAATCAAGAATCAGGAAAATTGCAAAGCGGCGTAAGTTAATTAAATCTAATCGAATGTTCAATTTGCGGCATGCTTTACGAGTAAATGACCATAAGCTGCGATTTTCGCTAAACCCAAAACGGTGTTAGATCGGAATTATTTCCAAATGTATAAAATTGTTTTCTTTAATATTTTTGGTCAATTTCAATGATTTGTTTAAGTTCCTAGGGCTTAATTTGTTAACAGTTTAATTTGATTTGTAAAGAGTTTGATTTGAACAAACGGAGAATAATTTAGCTGACAAAAAGTTTAATTTATAGTGTAAATGAAATTTGCCTAACATATCATCAGTTTACAAGTAATCTTCACTAAGCTCATATATATTCCATGCATTAATTTATCACATCACTTGTAATGTGCATGTGACTGCAGATGTTATTAGTAAGTTTTTTTGTCAAAACAACTAGTTTTTTTTCCAAATATTTTGTGATCAACAGAATAATTTTATTACTCAAATATATTTATCATTTACATTAATTCCAGGATTTTTTTTTTTATTCGTTTGGCGGCATATGCTTACTTTTCTTTTTTGCGGCGAAGAGATCGTATTCACTGTCATCATTATCTCCTTCATAACCATTTTCCGAGCTAACGCTGCTATTTACCTCAGCTACTACAATTTCCTCACTCGAACGAAATGCTTCAATACTCATCATACTGCTGCAACATGATGCATAACGTGATGGGGCCTTCTCATAGTCTTTACCACCATTAAACATGCTGATTTTGTGCTTAAGACTCGAACTTTTGCAACAACTATCAGAAACACCGCTATTACTAACACTAACAGCACCACCAATACCTGTACTACCACCACCGCCACCACAAACACGGTCATTGTTGTTTTCATCATTAGCACCATCGGAACCACCACCTTCAGAACCACCATCGTTGTGTTGGGTTGCTAATTTATCGAAGAACGTGTCGATTTTCTCGAAGGATTCCTTGGCGCGCTTAAAAAGCACAAGACTCTCTTTCAGTACGTGGCTCTCGTTGAGTTGTTCAAAGTTTTGTAAAATCTTACGTATATCGACCTTGTTTTCAATTGTTGGCGCCGTCGAAACCTTTTGGGAATTTGAATTTTTTGCTCCTTCGAATTCATGTATGAGTTGCTTGATTCTTGTGATATTCTCACCTGATTCATTGCTTGTAAGATTTTGCGGTAACAGCAGTGTAGATGAGACTTCATCTATTTCCTTTATGATATCTACAGAGTGTTGTATAACTTCATCGTGCTGATGACGCAGCTCCTTGAGGCGGTCCTTTAAATCATTCAGATAGACTTCGACGCGTTGAGTGCGCAGAGTTTCTTCAGGAACTACGAGCTCAAGTATGAGAAAAATGCAAATAAAATTTTAAACTTTCAAAAGTACAACTTACGGAATGGCATTTTAATATTTACGTTATCCATTGCCAAAAAATGTAGTTATTAGTAATTTTGAATTTAGTAAAATTAATCTAAATTTTTTTATTTTTCTTTTAAATAGTTATCACTTATAAGTTTAAATTTATGTCTAAAAACAAAAAATTACTTCGGTTTTTATTAAAATTCATGTGTCAATTTTTGAAAGTACATTTTTTAAATAAAGTTAAAAAATGGAAAAGTTATTCGGGAAGGTTTTTCCACTAAAATTTGTATTTAAAAAACAATGAATTTAAAAAACTGTCAAACTCGGAAAAAGACATTTAACGTTTATAAATTAAGTTTACAACTTCATACAATACGTTATGCACGTTGTAATGAGATTTTATCTTGCATTTTCAACCTATAATTGGTAGTAGGGGAACGAAATGACAAAGGAAATATATTCTAAGTGTAGGGTATAAAAGAAAGATCTTCCACAAATTGTTATTCCACTATTAGAATCACCAATCATCAATAATTTATAATGATGATAGCGATTCTGATTCCAATAAATTTGAAAATTTAGATCTGCACTGACAAAAAAACAACTTTGGGACCATAGTGCAGTGTACAAGGCAATGCTTCCAGCTACTTGCATAAATGTCGTTTCACATATTAAAACGATTTCCGCATGGATTTAAAAATAAATCGTTCGTAAAGTGAAAGATTTAATAAGATTTTCTCTATGGTCTTATAACGTCAATCTTCTTGCATGAAATTATAGTTTTTGTTCTATTTTATAAGGTCGTTTTTGCTCTGTGCAATGGTTTCCTGAAGGCTGAGTATATGTAAAACTCAGCTGTATTACAACGGGAAGATTTCCACGTTCAAACTAAGGTTCTACTGAGCCAACAACCGGATGTCTGCAAAGGTGCATAACTACATCACGGATTTAGTATACTTATCGATACGAAAAGAAATCATTCTCGACGTCTGAAAAGTTGAACAGTATATTCTACTCTCAAAACCTGGAAAACCGGCCAGGGTAAATCATATCGTCCAACTGCATTGCTTTCACCAACAGCAAAGAAACTCTAGGTATTACTCTTGCCATCGTTCATAAACTATCTGGCATTACATCAACACGAATCCAATAAAATCACTGAACCACATAAGCCCTTAGACTGATAAAATCTCAGATAAGCCAACTAATGAATAATTAGCTTTGTACCAAATGTGTTTATCTAAGTATCCAGCACCTCCATATAACGTCACATGCTTTTATACTCTGACGACCTGAAATAATTTCACTAAGCTACGCAGCGACATAAACGCTGACCAACACAGTTGTGCCCTTCCTCCTTTAACTTTTAGCCGAAAAATTATACGCTACGTTGTTGACCCCTTTGATGGCATAAAGCAGACCTTTGAAATCATCGTCGAAGGACACAGTACTTATCCCGACTGCTGGCTGTCTGCATATTTCCTCAAAGCACTATTCTGAACCAGGAGATATTTTTTTTTGTGAAATTAAAATATTGTTAATATTTCGGTCCCCTTGCAAATCCTCCAATCGCGCCTACAATCTCTTCTCTTCAGACATTCTTATACAGGAACTTTAACCAAATCAAAGTCATGGCAGAACAACATCTGCTAATGATAGATATAAAATGTATTGCCTTTCATTTAGAACAGAGGTTCCCAGACTTTTTTCTCATAGACCATTTTCAAAATTTAGCTGGTTTCGGTGGACCCCCTACAGCTACATTTCTACCATATTCCCAAAACTCGACAAAAAAATGTGAAGATTAGATCTAACTATGGAAATTTACATTCTGGCTGAGTTCCAACCACGAATTAATAGTGAGAATTGATTGTGCTGTGAGTGGATGTCAAAATAGTAAAGTTGGCCAATCAAAAAAGTGATTCCATCCAACTTTACTTTTTGATATAGCACAAGGAACCAATAAACTCTCACTTATTTCATTTAGAAAACGGTTTTACTGCTTCACCGTTTTTACGCTGGCGGTATTTACGCCAACCGTAAATATTCTGTTTAGGGTTGTAGGCAGGTAAATACTAACTTTTTCCGACACTGGCAAAACTAACATCGATTCACTTTACTTTACTCTTCTTTTCGAAATTCCGGAAACAAATGAGTAACGTTTATCCTTGGCATTCGTATTTATATTGGTGAAGAATCAAATAAGTACTTACATGCAATATTGCAAACACACACACCACAGGTCGTATTTCGTCCCTGTGCACGTCTGAACAAGCGTTGCGGACGGCGGTGGTACTATGCTAGTCTCGACACGTAGTACTGAATATGGAATATGCAAGTTTTTACAAGTAACAGTCGCTGAGCTTCTTAAAATATTATCTGCCTTCATTGATAGGTGAAGTCAAGCCAACATTTTAGTTCTTCACTATCGAAAGCAGATAAATTTTCGTAAACCTCCGCTTACGAACTGTGAACCCCCATTTTTTGTCACGCCAACGTAGACGCCCGTCAAGTCTCCCATGGATCACTTTGGGAACCAATGATTTAGAAGAATATTTTTGTGTATATTTCCACTTGTGAATGATTTTGAAGATTAATATTTACATATCTGTGAACATTTGATAAAACAACTTTTTATCTACCGCAGATCGAGTGGTTGTTTTGTCAAATGTCCACAGATTTGTACATGTATTAGGGTGTTTATTTTTAAAATATTGTAGTTTTTTTCTTTTGTCTATGTTTTAGCATGAGACTTAAAAATACTTGTCACAAATTTGAGGCTTCTAGCCTGTAAACTGCACGGATAGAGTTTGTCTCCGATGTCGTTAAAATTTTAGGAAAAAATCACCACACTTAAACGTAGAAAAAATATGTCTTAGCGTTGTAGGTATTTTAGTTGTATAAGAGGTGCAACCTCTGTTGTCAAACTTTTTTCGTATAGCTGAAAATGTAGACAAAATACACCCAAGAGAGCATTTTTTTCACGGTCTCTTAGGCCTATATTATAGAATCGAGTTTGAAAAAAACTTTCCTAAAATTTCAGCTTCCTAGCTCAAACCACATGTATTCTCAGACGACTCGAGAGATTCAGGTGCTGGATGTTTTTTTCTTGTTAATTATAATGTTATTTATTTTACGAATGCTTGAGAAGATGTAATTGCACTTAATCTGAACCTTTGTTATAAATCTAAAGGAATAAATTTGATACACAATGAATTAAATGTAATTCAATTTAACATACTTCCTCTTAGAGTTCTTTTTCAAACAAAATGTTAATGAAACAAAGAAATTTCAACAAAGTAGCCGTTTTACTGTTCAACCTAAATTAGAGCGTTTTGAGTTGAGCGCTGAACCTAAATAAGAGCTTGGGCTTGGTCCCATTTATGTAAGATATATATATATATATATATGCAAAACAAAAATTTCAAACATACAACAACAACAAATAAGCTATGAAACACATTTTAACACAGTTTAACTTCCTATGAGATCGTACTAAAATAACTAAAAGGTGCATACCGCATAGGGCTACCAGATGGTATACTTTAGTAGCAAATGTGCTACTTTTGGATGGTTTTGCTACTTTCGTAGGTTTGGTTTTGTTATTTAAAATATTGTTTTAATTTTGCTGGGGTTTTTCGTAAGAAACGAGGACCTTTTTTTTTTTTTTGCTCATCAAAAATATTTTTTGATATACACTACTTTTGTAGGCAGGTCATCTGGTAGCCCTAATAGCTCGCAAAACATAAAAAATAATCCATAAACACGAAAATTCAAAAGAAATGTCATATACTAAACAGGAACATAAGTCATATATCGAAATGACAGCTTTTAAATTTAACTATGCATATAAATTTCAGTCAAATGTGCATAATGTTAACATGCTCTTATATTAAGCTGGTTTCTAATTTTGGTTTTAATTAAGTTCCAATTTGAAAATTTTCTCTCTTTCGTAAAATACGATTTGGTGCCACCGCACCAGCACACTCAACACACTCGAATACAGAAAACAAAAGAAAATTGAAGAAAGAGAGACAGATTGTGTTTCGCAGTTTTTTTTTGAAATTCAGAAAAAAAGCCAAAAGAATTCCGTCATCAACTGATATCATAAACCGATATGATAAATCTGATATCGAATATCGATATATCGTGTGCTAAAAATATCTTGAAAATATCGCAAACGATATCCCTTGAGATATCGATATTTTGATATATCAGAAAATTATCAACAACCCTAAATACCAAACGTTTTAAGTGTTCAAGTGTGAAAGTCAAACTACTCTGGCAATTTCATACGGCTTTCTACACAGAGCCCTCAAAAATCTATCAAGATTGAATGCTACTCAAATGTTTTACTGCTTGTCCAATTAAGAGGAAGAGACCAAGAACGGGACAGAGGCAAACTAAGCAGTTTACTGTTGTGTATCATATAATTGTAAATAAGCAAAAAGTGCCTGTTTGCCAGAAGGTCTTCTTGAGGGCACTGAGGATAAAGAAAGGTCGTGTTTTGAACTTAGTTGCAGTCATATGAAACTGGGCATGGATGGGGATGGAGATCACAGAAGCCACAAATATACTGAATTTCGACAATCCATACACACATTTATCAAAAAATTACAATTCGTGGAGGCTCATTACTGTCGCAGCCAAACTTCGACGCGGGAATATCTTCCAAGTGAATTAAACATCCGCAAATTATATAAAATGTGTAAGTCCGTAACACTCAGTCCACACCCTAAATAATCCTACTTCAGACGCATATTTAACACCAAATATAATTTGGTAGCCCAAGAAAAGATAGATATATGCTCATTCTGTTAACGTAGGCAGGAAAAGATTAAAGCTGAAGTATATTTGGAGAAAAAAAAATAGTTTAATAATAGAAAAGCGAGTTCATGCTCTTAGAGGATAGGCGTTTTATTCCTTACTAAAAGAAGGAGAAGAAGGCCTTAAAACAATTTCTTTTGACTGTCAAAAAAATATGGCTTTGCCAAAACTACCAGATCAGTCATGAAGCTCCAAAGATAAAATGACTCAGGAAAACGTATTCGCTTGTATGTGGACTGAGGGTGCATATGCTAAAGATTTTAACACTATTGTCCCTGCGTTGTATTATAAACTTGAACATACGGATTTTATCAATAAAAAATTTATTAAGTTTTCAAAAAATCTACCAAAACGAGAAAAAATGTACCTTTCTACCAAACGAAATATTTTCTACCAAATTGGTACAAATCTACTCAAAGTGGCAGCGCTGCTCTTAAGTCGACGCTCAGTGAAAAAACGAAATTTAAAAAGCAAAGAAGCTATGAATTTAGTAAAATAATTTTTGAACATATTCAAAAGAGCTACCAACACAAATATGGAGCAATTACACAAGAAGGTGTATCAATACATGTAACCTTATTTTAGATTTTGTTTTACAAATGTAGATAAAATTACGATATTTAGCACAGATTTGTATTTACATATTTGAATTTATCTATTGTACTTTACTTTTATTATAATTAAACATTATGAACTTACAGTCATTTTAGCAAAGACCAATATTGTAAATTTTACTTATTGATCAATGCTATTTTTTATTCAACAAACATGACAAAGATAACAAATGGAACAATTTAACCTGGTAATTGGTGACATATGTTTCGGCTATTACCACATAGCCTCATCAGACCAGTTTTTTGGTTAATGTTGTACATGGAGTCGAACCCCTGACCGTAAATGCATTTCAATTGCATATCTGTCGACGGCCGCTCTAACAACTGAGCTACTGAGGAACTGACCTTGAACTGTACAAATTGCGTATATCCATTTATTATCTCTTGTCACTTTCTCGCTTGTTGTCACAGCTGCTAAGCCATTGGCTTAGAGACATGCTATGATTTTATTTTTCGAAAATTGTGGTGTTGCCAGCCACATATTTTTTTGAAATTGGCGTGTTCTCCATATGGTTTAAGAAAGTTGATTTTTGCGACTGATTATTTTTATTATAATTAAACATTATGAACTTACAGTCATTTTAGCAAAGACCAATATTGTAAATTTTACTTATTGATCAATGCTATTTTTTATTCAACAAACATGACAAAGATAACAAATGGAACAATTTAACCTGGTAATTGGTGACATATGTTTCGGCTATTACCACATAGCCTCATCAGACCAGTTTTTTGGTTAATGTTGTACATGGAGTCGAACCCCTGACCGTAAATGCATTTCAATTGCATATCTGTCGACGGCCGCTCTAACAACTGAGCTACTGAGGAACTGACCTTGAACTGTACAAATTGCGTATATCCATTTATTATCTCTTGTCACTTTCTCGCTTGTTGTCACAGCTGCTAAGCCATTGGCTTAGAGACTTGCTATGATTTTATTTTTCGAAAATTGTGGTGTTGCCAGCCACATATTTTTTTTGAAATTGGCGTGTTCTCCATATGGTTTAAGAAAGTTGATTTTTGCGACTGATTATTTTTATTATAATTAAACATTATGAACTTACAGTCATTTTAGCAAAGACCAATATTGTAAATTTTACTTATTGATCAATGCTATTTTTTATTCAACAAACATGACAAAAATAACAAATGGAACAATTTAACCTGGTAATTGGTGACATATGTTTCGGCTATTACCACATAGCCTCATCAGACCAGTTTTTTGGTTAATGTTGTACATGGAGTCGAACCCCTGACCGTAAATGCATTTCAATTGCATATCTGTCGACGGCCGCTCTAACAACTGAGCTACTGAGGAACTGACCTTGAACTGTACAAATTGCGTATATCCATTTATTATCTCTTGTCACTTTCTCGCTTGTTGTCACAGCTGCTAAGCCATTGGCTTAGAGACTTGCTATGATTTTATTTTTCGAAAATTGTGGTGTTGCCAGCCACATATTTTTTTGAAATTGGCGTGTTCTCCATATGGTTTAAGAAAGTTGATTTTTGCGACTGATTATTTTTATTATAATTAAACATTATGAACTTACAGTCATTTTAGCAAAGACCAATATTGTAAATTTTACTTATTGATCAATGCTATTTTTTATTCAACAAACATGACAAAGATAACAAATGGAACAATCACCAAGTCACCAATTACCAGGTTAAATTGTTCCATTTGTTATCTTTGTCATGTTTGTTGAATAAAAAATAGCATTGATCAATAAGTAAAATTTACAATATTGGTCTTTGCTAAAATGACTGTAAGTTCATAATGTTTAATTATAATAAAAATAATCAGTCGCAAAAATCAACTTTCTTAAACCATATGGAGAACACGCCAATTTCAAAAAAATATGTGGCTGGCAACACCACTATTTTCGAAAAATAAAATCATAGCAAGTCTCTAAGCCAATGGCTTAGCAGCTGTGACAACAAGCGAGAAAGTGACAAGAGATAATAAATGGATATACGCAATTTGTACAGTTCAAGGTCAGTTCCTCAGTAGCTCAGTTGTTAGAGCGGCCGTCGACAGATATGCAATTGAAATGCATGTACGGTCAGGGGTTCGACTCCATGTACAACATTAACCAAAAAACTGGTCTGATGAGGCTATGTGGTAATAGCCGAAACATATGTCACCAATTACCAGGTTAAATTGTTCCATTTGTTATCTTTGTCATGTTTGTTGAGTAAAAAATAGCATTGATCAATAAGTAAAATTTACAATATTGGTCTTTGCTAAAATGACTGTAAAGGCCTCCACCCATAAAGTCCGTCGAATCCGTTACGTCAAAGTATACAACTGTCAAGACGGAAATGAAGGAAGAAGGCGGCCCAATGAATACGTCTGCATCGCCAAATAAAAAATCAAAAAAAAGCTTTTTGAATGATTAATTTCATTATTTCTCCTTTATACTGCGCATTAATATATTTCCTAAACATGAAAACAATTTTAATTTTGTTATCTCTCGTTTTTTTCTATGTTTCGCACAAACTCACATATGTCAAAGTATTCAACGTACATCAAAAGTTAAAAGTTGCCCAACTTCTTCCGTTGCGTTGACGGATAAGTTGCGAATAGGCCGCACTTCATACAAATGCATGCATTTCATCTTAGCTGTCAGTTGTAAACTTTGACACAACGGACTTGACGGACTATATGGGTTCAGGCCTTAAGTTCATAGGCGCATATTCATAGTCGTATTTTAAAGTTAAAATTAACTAAACTCAAACTAAGCTCAAAATAAATTTAGTCACGACTAAAAATTGTTTTCTATTCATAGTCGATTTTTTAGTATTGACTAACTGGCATAAGCTAATGAATTCACCACACAAAAGCTTTCGTGGTAAACTTGTCAAATGTTGACTTTTTAATTTCAAGTTAGTTAAATAACAAAAAGAGTAACAAAAATTTTGAGCACACAAGGCACCGTGGCGCAGTGGTTAGGACTGTGAACTCATAGCCCTCAGGACGTGGGTTCGAATCTCGTCAGTTAACATGTTTTTTTTTTTTTTAAACATATATATATATGAATACATATAATTTTTTTTTTTACCCTTCCGGTTTCTAAAGTGACCTGCCATTATAAATTTTGACTTTTTAATTTTACACTAATAAATTAACAGAAAGAGTAATAAAAACTGGATTTTACAAGGCAGCGTGACGAAATGGTTAGGGCTGTGGACTTATAGCTCAAAGTGCGTGTGTTCGATTCTCATCAGAATAAAATTTTGGTCTCAGGAGGAAAAAAGTATGTTTCGGGAGCTAGTTTCGAAACATGTGGCGGTAGTGGACAGTAAACTAAACGAAATGAGCATGATTATTAAGAAGAAAAAAGCCTGGAGCAATATTAATCGCAACATGGAGGCGGCAGGTTACAAAAGAACCGTCAGCTTTGGTGGACATTACGCCCCAAAAAACGAATGGTGCATAGCACTTGCAAATCCTTAGAAACAGGCAGTCCTCTACAAAGAGAATAAATAATCTAAAGAGATCTCGTCCGGTGGAACGGAACAAAAGATTATAGATTATTTATAGATTATAGAAAGAGATTATTTATTCTCTTCGTTCTCGTCAGTAAAAATGCTTTTTTTTTTTCTAAAATCATATATGCATGTATATTTTTTTTAACACGCCAAATAAAAACAACTTATAATCCTCATAATTATCAAAATTCAATTTTCTGATATGAAATGAATGAATTTTCTCCATATTTTCTTTTTGATATCGACTTAATATCAACTTCAGCTGAAACTATTTTTTTAGTTATAACTAAGCAGAAAAGCCGATGCTAAATCGACTATGAATGACTTAGTTATTGCTAAAATAAAGTTCTAACTTAAGCTGATGCTAAATATGACTATGAATATGCGCCATAATGTTTAATTATTGTACTTTACTTTATTCATTAAATAAAATTACACAATTTTTCTGCACAAATTCATTTTGAATTTATTCTTTTACAATTCACATTATGTATATATTTTGCTTAAAGACTTCAGCTGCAAATATGTAAAATCTCAGTTACATTCAGCACTGACTGGAAATTAAGTTTTATATACCATAGAAAAATTTTGTTTTCAGGAAAAAAAAAAGTCTGAGAGAATCGTTTTCCTCTGAATTGTATATGATAGGCGGATCGTGTCCACTCCTAAACTCTGGATTACAACACTGCAATACAAAACTGTCAAGTTGTGAGGGTGGTGGCAAATTCCAAAAATGTCAACTGAGTTGAGAATGCTTTGTTTTGTTGACCTGCGGATGAAAAAACGTAAACAAAAATCAGCTGTTTTTGTTGACAACAGTGACATCTCTCTTTAACGTAAGACTCCCTGCGTTGTAGTTTCTCTTTCTCCCCAATTTTGTTTGGCATAATTTTCGTTTTATTTTCATAATTTTTTTTTAAAATCTGTAAATAGATGTGTATTTGTACACTTTCATTAGCTGACATGGCCGACCGATACAAAAACGAAGAAGTCAAAATAAAAAGCCACAGTAAAGTTAATTCTTAAAGGTAAAAAAAGGAATTTGCAAATAGGACAACAACTATAATTTTCAGTTAACAATCCAAGTAAGCCATATTGTTAGAAGTAATTACAAAGTAGCATCCTGCAAGCGGACAGTGCTCAGAATACATTAGGACTTCGCTAATTACATATGTATGTACCTATAGATGTAGATGAACTGAAAGGATGCGATAATCTTCAATTCGGTAAGAAATTCGATCCTTTATGTCCAGAATATAATTTATTTCATAGTTTATAAGACCAAACTTTGGATTTATGTAATTTCGTAAGCGTATTTCATTCTTTCGGTTGTCATACAATTTTTCTCACTTGAATATATATATATCGTAACCATATTATGATAAGGAAAATGGTTCAACGAAGATGCCGAAATAGTATGTACACATTTACTAAAAGTGACACTTTAAGCCTGTAGCACTGCTCTTAAAAATATATGTATACATAAGTAACAATACAGATGGGTCAGTGGAGTTACCCCGCGAACGGCTTGCCTCAAAACACAACTTTTAGGGAAACATCCGAAGTGTAAACATAGCCTTTTTGAAATGAATATCCCATGGAAAGCGACATTGCTGTATTGTTTTACCTTATATTTTATGACATCTATATTGCAAGTACAAAATAATGTTGACGATATTTCGTAAGGCTTAGTCATTTGCTTATTTAAAAATATTTTAATTTCCCAGTAGGAATAAAGCGTCAGTTAGGACTCTTTAAAATTCCCAAACCACTTTTAAATTAAGATAAGTTTCAAATTTATTATTTTTAAAAAAATCAGAGTAAACCCACTCTTGCATTACTCATACTAATGAACATTTCAGTAGTCCCAAAACACCTATAACCAAAAGAAAAATTTTTAAATGAGTTTTCGAACTTAAGAATATTAAAACTGGTGTGATCAAAATAAAACATAGATCAAAATAAAACATATCTACACTTATGTATGTAAATAAATAATTTCAACCTTGAACCGAATATAAAATCTTTTTGTATTTATCTATAAAATACTCTACTTAACTAACAAATGAAAGATTCCACGAGTAACGAGTCATGTGGAACCACATGTCTTACAAGAACGGATATATTTTTTCATCGTATAATTTGTGTCAGTGCTATCAATCTAAGTAAATCTACTCAGTTTTTTCTTTAGAAAAATATCGATATAGTATATGTTACACCATTCCAAATCTCATCAAATTACTTGCTTAGTTCGCTTTCTTAATATAAAATGCAAAAAGAATAAATCAAAAATCGACGAAAAGAAATAAATTCCTATGGAGCCAAGCTACCCGGGTCAAACACACAATGAGCTAAAATTGGCTAATTTTTCCTATGTTGCCCATGGCTGGTCTAATATTCAAAGGATTGTCAAAGTGTATACAGGCCCGTACCAACCCAGTGGCAAAGAGGGGCTTTGCCCCCACCACGGGTTTAATCTATGATAGGTTTCTAAGACCGTTGGTTTTACTCTTCGCAAAATAAAATTTGCCTGCCCCCCACGCAAAGTCGGGTTGGTACGAGCCTGAGTGTATAGTTTGAGTTTATCGAAACGTTTTGATTGTCAAGTCTTTCCAATTATTTAAGGACTTCAATGTGATCAATTTAAAGAATTATTCAAAATATTTATGTTGTTCACATAATATAGTCAAAATATGTATCAATATTTATTTTTTAATCATTCAAATATCCGAATTTTTTCAACCATACCAGAAATAATCAAAATCCTGAACAATTTTTAAACTGCCTGTCCGTACAATGTTTAAGCCATTCGAATTGATTTTATTCGAATGATTTAAAATGTTTAATCACTTGTTCTGCTCGAATAAATTGACACGAAATCGATTAAATTAAAATATGCTCAAAAAATTATCAAATTGAGTAGTGTTTATGTAAGTATATATTTTCAAAAAATATCAAAATCTCCCAAAAAATTTCATGCAAAGGAGAGGTAAATTTTTTCATGGATTTAGATGTGCTAAATTCGAAAATGACCAATTCGTGTCTCAGAAATAGGTTAATGTGGCGTCTGGAGAAAGATATTAATGCGAATGCAATTAAATTTGATATTTTTAATGAAAATTCATATAGTGACATTGGCAATTTCAAATTATAATGTATTAAGGTGAATTCAGTGAAAACACCAAAGGATAGTAGATAGGATAAAAAATTATTTAATCATATTTGTTAAAAAAGACCATAACTTTATGAAAAAAGTTAAAAAAAACTTAAATAATATTGTTAAAACACTTATTTTTTAAATAAAAAAATTTTTCATAAAATATTTTCAACATAACATATTTTTTATATGCTATTCCTCAATCAATCTTAAGAATCCATGAGCCTTCATTTCCCACCATATCTTTGGAAACTACGAACTTTTTACTGATGACGCGCACCATGTTTTTTCAACATAAAATGGAAAATAGCATACAATTCATACAGTAATTAGACTGATGCGCGCCTCTATAAAAACTCATATTTTCCAAAGTTATGTCGGTAATTTCGATTTTAATGCAGATACATTCTTAGGATTGATTAACATTAAAAAAAAAAAAATTTAAAAAAAAATGTTATGTCGAATTTTATGTTGAATAAACATGGTGCGCGTCATCAGTAAAAAATTCGTAGTTTCCAAGAATATGGCGAGAATTTCGATATGAATGCACATGCATTCTTAAGATTGATTGAGGAATAACATATAAAAAAATCAAAACAAAAAAAATATGTTATATTGAAAATACTTTGAGAAAAATTTTTTTAATTAAAAAAATTGGTTTTTAAACAAAATTATTTAAATTTTTTTAACTTTTTTTTATTAAGTTATAGTATTTCTTAACAATTATGACTAAATGATTTTTTATCCTACCTACTATAGTTTTTGAGATATTTCGTTTAAAAAAATGTTCAAAAACGTCAAAAAAATACAAAGTGTGCCGATATACATATATCAATTCGGCAATTTCTCTTACAGTTTTATCTTTATAAGGTCACTTAACTACTCATTGCCTGATTTCTAAAGTAGATTGCTATCCATTTGGGGCCATTTTAAATATATTTTATGTTATTGTTGACGCTGTTTGTCACTAAATGCTATTTACGACTGAATATGACAAAAAACGCAATTCCAAAATACCTTTCTACAAAATAATGGTATATTTATCATTGCCATTGTGCTTTGTCCGATTATTGGTTGCGCGCAAGATCTTGAACTGTTTTTGTTTTTTTGTTTAAACTTACAGTTATAATTAAAAATATTGATGTTTTTTTTTTATTGTTCAGAGGGATAAATATGATGTATAAATAAAAGCGAAAAAACAATTTATTTCGCATGTTTGTTCTAAAGTTTAGAGCACATTTATATCCAACAAAGTCTTGTCCGATTATGTGATGGAGCCACTGTATATGTATGAACATTATACAAAACAATTTTATCAAATAAATTAATCTTAATATGAAAACTCAAAATTGCAGCGTTGTAGCTTCGTATTTGGCAATTACCTGCCTTAATCATCCCTACTCGGTTCAATCAGAGCACTGTATGATGAAAAAATTCATATTGTGGTAGCATAACATAAGAAGAACATTGGAACGTAGATAAATTGTATAAAGTATATAATAAACATACAAATATAACGTACAAGTAAGTAAGAAAGTGAAAAAGTTGCCTATCTCGTTGTCGCTGTCTTGTTGAGCCAACTTCAATTTTTCCACACTGTGATAGAGTTGCCATAAAATTTCAAAAAAAAACTAACCATTCTCTATATATCCTCCTACCATAGCTGGGCATTAACTCGATAGCTTAGCTCCGTGAAAAACACGTTCTGACAAGGACGTTTCGGTTGATATGGCTGGAAACATATGACAGCATTCGAGTGGATGTAGTAAAAAAATGCATGAATAAAGGTAAAAGAGGCGTTACGACAAGAAGCTGTTCAAAGGACAGAAATAGTTTATGTGGCAGAGGCAGTAACGCGAGTAACAACGACGATGATGAGGAAGACTTTTTCAATTCTGTCATTCAGTCTAAAGAAAAACCTTAGAGCCACAAATCTCTAAAAAGTAAACCTCGAAATCTCGTCGAAATGTGGCTAGACATGAAATCAAAAGACTTGTTCAACGATGCGGCATTCCGGAACAGATATTCATAAATCTGTTTATAAAATATAATACTGCTATACCCTTAAGGGCTGCCGTTAAAAATCTTTTTTCCACGGGCAAAGATATTTTAACGCCGAACCAGCCTCGCTTTCAGACCAGAAATCAACATATTAATGTTCATGAAGGGGAATATTCACATTTTGTTAGATAACTAAATTACACACTCCAATTATACACGTCTTTTTTTTGTTCCTAACCTGTTAACTTCCAAAACCCAAACCAAGACCATTTATAAGAAGATCACTAACGCAACGATATAAAAGTGCAATTTTTATCACGTGTTAACGGATTAACGATTAACTTTAAATTGCGTTAAATCTTCCAAAATGTAACGCTTTAACGTTAAACGAAGTTAACTTTTTTAGTAACGGATTAGCGATTAACGAAATTAACTATTTGATTAACGGTGCCCAGCTATGTATCCTACCTTTAAAAGCCGCCACAAAAACTTTGCCCGGGATGTCAGTGAGGTTAATGCCTGTAATATTAAATCGAATAACCGGTAACAGAAACCAAGGCGTATCGCGTTCAAAGATATTTTAATGCTTAAAAGTCTTAAGCAAAATAAAATAAAATTAGATGTATATATTCAAAAATAAGTTTGATCTACAGATAACATCTTACTAAAAAAGTCAGACTTAAAGGGCAATTGTTTCAATAACATCTTGCATACACCACAGTGCCGCTAATTGCAGTTGTATTCGATACACCGAATGTATACATAATAACGCTTTAGGGTTCTTTCTGTCGGAAATTTATAAAAACGCTCGAAATATTGAATTTAGTACCTACATACCCAAGACCCTTATAAAAAATATATTGAAAACTTTAAAAGGTAATAACGTAATTATTGCATGTAACATAGCATATGAAGGGTGCGAGGGTAAGACTTGATAAGCGCCAATTTTAAGAATGACCAAAACAAGTTAGTAGCTGTTCTAGTTTATTCTAGCAACCACTGCCCAAATAAAAAAGAATTCCTAGACAAAAATAAATATCTCTTCAAATTATTAGCAATAAATGGCTTAACATTTTTTTCGATAGTCTTTACCAAACTCCTACAATTTGCATCCAAATTGAAGAAATTTTTACAGCGACAAAAATATTGAACTAAATTAAATATTATGGTGCAAAAAATGTAATCTCGAAAAGTTATCGTAAACTGCGGTTTTTCATATATTATGTTATGCGACTAGAATCGTCCAAAAAGCTGAGGGATCAGCCCTTGAGATGTACACTGACGAGCAATACTGTAACATGGAAAGCATACTCTCATTTCAGCAGGGTCGTTCGTGGTGGTGGTTCAAAAATGATTATTGGATGTATTTCCAAAAATGAAGTGGGCTCATTGGTATTTATCGATAGAAATATGCGCAAGGAAAGGTATCTTTCGATCTTTCAACAAAACCATTCAGGCATGGTTGGCAGTATGGTCTTTACTGCTCAAAAAATAATTTTCAGCTACGCAATAACTCAAAACACACCGCACATGTTGTCCAAGCTTGGCTTAAAGGATAGAAATTTTGTGTTTTGAAGTGGCCTCCATAGCCTCCGGAGATGAATGCAAAAGAGAGTTTGTGGAACCACGCCAAATATTAGCTTGGAAAATATCCTAGCCCTCCAACTTTATCTTCTCAAGCTAATATTTTTAGCATCGTAATTTCTTTCGGTTTCATAAAAAAGTGGTGATGATTGGAATTAAAAAAGTATATAAAGAGTGCTCCAATTTACACAAACGTCAAGTTTAAGAATACCTCAGTTCTTAAAATAATCGTTTTGCGGTAAGCATATAAGTAATTATTATCTTTCCTTTTTTTCTCGTTTCTTCTTATTCAAATCCACGAGTTGGCATCCCTACTTTGTTTGCGACTATTGCAAACAAGTAGATAGTCACAGTCTTGCCAGATGGTGTGATTAATCACTTAAAGTGGGATTTTTATATTGTTTTTGGCGTACAAATTTTTGATTTGTGATAATTCAGATTTTTGTGTTATTTTATATCTCGCTGATATTAACATGTTTAATATAATTTAATTCATTTAATTTAGTAATGTTTTCAAACCACCCCTATATTTTTCGTATTACCATTACAATTCATATAAAAAAACGAATAAGCAGAAAACGAAAGATAGATTTTTTTTTTGCAACAAGAAACTGACTGATTGCGCCGTTCGCAGGTTTGATCTAGGAAACTGAAATTTTGGGAGAGTTTTCTTCAAACCCGATTCTAAGTATAATGTTGGCATATGGGACCGCAAATTGTTTTTAAAAAAAAAATCCTTCGGTTTTCCTCAAGCTAAAATATAGGTAAAAAAACAAAATACATCTACAAAATTTTCAAAATAAACACCCTAATACAGTGGAACTTCGATTATCCGTCTCCCGATCAACCGTCACTCCGATTAACCGTCACATTTTGTCAGCAAACTTTTTTTTCGTTTTGTTTCGATTCTGTTTATGTATGCACACAATGCGAGAAACGATTCTGTCTGAAATTTTTCTTATGAAATTCGGAGATGAAAATTTCGCAGAAATTCATTAATCTAGTTCTTTTTGTTCGCCAAGTCAAGTGGATTACACAAATTTTTGACGAATTTTTTCACCAAAACATCTTGATGCGATTGTAAACTATCACATTGTTTTTTTATTCGATAATAAAATACGAAAATGACAAATCAACATTTTTTGTTACATTTCCTTTTTTCTTGCGTTTTTGTGTTACAGTACATACATATACCTATATGTATATTCAATACCTTGTATTCTAGCGTCACCATACAGAATCAAAACAAAATTCTGCCATATATTCGATTATCCGTCTATTCAATTATCCGTCAGGCTGCTGGTCCCGTGCCTGACGGATAATCGAAGTTCCACTGTATATACATATGCGATAAAAAATTGTCATGTGAAATTAAGATAAAAATATTTTAAAAAAAAAACAAACACTGCAATGTACGTAGCTTAAGTTAGGTTAAGCAGGCAGTAAGCTGGTCAAAAGACACGAACAATCGCCTCTAAACAATGGCTTTAAAAATCCATTGTGATGCTTGATAATGTATCATCCTTCAAACGGAAAATAGTGATTCCCTTTTTTAATGAATACTTTTCATGGAATAAAGTTTCATAAACTTTAACTGGTGAGAAGTGTCATGCCCATTCGTCCATTTTGCTGTTATGTACTACAGTTTTAAGTAGAACAACAAAATTGGCTGAAATTCGGGCATTTTCGGCCATCGGAAAAGGCTTTGGCAAGGCAACCCTAGATATTCTATTTAGGCTCGTCAAGCTCTATCATTTGGCATGCATCCCATCCTGTAATCTTATACAATCGACTTTTCTACAGCCGGTTCTTGGACTATACCATATGTTACATCACGATTAATAAGCTTTCAATTTGTGAATAATTTTTTTTTAAATCTGTTGAGTATATTCTGTGGCACTCCTAATGAAAAATGTCACAGTCTATTTTTATATAAGCAATACATAAATAGAGAAAGGTGAGGAATTGATGAGGCTAAAGCCTGAAGTGACGGAAACACTATAATCTGTCAAAAGTAGTATATGGGACGTTCCATGTCAACCGGGACAGTGGTCTGCCCAAAATTGAGCGCAGCGGAAAATCGTTTTTAAGGTTAAGGTGTATGCTCAAGAGCTTTCATATGAGAACGGGTGTTTTCGAATTTATTTTTAAGGAAATGGCGAACATTTTGACACCTTAAAAACGTTTTTCCGCTGCGCTCAATTTTGGGCAGACCACTGTCCCGGTTGAAATGGAACGTCCCATATATATTTTTAAACTGTATTAAAACACAATGTGAAGTTGCGCTGTCGATAAAATTAGGAAATTTTCAATTTTGTAACGTTTCGCTATTTGTCGCAAGCTTACGATGAAAAATATTTCGAAAAAAACTTACATGGAATCTTTTCAATTATTCAATTCAATATGCATTTAAAATTCAAGGTTAAGCTACAAAAACAGAATCCTTTAAAATTTACAAATTTCTCTCGTTTCAAGTGAACCTCCTATTTAACTCGAAAAATGCTAAGGTAAAAAATGTATTCCCAAAAATTGCAGGATTGTAATCCCTAGGTACAACGCCCAAAAATCTGGCATGCCTACTTAGTCAGCAGTCAAGTTTGTGATTTCGAGTCGTTTGGATTATTCTGCGTGCCACCCAGAGTCAGAGCTGCAACAGAGCAAGCAAAATAAGCAGAGTGTGAAAAGAACCTGACCTTTCATTCAGACGGAGAACTGAAAATTTTATCAATGCCAATAATTAAAATCAAAAAGGACACATATTATGGATAATTAAAATATAAACACAATATTGCATCAAATAAGACAATTTATAAACTGTGAAAACTAATATTACAATATATACTACATAGAAAATAAAATCCGATTTGTTAAAGTGCTTAATCTTTTTTGAAACCAGTCCAATAAAAACTAAAAAAATCGAAGGAGGTGCTGCATTAAAATCAACCGATAGGACTAAGAATTGACCATGGTTCCATATGAATACAAATACGAAGTTGGTGTTTCCATTAAATTTGCATGGATTTTGCACAAACGTTAAAACCAACAATTATTGCCAATGTCTTAGGAAAATTATGTGCAAGTTATTTTCGACATTGTGCGTATTTGTTAGTGTAGAGTGTTGAGTAGAATAAACAGCATACGTCTACAAGGAAAAACATCACAAATAATCGTTTCATTATAAAAAAAATAGATATGTGCAACTAAATCCTTTTTAAGGTATGTGTTTTTTAAAATTTATCAAATTGATGAACATATTTTAATATCCAATACATATGCATGTGTATTTCATTTATTTATTTTTTGTTAGATGCATTTCATATGATTACAGTAGTGACCATAAAATTGATATGTGCGTAATATTTTATACAATAGTAGTATTTTTTGCTGAAAAAATTAAAGAGAATTTAATTCGTAGTAAGATAAATCAAGGGAGCGATTGTCTTGAGTAGTGAATAAATTAAGGTAATTATTCAAATGAATTTAAATTTTATTTAAATGAATTTAAATTTTAAGCGATGAAAGCTTTTCTTAAATTAATATCCTTTTCAATACCTTAACTTAAAATTTTCTATCTTGTAGTATGGTTAAAACTGATGAAATTTTTTGTTAAAAAATTGAAAATGATACCTACTTAAAAAAAAATTCCGTAGAAAACTTTGATTAATTATTACGTGTTATATATATCATTCGACCTGAGATTTTACACAGTTTTTTGTATTGGTACCAAAGTGAGAGGTGGCGAAAAACACTTTCTAAGGGCACCCTAATGCCCCATACTATCTAAAACTCATAACTATGGGCAAATGCCTACGCCCCATTTCAGAGACATGTTATAGAGAGTTTGGAAGCTTTATATTTTTTTGCACTATAATTTTTGCTCAACAACTGATTCTGAAAGCTGCACACGAATGGCAACACGCGTCAAAATACAAATACTACTGGTCAATAGTTTAAGACCTAAACGAGTATGTGCTTGGCCAAACTATTTTGAAAATTGTTTTCCTTAAATTTTATTACAATATTGTAATACTTACGCTATGTAAAAAAATCATGTTCGAATTTTGGTAAAAAGGTTTGCTTAAGTTTTAGTGACCTGAAATTTTTCATGTTTTTCGGTTTTATCATTTCAATTCTTTTGGACTGACGAAGTAATGTTTGAGGTCTTTGATTTTTTTTCCGAATTAGCAACAAATAATGCCTTGTTCCCACTGTCCGTCAAAGTTGTGGCTCCATTATTGTCTGCGGATGTTTCTCTGCTAATGGAGTAGATAATTTAGTGCACATCGAAAGTACAATTAAAATAGAAAACTCATCCCAAAACAATATGTTGTGCCATATGGTCTTAACTTTATTGAAGAAAACTTTATAATGCAGCAGGTCAGCATGAAAAACATTAATTTTTATTGAAAGCATGCACCATATGTACATAAAATTATTTTCGCTCCTGCATAATAATTACGTACAACTGGTTGTATGAGTAATCATCATAAACCTACTACACCCAACTCTCTTTTTACACGGTAGATACGTTCCTCAGAAATCCGTGTAAAAAGAAACCGTGTAAAAAAAGAGGCGTTTCCTATAGTAAAATGGGGGATACGTTCCATGTGATTTGAAAACCGTGTAAGATGAAATAAAGAACTATATTTACTTCGAAAAACCGTGTAAAAAATGTTGAAAACTATAAAATTTCAGATATGCATACAAATTGTATGTTCATATGGTATTTTATTGAGCATTAAAACTTAAAATACATAATTCATACTGGTGAAAAATTTGTAGAGCAAGCAAAAAACAAAAGAAATCTGTTAATCCAGAATTAAGAACAGAAAAATTAGAATAGAAATATAGAAAAAATATTTACATAGCTACATAATTATTCGTCGCTACTTGATAACAAGAGCAATTGTTTGCGACGATCTGGACTAAAGTCGGTATCATCACTGGAGATATCCATCAAATTATCCAATGGTGAGTTTCGTCCTGTAATAGAGTTTTGAACTGTCGGACTACTTTCCGAAAGGTCTTGCGCCGTCGACTTTTTTATTAAAAAATCTTTTATAGAAAGTTGAACTTTTGGTTTTTTAAGTTCTTTATACCCAGCAATACAATTATTAATATCTCGTTCGAATTTCAAGGCACGTTCCATATTTGGATCATTTTTTAAGAAATCACCATACTTTTACCAAATGTTAGACCGTCATCAATTAAACTAGCAGTTAGTTGACATATTTCGGTCGGAAACCGTACTAGATAAAACAATTTTTTCAACCATGTAACTTCAAATCCGTGTAAAAAGAGAGTTGGGTGTACAATTAAACGTGTTTTTACTAAAAAATTTGAATTTTCCAATGCTATTTCGAGAATTTTGATTTGAAAGCAGATGTTGATTGAAGAATAACATAAGAAAATCAAAACAAAACTTGATCGAAGATATTTTAAGAAATATTTTTAAGAATAAAAAATGCAAATTTATTCAAAGTAAATATTTTTTTTATAAAACTTAAGCATTTTTAAACAAAAATAATATTGGGCTTTCTTATTCTATTTCCCATAGTTTTTGGGACATTCCATTTAAAAAAAAGGTTTCAGATTTTTAAGCACTCATAACTTTTTTTGAGTTCAAATATGTTCAAAATTCACTATAAAAATCAAAAACATCGGAGCAAAAAGTCAAAAAAGTGTGCAGTTATTTATAGAATGAACGTTATATGTACACATCTGTGTTTTATTCCTATTGTGATAGACTTCACTGTACTTGCAACTCAAACTACTATGCCATAATCAATATACAATATACACATTGCTTTTATTTTTGTTGTAGGTACTACACAATAGTTTTACATAGAGCACTGCTGACTGGGTCCATCTTTCGACATCTTTGAGTACACAAGAATCTGCTGATGCGCTAAAAAAAAATCAAGTTTCATATTAAAACTTATAGATAAAAGTCTGAAAATGGCCGAAAACCAAGTTTTTATCAACAAATCGCTGATATAAAATAATATGTCAATATTAAGAGCAGTCAGGCAACCAACATTATAAATACATACAAACAAAACAGCGTAGACAACACACAACACAACATATGGTGCGATGTAGTTGAAGTTCCTTGCGCTTTAACACAAAAAGATACAAATAAAAAAAGTACCAGAAAAAAGACAAAAAACTCCATAATCGAATTATACAAAGATTACTAAGAACAGGTAAGGCAGAAAGGTAAAATATCGTATCAAAGGCGAGAATCAAAAAAAAAATAATTTTTCGAAATCTCTCAAAAAAAGGTGTAGCAGAAACAGCCGGCTTAATCAAAAGCAACAACAATAATATTACAGCTATGTTGGACCCGAGCGAAATGAGTGCAAACCTTCATCATCAGCTGACGCAAAGAGAGATTGATTCACTACTACAGAGAAGTCCACAAGCATTTACAGCGCATTTGTATCGAGAACGTTACCGTGTAGCTAAAAATCTCTACAAAACCGATTTGCGTGCTCACTATGGATGCGTTAATGCAATTGAATTCTCGAATGGAGGAAAATATTTAGCATCTGGTAAATATGTTCTCTTGTTTTAACTACTCCAACATTTTTAGATTAGAATTTAAATAGGTGTAGTAAAGAAGTATTTTCTATGTTATTTTTTCAAATAAATCAAGCGCATAACTGTAAGCAGATAAGTTTATATGCTGTATATTTTGTTGTACTTTGCTGTCAGTGTTTCGTGAATGCATCTTGCAAATGATTTGTGTATGCACTATACGAGTATATCGATCAGATGTCTTGTAAATTGTCAACAAATTTTGAATTTCCAAAATGTCAAAATCAATAAATTTGTTAAACTTGAATACCTTATGAACATGTCAATCCGTTCTTAGGATTTCTTTAGTGCATCACAATTGCTATATCGTCGGCTTACAGCAAAATTGACTATCTGCAAAAAAATAATTGGTGAGCAACGCTACAGTGGGTCAAATTTATAATGGAACAGTTCGAACAAAAAAGTTTCTTACTAAATAGTAAATTAACTAAATATTCATGTTACTGTTTAAATGATGAAAAAATTTTAATTATTGGTCCAAGAATTATCAAAATTTTTTCTCTCATTTATTTTTTTAATGAAAATTTATGTAGTGGCATTGACAATTTCAAATTATAGTATATTAAGGTGAATACAGTCAAAACAACAAAAGATTTGAGCTGTTATACATGAAACACCAAAGCTCTACTCGCGGAGAGACCACAGATTTTCAATTTTTTGGTCAATTTTTCCATTGCAGTATACCTTTTTTTTACCATTTCTCTAAAGAAGACATAACAAAGAGTATGTGAGCCAAAACAGAACTCCTTAGGAGGTGTAGTTTTGAGAGGAATCTCAGTTCAAAATTTCGGTTTTTTTAGTTTAAAAATTAAATTTAACAAAAACCTCTGAACATTTCCGCTTTAAAAAATTACTGCCTTGTGTAACACTAAAAAGTATGTTTTGTCCAAGTTTCAGCTCCATAAAAACTTTTTGTGGAAGAAAAAAATTAAAAACCAAAAAACCGGTTTTCAGCCATTTATTTGAAAAATTTTGAGGTTAAGGTGAAAATGATCAGTACAAAAGTTGTAGACCTTCTTATTTTCTACAACTTTTGAATTAAATTTTTTTTGATATGATGCACAGTTTAGCCAGAAATCGTGAAAAACTGTGTTCGACCTCTAAAAATGCACCCCATTCCACCCCGGATAGCTGCTGTCGGTTCGATTTTTTATCCGCTCTTACAAGAGCTTGTTCAACAATATTCCGCTGTCAGATTGCTGAAACGAATTATTTTGTTGTTCAAACCCTATTTCTCCTGGACTAATTATGTTTGGGATTGTTATCCCAAATAGAATGTCGTTTGAGTTACCTTCTTCGCTAGCTTAGCAGGTTGTCCATATTTATCAAAATTTTGAATAACTTTTAAGCATAATGGTTTAATTAGTGATATTTGCTCGATGATGTTGTCTTTTAGCTTTTGAACAGTTTGAGGATTATACTCATAAGTTTTACTCTTCAAGAAACCTCATATGAGGAAATGCAATGGTGTTAAATTGCATTATCTTAGTAGCCTATTCCAATAATTTCCTTGAAAAATCTTTCATTTTCTTATTGTTTTTCTAGAAAAACGTATGCGTTACAAAGTGAAACGCTTTACTAGTATAAATAAGAATGCGTCTTCTTTTTTTATGAACAAATTTATTTAGATGTTTTTTATCTAATACGATATTCAAAAAATCTGATAATAATTTTTATTTTTTCTTTTTTTTGAAATCAAAGTTTTTATCAAAACATACTTAAAAATATTTTTTAATTAAAAAACAAGTTTTTTAACATAATGTAGAAGTTGGCAAATATTATAATAAATCACTACATTACCCCCTTCCTAGTGTTAACGATATTTAAACTCCATCAGCAAAAGTAACACGCCGTTCAGACCTCAATTTCATTCTTTGTGTCTTATCAGATGGAGCAGAAACGCTTGTATTGGAACTTAGCATGTGTGGTGAAATGGGTTCGCATAAATTAGGATCATTCAATAAAAATGCAGGTTTCAATCTGTCAACTGAGATCACCTTTTCCTTTCCTGTTATCAGAATTTTGAAAATCTTATCAGTTTTTGAAATTACTCTAAACGGTCCATCGTATGGTTTTTGAAGAGGTTTTCTAACAGCATCGCATCTTACAAAGACATGTGAACAACTGCTTAAGCCTGAAGGTACATATATTTTTGATATACCATGCCGTAGTGCAGCAGTAGATTTGAAATTTCGCATCCTCTCACGAAACTCATCTATCCATTGATTGGAATAGTTTGAAGATCTTTCATCACCAAACATTTCACCAGGAAGACGAAGATTAGTACCAAAAACCATTTCAGCAGGAGTAAAACCAATGTCCTGGATGACAGTTGCATGCAATCCTATCATAACAATAGGAAGTGCATCCACCCAACTTGTTTTTTTATAAGATATGAGTGCTGCCTTCAGAGTTCGATGCCATCTTTCAATTTGACCATTGCTCTGTGGGTGATACGGGGTTGTATGAGTAACTTTAATCCCAAGTAATTTTGAAAATTCTCGAAACAGTGCAGATTCGAACTGTCGTCCCTGATCAGTGGTAATGTGAGATGGCACTCCATATCTTGACATCCAGCCATAACAGAATGCGGAAGCTACTGCTTCAGCAGTTATTTCCTCAAGTGGTATAGCCTCTGTCCACCTAGTAAAACGATCAATACAAGTTAGCACATACCTGTATCCTTAACATAATGGCAAAGGTCCAACAAGATCAATGCTGATATATTTGAAACGCTGTATTGGAAGATCAAAATTACCAATAGGGCTTTTGGTGTGCCTATTAATTTTTGACTTTTGACATGCCAAACAACATCTTGTCCACTTGCGTACATCCTTTGAAATTGACGGCCAAACAAAACGACTTCTAAGTAAATCCACCGTTGCCTGTATTCCTGGATGTGAAAGTCCATCAAGAGTATCGAAAAGAGATTTTCGAAATTCTGGCGTAATATAAGGTCGAATTTGTTTAGTAGATACATCACAAAAAATCTCGACCTCAACTTCTGGAATTTTCATTCTCTTTAAAGAAATAGCTGTATTTGATGAATTTAAAATAGTTTTTAGCTCGGTGTCAACCTCTTGAGCTTTAGCCAATGATTTATAATCGAATGGTGATGGGAGTGCTATAGTGTCTAATCTGGATAGAGCATCAGCTACTATGTTATCTTTTCCAGATACATGGCGTATATCGACTGTATGCTGGCCAATAAAATCCAGATGTCTCAACTGTCGTGGTGATGCCTTTTCTGACTTTTGCTTAAAAGCGTATATTAAGGGCTTATGATCAGTGAAAATCGCAAAATGTCTTCCTTCCAAAAAATATTGAAAGTGTTTTAATGCAGAATAGGCAGACAGGAGTTCGCGATCGTATGCACTATATTTTGCTTGTGTTGGGCTTAATTTTTTTTGAATAAAAAGCAATAGGTTTCCACTCACCTTCAATTTGTTGTTGTAAAACTCCACCCATTCCTGTATCAGATGCATCAACCCAAAGCGATGTTGCTGCATTTAATGATGGAAATGTCAAAAGTGTTGCATTTGCTAACTGGTCCTTACACATTTTAAAAGCTTCGATAAGTTCTTGCGTCCATTGAATTTTGGTATTATCACTTTTTTTGTTGCCAGAGTACAATGCATGAAGTTTTGATTGATGTTGAGCAGCTTGAGGTATAAAACGACGATAAAAATTTAGCATACCAAGAAAACGTCGTAGATCCTTTGTAGTTTCAGGTGTCTTGTAGTCTTGAATAACTTCAACACGAGATGGCAATGGTTTCAGACCATTGATAGTTACTAGATATCCAAGAAAACTTATCTCCGACACTCCAAAAACAGATTTAGATAGATTGATAGTCACTCCAAATTTCCTGAAGCGTTCAAATAAAAGGCGTACATGTTGCTTGTGTTCCTCAAGATTACTAGATGCTATGAGTATATCGTCTTTATATGCATAACAAAAATCTAGGCCTCTGATAACTTGATTGATGAATCTCTGAAACGATTGTGCAGCATTACACAATCCGAATGTCATGCATGGGAACTCAAACAATCCAATCGGTGTTATAATCGCAGTCTTCTCAATATCAGCTTTCTCAACAGGAATTTGATGATAAGCCTTAACTAGATCCACTTTTCCAAAAATAGTCTTACCGCTTAACATAAATCCAAAATCATGGATATGAGGTACTGGGTAGCGATCTGGTATAGTAACAGCATTCAATCGTCGATAATCCCCACACGGACGCCATTCCCCATTGGATTTTGGTACGAGGTGCAAAGGACTTGCCCAGGAGCTTTTTGATGGACGGCAAATCCCCTGTTTGAGCATAATATCAAACTCGCGTTTTACTATTAGTAACTTCTCAGGAGATAATCGACGAGCCTTTGCAAAAACTGGAGGACCGGTAGTTTGAATGTGATGTGTCACCGAGTGTTTAATTGAAGTTTCCGGCTTATGTGGTATGATTAAGTCCTCGAATTCCTTCAATAAATTATTGAACTCAGAATTTTCGGATATTGATTTGATTGATGATAATAATGGACCGGAATACTGAGTACCTTTGCTTTCAGATTTGGAAATATTATCAATTATTCGATTATTTTTTATGTCCACTAACAATCCATAGTGACTAAGGAAATCGGCACCAATTATTGGTTTCTTTACATCAGCCAATATAAAAGTCCACCGAAAATTTCTTTTAAGTCCTAAGTTGAAAAACAAAACCTTGTTGCCAAACGTTTTTATTCGCGATTGGTTTGCAGCAAATAGTTGTAGGGGTGCTGGATCCTGACGCTTTTCTGAAGCAGAGGCAGGATACACCGAGACATCAGCGCCAGTGTGCATGAGGAACTCAGATTTAAGTTTCGCATCACGAAGGAATAGGCGACATATTTCTCGGCTAGCCCCGTCTGTCACCTGAGACGAGGTGCCTATTGGTTTTCCGATTGCGGATTCAATTTTGATGTGTACGAACAGGGTAATACACATTTTAAGGCACGATCACCAAATTTATAGTGGTACCAGCAAAGTGGTTTATCAGGTTTACCTGCAATTAAGTTCCGTGATCTGGAACGACCGGTTCGTCTATGATTTTGACTGTGCGTTCGGCTCGAAAGAGCTTCTACCTGTTTTGTCAAAGCTTCAATCTTTAGTTCCAAATTGTTCGTCTGTGTTGTGCTGTTGTATGATGTCAAAGGTGCCATAGAGACTGAATTGACCTCCCAAGCTTCAGCTGTATCAGCAATTTTATCGGCCATAAGTGCAAGTCTACTCAAAGACTCGCTACTTACGGATAGAATAGCTTGTGACTGCTTTGGCAATCGTTGCATCCACAAAGACTTGAGGAGCTCATCGGAGACTTTGCCTGCAGCAAGATCAATCATTTCTCGCATTAATGTGGAAGGTTTTTTATCGCCCATTTCCATATCCCGTAACAACTTCTTTAATCGTTTCTCCTCAGAGTCCATGAAGCGTTCTTGGAGACGTGTCCTTAGGGCTTCATACATGTAGACCTCAGGCGGATTGAGGATCAAGTCGCTCACCTCACAAAGTACACTGGCTTCAATGGATCCAACAATTGTGTGGAACTTAGTTGAATCCGATGTTATACCTGCAGTAATGAATTGACTCTCAACTTGCTTGAACCAAAGTGCTGGATTCGTTCTCCAAAATGGCGGTACCTTTACCGAAACTCTTGCAACTTGTAGTGATGATGCAGCATCCATTAAATTGTTCGATGGAATGCTACTAAATACAGGCGTTGGTGTAGGCAGACCCGGAAGATTTTCATGGTCTCCAGTAGCACCAACTGCATCATCTTCTGTTTCTCTAGTTGGGGTTCGAAACATCGTGGCTCGTCGGGGTCACCAATGAAACCCTTTACTAGTATAAATAAGAATGCGTCTTCTTTTTTTATGAACAAATTTATTTAGATGTTTTTTATCTAATACGATATTCAAAAAATCTGATAATAATTTTTATTTTTTCTTTTTTTTGAAATCAAAGTTTTTATCAAAACATACTTAAAAATATTTTTTAATTAAAAAACAAGTTTTTTAACATAATGTAGAAGTTGGCAAATATTATAATAAATCAGGGACCCAAAATAACTATTATTTTTTTTTTTCAGATTGAAAAAGTTGCCCAATTTTAATAGTTATTTTTAAAAATTGGTTTATAACTATTATGAATAAGAGATATTTTATTAGTTGTCAATAACTATTATTTTTCAATGGATTTTTTTTACGTTGAGTCATAACTGTTATGCATAAGAGATATTTTATTAGTTGTCAATAACTATTATTTTTCAATGGATTTTTTTTACGTTGAGTCATAACTGTTATGCATAAGAGATATTTTATTAGTTGTCAATAACTATTATTTTTCAATGGATTTTTTTTACGTTGAGTCATAACTATTATGCATAAGAGATATTTTATTAGTTGTCAATAACTATTATTTTTCAATGGATTTTTTTTACGTTGAGTCATAACTATTATGCATAAGAGATATTTTATTAGTTGTCAATAACTATTAATTTGGAAAAAATATTTTTTTACGTTGTTTTGAAAAAAGTGTTCAACAGATTTTCATTTTTGTGAATCTTTTTGCACCAATCGATGGGGAGGTGGTTTTTATGACATCACCAGAGGTGGTCATCGGTTCGAAAATGTACGCGATTTTGACTCATTTTTGAAGTTTTTTTTGCTTCAATCAATGAAAAGAGGTCTAAAAAGGATATTGGCCATCACTAGAAGTGGAACCGATCCTTGAAAGTGCTCGATTTAGGTCCATTTTCGAAATTTTTTTTGCAAAAAATCGATGGAAAGAGGTTGACAATGGGCTTTGGCCATCACCAGAGTTGGTCCCAACTAAAAAAGTGGTCGATTTTGGTCCGTTTTGAAAAAAAAATTTTGTACCAATCGTTGGAAAGAGGTCGAAGTCGAAAAAAAAGGTACCAAAAAGTGCCCGATTTTGGTCCATTTTCGAAATTTTGTTTGCACCAATCTTTGGAAAGAGGCCGAAAATAGATTTTGGTCATCATCAAAGGTGGTTCCGAGTCCCAAAATGTGCCCGATTTTGATCCATTTTCGAAATTTTGTTTGCACCAGTCGTTAAATAGAGGTCGAATATGAATTTTAGACCTCATTTGAGGCGGCTCCGGACCCTGGAAAGGACCGTTTTTGACCCATTTTCGAAAAAAAAACTTCTTTTTTCTGTAATAAATGGGAAAAGGTCGAAAATGGATTTTGGACATCACTTAGAGTGGCTTCTGAGTCCGGCCCCGAGAAAGAACCGTTTTTGACCCATTTTCGGAAAAATTTTTTTTTTCTGTAATTAATGTGAAAACGTCGAATATAAATATTTGACATCATTTAGGGTGGCTCCGGGCCCTGGAAAGGACCGCTTTCGATAATTTTGGTAGTTTTCAAGTTCCGGAGCTACTCTAAAAGATATCCAAAACGCATTTTCAACCTTTCATAATCGATTGGAGCAATAAAAAATTTTAGGGTGGTTCATAAAAAATTTTTTTTTTTGTTCGAATCGATAGGGAAATGTCAACAATAGTCATTTTCGAGCTTTATCTATGCATTGGAGCAAAAAAAAAAATTTTTATGAACCACCCTAAAATTTTTTATTGCTCCAATCGATTATGAAAGGTTGAAAATGCGTTTTGGATATCTTTTAGAGTAGCTCCGGCACTTGAAAACTACCAAAATTATCGAAAGCGGTCCTTTCCAGGGCCCGGAGCCACCCTAAATGATGTCAAATATTTATATTCGACGTTTTCACATTAATTACAGAAAAAAAAAATTTTTCCGAAAATGGGTCAAAAACGGTTCTTTCTCGGGGCCGGACTCAGAAGCCACTCTAAGTGATGTCCAAAATCCATTTTCGACCTTTTCCCATTTATTACAGAAAAAAGAAGTTTTTTTTCGAAAATGGGTCAAAAACGGTCCTTTCCAGGGTCCGGAGCCGCCTCAAATGAGGTCTAAAATTCATATTCGACCTCTATTTAACGACTGGTGCAAACAAAATTTCGAAAATGGATCAAAATCGGGCACATTTTGGGACTCGGAACCACCTTTGATGATGACCAAAATCTATTTTCGGCCTCTTTCCAAAGATTGGTGCAAACAAAATTTCGAAAATGGACCAAAATCGGGCACTTTTTGGTACCTTTTTTTTCGACTTCAACCTCTTTCCAAAGATTGGTGCAAACAAAATTTCGAAAATGGACCAAAATCGGGCACTTTTTGGTACCTTTTTTTTCGACTTCGAGCTCTTTCCAAAGATTGGTGCAAACAAAATTTCGAAAATGGACCAAAATCGGACACTTTTTGCTACCTTTTTTTTCGACCTCGACCTCTTTCCAACGATTGGTACAAAATTTTTTTTTCAAAACGGACCAAAATCGACCACTTTTTTAGTTGGGACCAACTCTGGTGATGGCCAAAGCCCATTGTCAACCTCTTTCCATCGATTTTTTGCAAAAAAAATTTCGAAAATGGACCTAAATCGAGCACTTTCAAGGATCGGTTCCACTTCTAGTGATGGCCAATATCCTTTTTAGACCTCTTTTCATTGATTGAAGCAAAAAAAACTTCAAAAATGAGTCAAAATCGCGTACATTTTCGAACCGATGACCACCTCTGGTGATGTCATAAAAACCACCTCCCCATCGATTGGTGCAAAAAGATTCACAAAAATAAAATCTGTTGAACACTTTTTTCAAAACAACGTAAAAAAATATTTTTTCCAAATTAATAGTTATTGACAACTAATAAAATATCTCTTATGCATAATAGTTATGACTCAAAGTAAAAAAAATCCATTGAAAAATAATAGTTATTGACAACTAATAAAATATCTCTTATGCATAATAGTTATGACTCAACGTAAAAAAAATCCATTGAAAAATAATAGTTATTGACAACTAATAAAATATCTCTTATGCATAATAGTTATGACTCAACGTAAAAAAAATCCATTGAAAAATAATAGTTATTGACAACTAATAAAATATCTCTTATGCATAATAGTTATGACTCAACGTAAAAAAAATCCATTGAAAAATAATAGTTATTGACAACTAATAAAATATCTCTTATGCATAACAGTTATGACTCAACGTAAAAAAGAATCCATTGAAAAATAATAGTTATTGACAACTAATAAAATATCTCTTATTCATAATAGTTACAAACCAATTTTTTGACATAAATCTTATAATAGTTATGTCCCTGTAATAAATCACTACAAAAGCATGATTGAGTAGACGTGTTTTAATCGCCTCCTGCATAAAAATTAATTTACTGTGTATAATCTACATATGTAAATTTGCGTGAAACGAACTGATTGAACGACTGTTGCACTTTGCTAACACCTCACGTTAATTTTTAGTTGCGCTTTTGGAAAATAAATTGAATAATTGGTAAAATATTTTATAGAATAAAAACAAAAACAAATACATATAACTTTTCCCGCATTTGTTTATTTCGTGCCGTTCCTCTCTTCACTAAAAATAAAAACAAATATACTCCTGAGAATTTCGAGATGAAAACCGCCAGCAAAGTTTCCTTGTTTGTTGGCAAGAAGGGAACAACGAAAGGGTGGTGTACAGAATTTTCCGTACCCGCAAATTCTATTTTGTTCTGTTCGTTAGCTTATATTATGCTTTGACTCTACGTTTGTTGCGGTGGATCGACGCAGTAACTGCTTTGATATTCGCAAGCAGAAATAAATTCTAGTTTTCGTGTGTAAACGCAAAACAAATTCACAAAAAGGAATAGAAAAGAATTTGTTTCATCGAATTTCCTCGTGTAAACCTTGACATTGGAACAAAATCAAAAAAAAAACCGGCGGGTTGCACTCCGGGAGTGCCGACAGGAGTGAAAACTTGAAACAAAAAATTAATTTCACACGTAGAAAGAAGTATGCAAGCATAACAAATCGTTTAATGGCAAGTTAGTGTGTTAGTTGGTATGTGTGCGTTTTCATTTTATATGGCAATGCAATGGAAGACAGAAACGGAATATGTATTCAAATTTTACTCTCGCTCTCATTCTCAATTTGTCAACGCAACAAAGCGGAATTTGAAAGAAACAAACATGTAAGCATAACAATCGTTGAATGAGAATGGAATGTGTCAGTTAGTGTGTCTGCTTTGCTTTTTGCTTCCACTTGGAATATTTATTTAAGAGAAACAATAGAACATTAAAATTTTACTATCGCTCTCATTCATGACGGGGAATCCCGATGACGGTCGGTGTCACGGGTTTATACTTTTTTCCTCAGCCGCACAACGTGCCATAAGAAGTTTTCACTTCAAAAAAAAATGGTAAGCTCAGTAAGTCGACGTTTACACGAGGAAAGTCTGAGAGACAAATTCTTGTCCATTCTCTTTTGTGATTTTCGTTTCGCGTTTGCAACATATGACAAATTTTTTACCTCGTCCCTTTCGCTTTTCCTCTCTTGCCGACAAACAAGGAAACTTTTCCGAAAAACTTTTCTCGTGTAAACCTTGACTAACTGTTTTAACACCAAAGCAAAACCCAAAGAGCGCACTTGCTAGCACTACTCCATCTGCACTCAACTTAACAGATGAGCTAAACAGACATACTGATGCCAGTGCTGTCGTTTCGAAAAAAATTTAGTGCTCAATTTAATATTTTTGGGTAGTACGTTGTGAAAATGGGTAGTACTACACTAATATATTTGTACTTACACCTACTCATACTATGATAGTAAGAAAGTATTAATAAAAGTTAACAGTACATATTTGTTGAAATTCATTTATTATAGTATGTGTTTATTGCATGAAGCTATTCTGTGTTGGTGCCAGCTTTGGTTAAATTGGCGGCTTCTGCTTTCGACTTTATTAGAAACCTATAATAAAAAGTAAATCATTTTCCTGTCAAGTTATACCTTGGTAAATTTGTGGCATACTTTTCCATAACAGCAAAAGAAAATATTACTTACATTAATTATGTATATTTAAAGACGCGCACAAGAAAAATTAATACAAGCGAAATTAGTCGCGTTCTAAAGGTATGAGTCTTTTATGAATCATAAATTATGATCGTTCATAGTTCAATTGTAAGGGTTGATGCGATGCTAAAATTTTTCTTCTTTCTCATAAATTTTTTAACGAAATGTCAAAATTAGTAAACCAAAATAATGAGTGATGATTTTGACACTTCAATTTCAGGGATGAGTTTAATAACTTGCATGCCATTATAATTCAAGCATGAGAGATCAAAGAATGGAGGGGGAAGTGGAAATTGCGGATTGGTTGGAACAAATTTTAGGTAGTACAAATTGAGGGTTGGGTACTAGAGTAGTACGCGTGGCTGAAGGGTAGTACAAAAGCACTATTGTAGTACAAACGACAGCAGTGACTGATGCTATCTTGAGTCAGCTTTCATGTGAATTCAAAAATTTAAGAAGTGATCTCACGCAGCAGCTCCCGATCTTTGAGCGAAAGATTACAAAATTGATCAATGCTCTGCAACAGATAGTTGAGACATTGGAACAACAAAGCAACGAAAGTTTGACCTTGCACTCAAATGAGATCATCCATCTAAATGAGCAGCTGGCAAGCATGAAAGAGAGATGTGATAACCTAGAGCAAAGCAACCTGTCAAATGATGCAGTTCTTTTTGGGGTACCAAAATTGTCAGATAAAAATATTACCATGCTTTTTCTACAAATTTGCCAGACCATAGAGTGCAAGCCACCCGTCTTAAACTCAGCTTTTCGTCCTCGGCATGAAAACCAAAACCAAAATATTGATCCGCCAATAATTTTAAAATTCAAAACCCCGCAACAGCGAAATACGGTTCTAAGAGCTATCAGTAATTTCCGCAAAAAAACATCATAGGCAACTCTGACTTTAAGATGTTGGTTTGTCAAGGTTTACACGAGGAAATTCGATGAAACAAATTCTTGTCCATTCCCTTATGTGAATTTGTTTTGCGTTTACACACGAAAACTAGAAATTCTTTCTGCTTGTGAATATCAAAGCAGTTACTGTGTCGATCCACCACAACAAACGTAGAGTCAAAGCAAAATATAAGCTAACGAACAGAACGAAAGAGAATTTGCGGGTACCGAAAATTCTGTACACCACCCTTTCGTTTTTCCTCTCTTGCCTACAAAAAAAGAAAACTTTCTGGCAAGAGTTTCCTCGTGTAAACGTGAATTCAAACAAACATATATACATTAACGAGAGCTTGACGAAAAATAATCGCTCTTTGTTTTTACAAGCCATGCACATGAAACGACGCACACAGCTATTCTCTGTTTTCACAAGAAATGGATCCGTCTTTGTTTCAGAGTGTAAAAATGGAGATATTACCAGAGTGAATTGCAAAAACACACCACAATTGCTACAAGATACTATGCAGAAGGAAATATTGAAAATGACCTCAGTCTTAACTTTTTTTATTTTTTCACAAAAATTTTCTATTTAATATGTAATAATTATATCAATGCACTTTTCAATTTTTAACTTTTTTTTCCTATCTTTCTGTCTCTCCTTGAACTTAAGAGAACCTCAAATGGTGTTTATTATTATTTTCGTTTGATGTTGTGCTATATATACCTATATATATAAATATATATATATTATCAATCTCTAAAAGTCAAAATGAGTAGCGTGATACACCCATGGGGTGGCTCCGTTGATGTATCAAATACCTTACTTAATGCAATGTGTAAGCGTCATGTAGGTTTTAACATTTGTCACCTAAATGCACAAAGTCTGAAAAATAAAATTGATAATTTGCGGCTCCTTGTACATACTTATACTTATATACTTACATACTTATACTTACTTATATACTTATCTGAAACGTGGTTGTAGCGAAATGTGTAGCGATCTTTTTAAGCTTAACGGATATAGTCTTGTTCGTGCAGATAGACAAGTAAAAGTTGGTGGTGGCGTCGGCATTTACGTTAAAGGCTGCCACAAGTTTCATGTCATTAGCAAATCCTCTGGTAATGATTTGCTAGAGTACATTTTTATTGAGGTGCTTCATAATTCAGGCAATTTCGTAGTAGGATGCGTTTATATGGCTCCAAGTATTGTTAATTTCACTTTGTTAAGAGACATTTTAGAAGAGCTTGCTCCTAAATACACAGATGTTATATGCGGTGATCTTAATTTAAATATTTTGAACAACAACAACAATAGATTTACTGAAATGGTTGAGCAATTCAATTTTAAATTTGCTAATTCGGTTTTCGGTTACTCCCACTTTATTGGATGTGTTCTTAGTATCTGATTTAAAGTTAATTTTACGTTATGATCAGCTATCTGTACTTGATTTTTCTCTTCATGATTTGATATTTCTTTCGATTAACTTATATCCTACGGCTGTCAATGTCATAATCCAATTAACTTTCCTGTTTTTTCGAATGTTAATACAAACTCTCTTTTTTATGAATGTCTAATGTTAGACTTTATGCCACTTTACAATACAAATGATGTAAACAAACAGATTGTCTTTTTTAATAACAAAATGATCAAATTATTTAACGCGCATGTACCCATTAAAAGAAAAAGAAAAAATGTAACCAAGCTTCCGTGGCTCACTCAAGAAGTACATAGCCTTTTCAAAAGAAGGAATGTCTTATATGCTAGGTGGAAAAAATACTGATGCGAAGCACTTTTTAATGATTTCAAACGCGCACGTAACTCTCGTAAAAATAAAAAATCATTTTATGAAAATAAATTTTCAAATAATAGCTCAACAAAGTTGCTAGTGATGTACCCGGTAATTTAAATTTATATGAGCTTAATAAACAGTTTCTTCAACCTCCACATCAGGACTCGAAAAAGAAATTAACAGTGGCTTACAACAGCTGCGCAAGATTTATTTACAATATTAGTAGAGTCTCTAACATTTCTTCGTTTTCAATAAGAATAACAGGATGCTCTTTAAATGACATTTTAAAGTATCGAACTATTTTGCTGCTGCATAAATTAATAAATAACAAGGAACCAGACTACCTTTTTGAAATTTTAAGATTTGCAAGAACCCAACGGACTGCGCAATTAATATTACCACGGTGCAAATATTTATCAACCTCTCGACATTTCTTTGTTTATGCGATACATCAGTGGAATATGTTACCCACTCATTTGAAACGCATATGTAGTGCACATATTTTGGGTCAGGAACTTCTTAAATATTTATCTGGTGATCTCTAAAAGTTCGAACCTCCTTCTATTATCCTTGTTTCCCCCCGCCACACTCTTTTCCTTATATTTATGAAATATTTTTCTCATTCTTCCTTTTATTCTTCTCTACATTGAATATTGGTTAACTAATAATTAAAGCTATGAATTTTTAAAAAATGTAATTAAAATAATATTTTTTTTTTTAGTAATAGTCGCCAACAATTTTTATATTGATAAATAACATTTTTTTTTTTGTTCCTCACTAAGTTTGTACATATCGAAAAGAGTAATCTTATTTGTACAATGAATAAATACGTAAATAAATATTTAAAAAAAAATATTCGTTTTTTATCTATAGCAAAATCAAAATCCGAATTATAAATGGTCTATATAGCTATAGAAGAATTTCGTGCAATAAATCAATAAAAACATAAAATTATAATTGGTAAATGATTTTGAGTTGATAGTCCAAGAGAAATAGGATAGGATAACAAAATAATTCGTTACAGCAATCTGACAGCGGAATATTGTTGAACAAGCTCTTGTAAAAGAGGACAAAAAAATCGAACCGACAGCAGCTATCCGGGATGGAATGGAGTGCATTTTTAGAGGTCGAACACAGCTTTTCACGATTTATGGCTAAACTGTGCATCATATCAAAAAAAGTTTAATGCAAAAGTTGTAGGAAATAATAAGATCAACAACTTTTGTACTGATCATTTTCACCTTAACCTCAAATTTTTTAGAAAAAATGACTGAAAACCGGTTTTTTGGTTCTTATTTTTTTTTTTTTTGACAAAAAAGTATCTATGAAGCTGAAACTTGGGCAAAACGATGCTTTTCAGTGTTACCCAAAGGCAGTAATTTTTTCAAACGGAAATATTAAGCGGTTGTTGTTAAATTTAATTTTTAAACTAAAAAAACCGAAATTTCATCTGAGATTCCTCTTAAAACTACACCTCCTAAGGAGTTTTGTTTTGGCTCACATACTCGTTGTTCTTTAGATAAATTGTAAAAAAGGTATACTGCAATGGAAAAAATGACCGAAAAATGGAAAATCTGTGGTCTCTCCGACGAGTAGAGCTATGGTGTTTCTTGTGTTACAGCTCAAATCCTTTGTTGTTTTCACTGTATTCACCTTAATACACAAAAATTTCGGTTTTTTTTAGTTTAAAAATTAAATTTAACAACTAGTCCAGTAGAATTAGTCGAAAAAACGAGAAAAAAAAATAATTCGTTACAGCAATCTGACAGCGGAATATTGTTGAAAAAGCTCTTGTAAAAGCGGACAAAAAATCGAACCGACAGCAGTTATCCGGGGTGGAATGGGGTGCATTTTTAGAGGTCGAACACAGTTTTTCACGATTTCTGGCTAAACTGTGCATCATATCAAAAAAAGTTTAATGCAAAAGTTGTAGGAAATAAGAAGATCTACAACTTTTGTACTGATCATTTTTCAAAAAAATAGCTGAAAACCGGTTTTTTGGTTTTTAATTTTTTTCTTTCACAAAAAAGTTTCTATGGAGCTGAAACTTGGGCAAAACATATTTTTCAGTGTTACACAATGGCAGTAATTTTTTAAGACGGAAATATTTAGAGGTTGTTGTTAAATTAAATTTTTAAATTAAAAAAACCGAAATTTTTAACTGAGATTCCTCTTAAAACTACACCTCCTAAGGAGTTCTGTTTTGGCCCACTTACTCTTTGTTATGTCTTCTTTAGATACATGGTAAAAAAAAGGTATACTGCAATGGAAAAATTGACCGAAAAATGGAAAATCTGTGGTCTCTCCGCGAGTAGAGCTTTGGTGTTTCGTGTGTAACAGCTCAAATCCTTTGTTGTTTTCACTGTATTCACCTTAATACACTATAATTTGAAATTGTCAATGCCACTACATAAATTTTCATTAAAAAAATTAATGAGAAAAAAAATTTTGATAATTCTTGGACCAAAAATTAAAAATTAAAATTAAAAATACGAAAATTAAAATTGTTTGCAACATAATCATTAGTTATACTAGAAAACTTATAATACTCTAGTGTAAGAACTATCGAAATATGATGCATATCAGTAGCAGATATTGAAAAAGGACTCTCTTTTAAATTATATTTAATGTTATTGCTAATAAAGATTAAATCTAGAATCTTATTTAATTTATTAAAACAAAAACTTATCTGTTTAAGGTCTAAACTTAAAAATCCATCTATGACATAAATCTCATACGATCGGCTTACATTACTGGGGATAAGATAACCATTATCTATATTCATAAAAGACCACGCTATGTCACTAAGATTAAAGTCTCCAAGTACAGACATGTGATTATCACCATTTTAATTTTTTAAATGATTTAAATTATCAATATGCGTATAGGTCATATGAGCTATTTGACGGAATATACGAATTACAAATATACACAGATTATTTTTATTACGAATTTTATTCCTATTTAGTAAATTTTTTCGGCAAATTTTTTACAAAAAAAAAATTGTAAACTGGCAACCATAAGCCTAGTGCATGTAAAAAAAATGGCGGCAAAATTAAAAAGATACCTCAATTTTTAACACACCTTATAGCGAGAACACAATTGGAGCAGCAGCAGCAAAGCAGCAGAGCAGCAAAATCTGTCAACATGAAAATTCCTCTAAGGATTTTCATTAATATTGAATCCTAGATAAGCGCCGCCGGTTTCAAGTTATCAAATTTTAAAAAAAAAAGTGATTTAAATAATTGCTTTCAACTTAACTAATCCGTGGTTCGATTTTAGAGGTGACCGCTTTGAGCTTATCTTCTTATGCAAAAATGCTTCCCATACCCATCAACGTCATATTTTCTGAAGAAAAACTCCACCAATTGTATTTCGAACGCGAGCTAAAAAACTTTTTTCTCCATACCTTATTAGATGAAAACAATTGTACTTCCTCTAATTTGTGTAAAATATTGCTTTTGACAAGCCAATTTTGGACAAATGAAGTGAAAAATTTTCACTTTTCGAAGAGCATAAGATTTGAACAAGTTCTCGCACCACCGGTTAAGAATCACTTCTTCATATAAATAACATATTGATGAAGAAATCAAATACTAAATAAAACAAATTGACAAATTAAGTGCATTCTATTAAATTAATTTTTACAAATTTTTTTCTTTTAAAAATTAATGCAACTGCAATTCGTTTTCAAATTTGAAATAAAATTTCCATCATAAATATGATAATATTGGAAGTGTTTTTTCATAACATACGAGTGATTAAATTCACAAGATAGTATACGTTTAGTTTTTTTTAAAAAGTATTTTTTAAAAAATAACTCTATAGGGCGACAGGTTTGTGAAATTATTCGGAAATAGAACTCAAGTTGATATAAAACACATAAATTAAGTTGGAATTGAATCTGAAAATGAAAAGGGCAATTACATGACATTTACCGTTTACAAATAGTTTCCGAATATGCTCACCACAACTAAATGTAATAAATCGCATTCAATGCAATGCTATCACTTTTTTACAAGAGTACTATTAAAAGCAACAACTTCAAAAACAAAATTTTTGATTCTCATAATTTTTTCTCCAAAATATCTATAACCGTTAAGTATGAATTGTGTTTCTTGAGGCATTACTTTTTTGTCGTCACTTGCAACAATAAATTTGTTTTAAGTTCCAGTCAATCTATAACGACCTTGCAGCCAATGCTCAAGAAGCCGCAGAAATCAGAGGCTTTGGCACGGTAGGCAACAAATTCAGAAAACGAATACAGATAATTGTGCATTGAACAAATGAGGTAAAGGGTGTTTTTTTTAGAGGTTTGTTTTTCGAATAGAGATAATACTGGCATTTTATGGTCAAATCTGGCAACTCTAATGTCATTTATGTTCAGTTTGGTATGCCATTTCATCATGAACAGGTTGACAAAAGAACAACGCTTGCAAATCGTGCAAATTTATTTCGAAAATAATGGCTCCGTCCATTTTAAGGTCGACATAATCGTCCATCAGAGCAATTAATTCGGTTAACCATGGGTCGTTTTCGCACTACGTTTACTCTATGTGATAATACGCATCCGCAGAGACGTCGAACAGTGCGCACCGAAGAAACAATTGCCGCTGTAGAGCAAAATGTTGAAGAGGACCCGAATGAATCGATTCGCCACCGTGCACAGCAATTGGAGCTTTGTCCATCAACTTTATGGAAGATTTTGCGCAAAGATCTTGGCTTGCGACCTTACAAGATCCAGCTTGTGCAAGAATTAAAGCCGCGAAACCATGCAATGCGTCGTGATTTTGGTGTATGGGCCGAAAATGAGATTGATCTCGATGCTGATTTTCATCGCAAAATTTTGTTCAGTGATGAGGCTCATTTTTGGTTGAATGGCTACGTCAACAAGCAAAATTGCCGCATTTGGAGTGAAGAGAATCCACATGAGACCCTTGAGACGCCATTACATCCACAAAAACTGACTGTTTGGTGTGCTCTATGGGCTGGTGGAGTCATTGGGCCATACTTCTTCCGAAATAATGCTGGAGAGTCAGTTGCCGTTAATGGAGACCGGTTTAGAGCCATGATAACCGACTATTTTGTTCCCGAATTGGATGGCATGAATGTGAATGAGTTGTGGTTCCAACAAGACGGCGCTACATGCCACACAGCGCACGTCACAATCAATTTATTGAAGGAAACATTCGATGAGCGCATAATTTCGCGGAATTGACCTGTCAATTGGCCACCAAGATCGTGTGATTTGACACCATTGGATTATTTTCTTTGGGGATATGTGAAGTCGCTCGTCTACGCCAACAAACCAGAAACGTTAGGGGACTTGGAAGCCAACATTCGTGGCGTTATTGCCGACATACGGCCCCATATGCTCGAAAAAGTGGTTCAAAATTGGACCTGTAGAATTGGCTTTATTCGAGCCAGCCGCGGCGGCCACATGCCCGAAATCATATTTAAACATTAATGGCATAAAATTATCCTTCCAATAAAGCCAAATTGATGGACATTAAAACGATTTTCTTGTTTTATTTCAATTCGAACCTCTATACCTCTAAAAAAAACACCCTGTATAACATCCAAAATCATTAATCTGATCAATGCTTAATACGAAGGTTTCAAATGTAGAGTATTACATAACGGGAAACTTTCTGACCCTTTTGAGTCCGTCTCGGATGTGCGCCAATCTCCTTTCTGATAGTACTTGACGATGTCCTTAGCACAGCTCTAGAGTCTACATTCGTGGGATTCAATGAACTTTCAGCGAGCATCCAGAAGATCTTGCTTATGCCGATGATACGAAGCAGTCAACATAGAAAAAGTGAATAGCTTTACTTAGTTGGAAGGCGTTTGGTGGCCCAGGACCATCTCCAATGTTGAACTGTTCACTTTATTATTTCCATTCAACTCAAACGACGAAAGTGGGAATGGATTGGGCACACGTTGCAGAAATTACCAATTGAAGTCTGCCGGTAAGCATTGGAGTGGAATACTCAGAGTGGCAGAAACACGACTGTCTTAGATCATCGAGGAAATGTTCTCTAGAACAGGAATTACGTGAATCGGTGAAATGTTGAAGAGAATTGAACTGACCGAACAAGTTTGAAGACTTTTATAGAGGCGCTATGACCTGAAAAAATTGGAAATTGATACAATTTATTGTCTAAAATTTTTTTTAATTTCTCAGTAATAATGTTCAAAAAAAATATTCTGCGAAATCGAGTAAATTTTTTTTTTTGTCTCAAGCAGCGGCAAAAAAAAAATCAATATCTCTCGAACCACAATGCATACCATCCTGCAAAACATTTTTAAATTATGGTTGACGTTTGAAAATTATTTAAAAAAAAAAAAAAACAAATCAAAATCAGAACATTTTTTTTCATAAAATATCGCTTTATTTTTTATTTGCAAAAAATTGTTTTTGGAAGAATTATTTTTTGTTACATTTCCTTACAAAGTTCAAGAAAAACATAAACTTTTTAAACTTTTAAAAATAATATTTCCAGAATCACAATTAATAAACATAATGGCCCATAATTATTGTCGCAAAATTAAGTTAAAACCTGGTTTTTACCCAAAATCAAAGAAAAACTTGCATTAAATTATGAGTAAATTTTAAAAAATAGATTACCTTGCGTTATTGACACAAAATATTATAGACACAGTGAACAAAAGGAATAATAAAAATTGTAAATAATAACTTTTTAAATATTCTGAGTGATACTAGAAGAGTTGGATCAGTTAAACAATCTTTATCATCCGTCTATTGGAGAAATAAAAAAATAATTAATTGTTCAATTCCCAACTACCCATTCCAAAACTACTGTGTAAAAAAGAATCTTAAGTGAACAATCTTCATAGTTTACTATTGAATCAAACACATTTAAAGCTTTTCACAGTCATAACTTATTTGAAAATACCCAGCAAACATTCTGACTCTTTTTAGAGTCAGATATGAATCATAATTCTGAGCCTATACACTCATTATGAGTTCATAAAAGAGTCATAAATGTGTGTATTTCCTTTCATGGAAGGGCACACAAATATGAGTCAAATATTAGACTCATATAAGAGTCTGAAATATGGAACTATTCTGAGTCAGAAAAATAAATGTTCTGAATCTTTTCGGAGACATATGTGACACATAATTCAAAGTTTTACGAGTCAAAATTTAGACTCATATTAGAGTCTGAAATGTAAAACTATTCTGACCCTAAAATTTCAATTTTTTGACTCTTTTCGGAGACATATGTGACTTCAAAAAAACCATCTTCCATTATACAAATAAACAAACTCTTTTCATTTTGATGGACAATATTGTCTATTGTTACATTTTATTAAAATCAGTTCAGTTTATTTTGCGCTAAAGCGTTACAATTGTTTAAATCATTTTCATGTTATTGCTTAAGCAATTTTATATAAATTGTACAGTAGATATGAGAAAATGAATGAAAATGAATATGGATATTATGAAATATTAACAAAATTATACAAGAAAATAGTAGCGTGTTATTTTAAAGAGAGGTGTCAGGGGATACAACGCTGATTTTAAAATATTCGACTGCTGAGGATTATTATCATTAGTTGGAAGCTCGAGATCTTGATTATTATTGGTCTCAATTTCAATTTAAGGCTCGACTTATTGAGTAGAAGTAGCCACATGTGAATGATTGCCGTTCTGTTTATCAGCCACAATACAACTTGAGTGGCTCTGTTCTGGGGCGTAGATTTGGAAAATATTCCATTTTTCTGCTGTTCTGTGTGAGCACTTAAATCCATTGGTGAACCTTGGGGTGTAGTTCTGAATAACTTTTTTCGTTGCAGAGTCAAAACTACGATTACCACCATGTGCTGGTGTACGTGATTTGACTGGAGATATAAATGGGTTATTAGTTATTGGCGATGGGGTACTACTACCAAGACGTGGTGGCGTTTTCCAACGTCGACAAAATTGCTATGAAACAAAAGAAAAACATTAAATTTTGCCCTTAAGAAGTTCACAGTAGTGTAATGTAGGCTTTACCTTTGCCTGATCTTTTTTCATTGGAACAGCCAATGTTTGAATGCTTACCTCTGGGCTTAGAGGATCACAACTGAGGTTCTAAAAAACGTCGGGAAAGTGTTATACAAAAAAAAACTTTGTTGTTATATGCATTTACTTACTGGTGGATTATTTGCAAAAATGATTGTCCTATTTGTGGTGGTACGGCATTAACCACAGAACGAATAACAGGCACGTAAAAACGTTAATTTAATAATTGTTCGATTTTCTTAAATTAATTCCACACGCGATACAACACAATATATTTCTTTTTAAATTTTTTTTTTATTTATTAGTTTATTTATTTAAATAAATTGCTACAACAGTAACAGTTTCAATTCAAATTTCGTTTCAGAATTTATGAAACAAATCAGAGTCAGAAAAGAGTCATAGTGTCAGCGTGTTTGAAGTTCAGAATTTATGAAACATAACGGAGTCAGAAAAGACTCAAATTAATACGTGCAACTAGTTTTAGGCTCATATTTTTATCAAAAATATGAATCATTTCAGACTCACAAAATCTGAACGCTCAGAAAATTGTTTAAAGGGTATAGTTTTCGAAACATGCTGCCATGCTTTAAAAAGTAACAATATATGCGTAAATATCTTATAAGCTTTGATATTCCCATAATAAAAATTTGTCATTTCAAAAGAATAGTTTTAATGCCAAAAAACACTCTAGGGAACCCTAACTTTAATCACCCTAGAATAAAGTTTCATTGACTGTTTAAAATCAATCACTAATACATAACTTCTTTTTTTATTATATGTACAGGCGGTGATGACAAACGTGTTCTTGTTTGGGATATTGAAATGGCAATTGCTGGATTAGGTAGACCTCGTGTGCTGGACACCGAGCACACAAGCAATATATTTTGCTTGGGATTCGATCGACCAAATCGAAAAGTATTCTCCGGTGGCAATGATGATCTTGTAATTGTGCACGATTTTGAAACGTAGGTTGCATTTATATTTAAAATTAATTTAAATGTATTTTTTTTTTTAAATATTATACAGTGGTAAATTAGATAATGTTTACAAGCATGACAATCCTGTATATGGCCTTTCTATTGATCCACAATGTGATAGTATATTTGCCACAGCATGCGAAGATGGGCAAATATTAATTTTTGATCAACGCATAGATCCATCCGATCCTTTAGTTGTTGCACAATTGCGTACATCATTTCATGCAGTCGAATTTCATCCATCGGGAGGAAATTATTTGGTAACAGCCAATTCTCAACGTGGTGCAGCTTTTTGGGATATACGCAAACCACATCAGTGAGCAGCTAAAACAATTAATATTTGGATGTAGTTTTTCTATTTCAACTATGTTTTATTTTTAGTCCTGTTATACAATACGGTTATCTTAAGGATCCACCAAGTTGTATGAGCGTACGTTTTAATTCGACTGGAAGTCTTATATTGGCTTTGCGTCGTCGTCTGCCACCAATTTTATATAACACACAATCAGCAGAACCAGTTTGTACATTTTATCATGGCAACTATTATAATTCATGTACAATGAAAAGCTGCACATTTGCTGGAAAAGATGACGAATTTGTATTATCCGGCTCAGATGATTTCAATTTATACGTTTGGCGTGTATCTGACGTAGACTGTAAGTTTTATTAGTGCATTAGCTTAGAAAAACACTTTTACACAAAAAATATAAAATCTGTCTTAGTGGAGCGTACTGACCAGTGGATTGAAACAACCCAAATGGTTCTATACGGCCACCGTTCCATAGTCAACCAAGTCCGCTATAATCGTCAGAAATGTTTGTTGGCTTCCTCAGGTGTGGAAAAAATTATTAAGGTTCGTCAATTTAAAATATTTATACATCTGTTATATGTAATTAGCTTTATTTAAATAAAATAACTTAGATGCCAATACCTTGACATAAGAGTACTTTACTCAACTGTGAATAACTACTGCTAAACCTGATATAGCTTTTATTTCTTATAACTCAAACTCCCTAAACTAAACGGAAGGTGTGGCTTTGCTCAACTCCATAAAATATGGAAATCATATACCATTTAACCCAAAAACTAAGAATACTTAACCTTTATTCTCCGGAATTGGTGCATGTGTCGCTTTTGTGATTTACCATTACTAAAATTATCAGTAAATTTAAGCGTATAACCTTTGCCTTTGAATCCTTGGTGAAGTATTGGCATAGACTTGATCTTCAACATAGCCTCGAAGAAAAAAATCTAATGGTGGCGATATGCTTACTGGTTCAAATCTGTACAGTTTATCTGCAGTGATTACTTGTAGTAACCACAATGAAATTTAATATATTATATGTATTCACTGGAGAAAAACTTTATCCTTGGTGCCTCCTATTCAAGCATAATTTTCTTAAGTCATATTAAAAATTTGAGGTGTTCTTGTACTAATTGTGTAACAGCCAAGGTTGTAATAAAAATTCACTGAACCAAATGTTAGTGGGATTGTATAAGTAAATGGAAAACAGATCCGGTTTCCTGGTACTTCAATATTAAGTGCGAGTATTTGAGACCAAAAAAATGGTTTAAGGCTTAAATTCAAAAAGCACAAATTTACTTGAAATATGAACTTTCTTAAACTTCTTTTTATAATTTTTTTATTCGCCACAAAAATTTTAAAATAACAAGCCTTGCTAAATAGTATAGCTCTTGGTGCATACCATTTCTCAATTCCCATAGGCTCTGCGAATTAGGATGCCCTTAGGGTATACCATTTAAAAAGATGCATAGCCTTTATCAAATCCCAAAGGCCATGAGAAATGGTATACCCCGAAGGGCATAGCTTTCCGCAGGTCCAATCGAATGCAGCGTCTGGCAGGATGTCTCTTGCAAAACATCCCAATGTAAAAAGAGCTTAGAAATAACATTGCTTTTGGATAGGAGAGTGACAAACCCCTGCCACAAAGGGGCTGAAACTTCTCAAGCCCAGTGGTAGACTTGCCGAATTACAGGGTAGTTATTTTCGTCTTTAATTTTTCTGAGTGTTGTAGTAGTAGTTGATATTTTTACTGCAACTGATAGTTGCTAAAACAAAGATTAAGGAACGATAGATATGAAGTAAAAGTGAGATAAGGGTTTTGGCAGGTTATTAATCAAATTAAGGCTACATCGATCTTCTGTCTTTCTCGGTGCTTTAATCCAAAGCAAAGCTTCAACTACGGCAGTGCGTCATTGTGTAAGATGTTTTGTAATCACTTTTAAGTTAGTCCGCTTCTAATTAAAGGGTTCTTATTCTCATAAAATGGATGTTGAATATACATATATAAATATTTGAAAAAAAAAATACTTTATTTCGCTAAACGTATAAGTAGCCAATAATAATGCAAGCATAGAAAATTATTTTTGGGACCGCACAAACTTTGTTAATGCAAACTAATAACAAACAAATTGTAATTTGTTTGTAGCTATGGAGTCCATTTGCGCAACGTGGTTGGACTGGCTCTCTTCTTAATGAAGCAAACTCTCCAGACAATCCTCGTGATCTTTATTCGCCCTACAATTTTCCTTCAATGTCCACGCCACCACATAGCTGGTCACATATGTCACACGATTACAGCAGTCGTAACACTAATGAAGATCCTCGCATGATGGCATTTTTCGATTCACTAATACAACAAGAGATTGAAGGCTGGGATACAAATAGTTCCACCGAAGGCAGTTGCACGAACACAAGCTCAAATGATAGTACTGATAGCAGCTTAGACGACGATGATGATGATGATGACGATGGTGCCGGCGGAGCTGGTGATGCAACGGGACAACGTACGGAACGTCGTCTCAAGCGAAATTTATTACGGAGGAAAGGTACGCAAATGCATACAAAATAGTGCACCTACTATATCTTAATAAATTTAATTATCTTACATTTAAACATGTAGAGCGAAAGCGTATGAGTGTTAATGCAGTGACTAAAAGCAAAATACAGCGCAACAAGTATGCAAATCGAATAGCTTATCTAATTGCAACCAAACGCAATACGTTACGTCGCTTAGCAATAAAGGGTGCATCGATTTCAAATCGCGGTTCACGTAAAATTGTTAAGGTTGGTCGTAATAAAAAGTGTGTCGATGGAAAAAATGCACGCACTTTAGCAACTAAACGTAATGCATATCGCATGAACTCAATGCGTAATAATGTGCCTACTGCCAGCACATCTGCAAGTGCGGCAATAGCTTCATGCAGTGGTTATCGATCTCAACGTAGAAAGCATAAAAAGCAACGTCTTTATGGTAAGAATATTTAAAAATTTAAATTTACTGAAAATTATATTTTACATTAAAAACTACAGGAAAATTATATTTTAATCTGCTATTTTTTAAATTTAAGATACTTCCTCTGATGACGACAATGAAGTTGCAAATCGAAATGCAAACACACTTGGTCGTGCAACTTATCCCAGCAATATTATTATACCTAGCACAAGTACTGGAATCACATCAAGTCTGAAAGGTAAGAAAACTAAAAGAACAAAATCACAATTTGATTAAAAATATTGTAAATTGCAATCGGTGAAAACAGTTTCTTTGAATGAACAAAAAATAAATTAAAAAAAAATATTTTAATTAAAATAAATTTAAAATTTATCCGCATCTTAATCATCTTAAATCAGAAGCGCTATGGCTATCGAATACAGAATTAGTTGCATATGCTATAAAATGTGAACCATTTACTGCTGCCGAAGTCCTTTCACGTATCCACACTTAAAGCAAAAATACAGTTTCAGCTTTGAACTGATAACTACATTACATTATTTTTTGTATAGATAGTACTTTATTTATGATCTGATACTTAAGCTGTCTATTTCGACATAAAACTCAATGTACTCTACAACCACTCCTGTTTTCAAGTCACCGCGCAATATATTCGTATTTTGTAGCTTATTATTTACATATATATGGAGATATATTTCTTACTGCTCCATATTTTGTCGTTCAGAATTACAGCTTCAAAGATAATACTGCTTAAAATTAATTAAATCACTGTTATAAGTAATACAAACCGCAATAAAATAATAGCGAAATTCTTGTTTGAACCTGTATTTATAAATTCATAGTTTCTATTCTCAATATTACTTTTTCGAATTAAAATTTCTTAAACCTAAAAAAAAATTAATCATCTTTTGTGTGCATTTTTGTAAATTAAGCTTTGTTATTGCTTCTCCAAGCCAAACCAACATAGACAAAAAGCATCCCATTATTAAGATGTAAAACGCCAGTTGTAAATCATTTAATGTTAGCATTTGAACAACGTGACCCAAATCCGTCATTGGGTAATGATATATCGATAATCTAGATTTATGTTTCATGGCTTCAATCCATTGATTTATTAGTCCAGCCTGTACGAAACGTAATAGCAATCCATTTATACGTTTCCCATATGGTGACTGCTTAGGCGTTACAAATGCAATATGATAATTTTTTGGGCATTCGGGTATTTTATGAATTTTTTGTGTTATAAAGTAGCGAATATCGTCTAATACAAGTGAAGATGCTCTTGTAACACCTGCAAAACCACCACGTTTTGACATCATTTCAATTAAGCGATCTTCGGTTTCACCTACCAGTAGCAACTTTTTATTCAAATCTTTGTATATTTCTGAGCTATGTCCGTAAAATAAATCATCCTTCATAGCTGCATGCTTAATGTAAATTTTAAAATTTTCATCGTTTAATTCCTGCATAGTATTTATATCCTTATAATAAAGTGGTCGTATGAAAACTGTCGCTAAACTGGACTCAAACAATGCGCCAAAAATCACACTAACCAGACATAAGGATATAACAAAGACACGTTCTGCATGAAACGGTGGAAAACTAACGATATTAACACGCACCCACACAACCCATGTATCAATGAATATTCGCATGTATTGTGAGTTGGTCGCAAAATAATCCTTTCGTGGTCTGACTAGTGGCTTTGTGCGTAAACTGTTATTTACGCGTCTTATGCCAATCCATACACCTGCGCTAAACATGCCGGCTGCAAGGAATCCAAGCCACATATCAGCATCGACAGCAAACAACAGCACAATCGACTGTGGTATGCGTTTCGCTTTTTTGACATAGCAGCAGAGTTGGTCCATGTAGACCGCAACTGTGAATTCAACTTCTTTTGTTAGATAATCTTTGATAAAGAATCCTGTCAATGTAATATCTGTTTCATAACGTATCATTCGTCCAATGGCGCCATTGTAGGAACCATTTCCCAAGTGTGCCCTACAGATATAAAATTAATACTTGAATAAACAAACATTGATTATGCGTGGTCTGAAATAAAATAGATTGCATAAATTTAAAAAAAAATATAGACAACATCACTCAATTTAAATCATAACCAATTTAATGTTTAAATTAATAAGAATTTAACTTTTTAGTCTGAGCACTAATTTTATTCTAACTCTTATTATATCCTACTACACAAAAACTAGTGTGTACAATTGGGTGGTTGTTAGGGGAAAAAAAAATTTAGGACACAATATATTTAAGATCTGTTCAAGAGTTTCCAACTTATAATGATTTTTAGCCATATCCGGAACTTCACATGACTATATCTCGAAAACTAGATCCGAAAGATACTTTTTTTAATACATTCTTTCTTAAAACTAAAAGCTACTTAAGAAGAAATAGTTTAAAAAAATCACATTTGTATTTTCGGTGGAGTGTGAATTCTGTATTTTATCCATTAAACTCGGAGTGAACTTGCATGTAAATTTTGGTTACATGATCTTTTATTTTTAAGTGTTCAGTAGGGATCATATCGGTATCATCCATAATTTTTACTTTTTTTGCTAAGCTCTTTTCTATCAACCGTTTGACGCATTTTTCAATTTAAATATGCACTTTTTTTCCCAAACACTCAATTTTTGCTAGCTTCAAAAATAACTCAACTTTGACCAGCTCTACAAATCGAACTATTTGTCCGAATGAGCGAAAACTTTTAGCTCTAAACATTTCTCTAGTCTTTACATTTGAATATCAAATTTGCTTAGTCGGCTCACTCCAAAATTGATTTTTGTCACCAGTTGTAGAAAAAGCAGCCATTGTATGAACTTATACATATAAATATGAGTATTTCCATAGTGTCGAACGTGACCGTCGCACTTTGATGCGCCCAATAGACAAACGTCCAAAAATTCGATGTCGTAAATATCCAAGTCTTTAATATTTTGGGAAAGGTAATACTTCCACTAAAAAACTGCAACAACATTTTTTCGATTTGCTGATTACTGTTCTAGCAGGAGCTTTGTGAACCTTTCTAAGCAAGAAATTTTCAGCATAAAACAAGCATTTTTAGGCTTTCTACAAAAAAATTTACAAAAATGCATTTTTCACACGATTCGATTCAATTAAACAACATTTGGAAGAATATTCATAGAGAAACAATCAAAACAAAATTATTTCAAAATGTTTGTTAATAAATTTTTTGTAGAGCTTACAATACTCAATCTTTTTAATGGTAAAACACAAAAAATGTCAAAGTTTGATGAAAAAAAAGAAATTTGCCAAAACATATATGGGCTATTTTTCTTAAACACCGGTTGAACCTTTAGCTTTGATATTAAAAAAAAAAGTTTTCCACTTTTTTCCACCTTTTTGTTGAAACCCAATTTTAAAGAAAGCTTAAATTACGATTTGTTCAAACACCTGCACTTACTTATTGTCAAACAATAAAACATATGTGTGTATAAAAGTGTATTCTAACAAGTGTATTATAATTATTAATGTTTTGCATATACTAGGGGAACCAAATTTTGAAATTATGGAATTCCGGAGGATGTTTGTCGCTTTTAATCCTGAGATTTTACTTCAGAGATCCGGGGTTCTTGTAAAAAATTAATATATGTAGGACCAAAGGAGATACCCCTAAGATTTCAACCATATTTTGCACACATCTATTAATCTACTTTTTTAGCATTCTGACAGAGTTTCGTTAAGATCGGTCCACTTTTGTATGTACTTCCCTTACAAAAGCATGTACAATATTAATATAGGTCCAAGATATAGGTGACCGATTTCAACTATTTTTAAAATTTTTCTTAATTAGCTTAAATTAAACATGCATACCAAATTTCATGATCATAGAGCACTCCTTCTAATTTTGCCCACTTGTTGTCGCATCACTGTGCGTCGTACACTTTTAAAGTGAAATAAAAGTCAAAATAAAACGTTTTTTATTCTGTTACTTTAAAGAAGTAACAGTAAAACGAAGTAACGAAGTAAAACTGATGGCAGACGTAATACTGGTTCCAAGGTAAAGGTAAAGGCCATCTATAGAAAAGCAGAAGTCAGTGAAACCTGACAACATTTTTTAATGAGACTAATCTTAAAATGTTATGAAATAATATCACTTTTTATTAGATTTAGTTTCATTATGTCGACATCGACATCACATCGGTATTTACTAAGGAAGTTGTGTCGACGTTGACAAGTTATAGATAATTTGTAAAAAAAAAAATAAATGTCACATTTGAATTATTTGCGTCAATAGTATCATTTTATTTTCAATTTGTGCCGAAAAATGTTTTTTGTTTCCGATACTAGTGAAAGTTCAAGTTATGAAGAATGCAAACAAAATCTTCGGTTTCAAAGGAAATTAATGAGGCAGAGATCGGAAATCTTTGATTTGCCAGATAATAAGTACGAACAAGAATGTGATATGGTAATTAGTTGCTAGAAAATAGCTCCTGTGATGTAAAATGGAGTGAGATCAACATTTATTTCCAATAAATTAAAGCTGGCAACAGCACCACGTTTCTTGGCCTAAGGCTCCTACCAGTTAAGTGTCGGAAATAATTTCAATTTGGGATCATCATAGCCCACCCTTTCTGCAATATTGGCAGAGACTCTTGACGTTGTCGAAGCGGTCATATGTCCACTTTTTATAAAATTTGAAATTAGTGAAGAAGAGAAAGTTCAAGCCAAATTGGAGTTTTTTGAGAAGACAGGATTTCCTGGTTTTATCGGATGTGTAGACGGAACATACATAAAGATTGTGGCTCCAAGTAAGGCAGAACAAAATCTCTACTTTTTTCATGAATTTTTTAATGTTAATGAAGTTCAAAATAACAAATAAATCAAGGTTTACTTACAAAATTTTGCACTAGTCGTCGCCTAAAACTGTGTCGACTGAAATCTCGTTATTTCTACTCAACATCAACGTCAATATTATTTAGCCGATGCCAAACATACTATATGTCAATAGTTGTCAATTCTTATCGATATTGACAACGACTATACCAATTAGACGCAGTCAATATTGTTCTTGTCGTTAACGACAACTATAATAAGACCTTAAGGGTAATTGAAAAATCTTTTTCTTTTTATTCTTACAAAGTATAATGTGATTCGATACGTGACATTTCGAGCTGACATATTTTTCTATTATAATTAACTTGGCAATTTTTCATATATTTTTTGTGTTTAAGATTTAGTACCAGGAGACCGACCATAGTTCGGTTTTTCGTCTTGAGGTTTAAAAAGTCAAAAAAATATACAATATGTTGAAAAAAATGAAATGAAGTTAAATAAATATGTACATTAGACCGTACCGCAAAAAAAAGTTCACCATACACCATCGAAACTGAAGCATTTTTGCAAGAAAATTTCGAAAAAAATTTTTTTTTTTTTTTTACCGTAAATAGAGGTCGCGCATTTACATTTTTCTTCATATCATCAGCATTTATAGTCCGATCTTAAAGTATGATACATCACTGTTTTTGTCTCGAGTAGACTCATTTTTTCTTTAAGGGTCACTGACATCAAGGACTCTATTCTAGTACTTACCCACCAGATCTCAGTTCCTACCATCTTAATGTTCCTTTTTAGTGTCAGATAATTAAAGCTTGCAAAAAATCATTTAACTTTGCCAACAGAAGTATTTCGATTATTCCATTAAAACTATTTTAAAAAATGTTTTTAATTTTTTTACCGCACGTAGCGGTTCTCTTATTAAATTTTTCGTCATATTTCCGGTATTTACAGTCCGATCTTAAAATATGATGTTTCGATGTTTTTGTCTCGAGGAGACCATTTTTTTTTTGCTCAAAAGGTCATTGATCTCAAGTATCTACCCACCAGATCTCTACTTCTACAACATGAATTACAAGATTAAAATCAAATAAAGTATCTCCAGCATCTTGAAGGACCTCACCATACGACCTTTAAAGCAAAAAATTGGTCTACTCGAGACAAAAATATTGATATAATATATTTTATGATCGGACTGTAAATGCCGATGATATGAAGAAAAATGTAGATGCGCGACCTCTATTTTCGGTAAAAAATTTTTTCGAAACTATCTTGCAAAAATGCTTCAGTTTCGATGGTGTACGGTGAACTTTATTTTTTTTGCCTGTAAGGTGGTACGGTCTAATGTACATACATATAGTAAAATATGGAAGATATTGTAAAACATCAGAAGAGGTTAAAGGAGTATGGAAAATGTTGAAATGGCTTGAAAAGCTTAAATTTGTTAGAAAAGTCAGAAAAATATGGAAAAAATTTAAAAAAATTGAAAGAAGTTGGAAAAATTTTGTAACAGGTGAAAAAGGCTGAAAGAGTCGAAAAAATATGGAAAATGTTGAAAAAAGTTGAAATATGTTGAAACAGTTGAAAGAGGTTGAAAAATACGAAAACAGTTGAATAAGATTGAAAACGTCGAAATAAATTGAAAGACATTGAAAAAGTCGATGAAATGTCGAAAATTTTGAAAATAGTTGAGTGAGTTTGAAAAAGGCTGATAAAATAGAATTTGACGGGATTGTATCAGTGGGCGTGGCACAAACCATATTATCAAAAAGATAGTTTGCGTGATATTTGTTGGTTTTTTTTAAATATTTTTTGTCTAATTCAACTTTTTTTAACATTTTCGACTTTTTAACCTCTTTCAAATTAATTGAGTTAACCAAGAATTTTCAACCTGTTTCAATTTTTTCGAAATTTTCAACTTTTTTCGAGTTTTCAACCTCTTTCAACTTTTTTCAACATTAGTACACTAGTTTACAAATTTGAGGTTCATCTCGTGATCTAGTTTTTCATATACTTTTTTCTATGTATTTTGGTGCGTAGATTCCAAAAATGAAAACCATTTATTTTTCTTAAGAATCGTTTTCGAGATATCCCCAAAAAACTTTTTTTTCGGCACCTTTTTTCATTTATTTGGCTATATCTCAATGAATTTTTTTTTCAACTCAAAAATCATTTTCAGCACTCTAAAGATAGTTTTATTCCCTTTCTCACGGTATGCTGTTTGCTTGAATCGAATAAGATTTGATGGAGTTACAAGCGCTCAAACTCCAAAAAAACTGACTTCTTTGGTCTTTTTTAAAAATCACTAAATTTCAATTGCTGCATGAAACATTTTTTCTATTTTATATTTTTAGAATTAAAAATGAAAGACTATTCTTTTGCAAATATTTTAAACATATTTAAAAAAAATGTAGAAGTTATTCGAGAAAACAGTAAAAAACTTGCAATAAAATTGAATGAAAATACATGGAAAAAAGTCTATGAGAAACCAGATCTTTTTTTCTTGTAAACTAGTGCTATCGATGTTATCAACCATTTCTACTGTTTCAACCTTTTTCGCATTTTTTATATGGAAAAATCGAATTTTGGGACTAAAAATTATCTATAACAGAAAAAAATTTTTTGCAAGAACGCAATCTTTATTTTTCAAGCAAATTCAGGTTCCATTCTGTGAAGAAATAAAATTTACGAGCAAAAAACATGTTTTTTTTTTAGCCAAGAAGGACCTTCAGGAGAACCAAAAGTGCTCCATTGGTTTTTCTCGGAAAAAAAAATAACGCAGATATCGTTTTTAAGGGTCCTTCTAACTTTTGAGTCGTTGTCTGGATGACTTTATTTTGCTTCAAACAAATCGACCCGGCCTAATGTACAACCACGTTTATACTTATGCATCCAAGAGTATGCAGTACCCAACGCTTCATGAACTTCATCCGGCTAGACTTTGATTTCTTCCACGGTTTTGCCTTTCAAAATAAAGTGTTGAATCTCTGCGCGATAATTTTGCACATATTAATTTTATCATAGCAATTTTTGAAATATTTTGGCGTTGAAAAAAAAAATTCAATGAAAAAATCAAATCGGACAACAGAGCGTGATAGCAAGAATTCGATTTTGAATACAAAATATTTTCTGATGGGCTTATTTTTAGAGAAAATTAACATGAACTTTAAAAAAAAACAAATGTAGTTTTTATGATTTTCAAAGTACGCATATTGGCCTTTTGAGAATGAAATAATTTTTTTTTCTGCTGCCAGGGTTACCAATTCGTATAGAAGTGCAACTCTCAAAAAAAAAATTAAAAATATTCTTGAAATGGTAAAAAGTAGAAAATTTATTGAAAAAAAGTTTCCTTTTTCTTTCTCGTTAAACAAAAATTTTAAGTCCATGTCACAAAAATCGTCCAATACCCAGCTATTTTGGAAATTTTTGCATTACTCAATCCCGGTCACTTGGTAACCCTGTCTCCTGCTTTACAACTTTGAACTCCATAAATCTTACAGCCCAATTGAGCGGCCAATTGATTTCATACCGCGTTGTCAACCCTTTCATAATAAAATAGCAAAACTTAACTGAATATAAATGACACCAACGATACCAGATTTAGTGAAGTTTTTGACGTTGAAAGCACCCTATATTTCTCATTTTGAGGCATACTTTTTGATTTGAATGAGCAATAATCTTTTTTGTTCACTTTAAGTGGCCACCAAAGAACTCTCTTCAAATACACAAATAACCCCTTTCGATTTTACTTTCTGGCACTGAGTACAACATTTCCACAAATTTCAAACCTTTTATTAAAAAAAACAATAATATGTATTTATAGGTTCTTGTTTCTTAGGACCTCAACAATGTAGTTTTTTTCTTGTACGGAGAAGTTCAATGATTTATTAATATTATCTAATCAATATAACAATAAAAACTTACCCAAAAAATTCATCATCCGGCCATTGTAAGGATAAAGTAAAATTCATTTTTCGACTCAACAACTTTGCTACCACACTGTCAGCTCCTTTTGAATAGGTAATACGTTTTGTTGTAGGATCACCAAAAACACTTGAATATACCGAATCAAATATATATACGCGCAGTGGATAGCCATTTAAATTAGTCAAACTATTTTCAAGTGTCATAATATTACCGTCGATCAGTGCACCGTATCCTACATCGTTTCGAAGTGCAAACGGATTGTAGAATAAGGTGTAGTTTTGATTGATATAATATATTTTATAAACACCTTTTTGGTGCCAGATCTGGTGGGCTAAGTTCAAAATTATTTGTTTTGGTATTTGTTTTAACAATATGCAAATCAGGATGCCAGTTCTTGTGCTGTACCATTTAACTACGACCTCTAAATCTGCTACACTGCTAATGGTTAACGCACGATGTCGTTGTTCATCTCTAAAAAAATCAGATCTCAAATTTGGACTCATTGTAACTTGTATTGGGCAAATCATTTGCTTTATAAAAAAGTCTATCAAATTGCTTGAAGCTTCGCTGACATGCCTCAAATGTAAATTGAGGAAGTCGACGTTTTTCAAAATATCCATAAATTCGGTTGTATTGAATTGAAAATTCGGAACTTTTTCTTTTAAATTTGCATCTGTGGCAAACATACTGCTGCTGCTGCACTTGACGAAAGTGCAAAATATGAGAAATATCACTTTTAAAGAAGTCCTCCGTTCGTTAATCATTATTACATGATTCCTTGTGTTCTACTGCAGTGCGTTCAATTAATAAGCAATAACCTTACCATGTACTGAATTTGATGAAAGTGTGAGACTGAGATAGATTTTAACCGCTTTCGTAGCTTGTTTCCTTGCTTTCATTTTGGTAAATAAATTGACACCTGACACTTTATTGACACTTCTTTTATTTGATAACTTTTGGCCTATTCAATAAGCCAAGTCTAAGAGCAAAAAATCCAATAAATAGATTTTTATCTAATGTTAGTTATCTGCTTTATTTACGCTGCTGTCACTTTAATATGTATTTTGATTGAGCAATTGGTAAATTGTAAAGCTACAACACAGGTCAGCTTGTTCATAATTAGGTGTGCATATGCATGCAATTTTATTTACTACTTGTATTATTTTTATATCAATTGCATGACTTGTACACGGTTAGAAATTTTGGAATAAATTTTAATACTTTTGGGATTACATATATGACTACACCAGAATTGTATTAAAATTCAATACTGTCTAGATATTAAAATTCATTTTTAATACAAATTTGTATTAAAATTTAATACTCGTTTTTATTAAAATCTAAAAAAAAAATATGTCGTATCCACTGGGATTCGAACCAGGTTCCCTTTCAACACAAGGGTTGCATGAACATTTTAACGACATCAGCCAACGTAGTATCATATTTACGTTGACTAAAGGCCCCTTCAGACTATGTGAGAAGTCATACAAAAAGTCATATGAGTTGTCAAATATGACAACTCTCATAGTGTGAATATGTTTATATTACACACATGAGTTTTCATATGAGAAAGCATATGACTATTTTGACATTCGATTCAAGTCTATTTGAAAAGAGAAGTCATATGAGTTTTGTGTTAAAAAAATGAGATCTGGTCAAGTTTCCTCGTTATTAAAATTCTGAATGGTCATTAATACCCTTACGACGTTTATTCTTTAAAGAAACACAATTATTTTGAATTAAATAAATACGAAAACTTACCTGCAGTCTTAATATCAGTCATATAGTATGAACACAATAAAATAAATCTTATGCGATTTGACATATCATATCTAAAAACATACAAAAAAACATACCAAAAAGCATATGACTTCTCACATAGTCTGAAGGGGCCTTAAATGTAATACTTGCGATAGCATCAAATGTTATAAAATATTTTTTTAATGTTTGAACTGTATTAGAATTCAATACAAAATGTATTACAAAATTTTGTAATATATTCAAAAGTATTAAATTTAATAAAAATTGTATTAAAAATCTTTGTAACACTTCGCTTGTATTAAAATTTATTCCAAGATTTCTAACCGTGTATATACAGGGTATATCAGTTAATATTGCTTACAGAAACTTGTAGGTAGGGAGTATTTCCAAATCCTTAGCGACTTTTCGAAGTTAGGAAGTTCGAAAATTCTCCAAAAACATACCGTTCCTTAACTGACTATAATAGTGCCAATGCACGATCTATTTTACATATTCTTGTGGGAGACTTACAGCATGTTGGAAAGTTGCTAATGTCCAGGAATTTCCCAAATATGGTAAGGTTACCAACGCTGATAATTATCAAATATTTATCATAAATTATGAAATGTCTGACATTCTTTAAATTTGAAACTAAAAAATCGCTGAGCGGTGATTCGGATTAGTCTGAGGAAGATATTTCTTCACACCCTGTTTTTTTTCCGTGGTCAATACGCAATAATCCTTAGGGATAAATACCAACACATCCCTAATAACAACTTATGTTTATTTTTTATAAGGGAACACTTCATAGGCAAAGTACACAAGAGCAAGCAACTGATAAGCGGTGTGGATACTTCATTTCAACGATATAACGATTAAGATCATATCAGATGCAAAATAAAATTTTAGTAAATTCGGTATAAAAATTTTAGACGATTCGGTAACTCAGTTTTTTAGACAAACAAAATCGTATTTTTATTTCAATAAAATAATTCAGTTCCGTCTCTCGATCAAAAAAAAAAAATCAGAAAAGTTTTACGATTTTTGGTTGGAATCACTAGATTTTGTAATGGGAATAATTTAAATTCTAATTCGTGAATTTCGATGTCTCTTGCTGGAAAAAAATTCAAACTTTTCCATAAGCTATAATTACGAATTTGAATACCTTTACAAAGAGCTAACAAAGACTTAAAATGGATATAGTTTTTTTTGTTTTTAGCTATATGTAAGTAAAAATCGTGAAAATTCACCCGAAAAATATTCTTTAACATTGCTTACCCAAAAAATTTCATTATAAAATATTAATGTTGAGAAAAATTCGTTTTCATTTCATATCTTTTTGCTTAAAAAGCCTATATAAACACCTGCTTAAAATAATAGGTACACTTTTGAGTTTTTAGTTTAAGCTCTATTACAAAAATATTTGGGCAATTTAGAGGAAAAATCGTAGTGGTATCGTGAAGTACACAATTTGGAAGCACTATATTCAGTAAAACAATTCATTTGATTCCCTTAAATTTCGAGCGTCTCTACTTACTGTGCATAGTTAGAATATTTGCCTGCTCAAAATAATAGGTACACCTGCACTTTGATTCAAATTTTTGTTTGAAATTTTTTTTCTTTTTAATTCTTTTTTGGGCTTTCCTTAGAAGAACATTATGTTTTCTTTAATTTAACCTTAAATTGCATTGAATTGACAGCAAACATTTTAGTTGAGATGGGTCGAAAGTCACATTGCTCTGCTGAGGATTCGAGACTGACTTTAAACTTGAAAAAAAGGAAGAAACTCTCTTCAATGCATTGGCAGGTTGCTGAATTGTTCTCACAATTTCATGAGAAATGTATTTACAATTAAACAGTAAAAAAAATCTCGTGGTAGACCACCAAAAACCGCTCCAAGAGTTGATCTTCATATTGTAACTTTCGAAAAAATAGACACATTTAGGTCTTCAAAGACAATTTTGGCGAAATTGGGAACGTGGTTAGTGCTCAAACAATTCGACGATGCTTACTAAAGGCTAACATATGTACCTGAGCGCTTAGCAAAAAAAGTTTCCGTGATACTTGCAAAATTTAGACTCATGCTAAAATTTTTTTTCCGCAACAAAGGAACTTTTTTAGCTAAGCGCCCAGGTATTTTAGCCTTTAGTTAACGTCGCACATTGGGAAAAACATAGTCAAAACACGCGCATTGTAGGTATTTCAAAAGTTACAGAGATAAGTTTATTTTTTCACTTTTTGTAGTTTAGATACATCCAGCATGTCGAAAAACAATTTCGCACCTCATCACCGCCATCCAGGAAATAGGATGGATAGGACAAGGTTGCTCTAAGCAAGCAAGTTGCGATATCTACTACAGCTGCCATGCGGAGACGCGAATTGGGATGCGGATTCGTAGTAAGCAAGAGACTTCGCCACCATATCTCCAGGTTCACACCTGTGAGCGAAAGGTTGGCTACGATCCGCGTCAAGGCTCGATTTTTTAACATCAGCTTGATTTGCGCGCACGCCCCGACGGAGAAAAAGGACGATGCTGTCACAGATGCCTTCTATGCGAGACTCGAGAAAGTATACGACTCATGACGTTAAAATTGTACTCGGGGATTTCAACGGAAAGGTCGGAAGAGAAGGTATACTCGTATTTGGCCCCACTGTCGGTCAGTTCAGCCTTCACGAGACCACCTCAAACAACGGTCTACGGCTGATCGACTTCGCCGCGTCGCGAAACATGGTAGTAAGTAGCACCAGATTTCAACACCTCAATATCCACAAGGCCACCTGGCTGTCCCCTGATCGTAAAACACGCGACCAAATCGATCATGTTGTGACCGACGGAAGGCATGCTTCCAGCGTGCTAGATGTTCGTACGTTCCGGGGAGTCAATATTGACTCCGATCATTATCTTGTTGCAGCCAAGATACGCATGCGGCTGTGCAATGCAAAGGATGTACGCTCTGGTACGCAACGAAAGCTGGACTTCGCTAACCTGCAATCACATCGGACGGCCGAAGCCTATTCCGCTCGCCTCTCAGAACTGCTCCTTCAAACTGACTCTCTACCCGATGATGCCGGTGGACTTTGGGCGCATATATCTCGCTCCATGCGCTCTGCCGCTGAGGAAGTCATTGGTTTCCGACACCCACTTCCGCGAAATCATTGGTATGACCAGGAGTGTCGCGAAGATACTGCAGTGAAAAACGCCACCTACAAAAGAACCCTGTAGTCAGTCACAACGCGAGCCGTGCACGAAAACTACCGGGAAAAGAGAAAGGCAGAAAGGCGCCTTTTCAGACGCAAGAAACGAGAGCAGGCAAGGCACGAGCGTGAGAAACTCGAAGTGTTACGGGGCAGGAATGATGCTCAAAAATTTTACCAACAAGTCAAGCCTCTGCCTGTAAAGATGAACATGGAAATCTGGTTACAGATACGCAGGGTACACTGAGATTATGGAGGGAACACTTTTCCAAGCTGCTTGCTGGCGATGACTCCACCAATCCCGCCTTTGGAGAAATAAACCCGATGCCACCAATCAACGACGATGGTGTGTACGTACCACCACCTAGCCATGACGCGGTACGAGTTGTGATCCAACGACTTAAGAACAACAAAGCGGCTGGTGCCGAGGGCCTGCCTGCAGAATTGTTCAAGACTGGCGGTGATGAGCTGATAGGGTGTATGCATCAACTCATCTGCAAAATATGGCTAGTAGAAAGCATGCCCGACGATTTGAATCTCAGTGTCCTTTGTCCTGTACTGAAGAAAGGTGACCCGACAATCTGCGCTAACTACCGGGGAATCAATCTTCTTGCCATCTCTTACAAGGTCCTGTCGACTGTACTGTGTGAAAAACTTAAGCCGTTTGCCAACACACTGATTGGGCCTTATCAGTGCGGCTTTAGAACTGGTAAGTCCACCATAGACCAGATCTTTACACTACGTCAAATCATGCACTATCCTGCAACCTCTTCAACTTTGTGATGGAAGGTGTGTTGCGAAGAGCCAGTATACATCGTAATGGCACTATTTTCTACAAAAGTGTCCAGCTCCTTGCATATGCCGATGATATTGATATCATTGGACGTTGTAAGCGAGATGTTACTGCTGCGTTCTCTGCTATCGAAAAAGAGTCAGCGAAGGTGGGTTTGACGGTGAACGAGGACAAAACAAAGTATATGGTGTCCACAAACAGGGAGAGGTGCCGCATTAAATCCTATGTTACTGCGAACAACTATACTTTCGATGTTGTCAAGGAATTCACCTATCTTGGCACCGCCGTGAACACTCAAAACGATGTCAGCCTGGAGATAAAGCGAAGACTAACTCTTGGTCTCAGTAAGCAATTGAGTAGTAGAGACCTCTCTCGCCCGATAAAACTGACACTCTACAAGACGCTCATCTTATCGTGCTACTTTACGGCGCAGAAGCATGGGTTGTGTCGCAGACTGATGCACTATGGAAAAACAATCAATCACATAGAAAAACTGCCTATCTGTTAAGTTTAAATATAATTTTCATATGTTTGCAGATAGTGCTTTTTTTCATCTGTTTGAGTAATAAATTTTCATTTATTATACATATAAAATATGCCTATGTACATAGTGCGTTTTTTCATCTGTAATTTCCGATAAATTGGCATAGAAAAACTGCCTATCTGCAATCTCACCTAGAAACTGAAATAATTTTCCTAATTTTTTTACACCATTGAAAAAAGCACCCCCAAAAATACCGAAAACCATAAAAAAAATTGTAAAATGTTAAATGTGTTGACGTAGCCATTCAACCAAAAATGAGCCTCATCACTGAACAAAATTTTGCGATGAAAATCAGCATCGAGATCAATCTCATTTTCGGCCCATACACCAAAATCACGACGCATTGCATGGTCTCGCGGCTTTAATTCTTGCACAAGCTGGATCTTGTAAGGTCGCAAGCCAAGATCTTTGCGCAAAATCTTCCATAAAGTTGATGGACAAAGCTCCAATTGCTGTGCACGGTGGCGAATCGATTCATTCGGGTCCTCTTCAACATTTTGCTCTACAGCGGCAATTGTTTCTTCGGTGCGCACTGTTCGACGTCTCTGCGGATGCGTCACATAGAGTAAACGTAGTGCGAAAACGACCCATGGTTAACCGAATTAATTGCTCTGATGGACGATTATGTCGAACATAAAATGGACGGAGCTTGCGGTAAACTTCGCGAACTGAACCATTATTTTCGAAATAAATTTGCACGATTTGCAAGCGTTGTTCTTTTGTCAACCTGTTCATGATGAAATGGCAAACCAAACTGAACATAAATGACATTAGAGTTGCCAGATTTGACCATAAAATGCCAGTTTTATCTCTATTCGAAAAACAAACCTCTAAAAAAAACACCCAGTATATGATTTAGAAGCAACATTTTATGAAATGTTTTGTTAGAAGTAATTGAATCACTTGCCACAACTTAACTTTTACTTGTGTCAAATACATTGGTTTTTCTTATATTGTCTACAAATACTTATAGTTTAAGACAAGAGTTAAGTGTTTGCTTGAAATAATAAGTGCTTATATTAAGCATTCGGTAATTTGCTACAAATGCTTTCCAAACAATCTTTTTTTTTGAGTGTAATGCAGATAGTGCTTTTTTTCATCTTTACGGCAGTATAGAAAGCGCCACCCTCGGTTGTCCAAAAAATTTAAAACTATGCTCTAAGCCTTTGCGATATCGAAGCAAATATAGTCTGCAAATTTGGGCTCAGTCGGCTTAGTAGTTTCCAGGTCTATAGAAAACAAGCAGACATACATTCATTTTTATGCATATACATATTTTTAATTTAAAAAAAATAAATTTCTTATTGAAATGCATGTAGTAGTTTTGGTGCAATGCGGGAACATTGAAAACGTAGTTATAATTTTATTACATAGATTTCGCTAAAATATACCCACTTTAAACTCTTTCTTAAAAGTTTTTAGATGTCAATTTTATTATTATTTATTATTATTATTGATTGCATTTAAAAGAAACATGTAGGGGAGAAGTGGGGGTTGTGTGCATAGTTTTGTTTTCGGCTTATAATTACCGACCTAGTGCATATTATTTGGACATATGGGTATCTGTGTAAAGCTAGAGACCTAAGCTAACTAATTATAAAGAAACATACCCGATTCCGTCATGCAAAAAAAATTTTACATGGACTTACGTAAAATCGTCATTTTCAGCTAAAATTTTTTTTAGGGGGGGTTGTGGGCACCCTTGGAAAAAATGCTACAAATGGAAAAATATGAAAAAAAACCACAACTAATATGAACAAAATGACAGTTTATTAATCTCAAAGCCTGCATAAGCGTTATTCATCGTCGGAAATACAATTTTGACATGTATAATAACTTGCCCGCATGCCCGCACATTTCAAATGAAAAGCTCGATCGCAGATGTTACAATTGATGGAGTTGGCTGCGGTCAATTGGCGTGGCAAAAATTTCAAGCAGATGAGACAAAAGTCCACATCCTCGTCAGACGGCGTGGACTCCTTTGCCTTGTCATGCTTAGCGGAAGTTGGTTTTACGCGCTTGGTTGATGGTTTTGACTAAAAAACGGGTGCCCACAACCCACCCAATTTTTGTGCCCACAACCAACTTTAGCAGACATTTTAAAAAGTAATGAAAAAATGTTTATGCATAAATTTTTTGGTTCAAATCGATATTGTTCCATTCAGCATAATACTTCGACTAAATAAAAATACATTACACTTACCTTTCCAATCGATCCACTTTGATTGATACACTATTGAAAATGTTTGAAAAAAGTTTCACCACATTTTCAAACCCCAAAAAAAACCAATTCGTTCATTTCCAAAAGCAAACGCGTCCGTTTACTTTGATATTTGGCATGAATCATACATAGGGTAATTGCTTGCGAATGACATTACCAACGAAACTCAATCTTCATTTTGTGAAAATATACGTAGGGGTGCCCACAACCGACCCATGCCCACAACCCCCACTTCTCCCCTACTATTCTTATATGCTAATACTTAAATGAATAAATGAAATGAAATGAAATGAAAATTTTCAAAATGCTGACACATGTGTTTACTTATTTTTGACTAGCTTCAATAATCCGTTGACAGAACTGTGATATTTTAGTTTGGTTTAAAGCAGCGTAGTCCTTCAAAAGTCTTAACTTCCGGCTGTAGGGTTTCAGTTCCTTGCATTGAAAAAAAAAATCCTATCAGAAATTTTTTTGAAAATTTTCAAAGTTAATGACCAAAGTACAATTATCTAGCACTAACAGTATAGAAGTTATCGCTTGAAACAGGCAATGCGCGCGTTTTGCCTATGTTTTTCCCTATGTGCGTCGTCGAATTGTTTGAGTACTAACCAAACTCCTATTTTCTACTAAAACTGTCTTTGAAGACCTAAATGTGTCTATTTTTTCGAAAGTTACAATATGAAGATCAACTCTTGGAGCAGTTTTTGGTGGTCTACCACGAGATTTTTTTTACTGTTTATTTTCAAATACATTTCTCATGAAATTGTGAGATCAATTCGGCAACCTGCCAATGCATAGAAGAGAGTTTCTATATTTTTCCAAGTTTAAATTCAGTCTCGAATCTTCAGCAGAGCAATGTGACTTACGACCCATCTCAACTAAAATGTTTGCTTTCAATTCACTGCATTTTAAGGTTTAATTAAAGAAAACATAATGTTCTTCTAAGGAAAACTCAAAAAAAAATTAAAAACAAAGTGCAGGTGTACCTATTATTTTAAGCAGGAAAATATTCTAACTATGCACAGTAAGTGGAAATGCTTGAAATTTAAGGGAATCACATGATTTGTTTTACTGAATATAGTGCTTCCTAATTATGTACTTCACGATATATATCACTAGGATTTTTCCTCTAAATTGCCCAAATATTTTTGTAATAGAGCTTAAACTAAAAAAACTCAAAAGTGTACTATTATTTTGAGCAGGTGTGTATGAAACATTTTAAAGGTTCTTTGATATAAGAGTAGAAAAAGAATAATTAAAACAAAAGATGCAGAGATAAACTCATCCATTTCCACTCTCCGGAAACAAATCAAACAATTTTCATGAGCTTTATGTTCAAAGAAATTGAAAAAAAGCTTTTCGTTTTAACTGAATTAACGAAGTTTCGGGATATCGATCTTCTTATGCATGTATTTTCTGGTACCAGAACATCCGTGTAAAATACGCAATCGGAAAGTAACGAAAGAATTTACTATTTGTTGTCACTTTCAAAGGGCAAGAATGGGTCCTATACTTGTGTATGCTTATAGCCACATAACTCTATTACAAAATAGTTTCTAGCTTGTTATTTTGTTGAAACATGAAAATAAAAATACTTATTTTACTTAAATGTTTTTATTTCACCATGAATATAACAGCTATTCAAAATGTATTACTGATGGCTTATTTTCTTGTTATGTCGCCACTTTAAAAATATTTCTATAATCAGCGATATACCACTCATTAAACTACCAAATCCAATCACATAGAATGACAACTGCAGATCCTTTATATTAAGAACTTTAAAAGAGTCAGCGTTTGTTTCAGCTCGATGTTCCATCATTACTGCTATATCGGCTTCTGTTTTCATGTCACTTATCCATTTCTCAATCAAGCCTCCGTTTAAACTACGCAGTATTAAACCGTTAACTGTTTCCTCAATTGGAGAATCTTTGGGGAGTACATACGATATGGTGTAGTACTTTGGACACTCGGGCACAACCCATATACTTTTCAACAATAGAAAATGTAACGATTCTAACATCAATGTAGTGTATCTTGTAACACTGGCCTTTCCACCATTTTCTGCTACATCTGCCATTACGTCTGCATTTAGATCACTTAAATGTGTAAGCTTTTTATTGAGACTGGCAAATAATGGTGATGTTTCGCTAAAAAATAAGTCATCTGCCATTGATGAGTACTTGTAGATAATTTTCATACCGCTGTCGTCCAGTTCTCGTAAGGTATTAATATCCTTGTAATAAAGCGGATGTATGTAAACTGTTGCCAAACTAGACTCAAATATAGCGCCAAATATAACGCTAACCAAACATAATGAAGCAATAAAAATACGCTCTGAAAAGAATGGTGGAAAGCGTAAAATATTAACGCGTACCCATACTACCCATGTATCGATATAGATTCGCATAAATTGAAATTTCAGATCAGCATTAAGTCCTAATTTTCCCAAATCTTCAGTTGTCAGCCAGATATTAAGACGACGTATGACGCACCATATAGTGGCGCAAGCAAAAGCTGATAGTATAAAACCCAACCAAAGATCATATCCGACTGAAAATACGGGTAATATAGACTGTGGTATGCGCTTGGCCTTTGGAACGTATATACAAAGTTGATCATCATATATTGCCACAGTGAAAACCATTTCCGGAACCATATAATCCTTAACGAAGAAGCCAGTTAAACACATGTCGATCTCATTGTTGATAATAGAGCCTATGACGCCGTTGTATATACCTTTTTCATTACGTTCTCTGAAATAAAACAAAAGAGAATATAATGAATATAAGAAGCAAATACAAAATATGCTTAAATTCAAATTTGATTTGAATCTTGTGACTTAGGATTGGGAAAAGTTTTATTAAGCCTCACAATTCAGTAAAGATTATTGGTGAACATTTGTTAATTGTATAGCACAGCGCTGTTGGTTAACCAAGTTTCACATCCGTTTAGAAGAACTGGTTTCACGTTTGACTCAACTATTTTGATTTCGTTGACGTTGATAGGGACGAAGACTGCCAGATATTGCTTCGTAAACCTTTTACTTTCTTAATGCTAATATGGTTTTCGATATTGGTACCGAAATCAGGTGTTATGACGCTGTCCAAGTAAGTGAAATTATCCACTATCTCTTCTGTGGATTCGCTTATCATGAAACTATTGCTGGTATTGTATTGTCCTCTTGTTATTGCTTGTCTCTCGTGGGGCTTGCAGCCTTCCTTTTTCCGAAAAATGGTACTCTTGAGTTTATGTAGAACGATTGGCTGTTGTGATCCCTTGTATTTTATACCCTACACTCAGGTTATATTTACTTTGAAATTCCGTTTGTGAAGCATAGAAGGGGCGTATCAATTAGAAAAGTATATATATTCTTGATCAGTCTGTCTGTTTGTGGAAATCACGGTTACGGGAAAACCTAACGAGATAAACGAATGTTCTCTAAAATAAAAATGTACAAAACTTAAGTTAAAAACTTACACTTTTAGTTTATCCAGAATACTTAGTAAGTGAACATAAAATATACTCACAAGAAATATAGAAAGTATCTAAGAACCAAACAAAAATGTACATATACCATAAACTTATAAAAGATATATGCAATGTAGAAGGAAAAACAAAATTATACATACATTAATGATATCAAAAATTGTTTTAAAGAACATATCACATAAATATTTTGACTTGGTTGGTATCAATATGAAGAAGCCATAATTATATTTCTTTCAAGAACGCAGAGGGAAACCTAATGTTTATAAAACTGTTAAATAGTTTATATGATAAAACAGAGAAGAAGTTTCTGCGAAATGCAGGCAAGTTTACTCTTTAGTACCATAAGTTGCGTCGCAAGATGTTTGAATGTTGCAAAGGACTTTGCAAATAAGGCTTACGTCACCGCAGAATTGGGTTAAAAGTTTGCCGTTTTCATTCATCATTACGAAAGCGATTTCACGAATGGTCATTTTCACGAATGACCGTTTTCACGAATGGTCATTTCCACGAATGACCATTTTCACGAAAGCATTTTCACGAATGGTCATTTTCACGAATGGTCGTTTTCACGAATAACCATTTTCACGAAAGCGTTTTCACGAATGGTCTGTAGTGGCTAGTTACTACACTTAAAAAGAGCAAGATAAAATTTTGAACTATTTCCGGATGATTTCATACAATATTTAATGCTTTACAATAGAAAAATAAACCAATATTGTACTGTAAACTGTTATATTTATTTAATGTTGTACAACAGAAAAATAAACCAACAACTGATAAATAATTTTCGTGAACGTAGTCGTTCGTGAAAATGGTCGTTCGTGAAAATGGTCATTCGTGAAATCGCTTTCGTGAAAATGGCCGATAGCCGGTTATTATTACCGCTTCCCACTTAAGAGTTGAAGTCATTCATAAGTATGAATTTCTTGTGTGACGAGCTTACCGTAACTATTAGTTGGTTATAAAACGCTTCTTTCATTGTAAAGCAAGGTACAGACGCTCCAATCTGCTGTATATTGTGCTGTATAATGTCATTGTTCTTCTATTTTTCATGCTGTAAGCAACGTAGTGGTTCGAGTCAAATCGCTGCTTTATTATGAATTGATGAAATGGGAAGAAGAGAAAACAAAACAATAAGAAGAAAAAATTATGGAGTAAAAAGTGGTGTTTAGAAAAAAATAGTTTTCTAACAGAAAACTTTTAATTCATCGTTTTCAATAACCGCTGATTGACCTTTCTTGTGCGAACAATATACGATGACTCAAGAACGGAGCTGGGCACGACTACACCCGTAGTTTCTCTTTAATGCATGTGTAGTTGTGCTTGGTTTGCTTTTCAAATCAAACTGAATTGATTACACTTTCCGCTTTATATACGTTTATGATAAATTCTTCTCTTTCTGCCGCAGTCGCGCGCGCGTTACGTTTTGCCAAGCCACGCTCAAGAATGATAGAATACAAGAATACGCATTGCGCATCTCCGCCTTATTGCAATGTCATTTTAGACTCTAAAATTTAGAGCGTCATATGATGGACGGTCAAAGTTGCCGTGGAATAAATTATATATGATCAAGTTACTTTTTTACTACTAATGTTCTCAAAAAAAAAATACTAATTTTTATTATATATTTGTGGACAAAATCATGTTTTCCGATATTGGAACTACTCTTTTGATACTTCCATGTTTTATTGGAAAATTAGTTCAAACTAAGAATTCAACAAGTAGATGTGAAGGCAAATATGTCGGAAAGTGCCTTAAATAAGACTTTTAGATGAACTTAGAGATGATTGGTATTTATTGTATGGAAACTTTAAACATAATGTCAGAATCAGTTTCAAATATGAGAGTTATAGGCAAAGCAAACTTATTACCATTTCAAAAAGGTACAAATTTTAAGTTTGTATAATTTTTCATGGTTTAATAAATTAATGTACCTATGTATATTTACACGGTTAGAAATTTTGGAATAAATTTTAATACTTTTGGGCTTACATATATGACTACACCAGAATTGTAATAAAATTCAATACTGCCTAGATATTAAAATTCATTTTTAATACAAATTTGTATTAAAATTTAATACTCGTTTTTATTAAGATTTAAAAAAAAATTTCTCGATATCTGCTGCTTGTAGTTGTGGTTGCGTTCTTAAAACTTTAAAGGAGAACTTAAATTTTTTACCTGTCACCGATCAGAATTGAACCTAGGTCGTCGTCCTGCGTCATGCCACTGATCAAGTATGCTCATCTTTACCATCTGAGCTGCTGTCATCATTTCTGTGAGCGACTAAAACTCAATTACTGACTTTTCCTTTAAAATGAAATATTGAACTTTCATTTTACGTTGATGACAATCGATAATTTATATATACTTTTAGCCAACCAAAATATGATGTCGGTAAACTGCTCATGCAACCATTGCATTGAAAGGGAACCAGGTTCGAATCCCGGTGGATACGACATATTTTTTTTTTAATTTAATAAAGAGAGTATTAAAATATAATACAGCATGCTTTCAAAATCAAATGTATAGCATCAAATTGATTCAAAATGTTATAAAATATCGTTTTAATGTTTGAACTGTATTAAAATTTAATACAAAATGTCTTACACAATTTTGTTATCTACTTAGGGGCCGTTCAAGTATTACGTAACGCAATTTTCGAAGATTTTTGACCCCCCCTCCCCCCTATGTAACGCGCCGTAACGTTTTCCTCTACCCCCCCCCCCCCCCCCCTTAAACGTTACGTAACACCCAAGTGACCATATTTACCTAAAAGTCACAATTATGTTGCGAAAAGTACCGGAAATACATGCGTATGTTGTTTATATTCTTTATTATACCCTACACCGAGGGTATATTCACTTTGTATTTTGTTTGTAACGCATAGAAGAGGGCGGTGGTAGGTATGAAAAAGTATATACTTAGATATATTCTTGATCAGCGTCACCACTTGAGTTGATATAGCTATGTCCGTCTGTCTGTTCAAATCAGGTTTACGGAAAAACCAAGAAAGCTAATTGAATGAAATTAGCACACTCAGGTCAGACCTTCTTGCAGGCATCTTGCTATTGAAAATGGACGTAATCGGTTCATGGACACGCCTACCGCCCATACTCTATGTATATTTGCCCAATCCCATTTTGAAAAAAAATGCAGCGATTTTGATGAAACTTGGTGATTAGGTGTACATTTGAACTAAATTAAGATTAGGCTAGCTTTCAAGTTTCCAAAGATTCGCGTGGCACGGTCCTAAATTTTAACCTCTATACCACCATATCTCGTAAACCGTGCAAGATATTGTAATGAAATTTCTTTATTTTTTCGACTTTTTCATCGATTTTAAATTGTTTAGACTTTTTCAACCTCTCTCAACATTAACATTTTGCATATATTTACGACTTTTTCAACAGTTTTCAACCTCTTAAACATTTCACACTTTTTTCGAATTATTTAACCTCTTCAACGTCTTTTTTTACTGCAATATATGTACCTACTTTGAGTGCAGTGTAGGGTATGTGAGTTTCGGCCTGACTGAAGATAACACCTTAACTTGTTCATATTGTTATTTAATAAAAATCACACATAATGTAATAAACATTAGCTTAAAATATGTTAAAATGGCGAAAAATGAGACGAACATATTTTATTAAAATGATAAAAGTTGATGGGATCTAGAACAGCTACAGCAATAAATGAAAAAAATAGGAAATCTTTCCACGCTTACATCTCTGGTTTTGGTTAACCAATCTCGAAGATGATAGTTTTAGGACATTCTGCTTGATAAGTGCTTTAATTTAACATATCATTTATTGCTGTAAATTATCTAGATCCCATCAACTTTTATCATTATAATAAAATTTTTTGGCTGTAGCTATTCAATAAGCATACACATAAAGAAAGCGTTTCATTATACATACCTCATTTCAAATCACCACCCGCTAAAGTAGTTTCACTTCTAAAACAATGTTACGTAACGCGTTGTTCGAAACCCCCCCCCCCCTCCCCTGTAACGCATCGTAACGTTTCACAAGACCCCCCCTCCCCCCCTAATTGCGTTACGTAATATTTGAACGGCCCCTTATTCAAAAGTATTAAATGTAATCAAAATTATATTAAAAACCTTTGTAATACTTCGCTTGTATTAAAATATATTCCAAGATTTCTAATCGTGTACATCGTTGAACAAATAAGTGTTAATTTTTATACGAACATCAGGGTCGTTTTATATGAATTCAGGTATAAATTTAATAACTTATAAGAACCAGCTAATGCAGCCTGTTATTTATGCTTAATTTTGTCTAATAAAATATTAACATTCTGTAGCTGAGCTAGCTAAGGAACGTGGTTGCATTTTAACTATTTTAGAAATGAAGCAGGTTTAAAGCTCATCCATTGAAGTTCTATTATTCAAATCATTTTATAAATAAAAATTGTAAATAAAATTAAATCAACGAGAAGTATCTGTTTTAACTTATGACTTAGCTTTGGAACTTATGAAATCTATACAAGTTACTTATGGACTTATGTATATGATTAACTAAAACTTATTCATCTTATGTTGATATTTTCAACCGTGTGGTCTTTCTAGACTTTCACGTTTTAATGCAACTTTTTAAAGTGCCACCAACTTCTTCCAAAAAAAAATTACTATGGGACTTCGCAAAAAATGCAACTCGGCTTCTATACCAAAATCTTGAAAATGATATACCAAATTTATAATTTTTTATTTTTTAACTGAATGCCATTTTTCTACAATCTAAGTAATTATTTTTTTTTTAACACGGTAAATTGCATCTATGTTGTGTTCAAATTTTGAATCATGATAATGATCTCGCTCAGATCGATAAATTTCAAGAGGGTGAGTTGTCGTTTAACTGTTATTTCAACAATAACTCTGTTCAATCAGTTCTCTTTCTTTCAAACTTGATTTCAGATTTTTCAAAAATTTGCTGTTTTCCTCAGTCCAAGAGGATGTCTCTTCTTTACTAGGGCTACCAGATGCGATAATAAAGTAGCAAAAGTGCTACTTGTGCAAAGCTTTGCTACTTTGTTACTTTTGGTTGAAATGCGCTACTTTTCACTACTTTTGCATTTGAAATATTCTTGTAATTTGCTTGAGTTTTGTCGTACAAAGTGAGGACCTTTTTTTTGGTCATCAAGTTATTTCAAATTATTGTTTTTTTTTTTTTTTTGCTCATCAAAAATATTTGTATGAAATTAAAAAAAAATTAAGGTTTTCATTTACAAAATTCCAATTTTTTGATATGTGCTACTTTTGTAGTAAGGCCATCTGGTAGCCCTATTCTTTACTCACAAAGAACGATCAGTGTTAGTTCATTGTTGATAAATAATATTAATATTATTCTCATAGTGACAAAAGAAGTAATAGTATTTTAAGAATTTAATTGACTTTTCATAAGGGTTAATAAGACCGTAACAACATATGTTAAAATCGTCCATGTTCCACCTTTTGCAAGCAAAGACATTTTTTTCTGTACTGACCAGTGTTGGCATGTCACAAGGATTTTTAGGTTTATGACGGTCACACGTCCTAAACTGTCGTAAATGTCACATATGTCACAAATGTCGCAAACTCCAGATCAACCTCGTTTTCACAACTACTAAAATTGTTTATCAAGCAATTTGACGATCAAAACAATATACTATGTAATTTGATGAGAATTTCAACATGTTTGACAAATAATTTGATGATCTGAATCAAGCTATGAATAAATAATTTTTCTTATTATGAACTTAAGAATTCGTTCTTGTCACAAACTCACGGTCGTAAATGTAGCGCGACATTTGTGACATGCAAACACTGCTACTGACTGAGCTAATCAAAATGTTGGGAAAAACAGCTGTTTTTTGTGATACATTTTTTGAAAATGAAAAAAAGATTTTTTCACCTCTACAAATACTATGAAATTCGAAAGTCCATCACAAGTTATCATTTATCTACAGCACGTGAAAATCTATTTCAAAATTGCGATTTTTCGATTCATATGCAAAAAAATTATTATTATATTGTAAGAACTCTTATACCCAAAATAGTCCGGATCCGGGTCCTGCAAGTCCATTGTGAAATTCATGCGCTCCTGTAACATTTGTGCAACTTTGCCATCAACTCCGTCTACTGCTATAACCTTTCCTGTTAACTTGTTTAGTCTGGGTCTTGCATAGACAGACTTAAAAATTTGTATTCTCAAAGGATAACCACGCATGTTACTAAATAACATGCGTTCCAAATCTCGTTCACCATTATATTTTATAATACGTCCGTATGAAAACTTATTTATATCATACTCAAAAGGATCATAGATCAAGACCCCGTCAATGGTCAGTATATAATTTTTGAAAATGTTATATTTCTTCCACATATTTTGTAGCAGTTCATGTAACTGTTCCTGATCAATAATTGGATCGGAAAAGATGAAGAAAAATATACCAGCTCTTTGCACAAAACGTGCCGCTGTCGCACGTATATGTTTCATCTGAGTGACTATAACGAAACTCTCACGATTGCTTTCTGCATTTAGTTCAGGCGCATCCACGTCTCTTGCATGATACTCATCATAGGTTCCGATTGAAAGCGGCAAAGCACTGCGGAACAGAAACCAACGCATGTAAACATTTTCCGTATCTTGCTGCAGATATTGTGAACGGACTAACAGATTAAGATGTTGTATATCCTTAATAGGATTTCGAAGATATTTTCCAATATGTGCCATATCAGTATGCGAATCCGTGGAAGTCATATTTCGAGTTTTCATTAAAACATCAAACGTTGAAGTAACGTTTATAAACGTTAAAGTCAAGCAAAATATTTGTACAAAGCGTGATATCAAATATTGCATGACCTCAGGTTATGTGGGTCTCGCAGAAGCTAACAGTTAGAAGAATATTTAATAACTAAACTGTAATGTAAATTGTATTTGACTTGTGGTCTTTATATTCTTAATTAAGATTTGCTTGGTATTTTTTAGCTTTTCTATTTTTGCCGGGAAGCATTGTTAGTTCATGAGAACAAACGAAAATCACGTCTTGTTCAGAATACTACTCCATCAAACCAACAATCTATTTATTAGCCAAGTTAACCAAAATTAAATTTTAAGTTCAGCAGCTGATAAGATGATCAAAGCAAGAACACGTTAAGACCTTATAGGTATGGTAACCATACATTGATGAAGTGTCCTCTGAAGCTTTCGCGTCTTCGGAAAACTATTAATGTCCTCGATTTCAGTTTATTTATCTGTTAATGTCATCGGCTTAATATAGATATTAAAAATTCAGTACCTTTTTGTTTTACAGTTGTTGGTATTCTTTTAATTCAAATTTGACCAAACCGATTTGAAATATTACATCCATAACATTCTTCACCCTTTCCTTTAAGTTCCTCTTCCAATAAACTTTAGAGCTCAAAGTGACGCCTCAGTACTTGGCTTCATTCTATGATCTTGCCCCATTTTATATCGACATACTCACTTTGTTCGTAATTAAACATTTCATACTTGTTTCCGGATTTTGAAAATCTTAATGCAACAATTTGTTTTATCCAAAAAAAAAAAAAAAATCCATTGGTCAATTTAACCGAAATTCAAAGTTAAAATCGCGCCGCTTTTGCGAAAACATTAGCTAGAGCTTATTATCTCTTATAATGTTGAAATGACTAATTATAGAGTGACCTTACATCTCATTAATATTTGCTAAAAATGTCATCCATATTACTTCAATCGCCTTTGAAAAGCAACTACAAGTCTAATTACAATTTAAATAACAACTTCATTCAAATTGTACTGGCTGGCCTTTTGACACCTTTTATTACACAAAGCACTACACAGAGCTCCCAAAAAGGCGGGCAAATACTCGTATGTTTACGTTAGTTTCAAATTGTTTATTTAAGTGACAAATGGTGCTATTGAAAGAACGTGGGAAAAATTGTATAAATATCCTGCCGTGTCAACACTCGTTTAACACCAAGAATGTCCACCGAGAGATTTGAAGTAAGTGAACAACTTTGTGGAGTGAATACCAAAAAAAGAGAACAAATTGATTTTTAATTTGCAGTTATGTATGTCGTTTACTTTTTTTTATAGGTCTGTTAATAAAATATTTTAAATAACAAAGCAAACCTTAAACAACAACAAAAAGATATACGACGACTCATATTTAATCATGTTTAGATCTACATAAGTACATAGGTCTAAAATAAGCAACAGCTTTTGACTTACCATTATATAATTTAAAGGTATTCAAAAAATGTTTGTACAAAATTATCCAATTAATTAAAAATATTAATTTACTTTTCTGTAACTCGTGATCTTTCGCGTAGTCCTACAAGAGAAAGTTCACTAGCAGCAAATAGCACAAACTTGAAGGTTTACCATTTTTGTAGAAAATTTTAACGATACATAACGTTAAATAGCTAGGTTAGGAAGAAGTGGCAGTCAGTTGCAAGCCGACTCACTTATACCAAATATTGGTCCATTGTGATACCACAGGGTACTTGACTATACCCTCTCATTGACCAACAACGTAATAACTAAATAGCTGACCTATGCTAACATGTCTAAGGTCATCAAATATAAACAAAGCAAGTATTTTGTGACGTTTTCTAGAAAGTGCAGGGCAGGAACAAAGAAAATGTTGAATGTTTTCGTCCTCCTCCACATCCCTGCAACTTCTACAGAAGTCGTAAAGACCGATTACTTAATCTATCCGCATCTTTGCCGGTAAGGTAGTGGCCAGTTATGACTGCAACAACTGACGAGACACTATGTCTAGTGCAAGATATTAGTTCTAGAGATTGCTTAGCGTTTCATTCCGGCTAGATTTGCCTTTTTATATTACAAGTTGACCCTTGGGTCCATCTTTTGTTAGCTTTTTTTATAATTTTTTCTTTAAGCAGTAAGTTGCAGGTAGCTAGTGGCATGCCAACACCTTCCTTGTCCTGAGAAATTTGTGCAGTAGTCCCCTGCCTAGCAAGTTTATCAGCTTTGCAATTGCTATCAATGTTGCTATGCCCAGGCACCTAGATGAGGTAAATGTTAAAATGATCAGCCATTTCATTAAGAGACGAGCGGCATTGTTGGGCCATTAGTGGGCTTAGGAAGACTGATTCTAGGGATTTGATAGTAGCCAGACTATCTGAATAAATGCTTATATCCTTTTTGGATACGACATTTATCCTCAGCCAGGATGCTTCTTCTTTTATTTCTGGCTGAAAAACGCTACAATGGTCTGGTAACCTCGGAACAATTCTTATCTTCAGTTCCTTAGAGTAAATACCATAACCCACTTCGTTATTTAGCTTGGAGCCATCCATGTAGAAATTAGTATGGTCTCTTCTCCCCGGGATTCCTCCCTTCCAGTCATCCCTCTTGAATAAGATTACTGGAACAATATAGTCTAATTTAGAGGGTACGAAATTCAAGCTATGAAGGATAGTTGAATGTCCTGTCCTTCCCTCGGACCAGCAATCGGTTTCCCTGAGTCTAATGGCGGCACAAGCTGCCATCCGTTTACCAAATAGGTCTAGGGGAACGAGATGAAAAGGACCTTTCAAGGCATCAGTTCGTGTGGTCCTCAAAGCTTCACTGATGCACATGGAAGCAGCTCTTTGAACCTTTTGCAATTACATACATACTTCTTGTCTTTTCTTACACGGTTTTGTCTGGAACGTATCTACCGTGTAAAAATGGAATCAGGTGTATTTTGATTTGAGTTTGATTTATTTAAGTGTTAACATGACAAGTTCGTAGCAGAGTTTTACCTAAGCCTATGTAATACTCATTACATTTATGTATACCATTTTACATAAATTTTTATTTGTATTTAACATTGTATTTTTTATTGCAGATGATATAATACGCTTGCGACAGCAACAACAAAATATTGATGACTCTGACGAGGATGAGGACGATGATTATCCACCAAGAGGTGTAAGCACACTAGGCGCAACATCAACAACAACAACGACACAACAGCCAGCTGAAATTGTTGTTGACCCAACTGTGCAACCGACAAAAAAACTAAATGGTGTGCGTCGTGCCAATGATGCAGCAGTTATGAGCCGTAGTAGCAGTGGTGCACCATCCGTGAACACACATGCAATAACAAATCGCAATGGAGGTGGACACACAGTGATGCAACGTACACACAGCATACAACAGTCAGAGCAACAACTACATCAAAGACATCAACGCTTGGTTATTGCAACTGCTGCTGAAGTTAATGATGCAACTACTTGCATCGATATGACAGCATCATCAACGTCAGCGATAGCCACAAGATTACCATTTGCAGTCACATCAACAAATTTAGATGCAACACCATCTACACCTGCAGCATTAGCAGCAGAAAATGCAACAACTACAACAATAACATCCAGATCAACACTGCTACCTCAATTAAGCAATAACACTAACAACAACATTTGTAATATTGCGAGTCGACGACGTCCACATGTCGATTTGCTTGATCAATATTCTAGCCATTCACATTCAAGACTTTCAAGTAGGAATTACCCAGATAAAGCATTAGAAGACACTACATCCTCAACGCCCTCACCACCCCCATCATCAACACAGGCGACTCCATCAACTTCAAGAACAGCTGCAGCTAAAATAAAGGCAACTGCTGCTGCTTCTATTGCAGCAATCAACGGCAACAATGTTGCTGCAGCAACGCCATTTAAACGTCGAAAATTGGCCATTGCTGAGTATATAAACGTACGTAGTAGCTCCGCCACTATAGATGATGATGAGGTTAACAATAATGAACAAAATAACAACGATATATTCTGCGTTGCAGCTACAACAAGCAATGGCAACAGGAATAATTCTGACTGCAACAATATAAATCAATTGACTGAAGAAGAAGAAGAAGGAAATATTGTTAACCCCAATGTAACTCAATTTATTGTAGTCACAAGATGTACCACCCCAACAACAGAAATTGTAGCAAATAATTGTCATCATAACAATTATCAGTTAAATAGTAACGATTACTGCAATCAAAACGATAATAACAACAGTAATCAACTAGCGCAAGAACAACAGTACAGCGACAACGTTAGTAACATATTGTTGCAAACACCAGATAGTGGCATTAGTGTAACTACACTAACGCCTTTCTCTAGTGGCAGTAACAATAGTAGTAGCATTCGAAACACTTCTACTATATATTGCAATGGCAACACAACACCAATTGATGGAAACTACATTTCACAGCAGCAGCAGCAACAACAGCAACTACGATCGCCGTGCAACGACAATGCAAATAGTAATAAGGTCAGCATAAACTTATTTCATCAAAAAATGGCACGTGTGCGTCGTAATTATCGCAAAAAATTTGCCGATGAGTCTGATAGTGATTAAATATAGCAACAAAAACAATTTCTTCAAATATTTACGTTTTTAACCATCTATAAGTTTTCGTAAAATTAATCTCAATTTTCACGCAATGTATGTTTTTCGCTTAGAGCACTGAATTCGGGTTATGACAATTAAGATAATGTCAAAAACCCGCAATTTCTGAAAAACTTATATTTTTCAGTTCGTAAAAGTTAAAACACACTTCTTTTGAAATAATAAAAATAGAAATTGTAATTCCTTTGTATTTGTAATATACATGCTCCCATCGTTTGAGACGGCTAAAATATATGTATATTTGACTCCCTGGTTTTCATAAACCCTACATAGAAGACCTCATAATTCACAATATCTTATTTTCTTACTACCCTGTAAACGTTTTATGTGGTGCCGTGACTAATCTCCATTTCGAAAATGGGGATTATGACCGCAAAGTTTTCGGCCATAATCCCCATAAAAAAGCGGACATAATACCCAAAGCTAGGATTAGCCTATAATATATCCAACACCTAGTTTGCTAGCCACTGTAATTTTACATAAGGGGTAAGTAATTTTACATAAGAGAGTTTATTTTTTCGGATATAACTCCCATACAGAAAATGGGGATTATGTCCGAAAATTTGTGGACATAATCCCCATTTACAAAATGGGGTTATGTCACGGCACCGTTTTGTGTACATATATCGGTCTTCTTTAAATAACTGCATAATTTTTTCTTATTTTTTTTTTTTTTTGTTTTTGACTATTTTGAACATTTTTTGAAACGAAATATCTCAAAAACTATAGGATATAGAATAAAAAACTTAACATAATTTTTCTTTAAAATTGCATTAGTTTTATGTAAAAAAAAATTAGTTTGATTTCATTTTGAAAATTAAAATTAATTTTATTATTTATAAAAATGTTTCCCAAAATATCTTCGATATAACATCTACTTTTTTTTTAAAGTTGTCACATTGAAGACACTTTGAGAAACATTTTTATAAATAATAAAATTAATTTTAATTTTTAAAATGAAATGCATTTCTTAACAAAAATTAGGTTAAGTTTTTGTATCCTATTCCTATGTACAAAAAAAAAAACAAAGTGCGCAGCTATTTAAAGGATGACTGATATACATACATATGTTTCAGATGCTTTAGATCTGCTTTTTCAAAAAAAACTAAGTAAGTCTGTTTTTTCCTATGTCTTTCCGTTTCTGAGTTATGCAGTGTGTTTTTGTGGTACATACAACTTTCTCGAGATAAGTTATTATGCCGCAAGGCAAATTACTAGTACTAAATAAAATTTTGATTTAATTTTGAAAAATTCTATACCTCAGAAACTGTACGCTTTAAAAACAAAGCGGCATGTGTTTTACCATTTATTTGAGTGTTGCAGAACCAAAATTATTTCAGACGTAAAAATTTATATGTTACGTTATGCTCTTCTTTAAAACAAAAGTTTGGTAGGTGAAAATGTGGGAGCTGGGTTGTTAAATCTTCTTTGAAACAAATTATTTAGTTTATCAGATGAAGAAAAATGTTCATCAGAGCAAACTTAACTGCCCTTTTTACAATAAATTACAAAAAGTTTGTAAAATATTTAAAGAAGAAAAATGCCTTTTAGAAGTCAACTAATGAAGGAAGAACTTAAAACTATAATTTGAAGAACACTTTACTAGGTAATTAAAAAAAAACTTACTATACGGACTTTAAGTGACACGTTCGCCATCTAGTCGTAAAGTGAACATGGCTTTAAATATGTGCTTAAGGTTGCTTATGAACGAGACTTTTAAAGGTTTTTATTTTCATTTGATCTCTTGTGTATACGATAAAGTTCAATCTCTTAGTCTGAAAAATATGCAACAAATCAAGAATTATTCAAAAATGCCTACTACTTAATAATTTCAAAACAAACAGTAATTCAAAACGAAATATATTATGTATTTGGAAATCTAGTACTCAATTCTAAAAATTGTCATAGATATACATATATTTTGTTCATTAAGTTGTGTAGGTTATGTACATATGTAGAGTAACCCAAAACATAGTTAAGGGGCTATTATTATATTACTTGACGATCTTAGGTTAAGGTTCGGGAAATGTGAGTATTTGTGACAGGGGGATGGGGTTTTTTGAAAGCGTAGCATAACGGTGTTTCTCGCTGTGTCTTCTTTCTTGGGTTTCGGTTTCCAGTTTGAAAAATTGCACGTACCAAACGAAGCACACGGTCATCTTTGTTTTCGTTGGCTGAACGCATAGTCTCTTCTTCCTAAACAGCTGTTATTAAACATACTTACTTACTTGCCACCCAAGTAAGTAAGTACTTACTTACTTAGATGGCCATAACAACCCGTTGTCAGGTTACGGCCGACCTCATTAGCTCTCGCCAGGCGCCTCTGTTTTGCGCGCGCCTTCTCCAATCTATCAAACTATCATAACATTATTGGCCGATGTCTCAACAAATCTTAAGTCATACCAAACTGAACGTGTCATGTATTTAAATTGCCTTAAAGTTACAATAAATCCAAATCGTATTCCATACGTCTAGCATATTATGCTATTGCTAAAAAAGCGAATTAAACAATTTTCAAAAAATGTTATTTATTTTATGGGTCATATTTCAGGTTTTTGACATTAAATATTAATAATAAATGACAACTTAATATCATCCCAACAAACATTAACCTTGGTGGAAGGCTGGAGCTCAAGTGGTGCTCCAGTTCCTTTCTCCAATCTCCAACGTTGGAGCTCCACTTCACATCCACTTGAGATCTATGCCATTCTATAAGAAAATGGACGTTGGTTCTCCAGTGGATATAAAGCTGGAACTTCACTTGACTTCTCAGGCAATTCTCCAAGCGAACTCCAACCCAGTATTTTATTACGATGTTGGTTCTCCAGTGGAGATAAGGCTGGATCTCCACTTGACCTCTGCGGCAACTCTCCAGGCGAACTCCAACACAATATTTTGTTTTCAAAAAATTTTCTATTTATAAATAAATAAGGCAAATTTTTATAGGTATTCCATAAGTGTTTATTGAAAGTAAACGTCCCTTTGAACAATTTTCTGAGCGTTCAGATTTTGTGAGTCTGAAATGATTCATATTTTCGATAAAAATATGAGCCTAAAACTAGTTGCTAGGCACGTATTATTTTGAGTCTTTTCTGACTCCGTTATGTTTCATAAATTCTGAACTTCAAACACGCTGACACTGTGACTCTTTTCTGACTCTGATTTGTTTCATAAATTCTGAAACGAAATTTGAATTGAAACTGTTACTATAGTAGCAATTTATTCAAATAAATAAACTAATAAATAAAAAAAAAATTTAAAAAGAAATATATTGTATCGCGTGTGGAATTAATTTAAGAAAATCGAACAATTATTAAATTAACGTTTTTACGTGCCTGTTATTCGTTCTGTGGTTAATGCCGTACCACCACAAATAGGACAACTATTTTTTGCAAATAATCCACCAGTAAGTAAATGCATATAGCAACAAGGTTTTTTTTTGTATAACACACTTTCCCGACGTTTTTTAGAACCTCAATTGTGATCCTCTAAGCCCAGAGGTAAAAATTCAAGCATTGGCTGTTCCAATGAAAAAAGATCAGGCAAAGGTAAAGCCTTCATTACACTACTGTGAACTTCTTAAGGGCAAAATTTAATGTTTTTCTTTTGTTTCGTAGCAATTTTGTCGACGTTAGAAAACGCCACCACGTCTTGGTAGTAGTACCTCATCGCCAATAACTAATAACCCATTTATATCTCCAGTCAAATCACGTACACCAGCACATGGTGGTAATCGTAGTTTTGACTCTGCAACGAAAAAAAGTTATTCAGAACTACACTCCAAGGTTCACCAAGGGATTTAAAACCTCACACAGAACAGCAGAAAAGGGGAATATTTTCCAAATCTACGCCCCAGAACAGAGCCACTCAAGTTGTATTGTGGCTGATAAACAGAACGGCAATCATTCACATGTGGCTACTTCTACTCAATAAGTCGAGCCTCAAATTGAAATTGAGACCAATAATAATCAAGATCTCGAGCTTCCAACTAATAATAATAATCCTCAGCAGTCGGATATTTTAAAATCAGCGTTGTATCCCCTGACACATATAATTTTGTTAATATTTCATAATATCCATATTCATGTTCATTCATTTTCTCATATCTACTGTACTATTTATAAAAAATTGCTTAAGCAATAACATGAAAATGATTTAAGCAATTGTAACGCTATAGGGCAAAATAAACTGAACTGATTTTAATAAAATGTAACAATAGACAATATTGTCCATCAAAATGAAAAGAGTTTGTTTATTTGTTTAATGGAAGATGGTTTTTTTGAAGCTCGTAAAACTCTAAATTATGAGTCACATATGTCTCCGATCATAAGGGTCAAAAAATTTAAATTTTAGGGTCAGAATAGATTTACATTTCAGACTCTAATATGAGTCTAAATTTTGACTCTTAAAACTTTGAATTATGTGTCACATATGTCTCCAAAAAGATTCGCAACATTTATTTTTCTGACTCAGAATAGTTCCATATTTCAGACTCTTATATGAGTCTAATTTTTGACTCATATTTGTGTGCCCTTCCAAGAAGGGAAATACACACATTTCTGACTCTTTTATGAACTCATAATGAGTGTATAGGCTCAGAATTATGATTCATATCTGACTCTAAAAAGAGTCAGAATGTTTGCTGGGGTATTTCAAATGTGACAAAAAAATTATTTTAAGTAGTTTAATAAATAATACAATTATATTTAGTTTACATAAAAAAAGGTGTAGTAAGTAAACGAAAAATATTACTGTGAAAGAGGTAGGGATGGTTTTTTTTGATAATTATAATTGAGCCTTTTCGTCAGACGGTTGTTTGCTTGCTGGAAGAAAACGATGCACCTTTTTTGAAATTCTTCATCAGTGCCTGACTTGAATTTGTGAAAGTAAGCTTCTGTATAAAGATTGCACGCATAAATATAGTTAAGTTAAAAATTTTTTATAATTAATATTACGTTTGACAGCAGTTGTAATGCTGAGTGGTTTGAATGGACTTTTTTTCTCCTGTGCCTTGCCAGGAAAATTGTGTAGCAGTTTTGTCTGTCATTATGTGTCTCCAAGCTTACTTCACAAATGTCACAGAATTGTTGCAGTTTTGTGCTTGTAATTTTTTTTACTGTAACGTTAATACTCTCTTCAACTAGACGATTATATATCTGCGCCGCAATATGATTCCTTTTCCTACACTTTTTTTTTAATTTTGACAAAAAATTTTCGAATTTGAAAGCGCTTATTGATTCTAAGCTTCCAAAATTTAATGAGTCACGCCCTAGATGAGTTAAACAATGGAAGTTGCATGTTAAAAAGGAATCGCCGAAAAATATGGGAAAGTTTTTAACGAATTCACAGAGTAATCTTTCAGCACAAGCGTTGTTTTCTACACAAAGTTTTTCCTGCAGTAAAATTCTTATTCCCAGACTGAGCATCAAAAAGTGGGTGTATCTTTCTTCGTCTAAAATATCTTTCAACACGAAAATTCCGGTGTAAAGTAGGAACATCCTCAATTCTGTTGCTTTGAAACGATCGAGTTCAATTAAGCTTCGCGGATGCCTAGCGAATTCTCTGGGAATTTGATTGTACAAAAACAGCAGCTTTGAATTTAATAAGTTTATTTTGTAATTTTTTATCGAGAATTTTTGGCCTTTCATTTTTAACCCACCCTTTAAGCAAAGTCTTTGTCACACCCAAACACACCACATGCATGTAGTCATTGGGAAACGATTTCACAATATCTATTGGTAATCCCTCTATTCCAATAGTTTCCAAAGTTTTGTGGTGATTGGGATCCAAGCGCAAACGAAAATCGGAATTTGTTCGAGGTCTATGTACTTCACAGCGAAAGATCATTCTACGATTAACTGATTCACCTTTTTGCGTACATTTAAGGCAACTTAAATATCCTGCATGCCCTGTAATCGCTAGAACAAAAGATTTTGCAGGTGCATCGCAGATGAATGACCGACAAATTATCTGAAAATGTTTTTCCCTATACATTAATCCAGTATTCATAAGGATCACCAATTCATCCATAAATCTTTTTAACAATATGCTGGAATTAAAAGATTTAGTGTAGCCACAATAAGCACCAACAATCATGACATCGGGCATTCCTTCGACATTTATCAGTATTGGCCATGTTTGTAGATTTAAACTTTTTACCAGTGGAAGTCCATCAATATTAATATTCAAATTCATTTCATCGCATTTAAAATCATTTTTGTAAAGAAAATCAGTCAAGGCGTCCTCAACACCATAATGAATGTATTCACCACTTCCCATTTTATCTATAGGGGCCTGTTTAGGAGTACATTTAAATGTTCTAGCATCCAGTGGAAGAGAACTACCATGCCGTACTTCCAGCAAAGAGTTTGTTGCAACATTAAAAACATTAAACTGCACGGTCCAGTTCGCTAGTTCATTTCTTAAAGAAACTTGAAGAGTTTCAGAATTATATTTTTCTTCATCGTAACTGCATCCCTCTTCTTCTGTGGTCCATTGCTCTTATTCTGTGCTTTCTTCAGATTCAACGAGGGATGCAGCTTCTTGAGCAGTAGCTGAAATTGTTGGCGTTTCTGACGAATCTCCCACAAATCTTTCCGACAGTAAATCAATGATTTGACTTACCTCACGTTTTATTTTCTTACTCATTCTACTTACGTTTTGAATTTTTTAATCACTGTTGATATTGGCTACGATTTAATTCACGTTTTCACTTTTTACAATTTTATTTTAACTAAAAGTATGTTTGACCAGGCTTGCCAGATGACTTGGACGCGAATTCGCCAATATGTGGCGTTACAGTCGCCAAAAATCGCCACAAATCGACATGCTTAAATTTGAAGTCGCCAGAATAGTCGCCAAATAAAAATTTATAGAAAAATAAGACAAACACCAGTTTTTCATTTCGAATTAAAACCTAGAAATTGATGTAAAGTAGTGAACTTGAAGATTTGAAATGAAAATTCCCAATCCTCAAATTCAAAACTAGCATTTATTAACCTAACGTACTGAACCTGGGGTTTTACCTTTCCAATTTTTAAATTCAAACCCAGCAAACAATCTAATACGGGTTAACATAGGATAGATCACTAGTTAAATTTCAATTTTTAAATTGAAAATAAAAAAACTTCAGGTTTGGTAGGTTCGATTTTTGAAATTATGAAAATACACTTGTAGTGTCCGACTTCTGCAAATTAATTGACAATACCTAGTCAGTAATAACTCAAATAAAAGAAACAACATTTTTTGAGAGGAAAAAAGAAATTAAAGGCGTTAAATACATTATTAAATTTTATTCCAGTAAATCAAATATGTAATGTGAAATGCATCTACACGAAATTAAAATTGTTTTTTTTTTCGAAATTGCCATCATCAAAAAAGTTGAAAGCGTCTTCTAAACTGAACTCACAGGACTCGCAATCTAGATTATTGTTATTTTCTGAAGTCTTTTCGTAGATTTCAGAATTAACCATCTTGAGCATGTTGTCCGAAGGTTAAAAATGTTACGAATGGGAAAATGAACCTGAATTCGGTTTCTAAGTTTGCTTTTCACAATATTCATTTACCTAAAGATCGTTAGGCAACGATAATATTTTCAAGGCGAATGCTGCCAAATCTGGGAGCATTCTGTCTCCTTTTGCATTGCAACTAGCAAAATTTGAAATCGCCGTTTGGCGACTAGTGATTTTGAAATTTCGATATTTCAACAGCCTTTTTCCAGTTCAACTCCAAGGTGTTGGAGTTAACTTGGATAAACGGGTTGGAGATCAAGTGTAGGTTGAACCATATTTCTCCCACGTTGGAGAAAAAATTTAATCGTGTTTGTTGGTATTCATCAATTATAGTTTTATATTTGTATTGGTTTATTGCACGAAATTCCCTTATTTGAAATAGTAAGTTTTTTTTTTTAGTGTGAAAGACAAATATAAAATTGTGACGTAACAGGGGAGCCTTGAGCTTATTTGACAGGTTGTGACACAGGAGTCGAAAAATAGCGTAGCGTAATTGCGAGCGCAAAATTGAAGAAGTAAACAACAAATCAATGACAACAAATTTGCCAAAAGAAATTATTAACTGTTCAACCTAAATTAGAGCGTCAGCGTCGTTTATCTGTCAAAATTTTTTCATGCACATACATTTCATATCAAGCAAACCGAAATAAGCAACGCGCTAACGCCAGCCTATTTGAATTTCTAATTTTGACAGAGCGTTGATAGCTAATTATTTTTGCTGTCATAAGTTGTGTCTGTTTACTTTCGTAGTTAAATCCGTAGTCAAATAATTTCAGAGAGAAGACCTCAATTTTTCTCAAAATGATATTTAACTAAAAAAAGTAAACAGACAGGAATTAGTTAAAAATGTAGTTATATGAGCGAAGTGTCAAAAACGAAAAATTTATTTTATTACGATCGTCAAATTTCGATTCGCTACAGATTTTTTATTTTGATTTACTTAAGCAATTTTATATTTCTATTTCAATAATATAGGTATCAGTTGATAGGTTATTTATTGAGCTTTAATTTAGTGTGTAAAAGTTTCATATCGGTGCATTTATAAGCAATAAAAATAGGCTCAAAAATTAAATTTGCACAAAAATTAAATTTTTATTATGCAAATTAGTTGAATTCGACCAAAGTATAATTTATTTTAATTATTAATTATTTGGGCTTAAGGAACGCACTTTCTGTACGGAATCAGCTGTTTATGCATTGTATACATAAGAAAAAATTTTTGCAATGGAACTTGAAGTGGAAAATACTTTTTTTTTTAAATTAATAGAAAATGTGAAAAAGAAGATAGTTAAAAAGTAAAATAGACGCATTTTCTTGAAATCGAAATGTAAAGGAAAGGGCTTGGAGTGAAGTTGCAGAAATATGCATTTTAATGTACACATACAATACATACAACAATTTGATTGACAATTCAGTGATGCCACGCGCTGCATTTGCCAATATTTTCCCCACAATCTACACGCATAGTACAAAATGAGCAATTTTGTTTTCTTGTTTTTTTCTTAAAATTAGTAAAAACAGAATTTGGATTACATATTTATTCTTTAAGTATTTATATAAATGTTATTGAATAACATTTTGTGAATAAATTCAATTTATTTAGGAAATATAAGAAATAAAATTTATGCAATTGTGGGAATATTTCACACGCTTGCAACTATGGCTACATCGCTTCTTAAGTTCAACGAAGTACAACATAGCCACTAAAAAGTCTTCTCTGAGTTTCTTAAGCATTTGACAGGCTTTTCGTTCAAATTTGACAGTAGGTTACGCTAGGCTATGCATGGTTTAGTTGGGCCTTCGCTCTTTCCTTAAGGAAATGACATTTGTGGAAATTGAACGAAACTTTTTGTTAAGTACGTTGTACGATTTGTGTGTATTCGCACACTTGCAGAAGTTGACTGCAGTCAAAGCGTGCATGGTTTAGTTGGCCCTTTAAGGCAGATTTAGGCAACAAAAGGCGCCTTAAGTTAACTTTTGGCGAGTAAACAGACACACCTATAAGCAGTAAACAAATTAACTCTGTATGGTATTTGACGCTACGCTCTTATTTAGGTTTAGCGCTCATTTCAAAAGCGTAGCGCTGTCAACGCTCTAATTTAGGGACTTCAGTTATTCAAATTTTGTTAAGTGTCAAAAACGTAATCAATTTTCAAACGAAAATTGAACAAAATAGACTTGAATTATTTAAGCAAATTGAAATAAAAACGTTCGTTATGAATTAAACTTTAACAATCGTAATAAAATATATATCCGTTGCTTACTCTCGCTTATTCTCTTCGTTTGCTCGCGAGCATATGGGGTGCCGACCACTGGGCTAAACACAACTAGGAAGAGAGCGATGGTTACGAAAAGAAAGAGCTTTTTGACAAACGATTTTATAAGCTGTTCATATTGCTGGCTCTAATTTTTTTCTGTTGTCTTCTTTTTCTTATGTAGTTAGTTAAGACTTAACCAAAATAGACGTGACGAGACGGTAGCAATTGAACGAACGTTTGCACTCGTTTCGTCTGTTTTGACATTTAACCCAAAATGTTACGCTAGCCAACGAGTCGAAAAAGCTGTTATGACGAGTAGCAACGTATTGAAGTTCGGTTCTTACGGAACAACACGTCTCGTCAAAATGTTTCGTTCACTTTCGATCAATTACGTTGGTTCATTTTGGCTATCAACATTGGTTTACATACACTCGAACTTACTCGTTACGTCTCGTCTCGTCTATTTTGGTTTAGGCTTTAGTTTTAATTATGTAGTTCAATTGCTCAGCGATGAATTTTGTATTGTCGCTTACAAAAGTTTGACATTTTTGGTCAAAAAAGCTCTATTGCGTATCTTTGCGCAGTCGGCCTATACAGTCTACTTGGCCCTTAAGCTTGGTCCTAAGGATTTAACTACATAACTAAACATACACAGCTTTTATAGATTTATTTTTTATAACAAAAAGTTTTAATTATTGTAAGATCGTTTAAAGCGAACAATGTAATTAAAATGCATTTCAGTGATTATTTACGTTAGCGTCTTATTTACGTTAGCTTCCTTAATTCCGATCTTATTGCACTTGTAGTTTAGCTGATTATTTTTATACACGTATACTATGTATGACTACTACTCGGCAATATTTATAGAAATATATCCACCAGAATATTCGAACATAGCCTTTTCAAAAATCGCTATAAATTAGGAACCCCTACAGCAATAGTTAAATTATTAATTTATAAAAATTGTATATTAAACCTTTGTTTTTGAGCTTTCACTAAAAAAAAATTATAAAATTTGAAGGATTTTCGCTAAAATAAACCTGTTCCAGCATACTATCGGTATGGTCGATGGTTAGCGAACAAATTATCGTCCACTATCGATGGTTGCAACTATGAATAGTTAGTGAACTCTATATAAAAGGGTTGGATTTTAAGAGTCATTCCATCCGGAGAAATTTCAATTAAGTAGTAAAAGGTTGAAAGTATGCGCCTGTATGTCTAAACAGAATTGGGACGTGCGTTTTATATTCTGTGTCAAATTGCACCAAAAAACAGAATTTGTTCTATTTTTCTGCGATAAATTTTGTAGTGTCAATTTTGTACTCACTACAAACGTATAGGAAAAATCTGGACGATATTGCACGTTCCAATTCTGTTTGGACAATGTCTCTGAGTTTATTTCTTTATTGTAAAAAAATTAAAATCAAAAAACGCATGCATCGTTTTGATACATCGATAATTGCATTCAGCAGTTGCGATACTACCGAGTAGAACTTAGTTTTTTTTTTTTGTATGCAAAGCCAAAACTGTTATCCAAACTAGTTTGATATACAAATTCTGTCTTTGAAATAACAGTTGAAAAGTTCACCATTACAAAAAAACTAAATTGAAAATTTCGTTCGGTAGTGTCATACTGTTGATATATACGAATACTAACATTTTCATCCTTATCAATAAACTTTTATTATGAAAGTTAAGGGTCGATTTTGACATAACTTCAAATACAAGTGCTGTCAAAGGCGATACAGTTTTATTTGTAAGTATACTTCTATTGGCAGCTACTGACCACAAATTATTAAGTTAGTTTATTCATACTTCAAACATACGAGCCTTCCCATAAAAGTTACGCCGCATGTCTGATAGGGTCTTACAGACCCCAACGAAATTGTATATAAATATAAGTTGTTTTTGATAATTATCGAAATATTTTTAGTTAACTTTAGTACATGTATTATGAATAATATAAATAAATTTTTTTTTTAACTCAAAACATTTTATTGTACATACAAAAATAAAAACTGAAATCCTCTCTTCTAAGTAAGTAAAACCAGAATCGTTTCTTAAATTTTTGTGGTAAAAAATTAAGACTTCGAATGAAAATGCGAGAATGAGAATAAAATCTGAACTTTTTTCGAGCAAGACATGAAATTTTACGCAGTTTGACCCCAAACGACTTAACGGATCTATGCATTTAAGTCCATCCCCTAATCTGAAGAGCCATTCTGCAGTTTCAGATTCCTTACCTTTTTGGAAAAGAAATTACGGAGGCAAACGAATACCTGTTTTTAATTCTTGAAATATTTTATGATAACCGAATTCATTTCAAATCAGGCAGACTGACTTCGAATTGCGGAATTGGTTGCCGATAAAATATTTTGTTTTTCAGAGAACACGTATTCCCCCGATTTGAATGAAAAATTTTTTTCCGAAGCTATGCGCATTTCAATTTTTTGTGTTAAAAATTAAAAAACCCCCGAAATTTTTTTCAAAAATAGTTCATTTTTCTCTTTTGATTCTAATAAAACTTTTGATTCTCTATCAGAACCTTCAAAAAAATATTGAAAATTGGCGGAGTTATAATATTTGTTATGGATATAAGCTGTGTTGATTTTCTCAAAAATCCCCACATTTTTTTTCACTAAAAATTTTAGTGTATATTTATAACATTATTAGGAAGAAACGAAATGAATTTAATGCTGGCCAAATGAAATTTTTTCAGCATTGCCAAGAAATCTACGGTTCTATTTTCAAAACAAATAACAAAAGCACCATTGCAAATTACTTTAAGCAAATCTTTCTTGCTTTCTGCACGGTTAGAAATTTTGGAATAAATTTTAATACTTTTGGGATTACATATATGACTACACCAGAATTGTATTATATATTTTGTATACCAAAATATGGCTAGCGGAAAGCATGCCGGACGATTGGAATCTCAGCGTGCTTTGTCCTGTAATAAAGAAAGAAGACCCGACAATCTGCGCCAACTACAGGGGTATCAGTCTCATTTCTATCGCATATAAGATCCTCTCGAGCGTATTGTGTGAAAGATTGAAGCCGCATACAGAAACACTGATCGGATCCTATCAGTGTGGCTTTAGACCTGGTAAGTCCACCATAGACCAGATTTTTGCACTACGCCAAATCCTGGAGAAAACCCATGAATATCAAATCGACACTCACCATCTCTTCGTCGATTATAAAGCTGCGTTCGATAGCCCAGTGCGGGATTGCCTATACGCAACAATGTCTGAGTTCGGTATACCTGCAAAGTTGATAAGGCTCTGCAGGATGACGTTGAGCAATACGTGTAGCTCCGTCAAGGTAGGGAATGACCTCTCCGGAACTTTTAATACCGAGCGAGGTTTCAGACAAGGCGACCCGATCTCGTGCGATCTCTTCAATTTCATTGTGGAGGGGATCGTACGAAAAGCCGGTGTGCATCATAATGGCACCATTTTCTTCAAAGGTGTTCAGCTCCTTGCGTACGCTGATGATATTGATATTATCGGTCGGAGTAAGAGAGATGCTACTGCTGCTCTTTCACTGCTATTGAAAAGGAATCAGCCAAAGTGGGTTTGACGGTAAACGAGGGCAAGACGAAATACATGATGTCTACTAACAACAACAAGAGAGCACGGGATCTAGACTCTCATGTTACAGCGGGCAACTGTAAATTAGAAGTTGTCAAGGAATTCATTTACCTTGGCACTGCCGTAACCAGCAACAATGATGTCAGTCTGGAGATTAAGCGGAGAATAACAATTGCTAATAGGTGCTACTACGGTCTCAGTAAGCAATTACGTTGCAGAGCACTCACTCGATCGACAAAGCTAACACTCTACAAGACGCTCATTCTACCTGTGCTTCTTTATGGCGCTGAGGCATGGGTGGTTTCGACAACAGACACAGCCGCTCTTGGGGTGTTCGAGAGGAAAGTTCTCCGCAAAGTCTTTGGTCCTGTTAGAGTTGGCGACGACTATCGCATTCGAATGAACCACGAGCTGTATGAGCTCTACGCCGACATTGACATAGTTAAGCGTATAACAATACAGCGACTACGCTGGCTGGGTCATGTCCATCGTATGGATAAAGAAGCTCAAGCGAAAAAGGTATTCGAAGGGAAGGTCCCCGGTCAACGACGAAGAGGGAGACCATGCCTCCGGTGGATAGACCAAGCTGAGGAAGCCCTAACCGCGCTTGGCATTAACGATTGGAGAAGGCGCGCGCAAAACAGAGGCGCCTGGCGAGAGCTAATGAGGTCGGCCGTAACCTGACAAAGGGTTGTTATGGCCATCTAAGTAAGTAAGTAAGAATTGTATTAAAATTCAATACTGTCTAGATATTAAAATTCATTTTTAATACAAATTTGTATTAAAATTTAATACTCGTTTTTATTAAAATTAAAAAAAAAATATGTCGTATCCACTGGGACTCGAACCTGGTTCCCTTTCAATACAAGGGTTGCATGAACATTTAAACGACATCAGCCAACGTAGTAACATATTTATATTGGCTAAATGTAATACTTGCGATAGCATCAAATGTTATAAAATATCGTTTTAATGTTTGAACTGTATTAGAATTTAATACAAAATGTATTACAAAATTTTGTAATATACTCAAAAGTATTAAATTTAATAAAAATTGTATTAAAAATCTTTGTAATACTTCGCTTGTATTAAAATTTATTCCAAGATTTCTAACCGTGTGCATACTTACATTTAACGTTACAAATCGAAGTAACGATTAAAAGACTGGACTAGATCGATTTAAACAATATGGATTTTAGTGGTAATTTAATAAGCAAAGATAATGTGCTAAGGTTTCAAATCGGTTGAATCGTTATACCCTGCAGGGAATTGATCTGACTATTAACTAACTTTTCATTGAGTTTTTTATAAGCACACCTAGTTTATTTCTAAATTGTTTTGCTGACTTTTTTGACAAGGCGATGTCCTACGAAGTAGTGAGTTGTCCCTATATCATCTGCATGTGTTTTTAAATAATTACTAGCTAGCTACTCACAAGTAATTTTAAGTGATCACATTATAGTGAGCAAAATCTTTTTATTTATTATACCCCACACCGAGGGTATATTCACTTTGTCTCTCCGTTTGTAACACATAGAAGATGGCGTGGCAGGTATGGAAAAGTATATATATTCTTGATCAGCGTCGCCACCTGAGTCGATTAAGCGATGTCCGTCTGTCTGTCCGTCTGTTGAAATCAGGTTTACGGGAAAACCAAGAAAGCTAATTGAATGAAACTTTCACACACAGGTCACAGGTTTCTTGCAGGCATCTTGCTATTCAAAATTGGGAAATCGGCTTACGGACACGCCTACCGCCCATACTCTGTATATATATCCATGCCCGTTTTGAAAAAAAGTTGCAGCGATTTTGATGAAACTTGGTGATTTAGTGCACATGAAAACCAAATTAGGATTAGGCTAGGTTTCAAGTTTTCAAAGGATCTTACAGGGGCGTGGCACAACCCTAAATTTTATCATTTATACTACCATATCGTGTAAGCCGTTCAAGATATTGCGATGAAATTTGGTAAACGGATACATATCAAATATATCTTGAATTGTGATAAAAGTGGGCGGAATCGAAAAAGTGGGCGTGGCACTTTTTAACTGTTGAAAATTTTGATTCCGTATATCTCAAAATTGGCACAAACGATTTTCATAAAAATTTTGGAGATGATGCCGCTGAAAGCAGTCATCAATACAAGTTCAGCCAATTTACATAAAAAACTCGTTGAAGGGCGTGGCACCGCCCACAATATTTATAAATGTTATATTAAGAGAACTAACAACGTAATCGTTGTGAAATTTAATGAGGTGGATATACTTGCTTTAAGGTCTCTTATTACAAAAATTTGGTACAATAGTACCTGTGGGCGTGGCACCTCCCATACAAACAAAAAATTGTGGCACCGCCCACAATATTTATAAATGTTATATTAAGAGAACTAACAACGTAATCGTTATGAAATTTAATGAGGTAGATATACTTGCTTTAAGGTCTCTTATTAGAAAAATTTGGTACAATAGTACCTGTGGGCGTGGCACCTCCCATACAAACAAACAACGTTTATTGTTATAGATAGTGTGCTATGAGAGTAATCTTCATAAAATTTGGTGTATAGATTTCAGTTACTATAAGCTTTAAAAATAAATTAATTTTGACAGGATTGCATCAGTGGGCGTGGCACCTCCCATATTAACATAAATTTGTAAGCGTTGGTTTAAGTGAACTATTGTAGCAATTTCTATGAAAATTAATGTAAGTAGTTCAGTTGCTATGGAGTATATCTGAATCAAAAGTGGCTGAAATAGTACCAGTGGGCGTGGCACCTCTCATACAAATAAAATACGGTAAGTGGTATATTTATCGAAATATGTAAACAATCATACTAAAATTTGGCGTAAGGGGTTTGCTTATGGAAAGCTATTTCTGGATCAAAACCGGGATGGATTGTACCAGTGTGTCACCGCCCTAAATTTTAAATTTAACTGCGGCATGGTTAAAATTTTTCATTTTTATTCGATTTATTTCAGCATTTTCCATATTCTTTCAACTTTTTCAACCCTTTAACTTTTTCCAATATATCCTATATGTATTTGTTCGCCTTTTTTAACCTCTTTCAACTTTCTTTTTAAGTTTCTTTATTTCCTCAACTTTTTCATCAATTTTGAATTTTTTCAACCTCTTTCAACTTTTTTAGAGTTTTTCAACCTTTCTCAACATTTTGCATATATTTTCGACTATTTCAACATCTGTCAACCTTTCAACATTTTTTTCGACTCATTCAACGTTTTTCCTAACATTAATTTAAAAGGTACTTGCAGTGCAGTGTAGGGTATGTGAGTTTCGGCCTGGCCGAAGATAACACCGTAACTTCTTGTTTTTTAAAATAAACATGAAAATTTTACTTTTTTAAACTCTTTAATGGACATGTGCCTTTTTGCTCAACCCTTTAATGGACTTTTGTTTCTTTGTTAAACTCTTTAATAGAGTAGAGTCCGTGCTACGACCTTTCTTTGGCTTTTTTCTGGCTTCAAAATTTATTTTATTCACAATTTTCCCCATTTTGTATACAAAACACTAAAATTGAAGATGTATTTAGCTTGTTACATAAAAAGCGGTAGACTGACATTAGATGCGTTCCACTCAAAAACGTTATACAAACCAGTAAAACAACACATGACTTCATTCAGATAGTACTAAAAGAGTTTAAAGTTCGTTTAAACACTCCTAAATGTACCATTGTGCCATATACAATTTTCCGCTTTAAACCTCCATTGCTGAGTAAAATCCACACTAACGAAGGGTTAAAAAATAGAAATATTCGCAGGACATTTGCCGTTTTGCAGGAAAACCTTCACTTTGCTATCAAAAAAGTATGACATCTATTGCTTTTTTGAAGTGTCTGAGATTGAAATTACTCGAAGTTTAGTATAACACGATTCCATCAAAAAAACTCAAAACGACCGTGCATGGACATGTGCCGTTCCGTTTGCCGCCTCCTCAAATGCACAATGTAAAATTCCTGAAATCTTGAAAGTTACATAAGGATTACAAAAACAGGTAAAAACGATTTGTGTAGAGAAAAAAACAAACTAAAATTTTGGAATATGAAAACTGCCTTCTTAGTTACACCGTAATTAAGTAATTAACCCTTTCATTGAATTTCGCATCACAGGTAATTTCTGTATTGGAGTTCCAGGTAGTTTAACATTTGATCTCAAGGGTAGAGTAGAACAAAAGAAAAATTAAAGTATATACAAAGTCATTCCGACACGTAATAAATTTATTCCTACAAACTCTTCTTAGCTTATACTACGAAAAAATTCAACATGTACATAAAAAATGCTACATCATTCCAACTATTTCAAACAGAGTTCATATTGGCCGTAAGAGATTATCTTCAGATTAACTACCAAAAACAATTTTTCAACGCATAAAGCCTAATTTCCATGCTATCTTTCTTGATCCCATATCAGGGATATCAAATCAAATTTTTGTAAGAAAGAAAAAGCATGCGAACAGAACCTAATGCGCTTGGAGAATGCGACTTAATATCATACATTTGCTATATTTATAGCATGTGATGTCCTCCCTGATATTTGATAAGATAAGTTCAAGAAAGATCACATGGAAATTAGGCATAAGATATCTGAATTTGAAAAAATTGTATCCAATTTATATTGGAATATAAACAGAAAATGGATAAGCACAAATCGTACAAAAAAGAATTTCATTACAAAATATCAAAATTGGCAAAGAATAATCAATGCAAGAGGAAGACCTCAAAAACCAACTGACGACTGTTCAGAATTTACAAAAAAAAAAAAATATTATGGATTGCACTGAAACTATCCTAACTATAGCAGTCCTACGTGCGATTCTAAATCGAGCAGAAAGAATCAAAGTCAGCATCCCTACTCCACCGAATACACATCCCATCAAATGGACTTTTAGGACTATCAAAAGACAAATACCTTTTATTACGAAATTCTTTAAGGAGACACAACGTTGATATCACTAGTTTACAAGAAAAAAGATCTGGTTTCTCATAGACTTTTTTCGATGTATTTTGGGGCGTAGATTCCAAAAATGGCAACCATTTTTTTTTTTCTTAAGAATCGTTTTCGAGATATCCTCAAATAACCCCTTTTTCGGCACTTTTTTCATTTATTTGACTATATCTCCATATTTTTATATTTAACTCAAAAACGATTTTCAGCATTCGAAAGATATTTGAGTTACAAGCGCTCAAAGTCCAAAAAAACTTACTTTTTTGGTCTTTTTTGAAAATCACTCAATTTCAATTGCTCCATTTGAATGAAAAATTTTTTCTTTTTCATATTTTTAAAATTGTTAATGAAAGACTATTCTTTTGCAAATATTTTAAGTATAATTTTGCGAAAATCGGACAAAAAATGTAGAAGTTATTCGAAAAAACACCAAAAAACTTGCAATAAAATTAAACGAAAATACATACGTTTTTTATTTAAAAATAAACGGAGAATAAAAGTAAAGAGCCACACACAAACACAATCGTATGTATTTTTGTTTAATTTTATTGCAAGTTTTTTACTGTTTTTTCGAATAACTTCTACAGTTTTTGTCCGATTTTCGCAAAATTATACTTAAAATATTTGCAAAAGAATAGCCTTTCATTAAAAATTTTAAAAATATGTAAAAGAAAAAATTTTTCATTCAAATTGAGCAATTGAAATTGAGTGATTTTCAAAAAAAATACCAAAAAAGTCAGTTGTTTTGGACTTTGAGCGCTTGTAACTCCATCAAATCTTATCCGATTCAAGAAAACAGCATATCGTTAGAAAGGGAATAAAATATCTTTCGAATGCTGAAAATTGTTTTTGAGTCAAAAACAAATTTATGGAGATATAGTCAAATAAATGAAAAAAATGCCGAAAAAGGGGTTTTTTGAGGATATCTCGAAAACGATTCTTAAAGGAAAAAAGTCTATGAGAAACCAGATCTCGAGATCAACCCCAAATTTGTAAACTAGTGTATTCTACCAACATATGCAACCATAACGGCAGCCAAAAAAGCGATCGTTCATTCAACTGTGAAATCACGGAAGTATCGGCTCAAGTAAAGCTGCGTTTTCATGTTATCTTTCTTGATCTTCCACTATTCCATATCACAGAGGATATCACATGCTATAAAAATAGCACATACACTTCGCGCCACTTGAATAGCACACCCTTTATGCTCTCATTGCTATTACCAATAACTCAAACACCACTTATCAGATAACGGTTTACTCTTTACTTGTTTTTTTATGTTTCTTTTTACTCTCTCTGTAACAAAATTCGTGCGCTGGAAATGTACCGTTATATGGTTTTTGCTATTTTGTTTCGTTGTTACGTTATGCAAAAATTTGGCGCCACTTGAATAGCACACCTACTTTAATCAGTAGTAATCTCTTTGTGTGTGAACTTGTGCAGTCGATTAATTACATACTTAGTGAATTCATACTATTTTAATAAGAAAAAAGTAAAAATGGGTCAAGGAACAGCATTAATAGAGGCTGAAAAGGGAAAAATCAAAGTCCACAAGGATATGGGCCTTTCCGTTGCGAAAATATCAACAAAAAAAAATCAAAAGAAGCCGAAAAGTTATATCTGCGTTTTTGTCTAATGAGTCTAAATATGGAAAAAACATGAAAGGCCGCACACATAGTGTGCTCTCTATTGCGTTCAGACTGCATATTTTGAGAGAAGTCTCAAATTAGCGCGACTCAATAGCCAAGATAAGGGAGAAAACTGGCATTAATGCAAGTTTAACAACTATCCGGCGTGTTATTTCGAAAGCTGGACCACAAAGTGGCATCATATTGTCTTTTCAGACGAAAAAAAGTTTAATTTGGAGGGCCCCGATGGCTACAGTTATTAATTTCACGATTTACGAAAGGAGAGCCTACATAGTCGGGTAGGCGGTGTGGGGAGCTATCTCGTATTATGGCACCTGCGAATTGCAATTTTTGAAGACAACGATGAATGCAATGGTATACAATGACGTACTACAAAAGGCTTTCCCGTTCTTCAACAACCTTTTTGGACCTCTGCCGTGAACATATCAACATGACAATGCGCCAATCCACACTGCCCAGATCGATAAATCTTATATAGATAGTCAGAATGTAGCACTTTTAAACTGGCCACCATACTCACCGGACCTAAATATTATCGAAAATGTTTGAGGATGGCTAACCCGAAAAGTCTATGGACGACAATATTCAACGATACTTGAACTTATCCAAGCCATCAAACTTGGCTGGAACTCCATTCCACTTCATTATATTGGCAAATTATATGAATCAATGCCAAACAGGATCTGTGAAGTGCTGGTCAACAAAGGAGGTTCGATCAAATTTTTTTAATAAAAGTAAATACCTAGTCTTGAAAAGAAAAGGAGTTGAGCACTGCTATTATTTTGACCGCTCGAAATTACACATTACTCAATATAATAGCAAACCTAGAAAGTACCGTTATTTTTTTGGAACAAAATGTCATGTGCTTATTTTGTCTACTTATCAAGTAACTATACTGTAAAATATTAGAAGAAAAAAAACCTCAGTTGTTCGAAACATCTTCTTTCAATTCATGAATGACATCCTGTTTCTATTATTTTGACCGCAACTGTATATAAAATCAACGGCTTTAGATATCACAGCCACTATTGCTAGATTAAATTAAGAATTAAGAAAGCATAGTTTTATAGACAAAATTTTATTCTCTTAAGTCTCTGGTTCGATAGACTTATACGATTTAAAAAATATATATCAGGTGTGCTATTCAAGTGGCGCGGAGTGTATGTGCTCATGCACTCTCGCATTCTCCAAGCGCATTAGGTTCTGCTCGCATGCTTTTTCTTTCTTACAAAAATTTGATAGTAGAAGATCAAGAAAGATAACATAAAAACGCGGCATAAGGCTACAAGATATGATGGATCATACTGCGAAGCGAATTATAGACAGCATAAATGAGAAAGAGCTGACCCAAGTATTACATCTCTGAGTCACGCCAAATCATCAAAAGCGTGGCTGGGCAAAACGTACCGCGCGCGGTACTGCGGCAGAATGAGAATAACTTTTTATATACGTATATAAAGCAGAGAGCGTAAAATTTAATTCAGTTTGCTTTGAAAAGCGAACAAAGCACAACTACACATGCATTGAAGAACATTTAAGAGAAACACACGTGTAGTGGTGCCCAGCTCTGATCAAAAGAGATGAAAGAATGTTACTCTCAAGAAATTTTAATTCTATTCAGATACAGTTGCTTATTTTGAAAAAAAAAATTAAATTGTTAATTTAAGTAATGAAAAAATATGTAGTTTGTTATAAATAAAAAAAAATAAATATCTCACCAAGTTTAAAAATCCGCTTTGAATTTTTTTACAAGTTCAGTTTTATATACCACACCCATTCACATTTCAATCACACTTTTCTGCAGTTTTCAAAGTCTACTTGCGACATGTAATTCCTATGGAAAGCTAAAAATTTCAATGAACCACCAGTAAACATTGATATTATGAGCTCTCCTTGCATTAGAATTTTTCATGTACCAACAACTATTAAACATGTTTGAAACAACAAAAAAAAAATGTTAAAATATGAAAAAATCATACATACGCACACAAAAAACTAAACATTTGACAAAAAAGAGGTTGTGAAACATTTGTCATTTTGATTCCTTTGGAAAAAAATTTATACGTTTCCTATATTTTATAACTTTCACCATTATATCATTTTTCGATTTGAGGTAAACATTTTGAGTGAGCAAAAACAACAAAAAAAAAAGCAAACCAAAAATGCAATTTTCGGCCTATTTACATTGTCATCAGTGGGAAAAAAATACACAAAAAAATACCATTTTATCCGAAATGTAAAGTAAAATAGCTCGGTCAAATTTAATTGTGCAGAGGATTTTTATATCAGCATGAAATCTAGCTTTAGCCCATTTTTCCTTTTTATTTATCTTTTTAATTTGTAATTTCTTTTGGTGTTAACACACACAGCCAAGATACGCATGCGGCTGTGCAATGCAAAGGATGTTCTCTGGTACGCAACGAAAGCTGGACGTCGCTAAGCTGCAATCACATCGGACGGTCAAAGCCTATTCCGCTCGCCTCTCAGAACTGCTCCTTCAACCTGACTCTCTACCCGATGATGCCGGTGGACTTTGGGCGCATATATCTCGCTCCATGCGCTCTGCCGCTGAGGAAGTCATTGGTTTCTGACGCCCACTTCCGCGAAATCAATGGTATGACCAGGAGTGTCGCGAAGCTACTGCAGTGAAAAACGCCGCCTACAAAAGAACCCTGTAGTCAGCAGCAACGGGAGTCGTGCACGAAAACTACCGGGAAAAGAGAAAGGAAGAGAGGCGCCTTTTCAGACGCAAGAAACGAGAGCAGGAAAGGCACGAGCGTGAGAAACTCGAAGTGTTACGGGGCAAGAATGATGCTCGAAAATTTTGCCAACAAGTCAAGCGTCTGACCCAAGGTTTCAAGCCCGGAGCATCTACCTGTAAAGATGAACATGGAAATCTGGTTACGGATACGCAGGGTACACTGAGATTATGGAGGGAACACTTTTCCAAGCTGCTTGCTGGCGATGACACCACCAATCCCGCCTTTGGAGAAATTAACCCGATGCCACCAATCAACGACGATGGTGTGGACGTACCACCACCTAGCCATGACGCGGTACGAGTTGTGATCCAACGACTTAAGACAACAAAGCGGCTGGTGCCGATGGCCTGCCTGCTGAATTGTTCAAGACCGGCGGTGATGAGCTGATAGGGTGTATGCATCAACTCATCTGCAAAATATGGCTAGTAGAAAGCATGCCCGACGATTGGAATCTCAGTGTCCTTTGTCCTGTACTGAAGAAAGGTGACCCGACAATCTGCGCTAACTACCGGGGAATCAGTCTTCTTGTCATCTCTTACAAGGTCCTGTCGACTGTACTGTGTCAAAGACTTAAGCTGTTTGCCAACACACTGATTGGGCCTTATCAGTGCGGCTTTAGACCTGGTAAGTCCACCATACACCAGATCTTCACACTACGTCAAATCCTGGAAAAAACCTACAAAAAACAGATCGATACCCATCATCTCTTTATCGATTTTAAAGCTGCTTTCGATAGCCCGATACGGGATTGCCTGTATGCCACCATGTCTGAGTTTGGTATACCTGCGAAGCTGGTGCGGCTTTGCAGAATGACGTTGAGCAACACAGCTAGCTCCGTCAGAGTAGGAAAGGACCTCTCCGAACCATTTGATACCGAACGAGGTTTCAGACAGGGCGATCCACTATCCTGCAACCTCTTCTTCAACTCTGTGATGGGAGGGGTGTTGCGAAGAGCCAGTGTACATCGTAATGGCACTATTTTCTACAAAAGTGTCCAGCTCCTTGCATATGCCGATGATATTGATATCATTGGACGTTGTAAGCGAGATGTTACTGCTGCGTTCTCTGCTATCGAAAAAGAGTCAGCGAAGGTGGGTTTGACGGTGAACGAGGGTAAAGCAAAGTATATGGTGTCCACAAACAGGGAGACGCGGCGTATTGGATCCTTTGTTACTGCGAACAACTATACTTTCGAAGTTGTCAAGGAATTCACCTATCTTGGCACCGCCGTGAACACTCAAAACGATGTCAGCCTGGAGATAAATCGAAGACTAACTCTTGCTAATAGGTGTTACTATGGTCTCAGTAAGCAATTGAGTAGTAGAGACCTCTCTCGCCCGACAAAACTGACATTCTACAAGACGCTCTCTTACCCGTGCTACTTTACGGCGCAGAAGCATGGATTGTGTCGCAGACTGATGCAGCCACGCTTGGGGTGTTTGAGAGAAAAATTCTTCGCAAAATCTTCGGTCCTGTTCACGTCGGCGACGACTACCGTATTCGAATGAACCACGAACTGTACGAGCTCTACGATGACATTGACATAGTCAAGCGCATCACTATCCAACGTCTGCGCTGACTGGGACATGTTGTGCGTATGGACGAAGAAGTCCCGGTGAAAAAGGTGTTTGATGCGGAAGCCGCTGGGCGACGACGAAGAGGAAGACCATGCCTCCGATGGAAAGACCAAGCCGAGGAAACCCTATCCACGCTTGGTGTGAATGGTTGGAGAAGGCGTGCGCGAAGCAGAGGCGCCTGGAGAGAGCTTTTGAGGTCGACCGTAACCCGGTAACAGGTTGTTATGGCCACCCAAGTAAGTAAGTAAGTTAACACACACACACATTGGACAGTAAGCTCAATAAAATAACATTTATAAATTATTTTCTGTTCAAACAAAAACCACAAAGAAATTACCTATCGGGTAGCCTGCCGAATTATTACACTATTTGCGCTTGCTACTTCATTTTTGACTCGCTAAAACAGCTTGCACACGAAGTGCTCAAGGGAGCACAAAGGTAACAAAACGGAAAAAAGTCTTGCTTTCTTTGATTAAAAACATTTTTGCTTGAGTTCTCAACAGATCTATGCAAGAAAGTGAACATAGTAGGCTTGCACACTCTTGGCTTAAAAGTCTCTGATGAGTCCTCCAAGCAGAGGATGAAACTAGTATAACTAGCTCATTTTTCCTTTTTTTATCTTTTTAAGTTGTAATTTCTTTTGGTGTTAACTCACACACATATTGAACAGTAAGCTCAATAAAATAACATTGAAATCGATATGTTTTGTTCTCAGACATACTTATGGAGTAAATCAGGGGTCGGCAAAATTAAAAGTGTGATTGTGTTGGTGAGAGGAGAGAGGCTGCACCGCAAGAAATATTTCGTAGAAATCGTTTGCGAAATTAATGTTGCGGCAAAAAGTGAAAAATTTAAAAAGATTAGAAAAGGTATTCAGATTTTACAATCTTGAGCGCAATACTTTTTTGCTATATGTCGTCAAAAGAAAATAACGAATTGGCGACGAAAAGGCATTTGAAATGCGTCATAATCCCTTTTCGTTGTAAGTTCGTTCATTTGCCATACCTGTAAAAAAAAATTCTCTATGTGCATAACAGCTACATCCGCGCATGATGTTGCTTTTTCAATGGTTTTTCGACAACTGAATGAAAGAGCATAAGAATGCGTGTTATATTTGAGCGCACAATTGTGCTATGTGGTGCCGACCACTGGAGTAAATGGATAAAAACTTTAAAATTAAAATTTTTCGGCCTTTTCAAATAGTGAACAGTGGGAGGTGGGCATCAGATAAAGAGTAACCACATCGTATTTTACAAAAGGTACACACGTTTGTTTGTGAATGGTTGTATTTCATGCTAATTTTTTTTTTAAATATGGTGTAAAGCAAAAACTGATGAAAAACGCCAAATTGTCCAAAACATGCCAACTTCAAGGCAGAAATTTTTCGGACGAAGAGTTGAAGGGTATACTCCTCTTGTACAATTTTGATTAAAACATTTTTTTATTAATTGATTATTTTCCCAAAAAATCTACAAAATATAAAAAAGTTGAGAAAAAATGTGGTTTTAGAGAAATGTGTTTTTTTGGCTAGAAATAAATTTGTCTTCTTCTCCTCTCCTTTATGATTAATCTTCTCCTCTCCTTTGTGATTAACTCATTTCTCAATTTGAGGCAATGACCAAAAATCGTTTTTTGACTTCATTAAACGACTACAGCAAAAAATTGCCACAAGTTACAGAAGTAGCCTCTTCGGTTGTTACTTCCTAGCACCTAGTCAAAAATTTCCACCAAGTTTCATCCTTGGAAGAATTTTGACGACCTATAACTCAAAAAATTATTCTTTGAACTAATTTGTCTGATCTTGTGTTTAGATTTTGCGAAATGAAACGAACATTTTAGGTTTCTAATTTTAATTATATATATTTTTTTAGTTTCCATGTATTGTTTACGAGAACGCTGTTTATTTTTGCTTAATGCTACTTATGTGGCCTTAGTTTAAACTTAATCAATCAATAAATTTTTTATGCTTATAAATAATATTTAAGCAAAACAATTTTTAAATATAAATAATTAACTGTAAGTCTAAGGACAAAAGAATGGTATTACTCAAAACAATCTATATTCACACGAATTCAAAAATGTTAGTTTTTTGAAGAAATAATAATAACTCGTATAAATGTTGATTGCATGATTTTTATCAAAACATTTGTATATAAAAAATAAGTTTTAATTCTGCTGCAAGGCATTAATTTCCTATAAAATTTCTATTTGCGCTTTTATGATTTATAGAGTAGTGGAGCTATGAGATTTATAAAATAATGATAACAGTTTCAGTAACTAAGCCTAAGCAAAATGCTTTCGTCTTCTTTCTTATAAATACTCGTACTTTTAAATATATATCAAGTTAAACTGACGTTTGAGTTACAATTTAAAATTTAACTATATTTTACAAAATTCTTTAACAGCGTAGTTTTTGATATAGAAATTGAATTTGATTTTTATTTTTCGTCATCTCTCAGTGCGTGAGCTTTGTTTAACCATTCATATCACTTGGTTGAAATGGTAAATTCAGTTGGGAGCAGCGTTCAATCACAAATTTTTCCAGTGCAAAGCCGGCTCTGTAACAAAAAATTAATGAATTTATTAAGAATATGTTAAATAAAAAAAAATCATACTGATATATCTCGTTGCCCTCCACATTATAGGTATCGCAATTTCGAAATATTAATTGTATATCCTTTAAAACTTCCTCATTTAATTGATAAGCTCCCATGTTTAATTTTGATTTAATCTTAGCAAAGTCCATTGGACTCTTGATTATTTTATAATAATCTGGCACCTCTGATTGCAATACAGGACGCAGGAATGGCCAAGCATTTTCATGTTTCATGACATCATCAAGTAAATCATACAAAATTGAACTATTAAGTGGTAAATCTTCGCCAGTGCGTCGATTTGATCTACGATTATTATTATGAATTGAAGCATTGCCATTTGTAAGAGAGTTGCGCAGTTGAGTACGTGATTGCCTTGATCGCTTTGAATGTACAAGAGTTTCATAGTCTTCTTCATCAAAGGAATCATCTAAAAAATCAGCAGATTTTTAAAAGAATTAAGATCAATTCTTTATTTTCTTATTTAATATTGTCGACAAATAACATTTTTTTTCTTTATTTTTTTATTATTAGTTTGAGAATTGGCAATTATAAGGAATAGAAAAGTATATAAGTACCCGTGAAAAACGAAACTTAGTTCAAAACGAGGTTTTCTCACATTTGCATGTTATTTAAAATGTTATAAGCTTTCTAATGCCTTGGGTACTAGTCATCCCTCTTCTTTAAGCAAAGTTCTATTGAATTTAGAAGTAAACTTCCCGTTACCATCTGTTTTGTCTATTGACACAATATGTCATAGTAGAGTAAGAGCGCTCGCTAGACATACAGTGAATCAAAAAAGTTTAGGCACAGCGCCATTTACAAAGTTTATCTGTTCTTATCTTAACTTTTTTTCCACTTGACTAACAAAAATAATTAGGATGTAATTTTTAATACGGAACATTTTATTATATATCTAAGCAAAAGATATTTGAATCCCATTTTTTTTAGATGAGATGTTATAACAATTAGGAAAAATGCATGATTTTCATATCAAAAAAGTTTAGGCACATATATGAAAAAATTAAGCCTTGATCCAATTTTCGAACATCTAATATTTGGTTTGACCTCCATTAGCTCGAATAACTGCTTGTATGCGTCTACGAAACATTCGTCGTTTCTTGTATAGGAATGGCTAATATACCATTGTAAACAATATAAAACACCTCCACAATCGCAGGATATAAATTCGATTGAACATATTTGGCACTTACTGAAAAAAAAAACGTTTTCATCACATATCATCAAAGGATTCTCTTAAGGTCACCATACGGACAGAGTGGCCAAATATAACACCCGCGGAGACATCTAACTTAGTTGGACGCATACAGGCAGTTATTCAAGCTAATGGAAGCCAAACAGAATATTAGATGTTCGGAAATTGGACCAAGGCTTAAATTTTTCATATGTGTGCCTTAACTTTTTTGATATGAAAATCATGCATTTTCCCTAATTGCTATAACATCACATCTAAAAAAAAATGGGATTCAAATATCTTATGCTTAGATATTTAATAAAATGTTCCTTATTAAAAATTACATCCTAATTATTTTTGTTAGCCAAGTGGAAAATAAGTTATGAACAGATAGATAAACATTGTAAATGGCGCTGTACCTAAACTTTTTTGATTCACTGTACGTTAAAGCAGGGATGCGCACAAAATTTTTTTTCGCGAGCTGGCGGCTACAACATCAATATAGGTAAGAAAAATCAAAAATATTTTGCGAAAAAACTCTTAGTATTGACAAAAATTTTGAAATAGCAGCGGCAAGCTAATTGTATGTAAACAAAAACAAAAATCTTAAGGTGAAGGAGCAAATGAATTGAAAAAAAAAATCACACAAACAATAAAACGCACGCAAAATACATGCAGTGATTGCGGACCGAAATTATTTAACTTGAGTAACGGCAAGAGTTCAACGAGTTGATGTGTTGAAGAAAAAATAACAGGAACAAAATACATGCGGTGATTGCGGACCAAAATGATTTTGCTCTTTGCGGAAAGAGCTCGAGATGAGCTCAATATTTTTTGTTATTGTTGTAAGAGCTAATTGAGCTATGGGTTGCGTGTCCATGCATTAAAGCAGCGGTGGGCATAGAAATCTAACAAAAGAGCAAAACAACAACATCAAGCAACAACAAACGAAATTTTAAAGTTTTTTTTACTTTCATTTCCAAAATTGCCATTAGCACAAAAAAAAAACCAAATTGCACTACAAACAAAAACAATTGCTACATTCGTCAAGACACAATGCGGCGCCGTCGTTTATGGCTTTGTGTTTTGTATTTGTTTTCATTTGAATTCAAGTCAACGCTGTGCCTCGATATCGTTGAAATTCTGCGAATTTTTTTTCGCTTGCATGTATGTCGAATAACGGTGAGAGCAATGAGAGCAAATAGAGCCACTATGTGCCCATCACATGCATTAAAGTATAAAGGCTGAAATGTTGAGTATGTATTCCACTACTGCAGCTGAAAATGTTTGGGGGTTACAAATCCTGATTAATGGTGCCTTATGCATGTATCAGATGTTTAAGGACAAAGACTACGATTGATATACATATTGTAGCGAAATTTGGTTTATGCTAGAAGACTCTTGAAATAAATACCAACGAAAGAAACTAAACGATACTAGCTAGCATACACCATCTAGCGTAATGGTGTAAAAATAATAAACCGAACAGACGCTGCAGTACACTATTAAAGTCAATAACATAGAGACATCTAGATTGTGAAATTCATACAACGTACAACGCCATCTAGCATCTAACATTCTGGATAATTGTGAGCTCAACGTCAGTGCGCCATGCTGGTGAATTGTGGATAGTGGTAGAATGCACGCTACAAAGTAGCACTGGTGGGTTGTTGATAATGGTAGAATATACGCCACTTAGAAGGTACTGGATTATTCGAGAGAGTGATGACTGCAGTATAAAAGGGTTGTCATCTGAGCTGAGTGACACAGTAGTATTTCAACAGTGAAGTGGAACACTTGAATTAAAAACAATAAAGTGAATACAGTGTGATCCGTAGTAAAGTAAAACAGTTTTCTATACAGTGTTAAATTAATATTAGAATTTGAACGTTAATAAAATAAACCATTTTATAACTATATAAGTTTGTGTGTTTTTAATTGTTACACAATCCAGTGATCGAACTCAGAAAAGTGTGAGAGATCGAAATTATCGTCAAAGAGACAGAAATTTCGTAACAATATTGTACGAGTATTCAATCAACAATTTTATAACAGTATTTAAAAAGCCAAACACATCCGAAGGGTCTAACACTGCGCCAGACGTAATAAAGGCCAAACTAGAACCATACATTTTAGTTTCCCCAGGCCAATTTCTCGAGAGCTAAATAAGATAGTGATAAATGTTTCAGGCAGAAGCTATAATGTCAAATAACAGTGTACTTGATTTTGACCAAAATTTCACCAATTTCGACGAAGGTTTTTGATCATTGTCGTGCATAAATTCCTATTGAAGAGGCATTTCCTCTTCTGCATAAGGCAACATTGTTCAATTAATGTATGTTTACATAATCTGCAGCGCACATTTTGTCTTTTATCCAAAAAATTTTTCCTTTTCTAGCCGCCGAAAAAGAACCCCCTTATCATTTTAGATTCGCCACCGTGCTTAACAGTGTATCTTGAATCGAATTCCGCTTTTCTGGGCCGCCTAACGAAGATTTCTCCGTCAAACCAAACAAATTAATTTTAGTTTTGAAGATTTTGTACTTTTGTCTAACGAAACCAAAATTAAATTTGTTTTCAATATTTTGTACTTTTCTCTAACGAAACCAATGAAAAATGTTGAAATGGAAATGATCGAAAAAAATTGAAAGAAGTTGAAAAAAAATTTGAAACAGGTGAAACAGGTGAAAAAGGCTGAAGGAGTCGAAAAAAATATGGGAAATGTTGAAAAAAGTTGAATTAGGTTGAAAACGTTTAAATAAATTGAAAGAGAAAATGTTGAAAAAAGTTGAGAGAGGTTGAAACAGGTGAAAAAGGTTGATAAAGTCGATAATATATGAAGTGTTGAAAAAATTGTAAGAGGTTGAAAATGTTGAAAGAAATTGAAAATCAAATGTAAATTTAATAAAGGTCACTTTTTAAAATTTATATGAATAAAAAAGGCTTGTTTAAAAAACTTTTTTTATAGTTTTAAAAAATAATTTTCTTTTTTATTTGCCGACGTTTCGCAGTTTTTTGACTGCTTCATCAGGGCGTCTTCCTTAAAAATAACATTTAATTTTCATAAATAGTATGTTGACACCAATATACAAAATTTCTTTAAACAATACTAATAAACATTAAACATAAGATAATACTAACAAACATTAAACACAGGAGATAAAATACCATAACAAACATGTAAACATTGGAAACTGAGAAACACAACAAAAACTATATTAACAAAATGTTATAAATAGAGCTTATGTTGTCGACATCTTCCTTCTTGTTCATCGTTCTCTTTATGTTTTTTTGTATGTGTAAGCTCTCTAAAGTTATTCTAATGTTTTGGTTGTTCTCTCTGTCTATGATTTTGGCGCTTTGAAAATCAGCTGTGTGACCAGTGTATTTGATGTGCTGTGCCAGCGCTGTTGTCTCTTTTTTTGTTTTTACATCGGATTCGTGTTCTTTAGTTCGTGTTCCTAAAGCAGGGGTCGGCAAAACTAAAAATGTGATTGTGTTGGTGAGAGAAGAGAAGCTGCACCGCAAGAAATTTTTCGCAGAAATCGTTTGCGAAATGAATGTTGCAGCAGAAAGTGAAAAACAAAAAAAGATTAGAAAAGGTATTCAGATTCTAAACTCTAGAGCGCAATGCATTTTTTGCTTTATGTCGTCAAAAGAAAATAACGAATTGACGAAGAAAAGGCATTTGAAATGCGTCATAATGCTTTTTCGTTGTAAATCAGTGGTCGGCACCACATAGCACAATTGTGCGCTCAAATATTACACGCATTCTTATGCTCTTTCATTTAGTTGTCGAAAAACCATTGACAAAGCAACATCATGCACGGGTGTAGCAATTATCGTCTGTTATGCACATAGAGAATTTTTTTTACAGCTATGGCAAATGAACGAATTTACAACGAAAAGGGATTATAACGCATTTCAAATGCCTTTTTGTCGCCAATTCTTTATTTTCTTTTGACGATATATTGCAAAAAATGTATTGCGCTCAAGATTGTAGAATCTGAATACCTTTTCTAATCTTTTTTAATTTTTCACTTTTTGCCGCAACATTAATTTCGCAAACGATTTCTACGAAAAATTTCTTGCGGTGCAGCCTCTCTCCTCTCACCAACACAATCGCACATTTAATTTTGCCGACCCCTGTTGTAAATTCGTTCATTTGCCATAGCTGTAAAAAAAATTCTCTATGTGCATAACGACGATAAAAGCTACATTCGCGCATGATGTTGTTTTGTCAATGGTTTTTCGACAACTGAATGAAAGAGCATAAGAATGCGTGTGATATTTGAGCGCACAATTGTGCTATGCGGTGCCGACCACTGTCCTAAAGACCTTTTTGTTGTTTCTATGTATATTTTATTGCATGGGTTGTCGTTTCCTTTGCAACTAATTTGGTAGACAATGTTTGATTGTTGTTCTTTATTAATTGGTGTTTTTGTTTTTGTAAAAATTGTGTTCAGTGTGGAGACTGATCTATGCGCAAATATTATTTGGTCATTGGAAATTATTTCTTTTATGTGTTTGTTTTCTGTGAGGTTCTTTATGTATGGTATTCTCATATACCCAGTAGGCAAGGGCAGGAGCTAATAGTGCTTCTAGAAGGCCTTCCTTGGTAAGTATAAGGCCTTCCACCCTCCTTTCAAACGTACTTTCTTTTTTATATGAAATGGCCGCAGAAAACAGGCCTTCCTAAGCAGGCTTTCTAAGACCGCTTACCGTAGAAGGACTCTCAGAAGTACTTGACAAAAATTTAATTTTAATAAATTTAAAAACTCTAAATATTAATTGTTTTTTTTTTTTTTTTTATCCGCGCCATCTCACTTGCGTTGATATTTTTTTAATGACTTTACAATTTGACAAAGAATACACAAAACTCTACCTCCTTAACATAACATGAAATAACAGAAGACTAGCCTGCACACCTCTCTTAATTTCTAACCATACGTATACTTTTCATGTCGTATATGTACAATGCATATGACAAAAAAGTTATGCCGAATCATAAAACATTGCAATACATGAAATAAAAAAGAAACAGGAAAGCGCTAAAGTAAATGGAGTCCTTCTTCTTTGCCTTCTAATATCAGGCCTGATAGCACTTCTGTTGTGGCAAGGCATATTATGCCTTCTGTGATTGTATTTTTATTTGCATGAAAATCTAGTTTTGAGAAGTCCTTATATAATCGCAGCAGTGCTAGCAGGCCTTCTCCGAGTAAGGCCTTGCTCATTTGCCTGCTGGGTATCTTCGTAGATTTGTTTCTTTGTTTTGGTTAATGTTTTTATTTTGATTTTCAACTGTACTGTCTTTGCCCAACCATCATAAAATCAATACAGCCAAAAATTTAATCCATAAAATAATAACGATAAGTAATAAAACTTTCTTGGAAAACAATTTCAAAAAAATACGGGACATACTAACAAATAACAACTATCCAATAAAACTAATAAATAAATTAATAAAAAATGCGAAAGACAAAATCAAAGACAGTACAGTTGAAAATCAAAATAAAAACTTTAGAGAGCTTACACATACAAAAAAACATAAAGAGAACGATGAACAAGAAGGAAGATGTCGACAACATAAGCTGTACTTATAACATTTTGTTAACATAGTTTTTGTTGTGTTTCTCAGTTTCCAATGTTTACATGTTTGTTATGGTATCGTCGGCAAATAAAAAAGAAAATTATTTTTTAAAACTATAAAAAGTTTTTTTAAACAGTTTTTTCATTTTTATTTTTTCGGTCGCTAAAACAAGGCTTTTTTAATCATAGAAATTGAAAATCTCCAAAATGTTGAATGGGGTTGAAGAAGTCGAAAAAGTTGAATGAGATTGAAAAAATCGAAAATGTATGGAAGAAGTTGAAAGAGGTTCAAATACTTAAAAATCGCTAATGGAGAAGATTGAAACGGTTGAACGTCAAACAAAATGGAAAATATTGTAGCGAAATTTGGTTTATGCTAGAAGAATCTTGAAATAAATACCAACGAAAGAAACTAAACGATATTAGCACCATCTAGCGCAAAATGCTAAAAATAATAAACCGAACAGACGCTGCAGTAAACAATAAAAAGTCAACAACCGAGAGAAATTATCGCCGTCGTACAACGTACAACGCCATCTAACATCTAGCATAATAGCTACCTCAACGTCAACGTGGTGAATTGTGGATAGTAGTAGAATGCACGCTACAAAGTAGCACTGGTGGGTTGTAGATAATGGTAGAATATACGCCACTTAGAAGGTACTGGATTATTCGAGAGAGTGATGACTGCAGTATAAAAAGGGTTGTCATCTGAGCTGAACACACAGTAGAATTAAACCAGCGAAGCAGTAAGCAATAAAGTGTTAAATTAATATTAGAATTTGAACGTTAATAAAATAAACCATTTTATAACTAAATAAGTTTGTGTGTTTTTAATTGTTACACAATCCAGTGATCGAACTCAGAAAAGTGTGAGAGATCGAAATTATCGTCAAAGGGACAGAAATTTCGTAACAATTGGTGTCAGAAGTGGGATTGTGTAAAAGAATTAACAATCAATTTTAGAAAAAAAAAAAAATAAAAATAAATAAATAAAAATGGTCAAGTTTGAAGATCTGAAAGTGGATCAACTGAAGAAGGAGTTGCAGCAGCTGAATCTGCAATCTACTGGCGGAAAGGTGGAGTTACAGAAACGCTTACGGCAGGCTCTTGAGGCTCAAGGTGTAAACCTGGAAGAGCATGAATTTTATAGTGATGTATCAGAATCAGCAGCGAAAGTGGAAGAAGCTTCTGGATCAGCGGCAAGTGGTGAAGTTGTAGATATGTCAAAGTTCGAGAGAATGTTAATGGCGATGACAAGCAATATCCAGGCCGTTCGGGAAGAAATTTGTCAAAATGCACTGCAAATAGACGAAAAATTAAGTCAAAATGCACTGCAAATAGACCAAAAGTTAAGTCAGAACGCGACGCAGATCCACGAGGCTGTTCGAACGGAGGTTGCCAAAATGGTAGATGGCCTCGATGCAAAAGTGACTGAATTACGAGATGACTTTGAATCGTTCAAGGAAGAAGTTCAAAATAATCTTGAAAAAGTTCAAAATAATTTTGAGGACGTTAATAAAAGGATTCAACAGTTGGAAATAAGTGAACCAACCACTCAAGTTATCAGAGAAATCAGCGCAGAGAGGCTTAAGGCACCCTCATTCGATGGAACAACGCCATTCAGTGTTTTCAAGCTCCAGTTTGAAACAACATCTGGTCACAACCGTTGGGATAACGAAAGCGCAGCTGCAGCGCTAATTGTGGCATTAAAAGGCGCAGCTGCAGAAGTATTGCAAACGGTTCCAGTGGCGGAGCAGAAAAATTACAAGGCGGTGATGGATGCCTTACAGCGAAAATATGGCAGTGACCACATGAAGCAGATTCACAGATTGGAGTTGAAAAGTCGTATCCAGAAATCTGGTGAGTCCTTGCAGGAGTATGCTGCGGATATTGAGCGATTAGCACACCTTTCCTATCCTGACGAGTTAAGTGTCGTAGCTGAAAAATTCAAAATAGAGGCGTTTATTGACGGCATACGTGACTCAGAAACAAAACGCGAGACAATGAGGAGCCCGAAGACAACATTTAACGAAACAGTAATGGTTGCCCTCACTGAAGAGATGATTGCGTTGACATGCCGCCCATCACTGAAAACTCGTCGGATAGAGGAGGCTGAAAAGAAAAATTCATCGTTCGCCAGCGGTAGCTTCAGCAGAAAATGCTACAACTGTGGTAAGCAGGGACACATGGCACATGACTGCAAATCACGATCTGCATCACGTTCACCAAGAAGAAAAATTGAAAATCGGATGGAGGTGGATTTTAAAAAGAAAAGTTCATCGTTCGCCAGCAGTAGTTTCAGCGGAAAATGCTACAACTGTGGTAAGCACGGACACATGGCACGTGACTGCGAATCACGTCGTAAACGATCTGCATCACATTCACCAAAAAGAAGAATTGAAAATAGGGTGGACGATGGCGAAAATGGTAGCGGGCAGCAGGCGCGTACGTGGAATCAGGGTTCGATTCCGGAGAGGGAGCCTGAGAAACGACTACCACATCGCAAAGAAAGCCAGCATGAAAATGCGGATGCATTTTTCCGTCGCCTATGTAAAATTGAATGTTCACGAACGGAAAATAAAGCTGGAACAATTGATGTGCGCCGTTTGAACGTTTTGCCTGAAGAGGAGGTAAGATGGGACCAGCGCAGTGATCGGGATCGTGGCGATCGTGAACGAGAGCGTGAAAGGGAACGTGAAAGAGATCGCGAGCGTGATCGCGAACGGCGTGAAGAACGCGACAGAGAACGAAAGCGGGAACGTGAAAGAGAACGTGAACGAGAGGAGGTTAGAGAGCGCGCTGAAAGAGATAAAGTTGAAAAGGAGGATCCAGAACGGCCAGATAAAGATCGTGAGCGCAGAAGAAGAGAAAGGGAACGCGAACATGAGAAAGAGCGAGAACGAGAGCAGTCACGCCGAGAACGTTCTCGAAGTCGGGAGAAGTCTTCTAGACGTCGTTCTAAATCGCGTAAAAAGGAACGTGAGAAAGAGCGTGATAAAGATCGCGACAAGATGAAAGCTCGGAGTGACCTGCGAGCAAATACTGAAAGGTTCAAGAAAGGTCAACTAGTGCTGCTACACAACCCACAACGGAAACGAGGCTTGTCTCCTAAGTTTCGGACTCACTGGGATGGACCTTACCGGATCGTCACAAGGATTAATGATGTTGTGTATCGAATCCGAAAATACCCCGGGAACAAAAATAAATTTAAGGTAGTCCACATCGAAAGGCTGGCACCTTATACTAGGGACGGAGAGACTCTTGTTCGGGACGAACAAGTTTAAGCGGAGGGCAGTGTAGCGAAATTTGGTTTATGCTAGAAGAATCTTGAAATAAATACCAACGAAAGAAACTAAACGATATTAGCACCATCTAGCGCAAAATGCTAAAAATAATAAACCGAACAGACGCTGCAGTAAACAATAAAAAGTCAACAACCGAGAGAAATTATCGCCGTCGTACAACGTACAACGCCATCTAACATCTAGCATAATAGCTACCTCAACGTCAACGTGGTGAATTGTGGATAGTAGTAGAATGCACGCTACAAAGTAGCACTGGTGGGTTGTAGATAATGGTAGAATATACGCCACTTAGAAGGTACTGGATTATTCGAGAGAGTGATGACTGCAGTATAAAAAGGGTTGTCATCTGAGCTGAACACACAGTAGAATTAAACCAGCGAAGCAGTAAGCAATAAAGTGTTAAATTAATATTAGAATTTGAACGTTAATAAAATAAACCATTTTATAACTAAATAAGTTTGTGTGTTTTTAATTGTTACACAATCCAGTGATCGAACTCAGAAAAGTGTGAGAGATCGAAATTATCGTCAAAGGGACAGAAATTTCGTAACAATATTGAAAAAAGTTGAATGAGATTGAATAAGTCTGATATATTTAAGAAATATTGAAGAAGGTTCAAAAGTTGATTAAATATGAAACATTACGGAAAAATTTAAATATGGTTGAAAAAGTCGAAAACAATTGATTGAGGTTGCATTGGTTGAAACAATATACACGGTTCGCTTCAAGCAAGATCAAGATCGATAAAATTGTCAACCAAATCTGACAATGCACAATTATTATATAGTGTCCGGAGATTTCAAAATCGGATCTGCTCATTTATTCGTTTTATGGCCATTTTAAGGTTAGCACTTTGGCCGACACGGTTCGTTTCAAGCAAGATCAAGATCGGTAAAAATTGTCAACCAAATCTGACAATGCACAATTATTATTTAGTGTTCGGATATTCCAAAAACAAGATCTGTAAAATCGTACCTGGTCATTTACTCGTTTTATGGCTATTTTAAGGTAAACGCTTTTACCAATAATTTTAATAAAATTATAATGTGCACCGTGTACAGTTTTTGATGCTTTTAAGATCAATTGAAATTTTAAAATATGCTATGATAATTGTTTTTTATGTATTTGGAGTCGCTAAATACGACGAAGTCACTAATTTTTGCAAATATGCAAATGTTTCTGTGTTATTCACAATTTTTCATAAAAAATGTATACAGAAAAAAAATTTTTTTTGTCGGCCGAAAAACTAGTGAAAAAATAATTTTTTTTTTATTATCTTTTGTGGGCTTTAAAATTATTTTTAAATTCAAAGCCCACAAAAAAAAATATAAAAACTTGTTTTTGGAATCTCCGAACACTAAGTAATAATTGTGCATTGTCAGATTTGGTTGACAATTTTTACCGATTGATTGCTTGAAACAAACCGTGTAGGCTAAAGTGCTAACCTTAAAATGGCCAGACTTGGGAGTAATCAATTACATTTGGTAATTAATTAAATATGCAATTACAATTACTTATAATTTTGTAATTAAAATTTTTCAATTACAATTACATGTTTATGTAATTGAAAGTTACGCATTTACAATTACTTATAATTGTAATTGAAATATTTTCGTCCGAAATTATTGAAATCCAAAATATGTAATTGAAAAGCAAAGTGCGAAATCCAAACACGCACTTTGTACACATCAAGGTCACATACCCAATAGCTCAAGTGTTAGAGCGGCCGTCGCAATTCAAAAATGCATACGGTCGGGTGTTCGATTCTCAGTACAACTTAACCAAAAAAATGGTCTGATGAGGCTATGTATATGCATATAGATATGTTTATACGTGGTAATAGCCGAAACATATGTCACCAATTACCAGGTTAAATTGATCCACTTGTTATCTTTCTCATGTTGGTTGTATAAATGACTAAAAAGTTCAATACAAAAATTATTAATATAATAATTATTAGTCTTAAAACAAACCAAAAAATTCTTAATATATGGAGAACCCGCCAATTTTTCAATAATAATAAAAAAGTAGCTGGAAAATTTTCCAGAACTTTGAAATTATATGAAAATAAAATTATAAAAAATCGTAGCACATGTATAAGCCAAATAAGCTTAAAAAGAGCTATGTCAACTGAACATAACTCAGAAAGATAACAAGAAAAATGGAACAATACGTGCGAAATCCAAACACGCACTTTGTACACATCAAGGTCACATACCCAATAGCTCAAGTGTTAGAGCGGCCGTCGCAATTCAAAAATGCATACGGTCGGGTGTTCGATTCTCAGTACAACTTAACCAAAAACTGGTCTGATGAGGCTATGTATATGCATATAAATATGTTTATACGTGGTAATAGCCGAAACATATGTCACCAATTACCAGGTTAAATTGATCCACTTGTTATCTTTCTCATGTTGGTTGTATAAATGACTAAAAAGTTCAATACAAAAATTATTAATATAATAATTATTAGTCTCAAAACAAACCAAAAAATTCTTAATATATGGAGAACCCGCCAATTTTTCAATAATAATAAAAAAGTAGCTGGAAAATTTTCCAGAACTTTGAAATTATATGAAAATAAAATTATAAAAAATCATAGCACATGTATAAGCCAAATAAGCTTAAAAAGAGCTATGTCAACTGAACATAACTCAGAAAGATAACAAGAAAAATGGAACAATACGTGCGAAATCCAAACACGCACTTTGTACACATCAAGGTCACATACCCAATAGCTCAAGTGTTAGAGCGGCCGTCGCAATTCAAAAATGCATACGGTCGGGTGTTCGATTCTCAGTACAACTTAACCAAAAACTGGTCTGATGAGGCTATGTATATGCATATAAATATGTTTATACGTGGTAATAGCCGAAACATATGTCACCAATTACCAGGTTAAATTGATCCACTTGTTATCTTTCTCATGTTGGTTGTATAAATGACTAAAAAGTTCAATACAAAAATTATTAATATAATAATTATTAGTCTCAAAACAAACCAAAAAAAAAAAGAAAAGCAAAGTAATTGAACGAAATTTGTAATGGATTACTTTTACTTGTAATTTCCAACTGTTTAAGTAATCAATTATAAGATATAACTAATTAATACTAAACACAAATACGTATCCATACATCTACTATTATTAAGCGAGCTTAAATTGTATGTTTATAGATATATGTATATAAATATGTATACAAGTATATTTATATATGGCTGAAGTTTATTTTGAAAACGGCAAAAGCGATTTTAACGAAACTTAGGGGTTCCGTGCATATGTATACAAAATTTAGATTGGGCTAGGTTTTAAGTTTTTCAAGACCCTATTAGTGGCGTGGCACATCCCTTGACTTTAATTTTTATAACGTGATATCTCGTAAACTATTGAACATATTGTAATAAAATTTGGTAGACGGATGCAGACCATAAATTTCTTTAATTGTACAAAAAATGGGCGGAATTAGAGAAGTGCGCATGGCATTTTTTAATAATTGAAAATTTTTATACAATTTTTTTTTTCTTGAACCGCTCTAATATATGTATATAAACATATTGTTGTTGGTATGCCTCTACCTCTACATTATAAGATGAGCCCACAAACCAAATCTTCTTAACGAATCGAATTTTAAAAAATTTTATCGCTTGTAAGAAATTTTTTTCAAATTTTAATAAATGTAATTGCAGAAAAATGTGTAATTAATTACATTTTTGTTTCAAATTACTTGGTAAAAGTAATGGATTACAAAAATCAAAAGGATTACATTTTCATTGATTACTAATCCAATTACAAAAGTAATTGGAATTAAATGTAATTGTAATTTTAAATTACATGTAATTTAAATTAATGTAATTGAAAAAAACTTCAATTACAATTACTTTTAATTGATTTTTTCAATTACAGGTAAGGATTACTTGTAATTGTAATTGAAAAAAATGTAATCCAAAAATTCCCAAGTCTGAAAATGGCCATAAAACGAGTAAATGAGCAACTCCAATATTGCGGATTATGTATTTGAAATTTCCGGACACTATATAATAATTGTGCATTGTCAGATTTGGTTGACAATTTTATCGATCTTGATCTTGCTTGAAGTGAACCGTTTATAAACTGGTTGATAACATCAATAAAATATGAAAAATGTTGAAAGAGGTTGAAAAGCTGGAAAAAAACAGTTGAAAATTTCATAAGAAAATTGAAACATCTTGGTTAATTTAATTAAGTTGAAAGGGGTTAAAAAAGTCAAAAGGAAAATGTTGAAAAAAGTTGAAACATTAAAAAAATATTTAAAAAAACCAATATAAACGATTTATTACAGGGGTGTAGGCTGAAAATATCAAAATATGCACATATTTATTACCAAAAGCTGCAACAAAACAGAATTTACAACAGCAAACAATTTATAGTAATAAGGGTCAGCATTTACTAAACTTATTATAGCAAAAACAGCAATAATTGTAGGTATATAATCTATATATTAATATGTGAACATCAAAACTTGTGATACACTTTTATAGTATTTACTATAAGGAGAGGGGAATGAAGCTTATATCATTGGAAAGGTACTGTTCTGTAGATGTGCAGAATATAATGTGTGTATGTTGCCGTTAAGACAGGTAAAATAAAGTTAACCTAGACCTATGATTTCCCCATACAAAATGCTATAACGCCTAATGAGAAGAAACGCTGTCACGGCTGAGCCGCCTCACCGATTTTATTGAAATTTGATATGGAGATAGGTTGAAACTTAAGAAAATATATTTGTTCAGAGTGGGCGACGCCACGCCCCTAACAAGAAAAAACGTCTACGACTAAGCTAATGGATCGATTTTGATGAAATTTAGTTTGGATACAGACTGATCCCTAAACAAGATTGCTAAAAACTCTAAGCTCTTTTGGTGGGTGTGGCACTGCTCCTAAAAATAAAATCGTTTTCACTGCTAAGCTAATGCACCGATTTTTATGGAATTTGGTACAGAAATAGATTGAATCTTGAGGAAAGGTATTCGGCTTAAAGTGGACGGTTCCACGCCTCCAATAGGAAAATATGTTTTCACAGCTAAACTAATGGACCGATTTTAGTGAAATTCAATATTGAGATAGATTGCACCCTAAGCAAGAAAAAGAAGCATGGATAAACGAGCTTTTTTCAGTTTAGTTTTTTAATACTGAAAATTATTTTTTGTTACTTTTGTGCGCGCTTCATTCGAAAATATCTTCATAATTTGAGCTAGCTGATCTTAATTAAGTGAGTATTATAACTAAATACTTTTGTAAAACGGTAAGGGGTAGTCCATTAATATCATAAGATTTGTTTTGAAAATTCGGACCCCCTCTTTCCCCTTATGTAACGGCCCTCGCGGCGTACATCTGCTTCCAGGAAAATAATCCAGCTTGGAATACATCTACAAATTCACGAAGATGCTTTCTGAAGGATCTCGGAAAACAATTGGCAATGCCAGAAACAAATACCTGATCAACTATTCCCAATGTATGCCGGAACTTTGCTACCAAAATCGGTATAGAATCCATATTAGGACGTCCAATTCATGTAAAAGTAGTTCCTGTAGCAGTATCAACTCGCGATGCCGCATTCCGTTTATGGGTAGTTGGGAACTGCGCTTTATGCCTTACTTCACCGAATAAAAAGAGGCGTAAGACGTGGAAGTCTTGTGAGGATTGCAATCTGCCGGTTTGCAACACACTACCAAGTGCAATACTTGCTCTGACTTATAGATAAAACATATGTAAATTTGAATCCATTTTCATTCGAATTAATTTTTTAAAATATGTGCAACACTATTTAATTTTCTTTTTATTTTTATATAAAACCAGTATAAAATAAGTGTTTGAAACTACATATATGTATATAACGTTCCTTGTTATTAACTTTTAGCAAAATAAGCACAGATTTTTCAAAATGTTCATACAAAATACATGCAGGTACCCGGGTACCACGGGTGTACACTTAGAGGTGTAAAAACTTTAACCAAAAAAAAAAAAGTATACTAAACTTTTTTTATCTAGATTGCTTGCTTAAAGTGTGCTTCTTGACAAGCTTGAGGAATACCAAAAATATCAAAAAATTAACTTTTGTAGCCCAAAACTCAGAAAAAGTACGTCTTGGGTACCCGGGTACCACGGGTGTACACATAAAGGTTAATGATAAAAAGTACCTCACAGTTTTTGTTTGAAAATAACTTTAGGTCAATTTAGCTCAAATGATGTAGTTTATTTATGCAGGCAATGACAAAAAATAATATAATGAAGAAACATGGAAAAACAAAAAAAAAAAATCAAAAGGAAGCCAGAACAACCAAGCCTGCACTCTCCTCCTTTTCCACCCCTTCTTTCCCACAAATTCAAAGAATTCAAGTCTTGAAACGTGTAAATGGGAACTAACCAAAAAAATAATGCTCTGTGCATATCGTGAGTTTCACAGAAACTTACATGTTTATTTGCTAAATAATTTCGTAAGCTCGAAATTTGCTAAAATTTAACATTACCTCTTTTTGTTGAAACCGATTTATAAGGTTTTAATGCCATTTGGTAGTAAATATATCAAAAGTAAAGTAGCCAAAAAATTTGGTTAAAATATTGGTAATTGTGGGCGTGGCATGCTGTTAAGCACAACAGTTTTTTTTTCAGAAATAGGTGAGTATTTTATTTTTTAATCGGAAATGAATGGTCATTGAAGGCTCACAAACTATCATCGGTAAAAGGTTATATTTTTTAGTTGGTAGAATTGTTGCCTTTAAATTATTGTGTCTCGTCACAGCTGTACCATTTAAGTTTTGGATGTTCAGAAATATTTTCTAAATTACTATTATTTTTTTTTTTTCAAATTTCAACTTTGGTGGAGTAGAACTTTTAAAAACCAAAACACTTTTTTAGATATTTTATTGCATATAATTAAAAGCATTTTTGTATTTTTTTAGCCCTTTTTATTCCACCTCTATAATAATAATAATAGAGTTTAGCTACTAGGGGAAAGTGGGGTACCTTTGACACTTAATTTTCAAAGGCCTACATTTCCTTAAACAAATAATGCATTTTAAAAATTGTTGCTGCTTTTTATACATTGACTATTTGGCATCAAACCTGGAAAAAGATTTAAAAAAAAACTACGTCACCGTATTTTTCTTAAACTTTTTCAAAAAAAAAGTAATTTTTGTCAAAAGTACCCCGTCACGGGGCACTTTTGACTTTTTAAGGGGCACATTTGACTTCGGACTTCGGTGCACTTTTTACAATTCATATTCGGTCTTATAAGCAAATGCGTTTTATTCAAAAAATATGGGGCTATAGAATTTACTATTGGTTAAATTGCAAACTACGTAGTTAACTTTTTTTAAAGCGATTTATTACAAAAGAAATAAGGGTCAGAATACGCGAAACCGACATGTCTGAAATGTTTTTCAAAGTTTTTTATATAAATCTGTAGCAGCAAGTGGTAGAAATTAGTGTACGGAAAAATTTTTCAAAAAAAATTGTTGTTGCAATAATTATTGCCAGTCAAAGTTTTCATTAAACTTTTTTTTTAAATGCTATAAGTTTTGAACTGCTTGACTGATCGTGACGAAATTTTTTAGTTTCTGTAGATAATCAGTTGAACTTATGTATTAAAAAAAAAAGTTGCAAAAATTTTGCATTTTTGTTGTTAATTAGCAAGTTTTCAATCAACAATTGAATTTTAATGACTTGCTCCGCCTCGAAAAAATCTGGAAAAAAATTACAGAGACGCATTGAACCCTTCAAAACTAGAATTCGTCAAAAAAATCGTGGAGCCTCAATTAGTTTTGACGCTATAAATATTATAGTGGTACCGGGCGGACGAAAAATGCATAAAAACTATATTGTTTTTCAAAAAAATCAATAACACTAGTTTACAAGAAAAAGAATCGGGTTTCTCATAGACTTTTTTCTATGTATTTTGGGGCGTAGTTTCAAAAAATGGCAATCATTTTTTTTTTCTTAAGAATCGTTTTCGAGATATCTCCAAAAAACTCCTTTTTCGGCACTTTTTTCATTTATTTGGCTATATCTCGATTAATTTTTTTTCGAATCAAGAACGCTTTTCAGCACTCCAAACATATTTTCACTCCCTTTCTAACGGTATGCTGTTTCCTTGAATCAAATAAGATTTGATGAAGGTACAAGCACTCAAAGTCCAAAAAAATTGACTTTTTTAAAAATCACTAAATTTCGATTGCTTCATTTGAATGAAAATATTCTTTTGAAAATATTTTAAGTATAATTTTGTGGATATCGGACTAAAAATGTACAAGGTTTTTGAGAAAACAGTAAAAAACTTGCAATAAAATTAGATAAAAAACAAATGTATTTTCGTTAAATTTTATTGCAAGCTGTTTACTGTTTTCTCAAATAACTTCTACATTTTTTGTCCGATATCCACAATATTATACTTAAAAATTTCTACCACTTGCTGCTACAGATTTATATAAAAAACTTTGAAAAACATTTCAGACATGTCGGTTTCGCGTATTCTGACCCATAACGAAAAATACATATTAATTCGTTCAATTTAATTAAGAAACTTAACATAAATGAGTTCAAAACATAAAAGCTATCAGTTAATTTTAAAGCATTTCAACTGTCAGTTCACTTAAATCACACTTCTTGACATATTCAACTAAATTCTTTGTATGGTGGTGTCTATTCAGATGTCAAATGTGACCCAAACGTTCAAGATGCGTTTTCCTATTTTTTTTTTTTATTACGTATATTACTGTTTTATTTTCACAAAACACACTTTAATTGTGTTGTTACTTAAACGTAATGCTAACATATTTTGGCACTCAATTTATAAAAACAACCATATATAATTCACAAAACGCTTAATTACTTGGTATCGAAAATTACATCAGGGATCGCGAAAACAGAAAAACTCGTGCTACTCCGAAGAGAGTTGAAGAAGAACTGTGAAAGTTCATAACGTTTTTTTAAGTCAAAGTAGGTTGCTTTCTGCACTTAAACTTTTTGGCGCCTTAGTCGTATCCAAATACAAAATTAACTATAGTTATTTTTCAATCTAAGCTTGAGTTGACCTTTTGACAAGATATTATTCTATGCATCGCAATTGTTAATGAGAGTAGTCATGCGATTAAAAGGAGCTGTAGCTATATAATTAGTTCTACTGACTGGTTGGTAAAATATCTGATATGAGTTACGATTAGTGTTAAAATGAATATAATTAAGAAGCTCTGGTGCAGCAAGCGACCCAGTTATAAGCTGATTCAAGTAAAGTATACCTGCAATATTTCTACGGGTGCATGCGTAATAACTTCAAACGATCCTCATAAGGAGGAAGGTTTAAGAGGTCAGTCCAATTTGCCTTTGAGAGCAAACCGAACAAAACTTTTTTGAATTCTTTCTACTCTATCTATATGTATATTATAATATGGAGACCATACTTGGCTAGCGTACTCTAAGTGAGGACGCACAATTGTGTTATTTAAAGTTAATGTTATTTAAAATTAAATTATTTTGCCCACCGTTTTATAAATCCAAGTAATGACGAAGCCTTTTTACAGATAATGTTAATATGTTCATAAAATGTCAATTTTGCATCAACATGTAAACCAAGGCCTTTGACTATATCAACACGACAAATTTCCCACATTTCTTTTCTTTCTAGAGAAGATCATAGTTTGGCATTTATCAGGAATTAAAAGTAAGCTATTCTTAGAACTCCAAACCTCAAATGATTTCAAGTCAGACTGAAGGGCAAAGGTATCATCATCCACCTTCACAGTCCTGTAAATTTTCATATCATCAGCATATATACAGTAAGTCAAAAAAGTTTAGAAACAGCAAAATTCAGATGTATCAGCTCCAAAAATAGCTACTAACATAGATCAATGTCGTACGTAGTTCAAAATTACTAAAATCTGCGAAATGTGCTTCCTAGAGGCTAGGTATAACGGAAAGGTGACACGTTAAAAACCCTTCGTCGTTAAAAGAATCGCTAAAAAGCGCCTGAAAATCACAAAACCAACGTTAATCAGCCAAACAGATTTTAGGATAATGTAATATTTAGTGACGAATCAAAATATAATATTTTTGGATGGATGGCGTGATTTTTCGAACTCCAAGCGCTTTTTAGCGTTTCCTTAACGACGAAGGGTTTTTAACGTGCCACCTTTCCGTTATACCTAGCGTCTAGGAAGCACAGTTCGCAGATTTTGGTAATTTTGAACTATGTACGACATTGTTCTATGTTAGTAGTTATTTTTGGAGCTGATACATCTGGGGCCGAATCGCGGCAGTCGTGATCGAGTAGCAATCGTATCGAATAAAATTTCGAAACGAAACGAGTTGCTGGATCGCGGCACTCGATTCGAAACGAGACGAAATTTTACGATAGTTATCGATATTTTTTATTATCATATGTCATAGTACGTCAAAATTACAAATTAAATTTAGTGCAGTTGGTAAAATTTGTGTTAAAAAAATATGAATCCGGTGTTATTTTATTATTCGTCTTCGGAGTCGGAGGAGGAAGGCCGGGACATGCGGATGAGAAGACAACTTCGAGATAAAAGCAATCCTTTGTCACTACGAACAGCAGCGTAAGACACATACAAGTTAAAAATACATAGAAATATTGAAAGTGATTACACTGTGCGACAGCCAAAATCGGCGGGGGCTCTGACTACCGGAAAAAGTTATATGGGTCCAAAATAAGATATACGTGTCCCGGCGTTTCGCTGGGTCACGTCTAGGAATCGAGATATATCGATTTGAAGTTAGTAAGTATCATATAGGGGAATTTTTCACGTTTGGGGCTCGTTTGTTTGACATAACTCGAGAACGACTAGTCCGATTTTGCTGCCACAAACTTAAAAAAATTAAGAATTACAATTGCTTTAATCTATTGATAAACTGTTTCTCTACATAATCAACAGTTTTGCAGCTATAAATAAATTTATGAAGAAAAAAAATAATTTTTTGCCTAAAAAATTAAAATTTTTTATTTTTAAAAATCATGAAAAAAACCAAAACTGGTAAAAGTGTCAAGTCTTATTACTCTTATTCTCTTTACTTTCTTGCGTGTTGGTTCGCCTTCTTGTTCGGAGTCTGTATCGGATGAGGATCTGTCTGCATCTGGAAAAAAAATCAATTGTTTTTAATCCGTCAGTTAACTTCAATTTTGTGACCTATCCTCAGAGGAAACTCCCATTGTATATTCTTCTTCTTCATCTTCATTGTCGGGATCGTACGTCTTTTGCGACCACCAACAAATTTCAGCCACCAGCGAGTCCAGCCTTTTGCCTTTATATCAAGTTTCCATGGGCATGGCCACTTAATGAAAGCGCTCACCATGTTCATCCGACTCTGAGGCTAGCAGCTTGCTGAGGTATTTGAGATGGTGATCCAATATTTGTTCAAAGAGCTCTTTTGCCACAAACGTAACAAAATAAATTGAGATTTTCTGGACAATTTGCACTTATTTTGATTTTATACGTAGTTTTCCATATTTTTTAAATTAAATAACTTTTTTTCTATTTCTTTATTTTTTCAATTCTGAGGATCATTAAAAAGCCATCAACATTTTTTCCAAAAAATTTTGTTCATATCCTCTAGCAAATTTTAGGAATTCTTTCAGTACGATTATCCAAATTCATTGAAACAAAAAACCAATATTCTTGTCAAAATCAGAAACCTTCACTTAATTGTGAATAAAAGCAAAACGAGTTCATCGATGTTCAACACTTATGTCTCATTTTATTTATAGGTTATGTGACTTTACGTGAAAGTAATAAGACTTTACACTTTTACCAGTTTTCGATTTTTCATGATATTTAAAAATAAAAAATTTTAATTTTTTAGGCAAAAAATTATTTTTTTTCTTCATAAATTTATTTATAGCTGCAAAACTGTTGATTAAATTGAGAAACAGTTTATCATTAGATTAAAGCAATTGTAATTCTTAATTTTTATGTCAAACAAAAGAGCCCCAAACGTGACAAATTCCCCTATATGATACTAATTTCAAATCGATATATTTCGATTCCTAGACGTGACCCAGCAAAACGCCGGGATACTTTTATCTTTTTTTTTACCGATATAACTTTTCCCGGTAGTCAGAACCCCCCCTGATCACTGACCCCTAACATTTGTCGCACAGTGTTATTTTCAGATTTAAGAAATGTTTTAGGCTAACCTAGCCTTATCTGTAGGCTGTCTAAATTAAATTAAATTAAAATTAAATTATAATTAAACATTATGAACTTACAGTCATTTTAGCAAAGACCAATATTGTAAATTTTACTTATTGATCAATGCTATTTTTTATTCAACAAACATGACAAAGATAACAAATGGAACAATTTAACCTGGTAATTGGTGACATATGTTTCGGCTATTACCACATAGCCTCATCAGACCAGTTTTTGGTTAATGTTGTACATGGAGTCGATCCCCTGACCGTACATGTATTTCAATTGAATATCTGTCGAAGGCCGCTCTAACAACTGAGCTACTGAGGAACTGACCTTGAACTGTACAAATTGCGTATATCCATTTATTATCTCTTATCACTTTCTCGCTTGTTGTCATAGCTGCTAAGCTATTGGCTTAGAGACTTGCTATGATTTTATTTTTCGAAAATTGTGGTGTTGCCAGCCACATATTTTTTTGAAATTGGCGTGTTCTCCGTATGGTTTTTTAAGAAAGTTGATTTTTGCGACTGATTATTTTTATTATAATTAAACATTATGAACTTACAGTCATTTTAGCAAAGACCAATATTGTAAATTTTACTTATTGATCAATGCTATTTTTTATACAACAAACATGACAAAGATAACAAATGGAACAATTTAACCTGGTAATTGGTGACATATGTTTCGGCTATTACCACATAGTCTCATCAGACCAGTTTTTGGTTAATGTTGTACAGGGTGTTTTTTTTAGAGGTATAGAGCTACGAATTGAAATAAAACACAAGAAAATCGTTTTAATGTCCATCAATTTGGCTTTATTGGAAGGATAATTTTATGCCATTAATGTTTAAATTTGATTTCGGGCATGTGGCCGCCGCAGCTGGCTCGAATAAAGCCAATTCTACAGGTCCTATTTTGAACCACTTTTTCGAGCATATGGGGCCGTATGTCGGCAATAACGCCACGAATGTTGGCTTCCAAGTCCCCTAACGTTTCTGGTTTGTTGGCGTAGACGAGCGACTTCACATATCCCCAAAGAAAATAATCCAATGGTGTCAAATCACACGATCTTGGTGGCCAATTGACAGGTCCATTCCGCGAAATTATGCGCTCATCGAATGTTTCCTTCAATAAATTGATTGTGACGTGCGCTGTGTGGCATGTAGCGCCGTCTTGTTGGAACCACAACTCATCCACATTCATGCCATCTAATTCGGGAACAAAATAGACGGTTATCATGGCTCTATACCGGTCTCCATTAACGGTAACTGACTCTCCAGCATTATTTCGGAAGAAGTATGGCCCAATGACTCCACCAGCCCATAGAGCACACCAAACAGTCAGTTTTTGTGGATGTAATGGCGTCTCAAGGGTCTCATGTGGATTCTCTTCACTCCAAATGCGGCAATTTTGCTTGTTGACGTAGCCATTCAACCAAAAATGACCCTCATCTCTGAACAAAATTTTGCGATGAAAATCAGCATCGAGATCAATCTCATTTTCGGCCCATACACCAAAATCACGACGCATTGCATGGTCTTACTTACTTACTGAGATAGCCATAAGAACCCGTTGTCAGGTTACGGCCGACCTCATTAGCTCTCGCCAGGCGCCTCTGTTTTGCGCGCGCCTTCTCCAATCGTTAATGCCAAGCGCGGTTAGGGCTTTTTTTGGTCTTTTTTGAAAAACACTGAATTTCAATTGCTCCATTTGAATGGAAAATTCCTTCTTTTTCATATTTTTAAAATTTTAAATGATAGACTATCCTCTTACAAATATTTTAACTATAATTTGGCGGCAATCGGACAAAAAATGTAGAAGTTATTCGAGAAAACAGTAAAACACTTGCAATAAAATTGAACGAAAATACATACGTTTTTTATCTAAAAAGAAAAGAGAATAAAAGTAAAGAACTTCACAAACACACAATCGTATGTATTTTCGTTCAATTTTATTGCAAGTGTTTTACTGTTTTTTCGAATAACTTCTACATTTTTTGTCCGATTGCCGCCAAATTATAGTTAAAATATTTGTAAGAGGATAGTCTATCGTTTAAAATTTTAAAAATATGAAAAAGAAGGAATTTTTCATTCAAATGGAGCAATTGAAATTTAGTGATTTTTAAAAAAGACCAAAAAAGTCAGTTTTTTTGAACTTTGAGCGCTTGTAACTCCATCAAATATTATCCGATTCAAACAAAAAACATATCGTTAGAAAGGAAATACAAATATCTTTCGAAAGCTGAAAGTCGTTTTTGAGTCGAAAAAAAATTCATGGAGATATAGTCAAATAAATGAAAAAAGTGCCGAAAAAGGGGTTTTTAGGGATATCTCGAAAACGATTCTTAAGAAAAAAAAATGGTTGCCATTTTTGGAATCTACGTCCCAAAATACATCGAAAAAAGTGTATGAGAAACCAGATCTTTTTTCTTGTAAACTAGTGTAATCAGTCGCAAAAATCAACTTTCTTAAAAAACCATACGGAGAACACGCCAATTTCAAAAAATATGTGGCTGGCAACACCACAATTTTCGAAAAATAAAATCATAGCAAGTCTCTAAGCCAATGGCTTAGCAGCTATGACAACAAGCGAGAAAGTGACAACAGATAATAAATGGATATACGCAATTTGTACAGTTCAAGGTCAGTTCCTCAGTAGCTCAGTTGTTAGAGCGGCCGTCGACAGATATGCAATTGAAATGCATGTACGGTCAGGGGATCGACTCCATGTACAACATTAACCAAAAACTCGTCTGATGAGGCTATGTGGTAATAGCCGAAACATATGTCACCAATTACCAGGTTAAATTGTTCCATTTGTTATCTTTGTCATGTTTGTTGAATAAAAAATAGCATTGATCAATAAGTAAAATTTACAATATTGGTCTTTGCTAAAATGACTGTAAGTTCATAATGTTTAATTATAATAAAAATAATCAGTCGCAAAAATCAACTTTATTAAAATTAAATTAAAGAAGCTTTTAATTATGTGCTCTCGGAGCAAACGAACTTATGTTCTTTAACAGAAAAGGATTCCATAGCCTTAACTCTATTATTGTAAGTTTTATTATGAATTATAAAGAAAAATGATTATGTTTCCAAAACTAAAATACCCATTTTTTTAAAGATTTGAGATTACGATTACGGAATTTCAGCTATTTGTTCCAAGTTTGGTGGCGCTGCACATGATTCTTTTGTGTGAAAGCATTCCGACCAAAGACATTTTTTAGAGCAGCAGTATAAATGTAATGTTTTAAAAAATGCTTGGCTTTTAGGTAACACATGACAACATATACGAGAATCAATTGTATTTTATTGTAAATTCTATCCTTGAAGGTGATTCTGGGTATCCCGTGGAACCATGGTGTATAACACCATACAGAAACCCTGCGGATGGTACAAGTGAAGCCCATTTCAACGACGTTCACTCAAAAGCACGATGCATCGTAGAAAGAACAATTGGAATCTTGAAGGGCCGTTGGAAAATTTAGGTGAACGATAAGAGAATCCGATACAGTCCTGAAAAAATTGCACAATTTGGAAATGTTTGTGCTGCATCGCATAACTTGTGCATTCAATTTAAAGTTCCAATGTACACTACATGTAATACTTTTGAAGCCATGGCCGCCGATTTTGATATTACAAATGAAACACATCTGACAAGGATTGGTCAAAAATCAGAAACCATATAAATTTATCGCTAGCAAATTCAAACTAAGTATGTACATTTCATGTAATTTTCATATCAAATTTTTATTCATTTCATAATGTTTATGTATATATATATCACATTTAATTAATTTTCTAAGTATGTATATTAAATACTAAATTATTAATTAAAAACAAAACTTGACATTTTATGTTAAAATATAAAAATAAAGGCTGAACTTATTTAAATAAATAATAAAAAGTTTAAGGATAGAAATTATTTGTTTTCATTGCATTGAGTTTAAAATTTTGAGTTTTGTTCTCTGGTTTCATAATAGCCATGTTGGCAACGTGTTCTTTCTCTTTAACAGCAAGGGATCTTTCTTCAAGTCCAATAAGTTTATCAAGCTTACATATATGATTCGCTTGGCTTTTGATACTTTCTTTTCTTCCGGACATCTTTTTGAGATTTTTTAAAGTATCGCTCATCGTTGAAGAGTTATAGCTGCTTTCATTTTCACTTTCTAGCAGGTTTTTTAAGGACTCTTCCACCGGGTCGAGCACATTCATTGATGCAGGTTCGGCATTCGTTTCTTTTTCGGTTTCAATAACGTTTCCGAAAGACTTTACAGAAATACCTTCGACCACAGTATCCATTCCGGTTGCCTGTAGTAGCTGCTCTTCTGCTGCATTCAACAGTTTTCTTCATATGGACCTCCACCAGTTTGTTTTTTTGAAGCCTTATTAAAAGAAAGCTTTTTCTTAATATTGTGCTTTTGGTCAGCAAACACCTATCATTGAGAAAAATTTTACATTACAGGGAAAAGAAGAAATTTAAACAAACGTACTTTTCGCCATAATTTCGAATATTTAATGGGAGGACCTGCAGCATTTAATTTTTTTGTTAGCTGCTCCCAGAGCCTTTGGGACATGAATTTCCCTTGCGCACAGTTTGGCAGACGGTTTTTTGCAAAATTTTGATGCTCCAGCATAAATTCTGCCATCATCCCTTTCTGTAGAGCGTTAATTTTATTTGGATTAGTCTTTAAAAGGGGTAAAAAGTTAATTCATTTATTTAATTTAATTTTAAAAATAAAAAAATACTTACATTTTGTCTTTCAAAGAATTCAGTAAGCTTTGTGACGTTTTAGAATCCGCAAGCATACTATGTTCTACTTTTTCCGTTGACCAGTTAAGAATCACAGCAAAAAATATAAACATATGTGCCAAAATTCTAGATTTTGCATGCAATTGCTTTTGTAATCCCTTTGATTACACATTTCTTGGAATTTTAAATTTTTTTTCAAACAATTCCGTTCACAGTTTTGCTAACGAGTGAGGTTTCGTATGGTAGCGCTCGGACGACTACTCGTTATCGAATGGCATAATCTCAATTTTCGATGCTTTTCATTCGATGACGAGTGCCGTAATCTCAAACGAAGAAATTTCGAACTCGTTTACTCGATAACGACTGCCGCGAATCGGCCCCTGAATTTTTCTGGAACTCCACTAAGAGAACGTAAATAACGTGATTTCAATGCATTTTGTACTAACGAAAACTAACTAAATGTACTGCGTTTCTAAACTTTTTTGGCTACAATTTCGAATGTTCTTAGTCGTCTTTCCTTTTTTTCTATAACGGGAAAGTTTTTTCTTTCAAGTTTTGTTGTTGATTTGGAAATAAAATGTAACAAAGAAAATCATGGCAGAGAAAAAATATTTTTTTTTAAGTTAATTATTAAAAATAAGTCTTGCTGTTTCTAAACTTGTTTGACTCACTGTAAGCAGATGAGAGTTTTTGATTATATGAGTAACATCATTGATAGCTAAAATAAACAGGAGCGGCCCTAGGTGACTTCCTTGTGGAACACCTGAAAACGCTGTAAAAGGGGAAGACAACACCCCTCGAAATCTTATTCGATAAGAACGATCAAACAAATAAGATTCAATCCTGACAAAATTTATAGGAAATCCAAGCTTCTTTGATTTAAACATAATCAAACTATGTGGTAGTTTGTCAAATGCTTTACTAAAGTCGGTGTAGATACAGTCCACTTGCGACCCAAAATCAATGCAAAGGCATTTTTAAAATTTTTAACGCTTTTAATTATAACATTATAAAACAGGTGAAGGTAAAAAGTATACAGGTACTCATACCTTAAATAGTGCATAGACATTTTTTTAAGTTTTTAACCCGTTTAATTACACTAAAATAAGTGCAGGTAAAAAGTGAATAGATACAGACTTATAAGGAAATGATATTCGGATACAAGCAAGAAAAATTGGCTGACGAGTATATTAGAAACAAATAAGAGGAAGACGTTCTAAGTTACATTCAAAGAAAAGTAGGTAAACTGAAATTCCTGTAGCACCGAAATACTATTGGACTTACAAGAGAAATTATCTGTTTTCGTCAAGAATTTAAAAAAGCGCTACAAGGCAGTTGACTACAGCTAAGACACATTTTATAAGCGTTCTGCAAACTGGTTAGGAACTTACTGCCCAGATCGCATCAGAGACTACATATCATCAGTGGAAGACGACCACAAAAATCACTGGACAGCTGCAGCGATAGATATAAGAGGCGGAAGCTTAAGGATATCAATAATGAAATCGAAGGTGAAAATATTCAAGAACCGTTCCTACATCAATTTCGATCACAGAATCAATTCAAAAATCATATATCATTAAAAAAGTTATTGACACTAGTCCAGTGAGAACACAACGGATTCTTAAAAGTGTACCAACGCCGAGCGAGGAAAAACAGTACACAATGAAGAGGCATTTCCGGACTTGAAATTAACAAAACAGCAACATACTGTGCTCAGATTGCATGCGATTGAAAAAGGCTCAAATCTGTATCCATCATATCATAACATAACTGCTGCTAAAAAGAATTGTTTGTCATCACTCCAATCAGAGTTACAACTAAAATCTCTACTGGATCACACAGCCATCGACCAGTACAACGCACAAAAGAGATATTTGGTAAAATCGAACGCCATATTCCACAAAATACTGCAGGCCAATCAAATTTGCATTCAAAAAAGAATCTCAAGATATGATTAAGAAAGAAGCTAGTGATATCAGAGCCCAAATTGCAACACTACAGCCATTGCAATTAGAAAATGACGAGCAGAAAATCGAAGTAAACTAATGCTAACAATAATAGATGGAAAAGTTGCAAGGCTGTGACTGAAATCAGTTATGATTTGGATTTCGGACTCACAGGATCAGTAAGAAACAATGAATCCCAACATTGAGTTAAGAAGTTTAAAAAAGAAACATGCTCAAGATAAAAATCGCAAATTTGGATTGATTACACTAGTTTACAAAAAAAAAAAGAACTTATTTCTCATATACTTTTTTCTACGTATTTTGGGCGTAGATTCCAAAAACGTTAACCTTTTTTTTTTTTTTTTTCTTAAGAATCGTTTTCGAGATATCCACAAAAAAACACTTTTTTCATTTATTTGGCCATATTTCTATCAATTTTTTTCGACCTAAGCCAGTTGCAAACTATCCAAATAGTAGATTTATCTTTTGTCTAACGGTTCATCTGAATCGGATAAGATTTGATGGAGTTACAAGCTTTCAAAGTAAAAAAAAATTACTTTTTTGGTTTTTTTGAACAGCCACAAAATTTCAATTGCTCCGTTTAAGTTCAAAAATCTTTCTTTGTGGTATGTGTCACTTTGTATATGTTGTCACTATGTAAGTACTTCCACTGATTAGTAGTCCAATTCATGTGAGACCTTGCAAACTCAATCCCTCTTTTTTTTTATTTTTTCGTCACTAGATACTCCTTGCATACAGAACGACTGGATATCATAGCACCAGTTTGATTCAAAATTTGGCGTCGAATCTTCCATTTTGGGGTCTAATTTAATCAATTGAGAAACTTTTGCATCCGTTGTTTCCGTTGTTTTACGGGTCCGTTTTTTTGGCACGTTTTATATCGTTTCGAAAGTGTTGAAAGGTTTAATAGCACCATAAACATTTCTAACTGAGCAACCAAAATGGGTGACAACTTCGAGGTTTTCTCATTTCAAGAGTATCTGAAACCCAGTAAATTGGCTTCTTCACAACTAAGGTTATTGCCTGATTAATAACTTACCAGTAAAATTATTGCAAGGTCCAAAAATTTGCTACTGACTTGAACACAACTTAATGTTTCTAATTAGATGGCCAGCCAAATTATGCACTTCTCTTAATTTTCACATCAACCAAAGGTCACTTCTTCAATAAAACCAACAACAAAAACATAAACCACAAAAGAGCACATGTATAATAATAACAAAATGCAACAACCGTTGCATGAAAACATTTTTTTTAAAAGTAGTAAAAGCCAAGAGAACAAACGGTTTCTAATTAGTTGTCCACGGCTTTATATATATTTGGTTAATACACATTGAGTAATTTTTTGTAGGGAATATAATTTCCTATCGAAATGGCATCTGTTAAAGTCAAAAATCTAATAATTTAACAAAATAAGTTAAAAAACAATTTTAAAAAAACCGAAAAATTTCAAGAAAATTCTTCTCAGATCCGGAAAGAGCATCTGAAATAATTGATTTTGAACCTTATTTAAGATTTAAGATAATCATCGAAATACTTGCGCGCAATGAACTAATTGACGCTGGAAAATTTGGTGATTGCGCTAAGGAAACTGCGAAAATATGCAACCAAATACACATGGAGAAATATGTCAGCAAGAATTCACAAAATCATTTATGAGAAGATGCCATTAAATATCATTTAGTACCACTTGGAGATCTATCAGAGGAAGCTCAGGAAAAATGAATTATGGAAGTTAACACACTTGCCTCGCCACAATTTGCTGACTAGGCGTCTACATATTGCAACATGATCTGCACGCGCATTTGCTGTGAGAACCACGTCATGCAAATTATACGAGTTGATGGGAAGCGCCGACTCAGCAGTTTTAGGTCACTAAGTAGGTTAAGACTTAAGTAATTATAAAATAATAAATCACTTCAACTTTGGAGACCAACGATAGTGGTAACAAACCTGTTTTATTATAACTTGAAAGTTTACTTTATTTGCAGGTAAAACAAGGAGGAGCCAGTGGCCGGCTCCCATCTTTAATTTTTTACTTGGATTACAGATTTTATAGAGAGCACAACACCAGAAAAATGTCACGAAATTTAACAAATGAAGACCTATTTAATATATTGTTGGCAATGTCAGATCCGTTTATCTCTAGCATGTGACATCAATGGAAAGTGAAACATCTGGACTTAGATGAAGAAGCGAAAGAAATTCTACAGGACAGAAATAATACAGAAATTAATACGGAATATTTACAAGCAATATTTCAACCATTCAAAAACCAAAAAACCCCATATTTTCATACTATGTTTAAAAAACTCAAAAGTTTTATTTTGAGCTTGAATTCCTCAATAAAACTCAATCGATTTTAATGAAAGTGAAAATAAAACTGGAAAAATAAATTATCTGCCAATTAACAAAAAAATTGCTGAAATATTTCAATTGGTTCAAAAGTTACAGAGTTTTGGCAAACGAAAACCTATTCTGAGCCACTGTGCGCCGTAAAGCTTCATTTATTTCAGGCATTAAGACAGGAACGCCGATTTTTCTTTTGCCTTATATAAAATAAATATATGTTATTACATGAATTGACTGTCCAAAACGGATTCGTCGGTTTTTCAAAATCTATAAAGTGTAGCATATACACAATATATCCTCAAGCATTTGTGAAATAATTTTTTGTTAAAAAGCTTTAAATCAACAGCTTACCATCTACTTTACTCCTACGTCGTCTTCTTTCTTCTTTTCCTTTACACTTATTACAAAAGAATTTATAACGGGGTGGCCTTTTCAAGTCTATGCACTCTAGATGAAATGAGTCGCGACAACTTATGCAAGTAACATCACCACCGTCATATGAACAAACTATGCAAACAATTTCCTCCCTGCAAAATTTAAAGACCATTAATTTTTTAATCAATATAAATTAAAAATAAACTTACTCTTCACTTGATGATTCTTCCACTACTGCATTAGCCTGCAAATTCATTTCAATTTCCGTTTCTTCTTCTTCAGCCTCTTCTGCTTCCGCCTCCACAGCTTCAACTTCCATATCATTGTCATCTTCATAATTTTCTACTCGATCAACTCCCTGATTCTCGGTGATTTCTTCTTGTATAAGTGCTTCTTCAATTTCATTTGATCGCAAACGCTTATTAGAACGTCGACCACTTGCACGTCTTCCATTGCTCTTTGAAACTGAAGCAGAGGCAGATGAAATTGATGATGTTTCACTCTTATTATCTTCTTCATCAACTATAAAAGTACGTTTACGTTTGGTAGTTTTCTTTTTGCTGTCTTCCGTTTCATTTTTAAGTCCTAACCGTATTACACAGCGGTTGCAATACCAATTACCTTCTGGAACTTTTTTCATTTTCGGTTTCATGCAGAACATATGTGTGCCTCCATTACACTCATCACAAAGCAACATTTTGTCAGGATCGCTTCCACGACGACAAACTTGACAAGAAGATTTATTGGTCGACCGAGCCCACATTATTGTATCATGTAATATGTTTAGATGCAAGAAAACCTAGAAAAAAAATCAAAGCTCACTGTTATAATAGCATAGAGTCATGAGACTTAAAATTCAAATAATAATCGCTGACTTGATGAAACTTTTTTACTGTTAACTATTTTATAACGATGTAAATAAGGGACATCGTTTGTTAAACAAATATTTTTTGACCCAAAAATTAGCTTGTTTATAGAACTTATTTTTCGTCCAACTAGAGGCGCTCCATTTCCTCACTACAGGCCCGTTTTCGGTCCTCGAAGGTACCGTTTTAGGCCAATATGAAAATTGTATTCCAAATCAAGTAAATTTATGAATAAATTTAGTCTAAGAGATTCTCATTTCATTTACCTGCGAATAACTTGTGCACTCCATTAAAGAAACTTCCCATTGCTTTAAGCGATCAGCACCATTTTTGAGTTTTCTTTCCAACAGTTCTTTGTCTTTTACATCTTTTAATGGAACACCAAACGGCTCATTTATAAATCTTCGTTCAATAGCCTGCTCTACTTGCAACAAGGCGGACGCTAAGTTCTTAACACATTTCCGCAAAGTGGGTGAATCATGTAAAGAAATTTCCTCATCGTCACTGTCTTCTGAATCTATATCTACAGTATCGCCTAATGAAGCACCAGGATCCACAAATTGCGTATTTGAATACTTGCCACCGCCGTTATCTTTAGCATCATAATCGGCGTCATCATCATCATCATTATCCGCCCCGGCATCTTCATCTTCACCCGCTGCTGTAGCTGCAGCAGATAACTTCGAATTTGTATTACCCCATTGTAACTTGCCTTGTGGATCGTATTCATTATTTTGAATGTCAATGCGCCATTTCTCCATATTTTTCACCTTTAAGCGACCTAAATCACCAGTATAGATATCACTTTCAAATTGCAAAATACGTTCAACAAGTGATGAATACATGACTTCATTTAAATCACAATTTTCTGGAAAACCAAAGTTTGATTTGTTATATTTGCGATGTGTTTCTGCCATCATGGCATTTTTAAACTTAAGCATTTGTTTCCTATCTTCTAAAGAAAGTATATCCCAAGGACATTTCTTGACATGATTTAATAAAAGCAAGCGTAAAACAGTTAACTGTTCTCGTAATCGTGCCTCACGTTCTCCCAGAGGATTAAGTGTTTCAATCAATGCATCAATATCTTCTTGCTCATAGAGATATGCCCAACGTTGACGATCCGTATTACGCTCATCGTGAACAATGCAATTTTTTGGATCACCACTGCACATGTACAATTGATATTGTGATGGTGGAGAAGGTGGCATAGGTATAGAATCTTGCACTTCTTCCTTGTCGATACCATTTGTCACAACCTCAGTCGCAGAGCCGTTCACAACTACTTGATTCTCTTTGTTTTCTTGCAAGTCGTTTTTAACTATGTCTGCTGCTTTTTCAGTTGCTGCCGCCTTTTTTGCTTCATCTGTATACATTTTAAGTAAATATGCACGCAAGTCTTTGCGGTTTTTCGGAAAATTGGAGGCGTTAGACATTAATTTTTCATTTATGGCATTTTTTGGTGGTTCGTTTAGACATGTATCCATGCAATCTAAAGGATGTTCAACAAAAATGCCCGGCACAGATTCAAAAACGTAATACTTGCGGTAGGCACGATCCATGCCGAGATAAACCATATAATCAAAGAGCGAAGTATGGAATTTCTCAACTTGCTGTTCATATTTTTTACGGTCGCGTTCTGATTGTGCAAGCAGTTCAGCAAGTTTCTTATTAAGTTTTTCCTCCAATTGTTGTTTCATCTCTAAATCGTTTTTGATCGCATCATCCATGCACTGTAAATTATAATCGCATGTCAATGTTTTACGTTGAGCCTGCAGACTGGATATACGTTTGTTTTCGGAAGCACTCAGTGCACGTAAGTCCATACGCGCTTTTGACATCTGTTCCATGCGCTCTTCAATTACATTTATGGGAGCCGAATAAGTAAGTATTTGTGACACCAAGCAACGTAGCACGCGTAAAATATCGACCATAGGAAGTTGATATATGGTGTACATGCGTAGCGCACGTAAAATATGTGGGGTTTTCATTCGTAACTGAAGTCCTGGATCTTCAGACGAAGAATAACCATTTCTGTACATAATTCGCCATTTTTCTGTACGTTCTTTGACATTTGCACCAGAGGATAGCAGATGTAAACGTAAGACCTCGCTTACCGTCTGCGCATCAATAGGCAATTCATTAATTTTAAAGAAAAAATGCCTGCGTGAGTAAAAATGTGTTTTCGAAGCTAAGTACATTGAGGTTTGTGGCTCCTTGCGTCGTAATTCTTCACGTATTCGCAAATATTCGACAACACATTCTTCTTCCTCTTCCTTTTGTAAATCAAAAATCGAACCGAGTAATATAAGAATGATATCCGAAAGTGGTCCAGCCACTTCACGAGTTGTAAACGCACGCGCCCATTCGAATAAACTTAAGTTATTGCGAAACACTTCGATGCCAGACAATATGCCAACAAAGGAGTGCAAAAACTCACGTATCATAAATGCATCGCCCAGATATTTCGTGGGTATGAAAGTTTTTATAGTTGTGTATAAGGGCAATAAACGCTGATCGGTACGCTCTAAATCGTCTGTTTTTGTTAGAAGCGCTGTACACTCGAACTCAATTTTTTCAATAAGCTTAGCTCGTTTTTCTGCCTTCTGTCTTTCAATTTCTGCCAATTTATCTTGTTTTTCCTTACGTATACGCTCCATTTCTTCTTTAAGAGACTTTGCCTTGGCTTCTGCTCTTTCAGCTTTTTCAGCTTTCACCTTTTCTTTCTTAGTTTGATCTGTAGACTTGCCACCGGTTTTCCCATTAGCTCCATCACCTTTCACTAAATATTTATTCAACGTTGATTGTTTCTTTCCATTTATTTGCGGTTTTATTTTCGAAGGAGTATAATATGGCATTTTACCAATGAACAACTTTGAAAAGGTTATTTTTCGCTCTGTTACATATTTCTTATAGGCTTCTGGCTTAGGGCGCAATATGCCATCGACACGCATTACATTATCTTTGATGAACATTAGTAAACTTTCACTATAACATTCATGTCGCTGTCGGCGAATTTTTTCAAAAGGAACAGTAATTTCCTTTTGGGGATCACTAATGCGTTTAAGTTTGTATAGCAGTGCACTTGTATCTTCGTAAACCATACTATCTGATACAAGAGATTTATCAGATAGTATTATTTCCACTACTTTATGCGGTTGATGATGTGATACACTATTGGTTGCTAACACTTCTTCGTTAAGAAAATAACGTTTGCGTAAAAATTTACAAACGATTGCGTTTAAAGTTTTTATGGAAGATTGTTTCGCATGATCAACAACAAGCAACACTGGTGGTCGCAGACTATCCTTTAATTGTTCCATCTTCTTGCGAGCTTTACGTTCGCTTTTTAAAGCTTCAGCATAGGTAAGATTTTCACGTCCAGTTGCTTCACACTGCCAAACTGTTGAATTTATCGCCATAACATGACGAAAATAGTCTCTGAAAATTAAAACAAAAATTACTTGAAATTTTAACGGCATACAAAAGTATTAAGTTGTGTGAAAAAATAATAAATACATTTCTCTGCACGTCTATATACAGTGGCGAGCAAAAGCGGATATGTCTTCATTCGAGCAAATGCATTGAAACTTTTTGGGATTATTTAATGAACTATTAGATGGCATACGCTCAAATAAATAATGCAAGCCTAGGTACAAAAACTTTTTAAAAAATCGGTTAGTTGTTCTATTTTTAACTTCAAGACAAAAATACACTCCGTTGCGTGAGTTCTTACTTGTCTATTGAATTCTTCTCACCTAATATTTTTTTCACGTTTCAGCAGTAAATTTAACTCCATTTACATGCCTATAACTTGGACATAAGTATTGATTAAATTTTAGGTGTGTTCGAGAACTTTTCTAGCAAGAATAAGCAATCATTGAATTTCAAGAAAGTATTCACTCACGATGAAAAAAAAAAAATCCAAAGAAGTACGCGACCAGTAATATGAGATGTTGTATCGTCTGAGGGCACTATTACTGGTAAAAATGTATCCAATAAAAACATAACAACTTATTCACAGCGATTATTTGCGCTCTCGTTACTGGAAATTTTCTATAAACCAGTGGTCGGCACCTCATATTCTAGCGATCAAACGAATAGCTTAAGCGAGAGTAAGCAAACTATAAAGTGAGCTGGTTATTTCGTTATTGCACTGCAAAAATGTTTAAAATTGAATGGCAAAATAAATATTTTTTGCCGAAAATTTATTTGGCAATGCGCAATGCTTAATTTGCAAGCGATTTTAGGGATAATTAATAGATTTCATATAAAAAAGCATTTTATGACTAAAATTCAACTCCTGCAATAAGAAATAACATGGAGTTAACTGCAAAACAAGCATTTTTATCAGTGCTTGCAGCTTTGTCATTTCCCTCTCTCCTGATATTGCGTTCTGCCGAACGCTGGTATAAACGAACACTTTTTGGCCAAAATTAATGATACCTAAGTAGTTTGTTCAAGTTTGTTCTGTTCTCGGACCAATTGAGTTTTGTTATTTATTTTTTTTTTGTCCTATAACTGTCAACATTTTTGCATATGGGCATTTCTCTCATGTTGAACCGGACGAAAGTACAATTTTAAAGTGGAATGAATAAAAGCCAAAGTAAAACTTTTTTATTTTTTTCTGTTACTTTAAGGAATAGCCCTTTGGTAAAACTATATTGAGTGGTAAAGTTGATGCCAAACGTAATACTGGTTCCAAGATAGAGGCAATAAAAAAGCCATTCGAACGGGACAAAAGACGGAAATGTCTTTCATGGCCATCTATAGAAAAGCACAAGTCAGCAAAACCTGACATTTTTTAATGCGACTAATTTTAAAATGTTATGGAATAATAATCCTTTTTAATAGATTTCGTTTGATTGAAATATCTTATTTACTTTTTTTCTTACAATACATAATACTCCATTCGAACGGGACATTTGAACGGGACATATTTTTCCGTTTTGGCTAACTTAGGCAATTTTCAAAACGACTTTAATATTTATATAAATAATATTATTTAAGATATGTATAAACAGTAATTAATAAAACAAATTTAATGTTTATATTATTTATGAAATTAATTAGTGAGATCAATTTTAACAAAGAAAAGAGGAAGGAGTAGATATTTTTCTTAAAAGAATATAAGACTTGTCTTTTGTTGTTAAAACGTATTTCCTGTAAGAGGCGTGGCACCGCCCACTAAAAAAAATATATTCTTACTCAAGTTTCAATCTATCTACATACCAAATTTTATCAAAATCGATGTAGTGGCACAGCCATGATACCGTTTTTTCCCATTTGGAGCGATGCCACGCCCACTTAAAGGACTTAGACTTACTAAACTTTTTTATGAAACATTCTATCTCCTAACCAAATTTCATTAAAATCGGTCCATTAGCTTAGCCCTGGAAACGTTTATTCCCGTTAGGGGCGTGACACCGCCTACTATTGAAAAAAAGTATACATGTCCCTTCTTCCCTTCACAACCTTTTCAACAAAAAAAATTATGCGATTATGTTGTGCTATGGCTGTGAAAAAGTGGTTTTACCGTTTTGAACTGATTTTTAACGGTTGGCCTTTTGGCGGAAATGTCCATATGCGTTGGAAAAAAAGTACACAAAAAACACATTGTAGAGCCCATAAATTGTATATGGAATGCCATAAGATAGTTAAGATTTTTTGAGGGGTCGATCTGAATTTTTATGAAATTTTAGAACAACACCAAAAAGCCTGGCGCTGGCAATACCATGTTCATGGTGTTTGGCGAATTTTGCGGACTACTCGTCAGATAAAATCATTTTCGGTTTGGACTTGCATGTCAGTTGCTGGTACCGGAAATTTGGCTATATAGAAAGTATCATGAGTAAGTACGAAAAATCTGGGCATACGGGCAAATCTATGATTTTACCAAGATAAAGACCCAAAATACAAAGCGCTCATAGTGCAATCCTGGTTAATAGACATAATAATATTTGATGGCACCATCCGCATAGTCAGCAGACTTAAATATGATTGAAAGTTTATGGGCGATTTTGATAAAAAAAAATTTCCAAATATACAACATTTAAAGCAAAAACGATCTAAAAGAGGCACTTAAAATTGAGTGGCCTTATATTCCGCCAGATACCTCTAAAAAACTTGCTGCTTCGATGCCAAAACGCCTTTAAGCCGTAGTTGACCATAAAGTCAACCACACTAAATATTAAAAATTACAAAATCATTATTTTCGACAATGTTTTTAAACTTAGTAGTCTTGTAGTAGGTCAAACAGTACAAAATGTGAAATGTAGGCGATTAGCAAAATGTGATCAACTAGAACCGAAAGCGTTATAACGACGAGAGCATCCAAAGAACATTTAGGCAACCGATTAGTAGAATGGAAATGCTTTTCTTATTACCAAGTTTTACAACTGGCTGTGATTGAAGGAACTATCAAAACAGCTGACTACAAAAACATGTTGAAAGAAAACTTGGAACCTTCTATCAGCGTGTGGACAACGTGATTTTTCAAGATGATGCAGCGCCTTGTCATCGAGCTCAGTTGGTAAGCATTAGTGTTTTGCAAATCCTTATTCTATACTTAATAATAATCCAAAACTTGCATCCATTTTTTCTTCTTCTTCTTTTACAAGTAAAGAATTAACCAAGCGAACTTGGCATTTTAATTTTTTCGTGGCCAGGCAATAATCCCGATCTGAGCTCTTTGGTAAGTAATTAAGGTACAGGTAGCGATCCAGAATACCGTTAATTTACGCGAGTTAAATGCATTTCGCAAGATTTTTTGAAGAATTTGATCTCTTTCATGCCGCAGCAAGTTAAGGCGGTCATTAAGGTAAAGGGAGTAAAACAAAATATTGATACCAGCTTTTTTTTTAATTTTAAAAATACTTATTGTAAATATTAAAGGATCAGTTATTCAAAAATAAAATTTTATAACATTTTACTAAGAACTGTTTTCTCAATAAAGGTCATATTTCACGTTTTTCGCTAAAAATAGACGTTTATCGTATGGTTTTCCGACCTACAGATAAATATTTTGAAGAAACATTATTTGCTTTTATGATCGTTGCATCAGTATTTCTAGCGATTAGGTCGAATAAGTACTCACGTGACGACCTTTTGATTTTTTTACATAAAGTTGGGAATTCTTAACTATATTATCATTAGCAGTTTCAATCTTTCTTTTCCTAAGAATTATCAGTTTTGGAGCTGTATGGAAAAGTGTAATTTTTGGACACCTTGCAAAGAAAAAAAAATCAGGGTGTATGGTAAAAAATCCATTGTCACGAAACACTTATATGCGGTATAAGCAAAGTTTCTAATGAATTTAGTGCTAGTGAGTTAAATTGCATTACTACTAATAGCCCACTACTATGGTTAATTTAAATATTCAATGATTTTATTTCGTTCCGCGAAATATTTTCGGTCCATAAATCATGTTGGAGAAGTGAATGTTTCTAGGAATGTTTCTAATGTTTCAGATGATTAAACATTGATGTTGTTGGTCATGTTGTCAAACATGCGAACTGGGATAGTGTAGTCTTACGACTTGAATCATATAGTTTAGTCGGGATGTAGAACACTAACTGAAATAATTTGTTTTCCATAATTCAAATACATACAGTGTCGGCCAAAACTTAAGCACCCCCTTAGTACATTTTTTTCAAATCATGATTTTTTTTATGAAAACTACGTTCTTAAAACATATTACGTATTTATGTTATTTATTTATACCTTTATTATTGACAAGCAAAAATTAAAAAAATCTGCGTCTCATAAATAAAAAGTTAACATCGAAGGAACATTTTAAACCCAAAACCTTAACGGACAAAACTAAAGCACCCCCATTTTTATGGTAAATAAAAACTTTTAAAATTAGTACTTAGTTGCGAACCCTTTATTCTTGACGACTCGCGCACCTCTTTAAGGCATAGAAAAAATTAAATTATTAATGATATCCTGCGATATCCTTCCCCAGGATATTTTTAAGCACTGAATGGATCTTCCGTGGTTTCGCAATTTTTTCTGATGATATTCATGTTGAAAATATCCCACAAGGTCTCAAGAGGATTCAGGTCGAGGCATGCCAACCAAAAACTTATACCCTATTGCTCTGAAGCCAGCCCTTACAAGCATTAGAGACATATTTGGATCATTGTCCTGATGCAACCTTCATTCAAGTGAGTTATCTACATCGGCATATGGCAGCATCACATCTTTTAGTATGTCAACGTACACGAAGCGATCCAAAGTTTCTTAAATCCTATTAATTGGCCCAATACCTTAACCAGAGAAGAGATCCCAGACCATTACACTGCCACCTTAATTCATTACAGTGGCTTTTCAATACTTAGATTTCATTCTTTCTTCTTTTGGTTTGCGTATACGCCTTATATCACGCCCACCTCAACTGGAGTGTCTAAAAATGGAAGACTATATTGTTTTCTAACAAATTCAATTATAACTTGGAAGATTCGGATGAAATAAGGCGTATACACAGGCCAAAAGGAGAACACGCCAATTTCAAAAAATATGTGGCTGGCAACACCACAATTTTCGAAAAATAAAATCATAGCAAGTCTCTAAGCCAATGGCTTAGCAGCTATGACAACAAGCGAGAAAGTGACAACAGATAATAAATGGATATACGCAATTTGTACAGTTCAAGGTCAGTTCCTCAGTAGCTCAGTTGTTAGAGCGGCCGTCGACAGATATGCAATTGAAATGCATGTACGGTCAGGGGATCGACTCCATGTACAACATTAACCAAAAAACTGGTCTGATGAGGCTATGTGGTAATAGCCGAAACATATGTCACCAATTACCAGGTTAAATTGTTCCATTTGTTATCTTTGTCATGTTTGTTGAATAAAAAATAGCATTGATCAATAAGTAAAATTTACAATATTGGTCTTTGCTAAAATGACTGTAAGTTCATAATGTTTAATTATAATTCATTCCTTTACTAAAAAAGCAACCAAAGAATTTTTTTACTAGTTCTGATTCTCAAAAAAATTATGGTAAAGAAATGATGAATCCGCTAAAAGTATTAAACTGGATGGTGAGTTTAGATATGGAACAGGTTTTTCCAAATATCTATACAGCTTATAGATTGCTTTTAACAATTCCTATCGCAAACTGCGTAACAGAAAGATCGTTTTCTGTTTTAAAACGCATAAAAAATATGTATAGGTCAACGATGATCGATGAAAGATTGTCATCATTATCACGATTAAGTATAGAAAGAGATCTACTTCGTTCTCTTGATTTTAATGATATTATTTCTGAATTTGCTGAAGCAAAGTCCAGGATGAAACCTATTTAATATCATATTGTATCGCCTTTTTAATGTCATTGTCATTATATTTTAATAAATGTTAAAACTCACGATTTTACTCATGAGTCGTTCAAAAAAAAAATTTTTTTGCTTTATTTATTTATTTGAATGAGGCCCTTTTTTCCTATTAGCCCCAGGCCCGACACAGGTTTAATCCGGCGCTGTCTGTCCGTCTGTCTGTCTGTCTGTCTGTCCGTCTGTCTGTCCGTCTGTCCGTCTGTCTGTCTGTCTCTTATGCACGCGGAAACTATCCAGCCGATTTTGATGAAATTTTTACAGTATGTTAGTATTGATCGGGCGGGTGTCATAGGCTATAAAACTTTTATTTAGGGCCCTCATACACAAATATTTTCAAAATAGCGATTTCTCAAAGACAGGCAAATCGATTCTCATGAAATTTACACAGTATGGCTTTTATGTTGAGGGGCAAAGATTGGATGGTAAAAATTTTATTTAGGGTGAATACTTAGGGTGGCCCTCATACAAATATATTTTTAAATATCATTTTCGCGAAGACAAATAAATCGATTCACACCGAATTTACACTTCGTATCTCTAATATTAAGAAGCATAGCTAAGGCCACAAAACTTTTATTTAGGGTGGCCCTGATACACAAATATTTTAAAAATAACATTTTCTCAAAGACTGCTTAATCGATTCTCTTGGACTTTACACCAAATGGATTTTATATTAAAAGGCAGAGACTAGATTGTAACAATTTTATTTAGGGTGCATACTTAGGGTGACCCTCATACAAAAATATTTTCAAAAATCATTTTCACGAAGACAGGTTAGTCGATTCACACCGAGCTTACACCACATAGCTCTTATGTGAATAGGCATAGCTTAGGCCACAAAACTTTTATTTAGGGTGGTCCTCACACAAAAATATTTTTAAATATCATTTTCTCGAAGACCGCTTTATCGATTCTCATGGAATTTACACCACGTGGTTTTTATATTAAGAGGCACTGCTTAGGTTGTAAAAATTTTAATTTGGGTGCATACTAAGGGTGATCCTCACACAAAAGTATTTTTTAAATAGAATTTTCACGAGACTGCACATCGAATATATACCACGGTTGAGGTGAAGCGATGCGCATAGGTTAATGCTAGTTACAAATATATTTCGATTAAATCAGTTGTTTAGTTGTAAATATGCGCTTCTCATATTGCTTGTCTTCATGAAAATCGTACAACTATTTAGTTGTATGCGCAAGACCTAAGGTTGTAGTTTTTGCTTATTAATCGAAATATATATTTTGATTTTGTCGGTTTTTGTTTCAGATCATATAGTGTATGGGGTTGTTTGACAGACTTCGCTTTGTTAGATGCATAGTGATCATTGTGACAAAACAAGCAGATACTAAAAAAGTCATAAAACACTACAATGAGTATGAATGGAGATAAGTTAAAAAATTTTATTGAAATACGCGAGAAAAATGGAATGGAAATAACGAAAATTATACAAATAAAATCATTTTTTTTTTTCATCTATAATTTCACTTATTATAAAAAGAAAAACCCGTATCTATTGTGTTGTTGACACAAGAAATGAGGTTGCCGTTTGAACGTATATTGAAAACGTCAACCCTGCAAATGACAGCTTGTACGATCGGCAGTATAATGCATGGACCCTTTAGGGTAAACAATGACAGCTGCAAAGCTGAGAAGTTAATATAGCTGCTATAAGGCAGCCATATTCCCGCGCTTTCCCGCTCAACATCCAACGAATGCTTTTTTCATAAGTCGGTTTTCGCTTGTACATATATACATACATAATATATTTTTTTCGTATGAACCAAAATAAAAAAAAAAAACGAAACTGCTGGTTCATGAATAGTAGTAGTTAAAAAAAAATATGTTTTCCCAAATTATTTCAACAAGACTTACTCGTATTCCCGAAAAATCTCCTTGGTAACTTCGCAATAAAACACTTCATCGTTGTCATGAAATGTCTCATCTTTTTTGCTCTTCGCATTATCAAATCCGTCACGCTTACAAATTGGCATCTTCAGTAATTATTTAGTGACAAATTGAAAAACTCCTTCCTGTGCCGTGTCCTAAATGCAGATACGCCTTTTCCACTTTATTTTTCTTTTTACGTTATCCGTTAATATTCACTTTTCCTTATATTCAGTTTTGGTCCATCACTATTTTTATCAGTTATAGTTCACTTAACCAAGAACTTGGAAACTTCTACAAATAGGAGGGAATCGCGTCTTAAGTTCAAAAATATATATTCAGCTGTTGTTAAAATTATACATAGACGCAAACTGGTGACAATTTTACAAAATTTGTAAGCTATTTTTTATCACTAAAATCGTTGGTCTGTGCACCAATGTTATAAACAAACTATTTGTTGTTTTCTGTGCAACAAATATTTGATTAATATTACACAGAACAAGCGATGCAAATAAGTAAAATTTAATTTTTCCTCACAGAAATAAATTTTACACGCGCGCCAATGCGAAATTTTTTGATTTATCCTAGAGCTTCTTTTTTGAGCGACATTCTGCTCTAATGTAAAATGACAAGAAAAGAAGCATACAGTTGAAATGAAATAGAAACATAATTATTGTATACTGTGATCTCCTTTATTCATTGCAAATCACTTTTTCACCCATTAAACAGATGGAGTGAAATTATTGAATATAACAATTTTTGTATTTCGCTATGAAACAACAGATATCTTAATCTATTACAATTTTCGGTTAAAACAAACAGCCTGTTTTTTTGTATATTTTTTTTTTTTTTTGACTATAAACTAACTAAAACTAAATTGGCTGAAACTCAATGGTTTATAATGCCAGGTCAATATCAAATTCAGTTATGTACTGATTACGATTCACCGCTTTGAAAAAAGCATGTGAAAAGGCTCTAACGCTAAGACAAACGCGAACGATTACACCCGAAAACACGTCTGTACTCGTCAACGTACAAAACGAAAGAGGTTTTTTTTTTTTTTTTTTGTATATGAACTTTTTGAGCTAAATCTGTAAAACTGACAAGCAAGAGAGAACAGGAAAATTGTGCTCTGTGAAAGTGAACAAATGTAAAAAGTACAGAAACGGAAAAAACCATTTATGGTTAAAATCATCTTGAAATCAATGTAGCTGAACAATAAATTGAGTTCTATAAGCGTAAAGAACAAAATGGAAAATAAAAATAGTCAAAATAAACTTAATGTTAATAATTCAGCTTGCACGCTACAGAACAGCTGATAGTTTGACACTTTTCATGAGTTTACAATCAAAAAATCTTCCGGCTAATGCTTTCAGCACAATTAAAGCGGTGGCGGTAAAGCGTCGACGAATATACGCTGTCAAAAACTATAACATACTTGATCATGTGAAATTGAACAGAATTGCGGCGTACAACTGGTGATCTGCCGACGATTCGCCGTCGATTTAGAACTAAGCCCAATTTCCATGTGATCTTATCTTATCTTATTTTATCAAATATCAGGGAGGACATCACATGCTATTAAGATAGCAAATGTATGCTATTCACTCTCGCATTCTCCAAGCGCATTAGGTTCTGTTCGCATGCTATTTCTTTCTTAAAAAAATTTGATTTGATATCCCTGATATGGGATAAAATAACATAAGATAAGATCACATGGAAATTGGGCTTTAGTACTATTTTTACGTCAGATCAGTGCTGCATTTTTTGTCATTCTCTTTGCCAATAGGATTTTCTCAGCAAAATTTATTGTTTACAAATTTTGTTTTTGTCACTCTCTTTTCCCTATACGGTTCTCTCAGACGTGAAAAGCAGTCGTTGTGTTCATTCAAACGATTTTTCGTCGCGTTTTTTTTTTGATTGTGTTCCAATCATTAGATCTGTAACTTCTTACAAAGAAAAAACAAGAATTACTCTCTCATTTCCCTTCTCACTTACAGGTTTTTCTAGTACAGGAATGCATTTTGAGCATAGTCCTGTAAAAACATGCAAATTGTACTAATGTATTAATGTACGGGGACCTAGCCTAGTTTTCATATTATCTTTCTTGATCTTCTACTATCCCATATTAGGGAGGATATCACATGCTATAAAAATAGCAAATGTATACCTATTCACTCTTACGTTCGTGAAGTACACTAGACGCAGATTAAGATTCTGCTCGCATGCTTTTTCATTCTTACAAAAATTTGATTTGATATCCCTGATATGGGATCAAGAAAGATAGCGTAAAATCGTAGCTCTAAGGGTCCAACCCGCAATTAAATCAATGACGATATGCACGCTGAATCAAAATAATGGACCGTTGATTTTAGAAATAAAGTTCAACGATTTGGTCACGTTGTTCAATTGTATGCTGTTCCATTTCAAATTCCCCAAGTCTTATTGACAAAATACTGAAAAGAAAAAAAATTGTAATTAAATGTTATAAGGAATTAAAACTTTTTGTTATCTTTCTTGATCTTCTACTATCAAATTTTTGTAAGAAAGAAAAAGCATGCGAGCAGAACGTAATGCGCTTGGAGAATGCGAGAGTAATAGGCATTTACAGTACATCACAAAATTGAGCATACACGGGGAACGGGGAAGTATGGGTAATAAAAATCATATAAAATATGCATGATGTGGCACTGCATCGAAAGACGTGGAAAAAAACAATTAATGATAAAAAATTTTTCCCCAAGGCACAGTAATTTTTTTTTCATTTCCCCCCTATAGAAAGGTTTCTGCAACGTTTCAAATTAAAGCAAAAAAAGCGGACATTGAAACGTTGCAGAAAGCTTTCTGAAGTGAAAATGAAACCTTTCAGAAACGTTTCTGAAAGATGTAAGGTTTCATATGAAAAGTTGCTGAAACGTTTCATGCCGAGTGGGCCATACAACCCCATAACATCATACAACCTACTCCGTGTTTTATGGTTGAATTTATGTGCTTGCAACACTAGAAAAAACACTGTGTCGCACATTCGTACTCGCATATTGAGAAGTAGTTTCGTGCAGCAGGTTGATGAAAGCACATATAATACCAAGTACTTCCTCCCAAGCTCGATCAATTTTTCTTCACATTTCATAATTTCAACTGATTTAAATTGTATAAAAGCACAACAAATAAACAAAATGAAAATTTCAAAGCACAGGACTAAACTATGCCGTCTCTACAAGTGGACGTAGTCGACACGTTAGGCAATACTGTGCTGCGTCAATGCGCGTACTTTCTCTTGAAAAACGTAATTCACAAAATCTACCCTTCCTACGCTGCGTTTCTGCGTCTTCAATGTGCGTAGAATCTTACTGTTCAATCTAAATTGCAGCGCCAGCGTCGTTTTGCTGTCAAAATTCTCTCATGCACATGCATTTTATATGAAGCCAACCGAAATAAGGAACGCTCAAACGCCAGCGTATTCGGTTTTCCAATTTTGACAGCTAATTTTTTATTTTCATATGTTGATTTTTGCTTTCTGTCACAAACAGTAAACAAATAAACTCTACATGACATTTAACGCTACGCTCTTATTTAGGTTCAGCGCTCAACTCCAAAGAGTTGCGCTGGCAAAGTCAACACCCAACGCTCTAATTCAGGTTGAACAGTTAAGCCCAATTTCCATGTGATCTTATTTTATCTTATTTCATCCCATATCAGGGATATCAAATCAAATTTTTGTAAGAAAGAAAAAGCATGCGAACAGAACCTAATGCGCTTGGAGAATGCGAGAGTGAATAGCATACATTTGCTATCTTAATAGCATGTGATGTCCTCCCTGATATTTGATAAAATAAGATAAGATAAGATCACATGGAAATTGGGCTTTAGGGTACACAATCTGAAGTTGCAGACCTGCTGGTTATTATTGCTTCGTCTGATTGATCTAACGAGTAATTTTACATTTTTTACTCGTTAAGTTGATAACACAAGATTTACAACCAACTTCGTGATATTAATTTGACGTTTATGTGAAGTTTTTTTGGTTGGACCGACCGAGAAGGTATGTGCTTCATGCTAACAGTATTAAACCTGCGATAAAATATTACATAATTATTAAATAATTAACTTTTAAATACATTAAAAAAAAGCAAATCTTTTGTAGGAACAAATATAAAAAAATATAATGGCAGATAAAGTAGTAGCTGAGAAGCCCACTGGCCGCCCCATGAAGTATCCCTACACCTTCTCGGCCAAAATTGCACAATTTCCATTGAAACATTACATCAAGAATCAATGGATTTGGAGATATTACTTCGTTGCTTTTGGCCTCTGCATTCCTGTCTTCTATAAGATCAGCAAATTAGGTAAGCTTTAATAGATTAAATAATAATAACTATATGAAAATATTTATATATTCTAGCCAACTCACCTGCCAACAAGGCCAAGTGGGCTGAACAACAAGCCAAGGAACATGCTGAACATCATTGAGCTAACATAAATAAACTCATTTTGGAATTTAAGATTTCAGTGTCAAATGCTGTCTAACTTTGATTTCTGAAATACACTGCGTAAAAAATAAATCAATGAAATAAAAAAAAATCTCAAAATTAATAGTTGATTGCAGATACAACAAAATTTAGCACAAGTTTACTTTAGAAGCCCCTCCTCTTTTTACTAAACCCTATTTTTTACGAGGCTTTTGATACTCAATAGAATCAAAAATTGGGGCGTACCTAGTTTTGGATGTAGATGTAGATTTGACTTCAATTTTATATACATAAATTTACCTCGTTTCTGCACTTTATTCGGTTTTGCCCAAAATGCACCCCTTGGCACCTAACTTTCCCATACACATATGTATATCATTAAATTTATCTTTCAAATGACAGTCATGACTGTAATTTTTTCTCCTCGCTCCAAAAGACCGAGTAAGGGCTCCTAAAGCAAAGTTGGTCCGTACATTTTTTTGAAAATTTTATGTTTCACAAATGAATCATGAGATTATGTATATTGTCAACCGTACTTATTTTTGGCCCACAGTAATATGTACTTCGAAGTATAGTGGAATTTTATAGTATTGTACTTTCTTTTACTGCTTGAAAAGTAATTTGAATGTTGAAAAACTTTTGCATTTTATAAATCATTTTTCCGCATAAATGGCTCGAGTTCATACTTGAGTGAATTTTGGGAAACCCTATATGAATGACCATGTTTTTTTTTTTTGGCCAACAATATTTCTTGTTGGTAAAGTCTCCAATATTTTTTATATATGCTTTGTACTGCGTTTTAGTTCGTATTTTTTAAATGAATGACTTGTTTAATGGCCATCAATAATTTTGTTGGTAGTCTCTAATATTTTCTGCAATTGGTTTGTACTGTGTTTCATGTTTATAAATACATCTTTTTTTCCTTGGTAAAATGTCGGACATTATGGCGATATTAACTGATAACCCTGGCGCAATCTGATCGTTGTTAATATATAAATTATTATTTATTGAAGAATAATGATAAATAATTATAGTACATAGTTATAAAGACACTAGCAGCTAAGGCTATCGGTTTAAAATATAAATTGTATATCAGGTTTACTTTAACTGACATTGTCCAAATTAATTTATTTTTTTAGGGGAAATAGAAGGTTAAAATAAAAAAAAGTCGCTCGGATTTAGTTTCGGAGATATAGGCATCGGAAGTTGCGGATATAGCTTTTAGAAAAATGATTATAAGTTGGGAACCCCTGAATGGAAAATAGAAAATATAGGTGTCATAAGAGGGATAATTTAATGGGCTACAATAATGGTACGCAAAGTTTCAGTTTTTTTCTGAAATTTTGACGAATTTTTTTTAAAAAAACCCTATTTTTTCCAAAAAATGTGTTAATGACCTGAAACTTTTTTAGCATGTTAAGAAAGCTTAATTGATTCCCTTTAAAATGATATATAGATTGCTGCAAAATTTTCTGCATTTACACCCTTTTTAAGCAAAAACAAAAAAATTTGTTCAATGAATTCTTATGAAAACTATGTTTTTATGGATAAAAACAATGAAAAACAACTACGTACAACTACAACTATTATTATAAGACGATTCTCATTATAAAATAATAAGGTTGTCATATGATTTAATATTTTTTTAAAATGTAAGGTTATGTTGAAAGAACAGCAGGCGAACAATTTTTATTAAATATCGCACGCGCGATTTTTAACAAGAATTGTTAAGTTTTACAATAAGAATGGTCTTATAATAATTGTTCTTGCTTTTGTTGGTTTTTTATTGTTTTTTGTTCATAAATACAGACTTTTTATAAGAATTCATTGAATAATTTTTTTTATTTTCCCGCAAAAGATATACCATTTTAAAGGGAATAAATAAAGCTTTCTTAACATTGTAAAATAATTACAGGTCAGAAAATCGTAATATCTCCAAAATTATAGGTCAAGTTTCAAAACTTTGCGTACCATTATTGTAGGCCATTAAATTATCCTTCTTCTGAAACCCATATTTTCTATTTTCCAATCAGGGCTTCCCAACTTATAATCATTTTTCCAAAAGCTATATCCGCAACTTCCGATGCCTATATCTCCGAGTGACTTTTTTTATTTTTAACCCTGTATTACCCCTACAAAAATAAATTGATTGATGATAATTGAGCTGGAACATAAAACGCACCCTGTACAAATCGACCTGAAACGAAGTACACAAAATGACATTTTTCCAAAAAAAAAAAACTTCATAACCAAAAAGAAATCCGAAAATTTACCAACAAAACAATTGATGACTACAAAAAGGTCATTCATATAAAAAGGATACATTTTTGCCCGCTACATCCAAATATGTGCGTTCCCGCAATGACATACTGTATTTAAAAAGATATGCACGATCGTATTTGAATCAGCTTTTCTAAAATCGTATCAGAAATGTTTTTGAAATCTTGCATTTCCTGTTTGGAAGAATGTAGAATTTTTACTGTAACCAGGTATGAAGTAAACAACATGAATGAAATCTACATTAACGTTGATAGCCGGAAAGCAAATGAACAACCCGTTGTATATTACAAAGGATTTATTATACCCTACACTCAGTGGATATCAGTTATGTCGTTGCTTGTAACACATAAAGGCAGTTTGGCAGCAATAGAAAAGTATATCAATTGTTTGCTAGGAAACTGTCATAACTAAAAAAAAAATGTGTTAACTATGCAGATATAACCGTCATTTCATGTTTTATTTTGTATTCTATATTCTTTCAATTCTGTTGAAAAATCATCTATATCTAATATTATTTTCCTGAAGTACTCACGTAAAGAAGCTTTAAGAAAAATAATCAAAATAACTAAATCTAAATCTCATAACTCATCTAAAATAACTACATAATTCACCAGATCTGGCATTATCAACCATAGTGTTGCAGCCAATTTAGTCATAGTCAAAAAAAAGAAAAATAAGTATATTCTTGCATTTTATATTCATCAGCGTCACGATTTGATTCGATTTAGCCATGTATCTATGTCTTCCTGTGGAAATCATAATTACGAGAAAACTGCGAAATAATTTATGAAATTCCATTGCAGGATCTAAACAAGATTCACTATTTGCTTTCTTTGTTTAAACTTTTTTGCTTGGGTTCTCAATAGATCTATGCAAGAATGTGAACATAGTAGGCTTGCACACTCTTACTAATTGGCTTAAAAGTTACTGATAAAACCTCCTAGCAGAGGATGAAACTAGTATAACTAGCTTTAGTCCATTTTTCCTTTTTATTTATCTTTTAAGTTGTAATTTCTTTGGTGTTGACACACAAACATATTGAACAGTAAGTTCAATAAAATAATATTTATAAATTATTTTCTGTTCAAACGAAAACCACAAGATTCACTTTGTTATTATAAAAAATGTATTTTCAACTTTGAAAGCTTAAATATAAAAATAATAATGTACATAAGTACAGCCTATTCAGTGCTAAGAAAATGATCAGCATCGACACTTGAGTAAACATGGCCTTCGGAAATCATAAAATCTAAAATTGATCTGTAAAAAAAAAAACCTTTTTTGCAATACTTCATACAATGATTTGAGCAAAACTTACGCTAATTCTTCTTTTTTCATGTGACTAAATTTATTCTGTAACTGAAGTCTGCTGATACCCTCATCGGATACATGATTTTTAATAGCCTGAAAAACAGCTAATTGTTTGCCCTCTAGACCCAAGTTATTGCTGGTCTGTTGCATTCCAAAACCACTTCCAGCTGACGTTGAGGGTGCAAAGTCATTAAAGCTCCCATTTGCGCCTTTCTAAATGAGAAATAAAAATATGTGGAATTTTATTGAACAAATCAATAAATAAATTTTACCTTAGAAAATTCCTCACTCTTATAGCGAGCATTAAGCACCTCCAAAACATGTGTACAAATTTCATTGGGATCATTGACGGGTAACATTTTAAATACCATAAGTGTTTTTTGCCCACCCTGGGAACGAACGCTACCATAGACTTTGGTGTAATTATTCAACATTACATCAGGCGCCTTTAAAGCATCGCCCTCTTCTAGCCAGTAGTGAGCATCGATCCGCCCTGTATGATCTTCCAGCGAGTATGTGATTTTTGTTGATGAAGTATCGATAGATCGGACTATGACCGCACATGAGACCATACCGAAAGTCATTCCCCACATTTGAAAATTACCTTCAGGCGATTCGAGTACTTGTTTGATCAGCACTGGTGCAATGCCCTATAGTTAAAGAATTGATTTGTTACTGATTCATTTCGTTTTGGTATTAGAAAAAACCTCGGCCTTTTGTTCTGAAGCTACGCCACCGGATGCTGTTTGTGTAGCATTGAAGTCACCAACTATAAAAATTTGTCACATTACCTTGTTTTTAATTCCATAAGTTACATTATTACTTACATGAATCGTTCATTTTTGTTTAATTAAAACTTAATTTTTAACTCTTCGAAGAATTTCACAAAATTAAGCAAAACAAAAATCCGCCAAAACTTTGCTGCCAGTTGCTTCTATACATAGTTGCCAGACTTTGAGGCACTGAACAATTAGGGCACCTCATGCTGTCCAACATGGGTTGTTGACAACATGTGTGAAAAAAAAAGGGTGTTCAAACCGTCAAATTTTTCATCAAATTGTTTGTCAAACAATAATTAACATAGTTATAACACTACTAAATACTCTGTGTGAATTAAGCGCACAAATCGATACCAATTACCCCAGTGTGGGCCGCGCAAAATATTTTGCCATCCGCTATCACGCATGAATGTCGGCAATCATTTCGATTTTAATTTAATAATGGAAGGCTGTGTAAGCAATGGATGAAATAGCAGAAGCAATGATTATTTTAACAGAAACAATTTCTTTTAATTTTGCATCTAACATTTTATTAACCTTCGATTTAAGGTTCCTGTTTTTATACCGTTCACTCTTAATTTTGATTTAATTTTTTTTCGGAAAATACCTCGTTTTTTATTCCTAAAAAAAATAATAACATCGTAGTCGCTTTAGATTATTTTTCATGAAAACTGGATTTGCTTGCCAAAAATTTAATTGAACAAAAAAATTTGATAGTTTTTCATAAAAACTGCATTTTTTTATAACTTCACTACATAAATTTTGAATGAATTTTCTTTGTATAATTCTATCCACCCAGTAAAAAATAAATTCAAAAAAATAAAAACGTAGAATAGCAATTCAAAATTATAAGAATGTATGTAAAAAAATTAAAACATACAAGAATTTCTCTTCATTTATTTGACACTGAAGATATATCGCACGCCTCAATTCTGTTTATAGCGTAGACAGACGGCAGCGTTAATTTGCATTAGCAGACTTAATTCAAATTAACTTGTGAAATATTCCCGTTCTAATGCGCAAGCTACCTTAAAAAATTTTTACACTTAATTCAATTAAAATGTCGATAATGTGTCTCCTGCATTATGTTAATAATGTGTCCCCTCCCTGCATTAGCTCTGATGTAAAAACCTTAAAAAATTTTTAAACTTAATTCAATTATAATGTCGATAATGTGTCTCCTGCATTATATTAATAATGTGTCCCCTGCGTTATTTATTTGTAAAAAAATTCGCTTTTTTCGTAATAATAAAAAAAAGAGATGCTGGCAACAGCTGAAATGTAACTTTTGAAACTGCCTAAGGCCGAGGTTACACTGGATGCGGAAATTTGTTCGTACGAATTCTTAATAATTTGTTCGTGCGAATATATTTGAACAGAGTGGTTACATTAGACGCGACTTCGTTCATACTTTCAGTTGAAGTGCAATCCATCAGCTGTTTTTCTCCTTGTTTTCGTGCGACTGTTCTGATGAAAAACAAAATTTTTTGTTCGCATCAAAGCAGTCGTACAGATTCGTACGAACACGCACGAAGCATGCGTAGCCACTGTAACCGCATTCATATACACACATGCATTTGTTCAATTTTTGCAATTCTTACGAATACGTACGAATTCGTACGAACAAATTTCCGCATCCAGTGTAACCTCGGCCTAAGGGAACAACTAAACTATACATAGGCCAGCTTAACCTACCGTCAAATTTGAACGAAAAGCATGTCAGATGCATAAGGAATAGACTTTTTAGTGGTATGTATGTTGTACTCACGGTACAATTATCATGGTAGCAGCAATTCTAAATGCCAGTTCATTATCTATATCATCTAAAATAGAAATTTAATTCATAGACGCAAAATCACGACGCATTGCATGGTCTCGCGGCTTTAATTCTTGCACAAGCTGGTCGCAAGCCAAAAAAAAAATGCACAAACTGAATTTATACTGAATTGAGCTATTTCAATATGGCAACACAGCCGATAATTCTAAATTACTAATGTCATTATCATTGTGAATGTGTCATTATTTGCGACATTGAATTTATTGCTTATATTCAAAAATGGATACAAAGACAACGAAGTTAAGTTATTTCAATTATATTTCGCAAAAAATACTTATATATTAAAATCTTAATGCATTTTTTTTAATTTGGTTTCAGGATCAACACAGCGGCAGTCTTGTAGATAGTGGACATTTTTTTTTTCTTTTTGAACGATAATTTAAATTTTGTTAAAAGGTTTGTTCGCGTACAGATAATTTGTACTAACTCATAATAGCTTACAAATTGCGACGGATGACGGGGAATCCGTCTTGAAAACCGTTCGAGCACTATAATACCTGCAGCTTTGGTTCGAGGTCCGTCATATAAAAAAATCTAAAATAAAAAAAGATGTACCGAAGATATTTTGAAACATTTAAAAAGGCTTAAGTTTACCGTGACTCCCATAGTCCAATGGGAATTAAACTAAAGTTTTCTTATGTGCTTTTATATTCTAAGCACAAATGTGTAATCAAAAAAAGTCGCTCGGATCTGGTTTCGGATATATAGCCATCGGAAGTTGCGGATAAAGCTTTTATGAAAATCCTTATAAGTTGGGAACCCCTGAATGGATATCAAAAACATGGGTGTCATAATATAGTTAATTTAATGGCCTACAATAATGGTGAGTAAATCTTTGAAATCTAACCCATAGTTTTGGAGATATGACGATTTTTCTGAAATTATGATAAATTTTTTTTTAAAAAACCGTTATTTTTTCCAAAAAATGTGTAATTAACCCATAACATTTTTAGCATGGTAAGAAAGCATAACTTATTCCCTTTAAAATGGTGTATAACTTGTTGTAAATTTTTAAGTATATACCCCCTTCTTTCAATAAATTCCTATGAAAACTACGTTTTTATGGTCAAAAACAATGGAAAACAACTATTACAATAACAACAATTATTAGAAGACGATTCTCATTCAAAACTCAAAAAAAAAAAAAATTAACATATAAACAAATTTATTTAAAGATTTTTTGTTTACATTTTTAAAATTGAAGCATTTCTAAACTAAAATATAAAAAACTCATTGTTATTTAAAGAATTGCCGATATACCTATGCATAGTTTTCTGTTTTAAAGTTGTTAATAGTTTCTTATTTGATTTCATCAAGGTCACGGTAGCAAAAACTTGTTGAAAAATCCCCAAAACTAACAAAGATGGAAATACAGCGTTTAATTTTAAGCCCTTCTGCGTACTATCTCTCGGATGGAGCCTCATATACAGGACATATACACACCGTCACATATGAAATAGGTGAGTGTATTCATTTTCACATCAATAGTTTCTGTGTACCGAATGAGTGCTTGCAAACGCTTCAACGAAAAAAAAAACATGTTTTCGTCAGACCAGGAGTGGTATCCGCTAAGGAGGCGTTCAAGTATTACGTAACCCAATTTTCGACCCTCCCTCCCTCATGTAGCGCCCCTCCCCCTCCTTAAACGTTACGTAACACCCAAGTGACCATATTTACCTAATAGACACAATTATGTACCGCGCAAAGTACCGGGAAGTCGCTAAAATGCATCCCAAGTAGCACACGTTGCAAGTTTTTGACTAAAACAGCGCATTTCTAACAAAAATCATTGGTTTTCTTGATACTAGGAATTGATCAGGAATGCACTGTCATATACCTTATAAAGCACCTTTGGGAATCAGACTTTAGCATTTCACATATCTTTACAAAAGGAAAAATACAAAAAATAGCCTATGCCACAAATTGTCTCTTTTTACAAAAGGTGCAATAATTTAGTTATTAAAATGTTTTGGAAGTATAATTAAAGCGCTATTTCTTACCATTCCGACCAATAAAGACGCTTTAAAAAATTGGAATGGTATTATTATGATTGTGTTTGTTAATTATGTAAAAATGTTTGTGATTGTATCGGCATTTATTTGAGCGAATTTACTGCTTCCCTTTTATTTTCTTGAAAAATATTAATTACATAAATTTCAGTCAAAAGCATTCTTCCAGAACTACAGACTGTGCGAATAAAAATTTTTTGACTAGTTTCTTCTGAAACTCTTGGATAAATAATTTAAAAATTAAAAAAAACAACAAAATATTTAAAAAAAAATTTATCGTTATATCTCAGCTTTTGGTTAACTGATCTCGAAGCTGATAGTTTTAGAACATTGTACATAGTTGATTATCCATGTAAGATGATTGTCAACTTGATTATCGCTTGCTTTTATGTGATAGCTACTTAGGTGTCGTTTTCAAAAAACCAACAGTCGACTATCACCTTAGCGGATACCACCCCAGAGCTTAAAATAAACTCTAAAAAAGATATTCAGACTACATTTTTTTTTTGAAAAAAAAGTTTAAGTTGACTTATAACTTTATCATTAGAAGAGGAAGTTGAGTTTATTTCGTCCTATATTTCAAAAGTTCAAAAAAACTTTTCAGTTTTTCGGATTTTTATCTTAAAAAGTTAGAGATTTTAATTTTTATTTTTCAAAGTTAAAAGTTTAAATAAAATTTGGATTGAATGCTCAATGAATAATCCAAAAATAACATCTTGGATTAATATATAAAATTCATTTTTTTCTGTCTATCTGTCTGTCTCTTATGCACGCAGAAACTATCCAGCCGATTTTGATGAAATTTTTACAGTATGTTAGTATCGATCAGGCGGATGTCATAGGCTATAAAACTTTTATTTAGGAGGCATATTTAGGGTGGCCCTCATACACAAATATTTTAAAAATGGCGATTTCTCAAAGACAGGCAAATCGATTCTCATGAAATTTACACCGTATGGCTTATATATTAAGGGGCACAGATTGGATGGTAAAAATTTTATTTAGGGTGCATACTTAGGGTAGTCCTCATACAAATATATATTTAAATATAATTTTCGCGAAGACAAATAAATCGATTCACACCAAATTTACACCACGTATCTCTTATGTTAAGAAGCATAGCTTAGGCCACAAAACTTTTATTTAGGGTGGCCCTCACACAAAATTATTTTTTCAATACTATCATTTTCTCGAAGTCCGCTAAATCGATTCTCATGTAATTTACAACACATGGCTTCTATGTGAAGAGACACAGATTTGATTGTAAAAGTTTTATTTAGGGTGCATACTTAGGGTGGCCCTCATACAAAAATATTTTTAAATATCATTTTCACAAAGACTGGTAAGTCGATTCACACCGAATTTAAACCACGTAGCTCTTATGTTAAGAGGCATAGTTAAGGATACAAAACTTTTATTTAGGGTGGCCCTCGGACAAAAATATTTTTTAAATATCATTTTCTCAAAGGATGCTCAATCGATTCTCTTAGAACTTACACCACATGGCTTTTATATTAAGAGGCACAGATAAGGTCGTAGAAATTGTATTTAAGGTGCATACTTAGGGTGACCCTCATACAAAAATATTTTCAAATATCATTTTCACAAAGACAGGTTAGTCGATTCACACCGAACTTACACCACGTAGCTCTTATGTTAATAGGCATAGCTTAGGCTACAAAACTTTTATTTAGGGTGGTCCTCACACAAAAATATTTTTGAATATCATTTTCTCGAAGACCGCTTAATCGATTCTCATGGAACTTACACCACGTGGTTTTTATATTAAGAGGCTTAGGTTGTAAAAATTTTAATTGGGGTGCATACTAAGGGTGGTCCTCATACAAAAGTATTTTTTAAATAGATTCGCACAGGGTAATGCTAGTTCGAAATAAAATCTAAAGGAAAATATTTTACTAGGAAAAATTAAAAAAAATAAAAAACAGTGAGTCACAAAATCGTTCATAAAAAACATGTTTCCAGTTTTAAGACTGTATTTTTTTTTTGTAAAAAAAGTTAAATAAAATAGTTTGCAGAAAACTTGTAAATGCTTTGTTCTAACTAAAAAAATCAAAACCAAAATATTTCACATTTTCATTAACTTGGGTAGTTATTTTTATACTTGTTTTTTAGTGACTTGTACTATTAAAACATTTTCAATAATTTTTTAATATTTAATGTGGCCGGTTTTGGCTGATGGTGAGCTGTATTTCCTTAAGCATACTCGCTTTCAATTTGTTTAGTATTTGTTTGGTTGGTTTTCTCGTGGGTATTTTTTTTACAGGTTTGAGCTAGGAAGACTACTTGGGAAAATTTCTTTTAATCCTCAAGCTAAAATCTAGGCAATACAAAAACAAAATACATCTACAAAATTTTCAAAATAAACACAATAATGTACATGCTACGCTTTTTGTCCCTTATTATTAGATAATAATTGTATCATTAACTTTACTAAATTTTTAACAAACAATAATAATTTAACAAATATGGAACATATGGAAGACTGAAAATGTGAGCTGCGTGGAATTCTTGAAGCGTTGAATTAAAGCATATTAATGATATTTTAAATCACCTAAACATATATACTTGATATCCACGTAGTCATCAATGCCATGATGAGAGCCCTCACGTCCTATTCCTGATTCCTTAACACCACCAAATGGTGCCTCAGCAGTTGAAATCAAACCTTCATTCACGCCCATCATACCAACCTCTAGCTTTTTGGCCACACGAAATACTTGCTGTATATCTGTAGTGTAGAAATAGCCTGCCAGTCCACGTCTGGTGCTATTGGCTTTTTTAATGGCATCCTCTTCAGTTGTAAATTTTATTATGGAAACAATTGGTCCAAAAACCTCATCAGTATATAATCTTGTACTTGGATCTATATCGGTTATAACTGTTGGTTCATAAAATAGTTCGCCAATTTGAGGGCAGGGTTTTCCACCAGCAACAATTTTCGCATTTTTATTTCGCGCATCTTCAACAAAAGCGCTAACTTTCTCAAATTGCATGCGATTGATGAGCGGGCCAATTTGTACATCATCAGAATTGCCTGGTCCAATTTTCAGTGCTGCCACACGTTTCTTTATCAGTTCAACGAATTTATCATACACGCTTTCTTGCACAAAGAATCGATTTGCAGAGACGCAGGTCTGTCCACAATTACGAAATTTCGAAACCATGGCACCGTCAACTGCCTTTTCTACATTTGCACTGTCGAAAACAATAAACGGTGCATTGCCACCCAACTCCAGACAGAGACGCTTAATGGTATCAGCGCAGTTCTTATAAAGTAATTTTCCTACTTCTGTAGATCCCGTAAATGATATCGCTGCAATATCTGAACTCTTACATAAAAGATCACCAACAGGCGCAGACTTTTTTGTTGTAATAACATTTATAACACCTTTTGGAAATCCAGCCTCTTCGGCAAGTTTCGTCAGAGCAAGTGCTGTAAGCGGCGTATCTTCTGCGGGCTTAATTACAAGTGTGCAACCTGCAGTAAAAAAAAGTAAAATAAATAATTGAACAATATTGCATTGAACTTCAGTCAATAGCAAACACCGATATTCATGTGAACTTATACAAATCAGTCAATGCTTTTTGAAATTTTAAACAAACATGACAACAGATGGAACAATTTAACTTGGTAATTGGAGACACATGTTTTAGCTATTACCACATACATATATACATATTCATATATATATTTACATTACCAGACCAGTTTTGGTTAATTTTGTACTTGAATATGAATCCCGATCGTTGCATGAACTTTATTTGGATAGCCGCTCACACTTGAGCTATTGGGACTCTGGCCATGAGGTGTACAAAGTACATTTTATGTATTTTTTTGCACACAATGCGCAATATCATATATTTTTATTTCTTATTTGTGCCATAGCTTTGTTAAACCGGCGGTTTAAAGACATGCTATGATCTATTTTTCGAATTTTGTGCCGTTGCGCCACCTTTTTGAAAATGGACGTTCCTTCCGGTTGTAGAAAACTTAATTTGTTTTTTCTCGACTGATTACACAGGACCACAAAAAAAAAGGTCTTGTAGTTGGAAGATAAGGTATCATACGGTAAGTATTTTGGCGTCATAAACACGAATCTGAGGTCAGAATTTTTTCATCACCCTCAGACTTTGACATTACCTTAAAATTACACTTTAAAATACGTGGGACACCTAGATACGTAATATAAGTAAGGTCTACATTCTGGATTTTGTTTCTTTTTTGTTGAGGGACTTTCTTTTAAACGTATTTTAAAGTGTGATTTTGAGGTTATGTCAAAATCTGAGGGTGATGGAAAAGTTCTGACCTCGGATTCGTGTTTAGGACGCCAAAATACTTACCGTATGATACCTCATCTTCCAACTACAAAACCTTTTTTTTTTGTGGTCCTGTGTTATATAAACTATAATTAATCAATATTTTATCGAACTTCAGTCATTAGCTTACACCGATATTCATGTAAACTTACACAAATAATAATAGTTTTAGGCGGAACATCCCGTAAAGGACCCTAAAACTTTTTTTAACAGATTGTTCGAGACCCACATCTTAGAGCCGTATCTAAACGGCGATAGTTGAGTTTTTCATAGCAAATTATACTCTCAAAGCATTAAGCATTGCCCCCCAAAAACTAGAAAGAGAGCCGTAAATAAAAGATTTTTTGCTTAGAAGTCATGAGGTTTGAGTCCCCATAGTTAGGGTTGTGAGCTTATAACTCCCTAGCAGATTTTAGTCATCGATAGTAATCTAAACTTGCATCTATCTCATGGGCTTTCTATCGCCTCCAGAATACATGATTTTTAACACGACGATGTCATAGCAAAAGTAGTGCATGATCCTTTGCATTATTTCATCGGTTTAAAAAAAATATAAAAAAACTGGCTGACCGAGTATTGAACTCAAGCACTATGAGTTATAAGCTCACAACCCTAACCATTTTATATAATATTCATCATTTTAATTTGTTTATGCATTACACCTTCGCTTACCTCATCATTCATGTTTTCTCCATATATGAAATCATTGATTACAAATGGTAAAAATGGTAATGCATGGTCCCAAAAACTGCTGGGTCATAGTGCGTGAGTTCAATACTCGGTCAGCCAGTTTTTTATATTTTTTATCGATGAAAAGCTTATACACTTGGTAATGCAAAGTATCATGCACTACTTTTGCTATGATATCGCCGTGTTAAAAATCATGTATTCTGGAGGCAACAGAAAGCCTATGAGATAGATGAAAGTTTAGATTACTATCGATGACTAAAATCTGCTGGGTTATTGTCTATTAAGATGTTATTGGGTAATTGCAACAAGAATAAACATTTAAGAAATGCTGTGAATGTTTCTTAAGGGCAAGGTCAACCCCTAGTTTTTTGGAGTAGTTTTCGGTAATTTGATTTTTTTCGGAGCTTCATTTTAATTTAATGTTTCGAAAGCGTATTTACTTCTAAAAATGTAAAAAGAGAACCAAAAATCAAAAACTGGGAAACATTTTGTTCGATATCTGGGGCCGAATCGCGGCAGTCGTTATAGAGTAAGCAATCGTACGAATAAAATTACGAATTGCTGGATCGTTATACTCGATTCGAAACGAGACGAAATTTTAAGAGAAAGTTATCGATTTCTTTTATTATAATCGACAAAGTGCGTCAAAATTTCAATTTAGTGCGTTATTAAAATGTGTGTTATAAAAATGAATCCGGTGTTATTTTGTTGAGGAGGTAGGCCGGGGCATGCGGATGTGAAGACAACTTCAAGATAAAAGCAATCCCGCAGATACATACAAGCTATAAATATTTGGAAATATTAAAAGTGAAGTATTTGCAGATTTAAGAAACGTTTTAGGCTAACCTAAGAAGCTTTTAATTATGTGCTCTCAGAGCTCAACTTCAGTGGTCACTTATCCACAGCAGTGCCGCCAACTCTTAAGCTAGCTGCAACACTTGCACTATTGGCCGGCGGAAACTTTCAACCAGTGTTCGAAAATGTACAGTACGGTACAATTCAATCGTGATTTGTGACGATTTAAATATGTGCGCACAATTCAGTTTTGTACTGTGCAAGCACAATACGTTTATTTTTCCTTATAAAAATAGCGTGCCGAAGTTCTAACGAGTACCAGTGCTGTCGTTTGTACTACAATAGTGCTTTTGTACTACCCTTCAGCCACGCGTACTACTCTAGTACCCAACCCTCAATTTGTACTACCCAAAATTTGTTCCAACGAATCCGCAATTTGCACTACCCCACCATTCTTTGATCTCTCATGCTTTAATTATAATGGCATGCAAGTTATTAAACTCATCCCTGAAACTGAAATATTTAGTTCTTGAAGTGTCTTACTAATTTTGACATTATTCGCTCAAAAATTTATGAAAAAGAAGAAAAATTTAAGCATGCCATCAACTCTTACAATTGAACTATGAACGATCATAATCGTGGTGGGCAAAACGTACCGCGCGCGGGACTGCGGCAGAATTAGAATAAAGCCCAATTTCCATGTGATCTTATCCCATATCTGGGATATCAAATCAAATTTTTGTAAGAAAGAAAAAGCATACGAACAGAACCTAATGCGCTTGGAGAATGCGAGAGTGAATAGCATACATTTGCTATCTTAATAGCATGTGATGTCCTCCTCATAATTTATGATTCATAAAAGATTCATACCTTTAGAACGCGACTAATGTCGCTTGGATTAATTTTTCTTCTGCGCATCTTTAAATATACATAATTAATGTATTTTTTTCTTTTGCTGTTATGGAAAAGTATGCCACAAATTTACCAAGGTATAACTTGATAGGAAAATGATTTATTTTTTATTATAGGTTTCTAATAAAGTCGAAAGCAGAAGCCGCCAATTTAACCAAAGCTGGTACCAACATAGAAAAAGAATCTGTCCTTCAAATAGCTTCATGCAATAAATACATATGTACTATAATAAATGAATTTCAACAAATACTGTTAACTTTTATTAATACTTTCTTACTATCATAGTATGAGCAGGTGTAAGTACAAATATATTAGTGTAGTACTACCCATTTTCACAAAGTAGTACCCAAAAATATTAAATTGAGCACTTAAATTTTTTTCGAAACGACAGCACTGACGAGTACACATACTTTTCATTAACGAAGAGCGCACACAACCATTCTTCTTTTGTACGTCTCTGAGCACAGAACATACATTTATTCTCATTATGTTTTGTGAAATAGAACGAAACAAAACCAGTTCGTTACCATGTCAAACTTGCTTCTTCTTGCTATGAAAATCTCAAGACATGCCAAATATGAGTTGCCACCCAATTCGATTCATACCGAATTTTTTGACTTATGCGACAAAAAAATTAACATATGCATTTTAATTAAAATCAAGTATATTTCAAATTTTTCAGCAAACAATTCAAAAAAGAATTTAATTCAGACTTAAATGCATATTTAATAATAATTACACACATAATTAAAAAACATTTGAAAAAAGGAGCTATAATAGAAAAGAAGTGCATATCAAATTTTTCCAGCAAATAATAGGAAAATGTATATCAAACGCAAATGTATGTATATTAATTACTTATTCTACATATTTGAATTTTCCATTTACTCTTGCAAGTAATATATGCTCTAAGTTAAAAGAATTTAAACGATTTCTTTGGTCACTTAATATATATTTAAGGGACGAAAATAGTCTTTCAACACTAACTTGTGTGGATGGTATAGCTAAAATAATTTCAGCTACATTGGATAGAGTATTTTCTGGCCATACCATATGGCCATTTCCTATATGTTAGAGCAAGATACGCCACAGCTTTTTTGACCAGAAAATTCAAACTTATGTCAAACTCTTGTAAGTGACACTACAAAATTTATCGCTGAGTGAATAGAACAAATTCTATTTTTCGTGCGATTGGTTGGTAACATGAAGACAATATAAAGAAATGACAACCAGCAAGATTAAGAGCTTAAAAAATCGTTTGTCAAAAAGATCTTTTTGTTTTCATAAGCATCGCTCGTCCCAATTCTGTTGGGATTATGATTTTGACTTTTGGCTGAGACGCTCTCTCAGTGTTACATTTTCAAATTTTGATAATTTGCTTTTACTTTATATCATTATACCCTTTTTTTACTGTGTGAAAACTGTACGCATACTAAAGTCGGATGGAAAGTCGAATGAAAAAGTCGTAGCGTATGAGGCGAGCATACGACTAATCTGAACGTCTGGGTACAAATAACAATTCGTGGAGGACGCGAATTCTTAAATGATTGACGAATTTCAAATTTCCTAATAATCGAATGATAACCTACGCACATATGTATGTTTAAAATTGTAATACTCTATTTAAGTTTTACAGTTTCTACCATTTGAATTTATTGAAAAACATCTCACATAAATTTTATTTCTAAACTTTCCCATCAGATGGACGCAATAAATTTCATTCAACCTTTCATCATCGGTTAATGCAATACAAATTTATTTATTCAATGTTTAATACCATTTTTCTCATACGATGACACATTTTTCTGTTTTAGTATAATACATTTTTTTTTTGCAAGCCGGTGGCATCACTGAAGCAATTCGCTGTTGAGTGAAATAAACGACACAATTGCGAATCGTACTGAGCAAAACACGACACTCTATTTCTATTTATAAAGTACATGCTACGGTACAAACACAAATACAAAACAAAACCAAAGCCAAGAAATGCACAGAACGATTCATGTTGTGTACCTTACTGAGTACACATTTCTGTTTTGTACTGATATTGTTTTGTGCATTGGATTGCACACTATAGAAAATAAATAAGGTTTTGTGCTTCGGCTCGGTACAAAACGAATTGTACTGTTTATTTTCGAACACTGCTTTCAACACAAAGTTGGGAATGGTTATTTAGTTGGAATGTGCCAAAGCACAGTCTGCAAAATCGTTGCAAAGGTCGTGTGTGAAATTGAAACCAAGTTGAGCCCAAATATATTAACTTTTTCGGCTATCGGCCATTTTCACGAAAGCGATTTTACGAATGACCATTTTCACGAATGACCATTTTGAAAACGGTCATTCGTGAAAATGGTCATTCGTGAAAATGACCATTCGTGAAATCGCGTTCGTGAAAATGACATGGAATCAACTTTTTCTGCTGATTTTTTACTTAACTGCTCCCAAAGGCTTTGGGACATGAATTTCCCTTGCACGTAATTTGGCAGACGGTTTTTTGTTAAAACAGCATAAATTCTGCCACCCTTTTTGTAGAGCGTTAATTTAATTTTTATTTGTACTTAAAAGGGGTAAGAAGTTTGTTCATATCTTTAAAACAATTCTTCCAATTTTAAATTTTATTTCAAACAATTGCTTTGACAATTAATCTATCGAGTGAGGTTTCATACGGTAGCATTCGAATGACTATTCGTTATCGAATGGCATAATCCCAATTTTCGATACTTTTCATTCAATAACGAGTGCCGGAATCTCAAGTGAAAAAATTTCGAATGCGTTTACTCGATAACGACTGCCGCGATTCGGCCTCTGGTTGAAACTTATGTTAACACTCGCCATAATTTTAAATGTATTGAAAACAATTTTTATTTATTATCAACTCATAGCCCAAAAACCCGCTGTAGAAAAGTCGAATGAATAAGATTACATTACATTAAGGATGGGATGTGCAGAAAAGATAGTGTTGCATTTTGGAAAATGCTAAAATTTCGACCAATTTTTTTTTTCATTAAAATTGTTTAAGATTATAGCTTGAAATGTATATAGAGCTCCAAGTGCCCAAATATAGGGTTGTCTTGTCGAATCCTGTCCCAACATGGATTGCCACCCATGTACTCTTTTACATAATAAAAATCGGCCCAAAAATGGGTTTGGGACAGAATTCGACAAGCCCTATATATTCACTCGACTTTACTACAGGGCTCCCTGCCTATCAAATAACTCCAGTTACAAGCGGTTTAATATATTGGCAGTTTCTATAATTCTGAAGATTTTGAAAAAAATTTAATTTTGCTCTTACCTGCAGCAAGGGCAGCTCCAGCCTTCCGTGTTATCATAGCCATTGGAAAGTTCCAAGGTGTGATGAGTGCCGCAACACCAATAGGATGCTTGATAACAATTATCTCACGATTTGGCAAAGGATGTTGAATTACTTCACCATAAATGCGGCGTGCTTCCTCTGCAAACCACTCAATAAAAGAACTAGCATAGAGAGCCTCTCCTTTAGCTTCACTTATAGGCTTGCCTGATTCAGCGGTCATGATCTCTGCCAGCTCCAAGTGATGACTTTCCATTAAGCTGTACCATTTCTATTATGAATAATAACACTAGTTTGAGAGGATGTTGTACTTGGAATAAAAGGATTTTTTTTCTTAATGATTTAATACACTGTTTTGAGGTATATTAATCATTTCCAAGAAATTGTTTACCTTATTGTTGTATGAAATCAGACAAGTTATTTTGTACTTCAAATTTTACAATTTAATTCTTAATAAGAAGCGTCGTTTGTAAGCCTGTGTAATTAGAATTAAAACAAATACCGAAATAATAATGCAGGCTGCTGTAGGAGGTGAATAGTTAAGTAAAAACGATTTGATAGGTCGAATTTCTTTGAGTGAGAACATAACCGACTTACTCACGGTTTCGATGTTTGAAAAAATTGTAAATTTTGAAATCTCACATAACGACACTGTGTATCAGTTTTATTTTTCCCCACAACAATTTTCACCAACCTGATTCTATAATAAAGGCATGTAGGACCGCAAATTAAAAAAACAAACCCTTCGAGTGTATTTTGTCCGCACTGTCACGAAAAATCTGGGCTGGTTTGACAACAGTGGGTGGCATCTCCTATACAACTTATTCCTAAAACACTGTATCTTGGCACCTAAGGAAGACTTTTTCTAAGTTTTAGTAAGTCGGTTTTTTCATAAGACTTCAACGAAATAGGACATTAACTATGGCCGCGCATTTACAGGTTAGAGCTAGGAAGCTCAAATATTGAGACAATTATTTTTGATCCTTAAGCTAAAATATGGGCAAAAAAAAACAAAATACATCTACAAAATTTTCAAAATAAACACCCTAGTATGAACATATAATAGACATGTTCTAGAACTCTTCGGGAACACTCGAAATTTGAAAATTTATTCATATTCGAGTATATCTTCATTTAAAAAAAAAAAAACAAAAACAAAATACTCCTAGGGTTGCTACCAGAGCTGCAAAATTTTCATAAATAAATAAAAAAATAAGACTTTTTCTTATTTAAAATCTGAATTTTTTATTTTTTTGATTTCCCTTATGTACACATAAGGAAGTATCGAAAAAATTAGACCTCTTTTTTTATCCTGTGTATAGGAAAAAATCCATGATCTCCCCGCAAGTTAAGCTTTGGTGTTTCTTGTTTAATAGCTCGAATTCTTTGTTAAGTTCACTATATGAATCTTAAGTAATACACTATTATATGAAATTGTCTTGTTGAAAATAAATGAGAAAAACAAATAAAATTTAATTTTTGAACCAAAAATTTTCAATGTATTTTATAAACAAGTAATTACAATATTTTTCTTCAATAATTAGTCCGTCTGTAGTATTACATGTTAAGATTTTAAATAAGAAAAAAAAAATCTAATTTCCTTATTTTTTTTACTCAAATTCCAAAATACTAATGAATGATGAAGAATAATGAAGATGTACATTAGACCGTACCACCTTACAGGCAAAAAAAAAAGTTCACCGTACACCATCAAATCTGAAGCATTTTTGTAAGACAATTTCGAACATTTTTTTTTTTTACCGAAAATAGAGGTCGCGCATCTACATTTTTCTTCATATCATCGGCATTTACAGTCCGATCTTAAAGTATTATATATCAATATTTTTGTCTCGAGTAGACCAATTTTTTGCTTTAAGGGCCATTGACATCAAGGACCCCGTTCTAGTTCTTACCCACCAGATCTCATTTCCTACCATCTTAATGTACCTTTTTGATGTGAGATAATTAAAGCTTGCAGAAAATCATTAAACTTTGCTAAAAGAAGTATTTCGATTATTCCATTAAAACTATTTTAAAAAATGGTTTTAATTTTTTACCGAACGTAGCGGTTCTCTTATTAAATTTTTCGTCATATCTACGACATTTACAGTCCGATCTTTTTTCGATGTTTTTGTCTCTAGGAGACCAATTTTTTTTGCTTCAAAGGTCATTGACCTCAAGTATTTACCCACCATATCTCAACTTCTACAACATGAGTTAAAAAATTAAAATCAAATAAAGTGTCTTTTTTGCGGTACGGTCTAATGTACATATGTCTCGAATATGAGTAAATTTTCAAACTTCAAAAAAATATACATACTAAAATTTTAAGAAAATCGGAAAGGTGTCCCTTACCAGTCGATGAAGGAAAAAGTTGAACGATCGAAAAGTTGAAATACCACCGTAGTGTACGGGATGGGTATGGCTTCCGTTAGAAAGTCCAGTGTCTCTTATTAAGTCAGTCAATATATTAACTTCTCCACCTTAGTTTGCGAACAAACGTTGCTGATTATACGTTTAAAAAGTTTCAGCAAATACCGTCATATGATACGGGATGGGTGCGGCTTCCGCTCGAAGTTGCACCTTCTCTTATAAAGCTTATGCCAATATTTTAAAATGCTCACCTTAAGCAACGTGGAACGTTGTTTACCAGTTAGAGCAGACCATTCCGTAGACTTAAATGCTTGTCTTGCTGCATCTATAGCGCGCTGTGTGTCCTGGTCATTCATATTTGGCACTTTACCGATGACTTGACCATTGGCAGGATTTGTTACATCAAATGTTTCTTTACTCAAAGCATCTACCCAGCAACCATCGATGAAGGCTTTGTTTTGGATTAACGAAGACATGTTCCGTGCGAGCATGGAAATATTAAGTGCCGCATACTTGTGCGGTTGAAAGGCAAACATGCCGCGTAACATAGCTAAAAAGTTAAATGGTTTCTTAATTATAAAAACACTGTGTTTTTTCGTTATCGCTTCAGTTCAATAGTGCTTGTAAGTACATCGAACAAATTGATTTTTAACAAATTTTCCGTAAATTGCTGATTTGTGGTTTTTTTTGGCAAAGGCGAATACTAAGAGGAAGTAGACACTTTTTCTTAGTATTTCTGTTGCCATGAACTGAGTTGTAAACTTATTGCTACGAACCTTAATTCTCGCTTGTTAAAATAAATTGAATCCAATTGAATTTTCACCACTAGCTCTTCAGGCTTTCCTGTTCTATCGGCGATTGTAGCAAAAACAGCTGTTGGTTCAATTGATAACACCCAGCAAACATTTCGAATCGCAGAAAAATCATATATTATTCACCGAGGCGATGATTTAAATCGCTTTACGCGAAATAAAGAGCCAGACAAAGTTTAGTTCTTTCTGTTGTCTTTATTGCTAAAATTGAATCTTAAGACTAGCTTTAAAAATATTCTTGAAGCAAAGGTGTCTAATAAAAAAAAATTCTGATTTAGCGATTATGTGGAATAAGCAAATGTGCATAACTCAATATTCTCACTAGAATTCATATTTTTGTGGGAATATGTGTTATGTGAAAAGTATTAGTGGTAAGGAATACAAGGTTTCGTCTGGGACGTATCTTGTCCCCTCTCGGAATTAATGACACTCTGTGTCCTCTTGTTTTCGTGTTTAATAGCTCAAACCCTTTGCTAATTTCATTATATTCACCTTAATACACTATTATGTATTTGAAGTTGTCAATACCACTACATGAAGATCGCTTGGAAATATAAAGTATGTAGTTTCCTGATAAATATTATAGTTTTAACTTGCAATTTAACCAGAAGCGTCAATTGGGTAGGGCTAGGGGGTATTGCCCCCCTCCCCCTCTAAAGATCTGATATTGTTATTAATTACATCGATTCAATTCAAAATATCGTCGATTCGATATGTTATTAAAACTCTGTCCCCCCAAATGGTAAAATTGGTAAAATGACACCACTGAATTTAACTATGTACGTATAAATATTAGTGATGTTCACACCGGCTTCGTTAATTCGTTAGTCGTTATTCGTTACTATTTTATGTGAATTTTGTTTTTGTGAAATCATGGAACTATCGGACCGAAGAGTACCGAAGTATGCCTGTTAGTTTGTTGCCAATAAAAAAAGTTGTTGCAAGCATAAAAAAAAAACAATTTTAAAATTCTGGCATTTTCCATTCCAAATCACAGAGGTTTTGGCCCGACCCTTTTCGATTTTGCTAATTTTTTGTTACTATATGTTTTAGTGCATATTAAAAGCAACAAGCATACCAATTTACAGTCCTGTATGCGAAACCGTTATTGAGTAATCGGTTTTTTAAATTTTAAGGCAAAAAATTTTCAATTAACGATATACTAGCAATAAATACCGATATCAATAAAAAGTGGGGTATCATTTTTTCCGCATTTGAATGCAGTTTTTGAAAAAAATATATAAAAAAAATTATTCCAAGTAATTATCAGTTAGTTATTTAAGTTTAAAGATTAAAATCGACATTTTCGAAAAGTGTGACACCTTCGATTTTTTTTAAAAATTTTCCCAAAATTTTACTCTATATTACGCAACTTTTAAGCTGCAGTTCGAGATGTTCTGAGAATTTTTTCTATTTGTTTTTCGAATTTTAGTCCAGTAGAAATAGGGTTTGAACAACAAAATAATTCGTTAGAGCAATCTGACAGCGGAATATTGTTGAACACGCTCTTGTAAAAGCGGACAAAAAAATCGAACCGACAGCAGCTATCCGGGGTGGAATGGGGTGCATTTTTAGAGGTCGAACACAGTTTTTCACGATTTCTGGCTAAACTGTGCATCATATCAAAAAAAGTTTAATGCAAAAGTTGTAGGAAATAAGAAAATCTACAACTATTGTACTGATCATTTTCACCTTAACCTCAAAATTTTTCAAAAAAATAGCTGAAAACCGGTTTTTTGGTTTTCAATTTTTTTCTTTCACCAAAAAGTTTCTATGGAGCTGAAACTTGGGAAAAACATACTTTTCAGTGTTACACAAAGGCAGTAATTTTTCAAGACGGAAATATTCAGAGGTTGTTGTTAGATTTAATTCTTAAACTAAAAAAACCGAAATTTTTAACTGAGATTCCTGTTAAAACTACACCTCTTAAGGAGTTCTGTTTTGGCTCACTTTCTCTTTGTTATGTCTTCTTTAGATAAATGGTAAAAAAAGGTATACTACAATGGAAAAATTGACCGAAAAATTGAAAATATGTGGTCTCTCCGCTAGTAGAGTTTTGGTGTTTCGTGTGTAACAGCTCAAATCCTTTGTTGTTTTCACTGTATTCACCTTAATACACTATAATTTGAAATTGTCAATGCCACTACATAAATTTTCATTAAAAAAATAAATGAGAAAAAAAAAATTTAATTTTTGGTCCAAGAATTATTAAAAATTTTTTTCTCAGACCACATATTTTCAATTTTTCGGTCAATTTTTCCATTGTAGTATACCTTTTTTTTACCATTTATCTAAAGAAGACATAACAAAGAGAAAGTGAGCCAAAACAGAACTCCTTAAGAGGTGTAGTTTTAAGAGGAATCTCAGTTAAAAATTTCGGTTTTTTTAGTTTAAAAATTAAATTTAACAACAATTTCTGAATATTTCCGTCTTAAAAAATTACTGCCATTGTGTAACACTGAAAAGTATGTTTTGCCCAAGTTTCAGCTCCATAGAAACTTTTTTGTGAAAAAAAAAACTAAAAACCAAAAAACCGGTTTTCAGCCATTTTTTTGAAAAATTTTGAGGTTAAGGCGAAAATGATCAGTACAAAAGTTGTAGATCTTCTTATTTCCTACAACTTTTGCATTGAACTTTTTTTGATATGATGCACAGCTTAGCCAGAAATCGTGAAAAACTGTGTTCGACCTCTAAAAATGCACCCCATTCCACCACGGATAGCTGCTGTCGGTTCGATTTTTTTGTCCGCTTTTACAAGAGCTTATTCAACAATATTCCGCTGTCAGATTGCTGTAACGAATTATTTTTTTTTCTCATTTTTTCGACTAATTCTACTGGACTATTTTGAAAATTTTATATTTGTTTTTTATGATTGAATTATTTATATCACTAGTTTACACACAAAAATAACTGATTTCTCACATACTTTTTTTATGTATTTTAGACCGTAAATTCCAAAAATGCCACGCATTTTTTTCTCTTGAAAATCGTTTTTGAGTTATCCCCCAAAAACCCGTTTTTTGCACTTTTTTCAATTTGGCCATTTTATAAACTTTTTTCGATCTAAATCAGTTGCACACCATTCAAAATGTAGTTTTTTTTCTTACTAACGGGTTGGTGTTAATGAGAATCGAATAAGATTTGATGAAGTTACAAGCGATCAAAGTCCGAAAAAATTGATTTTTTTTGCTCATTTTTAAAAGTACTGTCTGGCATTTTCCTGATTATTTCTGATTTCGCCCTTTTTGAGAAGTATGACCAATTAACATTCGTATATACATACACTGCGCGCCACTTGAATAAGGCCACATATTTTTTATTGGATTTCTTCTGATTTTTCTTCTTATAGATGTTTTGAACATATTTTTTTATTCTAATTTCGTAAATATGCATATCGTTTACGAATTGATAGAAAAAAAGTGTACCTCGTAGAGTACCGTTAGCTGTTTTTTTTTACTTTGTTGTTATGAGGTACAAAAAAAAATGCGTTTTTATTTGCGCCACTTGAATAAGGCCACTTAAGAAAATATAGAAAAAAAATGTTGTCTGATGTTTTTTTTGAAGATTTGCTTATATTTAAGAAATTCAAACTATCAGTAGTGTGTGGAGCCTCTTTTTTTTAAAAATCAGTTCAAAAATACGGTAATGCATTGCATCGTAGAGTGACTCTAAATAATTCCAAGAAATTGTTGCCCATGGCTTGAACTAGTGATTTTTTGTCTTCAAACTGCCTTCCGTTTTCATAAACTATTCTAACCAACCATCCCCAGACGTTTTCCATGATGTTCATATCGCGCAAATACGGCGGCCATGCCAAAAATTTAATATTTTGGTGTTGAATCCAAGCTTTAACGATTTTTGCTGTATGTATCGGAGCATTATCTTGCTAATAAGTTAATGGAATTTGTTCAAATATTCTTTGAAATTTGTGGGAATGCTCTTTCCAGAATGAATTTGTCGGAGTTTGCTGTAATTTTTGAATTTACAAACACCAAATAAATTGTTGCATAATATGAAATGGCCCCCCATGCTATTAAGCCACTTTCTTGCTGTGATGTCTTCATATTTGGAAAATGCGGAATGATTCTTCCATTGCTGAGTGAAGTGCGTTCATCAATAATGACCAGTACCACTCCTTTCCACGTAAGTCGACGTTGGAAGCAACAGTGACTACAACATTGTTGATCCAATGTAGCACGCTGCTTTGGACGCGTCGATCGAGGGTCAGTGAGAGGCGCTTCCTTTGCTAGTTTTTCTCAGATGGTGCCGTTGGCCCAATGCAGGCAGATGGCACATCAATGGGATGTGAGGAAGTTGTTGAAGCCGAAGCGTTGCTGTAATGGGCTCTCACATTGGAACCCTTTATTTTCTAAATGGTATATGGGCATTTCCGCCAAAAAGCCAACCGTAACAGAAAAATTAAAAGTTATTATCAAAGCGTTACTATCTGATATTATCTAAGCAAAATATTCAAATTTTGTTAATTTAAAAAATTTACACCAGAATTCATTTATCACATTGAGCAAACCCCTTGCAAACTTGCATAAATGCAGTTTCTCTTTTTTTTTTGTAATATTGAATAGTAGTTTGCCTTAAATATTTAAGTGTGTAAGTGATACATGATGAAAGTCTCTGCGAAAAATCCCTCTTTCAACGTCAACTAGCTAAAAACAATGCAAAAACATCAAACCAATCTCTATTTAACTGTAAAATTTTAATTTGCTTAAGTTCATGTCATAAAGTCATAAAATAACACAGAAAAACATCATATGTTCTCATTTCGAAATTGATAACAGCAGCAAGTGTGTCAAAATTTTTCACGAACAGATTTTCATGTATATAATTAAAAAAAAAAAACGAGTGCAAAAAAAATAGAATTTAAAATTTTTGGAGCTGTTTGAAGTTGGTCATGTTCGAAAACATAACTGTAATAAATAGGCAGTTCAAAACGGTTAAACTACTTTTTTAGCCATAGCACAACATAATCGCATAATTTCTTTTTGTTGGAAAGGTTGTGAAGAGAAGAAGGGACGTGCATACTTTTCTTTCAATAGTAGGCGGTGCCACGTCCCTAAAGGAAAAAATTCGTTTCCACGGCTAAACTAATGGACCGATTTTGATGAAATTTTTCTTAAAGATAGATTGAAACCTAAGAAAGATTATTAGATACTCTGATTCGTTAAAGTGGGCGTGGTATTACTCCAAATGGAGAAAAACGGTATCACGGCTGTGCCAATACACCGATTTTGATGAAATTTGGTATGTAGATAGATTGAAACTTAAGTAAAAATATTTTGGGTGGGTGCCACGCCTCTTACAAAAAAAAAAAAAAATATATATATATATATATATATATATATATATCTTAAATATTATTATTTTTATAAATATTAAAGTAGTTTTGAAAAATTTCCCAAGTGAACATAAACGGAAAAATATGTCCCGTTCGAATGGATTATTATGCCTTGTAAGAAAAAAAGTAAATAAGATTTTGCAATCAAACGAAGTCTATCAAAAAGTTACATTATTCCATAACATTTTAAAATTAGTCGCATTAAAAAATGGTGACAGGTTTCGCTGACTTCTGCTTTTCTATAGGTGGCCATGAAAAACACTTCCGTTTTTTGTCCCGTTCGAATGGCTTTTTAATTGCCTCTATCTTAGAACCAGTACTACGTCTGGCATCAACTTTACCACTCAAAATAGTGCTATCAAAGGGCTATTCCTTAAAGTAACAGAAAAAAATAAAACTGTTTTACTTTGCCTTTTATTCCACTTTAAAAAAAAAACTTCCGTCCCGTTCAACATGAGAGAAATGCCCATATGCCCCTCTTCGATGAGAAGAATAAATTAAATAACTGTATGAAATTTATTCGATTTTTTCTTCTTAAAGAAGAGTAGAAGTACCATTTTCAATATATGGCTGCCAAGCCGATAAGTCAGCTCAAAAGACATCGCTTGGAACGATTGTACGTGATAAACCAGCTTGACTGATCAAAAGAATACTCAAAACAAATCGTCAAAGTACCCGATTTGACCAAAACCATCGCCTTGAACGATATCCGTGCTGATAAAAAGGGACATTGAATCTTGAAGTTCGCAAAGACACGTCGTTTCCATGTAGTACACTAAATTTAATATTAAACGTTTTTAGCTTGTATGGGATGTGCCACGCCCACCAATGAAATCACGTCAAAATTCATGTATGTAATTTCAAAGCTTATAGTAACCGACACCTCTACACCAAATTTAAAAAATATTACTCCAATAGCACACTATATATAACATTTAACGTTTCTTGCTTAAATGGGAGGTGCCACTGATGCAATCTAGTCAATTTTCAAATAATTTCAAAGTTTATAGTAACCGACACCTTTCCACCAAATTTTAAAGAAATTACTCATACAGCATACTGAATATAACTATTAACGTTTTTTGTTTGTATAGGTGGTGCCACGCCCTTTGTTGCAATCTCATCGTACTATATTTAATTTTAAAGTTTATGGTAACCAACAACTACATACCAAATTTTAAAAAAATTACTTCCATAGCACCCTAAATATAACATTTAACGTTTTTTGCATGTATGGGAGGTGCCCCGCCCATAGGCGCCATTGCGCCCACTTTAAGTAATAAGATACCTTATAGCCAGAATATCTACCATATTGAATTTCATAACGATTGCAATGTTCGATCACTTATTATAACGTTTATAAATATTGAAGGCTGTGCCACGCCCCTCAACGAGTTTTGCCAGTATAATGTCATAGCTTGTTATGATGACTGTTTTTACCGGTATTAACTTGAAAATGTTTATGAAAATCGTCAGTGCCGTTTTTAAGTAATATTGAATCAAAATTTTTAATTATTGAAAATGCCACGCCCACTTTTTCAATTCCGCCCACTTTTGGTACAATTTAAGATATTTATGATATGCATCCGTCTACCAAATTTCATTACAATATCTTTAATAGTTTGCGAGATATCACAATATAAAAATTAAAATTTAGAGCTGTGCCACGCCCCTGCTAGAGTCTTTACAAACTTTATACCTATCTCAATCTTAATTTTGTTCACATATGCACCAAGTCTCCAAGTTTCATCAAAATCTCTGAATGCAGTCATTATAACAAGCTATGCCACTATACTGGCAAAACTCGTTGAAAGGCGTGGTACAGTCCACAATATTTATAAACGTTATAATAAGAGAACTAGCAACGCAATCGTTATGAAGTTTAACGCGTGAAATATACTGGCCATTGGGTATCTTGTATCCAAAAGTGGGCGCAACGACACCTGTGGGCGTGGCACCTTCCATACAAGCGAAAACAGTTAAATGCTACATTTATTGTTCCATGAGCGTAATATTTTTTAAATTTGGTATAGAGATGTCGGTTACCATAAGCTTTGAAACTAAATGGATTTCGATGGGATTGCATCAGTGGGCGTGGACCTCCCCTACATGCAAAAAATGATAAGTGTTATATTTAGTGTGCTATGGGAGTAATTTTTTTAAAATTTGGTTTAGAGATGTCGGTTACCATGTGCTTTGAAACTAAATGGATTTCGACAGGATTGCATCAGTGGGCGTGGCACCTCCCATACAAGCAAAAAATGTTTAAGGCTATATTAAGTGTGCTCTTGTAGTCAAATTTTTTAAATTTGGTGTAGAGGTATCGGTTACTATAAGCTTTGAAATTATATGAATTTTGACGAGATTTCATTAGTGGGCGTGGCACCTCCCATACAAACTTATAACGCTAAATGCCATATTTAGTGTACTATAGGAGTGATCCTAATAAAATTTGGTAGAGAGATGTCGGTTACTATAACCTTTTAAATTAAATGAATATTGATGGGATTACATCAGTGGGCGTGGTACCTCCCATACATGCAAAAACGTTAATAGTTATATTTAGTGTGCTGTAGAAGTAATTTCATTAAAATTTGGTGTAAAGGTGTCGGTTAGCATAAGCTTTGAAATTAAACGAAAATCGACGAGATTGCATCAGTGGGTGTGGCACCTCCCATATTAGCAGAAAACTTTAAATATTATATTTAGTGTGCTATTGGAGTAATATTCTTTATATTTGGTTTAGAGGTGTCGGTTAATATAGGCTTTGAAATTGTATGAATTTTGATGATCCATATTTTTTCGACTTTTTCAACCTCATTCAACTTTTTTTCGAGTTAATCAACCTCTTTCAACTGTTTCAACATTTTTCAACCTCTTTCAACTTTTCTCAACATTTTCCATATTTTTTCGAATTTTTCAACCTTGTTCAACTTTTTTCGAGTTATTCAACCTCTTTCAACTTTTTCAACATTTTTCAACCTTTTTTCAACCTTTTTTCAACACTTTTCATATTTTTTCGAATTTTCCAACCTTCTTCAACTTTTTTCGAGTTATTCAAACTCTCTCAACTTTTTCAATATTTTTCAACCTTTTCAATTTTTTTCAACACGTTCCATATTTTTTGGACTTTTTCAACCTCATTCAACTTTTTCCGAGACTTTCAACATTTTTCGAGCTTATCTCTCCTTCAACTTTTTCAACACTTCAATATACTATCGAGTTTATCAAACTTTTTCACCTGCTTCAACCTCTCTCAATGTTTTTCAACATTTTTAATATATAATCAACTTCTTTCAAATTTTTTTTAACTTGTTTTCGGGTTTTCAACCCTATTCAATATTTTTTAAATATTTCCGATTTCTCATTCAATTGCATTACATTTGTTTGACTTTTTCAACCTCAAAACGAAAAACCGAACGATGGTCGGTCTCCTGGTACTTTTTCTAATGTAATACTAAACTTACACGGTAGGCTTTAACCAAGTTTAAATGCTCGGTTGAGTTACAACAAAGACTTGAAATGAGAATTTTTTGGGATGTAATTTAAAGTCGATAAATGTATATAAAAAAAAATAAATCCCCAGGGCTGTTTTTTTAATTCCATATTACTGCTTTTAATTAATATTACATACATATGTGTAACATAAGGACTGTCCCAAGAAAAACTTGCAACTTTTGATTATACTCTACCAGATAATTATATAGGTCTAAAAAGACACAATATTTGCTCTATGGGGTAAAACACGCGAAAACGCCAGCGAAAAAATTGTTTGGCTCCGATTTGGCTAAAACTTGGCATTATTGTAATATCGATGTCCAGCAATAGAACTGCGTTCAGGAATTTGCCCTAGTATTATTTGTTGTTGAGATACGCGGGTATGAAATTCACCATTTTTGTACTTTTTCAGAATAAGTGTTTTTTTCGAAAATTCATAGCTTACAGCAAACTCTATCAATTAATAATTGGTATACCTACGATTTTAGGTTTTTACTTGTACTTTTCGAAAAAAATACTGTTTCTGAAAAAAAAAATTTTTTCGCAAAAATTTCGCGAATTTAAAATTATTTTTGAATTTTTTTAAAAAAACCATTTTTAAATTTTTTTTTATTTTTAAAAAAAACTTTGATTTATTCTGCGCTTAATGCCGTAAAATTTTTTATGGGGAAAAAATTATTTATATTTTTTTTTAATTTAAAAAAAAATTAAAGAGCCAAAATGTTGAAAATTGAAATGAATTTTTGAATTTTTTTTGAAAAATGCATTTCTGAATATTTTTTTGTTTTTACATTTTTAGGTTTTTACTTGTACTTTTCGAAAAAAATACTGTTTATGAAAAAAAAAAAAAAATTCTCAAAAATTTTGCGAATTGAAAAATATTTTTGCATTTTTTTTAAAAAACCCATATTTAAAAATTTTTTTTTTTTTCAAAAAAACTTTGGTTCATTCTGCGGCTCAAACATTTTAACTAACTACTTGCCCTCATGTTATGGCATTTCATTTTGAAGCTTGCGTATCAAGCTGTAATCTGAAGTTCGCAAAAAAAATATTCAGAAATGGATTTTTTAAAAAAAAAATTCAAAAATTCCTTTCAATTTACAAAATTTTAGCTCTTTAATTTTTGTTAAAATTAAAAAAAAAATATAAATACTTTTTTCCCCTCGAAAATTTTTACGTCATTCAACGTAGAATAAATCAAAGTTTTTTATTAAAAAAAAAAAAAAAATTTTAAATATGTGTTTTTTAAAAAAAATGCAAAAATATTTTTCAATTCGCAAAATTTTTGAGAAAAAATTTTTTTTTCAAAAACAGTATTTTTTCGAAAAGTACAAGTAAAAATCTAAAAATGTAAAAACAAAAAAATATTCAGAAATGCATTTTTCAAAAAAATTCAAAAATTCATTTCAATTTTCAACATTTTGGCTCTTTAATTTTTTTTTAAATTAAAAAATATAAATAATTTTTTCCCCATAAAAAATGTTACAGCATTAAGCGCAGAATAAATCAAAGTTTTTTTTAAAAATAAAAAACAAAATTTTAAAAAATGGTTTTTTTTAAAAAAAATTCAAAAATAATTTTAAATTTGCAAAATTTTTGCGAAAAATTTTTTTTTTTTTTTCAGAAACAGTATTTTTTTTCGAAAAGTACAAGTAAAAACCTAAAATCAAAGGTATACCAATTATTAATTGATAGAGTTTGCTGTAAGCCATGAATTTTCGAAAAACACACTTATTCTGAAAAAGTACAAAAATCGTGAATTTCATACCCGCGTATCTCAACAACAAATAATACTAGGGCAAATTCCTGAACGCAGTTCCATTGCTGGACATCGATATTACAATAATGCCAAATTTCAGCCAAATCGGAGCCAAAAAATTTTTTCGCTGGCGTTTTCGCGTGTTTTACCCCCTATATAAAGTGACGTGCATCAGAAAGAACTGGTTAACGGTTATTTCTAATTATAAAAAAGGTCTATCTGTTTCACGAAAAAAAGGTTCAAGCAGAAAACGAGAATTTTCTAACTCAAGGGTAGTGGCGAAAGTGAAGCGTTTTTTAAGCAGAATCTCAACACCTTAGTGCTAGATATGGCGGCTAGAGCAGATACATCAAAATCTACTGTACAAAGGATAAAGGAAAAAAGTAAGCTGAAGACATATAGAGTTCAAAAAGTACCAGACCGTTCTGATGAAAATCAGTTGATGGCTAAAATGCGAGCCCGAAAATTGAATGGAAGGTACCTAACTAAATGTGATTGCTGCGTTATGGACGACGAAACTTACTTCAAAGAAGATTTTAAGCAGCTATGTATGTGGGCATACGTCACTGAAGAAGGGGCATGTGCCTGCTAAATTCAAAGAGGAAAAAATTTCGAAATTTCCGAAGCAATATATAGTTTGGTAGGCCATACGCACCTGTGGCCTTAAAAGCACAATCAATTCAAAACTTTATAAAGACGAGTGCCTCGAAAAATGTGTTCTGCCATTTATTCGTACACACGAGGGTACAGTGATGTTCTGCCCCGATGAAGTAAACTCCCATAACTTTAAAGATACGATGTAATGGTATAAAAGTAAAAAGATCAATGTACCAAAAAGAGCAAATTCGCCCAAATGCATAGAATTGAGAGATATTGGGCTCTAATGAAAAGAGATCTTCGAAAGAGTGTTAAGACTGCAAAAAATTCACAAGATTTCAAACTTAAGTGGAAAAGATCGTACCGTACTGTCGATGAAACAACTGTACAAAATTTAATGAAGGGCCTCAAGAAAAATGTAAGAAATTTTTATATAAAAAAACTGTTAATTAGTTTTTATTTACACCAAGGCTCCGCTATGCGTCTCTTCGTTATGCGTCTATTCGCTCTTGCGTCGATTTTAAAAAAACCAAGTCCCCACTTTGCGTCGGCGCTTTGTTATGCGTCTTTATTTTTCTTGTAATTTTTTTTTCGTTGCCATGACAATTTAACCTGCGATTGTGTTTTATATTTCTTTTTTGATCAAATTTTTATTAAACATAAAATCCGTATCATTTGGGGAATACCATTATATTGTGTATTGCATAATGATTCCTTTTATTCACTGTGAATAATTGAATGAAACTAGACGTTAGTTCTGAAGGCATTGACGTTTGTTCAGATTCGAAAATATACAGTGGCTCACAGCTTATTTCATGCAGTGCCAGTTTTTAAGTTTGTACCGCTGTAATTTCCAAACTAAGTAGAATATTGAAAAAAACTGAACGCCATATTTTGTAATGTTATCTTAAGTCAAATTTTTATCCTTTATTTTTTTTTTAAACATTTTATTGTGTAACTTATAAACTAAAATATAAGAAAAGTGCTTAATTCTATGTCACAGCTTATTTCATGCACCTTCAATATATTAAATTTATGCGTACCAATATTGAATTAAATTACCATCTAGTACTTGGTGTGGTACCCCTTCGCTTTTAGCAGAGAATTAAGACGACTTGGCATGGATTCCACAAGCTTTTGGGTTGTCTCTTGTGTTATTTTGTTCCATTCTTCCAAAAGTGCCCTTTTCAGCCCATCTTTGTTGGAAATTTGATGTTTCCGGATGTTTATTTCCAACATTGCCCACAAATTCTCAATAACATTCATGTCCGGACCTTGAGCGCGTGGCGTCATCAAATGCGGACAGTTCCATATCAGCCAAGACTGCATGATTGCCGATTTGTGCTTAGCATCATTATCCTGATAGAATCGGAAATCTTGGCGTATTCCGAGTTTTTCTGCGCTTTGGAGCAAATTTTTTTTTTAAATGTTTAGGTACATCGTTTTGTCCATTTTTCCCTCAATGAACTTCAAATTTCCTACTCCTGCTGCAGACATACAGGCCCACACCATAACGCTACCTCCACCATGCTTCACAGTAGGCGTCAAGTTTTCTTTGTTCAGCTCTGTGTTCGCTTTCCGCCACACGTAGGTCATGCCGTCAGAGCCGTAAATGTTAAACTTCGACTCGTCCGCAAATATAACAGAATTCCAGAAGTCCGAATTCTTTTGTGCGTGCTCTTTAGCGAAGGCAACTCGACATAGCTGGTTTTTTTGTTGATAAATGGTTTTTTCCTAGCGACTCGACCATTAAAGTCGTGGTTTCGGAGCACTCGGCGGACAGTTTCTGCACTACAGGTTTTGCCCAGTCCTTGTTCTAGTTCAGTGACCAACTTCGGAGCCGATAACTTCGGGTTATCCTTTATTTTTCGAACAATATATCGTTCGTCAGCCGCATTGAAAATTTTATTGGGCTCGTTTCTACCTTTATTCTGCACCCGGTTTTCATGCACGTAACGTTCAATGATACTTTGTACAGTCGCTGGACTCAAGTTCACTATATTAGCAATTTTTCGTTGCGATTCACCGTTTTTAAATTGTGTATGACCACTTCTCTTTGCTCAATTGTAGTACGGCGACCCATTTTCGCTGAATGATCGACTACACCCTGACATATGCAAGATCACACTAAAATTTTCCTTGAACTGATTGCGTACATCACAAAAAGTACATACAAAGAAAAATTACCGTTACTCGGCGCAATATGTTGGCACGAAAGCGAAATGAAGCGTCTGCATGAAATAAGCTGTGACTTAAAATTACGCACTATTCTTACATTTTAGTTCATAAGTTACACAAAAAAATTATTAAAAAAAAAATAAAGGTAAAAATTTAACTTAGAAGAATATTACAAAATATGGCGTTTAGTTTTTTTCAATATTCTACTTAGTTTGGAAATTACAACTGTACAAACTTAAAAACTGGCACTGCATGAAATAAGCTGTGAGCCACTGTAGAAGAAATATTGAACTCGCACAATGATGAAGATATTTAGTAATTCTGACCAAGAAATAGTAGAAGAAATTATTCCAGAACGAACGTTTACAATGAAACTAGTGCAAGCTATACAATTAGTTGATCAATCGTTGCCGATTTTTGATCAAGATGATCCCAATCAGGAAAGAAGTGGTAAGGTAAGCAGAGAAACCCTAGATAGCATAAATTGCTATAAAGCAAGGTATGAAAAAAAATTCAGGCTCCAACGATTTGTTGACATTTTTGTTAGCTTTATTTGATTTAAAAAAATGTTAATTTTTGACAAGATTTGCGTTCTCCCAAAAAACTCGGTTTGAGACCAGTGTGCGTGAATCATTGTTAAACTTGGATAAACAACCTAGCTCGTCTAACAACTCCTCACTATCCATCCTCCTCGAAGTCAGAGGGTGCCACCAGCGCAGCTGACGGGCGTGAACTGGATAATGCAAGTAGCTTCCGAGGGGTGCAGACAGATGGATAGAGGGGGGAGGGAGATTGAAAGAGGGTGAGTTGTTGGAAAGACACCAGTCACTATAAGTTTTTTTGACTGATGCCATTTTAGAAAATCTCAATTCTTTTATTCTCTCTCTCTTATCATGCAAACAAACAGAATGCCTGGATTCTACAAGATGGCAGCCCCATCATCAGGCGAGGGTGATCTCTTATGGTCGGCGTCCGTGTTCACCTGAATAACCATATAGCCAGCGAAAATTCAACAACACAGCCTCGGATAAAAAAGAATAATCGCACGATGACCACTTTTAGCTATTGTACCCGGACTAAGATGGGTTTCTGGAATGTTAAGACACTCCTTGATGATCGAGCTCAAACGAGCCATAACGCTAGATTCCTTCAACTGGAATGCCAATTCATGCGATACAACATCGATATACTGGGAGTAAGCGAAATTTGTTGGCTCGGTAATGGAACACTCAACTCTCCAACAGGCCCCACTGTATTCCTCTATCTGGGAAAAGACGCAAGATCTAATCGTGAATCTGGTGTCGGATTCCTGTTATTATTAGAAGCCATTAGAAGTCTGATGTCATGGTCACCTATATCAGACAGGTTGATTACTGCGCAACTACTTCCCTAGAGCAGCGAAAAGATATTCAAACCCAGTATCGTATGAAGCAAAAAGACATGAAAAGAAGTGTAAGGCGTGACAAACGAAACCGTATAGATGAGTTAGCCCGCCAAGCAGAAGAGGCTGCGTACCGCGGTGACAGCAGCGCCGCACAGTGGCGCCTTTTGCGATTTCGCGTTGCTAAAATCATAACTTTTGAACGGGTAAAGATATTTGAGTAAAGTTTTTTGATTTTGGTTGGTAATTTCTGTAGATATGACATATATAAGATTCAATTTCGAAATTTTTAGTTTTTAGTGGCATGAATTCATAAAAAAAAATTTTTTTTTATAAATTTTAGTGCGCTTTATTCAATTAATGAACTTTTAATAATTTAAAAATTTTTTAAATACCTACTTTTTTAAAAAAAAATTTTATTTAATTTTTACTCATTCATTCATATGCATTTATTTTTTATCTCTTAACATAATTTATTAACAGTCTTTCTCAAAGGCTAGAAAAGTTTTAAAAAAAGGGTTACAGTAATAAATTAGGTAATTTCTTTAAAAAATCAACAACAATCTACAATTCTATAAAATATCATCATTATTGTGGATATCTAAGAAACTTAAAACAGTACTACAGAATTTATCAGTCAGTCCTTTTCGTGACCTAACGTGCCTAAGTGATGAAATCAAAGGATCTGAAGATGCTGAAAGTATATTGAACAAGTCCTCATTCTGTCGAATACGTGAAATTTTACATGTATTGCTATATCTGTACTTCTTATAATCTTTGTTTTTAGACTATTGGGCTTCTTCTGATAATTCTCCTATTGGTAAGGCTTGATAATTGATAATTTTTCCACTATAAGCTAAGATCTTATGGACAGAGGGTGTCAGTAATTTTTGGCTGTATTTATGTTCTAATATGTCTGCAGTTTCCTTGGTATACTTTTCAAATTTTTCTACTTAAACGGGTTCTCTAAAGGATAGTACGTTTAAAATAACTTGAAATCTTTTTATCACGTCCTCATCGACTCCCGTTATTTCTGAAGTTGTTTCTGGTTTCTCGAAAATCGCCTTGCTGTGTTTCCGTCATTTGTGTTACCAAATCCTTGCTTAGGAGTATCTACTATAATACCCAGTTTTTCTCGAAATTGATCTTGTATTATTTTTTTTCTTAACTTTTGGTTGTTTGGATTATCATCATTTCCTATGCTGTAGGCTAGTTTCAGAATAAATTCCATGGATATTATCCTTGCATGTAATTGCGAAATGCCGTACTCATAATTGTGTTCATCGTTGGAGTCATCATTACTTCGGAAACTTTTTTGTGAAAGAAAAAAATTAAAAACCAAAAAACCGGTTTTCAGCCATTTTTTTGAAAAATTTTGAGGTTAAGGCGAAAATGATCAGAACAAAAGTTGTAGATCTTCTTATTTCCTACAACTTTTGCATTGAACTTTTTTTTGATATGATGCACAGTTTAGCCAGAAATAGTGAAAAACTGTGTTCGACCTCTAAAAATGCACCCCATTCCACCCCGGATAGCTGCTGTCGGTTCGATTTTTTTGTCCGCTTTTACAAGAGCTTGTTCAACAATATTCCGCTGTCAGATTGCTGTATCGAATTATTTTTTTTTTCTCATTTTTTCGACTAATTCTACTGGACTATAACTACATTCTTGAAAAGGCTTTTTCGATAATATATCAGTTTTGTATTAAAAATATGTTGAAACAAAACTGTTTTATAAATAAATAAAAAGTCATTGCTACAGTAAGCTTATGTTATTTTAATATTCTAATTCTAATTATCGAGCAGCTACCACATAAATTTCCAGCAAAAAAATTAACAAACATTACAAAAACATCCAAATCTGGGAACTCTGATAAAATGACAATTCAATTATGACACGGTTAGAAATATTATTATTATTTGCTTTTCATGAGTAAATATACAAGAATGAGTTTGGCTGATTGCGTTAAGGAGAGCATCTAGCGACCCGGGAAGACCAGGTTCAATTTCAGGGCAGGAAAAGTTCTTCGAAATTTTTTTTTGTCTTTTTTTTGAATTTGAGTTCGCATAATAATGTTAAAACACCTAATTTATAAATACATAACGGTCAATATTCATTAAAAAATTTAATGAAATGATGAAAATCAAAGTTGAAAAAGTTCAGGAAACGTTGCATCTGAAACCTTTCAGAAACGCTTCAGAATGATTGCAACCGAAACATTACATTTGAAATGTATCAGAAAGATTTCTGTAACGTTTCATTTGCAACGTTTCAAATGAAGCGTTGGGCAAAAATGAGATGCGAAACTCGCAACTATCACGGTTGCGTTTCGCAAAACAAAATACTAACTGTTCGAATTCGAAGAGTTTCTTTGCGTTTTCGTGAATCGTTTGGTATGTTGAACGATATATGGCGAAAGAACAACATGAGCACCAGCCTAAAAGTTCAACTGTTTAAATCGAATGTTCTATCTGTACTTCTATACGGCTGCTGTACTTGGAAAATAACCCAAATAATCACCAAGCGATTGCAAGTCTTCGTAAATCGTTGTCTTCGAATTGTTCTGAGAATTTTTTGGCCTAACACAATAAGTAATGAAGAACTGCTCCGTAGAACAAACATGGAGCCCTTAGAAGGCAAAAGAAGAAGTGGATAGGCCAGGTGGCGGATACAAGGAGGGGGGCTTCAGCCCCCATAGCCTCCCCCTGGAAGCGGTAAAAAAATATTTTGATTCAAGAACGTTCATGGAGGATCGAACAAATCAAAGGAGTTTAGGCTTTGATATCTGAAAACCAACTCTTAGCATTTTACACTCATTTGTTTCAGTAACTCTCTGAATTTGTGAGCCGGCAAATCATGTGATATTTCTGAAATTCGTAACATGCTAGGTACAAATTCATCAGTATCAAATTTTTTTTTGAATTCATCTAAATCAAGTACAACTATTGATAGATAAAATTTCCGAACGGAGTCCAGAATCATAAAAATCATTTTAAAGCATTATGTGCGATACATTGATACGTTGATACTTTCAGCGAATTATTACTGTTTAACTCTTAAACATTACAAGACTTAGAACAAAGCAATGACACCGAAGCGTCTTCAAAAGCGGTCCAACTTTCAGCTTCGATAGCACGCTCTGATTTCTTAGTATCGTTGCATATTCTGAAAATTTTTAATATTCCTATATTGTCGCAAACTACGAGATCCGACACTACAAATCTCTTCAGCCTGTACTCATGTCGAGCAAATTATCAACCTGTTTTCACAAATGCGAAAAAATTAAACGTCATTTGATGATATTTTTAATGAAGCATCTTCAATCGCTGCTGAATTAGACACTTCATTGATTCTTCCCTGCTCGTAAACAAATAAATAGTAAAAAAAATATACCCAGCACTGAGTGTATATTCACTTTGTCATTCCGTTTGTATCGCATAGATGGAAAAAATACGACTTTATAAAAAATTTTAGCCTTCATAATTTATTTTTAGCTTACTTCAAAAAAACTTGATTTCCGAAATGTATGTCCTCTTCCTTTTTTTTTTAACGTTCTCAAAATAATTATATAAAAATTTCTGAGACCATTCGATCGTGGAGAAGCGCTTTTTTTATTTTTTTCTAATTGTAAGTTCAAAAAAATTTTGTTTTTTTCAATTTCTATGTTCCGACGTAATTTGAATTATTGAAACTATTGCAGCGATTTTAATGAAACTTGGTGATTTGATGCGCATTTGAACAAAATTAGGATTGCCTAGTTTTCGAGTTTTCAAAGTCTCTCACAGGGGCATGGATAGCCCACAATATTTATAAACGTTTTATGAAGAGAACTAACAACGTAGTCGATATGAAATTTAATAAGGCAAATGTACTTGCTTTAGTTAAGGTATCTTATTACAAAAAATTAGCGTAATAGCAATAGTGGGCGTGGCGACTCTCATACAAGTAAAATACGTTAAGTGGCATGTCTATCGAAATATCTGAGCAATCATACTAAAATTTGGTGCTAGAGGTTTGCTTATGGAAAGCTATTTCTGGATTAAAATCGAACTGTATTGTACCAGGGTGTGTGTCACCGCCCTAAATTTTAAGGTTAATTACTATTGCAATTTATACAAGCTATTGCGCTAAAATTTGGTAAGCGGATGTCGATCACGAATAAAACTTATTTAATAACCAACAGTAGGCGGAATTAAAGAAGTGGACGTTTTCTACATATTTTGAGACGTAAATTCCAAAAATGACAACCATTTTTTTTTTCTTAAGAATCGCTTTCGAGATATCCCCAAAAAACCAATTTTTCTGCACTTTTTTCATTCATTTGGTCATATTTCTATCAATTTTTTTCGACTTAAATCAGTTGCACAGATCTTTTTTTTTGTAAACTAGTGTTATCAAAATCAAAAAGAAAAATGAAATCGTTCTTCCAATGCATCAGAATCCTACTGCAAGTATTTGCCACAATTCCAGCAGAACAAGGTTTTTCTGTGTTAAAATGATTGAAATCGTATTTAAGGTCTACAATGACAGAAGATCGCTTGAAAGGATTGGCTCTGGAAAATATTCATAAAGAAAGAAACCTAGCCGTCTTGAAATCCTTGACTGGACTACTGATTAGATTGTTCTAACATGCCAAAAAATATAAATATTGCTCGTTGAAAAATTCAATCAATGTGTGTTTTCATTTAAAAAATTTCAGTCCCCCCCTCAATAAAATCCTAGATCCGCCACTGGATAGGCCACACTCTCCACAAGTACAACAACAGCATTGCAAAGAAGGCAATGGAATGGAACCCCCTCGATTCAAGGGGCAGACCACCCGGCAGACCACGAGAAACAAGGAGAAGAACGGTGGAACGCGAAGCTAGTCAACTTGGAAAGAATTGGAGGGAGCTCAAAGCGACTGCCAGAAACCGAATGGCGCGTAGGCGTAGTTGAACCCCTATATCCCGCTAGGGATTAAAGGACAATAAGAAGAAGAAGAAGTGCGTGCGTCAGGGATTCAGACGCTTGCACCTACATACACATGTTTCGACTCGTCGCATGGTGCGCTCTTAGATTCCTTGCTTGCGTGACTTGCGTTCATAAAATGGGTTTTGTCGATAATTGGATAAAGGCCTGCCTAAATGTTATTTTTTTTTAATTTACTCTAGTTGGGGGCCTGTTTTACTATTTATACAATAAAATTGTTATTATTTTTATATGTTACCTCTAAAAAAAAAATTTGTTTTAATACATTTCGTAAGCTGACGTATTGAAGTTGCAAAATCACCCCATATTTTTTTGTCGCCGATCCCGTGTTACATCATTTTAAATGTACTGTTATTTGATCAAAAGAATGCTGTAAACCGTATATCATTTTCTTATTTCGAACCCGAGATATCTGCATTTTTCTAAATTAACGGAACTGGCATAATTTGAACAATTCTCTAGACTTTTCAACCATTTTCAAAAATTCAAATTATATCAGTTCTGTTAATTAAGAAAAATGCAGATATCTCAAGTTTGCAATAAAGAACTGATATGCGGTTTACGGCATTCTCTTAAGCAAATAACAGTACATTAAAAATGATGTAACACGAGATCGGCGGCAAAATAATATGGGGTGATTTTGCAACTATAAAGTACAATATCGGAACTTTTTTTATTTTTTTCCGGTCAATTTTCAATTTTTTTGTAAGAAAAAAAGAATAAGAAGGAAAAATAATTACGGATTCGAGTTCCCCGATTGATAATAACTGTTTGAAATAAAAAAATTTGAATCATCTTAATATGCAAATTTGTCGACTCCAATTCGAAAAAAATCAAGTCTGTTAATTTAGAAAAATGCAGATATCTTTGTTTTGAAATAAGATATTGATATGCCGTTTCGGCATTCATTTAAGGGAATATTAAAAATGATGTACCATGGGATCGACGGTAACATAATATTTGAGGTGTTGGAGCTAGGAAGTGGAAATTCGGTACTTTTTTACTTTTATCCGGTCAATGGTCAATTTTTTTTATAAGAAAGGAAGAAGAAGAAGAAAAACCAATCGCGGATATGAATTCCCCGATCGATAGTTTCCCGAAAACCATACCCACTTTGTTGGAAAATTTTATAATCTCTACAACTTGCACCATTTTTTAAATCAAGATTTTTGAAAATGGGTTGTTTACTTAAAACAGGGCGCTAATCCAGTTTTCAATATTAACCTAGTAATATAATCCTAGTAATGGGGCTTGTCCAGACATATAAGGTTATTGTAATCCGCTGACACATCGTGAAAAAATCAAAAAGTTTTTTTTTTTAACCGCTCTAATGTACATGACAATTTAGTTTTGTACATACATATGTATAGGTAAGCATACCAACTGTACTTATTTAGTAAGTACAGTACTTATTTTCAGCTTGCCGTACTTATTTTTTAAAGCGTACTTAATTTGTACTTATTTTTCAAAGCGTACTTAATTTGTACTTATTTCGACCGATATCTGTTTCTCAAATTAATAATAAATATAAATATCATTTGCGCTGGCCCGATGATTGCGAAATAGTTGTAACTAGAATTTCTTTAATTAGTATTTACACACGAATGTTTCAAAAATTGATATGAGGCATCACTAAATTTGAGTTTGAGAGCGCAGACTTGTAGTTTTTAATAATGTCAAACCTACTTTCAACTTTTTGTAGGCATCGAAGCAATGACAGATTTTGTGTGAGAGAATCGTATGGGAAAAGAGAGTGACAGAAACAAAATTTGTAAACAATACATATTTGCTGAGAAAATCGTATGGGAAAAGAAAGTGACAAGTATTAATAGATGCATTCTATGTGTGTTGAAAAGCATACGATGCTTGCATGCTTTTTATGTGTTTCGCCTTATATGCTTCATGTTTCTATTCATTAAATGGTAATGGCGCCGCAACGCCGTAAGTGTATTTTTAATTCGGATCTTCAGAAAAAATATCCGCAAATGAAAAAAGGAAGAACAGAAAGTGATACACGGTGTAATTGGTGCGACGCGGAACTCAACATCGCAAATGCCGGAAAGAGTGAAATCGATAAGCATTTGGAATCCACGAAAAGCGTTGTCTGCCAAATCGAACAGCCACACTGTTGCGAACATCACCCTTACGGCATGTGAAGGCGTTTGGTCGTATCATGTCATAAAAGCGAATAATAGCTTCATTTCATCGGACTGCGCTTCCAAAATATTCCGCACATGCTTCGAAATGCGTAATCCTAATTGAAGAATGGAAAGAGAAGAAATTGTTGCCTGAAGATCGCTGTGTTGAGATATTTAAGCACATGGAAGCTTCACAAGTGTCTTATTTTGAATTTTCTCGTCTCGTCGAATTCATTCTGTGCCTACCTGAACGATTTCATCAGTGGAGCGCGTCTTTTCATCAGCAAAAAACATCTAGAAAATCGAGTTCTCTCGGCTTGAAGTGAACACTCTAAAATCGATTTTGCTCGTAAAAATAAACTTGCAGTATAAATGCGTCGATTTTTAAAATTTTTTGAAATCGCAATCGCAGCTATTGCGACAAATTTCGTGTCAAGAAAAATACAATTTCAAAGAGCAACAGCGCACCGTGGTTGCTGTTGGTGAAACTGCTGACGCTAAGGCTGCCTCATCCAACAAAATGTCGATTGGTAGTACACAGAGCGAACATTAATTAAATTTCTGAGCATTAACTTTAAATTTGTACTTATTGTTGACAAATACAATTCAATAAAGAAATTTCGATATAAAAACAATAGCTTGGAATCATGGTGTAATTATATGGTGGGTGCAATACAGGATCGTTTTCTTACCACTAAAGCACACCGCGTTGACAGCTGGTCGTTGCATTTTTTCTTTGTTCTATTTGATTTTTCTCTTTACTGCACCCACCATATAAAAACACCATGGATTGATATTGTACTTATTTGTACTTATTTTCAACTATTGATTTTAGGCAAATGTACTTATTTTTTCAAACCCAAAGTTGGTACATTTGCTCAGTGGCGGATCTAGGATTTCCTTCAGGGGGGGGGCTAACATGTTTTTTAATGAAAATACATATCGATTGAATTATTCAACGAGCAATGTTTAAATTTGTTGGCATATCACAACAATCTAATCAGTAGTCCAGTTAAGGGTTTCAAGACAGCGAGGTTTCTTCTGGCAAAATAATTCAGCAATTTTAGCTGAGCTGATATCAATTTCCTTCGTTTTGCTGTTGTCGAAGTCACTGGAATTGTGGCAATTATTTGCAGTATTATTGTGATGCTTGGGAAGAACGATTCCATTTTTTTGGTTTTGATAATGGTCAAAGCTTCCATTACATTCAAAGCATCTTTGAAATCGGTTTTACAAGAATACTGATGCTACAATTTAATATTGGATTCAATCTCAACCTAACTGCAATTTAAATCACTTCCATAAGTAAAAACAGTATCCACAATTTTGTCAACGCGCCCCATCGAGTGATAATCGGTGTTAAACCTTCTAAGTGTAAAATGCTCAAAACTTTACCCTGGACTTTTGATTTTAATTCTAAGATCGTATGATCCAAATAAGGATAGTATATTGCGGCTCTAAAACATTTGAGAAAGAAATTAAAAATAAAATAAGACTATTTAAGGTGTTATCTTCGGCCAGGCCGAAACTACATACCCTACACTGCATTGAAAGTATATTTTAAGTAACTGTGAAAAAAAAAACTCGTTGAAGAGCTTGAATGAGTCGAAAAAAAATGTAAAGAAGTTAAAATAGTTTGAAAAGTGTTGAAACAGTTGCAAAAAACTGAAAATGTGTATGGACATCATTGAAGAAAGTTGAAAGAAATTGAAAAAATCGAAATATATGGAAAATGTTGAAAAGCTCAAAAACAGTTGAAGAGGTTGAAACAATTCAAAATCGATGAAAAAATTGAATAAATAAAGAAAATGACGAATTAAGTTGAAAGATGTTGAAAAAGACGAAAAAATACTTATGGGATATATGGAAAAGTAAAAAGATTGTTAAAGTCAAAATAATATGGAAAATGTTGAAAAAATCTAATAAAAATGAAAAAGTCAAAGCATGCCAAGCCCACCTCTTCAATTGTGCCTACTTTTGGTTATTAAATAAATTTTATTCGTACCAAATTTTAGCTCAATAGCTTATATAGTCTGCGATATATGCCGTAATTAGTAAGGTGACCATACGTCCCGTTTTCAACGGGACAGTCCCGTTTCCAAGCCTCCTGTCCTGTTGTCCCAAAAGAAGACAGAATCGTCCCGTTTTCAGAAAATGTTTTAATGAATTTTAAACCATGTAATAACTGTACTTCACGCGTAAGACAAAGCGTCACGTCGTTGTTTGAAATCTGTGATTGGCTACCCGAGCCGACTCGAATAACTGTGGCTACCCGCCTCGCGTTCAAATATTAATAAAAAAGTGTGTCATTTATATTGAAAATGCCTTACATTTTAAAGAAAGTTTGCTCCTCCGAAAAATATATCATACCGGATAAAACGAGTTAAATTAAAATCGAATATTTTTATAAATTTTATTTCTTTTGCAGTGCAGGTAAATCAAAATTTTGTTGTATTTTGTTTTGTATTTCATTTGAAATTTGAATTTAATCTTAAGACTATAGTTCTCATCTCATGTTCCAGTGTAGCTGAATGTGCTTTTTCTTTTCGAAATATCATTCCGAATCTGCTTAAGTAACTTAACTTTTTTAATTCGAAAGTGTTTTTCCAATATTGCATTTCTATGCTTAATGATTTCAAGTTCAGTGTATATTTATAGTTTATTTTTAAAGGCCGCGTCCCGTTTCGAGGAAAAAAAAAAATGGTCACGTTAGTAATTAGCCTTAAAATTTAGGACAAAGACACACTCACTGATAAAATCTAGTCCGATTTAAATCCAGAAATAGCCTTCCATAATCAGACCTTTTACACCAAATTTTAGTATGATTGCTCACTTAATGTATTTTACTTGTATGAGAGTCGCCACGTAATAAGATACCTCATAGCGAGTACATTTGTATTAAATTTCATAACGATTACGTTGTTAGTTCTCTCAATATAACGTTTATAAAAATTAAGGGCTGTGCCAGGTCCCTGTGAGAGCCTTTGAAAACTTAAGACCTAGCCAAATCGTAATTTTGTTCACATGTGCATCAAATTACCTGGTTTTATAAAAATCTCTGCAATACTTTCAATAATTACTAAATAGATAAGTCTAAGAATATTTGTTGGTCAAATCACGTCGGAACACGGAATTTGAAAAATAAATTTTTTTTTGAATTAAAAAAAAACGAGAAAACGAACGAACCGGTCTCAAAAACTTTTATATATATCAAATTTTTTTTGAGAATTTTTAAATAAAAAACGGAGGGCATACATTTCGGAAATTAAGTTTTTTGAATTAAACTAAAAATAAAGGACGCAGTCCAAAATTTTTCATAAAGTCGTATGTTTTCCTTACGCATAGATGCTACATGCGTATACTCTCTGTGTAGGGTATAATTAGCATGTTACTTACCAAAAAAAAAAAACGATTTTTTTGATGTTTTTGGCGACCACACGAGCGGGGAATTCAGTGTTTTACTCAACAGCGATTGTAGATGCTTCATTAAAAATATCATCAAATGACGTTAGATCTTTTCGCATTTGTGAAAATAGGTTGATAATTTTCTCGACATGAGTACAGGCTGAAGAAATTATTCTTGTCGGATCTTGTAGTTTTGCGACAATATAGAAGCATTAAAAATTTTCAGAATATGCTATCGAAGCTGAAAGTTGAACCGCTTTTGAAGAAATTTCGGTGTCCTTGCTTTGCTTAAAATTTGGTTATGTTTCAGAGATAAACAGCAACAATTCGCTGAAAGTATCAACGCATTCATGCCATTCTACCCATCTAGTCGCACACAACGTTCTTAGACGATGTTTTTTTGTTTGTGAACTCCGTTCGGAAATTTTATCTTCAATATTTGTACCCTTTTCGAGAACAAATTTGACACTGATGAAACTGTGCCTAGCATGTTTCAGAAATATCTCATGATTTGCCTCAGCACAAATTCAGAGAGTGAATGAAACAATAAGTGTAAAATGCTAAGGGTTGAACTTCAGATGTCAAAGCCTCAACTCCGTTGATTTTTCTAGCCATGTTCGATCCTCAATCATAGTCTTGACCACGCAAGTTTTTAACAGACAAATCCAAAGATGTCAATTCACTTATCATTGCTCATTTAAGTAATAGTATATGCCTCAGTCGATTTAATGTGAGTAAATCCCAAAAATTGTTCTTCTAAGTCCACGTAATAAATGCATACAGTTAGTATGTAATTCTTTTTTACTTGCATCAATTGTCCCATCGTATAAAATTGTACAAAATTTGGCATTTTTTATTTTTGAAACAGTCTTTGATCGTATTCGACAACCAATAACATCAATAATATCATTTTGTATGGTTTTACTGATTAAAGCACAATTTTTGGGCGCTGTGTCTGTATGAAATTTTAAGTCATGATCACCGGCATCTATACGAAATGCAAGTAATGGTCGCAATACTCCTCGATCTGAAAGAACTTAGAACTGTTTTTCTTCCGAATTCCTGTGACCCGAATCCTGATACCACGTAGTGATAAATTATTGTGAGAACAAAACAGCATGGTTTTGTCAATTGGACCTAGTCGTTTCCGATTGTTCTTAATTATTTTTCTGAAACGTTCTTGAATCGAAATATTTTTTGGCGGCTCTCAGGGGGGGGGGCTTCAGCCCCCATACCCCCCCCCCCCCCTTGTATCCGCCATTGCATATGCTTATGTATAGGTATAAGTTGTAAACAATATGTCGAGCGATTCTAAAATCTCAAGTTTAAATTGGTGTGCGGTTTGTAAAAGAATGACCGATATGCAAATTTTCTGACACCGGAAAGAAAAGATAGATAATGTGGAATTTTACATTTTCATAAAATTTCTCATTAAATATAGGATATTCTTAAAGGAGCAATTTTTAAAGTTTCTGGAGGAACAGCTTGGTCTGTAGTTTTGAATCTCATTCACTCTGCACAAAAGACTTAGTGTAAAAATTAACAAAAGTTGGGTTTTTTTTTCATGTGTCAAATTTTTAATATTTCTGTAAGAAGTTGCTTCAAGTCGCCTAAAAGTTGAACAAACAATTTGGTAGAATAACGGAGCAAAGAAGAGAAAAATGTACCTTATAGTAAAAGGCAATGATCTTCCAAGGCCATAGCAGAGACGATAAATTTAAGAATCTTTGTAATCTCAAGAGTTTATTCAGCGGAAACATTAGACCACTCGTCAAATCACATACATATGTACATTATTTGAGTGGGGCCTAACATATATTTTTTCTGGGATAGGAAAGTCTCACGAATTTATCTTCTCCGAAAAATTATTTCGCTGCAAATAATCCCATAAAAAAATTGGAATGACTGCAATTTGCGCTCGCTTACCCCCCTGCTCCTTCCTTAATAGCGTTACGCAATACGTTACCTATCACTTATCGCTCTGCGTGTATTTTGTCACACGAGTGTAAAGTAGTTTTATTATGACTTCTATACATTAGTTACATATTTTTGTAGAATGTAGAAATTATGTAAACTTGACAAATAATATGCATTTAAGCAGACATGAAATAAAATTGGTAAACAAAAGAATAAAAAACTCAACGATCATGACATTCCAAAGTATGCAATAAAAAGTTGGTTTGGTTGGTTTTTAAAAGCACTACACATCAGCGATATGCAAACATATAAGACCATAAGATCTAATTTTAAATAGTTATGCTTATCATTAGAAAGCATATCAAACTTGGATAAATATGGTTAATTTTCATTTTGATAAAATAAAAAGAAGTAGCAATTCCTATTCAGGAAAAGCTTTAAAATGCAATTACAAGTAAGTCTATAACATACGTGTTCCATATAATAGGTAGAACAAGTGACTATGGTTCTTAAAAAGTTTGGTCAATATTTGATCGTTTTCGATTGGGAAAAAATGTTTTACTTTGATCGCAGCATTATCATTCAACTTTAGAACTAACCATGAAATCAACAATATTCAAGCAAACTTTGCAAATTGCTGTCATAATGTGGCATTGGTAAGTTTAACAATTCATTAATATAGATTTAAAATGTAGATTTCTAATCTACCGAGTAGATCAGAAAAACATTTTTTTGTTGTCTTCTGCGTGTTAAATGCAATTTTTAACCATGATTTGTATTTTCTGTATTCCTTACACAATTTAAACGAAATTAATGTGAGCAAATCCGGTTGTAAAATCTCGCAGCAATGGGAAAAAAGTTCGCCCGCTAAAGATTAGACAACATTGGTTCTGGGTGTGCTGAATCTAAATTCACGCGAATAATCACTCGTATCATTTCAGGACTGACATTATCCAATAAGTGTCGCAAACTTAATTTTCGTCCATGATTTATTAATCTTTAGTTAGTCTTTCCACAATCTGGCTGACTTTCTTATAGCACATTTTGCCACAAATTTTTTGTTTCTATTGAAAAGCTTTGGATGAAATATCTAGTGTGACAATAATTTTAGATAAAATTTCTAATAAAGTCACACATAGCTCATTTAAGTTAACACAGTTATTTGCGCAATAGAACACATTTTATTAAAATAAATTTTGAATTATACATAATATTTTGCAAGAGAAAATTGAATTTTACCAAAGTAATTTTTTCAAACCTCGTGTTAGTTGCCGCATCTCTTTGTTCATTACATTTCTTGGAGAACTTTCTTAATGTGATGACTTAAGGGCCTTGTATCTAAGAAAGGTGCCATACTCATTTGGTCAATCGCTCCATTTTTTCCCAAATTGCGCTTGCATCACTTTGTTTCATTGTACTGAGTTGAATCACACTCCTTTGGAAAGTTGTTGTCAGCTTTGACTGAACGATAAATCAGTCAGTGAAGGAATTTGTTTTATTTTGAGAAATGCCTCTTTAGGGCTTGAATTTAAAAAAAAATCTTATAAATTATATATCCTGAATGGAGAATATATTCTAAGCTTTAAACTCTTTGGAGGAACAGTTTCGTCTTGATTCTAATTCACAATAGTTACAATTAATAGTGCTTATTAAAAATTGTTTTTTAAATTAAAATTCATACTTAAAGATTGTTTTAAATGTGTTAATTTTGAAGTTTGTAAGTTTGTTTATTGTTAAAAAATAAGTTTTCTGTAATATTTATATATTTTAATTGACATTAGTAATTTGTATGTTACTCTATAATGTATAAAAAAAATTTTTTCTTGTGTTTTTTAAGATTAATAAATATATATACCCCTGAAGAAGTCGCCAGAAAAGCGACGAAACGTTGGATGAAAAATTGACTTAATGAACTTTTAAGTGCAATTATAAAACATTGGTCAAAAAACCTCCTTTAAATTGAATAACTTCGAACACTTTGTCACAAATTTGCGGAACAACTTTAACTAAAATAATATTATATGATGATTATCGTATCAACATTTTGTTTGAATTGTCATTTTGTCAGTGTATCCAGAATTGGGTATATTCGTAATGTTTAGAGATTTTTTCCACAGCTAATACTATTATTACTGTGCTTAGCATATGGATATGAGGATTTTACATACAAATAAAAAAGATTATTTTGCTCCATTCAGCAGGATTATATGAAAGGTCTTGGATCGTGGTCCAGGGTTTTAAATAATATACATCGCTCATTCTTTGAATAATTCCACACTTTTCTGAGTTAAACAGTTAAATATTTTTTGAATCGAAATATCTCAAAAACTATGGGGAATAGATAAAAACATATGTATGTGTACAAGTAATTATTTTTATTTAAAAATTCGCTTGGTTTTAATAAAAAAATTTAAATGAATTTGCTTAAACATAAATTTTTTTATTTATAAAAATGTCTCTCAAAATAGTACCCAGCGAGCATTTTATGAAATTTCCGATCACATTCGAGTCTTTTTCGAGTCCTCTGTCTGATTAAAATTATCATAAATGCGCTCATTTTCTGATCAGTTTCGACTCATTTACGAGTCATATTTCTAATCATTTGCGAGTCTTTTTCGAGTCATATTTTAGTCATATATCTTATCACTTGTGAGTCTTTTTCAAGTCATATGCGAGTCTTTTTCGAGTCATATTTTAGTCATATTTCTAATTATATACGAGTCTTTTTCGAGTCATATTTCAGTCATATTTCTAAGCATTTGCGAGTCTTTTTTGAGTCATATTTCTAATCATTTGTGACTTAAATTTTTTCGCATTCACGTTCATTCGCGAGTCCTTGCCGTTCTTTTTATCACCGTCAGCCCTATATGCATAATTTTACTTGTTGTAAAAGTATTTATATAATATCTACTTCTAGTAAAGTTATTATGAACTACAAAACAGAACACAATTCAAAATACATTTTCAAGAATAAGTTCTAAAGTCATATTCGAATCATTAGATCAAAAACTGATAATATTGTTACTGTTTTCCTGTGCAATCAGTTTTAAATCATTGGGTAGATCGGAATATGATTTTTGGATTTTTTTTATTTATTTTTTCCTCAGTTATGACTTGTAATCACTTTTTGGTCATAAACAGTAGTCAAAAATGATTCGTATAGGTGATTTAAAAAAAAAGATCATCTAAATGATAGGTGGGTATGTTAACATCTTTTTTTTTTTTGATTTCTATATAAGTTATTCTTCAATCAATCCTATATTATAGACCATACTGAAAATTATCTAATAGACAAATTCTTAAAAGTACTAATACTGCCCTCAGAAGCACAAAAGCGGTATCTCAGTGAAAGTGACTTTCGAGATAATTGATGTTTTGTTAATGTCGTATTCTTGAAATACTTCTAAAATTTAGATGGAGAACATTTTCTTAGGATATTTTTTATATGTTTGAACTAAGATACCGGCATTTGGCGTAGTTCATTCGACGCGTAATTTCTTAAGCTATCCGATTCCATAAGAATCAAGAATATACATTTTTTTTTAGATATTGCTTTTGCGCTACTGAAGGCAACATATTTCGTTTATAAACCTACTTAATTTTGGTAACTATCGTTTTTAATCATGTAAACTGTGGAAGGAGTTAGAAATAATTGGAAAAAATGCATTTTTTGCACTTATGGGTCACACATCTCAGAAATCTGACGATGAATTTACCAGATGTTAATTCAGTACACCAAAACCATAAGAAGAGTGATTTCTAATTTGTCGTGCACCACATTTTTATTTTTGTTCACGTGTGTAAATGATTCGATCAATAATGAAGCGTGGTTGAATCAAATAAGATTTTTGTTTTCTTTGAAAGAAACTCCAGACTTTAAGCCAAATCTCTTAAAAAGTATACGCGAAAGATTGTTCAATGTTATTTGTGTAGGGTGAAGTGTATCTTGATTTATTTTTATGTGAAGAGAAATCCTGCAAGATACGATAAACGATATGATGCGCTACGTATTTCGTCGAATAAATGCTTCGGAAGAAACACAAAAGAATTTTCGGATATCTTCAGTAAATTTGTCATATTGAAAAAAGTAGTCGCCGAGATACACTAGTGTGGGTACAAGTATGTAATACATACATAAATATGTACACGGCAGGCTGGAAACAAGTTTAAATGCTACAAAGCTATCAAAGGAAAAGAAGTACACCATATTTTTTCTCATAGCCTAGTAACTACGTTAGAAAAGTATTGCGTCCCGATCGAAAATATAATTTTTGCGTATTACTAGCGTATGCCGCGTACAACCTATACCACTTTTTAAGATGTGCTTTAATTTTTACATGCACGTACTTTTATTTTCTAAATAGATTAATCGATGATATAAAAATGGTTATATAAATACGTACGTATAAAAACATTTTAAGGAGGAAGGGTGGCAACTTGAATACTATTAAAGCTATTGTTATGAAATTGGGTGAGGAAGTAGAAAACACGGTTGCAACGGGCTGGCGAAAATATAAATGGAATTGCGCAAGTACTCATGGCATCTATCGTACAAAAAGTAAGGGAGTATTGGAAGTATCACGCCAATTTATGCATTCACGTAATTTTTTTGAACAGAGAGCTATTAGGGCAATTAGATTGTTAGTATCGAATTTAAACTTAATTGGTGCAGTAGTTTTTTCTTGCCATATATGTAGGTTAACAAATAATGAAACCTTGTATATTCTTGGTTCACTGACCACAATAGCTTGTGTGGTATTCTTGATTTTCAATTGTCAATTGCCAACAGTCCCTGCTATCCCAATTACACACTTAATTGCACGATAAATCTTCCGTCTGAAGTACGCATCAGTAAAAGCCTAAGGAAAACCCAGACTGCCCTGTTTTTTTTTTTTTTGACGTAACCGTACGCGAGGAATATCGTCCAAGGTGGTGGTTCAGCACAAGTAAAAAAACATGAATTTCAAGTATTGAAATAAATAGATAGTTATTTTTTAATTTATGAGTTTTAATTTATGTGATGAACTATACTTTTAACGAGCGGAAGTACGCCCCTTTGTGAGAAGATCTTGCAATAAAAAAAAAACAAAGCATTCCAATCTTTGTAACCTTGTAAATTACCAGTTAGTTGAACTTCATATCGAAACGCTGATGCATAGGCTAAAATCTGATGGTCTTAAAACTGCACAGAGATTAAAAACTCTTTAAAATAACGTAAATTAACAAAACATTGCATCACAATTAAAAAAATGAACTCACGATACGTTTGAGCTACAACGAGCTAAGAGCTTTGAGACTAAGCATCGTTCTGGACAACAAAAAATTACAATTAGCAAAGACACTCGTCAGAACAATCAACAAGCGAAATAGAAGAAAACAGCACCGTAGGTCCGCTCTGAAATCAATATGAACCGGTCCAAAAATATTTCGGTTGTTACAATAAAAACGTTTCTTAAAGAAGTTGAACTTTTTGGATGTGTACCAGTACGAAAACCATTCTTTCGCCTGACCAATAAGAAAATACGTTTGTAATGGCATCAATCCTGGACAGACGAACATTTCAAAAGATTTCTTTGGACTATTGAATCGAAGTTTGAGCTGTTTGAGCTTTTTATCAAAAAGGTGAAATTTGGTCCGATGCAGTGCTGGAGAAGAAATTCTACCAAATTGTGTAGTGCACACTGTGAAACATGGTGGTAGATTCATTATAGCCTGGGGATTTTTCTCTGAAAATTAAATAGGAAATGCGGAACGCATCGAGGATACCATGAAAGAACACTCAAACTCAATTTAGAGCAACATGCCATTTGGTCTTAACTTAATTGGAGAAAATGTATAATAAAGCAGGACAGTGCTTCCAAATACACTTTAAAACTATGTAGGGAGTGTCTAAAAAAAAAATAATACTAGGTCGTATTGGTAGGTGCAATTACCCTATCCTAATTTCATTGAACTTTTATGGGAAGAGCTAGATAGACGAGTTCGAGATAAAGGTCCTTCCTTAAAATAAATGATGTCAAACACATTGTTGGATTTTTGCAATCAAAATTGATTAGCTTAAAAAGTATTACAATGTAGAACTGCATTTTTAAGCAAAAATACTTTTTAGGCACTTAGCCGATCAATAACTAAATATTTTCCTATTACTACAACCAATAAATTTTTTCTGTTTTAAATATTCTTCGATATGCATTTTTAAATTTCAATTCTTTCTTGCACTTTTGAGCCAATAAGCAGTGGATATTTACATTTGAGGAAACTACTGGCTTTAAACTTTTGCACGGCAGTGTATTACATACATACATACAAGAAAAGGCAGTATTTTGCACTCTTGCAGTTATTATTATAAACTTGTTAACTTGTAAAATGTTTCAACTGTTTGAATGCTTGGTCGCAAAGCAAGCATCAAATAAAGCGACATAATCACATCCAGATTTAGTTTGAGTTGAAAAAGTACAGCGAACGCATTATAATTTAAATTTAAACGTGATATGTGTATACTTTGAAGCTGAAATAAATAATTTAAATTATACCTTTAAAAAAGTTATATAACGGGTATGCTTTTGTAAATATATTTGAAAAAAAAAAAATGTATAATGGAGCATCTAAACTAAAGGAATATGCACCCTAGCTAAACATGTACATATGTTTATTACACTATCCATTATTTCCCAAGTTTGTTTAATCGAAGATATCAGTATATCAATATTTTTCTTTAAAAAAAAAGTATTCGACCTAAAATACTTCTATTTGAGCCAAGTTTGGCGTGGCACCAAGGACCTAACAGAAAAACTGTTATAAACTTTTTTGTTATTACACTGTTCAACAGCCATTTTAGTTCAGAGCTCTCGATAACATTTGTATTCAACATTTGTTTTAGTAAGAAAATATCAAATAAATTACATCAAATGAAAAGTTAAGTTTATAAAATTAAAATTGTAGTGACATATGTACACTTGGGTGTTTTTTTTCAAACTTTAGGACAGGGATTTTGTTTATTTTTTCCTATATTATAGCTTGAGGAATAAAAATAATTGTCCCAACATTTGAGCTTCCTAGCTCAAACCTGAAAACTGCGTGGACAGAGTTTATGTCCAATTCCGTTAAAATTTAACGAAAAAACCGACTTACTAAAACGTAGAAAAAGTCTGCCTTAGGTACCAAAATATAGCGTTTTGGTTTTTTTAGTTGAATGGGGGTCGCCCAAAAAAAATCTGTTTTTCGTTGTTTTGCTTTTTCGTTTTTCATACGAATTGTACTAAAAAACAAAGTAAATGCGCCGTTCGCAGGTTTGATCTAGGAAGCTGAAATTTTGGGAGAATTTTCTTCAAACCCGATTCTATTATATAGGCATTAATGACCCCAAATTTTTAAAAAAAAATATAAAAATACCTCCTTTGGGTGTATTTTTTCCGCATTTTTACTCACATGAAAAATGTGGGCGTGGCTGTACAACAGTGGGTGGCGACCCCCCTTCAACTAAAAAGCCCAAAACGCTATATCTTGGCACCTAAAGCAGACTTTTTCTACGTTTTAGTAAGTCGGTTTTTTCCTTAAATTTCAACGGAATTGGACATAAACTCTGTCCGCGCAGTTTTCAGGTTAGAGATAGGAAGCTCAAATGTTGGGACAATTATTTTTATTCCTCAAGCTATAATATAGGAAAAAATAAACAAAATCCCTGTCCTAAAGTTTGAAAAAAAAACACCCTAATGTACATATGTGTGAATATACAAAAAAAGAAAAAGTTGAAACAATCCTCTATATATTTTAATTTATTATTTTTAATCTTATAAAGAAATAAATTTATGTATATTATCCCATTATTTGCACAAATTATTGATTTTTGATGCACTATTTATTATAATCATGAAAATACTCAATTGTTGCAGTAGACGTTCAACTGTTTAATTGGCTACCAGCTTTTTAATTATTTGCCAATTGGATAGTAACTTATGTCCGTTTTGATGGCGCTTTTTACAATTTCCACTAAAAACTCAGTGCTTGCACTCGCCTATCAGTAATGATTTTCGTGTTTGTTTATGCCAAAAGTATACTGCACTGAATCAGAATCTAGTGCAAGACCTAAAAACTCAATACAAGAATTTTTCTAGTAGTTTGGCTGTTTTTGACGCCATCAAATTGGTTTATTGCAAGAACTGCTAGAAAAGTTTGAACCGAAGCGTCATGAAAAACAACATTGACTATTTAATTGGGCACCAATGGCTGGGAAACAATTTTATCATGATTATTGCGATGTTAAATGTTTCTTTTTGTTCAGAAATTTTTTATGTGCTTAACATCAAAATTTAGTAAACACCTTTCCGTTTTTCTTGAAATTTTAGTATTTTGTAGAGTTTAGCATGGATGAATTGAGTTAAGTATGCTGATCAAGAATATATTCATATATGTATGTACAGTAGCGAGCATAAAAAATGCAACTGCGAGCGCTGAGTCAAAAAATTAGCGATATCTTAAAAACAAATTGTGTTAGAGCTTTATAATTTTATATCTACATGCAAATGGTTCCTCACGTTATTGATGCAAATTTTTGTTGAATTATCAGTATTCTGTAATGCATAAAATAACAAGACAACCTCAAAAATTAAGCGAGCAAAAAAAAATGCAACTCTTTGAAATTTATCAATAAAGTGAGGGACCATTTGCATTTAGATATAAAATTATATAGCTCTAACACAATTTTTTTTTAAGATATCGCAAATTTTCTGACTCAGCGCTCGCAGTTGCATTTTTTATGCTCGGTACTGTATATCGATACGTCCAACGTATAAGTTGGTAACTCGAAAATCATCATTCTTCAAAAAGTCCATTTTAGTATTGTTTTCGTTATAAAAAGAAAACAAAAATACAAAATTGAGATTTGTGTGTAATGTAGATGAAATGAAGGTCTTTCGACTATTAAATCACTGAGGCTATTGCAAGCAGATTTATTGAGATATTTAACAACTTAAACTTATAATTTGTATAAAACAAATGCATGTGAGTTGTTGCTTAAGTTACCAACTTGTCTTCAAAGACGTTGTTATATTTGTAGTTGTAAGTTGAAGTGCTTACATTTTGAAAGACTTTTTTTGTAGGTTAATGTTTGGTACTTCGATTTACAAACATATTACATGGAGAAATAATTATCGGACTGATTTGTAACTGATCTTATAATTATATTGAACACAATAAATATGAAAAAACAGAAAATTGCTCATGAATCAGAATAAATAAACTATAAAAACAAACAAATATTTATTCAAAAAATAAAATTAAAAACATAAATCATTTCGGCACTACTAGACGCCATGTTTTAATCTCTAAGATTTTTATAAAATGCATGGTAAAGTTTTGGAATATAATTTCCTTCACATAAACTTACTAAATCTTTTTTTTTCAAAGATATCTGTAAAAACCCCTTGAAAAGCTTTGGCAAATCTGTTCCTTATGGATGTTCAACTTTTTTTTTCTTCCACGTGTAATATTGGAGATTAGTGGCTCATAAAGGACTCACTCTTGGTAATCTCTTTCGCGAGAGTCATATTAAAATAACATTGTAAAGGGGTTGTTTTCATGAAAACGGATCTCTCTTATCTTACTAATATATATTTTTGGTTTTTCGTTAAAATTGATCTTGTTGTTAGCAAATTCTTCAAAGTTATCAAAGTAGTCAGCAGCCATCTTAATTGCCTTATATGGCTTACCAGAAATCTTAGAGTTTCGAATAATTGAGTACTACTGCATAGGAACAAACACAGTTTTTCCCTATTTTGCTCTTTCAATTGTGGCATGCACGCTATCACCTTCGTTCTGGGTGTGACATTTTTCAAGAAAACGGTGTTGTACTCTGCCGTACAGATGAAAAAAGCACTATCTTCATTAGAATCAAAGTCGAATAAATAAGAAAAACATTTGAAAATTCATTTTCTCTTATAAAATCGATATTTTGACATTTTACAATTTTTTTATGGCTTTTGGTATTTTTGGGGGTGCTCTTTTCATTGGTGTAAAAAAATTTGGAAAATTATTTCATTTTCTAGGTGAAATTGCAGATAGGCAGTTTTTCTATGCCGATTTATCGGAAATTGCATATGAAAAAACGCACTATGTATGTACATTGGGGTGATTCAAATTTTTTTTTTGTTTTTTTTTAAGGTGCTGTTACTTAAAAAGTAAGTTTATGATATGAAGAAAAGGTTCACGAAAATTCAGCTCTGTAACTCAATTTTATAAGGTGGCGCCGGAGCCTGTTAGTTTTACATGTAAATTGTATGGAAAAATTATTTTTTACAAAAAAGGTATCTAAATGAATAGGTGATTAGTGTTGTTGAGTTGAAAAGGGTCGTTTTTCGACGTAATTTTTTACGCTGAGACCGAATCTGGCCTCAGAATTGACCCATCATGTCGGAATCCTGAAATATTTGAGGTTAATTACCTGAAACATGATGTTTTTTGTCTACTTTCGAGGTCATGTATAGGATTCAAAGAAAGTTGATCAGCTTATTTTTAACAAAAGCATCATTTAGTAACATCCTTGCCCTTTAAAATGAGCTTTCAAGTAGTGATCTGTGATGTTCCTTGCAAAGTTATAGCCATTTTAAAGTGACATGAATTTGAAACCCGTCGGTTAATATTGTTGGGTTGCAACCCTTTGTAGGGGATCCAATTTAGATGAGCTAAATTCTCATGTAATTTTCCATTTTATTCTATTACTAATACACAGAAAATGTAGATAGACATTTTCATTTTGGAAAATATAAGGCTTATCCGTTTTTTTTATTCAACAGAGTGATAGAGCTTGAAAAGACGAATCCAACAATATAAAAAACTCAATTTTCGTAAAAATGTAGATAGTGCTTTTCTGCATCTGTACGGTAGTACGACACTGAATATTTATATGAAACACATGAAGAAAAACAGAACACTTTTACAATTGTGGCCAGGACAATTGTCGGACCAAAATCTGAAATCCTTGCAGCCATTCGTTGCTTTTTGAATTACAAAATTATGAAAGCGATTTGCTACTTCATTTGCTCCCTTTTTAGCAATCGATTCATCCCATAAATAGGAAAATGCCTCCTTTTCACTCATATCGAAAACAGTGATATTGAAAGCGATGCAATTTCTGGTAAGGAGTTCTTAACTTGTAAGCCACTTGTGCCGGCAGCAAAGTCACAACTTTTTTGAATTGCATCATTTGTGTCTCCATCATGGCCTAGTCAATTTATTAATTACTAGCAAAACCCGGCGCGCATTGCTACGCCTCAACAAATAAAATATAATCATCTCATATGCAATGCATTTCCAACTTATAAATGTTTAAAAACCACAAAGCTTCAAAAATATAACTTGCTTTATATTCGTGTCCCTATTATTTCGCACAGTCTGAATTGAGCCCACTTCACAATACAATCAACAACTTCGAAACGACGAAAAATATTTTTACTCTGATAACGGTTCTTTACTGCATTGATATCCCAGCAAGTAATGTAATTTAAAATTTTATCTCAATTTATTCAAACAGAAGCAGAGGTGTGTTTGAACTATTTTAATGTAAGTGTTCCTATTATTTTTCACATGACTGTATGTACCAAGTTTCATTTATCTGCATCAAATAGTTGATAAGATATGATGAATTTTATTTTCTTTTAAATAAGGGGGCGTGGCATCACCCATTCTATTCTAAGCTGTGCCTGTTTATATAAAAGCCTCGTGGTGTGAGTTCCATGAGAACCGATTAAGCGATCTTCGAGAAAATTATGTTCAAAAAATATATGTGTATGAAGGCCACCCTAAATATGCTCCCTAAATAAAAGTATTGAAGCCTTAGCTTCGCCTCTTAATATAAAAGTTACTTGGTGTAAATTCGGTATGAATTGATTAACCTGTCTTCGTGAAAAAGATATTTAAAAATATTTTTGTGTGAGGATCACCCAAAGTGTGAACCCTAAGTAAAATTTTTACTATCTAATCTGTGCCCCTTCATATAAAAGCCATGTGGTGTTAAGACCATGAGAATCGATCTTTGAGAAAATGATATTTAAAAAATATTTTTGTATGAGGAACACCCTCAATAAAAGTTGTGTAGCCTAAGCTATGCTTCTTAACATAAGAGATACGTGGCGTAAATTCGGTGTGAATCGTCTAACCTGTCTTCGTGAAAACTATTTTTAAAAATATTTTTGTATGAGGGTCACCCTAAGTATGCTTTACTTCCTTATCTGTGCCTCTTAATATAAAAGCCATGTGGAGTAAATTCCATGAGAATCGATTGTGCGGTCTTCGAGAAAATGATATCTATAAATATTTTTGTATCAGGACCACCCTAAGTATGAACCGTAAGTAAAATTTTTACTATCTAATCTGTGACTTTTAATATAAAAGTCATGTGGTGTAAATTACATAAAAATCGATTTAGCGGTCTTCGAGAAAATGATATTTAAAAAATATTTTAGTATGAGGGCCACCCTAAATTGAAGTTTTGTAGCCTAAGCTATGCTTCTTAACATAAGAAATACGTGGTTTAAATTCAGTGTGAATCGATTCACCTGTCTTCGTGAAAATGATATTTAAAAATATATTTGTATGAGGGCCACTAAATTTTTACAATCTAATCTATGCCCCTTAATATAAAAGCCATACTGTGTAAGTTTCATGAGAATCGATTTACCTGTCTTTGAGTAATCGCTGTTTTTAAAATATTTGTGTATGAGGGCCACCCTAAATAAAAGTTTCATCGTCTTAGCTATGCGTCTTAATATAAAAGACATGTGGAGTAAATTCCATGTGAATCGATTAAGTGGTCTTTGTAAAAATGCTATTTTGAAAATATTTGCGAATGAGGGCCACCTTAAATTAAAGTCCTATAGCCACCACGCCCCTGGTGTCTAATCCCGTCCATATTTTGTGAAGTGCTTAACATAGGCTATTATTTTAAGACTCTTGCTATCATATGAACCAAGATATAGCGAGTTAAAGGTTTTAATTGCACGTAAAGTGCCACGCCCCTTTCTTTTATCAAAATAAAATACAGCCCATGTTACTCAGGAATAGTGTAGCTTTCTATTAGTAGCAAAATTTTTGGACTCGGTTGTGTAGTTCCAGAGATTACCCTGAACATACTAACAAATCTTACCTCTTTATATAATAGTATAGATTGCTGAAAAATATTAATGAAAAAACCGAATCACCTGATTTTTGCGAAGCCTTTGTCAGCATTTTCTTCGCTATCAACAATATGCACTCTGATGGTAAGCACTGAACACAAATGTCAATTTTCCCGCCCAAGCTTTGCGGTGCCAGTATATAAAGTTCCATGAAAAAGGAACTGAACTTTTCAACGCGAATTGAGTAAAATAGTTTGGGCAATAGGTTGGTATTTATAGCTTACAACCAGAGTTTTTTTCGGTAAAATTAGCTTATAACTTTGTACAGATGACCTGCCTACAAAAGTAGTGTATGTTAAAAAATTTAAATTTTCGAATGAAAACCAAAAATTTTTTTAGTCCCATAAAAATATTTTTGATGAGCAAAAAAAAAAAAAAGGTTCTTGTTTCTTACGAAAAACCCCAGCAAAATTAAAACAATATTTTAAATAACTTTTATTTTAAAATGCAAACATCGAAAGTACTAAAACCTTCCAAAAGTAGTACATTTCAAGTGAAAAGTAGTATAGTAACAAAGATTTGCAAAAGTAGCACATTTGCTACTAAAGTATGTCATCTGGTAGCCCTATACATGTAGTTACCAACACAAATTGTTTTCTTGTGTCCCATGCACAAGTTGGTAAATTAAATAATCAACAAAAACAAAATAAAAAGTTTTTGCATTATATTTTTAATTTAAGGTCCCAAGTTCTTGCATGGAGACCTCACCGGTATAAACCGAAGTTGTAACTCTTAAAATAGTTGTCAATCTCTCAATTTTTGAGCTAGAGCTTCAAAAAATTGTCACCAGATAGAGTTCAATGAGCAGATTGTGGTAAACACTGTCCCTTTAAAAGTTGATAGTTCGAGCTACCAACTTATACGTAGGACGCATCGATATGTATGTTAGTTGCAAAAATGACTCTATATTTTTTTTAAGCTTGAAAATCGCATTCTCCACTATAGCATATCCAACACCGATTTCGCTAGCCACAGTAATTTTACATAAAAGTGAAGTTAAGTGAGCGGCCTTCGGCTGTGGCTCAGGATTTACATCCTCCAATATGTCTAACACCTTCGGCCGCGATTCGCTGAAGAATGTCCGACACTGGTGCTAGCGCATACTATATATAGATTTTCATGCTCAAAACAAAATGAAGTGGGCGTTTCCTGGCTTAATATATATATTTTCTTGATCTTGATTTTCTTGATGCTGAACTCTACATCATACTTAAATTTCAAAAAAATCTAAAGTGTCCCTTCCCTTATGCTAAACTACGTATATTACCCAAAATTTTATTGAAAAACCAAAATAAAAGGCTATAGTTTTGACATTTCAAGATATTAAAAATAACACTTTCAGGGATGAGTTTGCCAGCTTGCGTTAACCTTCGTAGTCAATCATGTATATTATTATTTGTATGCGCTGGCCCTTATTGAAATTTTTTTTTTACAGGAAGGTGAATATGGATGACAAGCAATTCTGTGGGAACAGTCTGAAATTGAACGTCAAAGGAAGTGGTTATAATCAGAGGCTTAGTAGTGAGTCGGTTTTAATAGAATTATCAAAACCAGAGTTTTACAAATCAATTCCGGAGGAGAATATCTTACCACCAACAGAAGGAAACTGTCACACAGCTAAAGATACGGAAGGTAATTCAGCCAAAGGTTATATTTAAATTGCTCACTCTTAATTTATTTGGTATCTTGGTGATAATGCCACATAAGAACTTAATATTCTATATGATGGAGTTCGTTAAAAAAGATTAATAATTTGCTGATGAAATATTTGTATGTATGCCATGAGCAACATTTTTTCTGTTCGGGAAAACAACAACAACTTAATTTTTTCTGAGTTTATTGCGTTCAACAAGAATTTAAAGTAAACCAGCAACAATTTGCTTGCGTTCGCAAAAGTCTGTGGGTTTTTTTTAAGTTCTCTATGATGTGGGTACAGAAATTTTGTTATTACCTCTCCGTGTTCATATTTCTTCATTAATTATGCATCTACCTATCTGCTGTCAGTGTTGCCAGAACCTTTCCTAAATCTTAAAGATGGCCAAATCAACATTTTTAAGCATAAATAAAACGCATTCCTATTATTAACTATTGTGAAGTTATGTACTATTGTATTTAATTGTTTAGCAGTTCCTGCCATACACCAATTTCTTGGCATCTAAAAATAACAAAAGTGCTAGAAAGTGCTTTAACTGAGTTTTCAGTTTGTGCACTAGATTCGAGTTTTGTGCAGTTCAGGTCTGACATGCACAAATATTTTTCATGGACCAACGCAAGGAATAAAAATTGATGTAAAAAACGATATTAGGCTCAAAAACTAGCAAATTAAATCTTGATTTCAATTTATATACATATATTTTATTGATGCTTGAGCTCCACAGCATGCAAGGTTAATACCCAGCAGGCAAATGAGCAAGGCCTGCTAGCACTGCTGCGATTATATAAGGACTTCTCAAAACTAGATTTTCATGCAAATAAAAATACAATCACAGAAGACATAATATGCCTTCCCACAACAGACGTGCTATCAGGCCTGATATTAGAAGGCAAAGAAGAAGGACCCCATTTACTAGGGCTGGGAAAAAAACGATTAAAATCGATGTTCATCGATTTTTTTTGACATAGCTTACTATCGATTAATTTTGAACCCTAACGATTAAAATCGAAATCGAAATTAGGGTTCAAAATTAATCGATAGTAAGCTATGTCAAAAAAATCGATGAACATCGATTTTTCCCCAGCCCTAGGAGGGGAGAATTCCGATTTTATCGATGATCGATTTTGTTACCAAAAAACATCGAAAACATTGATGTTTTTTTTAACGATTTTTCCCAGCTCTACCATTTACTTTAAAGCTTTTCTGTTTCTTTTTTTTATTTCATGTATTGCAGTTTTTTATGATTCGGCATTACTTTTTTGTCATATGCATTGTACATATACGACATGAAGAGTGACACATGGTTAGAAATTAAGAGAGGTGTGCATGTTGCCAGGCTAGTCTTATGTTGTCATGTTATGTTAAGGAGGTAGAGTTTTGTGTATTCTTTGATAAGTTTATTAAGAAACATAAAAAAAAATCATTAAAAAATATCAAAGCAAGTGAGATGGCGCGGATAAAAAAAAAACAATAAAGATTTAGTCTTTACGATGTGTTAATTTTAATTTTTGCCAAGTACTTCTGAGAGTCCTACTACGGCAAGCGGTCTTAGAAAGCCTGCTTAGGAAGGCCTGTTTTCTTGGGACATTTCATATTAAAAAGAGAGTACGTTTGAAAGAAGGGTGGAAGGCCTTATACTTACCGAGGAAGGCCTTCTAGAACGGTGGTCGGCACCACATAGCACAATTGTGCGCTCAAATATCACACGCATTCTTATGCTCTTTCATTCAGTTGTCGAAAAACCATTGATAAAGCAACATCATGCGCGAATGTAGCTTTTATCGTCTGTTATGCACATAGAGAATTTTTTTACAGCTATGGCAAATGAACGAATTTACAACGAAAAAGCATTATGACGCATTTCAAATGCCTTTTCGTCGTCAATTCGTTATTTTCTTTTGACGACATAAAGTAAAAAATGCATTGCGCTCTAGATTTTAGAATCTGAATACCTTTTCTAATCTTTTTTATTTTTCACTTTCTGCTGCAACATTAATTTCGCAAACGATTTCTGCGAAAAATTTCTTGCGGTGCAGCTTCTCTCCTCTCACCAACACAATCACACTTTTAGTTTTGCCGACCCCTGTTCTAGAAGCACTGTTAGACCTGCTCTTGCCTACTGGGTATTTGCTTACACTCATACCTTGGATAGTGTGAATATATGTATGTAAGTTAGGGTTGCCAGATGGTCTGGATTCGCCTGGATTGTCCAGATTTTTAGTCCCAAGTTCAGAGTCCAGACAATCAGAAATATGTCCAGATGCAATTCAAACAACCGTACCAACCTTGCCGTTAACGAATCATTTGCCAACAATGCGTTCACCACAATTGGCAGACACTGATTTTCATATTTCAAGGCGTAGTGACAATTTGCTTGGTGCAGGCGCTTGGGTGGCTATAGTAAAAGGCAAAATAGTATAAGGCGCGGCAGGTAGCCCATCCGCTCAAGACACAAATTCGGATCTAATAGTTTTTTCTGAAGTAGCTGTGGAGAAATATTTGCTATGCAACATAATCGCAGTTGATACAAACGAAAAACTGTTATCGCTGTTGGAAAAATTCTCTTATTTAGTTATTAATACTAGAGTCCGCCCAGTGGTTGAAATTCAACCATTAAAAATGCTTTTTGCATTAAAAAACTTATATAAAAAAGAGCTATTTTTGTCATCGCTTTTAAAAATAAAAAAATGCTAAAATGTCGCCCTATCCTTATATCTATATCTTCTTAGAGTTCAATATATGTACATATCTCCATACCAAATTTCATCAAAATCAGTCAATTAGTTCAGCTTAAGAAACATATTTTCACATTAAAAAAAAGCTTCAATCTATTAGTCCAAGAGCCGGCTGTAGAAAAGTCGAGTGTATAAGATTACAGGATGGGATGCATACCAAATGATAGAGCTCGACGAGCCTAAATAGAATATCTAGGGTTGCCTTGCCAAAGCCTGTCCCGATGGCCGAAAATGCCCGAATTTTAGCCAATTTTATTGTTCTAATTAAAACTGTAGTACATAACAGCTCGAAATGAATGCCAAATGATAGAACTCGAAGAGGCCTAAGTATAATACCTGGAATTGCATTGTTGAATCCTGTCCCAAAAATGGGTTTTCACCGGTTTTTTAGGTCAATTTTCATTAATGAAGATAACAGCTTGAAATTTGTGCCAAATGATAGATATCGAAGAGCCTTAATAGAATATATAGGGTTGCCTTGTAGAATCCTGTCCCAAACATGAGTTGCCACTCATTTAAGAAAAGTTAACCCCAAAAACGGGTATCAAATAATGTTTAGGACATGATTCGACAAGGCAACCCTATATATTCTATTTAGGCTCTTCGATATATGTCATTTGGCACGAATTTTAAGCTGCTATCTTCATTAATGAAAATTGACCCAAAAAACCGGTGAAAACCCATGTTTGGGACAGGATTTAACAATACAATCCCAGGTACTATATTTAGGCCTCTTCGAGTTCTATCATTTGGCATACATTTCAAGCTGTTATGTACTCAGTTTTAATTAGAACAACAAAATTGGCTAAAATTCGGGCATTTTCGGACATCGGGACAGGCTTTGGCAAGGCAACCCTAGATATTCTATTTAGGCTCATTGAGCTCTATCATTTGGCATACATCTCATCCTGTAATCTTATACACTCGACTTTTCTACAGCCGGCTCTCAGCCTATATCTCCATACAAAATTTCATCAAAATCGGTCCATTAGTTAAGTTGAGAAACATTTTTACCTGTTAGGGACGTGGTACCGCTCACTCAAAACAAATATCTTTACTCAAGATTCAATCTATCTACATACCAAATTGCATCTAAATCGGTGTAGTGGCACAGTCCATGATACCGTTCTTTCCCATTACTGGCGATGCCACGCCTCCTTAAAAAACTTGAAGATTTTAATACCTTTTTTTTATGGTACAATCTCCAAACCAAATTTCTCCAAAATTAGTCCTCTTTTTTAACCGTGGAAACGTATTTTCCTGTCGAAGGCGTGGCTCCACCCACTATTAACAAAAATTCACATTCTGCACTGGTCCTCTTCATAACCATTACAACAAAAAAAAAACCAAGCGATTATGTTGTGTAATGGCAGTTAAAAAAGGATGGATGTATAGATAATCCTCACTCTCTCACAAACAAAGAGTAAGAAGCTGTTGCATGTCTCAACTCTAAGGTTTGATTAGGGGCCGTCCATTAATTACGTGAGGTGTATTTTTGAAAATTCGGAACCCCCCCCCCCCCTTCCTCTCCTTGATGGGATTTGGTGAGCTCTGACGGGACCCCCCTCCCTTCCAAGAGACTTGCCTAACTTGAGACTCACGTAATTTATGGATTTCCCCTTATAGTATTAAAAAACTGTTCTGGGAAGAGTAATTTTTTGTCATCTCTCCAAAAATGTAAGTCATAGTACATATCATGTTGCTACATCCCTACTACTATCTTTTTCTCTTACTTAGGGCGCAATCTATCTCCATACCAAATTCATCAAAATCGGTTCATTAGCTTAGCTGCGAAAACATATTTTCCTACTGGTGGCTGGTATCGTCCATTTTAAAGCAAATAGCTAGCCTCAGGGTTCAAACTATCCCTGTACCAAATTTCATCAAAATCGGCACATTAGTTAAGTAGTGAAAACGCTTTTTCCTGTTAGAAGTGCTGCTACGCCTTCCAAAAAAAGGTTAGTTTTTAGAAATCTTTTTTAAGGTTCAGTCTATATCCTATATCCAAAATTTCATCAAAATCGGTCTGTTAGTTTAGTAGGAATGACGTATTTTTACTCAAGATTCAATCTACTTACATACCAAACTTTATCGAAATCGGTGCAGTGGCACAGCCGTGATACAGTTTTTTCCCATTGGGGGCGATGCCTCCTAAAAAAATTTGTGTTTTAAAAATCTTTTATAGTGTTCAGTCTATATCCTAACAAAATTTCATCAAAATTGGTCTGTTAGTTTAGTAGTAATGACGTTTTTTCCTGTAAAAGGCGTGGCACCTCCCACTAAAAAAAACATATTTTTATTTAAGATCCAATCTATCTACATACCAAATTTCATCAAAATCGGTGTAGTGGCACAGCTGTGATACCGTTTTTCCTATTTGGGGCGTTGCCACGCCCCCTTTAAGAAATCAGAGTTTTTTATAATCTTTCTTAGGATTCAATCTATCATCAAACAAAATTTCACCTAAATCGGTCTATTAGTTTAGCCATGAAAACGTTTTTCCTTTTTAGGGGCGTGCACCGCCTACTATTAAAAAAAAAGTATACATGTCCCCCCTACTCTCCACAACCATTCCAACAAAAAAAAAATTGAGTGATTATGTTGTGCTATGGCTGAAAAAAAGTTATGTAACCGTTTAGAGATTGCCTATTTATATAATGATTATGAGCTCTCCTTGCACCAGCATTTTGCTTTGATGTACCTGCAACTATTAATCCTGTTTGAAACAAAAAAAAAATATTTTGAATCACCCTACTGTATTGGTATGTACCAAAGAACTGCAGTCAGCCACTCAGCATGTGAGCCATTCATGAATATGTTGAAATTTTCTGGACATTCACCCAAATTCATCGCTCACAGAAAATGTTGTTTTACTCATGGTAGAACTATCTTGTCAAACTCAAATAATGCAACCGTGAAATTGCCTATCAAATATGTCAAGAATAAACAAAACAAAAGAAGACAATAATGCTTTGCCCAGAATAAGAGCGGTGACGGTAAAGCGGAAAATTGAATTAGATCTAAATCAGTGATCGGCAAGAGCGAAACTCAAATTTTTCCTTGCGCTCAAAAAAGAGGGAAATCAAAAGCGCTCTCACCACTGAGAGAAATTCCTGTATGTTTCAATTTGTTTGCATATATTCTTACAATTTTCATATTGCGCTTGCAGTTCTTTGTTTTTAGCTTTTTAAATCTATTTCTTACCGAGTGGATAGGAACAAATTATTTTAAGAAAAAGTGAAGAAATAAAGTGAAGTTAAAAAATAATGCAGATTTCATGAAAAATTATGATGTTTTCTTTTTTTTTTTTTTCAACTGAATATGTGGCAAGAAAATTCAGTTTTCATGAAAAATAATCTAAAAACTGGTATAGAGTCAAAAAACTCCTTCGCTTCATTTCCTTTTTCACCAAAAATCTGCAGAACCTCTTTGCTTACATCCAAAAAAAATTTCATATTCAAAAGGACAACATTGTTTCACCAATGATAACGAAATGTAACTAAATTTTCGTTTTCTAAAAATTAAATCTGTTTCAGACTTTGTCTTATTTTCACTAATTGAGTGGTTAATAATTTGCTCAAAAGAGTGTTTTTTCAATTCATGAAATAAAATCTCCCTCTCATTATGCTGTTTGTTATGAAAATCTTGATGAACAGACAATAAATGTCTTTCTATTGTCCCTTTATGTAAATACAGGGAAATCCCTTAAAACATGCATGCAAATCAAACATTGCCAAAAAAATTTTCTGCGAAAAAATAAGGTTTTTTCCATTCCACGTTAATCATTTTTCGCAGTGCACTAAAGAAAATGCGAGCGCGAACCTACTCATTCAACGTTTCATTTGAAACTGAAATGTTGAATTCGTTAAGCTATCCTTTAAATGCAAAGACTCTTAACTCTCATTGACTTATGCCACTTCTTCGCTAATTTCTTTGAAATAAAATTTGGAAGAATGATATATGTACTCATTTGAAGCTAAATTAGTACTTCTTTCTTACAAAAAAATTATAGTATTTTTTATAACATGAAATTTTGAACATTTGCCTTTCCAAAAATGTCGAAACTTTCACAAAAACAAAAGCACTGATTTTTCGATATGCCAAAGCGTATAAGTTCAATTTTCTCTAAACTACTTGTGACTTATGCCACTCTTGCTTTCAGCGGCTCAATGTATATGTAAATATACATATAGCTATGTGAATAACAATATAATAAAAAAAACAAACAAACATATTTAATTTAATAAAACCAATTTTTTAAATGTCTTTAGAACCCTACCGGAAATTGAATTCCTCCATTTATGATTCACCTCCATATATATCTAATTACATTTAGTGAGTGCAAAACCGCTAAAACGAATGAATCAGTGAGTAATACTGTCCTATCATTGCGTAGGGACCCGGGGTGATTTGTTATTTCTATTTTTTTGTTAATGTAAGCTGAAGGTTTTTTATTTAAAAAAATTACTAAGATCTCAAATTCACATTAAAAAAATTAATTCGGATAACTATCCGACTAACCGAGTTGTGCCAAATCGAGTATCGAACCTATGCTTGTTTAACAAAGAGACATGGAACTGAACCACTTTACACTGCTTGATGTAAAATATAAGTTTATTTGACGCTTAGTTACTCTAGGGCTCAGTGGCGTATCGTGGACATTCGGCGCCCGTGGCGAACAGTAAATTTTACTTTGTAAATTTTTTAAATAAAAAATATATAACTAAGATTTTTTATTAAAAAATATTCAAACTAAAATTGAAATCTTTTAATAAAAAAAAATTCTCTTACGGGGCTAGTATGTTTCTATTGAGAGGCAACGGTCAACAAGTATATCGTTGTTGGATGCCGACTAAGTGGAAACATAAGTTAGTGGTCAGTTTAATACATAGATTTAAAACTTCCTAACTGTCGCATAAGTTTATTCACTTTATATACGAAAATCTTGTGCTTTATTGTAGCTCCGATTTGGATCGCTCATACTTTTTCCTGATTAAAACTAACAGCAAATTTCTTTCATATGGATTATTATTTCTTTAAAAAGGATTTTATATTGCTAAATTTTCATTTCGTTTTTTCAAAAAAGGGAAAAGTTAAAAAAGGCTAGAGGCTGATTCCAAATTTCTCTGGCCAAATGTAATTAAAAACGGCTAGATCAAGTTGAAAAAAAAAAAAAAAAACGGCAACACTATTTGCGACTGGTTAAGCAGTCTCGCGCTTTACCTAATTTATTTGCTTTGTGGACACTTGTTGAACATACGGTTTAAATAAAAAGAAAAAAGTATTAAACTAAAAGAAAAATCAGCATTTTGTGTTTGCTATTTTTACTCAAAGAGTTACTCTGCCTGTATTGAACTATCAAGAATAATGTTGTGACCTTCCAATCAAGGTCATTCTTTTATGGTTTTTTTTTTTCATAAAATTTTCTTTATTATCCGCTTTATATTATTTTTCTCATTCTTCTCTTAATAAAGCACAGTCTTATATGATGACTCATGTTCGGTGCTACCCAGAGAGGCGCTTAAATGGCGTGCACGTATACAGAATTGATAAAAAAATCAAATTCTAAACACAATTGGAACAAGATGCGATTGCGAGAAAAAAACATATTGTAATATTGAAGTTAACCCATTTTATACCACTACCCGATCCCGCGAGCCGATTTTGATGTTCTTTGCAGGGATAAGTTCTATTGAACCCCTAATTGCAAAAAAAAAATTTCAGCCCCCCACCCACTCCCCCTCAAAAGTTAATAACTGTACGTTTTTTCGTACAGTGGTCGTCGATGCACATTCTATGTTTCCTAAGGAAAGTTGCTATTTGAAGGGGGAAATTGAAGATAAAAATAATTTGGTCAACTATAATCGGTTGTATCTTCATTGGATGTTCATTTAACCCGAATCACCCTGGCGATGCCATATGGCAACGCAAAGTCGTCACTTTCAAACGATCACTAAATGTAAACAAATTCAAGAACCGATATTTTCTAGTTAATTTTGAACTCGCGGGGTCAGTGAGTAATTGTTTGTTGAAGCTGGGAGTGTCACGAAGTGAGAAAAGTAAAAATTTACTTAGGGTGATACGGGTTAAGGTTTTATAAAAGGTTAACAAAGAAAAACTCTTAGCGTGGATATGAAAGTTACACTAACAACTTATGCAAATGGTAGTTTTATGGCATACCTTACAACGCAAATGTGTTCCGAGTGGATGGCGCTCAACTAAGTGTCTGCTAGTAATCTTGGGGACTGGGGCATCACTGTTGCAAACCATACATAAACATATATTCGCTGTCGCTATCATCTTCGTCACTAAGAAGTGCGTCATCTGCTATAAGCAAGGCACACTCGTCGCGACTACCTTGAAATCTTTCTGTGGCATTAATATGTTTTTTTGTGTTTGGCGATGACACAATGGATTTTCCATGCGTTCACTAATGAGCTGTCCAGATCTGATGCAAATAGAGTCCATCACCACTTCTTCCCACGAATAGCTACCCCATAATTGGAAAAAACATAATCGTAGAGGTTAACACTCCATGTGGTGATTGTATTGAGCGATTAACAATATCTATGCATGTCTACGTCAACTTTCATCTTCTGCTTCTTGTTGTATCGCCTGGCCTTGGCCAATGGCTCAATGCATTGATGATTGGTTGCTATGGTGACCTCCTGGTTATCGCACTAGCACGCAATGGGGATATCATTCGTTTTGTCGAATGTATAATAGATTGCGCTTCAGAGAAGTACCGGCCAACTGATGGACGGAAACCGTGACAGTAGCGAAGAAGTTCTTCTCCGACAGCGGGTACATCAAATAGTATGGTGTAGAAAAAATGTTGAAGCTAACATCATGACAAATTGGATAATCGACAACAGACAAAAGACGCAACAGCTAAAGACGCAAAGGCTAACATCTTTGGAGAATACACCGGCACTACTATATGGAATGAACTGGTATCCGGTTTAATTTTATAAAAAAATTTATTTCGTATTATTTTATATTTCATTGCGCAAACGATTTAATAAAATTTAAATTTAAGAAGTGTTCCCACACCAAAATCGCGTGAAAATTAAAAAAAAAATAAAAAAAACATAGAATGTGCGTCGGCGACCACTGTACGATTTTTCGTACACCATTTTTTGACCACACCTGGCGGCAACACCGCAAAAAGCCAGGTGATATATGCTACACGTATTTCTGTCTATCCTCTACTGCAGGGATGCGCACAAAAACTTTTTCGCGAGCTGGCGGCTACAACAACATCAATTTAGATAAAAAAAATCAAAAACATTTTGCGAAAAAATTCCTAGTATTGACGAAAATTTTGAAATAGCTGCGGCTAGCTAATTGCATGTAAGCAAAAACAAAAATCTCAAGGTGAAGGAGCGAATGACTTGAAAACAAAATCACACAAACAATACAGTACGTTGAAGAAAAATTACAGCAACAAAATACATGCGGTGATTCCGGACCAAAATTATTTTGCTCGAATAACGGAAAGAGCTCGAGATGAGCTCAATATTTTTTGTTATTGTTGTTAGAGCTAATTGAGCTATGGGTTGCGCATCCATGCTCTACTGGACCCAAATGTATATTATGAGAAATTTAATTATTTGCTATTTTTCAAAAATGGTCTGCCAGTAAGGGTGTTTTGACACTCGCCCTAAAAATAGGAAGGGGAGGGTGTGGTGATATTGCAAAATCTTATTTTATACACAAAAGAACAACCTTTTTATTTGTGCCTATGAACATCTGAATGCATGTTGTTAAATATTTTTAATTAATTTTCAAAGTTGGTGTACGAAAAATCGTACGATGGTATAAAATGGGTTAAGCAATTTAAAGATGTAAAAGCTGCTGGTCGTTTTTATTTCGACTGAGAAAATATTTTTCGTTTTACAAAAAAATAATATAAAACTCAAAACTTATATGATACAAAGTTATTAGTGTTTCTGAACCCTTCTCAATATAATATTGTTGTTTTCTAAATTTCTTAAATTGTACAGTTGCAAGTGATTTTGTGGAGACATATGCTAGTTGATTTTCAGTATTTATTGCCAAAATATCCATCAACCCACTCGAAACGTGGTCTCTCACAAAGTGATATTTCACATCTACATATATACTTGGAACGCTTGTATTCTGTATTCTTCGACATAAATATACGTATATCCATGTCTTTCAAAACTCCTCTTAACCAAATATCTTCAGATGCGGCTCCGCTTAATGCGATGTAATCAGCTTCACTGGATGAAGTTGCGACTGTAGCTTGCTTTTTGCTACACTAAGAAATTCCTAAAAACTTTGAAAACGCAGCCACATACTTAATTTCGGTTGTGATATCTAAAGTCCAGTCTGCATGAAAGTATCCTGTTATTCCAAGTTTCCTTCCAATTTAGCATAAGCAATATCTTTGCCTTTATTTATGACGATGGCGTACTCTCCCTTAAAATGGGCCTCCAAGCCACTACTAGTCAATCGACGAACAGATATCAGAACATCTTTCAGAACAACCAATGTACCTTTATTTGTATAGACACGTATATCTCCAAACTCTCTTGCAATTAGATCTTCTTAATTCTTAGCCACGTTAATTATACATAATTGGTTTCTTCAAGTTTTGATTTTTGAAAAGTATTTCTTTTCCTTAGCAAGATGATCACTTGATCCGGAATCGAGAATAAAAGTTATCTGTTCGTTGGAATGAGAGCTATTTTCATTCGCTATGAAACATACCGGTTGTCTGTCTTCAAATTTGACGCCTTTGTTGACCTCCTTGTTCGGTCCTTTCGCAAGATTTGCTTCACCTTTCACACGTACTCTGCTATTTACCTTCATATGGCTCCGTCTTCTGCAGTTGTGACATTTCTTGTTGAATTTAAAAAATTTTCCTTTTGATGTTGAAAATGCTGTCATTGCCTTCTTATCTTCGTTTCCAATACCTCGATCAGATTTTTTTTCTCTCTTGTGCCAACAATCTCTGCTTGCCTGTCTGAAGTATAAGTTTTCTTTCCTTCATGTTCTCGAGAGCGATAACCAATGGATCATAGCTCTCTGGAATAGTAAATAATAGCTGAGACACCAGATCGCGCTTAGTTAACGTTGCACCTGCAGCCTTAAGTTTCCGCACAAGACTGTCGAATTCAAAGAAATGATCCTTCATTGACGTTCCTTCGTGTAGTTGAATCTTGTTAGCTGTTTTCTCACGATGGTTTGGCTTGATGCTGACTTCACCGAGAAAACGTCTTGCAGAGCATTCCACATTTCTTTTGCTGAATTTTTGTCTTTAACGTAGTCCAAATAATCATCAGCTATCATCTATGATGGACTTAGCTCGCTTATTCTTTTCGTTGAATTTTTCAACGGCTGCAGCATCTTGAGTTCTTGGAGCTGAACTTTTCACAGCTTCCAATACATCTACACCATCCAGGTACATTTGGAAAAGGAAACTCTAATTTTTATAATTTGTTCCATTAAATTGAAAAATACCATAAGGAACTTCCTTTCGATAGTCGCCCATAATCTATTGTTATATTGAAGTTAAGCAATTTAAAATATGTAAAAGCTGCTGCTCGTTTTTATTTCGACTGAGAAAATATTTTTCGTTTAGCAAAAAAATAATATAAAACTCAAAAATTATTGATACAAAATTGTTAGAGTGTTTCTGAACACAGTTATTTTAACAAAACAAAACGAGATAACATAACTTTTTCTAGATGCGCAATGGAAGCTCAAAAAAGCTCTATTGCGTATCTTGCTCTAATTTATAGGAAAAATCTTGTTGTTTCGTTGTTTTTGCTCGCTGTCGCATCTCGTTCCAATTATGTTTAGATATTAATGCAAGGGTCGGAAAAACTAAAAGTGTGCATGTGCTAGTGAGCAAAGATAGGCTGCACCGAAAGAAATTTAGTCGCAAAAATGGTTATCGAAATAAATGTTGCGGCAGAAAGTGGAAAGTAAAAAAACTATTTGGAAATTTATTTAAGGAGAGACTAAAAATTAGAGTGCAATGCATATGTTATGTGTCGTTAAAATAAAACAATGAATTTACAAAAAAAGTCGTTTTGTTTTTTGTCATAGCTGTAAAAAAAATTCTCTAGGAGCATATAACTTGACAAGTGCTACATCCGCGCGATGTTAGTTAGTCAATGGTTTTCGATAACTAAATGAAAGATCACAAGAATTCGTGTAATGTTAGAGCGATTCCGACACTGGTTTAATGCTTAACGCATAGAAGGCAGCATGGTGGGCTTATATAAAATACACATGTTACCGGCCAAACTAGTTTTTAGGATAAACCTGTTTTTCCTAGGCCAAACTAGTTCATCCAAAGTGTGAATATACATTCTTCATCTTCGTCCGTCTTCCTGTCTATCTTACTGAGAAATTTACAATTGCGAGAATATTACGGGATTGAAAATAGGCGAAATCGCTACACCGACAGGCCTGTCATCTAATCTAATAAAACTTGTGAAGCACTATACTGTCCGAGGTCAGCGACTCACCAAAGCGATAGGTGCTAAGTAACTGGAGTAAAAAAATATTGTACAAAAATAAGGACTTACTTAAGCTCATCTTCATTTAATCAATACAAAATCTGTTCGGTTACATGCCTATTGTTTGGAAATGGTTCCGTTGCACTAAGTTTTTCTTGAGTATGGCGAGACAATGATGAATTAAAATCTTCAATATTTTTATACAACAATTTTCTACAATATATTTTAACTTTAGTTACTCATAGTAAAAATACAAACCATGATAAGATTTACATAATTATTGTAAATACAGTTAAAACCTTTTGGTTTTGCTTATCATTTGACCACCCGCTTATGCATGTGGCACGTATAACACGTTCAATGAATAAAAAAAGCTTATAGTCGTTGCTGACTGACGGTTATTTACATGAATATTTTGTTAAAACAACCAGTAAGAAAGAATCAGCTAAGAGAAAATTGTTTCACTAACTCTTCTTTTATTAAATATTTGCACTGGCGTTGAGTCGGATACCTAGATATAACTGACTGACTGCCACAATACTACCAGCTTATCAAAAATCAGCTTTGAGGAAGTTATTTTTCTTTCGCTTCATTTTTTCTTCAGAGCGCCGCTTACAAGTAACGTCTTTGGTTGACTGTAAGTACCAACACATAAAAATTTAGATTTGAGAATTTAAATTAAACTTAGTTAGAATAAAAAGCATATAAGAAAAATAGAAGCATAGAAAAAGTGGATCACTTTACTTAGTCAGTGTAATAAGACCCTATGGCGGTATCGAAAAGCACATCCATACTGAAATAAACAAAGCGAAAATCACCTTCGCTCAGCTTCGTAATGTCTGGCAATCTTCGTTCCTGTCAACGACGACGAAGATCTAAACCTTTGAGTCAAACGTGAAGGCAGTTATTTTGTACAGCTTTGAAACTTGGCTTACCATTATTTCTCTTCTATACAATTTACAAGTGATCACTAACAATTGTCTTCGCCGAATCCTGAATATTTGATGGCCTATGACAATCTCTAATGCACACCAAATGCCGTAATGATCCAAGTTTCATTCAAATCAAACGGCGAAAATGGAAATGGTTTGGACACACGTTGCGAAAATCACCAACTGAAGTTGACGAGCAACCATTTGAGTGAAACTCTCAGGGTAGCAGAACACGTGGCCGTTTGAGATCATCGTTTAAACGATCGCTGAAACAGGAAATAGAAGAATTGGGGAAATGTTGGAGAGAATTGAAGGCAATGCCTACTGCCTTACCACTGATAAGACATTAACAAAAAGTTACTTGTTCCGGAAATGAAAAGAGCACCCCGGAAATCTTTTGTTAGTAATTTATGTAGTCAATTCATATGGGGATCTAAAAGTCCGATTCTAAGGTAAGCAAAGTTTCTCACCAAAATTTGTTTAGTGAGAAACTTGCAAGGATGAAAAGTGTAAGAGAAACGTTTTTACTATAAAAATTCAAACAAGATTTAAGTTAATTCAATTACTGTTATTTACCGCACGTCCTTCATATGTATCTGAAGATATAGTTAGTCGGTAATCTAAAGGAATCTTGAAAAGGCATAACTTATGTGTACTTATGTATATGAATCGTTCATTGTTTAAAGGATTCTTCTTCAAATTTAAAATTTTAGAAGAGACTAAAAACCGCGAAATTGCATCCATTTTTTTTTACCTTAAGAAGGGATGAAACTTGATACATAGGCTATAGGATATTTTAATCATGCTTAAAGCTTACAATGCATAATGATGATTAAATCAACGAAACACAGAAAGAGACAACTATGGTACATTTTAGAAAATTCCCAATCTCAAAACATCATTTGCTGGACAGATTGTCCATAGTTGCCTTTCATCAAATTACATAAATTTTTTGAGTAAAATTTGGACAGGTGATGGCTGATGTTCCTACAATATAGTGGCCTCTGATAGGGCTTAATAAGCTGCATCATCTGCATTGTTAAACTAATTTATTTTATGCAGTCAAGTTTTCTTGAAAAATATTTTTATGTGTCCCCTTTCCAAAATAACTCAAAGATCCTAGTATATCTCATTTATCAATCGAAAAACAACCCGTCCTCACATTGATAGTTTGACAAGAGGGCTTGACAGGCGGAAACTGACTTTGAAACGCTAGATGACAGGATTACAAGATAAGTGGGCAAAAAATTGAGCTTTTCTGCAAAACATTTAGTTATCCTCAAGAACAAATGAAATAATCTACAATCAACTTGAAAACTTGAGGCACCCGGTTTCAAAACCGGCCAAGTCCAAAAAACTAAAATTTTGAGATATTCTCATATATAAAAATCTAGACCATGCTTTATCTTTCTACAATGGTTTTAGATTTTAAAAAAAATTTTTGACACAAATATTCCACTTTTTAATTTATTATTGATTCATGGGTTTAAAAACCGGCCAAGTCCATGAACTTCCATTCAAAAACAATCCAACGCCTTGGAATCAAAACCAGCCAAGTCCAGTACATTGGTATCAAAACCGGCCAAGTCCACTTTTTTTTTCCAACGCCTTGGAATCAAAACCGGCCAAGTCCAGTTTATTGGAATCAAAACCGGCCAAGTCCAAAATTGTTTTCTCAAAAACATTCGCAAATAAAACTTTAAATATCTGATCTGACGTGCCTTGAGTAAGAAATTTTATAAGCTATCATGTGTGAAATACTTTTTAATTTTTCAATGAACATAGATGAAAACAAACGTTTTTCGTTGTTTTCCCAAAAGTATGAAATATGGACTTGGCCGGTTCTGAAACCGGGCGCCTCATTTCTGAAGTCAATTTAATCACATATATAATAATATAATATTATAAAATCAATTTGGAACTTACTGAACAACTGAATAAATTATTTTGCAATATTAATTAAATAGTCAATATCTTTATTGTATTAATTTTTTAGTTAAAAACGACGTAAATCCAACAGAACTAAATTTGCCTTTGGAACATTCTGATAGCGATAGCCAAAAAATGGTTCAAGAGAAAAATAAAACCATTGATGGAGCCGATGAGCAGATGCTTGGCGCCGAAGATAATGAAAGATTGGCAAAACGGGAAGAAGTCAAATTTATAAAAGGGGACCAACAAAATGGAGATGCTAAGATTGACATTGGAAATATTAATGTAAAGGTAAGTGACAATGAATTTTATTTTGCTTGTGTGGCCAAAAGATTTGCTCATTTTCACTGCAACCAAATAATTTTAAGTAAGCAAAACCGTTAAGAGTTTATTTTGTATTCTGACTTGACTAGGTACTAGGGTAATTCCATGGTAACTCGCGTTACATCCAGAAAGTATTTTTGAGTTTAATGATGCCATAAATTTTAATTATTTATGTTAACTAATAAAATTGGATTCTTTGTGAACACATAACATTTCTCATGTCCTACATTAGTCTAAAAATTCAGTGTTAACATAGTATTTATCCAGTAAAATAATAAATTGTGGCATTTTTGGACAACATGTTCAGAGAGTAAATTTAATTTGAAAGTTTCTCCGAAATTTGTGAGTAGACTGCTTTATATTTGACATAAATAAATGAGCAATATATCAATAAGCTTACCATTATTAAAAACAGCGATAATGAATCGTAATTTTTAAAATAATTCAAAAATTATGTGGTAACTCGCGTTACAAAAGATTGGTAACTCGTGTTACCAAATAATTTTATACCAATGTAAGGAGCTTTTTCTAGCTGTAATACACAAGAATACAAATAAAATCAAAGTTTAATAATAATAAGGAACTTCTTCAGTTTCTAATGTGCAAAAATTAAAAAAAAAATTAAATAATAAATCAAATTAAGTACCTACTCTAGAATGCATAAATCGGGAATGCAGTGAATTATGATTTAAGTACAGATAATGGTATATTATCCTCAGAACTATAACTATCACTACTACATCCATACACATCTTCATAATAGAATGTTTTGGTTTGATGCCCATGTTTACTTCTTTTGATGTTTGGGCCATTTGCAGTTTCTCATTTTGCCAGTAAATTAAATGGGTTTTGGATATTCCGACGTTCATTACGTATTATTTCTTTCTTTTCTGCTTCTAACAAACTATCAATTTTTGCTCTCTTCTTTGCTCTACTCTTTCGGCAAGCTTCCCTATGTGTCTTTTTGAAATCATCGTATTTTCCCTCGACTTTCAATTTTTCCCTCCTTTTCATTTTTTCGGCAGCCGAGAGCGGCATTTGGTCCTAAGCCAAAAAAAAAATTTCAGTCTAAAGAAGATAGATAAAAATTATCAGAAACTCTTGTTAAATGATGAAGATGCGAGTTACCGGTAACTCGCGTTACAAAAAGTACTTATTCGGTACAAATTGAAACACAAAAAGAGGATCTAAGTATTTGTTTGAATTAGACAACAAACACCTACAATACTAGAAAAAAATGTACTTATTGGTAACTCGCCTTACAAGAAACAAGGGTATCTTTTTTTTTCATTTTTAAGCACTCAGCTTTCTCAAAACGAGTGTTGCAACGCATTGTTGATAACATGAATATATGTTATATCAGATACATGAACCTTACTTACCAAATAAAACAAGAAACTCAAAACACAGAGATTTAAAAAATGATTTTTTTTCAAAACTGAAAGCACGCGTACACACAGTAACTAGAACAGAAAATAATGACGAGTTTTATGGTCAAATCTTAAATTTGACACTTGGTGACAAAACTACTATTATTGAACATTAATTTGGATATAGTTGAAGATTGGAAAGCAATAAAAAATAATCCTATACCGTGTCCACATTTACATGGAAATACCCTTAATAAAATGTGTGTTATGAATTTAATATGATCAAATTTTAGTCAAATTACTCCAAAATGCCTAGAACCTAGAAATATTTGGGAATAACGAATATAGAACCTATTTACATATGGGGTAAAACACGCGAAAACGCCAGCGAAAAATTTTTTGGCTCCGATTTGGCTGAAATTTAGCATTATTGTAATATCAATGTCCAGCAATAGAACTGCGTTCAGGAATTTTCCCTAGTATTATTTGTTGTTGAGATACGCGGGTATGAAATTCACGATTTTTGTACTTTTTCAGAATAAGTGTTTTTTTCGAAAATTCATAGCTTACAGCAAACTCTATCAATTAATAATTGGTATAAATACGATTTTAGGTTTTTACTTTTACTTTTCGAAAAAAAATACTGTTTCTGAAAAAAAAAATTTTTTCGCAAAAATTTTGCGAACTTAAAATTATTTTTGAATTTTTTTTAAAAAAACCATTTTTAAAATTTTATTTTTTATTTTTAAAAAAAAACTTTGATTTATTCTGCGCTTAATGCTGTAAAATTTTTTATGGGGAAAAAATTATTTATATTTTTTTTTTTATAATTAAACATTATGAACTTACAGTCATTTTTAGCAAAGACCAATATTGTAAATTTTACTTATTGATCAATGCTATTTTTTTATTCAACAAACATGACAAAGATAACAAATGAAACAATTTAACCTGGTAATTGGTGACATATGTTTCGGCTATTACCACATAGCCTCATCAGACCAGTTTTTTGGTTAATGTTGTACATGGAATCGATCCCCTGACCGTACATGCATTTCAATTGCATATCTGTCGACGGCCGCTCTAACAACTGAGCTACTGAGGAACTGACCTTGAACTGTGCAAATTGCGTATATCCATTTATTATCTCTTGTCACTTTCTCGCTTGTTGTCGCAGCTGCTAAGCCATTGGCTTAGAGACTTGCTATGATTTTATTTTTCGAAAATTGTGGTGTTGCCAGCCACATATTTTTTGAAATTGGCGTGTTCTCCGTATGGTTTAAGAAAGTTGATTTTTGCGACTGATTATTTTTATTATAATTAAACATTATGAACTTACAGGCATTTTTAGCAAAGACCAATATTGTAAATTTTACTTATTGATCAATGCTATTTTTTTATTCAACAAACATGACAATTTTAGCTCTTTAATTTTTGTTAAAATTAAAAAAAAATATAAATAATTTTTTCCCCGCGAAAATTTTTACGTCATTCAACGCAGAATAAATCAAAGTTTTTTTTTAAAAAAAAAAGAAATTTTTAAATTTGGGTTTTTTAAAAAAATTGCAAAAATATTTTTCGATTCGCAAAATTTTTAAGAAAAATTTTTGTTTTTCAAAAACAGTATTTTTTTTCGAAAAGTACAACTAAAAACCTAAAAATGTAAAAACAAAAAAATATTCAGAAATGCATTTTTCAAAAAAAAATCAAAAATTCATTTCAATTTTCAACATTTTGGATCTTTAATTTTTTTTTAAATTAAAAACAAAAATATAATTAATTTTTGCCCCATAAAAAATTTTACGACATTAAACGCAGAATAAATCAAAGTTTTTTTTAAATATAAAAAAAATATTTTTAAAAAATGGTTTTTTTAAAAAAAATTCAAAAATATTTTTAAATTCGCAAAATTTTTGCGAAAAATTTTTTTTTTTTCAGAAACAGTATTTTTTTCGAAAAGTACAAGTAAAAACCTAAAATCGTAGGTATACCAATTATTAATTGATAGAGTTTGCTGTAAGCTATAAGTTTTCGAAAAAAACACTTATTCTGAAAAAGTACAAAAATCGTGAATTTCATACCCGCGTATCTCAACAACAAATAATACTAGGGAAAATTCCTGAATTATTGATATTACAATAATGCCAAATTTCAGCCAAATCGGAGCCAAAAAACTTTTTCGCTGGCGTTTTCGCGTGTTTTACCCCATATATAAAAGTCAATGTCAAACCGATCACCAAAACAGTTTTAACTCTTGAGTTTGATACTATGGACAGTGTTTAGCCGGTATCAGCTTTGCGCTACCTTGTGAGGCGGGCCGAAGAGGAGCCGAATAAAGCTTTCCATCTTTCGTAACGATCGCGCATATGTTCAAAAAGTATATATAGTACATCAAGAGAAATTCTCGCTCTCTTGCAAGATTTATGTTTCAGTAAATAAAAGAGTCCGGCAAAAGCATGTTTCCGTAAAAAAATGGGCTGTTACACGCCTCCCATAGTAAAAAACCCACAACTTTTTATATCTCTATTTGACGCATATTTGGTGCATATGTTTCTTATGGTTTGTGCTAGGTTCTGAGCATAGTTAGTCTTGTTTAGTTGCCCAAAACCCTTTGCTAATTTCACTATACATATTCACCTTAGATCACTTGATAAAATAAATTAAAAAATCAAAATTAAATTTTATTTTTTGCGAACACTTGAACAAGATGACAAAAAAAAAATGTACTGGCTTCTTGGCCCAAAATCTGAAAATCTTTTGATTCTTCTGAAGTTCCTTTTTGGCTAAAAATAAATATGTTTTTTGCTCGTAACTTTTATTTCTTCACAGAATGAATACCTGAATTTTCTTGAAAAATAAAGGTTGCGTTCTTGCAAAAAATTTGACGTTAAAAAATTTTAATTTTTTTTCTGTTAGATAATATTTAGTCCCAAAACTCGATTTATCCATATAAAAATGTCAAAAAATCAAATTTTGGGATATACAGCTGTGTTCATAATAATAGGAGTGATAGCACACAAAAGCAAATAAAAGGATATTTTGCTAAATTTTAGTGATTACAAAAAAATTACTTTATAATTGTTCTTAGCACCCTGAGGATGAGTTGCAATGCAACTCGAAATATTGGTGAAAAATAAAATAAAACATTGATTAAAAATAAAAACAAAAACCTAAAATCTGTTTTTAATTAAATTTGACCTTGAGCCAGTTAAACAAATAACCATAAATTTATAAAGGTCGCTAAAACAAATTCATTAAAAAAAATTTATTTCAGGAAACTTAGTTCTTAGTATTTAGCAGCACTTTTACAAAAAAAAACAATAACTTAAATACGCTGCATATCTTAAAAAAAAATAAATTCTACTTCAACTTCATATTCTGGCTGTTTAAAATAATAGGAGTGTTTGCTAAAACCGTGAATATATGCTAATAAGAAACTACAGGGTGTTTTTTTTAGAGGTATAGAGCTTCGAATTGAAATAAAACACAAGAAAATCGTTTTAATGTCCATCAATTTGGCTTTATTGGAAGGATAATTTTATGCCATTAATGTTTAAATATGATTTCGGGGATGTGGCCGCCGCGGCTGGCTCGAATAAAGCCAATTCTACAGGTCCAATTTTGAACCACTTTTCCGAGCATATGGGGCCGTATGTCGGCAATAACGCCACGAATGTTGGCTTCCAAGTCCCCTAACGTTTCTGGTTTGTTGGCGTAGACGAGCGACTTCACATATCCCCAAAGAAAATAATCCAATGGTGTCAAATCACACGATCTTGGTGGCCAATTGACAGGTCCATTCCGCGAAATTATGCGCTCATCGAATGTTTCCTTCAATAAATTGATTGTGACGTGCGCTGTGTGGCATGTAGCGCCGTCTTGTTGGAACCACAACATAAAATGCATTATATACCAAGTTGTGTAAGTCAACATTTTACAAGACGTTATGCTGCCTTTTGCCGAAGATGAAATGCCGCTTTGTTGTGTCTTTTAGCAAGATAATGAACCAAAACACACCAGTAAACGTGTAAAGAAATGGTTTCGGGTGAAAAGTGTTGAGGTTATGCAGTGGCCTGCTCAGTCACCAGACCTAAATCCAATCGAAAACTTGTGGTGCGACATCAAAAAATATGTAAGCAATGCTAAGCCAACAAATAAAAAGCACCTTTGGAGTGTCGTCCAAGAACCCTGGACAAAGATATCTCCCACACGCTCTCAAATTCTTATGGACTCAATGCCACGTCGCGGTGAAGCCGTTTAAAAAAAAATGGCTTTTCGACTAAATATTAAGCTTAGTTTATGTTTTTATTAACAAATAGTTTCAAAATTTTAAATTTGTAGTTTCTTATTAGCATATATTCACGGTTTTAGCAAACACTCCTATTATTTTAAACAGCCAGAATATGAAGTTGAAGTAGAGTTTATTTTTTTTTAAGATATGTAGCGTATTTAAGTTATTGTTTTTTTTGTAAAAGTGCTGCTAAATACTAAGAACTAAGTTTCCTGAAATAAATTTTTTTTTGTAATAACTAAAATTTAGCAAAAAATCCATTTATTTGCTTTTGTGTGTTATCACTCCTATTATTATGAACACAACTGTATGTTAAATCGAATTTTAGGTTATATGTATATAAAAAAATATAGTTTTAAATATGAAAAAATTCAATATTCTTAATTTTGTTACAGCTCTGGTAGCAACCCTAGATGATTTTTTTTATTGACGATGTACTCAAAAATGAAGATTTTAATCGTTTCCGAAGAATTCTAGAATATGAGGTTATTTTGGACATGTCTAATGTACATACAGTAAACCCCGTTTTAGTACCTCCCCCTTTAAGCACCATTCCCGTTTAAGTACCAGAAATTTGCTGCATCTAACACTTTTCTGAAAATATACTTACAGATTCCCCCTTTTAAGTACCTCTCGCTTAAGTACCACTCCCGCTTAAATGCCTTTTAAATTTGCGCTTTGTGAAAATTACATATTATTTTCCCCTTTTATGTGCCTTACACCGGGTCGAAAAATAGATTCAGCCAGACACCGACTCAAAAGTTAAAAGGACCCTTAAAAACGATATCTGCGTAATTTTTTTCGTTCGAGAAAAACCAATGGAGCGCTTTTGATTTTCCTGGAGGTTCTTTTTTGCTAAAAAAAAACGTGTTTTTTACTCGTAACATTTATTTCTTCACAGGATGGAACCTGAATTTGCTTAAAAAATAAAAATTGCGTTCTTACAAAAAATTTAACGTTAAAAAATTTAAAAATTTTTTTCTGTTATAGATCATTTTAGTCCCAAAATTCGATTATCCATAAAAAAAATGTGATGATGCATGATGATTGATGCACTTAACATTATTAAAAATTTTTTGGATTCTTATAGTTGAAGTTTTGGAGGAAAAATTGTTCAAGAGCAAATTTCGAAATAGTTATCAGAAAAAAATTACATTACAAATTTTTTTTTCAAAATTAAACTAAATTAAATTAATTTTAGTTGCGGCCGCCTCTACTCCTTTGCCGTTTGCTTAAAATGCGATGGATGGTGGAAATATCGCAGTAAAATTTGTTTACCACATAGTTTTGTGTTTTTTTTTTTTTTCTTTTCTTTGAATTTTCAATGAAATCATTAACTTCTAGATAGTAAATAAAAATATGTTTTGCTTTTAAGAGTGATCTCATAATAAAATGTTATCCATGCACAAACAGACATACATTGTATATGAATGCAATACCTTATCAGTTTTATTTACCGTAATTTTAATGTACATACATATGTATCAAATGTATGAAATTTTTAATTTTTGTTCAATAAAATTTGATGAATAAAACCGATTTGAGTAAGCTATATATGTATGTACATAAGCATTGTTGCTTAAGAAAATTGAGACACTTCCATGAGATTGTCCTTAGTGCATTAAGGTTCTTAAACGGGTTATTTTTAGGTACCTTGAGGTACCTAAGCGGGATATTCTTAAGTACCTTGAGGTACTTAAGCGGGAGTTTTTAAGTACCTTGAGGTACTTATTCTAACAGAGATTAAAAAGTTCTATAAGAATCAAAAGACAAAAGTTAATTATTTTGATATGGATGGAAATGCCGCTTTTTTGAAAGAATTTTCGGCCTAAAATGGGCATAACTTTAAATGGCCATAACTTCATAAAACAATTTTTTGATCAAATCGGGGAAATATGGGTCCCCTTAAATCCTTTGAAAACCAAAATATTTTATCGGCAATCAATTCCGGAACATAAAATAATCCGCGTGCATGGTTTGAGATGGATTTTGTCTATATATTTCCATATTTTTTTGGATTGTTACTGAATAAAAATAACACTAATTCGAATAGTTTTTTTTCATTCCCGAACCGTTGAACCGAACCCAAACCCCGGTTCAAAGAAAACAAAAAACGTTTTGACGAACCAATCCAAAAGTGCAAAAACGGTTCGAACCGATGAACCGAACCGACCAAATTTTTCACCCGGTTCACGTCCCTGTTTTTAAGTATTGAGAAATAATCATTAAAATCAATATAAATGACATACTCGAATTGTTAGACTCCAAATAAGTTAGGAAAAACATTCTACCATGTAAAAGTTTAAGATCATTACTAAGTAGTCCCCTCAAAAAATGTAAATCGTCACTACTTATTGACTCAAAAAAAGTGCAAAAGAGAATTGATATTTAATTCATGAAATATTTTGGAAACCGGTTCATATTGAATTCAAAGCAGACCTCTTATGTTTTTCTTTTATTCCGCTTGCTGAATGTTCTGACGAGTGTGTCGTCTCTGCTAATTGTAATTCTCTGTTGTCCAGATCGATGCTTTGTCTCAAAACTCTTAGCTTGTTGTAGCTCAAACGTACCGCTAGTCCAGTCCATTAATTGTGAAGCAATTTTTCACTAACTTTCACCTCTATTTGAAATAGCAATTATTGTTAAATGTGTTTTCAATTGACTTCGTCTCTTAGTCAGTGTCGGTTGTGTTTCGATTTTTTATTATTAATTCAGTGAGTAAATAATATTTGGTAATTTTGTGCTTAAAACTGTGTCGTTAAATAAAAATTGTGCTTGGCTTTAATTTTGTGTTGTTTTTATTAAACATTAAAAATTAAATACTTTCTTTTTTGCTACAAGAAAAAAAAACAGTGTAAGCAGTCCAGCAGCTTTATTTTTGACTTCTTTTTTTGCTTTGTTCGTATGCAAAGCTTGACTTTAAAATGTTGCGTTGTCGTTGTTGCTTAACTAGTTTATTTTGGACTATACAAACTCTTTTTTCTGCCTTTGAAATTTTTGAATAATACTAAAAACATTTTTAGATTAAATTTTCTTTTCTTTTTAAGTTAAAACTTTCAAAATAAAACTATTACCAAAGCTTCTATGGTTTTTACATACACCCCTACGATCTCTACTCTACACGGCTCAAAATTTAAGCATAATTTTTCAACTTTTTAAGTTGACATATATGTACATTCTTTCCAAAAAAGTTGAAATTTTTGTCTTATTTAGGTTGAAAACGTTATACATAAAGCATTTTCAACTTCATCCGTTGATAATTTAAACCTTTTCGGTTGAAAATGGAAATAAAAACAGAATCTTTCGTCCGAAGTAGTTGGAAAAGTAGCGCAAAAAGATGAAAATATTGCTTTCAAAGTTGAATTATTCAACGCATTGAGTTGAAAATTCTATCGAAAACTTTCTATTTCGTCCAAAATAGTTGAAAAGATTGCTTTCAAAGTTGAATTATTCAACTCAGTGAGTAGAAAACTTCCACAAAAGTATTTATTTTCATCCGAAATAGTTGAAAAAGCTCCACAGAAAGATGAAAAATTCGCTTTCAAAGTTGAATTATTCAACGTAGTAAGTTGAAAATTCACACAAAAGTTTTCTTTTTCGTCCGAAATAGTTGAAAAAGTTCCTCAGAATGATGAAAATATTGCTTTCAAAGTTGAATTTATCAACGCAATGAGTTGAAAATTCGTAAGCTAGATGATCATTTAAAAGCTAATTTTAAAGTGGAAGAACGGTACTAAATGATGGTTTTATTAAAATTAAGCTGAACAAATTTTTTTGAATCCTATAAATCGCCTCAAAAGTAGACAAAAAACCTAATTTTTTAAGTACTTAACTTCAAATATTTCAGAATTCTGATATGTTGAGTCAATTTTGAGGCCAAATTCGGAATCAGTGCAGAAAATTTTTTCGGAAAACAAACTTTAAAAAATTTATTACCCAAATTTACCCTAAGCTTTAATTTTGGCCTGTTTTCGAGGATTTTCATTTTTCTATTAGTCTTGTGTTCTGATAAAAAATACTGGAACATCGGGACTAGCCAGAATCTCTTAGTCTGTTTTCGGACAAAAATGTTCAAGAATATTAGACTAAGAAAAACAATGTATTCCTGGAGCTTACCTCACTTAAACCCAAATTTGCTCTGTTTTTTCGCTGTTTTCTGCGAGTTTTTCGATGCTACCAAGATACCCAGTCACTGTATAGCAAAGCAACCATCACCATCGTTTTCAGCAGACCCTAAAATATAAGAATCAATTCCAACAGCCCGTATCTCATGCGGAATTGTCTTTTGGGCAGAGCTATAATCACTCGCAAATAAAAAATGAATTTAATTCACAAAACGGACACTAGCGACCTCTACATATCAATATATTTTAATGAAATTTTCAAGGCTTCAATTTTTGACATAGCACTAACTACTTTTCATATAAGCAACATAGAAATCGAAAACTCGATTTTTTTGTTGGCCACTCTAATGTAGATAAGAACATTCAAAACAAATTGTGAAAGAGTACACATACCCGAACCTAAGACATCTTCAGAAGTAAAATCTCCTGATTGACGTGTCTTTTGCATGACCACGTATCTTGACTTCGCTGACGAAATTCACTCTCACTAATCTTCCGTTGGATTTCATTAATATTTTTATTATTTATTAAATTAAAGAAACTTCAAACTTTTTAATTCTATATAAAAAACAGACGTCAGAACGACAGAAGTTGAAAATATTTTCTAATGTTAAAAATTTGTCAAATAAAGTTGAAAACAATTTTTCAACCAAAAAGTGAAACTTATTAATTTCAACTAGCAAAGGATGAAAAAAAACACTTAAAAGATGAAAACTTGAAGAAAAAAAACAAAAATATTGTTTTCAACCAGACAATTTTGAGAACGGTTGAAAAATTAAACCTAAATTTTGAACCGTGTAGCCAAGCAAGATATTTTCTAGAATTTCACTCACTAAACAACTCTGTATTTACAGTGGAACTTCGATTATCCGTCTCCCGATCAACCGTCACTCCGATTAACCGTCACATTTTGTCAGCAAGCTTTTTTTTCGTTTTGTTTCGATTCTGTTTATGTATGCACACATAGCTCGAAGCCATTCTGACTGAAATTTTTCTTACGAAATTCGGAGATGAAAATTTCGCAGAAATTCATTAATCTAGTTCTTTGTGTGTGATTCAATTTCATAACATGATTGATTTTGTTCATTTGCGCTCTCTAATTGATTTTGGTCAGTTGCACTATATTCGCCAAGTCAAGTAGATTACACAATTTTTTTTGGCTTCATAATGGAGCCTCAACCATCCGAATCTGGTAAACAAAAACGCCAGAGAACCGTTCTTACGATTGAAAAAAAAAAATGGAAATCATTAGAGAAATCAAAAAAGGTGTATCTGCTATTACAACTTTGAGCACTCAATTTGGTATTCCGCGAACCACAATTAGTGATATAAAGAAAAATCCTGATGAGATCGAAAAGTATGTCTCTCAAATGGAATCATTGGATGGTCGCGCAAAACTACATCACCATACAGAATCAAAACAAAATTCTGACATATATTCGATTATCCGTCTATTCGATTATTCGTCAGGCTGCTGGTCCCGTGCCTGACGGATAATCGAAGTTCCACTGTACTTTTAATTTTCCCGCTATCATTTCTGTAAACAACGCTCCATCAACTTCTACCACTTCAAAACTATTCTGTACATTTCTGTTATCCCCAATTCACAAGTTGTTGATGCAATTGGTGGCTCTGTGGGCTCCTGTTTCCTTACAGGCATCTCCTAGGTTAAAATCAGTTTATATTTGAAGATTACATTCTAGCGCTACGACTGACAACATTAATACCTTTATTAGACAAAATCATATTATTCTTGCTGAAGCCCTCATTCCTTGCAAGAAAGTCGGTAATAAACCACCTCATGAGTCTTTTAAAATAACAGTGGCCATCCTCAATTCTAATGCATGGGTAGATAATATCGATATCTCGGCATATAATGCGAAAAAAATAATAAGACCATTCGACATATTGTCCGTTCCAATTTAAAAAATTGAAGCGGACATCAAAATGAAAGGGTTTGCGTTCTAAGGCTCTATGAAATTTCAGGGGCCCCTATTGCGGTTGTCGATTCACAATAGATAAACGCTTTTTTTCTATTAGCGATTTTGTTTGGTATTGTGTTTATCGATCACAATCGCTGGCTGTTCTATCATTTTGTTTTGGTAGATAAGATTTTTTTTTATTTTAGTAGATATTTCTTTATTTTTTAAATTTTTCACACAAAATATTTCAAACTGAATGAAACTAAACGGCTGTCTCAAGAAAAATAATATTTCAAGTCACAATGACGCAATTTTTTCTATTGAGTTTCGTAATACCAAAATGGCATCGTTTCCATTAAATCGAAGGCTATCGATTTTATCGCAAATCGACAACCGCAATAGGGGCCATAGTTTTACAAGCTTTTCAAAAAATATGGATCATACCCCTATTTATACAATATAAGTAATGTATTTTTTTATGCGATTTTTGCGGTGCGGTGCGGTTTTCTCTGGAACGCATCTACCGCATAAAAAGAGAATTAAGTGTACATAATAAATTCTACGATGGTGATTTTTTTTCAGCAATAGCATTATCTGTGCCGTATACTACTAGGTATGTTAATAATTCTTCGTACACAAGTTACACAAAGGATTTGAATAAAATTCAGAATAACTGTAATAGAGCATGGAACGACTACGTTTGTAGCCAGAACTATAATGACCTAATTTCTTTACAACGACTGTTTCTTGACTCTAATGATATGTCAGCTTAAGTTTATTAAGTTAAGTTTCAAACTACAAGTTCGTTCCTAAGTTATTGTCAATTCCGAAACTAGTTGAATGAATTATATACGATCAAGTTAAGTGCACTGTAGTGAAGTTAAGTATAATGGTTTTGTTAATGGCTGATCTAACCTATTTAGACTTTGGTGGGCAAGTTGGCTTCATTTACACTGACTTCAGGTTTAAGATAAGGGTGGTTTAATGAATTTATAGAGTAGTTAAAACAATAGCTACTGTACTTTGCTTATTTTAAAATTTCTCAGAAAAAAATAAATTTTTATTTTTTCTGAATAAAGTATTTTTCATTTGCTGTTAGTTTCAAGAGTCATAAATCATATTTTTTAATATTTTCAACTTTCGACAAGCTAAACAAAATCTCTGTAATCAACCATGGTAATAACATTTGTTAACTTTTAGCATTTAATTATAATTTTAAATAGACAAATCTTTATATTAAATACTTTTTATTTTCCCTCAGGCTTTTACGGGAATGAGCAAGGAGGAGCTTATGCAATATGCTAACGACCCGTTTTGGGTACGTTTACGTTGGATTTTCTTTATTATGTTTTGGCTTATATGGGCTGCCATGCTTGCAGGCGCCATATTCATAATAATAGATGCACCAAAATGTGCCAAGCCTAAAGCATTACAATGGTATAAGCAAGGTGTACTAGCAAGATTTGAATCCCTCAATGGCAGTGATGATTTGTCGTTAGCTAAAAAGGTTGAAGCAACTGGTGTAATTTATGAATTGCCTGCTGAACTTACGTATTCTGTAAAAGAACCACAAGTAGAGCAAATGATTAAGAATGTGGTTGAAAAATATAAGGATTCTGATGTAAATGTCATTTTAGACATCACACCTAATTATGTTAATAGAGATTCCGTATTGATGAAAAATGCATTGACTGATAGAACAAAACGTTCTGCCTTTATATGGATTGAAAAACCAGAGGTGCCAAACAATTGGCTCTCGATTGTTAACGGTAGTGCATGGTCTGAAGTGCTACCTGGAAATTATGTACTCTCACAATTCGGTGATAGCCTCTATGACTTAAACATGAACGATACCATTGTTAAAAAGGAGTTTATTGATACACTTACCCATTTGCTGCACTTGGGCGTAAAAGGTTTTCGTTTAAAAAATACAAAGTTCTTCTTGCTTGATAAGAACATACATGATGAAATAATTTCAAATAAACTGGGTTATATACATACACAATATGGATTTTGGACACATACACAAACTACATTCCAAGAAGGTCTTGGTGACGTTCTGTATGAATATTTAGTTGCTGTTAAAAATATTTCTGCTGATGCATTCTTCTCAGTAGCAGAAGATGTCATACGCCCGGAAGTGTACAAAAATAAAGATGGCGAATACGGTATCGATTTACCAATATATGAAGGCTTTACAAAATCTCTTAATCAACCGCAAGGCAAGAAATTGAATGAAGAATTGCAAAATATATTTAATGCTGTGGGTAATCACACCTGGCTGCAGTGGAACTATGCTGATTTAAGTAAAGGTAGTCCTGTAGATCCATCAGCATATAGCCTGTTTTTGTCGTTGTTGCCAGGTGTGCCAGTAATACCTGTTGATTCTCCAGCTCTTAGCACTATATCAAATTCAACGTATAAGCACATTGAACAATTGCGTTCTTCTGCTTCCTACAAATATGGTGATTTTGAACTGTTTCCTTCAGGAGAACTAGCGGCTTACTCTAGGTAATTTAAATAAATATACAGAAATAAATATAGCAGACAGTCTATTTCCCAAGTTTCTGTAATCGAGGAGCTCAGTATTTCAATATTTTTGTTAAAAATAGTTATTGACCTAAAATATTTTTTTTTTTAGTCCAATATTTTCTAAATTATTTTTACTCTTATTTTAACTAATAGGCCTGCAAAAATGTGTAATTTTTTTTGTATATTTTATGAGCTTTAAAAAAATTAAAAGAGTTTTCACGAAGAATTTTCCCCACTACGGGTTTTTCATAGAAAGTTTTTTCAATGTATTTGTTTTTTTTTTTTTATCAAAAGCTCTTTAAATATTGAACGATAATTCTTACCATTTTTTAGTAGGTTCACTAGTTTCAGAGCAAAAAATAGATAAAATAACAAATATTACGTGCTCGGCACGGAATACTGGTCATATAACAGTCAAAAACTTTTTTTAAATCTAAACCTTTTTTTTCTAAACAAAACTTCTTTTTAAGCAAATCCTATATTTTTTTAACAAAAACACATTTATGCGAGCTCCAGAATGTAAAAATCTTAAAAAGTTACAGTCCAAAAATTTCAAATAATTTTTATTGCCCAGTATAGCGTGTCTCCGAACCCTTCACTTTATTTTAGATATTGCTTGAAACTAGTAAACATTAAAAAATGTTCATAGTTTTATGAGATCAAAAAAAAATTATTTACACTAAAAAATATGTATGTATGTATATGCACTATTTTATTAAAAAAATACTTAGTGTATTAATATTTTTTTTATTAAATGCTCATAAAACAAAAAACAAGTTTAAAGCATTTTTCCGTGAGCTTACGAGTAATAAAATTAAAACTTTAAGTGGTCAGCGACATGCTATACTGGGCTGAAATAGAAAATGGTCAAAATACTTTTTTTTTAAATCTGCGAGGTGCTCGGAAAGAAATTTGGGAATAACAGACAGTCTAATATACAGTAGCTCAAAGCCAAACTCGTAAATCAAAAAAACATTTTTTTTTCAATTCCTCACAAATAGCTACGTAAAAATAATTTAAAATATTTGGAGTACGTGTTTAAGTAGTTTATTTAATCCTTCATTTTTAACAAAAAACGAAACTTAATACTTCGCATTCTTTTTAAAAATAAATAAAGTAACAACAAATTAAATATATTTAGTACCAAAGCCAAAGTTGTAAACTTTGGAAAATCTACTACATTTATATAAGTTTAATATTTAGTATGCACTCCTTTATTTTTTATTATCATTTTGTCTTTTTGGCATGCTGTGGACAATTTTTTCGCAATAGCTGGGTTCAATATTTTCCCATTCTTCCATAAGTATCCTACTAAGCTTTTACAAAAATGAAAAATTTGAAGTTTTGTTTTTTGTTAAAATTGAAGGGTTGAAAATACTATTTATAAAAATATTTCGAATTTTTTTAATCCTTTTTATTTAATTATTTTTGGAGAATCGAAAAATAGTTCTTTTGATGTACGAGTTTGGATTTGAGCTACTGTGTGTACATTAGAGCACCCATATTTGCAAAAGTTTTATTTATTTCACTCCACAAGCATTTTCTATTAGAATGAAGGTAAAAAATAATGTCTGGACAAAAACTTAGTGTTTCTTTTGATGTTTCTTTTTGTGTCGCTTTTGACACAAAGCCTGAAAGATTAACTTAAATTGATTTTTTTTTTTATCGAACTATAACTGTAAAACAAACGATTTTTGGTGATAACGACCTGGGATATTTTAATGTAAAATTAAATGGCTAATACATCCTTCATACACTATTTTGATCGATATGTGTGTGTTTGTGGTCTTAAATGATGTTGAACTAAAATTTTATGAAAAATTTCTCCATTTTTTTTATTTTTAAACGGTTCCCATTAACTATTCATGGAAGGTGAAATTGTTCCCGCTGTACTGTTAAATAGAGAAATTTAATGCAGCTAAAAACAAAACATTAATTTTTAATAAATTGATTTTTGATGCCAATAAAAATAATTTAAATCGGCTTTTTTGACTTATCGACCAATAACTATAAAAGCAACGGTTTATGGTATTCTAAGTTGAGACCAATTTGATGCAATACCAAATGATCAACATATTTCTCATACAAATTGTTCATCCATATGTAACCGTTCATGTTATCTATAAGAAGATGTTAAGCTCAAAACTTATAGCAAAAATTTAATTTTTTTTACTGCTTTTATTAGTCCTGCACTGCATGCGAAATTATTTATGTACTTCAAAAAATCCTTTTCAATTTTTCCCAGGTCGCTATCACCAAAAATCGATTGTGTTACAGTTGTAGTTCGATAAATAAAAAAAACTCAATTTAAGTTAATTTTTCAGGTTTCGTGTCAAAAGCGACTGACCAATTTTCAATAGAAACACAATATTTTTGTACAGATCTTATTTTTTACCCTCATTTTATTAGAAAATGCGTGTTTAGCGAAACAAATAACACTTTTGCACATTCCATACATTTTATGGGTGCTCTAATGTACATACATATAGCTTAATATTTTACAAAAACTTTTGATAATAATATTCAATTAATTTCAATTTCTTGCTTCCTTGGATAAAATTAATATAAAAGGCAAAGGTAATGTATTTCTTTAAGGGTATAGGAATCAAGTGATATTGATTTGGCCTGGCCAAAAAGCTCAAGCTTTGCATAAAAATTAACTTTGGACAGTGCATACGTGTAATGCTCATTTGTAGAACTTTTTTTTTTTTGACAATTTGATGGAGAATTGCACATCACTAAAATTACTGAAATTTTTAATAGACAATGAATGGAAAAAGGTCGTAAAAAAGGCTATTTGGGAGATAATTCCTCCGGTTGTCTTGGCACCATTTAAAAAAAATTAACTGCATCAATCGATGGGAAAAGGACGAAAATGGATTTTGGAACTAAGGGAGCAGTAATCCCTTTCTGGTGGTTTGATCTTTTAAGGCAATAAGTTGAAAATGGTTCTCGAGCAGATTGGGTTATATTTTTGCAAAAAAATTAAAACATAAGCTTGTAAGTTAAGCTTCCTTCGGTTGTTTTGGCCCCGCTTGTAAGTTAAGCTTCCTTCGGTTGTTTTGGCCCCACGTTAAGAAAACAAAAAAAAAAAAAATCATGTGTGCAGCACACGAGGTAGAAGTGAAACTAAGCTGCGATAGAATGAGATGAAAATGTTCTATTAAAATGATGAAAATAAAATAAAAATGGCGAATCATTTGGAAAATATGCATCACAAAATAAAAGTTTCCAGACCACAAGAACATAGCACGAAGTTGTTTTTCCTTTGCTCTTTTTCATCAAATATCAAGCTTCATTGAATGGAATTACTTACATTACGCACATACGTATACAGTCTGTCAAGTAATTGTTTGCAAAATAAATAATGAAACACAATTTTCACTTTCATATTGAATAAAAATAAGAAATGTATATATTTTTTGTACTCAATTCTCTGACTCATTCCTCATTAGAAAAAAACAAAACAATTATTTGATATAATCAAAAACAAAAGCTTATGGAACAAAAATAAAAACACTAGCCATTTCATGGTGTCAAATAATTATTTGCAAAATGCTAGGAACATAATATGTTAGTTAAGGCCTTTCATATTATGAAGGAACTAATAGACTTATAAGAAAAGCTTTAAGACTTGTGTCCACCCCGAATATCAATCACGACTTGTATTTTTTTTGGAATAGATGCAATACTTACTTACTTACTTAGATGGCCATAACAACCCGTTGTCAGGTTACGGCCGACCTCATTAGCTCTCGCCAGGCGCCTCTGTTTTGCGCGCGCCTCCTCCAATCGTTAATGCCAAGCGCGGTTAGGGCTTCCTCAGCTTGGTCTATCCACCGGAGGCATGGTCTCCCTCTTCGTCGTTGACCGGGGACCTTCCCTTCGAATACCTTTTTCGCTGGAGCTTATTTATCCATACGATGGACATGCCAGCGGAGTCGCTGTATTGTTATACGCTTCACTATGTCAATGTCGGCATAGAGCTCATACAGCTCGTGGTTCATTCGAAGGCGATAGTCGTCGCCAACTCGAACAGGACCAAAGATTTTGCGGAGAACTTTCTTCTCGAACACCCCAAGAGCGGCTGCGTCTGTTGTCGAAACCACCCATGCCTCAGCGCCATAAAGAAGTACAGGTAGAATGAGCGTCTTGTAGAGTGTTAGCTTTGTCGATCGAGAGAGAGCTCTGCAACGTAATTGCTTACTGAGACCGTAGTAGCACCTATTAGCAATTGTTATTCTCCGCTTAATCTCCAGACTGACATCATTGTTGCTGGTTACGGCAGTGCCAAGGTAAATGAATTCCTTGACAACTTCTAATTTACAGTTGCCCGCTGTAACATGAGAGTCTAGATCCCGTGCTCTCTTGTTGCTGTTAGAAGACATCATGTATTTCGTCTTGCCCTCGTTTACCGTCAAACCCACTTTGGCTGATTCCTTTTCAATAGCAGTGAAAGCAGCAGTAACATCTCTCTAACTCCGACCGATAATATCAATATCATCAGCGTACGCAAGGAGCTGAACACCTTTGAAGAAAATGGTGCCATTATGATGCACACCGGCTTTTCGTACGATCCCCTCCATAATGAAATTGAAGAGATCGCACGAGAGCGGGTCGCCTTGTCTGAAACCTCGCTCGGTATTAAAAGTTCCGAAGAGGTCATTCCCTACCTTGACGGAGCTACACGTATTGCTCAACGTCATCCTGCAGAGCCTTATCAACTTTGCAGGCATTGTTGCGTATAGGCAATTCCGCACTGGGCTATCGAACGCAGCTTTATAATCGACGAAGAGATGGTGTGTGTCGATTTGATATTCATGGGTTTTCTCCAGGATTTGGCGTAGTGTAAAAATCTGGTCTATGGTGGATTTACCAGGTCTAAAGCCACACTGATAGGATCCGATCAGTGTTTCTGTATGCGGCTTCAATCTTTCACACAATACGCTCGAGAGGATCTAATATGCGATGGAAATAAGACTGATACCCCTGTAGTTGGCGCAGATTGTAGGGTCTCCTTTCTTTATTACAGGACAAAGCACGCTGAGATTCCAATCGTCGGGCATGCTTTCCGCTAGCCATATTTTGCTGATGAGTTGATGCATGCACCTTATCAATTCATCGCCACCAGCTTTAAACAACTCAGCTGGCAGGCCGTCAGCACCCGCTGCTTTGTTGTTTTTGAGTCGCTGGATAGCAACTCGAACCTCTTCATGGCTAGGTGATGGTACTTCCACTGCGTTATCATCGATTGGTGGTATCGTACTGCATTCTCTCTGGGCGGAATTGGTGGATTCATCGCCCGTAAGCAAGTTGGAGAAATGCTGCCTCCATAACCTCAGTACACGCTGTGTATCAGTAACCAGATTTCCATTTTCGTCTCTACAAGTGACGGGATTGAAACCTTGAGTTAGACGCTTAACTTGTTGATAGAATTTTCGTGCATCCTTCTTGCCCTGGTACATCTCAAGTTCCTCACGCTTTTCTTGCTCCCTTTTTATACGTCTGAAAATGCGCCTCTCTTCCTTCCTCTTTTCGCTGTAGTTTTCTCGCACGGCTCGCGTTGCGGCTGAATGAAGCGTCTTCTTGTATGCGGCGTTTTTTTCAGCAGTCGCATCGCGACACTCCTGGTCATACCATTGGTTTCGAGGTTGTGGGCGTCGGAAACCAATGACTTCCTCGGCAGCAGCGCGCATGGAGTGGGAGATGTGTGTCCAAAGTCCACCGGCGTCGTCGGTTCCAGAGGTTGGTTGGTTGAGCTTAACCGAGAGTTGAGCGGAGTACGCCTCGGCAGTCCGTTGTGATTGCAGCTTGGCAACGTCCAGCTTTCGTTGCATGCCCGTGCGTACATTCTTCGCATTGCATAGCCGCATGCGGATCTTAGCTGCAACAAGATAGTGGTCGGAGTCAGTGTTGAGCCCCCGAAAAAGCGTGCCTTCCGTCGATCACAACATGATCAATTTGGTTTTTCGTTTTTTGATCCGGGGATAGCCAGGTGGCCTTGTGAATGTCGAGGTGTTGAAATCTGGTACTACTAACTACCATGTTTCGCGCCGCGGCGAAGTCGATCAGTCTCAGACCGTTGTTTGAAGTGGTCTCGTGGAGACTGAACTGACCGACTGTAGCGCCAAAGATGCCTTCTCTTCCGACCTTCGCGTTAAAATCGCCGAGGACTATTTTTACATCGTGGGTCAGACTACGGTCATACACGTCCTCTAGGCTCGCGTAGAAATCATCCTTGGTGGCATCGTCCTTTTCCTCCGTCGGGGCGTGCGCGCAAATTAGGCTTATGTTGAAGAATTTTGCCTTGATACGGATCGTAGCCAACCTTTCGTTTATTGGCGTGAACCGGGAAACTAGGTGGCGTAATTTTCGACATACAACGAATCCGCAACCAAATTCGCGCCTCTCCGCATGGCCGCTGTAGTAGATATCACAGTTCGTCCGTTTAGAGCAGCTTTGTCCTTTCCATCGTATCTCCTGGATGGCGGTGATGTCAGCCTTTATTTTTACGAGGGCTTCCGCCGGTTGGATAGTTGCACCTTCCCTATGGAGGGTCCGGACATTCCAGGTGCATGTCCGTAAATCATTGTCCGTTTTTCGTTTGCAGTGGTCGTCATCGTAATGGGGGCTATTATCCGAGGCTGATTTGGTTTTCATTGGAAGTTGTGAGTTGGAGTTTGTGAGCTGCCTGGCCACTCCCAAGTGAGTGGCGATCAGGAACTTTACCCACTTACGTGGACTTCTACAAGCAGCTCCATCCTCAATGAGTTTTTGTAAATCATATTCTTCCGGTATAGACTCTCTAATACCCCCTTGACCCTGCAGTAGAAGATATAATATCCACTGTTAAAAGTGAAAAGTTGCACTATTTGGTATGGGGATACATACGAGTATCATGGGAAGGCGTTGATTAACTGAAAGTTTCTGCCGATATCATGACGAAGGAGTTTTACTTTAACACTCTTAAAAACGAATTAAAAAAAAATGATCAGAATTTCGGCTTCACTGACACTTAAAATGTCAAAAAGTTAAGATACAAATTGTATCAGGTCAATAATCCTAAGCCCAAATCGGTCTAATACAGGACATGGGTGCTGTATTTTGGCAGTAAAGTGATAGGCCCAAGGCATCGATGTGAACCCCATCGAAAATTATTGGGCATACTGAAAAAAATGTTGCAAAACGCTCTAATAAGAGTTATTATGGAGGAATGGACAAAAATATACCGGAAGAATGTGATGTACAAAAACTTATTGCATCTATTCCAAAAAGGATACAAGTCGTGATTGATCTTCGTGGTGGACACATCAAGTTTTAAAGTTTTTTTTATAAGCTTATTAGTTTCTTCATGTGTTCCTTGCATTTTGCAAAGAATTATTTGACACCATGAAATGGCAAGTGTTTTTATTTTTGTTCCATAAACTTTTGTTTTTGATTACATCAAAGAATTTTTTTGTTGTTTTCTGATGAGGAATTATCAAGAGAATTGAGTACAAAAAGAAATTTCCAAAAAATTTATATATTTCTTATTTTTATTCAATATAAAATTGAAAATTGTGTTTCATAATTTATTTTGCAAACAATTACTTGACAGACTGTATCTGTGAACATTTAATAAAACAACTTTCTATTTACCGCAGATCGAAAGGTTGTTTTGTCAAATGTCCACAGATTTGTATATGTATTAGGGTGTTTATTTTTAAAATATTAATATTACAACAATTGTTGTTTTTTTTCTTATGTCTATGTTTAAGCATGAGACTTAAAAATACTTGTCACAAAATTTGAGGCTTCTAGCCTGTAAACTGCACGGATAAAGTTTGTCTCCGATGTCGTTGAAATTTTAGGAAAAAATCACCTCACTAAAACGTAGAAAAAATATGTCTTAGCGTTGTAGGTATTTTAGTTGTATAAGAGGTGCAACCTCTGTTGTCAAACATTTTTCGTAGAGCTGAAAATGTAAACAATATACACCCAAGAGAGCATTTTTTTCGCGGTCTCTTAGGCCTATATTATAGAATCGAGTTTAAAAAAAACTTTCCCAAAATTTCAGCTTCCTAGCTCAAACCGCATGTATTCTCAGACGACTCGAGAGATTCATGTGCTGGATGTTTTTTTCTTCTTAACTCTAATGTTATTTATTTTACGAATGCTTGAGAAGATGTAATTGCACTTGTCGATGGTTTGCAATTTTTATTAATCTGAACCTTATAAATCTAAAGGAATAAATTTGATACACAATGAATTAAATGTAATTCAATTTAACATATTTCCTCTTAGAGTTCTTTTTCAAACAAAATGTTAATGAAACAAAGAAATTTCAACAAAGTAGCCGTTTTACTGTTCAACCTAAATGAGTTGAGCGCTGAACCTAAATAAGAGCTATATACATATATAATTACTACTATATATATATATATATATATATATACAGTCGCGACAATTTAAATAGCACAGTTTCATGTCAAATGTTTTCTTTTTTATGAAAAATTTTTGTTGTACAATTTCAATTTAACTTATTTTTTCATGTTGCTTTTCATATATTAATAAAAACAACGCTTAATTGGGAGACAATTACAATGAGAGAGCGTAGTAGAATTTTTTGTTCTCACTATGATATGGCTTTTGTAGTTGATCAGTGCAATTCTTGAAAAAATTGAAAAAAAAATAAGAAATCTTCTCACGCTCATAGTCCACCAATTTCGAAGGTGATAATTTTCGAGTACTCTGCTTAATGGGTACTTTAATTTTTTTTTTTTTATAGAATCATTTTATTTGCAATCTATTCTATGAATAATAAGCAAATATAATAACAATATTCATCTTAACTTAATTTATCGATCTCCAACGAAATCAATACAAAATATATATATTACTAGCATTACCCTGTGCGCATCGCCTCACCTCAACCGTGGTGTAGATTCGATGTGCGGTCTGCGTGAAAATTCTATTTAAAAACTACTTTTGTATGAGGACCACCCTTAGTATGCACCCAAAATAAAATTTTTACAACCTAAGCAGTGCCTCTTAATATAAAAACCACATGATGTAAATTCCTTGAGAATCGATTTAAGCGGTCTTCGAGAAAATGATATTTAAAATATTTTTTTGTGTGAGGGCCACCCTAAATAAAAGTTTTGTATCCTTAGCTATGCCTCTTAACATAAGAGCTACGTGGTGTAAATCGTTTAACCTGTTATCGTGAAAATCACATTTTAAAAAATTTTGTATGAGGGCCACCCTAAGTTTGAACTTGAAATAAAATTTTTACGATCTTATCTGTGATTCTTTATATAAAAGCCATATGGTGTAAATTCCATGAGAATCGATTTTGCGGTCTTTGAGAAAATGATATAAAAAAATTGTTGTATAAGGGCCACCCTAAATAAAAGTGTTGAAGCCTTATATATGACTCTTAATATAAGAGCTACGTGGTGTTAATTCGGTGTGAATCGATTAACCTGTCTTCGTGAAAATGATATTTAAAAATTTTTGTGTATGAGGGCCACCCTAATTTTGCACTTTAAATAAAATTATTACAATCCAATCTCTGCCTCTTAATATAAAAACCATTATTGTAAATTCCAAGAGAATCGATTAAGCAGTCTTTGAGAAAATGCTATTTTTAAAATATTTGTGTATGAGGGCCACCCTAAATAAAAGTTTTGTGGCCTAAGCTATGCTTCTTAACATTAGAGGTACGTAGTGTAAATTCGGTGTGAATCGATTTATTTGTCTTCGTGAAAATGATATTTAAAAATATATTTGTATGAGGACCACCCTAAGTATGCACCCTAAATAAAATTTTTACCATCAAATCTGTACCCCTTAACATAAAAGCCATACTGTGTAAATTTCATGAGAATCGATTTGCCTGTCTTTGAGAAATCGCTATTTTGAAAATATTTGTGTATGAGGGCCACCCTAAATATGCACCCTAAATAAAAGTTTTATAGCCTATGACACCCGCCCGATCGATACTAACATACTGTAAAAATTTCATCAAAATCGGCTGGATAGTTTCCGCGTGCATAAGAGACAGACAGACGGACAAAAAATGAATTTTATATAATAGAAGATATATTATACGTATTTTTTTAAATATAAAAATATTGCTTAATACTGCCTGTAATTATGGCCTAAAAGGGATATCAAGAACATGCAATCTTTTCAGTCTTCTAATTTCGTCTGTTTCATCGAGAAGAGTTATTGCTAAAGTGTTCACATGGTTGCTTAGTCTAAAAAATTTTCAGCCAATTTAAAACAGGTCAGGGTAAAAAAAGAAAATTATAGATGGAACGACCCATATGCATAACATACGTATGAAATTTATAAAATATCCGATCTTGCTCAAACTTTGCCACAAACCCAGCTGGCGTTGCAGTACAACAAAAAGTCTCACGTCGTAACCGACCATTTTATGTTTTGTTTCAATCAACTAAGATTTAAAGTAGCAACGTTCAAAAACTCCCAAAACCCATTTTCAGCATATTAAAAGTGCTTAATATTCTGGAAGCTGAGAAATCAAGCTTTCTAATTAAAAAAATATTTAAAAATATGTTTTTTCAAAAATTAACCTTAGAAAATTTATCCTTAAACAAATTTATTTTAAACAATAAAAAATTTTACCCAAGTGCACTTGGCAAATTTCCATTTATAATTTTTCTACTGCACAATCTAGTTGTAACTCCATTGGCCATTTTTTTACTGGGCCCTTTATTTATCGTAAAAATTAAAATTTGTGTTTCAATTTTATTTCTTTAAACATGCTTTCTTCTTGATTTGCTTTTTGCAGAATTAAGTCTGGAAACCCTGGTTACTTTGTAGCCTTTAATCCGAAGAATGTAACACAAATTGGAAACTATACTGATCCTGGATTGCCTGACAAAATGACCGTTGATTTCATCAGCGATAATTTTAACGTTACCGGTGTATCTGTTAAGTAAGTATAGTTTTTATGTTATAATGATAAATAAATATACTGATGTACATATTGTGCTCTCATCTTTTTTTGCAGAACTAAAGTTATGACTAATTCTATCGAAGTGTCTCCATATGCGACTATTATACTCACCTATGTACCTGTTAGATCAGGTTAAACAATCGCTGTTTTATATAGTAACGTTAAAATTGAACGCTATTAAATGCGCAACAAATATGACAATACATTAAAAACAAATATTAAAAATAAATTAAACTAAAACTTATTAACCAATTAAAATTATTAAATGCGTTTATTCAAAACAAAACTTCATCTTATCCAACTGCTTGTATGTTTGCTTAGAATTTAAAGTGTTTCAAATAAACTTAAAATACATGGCATTACGAAATTTTAAAGCTGTTTTCTTTTTAACTGATTAAACTTGCAGTGAGATCAGATAAAGATTAATGAAACCGCGAAAGCGGTAAATTAAGTGTTGCAATTATATCGGCTCAGTCATAGTGTATCATATTCTACCTATCTCAAGTAATTTTTTAGTATTTTTTTTTTTTTCTTTTAAACATAAATGATATGTTTTTTAAGCGTGTTTCACATAGTTTTTGAGATATTTCGTTTCAAAAAAATGTTCATGTTTAAAAAAGTCAAAAAAAGTTATTTAAATCCATAGATGGGCAAAGTTTTGGAAGCAGGCAACAATTACAAAAACAGTAAAAACCCCACCATAACTTTGATCTCGGTAGCGAAAAAAAAATTCCGCAATAAAGCAAAAGCCAATTCCAAGGAACAAGCACAACATGAGTAGGGTTGTCATACGTACTGATTTTATCAGTACATGCACTCTTTTTGTAACTTTCTTTAAAAGTACTGCTTCAAAATTTTTAAATCAGTACGAAATGTACTCATTTTTACAAATCCATCTAAAGCAGTGGTGGGCACGTAGTGTCACTATTTGCCCTCATTGCCCGAACCGTTATTCGACGCACAAGCAAGCGAAAAAAAATTCGCAGAATTTCAACGCTATCGAGGCACAGCGTTGACTTGAGCTCAAATGAAAACAAAAACAACAACACACAAAGGCATAAGCGACGGCGCACAGTGGCAAACTTTTTACGAAAGCGTTGAAAAAATCGATTTTGGTGTGGGTCTGTTTGACAAATTTAATACTTGCATCGGATAGAAAAATTTCGAAAGCAGATAAATTTAAAATTTCAACCCATTCGGATAAGTAGTTTAGTTTTTACAGTTAGTCAAAGTTGGGACATTTTTGAAGTTTGCAAAAAATTGAATTTTTGGGATAAAAATTTCATGTTTGAGCTGAAAATTCAACAAATGCTGAGAGAAAGATGTATACTTTTTTTTTGTAAAAGCATTATTGGTTTTATTTAAACAAAAAAAAAATAGTGCGTTATTTTTTTTTTTACTTTGTTTTTGAAACACTGTTTTTTCGATGTTTTTGAGCAAAACTTCAAGCTGAACTTCTACACAAATAATCACTGACTCTTTCTAAACATATTCTCAGAACAAACTAGGCACCAGAGTTTGCCGGTAAAAGTGCTAGAGCGATTTTTATCGACAAACCTGTGGATATAGCACCCTAAGTCCATATGCATATAAGAAACATTAAGTCTTAAGCCTTTAACTAAAAAACATTTTATTTGTTGTGCAGTGCCTATTTGATTAGTCATAGTTCATAATTAAAAACGTTTAATTTAAACTACGGCCCCGCCAACTTTTTTTAATAGTGGGCGCACCTTTTTGTTTTGATCAAAAACTACCTCTCATAGTTTTTGAAACTATCATATGCAATAAGTTTTTAACTAAACATTTTTCTGATTGCACTAATCCTTTTGAAGGTAAAATTCCTGAAATCTTGAAAGTTACATAAGGATTACAAGAACAAGTAAAAAGATGTCAAACGATTCGTATAGAGAAAAAAACAAACTAAAATTTTAGAATATGTAAAACTGCCTGCTTAGTAATTACGGTCTAAGTAATTTTTATTAACTCTTTCGGTGAATTTCGAATTACAGGTATTTTATGTATTGGAGTTACAGATAGTGCAACAGTTGATGTAAGGATCTCAAGGGTAGGGTAGAACAAAAGAAAAATTTCAGTATATACAGCTGTTATCAACTAATTTATTTTTCTATGTGAACCAGAAAATTTATGGATATTATAAATTTGGAACGTATAAGCTCTAAAACAAAGAACATATTTGAAATCCCATTCATAGCATAAAAAGTTTTATGAGAGATTTTCTGCTCAAACCTCATATTTGACTGAGTCAACTAATTGGAAACAAAAAAATAATTTGCAAAAAAATAAAAGAAAACTGGATGAAAGATTCCAGAAATGATATTGTGATCTTGTCACTGCTTGTTAGAACACTTTTTGACCGAATTCGCTTATAAGCGTATCCTTAATCATGGGTTGTGGCCAAAAGTTGCACACCGGGCACGCGTAAGTCAATTGTTGAGCTTCGAAAGGCGGCCATGAGATATCAGGCGATGGCAACACAGCTAAATTACTTTAAAAAGATGGTATTCAATGTACTTGATCATTTCAATAAGTATGTATGACACAGCAAAAAATGTTCCTCGCAAAAAGAGACCTCGTAAGACTTCTGGGTACAGGGATCGCCAGACTGTGCACAAGGCAAAATTGAATCCTCGTAAGGCTGCTGCAGACCTCCAACACGAAATAATTGATCAACATGATACACAAACATCCAAGCGAACTTTCGCTTTTCGATTGGTTGAGGCTGGACTCCATGGACGAATTTCACGCAAGGACTCATTGGTGACAGTTAAGCGGAGGAATAGCTGCATACAGTTTGTTAAAACGCATGCCGGTTGACCGCTCATTAAATAGAAGTATGCCTTTTTGGACGTTTTACATATCTTTCACCATCTAGGCCAAGGCGATTGATCTTCGTTTTGTCGCTCCATACCACATACTTCCATTTAATGAGCGGAAAACCGACATGCGTCTTAGCAAACTGTATGTAGCTATTCCTCCGCTTAACTGTCACCAATGGGTCCTTGCGTGAAATTCGTCCATAGAGTCCAGCCTCAACCAATCGAAAAGCGAAAGTTCGCTTGGATGTTTGTGCATCATATTGATCAATTATTTCGTGTTGGAGGTCTGCAGCAGCCTTACGAGGATTCAATTTTGCCTTGTGCAAAATCTGGCGATCCCTGTACCCAGAAGTCTTACGAGGTCTCTTTTTGCGAGAACCATTTTTTGCTGTGTCATACATACTTATTGAAATGATCAAGTACATTGAATACCATCTTTTTAAAGTAATTTAGCTGTGTTGCCATCGCCTGATATCTCATGGCCGCCTTTCGAAGCTCAACAATTGACTTACGCGTGCCCGGTGTGCAACTTTTGGCCACAACCCATGATTAAGGATACGCTTATAAGCGAATTCGGTCAAAAGTGTTCTAACAAGCAGTGACAAGATCACAATATAATTTCTGGAATCTTTTATCAAGTTTTTATTTTATTTTTTGCAAATTATTTATTTGTTTCCAATTAGTTGACTCAGTCAAATATGAGGTTTGAGCAGAAAATCTCTCATAAAACTTTTTATGCTATGAATGGGATTTCAATTATGTTCTTTTTTTTAGAGCTTATATGTTCCAAATTTATAATATCCATAAATTTTCTAGTTCACATAGAAAAATAAATGAAAAAACTACCAATAACACAACGAAAGATTTCGTTTCCAATTAGTTGACAACAGCTGTAGTATGTTCCGGCAAAACTAGTTTTTAGGAAAACTAGTTTTTCCTAGGCCAAACTAGTTCATCCGAAGCATGTTGGATGAACCAGCTTAGCCTAGGGAAATTTTAATATGTTAGGGTAAGTGGGCGGCCTTTGATCACGACGCAGGGTTTACATCTTCCAATACAGTGGAACCTCGATTATCCGTCAGGCACGGGACCAGCAGCCTAACGGATAATAGAATAGACGGATAATCGAATATATGGCAGATTTATTTTTTGATTCTGTATGGTGACGCTAGAATACAAGGTATTGAATATACATTTACGTGTACTGTAATACAAAATCGCAAGAAAAAAGGAAACGTAACAAAAAATGTTGATTTGTCATTTTCGTATTTTATTATCGAATAAAAAAAACAATGTGATAGATTACAATCGAATCAAGATGTTTCGGTGAAAAAACTCATCACTTTTGTTTGCTTCACAACAGCTTGAGACTTTGCAACTGACCAAAATCAATTACAGAGCGCAAATGAACAAAATCAATCATGTTATGAAATTGAATCACACACAAAGTGAACTAGATTAATGAATTTCTGCGAAATTTTCATCTCCGAATTTCGTAAGAAAAATTTCAGACAGAATCGCTTCGCGCATTGTGAGCATACATTAACAGCATCGAAACAAAACGAAAAAAAAGTTTGCTGACAAAATGTGACGGTTAATCGCAGTGACGGTTGATCGGGAGACGGATAATCGAGGTTCCACTGTATGTTCAAAAACGGCTTCGCGGTTCACTATAATATATCCAACGCTGATGTGTGATAGCGTAGCCCGTGTTCGACATAGTGAATGAACCGCGGCCGAACCCTAACATACTAAAATTTTAAGAATCCTAGACTAAACTGGTTCATCCTAACATGCTTCAGATGAACTAGGTTAGCCAATGAAAAAGTAGTTTATCCTAAAAACTAGTTTGGCCGGTAACATATGAGCCGTTTATTTTGAGAAGAAAAAATGAAGGAACTTGATATTAACTGTGTAAAATTTATTTCATTTTTTCTTCTCAACGAAGAGTGACTTATGCCATTTTCAAAATAAACGGCTCATATATAAAGTCGTTTCGACACGTAATACATTTCTTCCTACAAGAGAACTCTTCTTAACTTATACTACGAAAAAATTGAAAAATTCAACATACAAATACATAAAAAATGCTACATCATTCAAACTTTTTTCAAAGCACATCAAGTCAAGCAGAATTCATATTATTATCTTCAGATTACCCAAAATAGTTTTTCAACGCATAAGATGTCTGAATTTGAAATTGTATCCAACTTATATTGGAATATGAACAGAAAATGGATGAGCATAAATCGTTCAAAAATGAATTTCAGTTGCATTTTAAGTTATATATACCAAGCCCATTCACATTTCCATCACAGTTTTCAGATACTTCTTGCTAGAAACAAAACAGAAGTTAATTTTTATATGCAGGAGATATGTAATTTTTCCACCCTGATAACTTAATATTCTTTATGACTTCAACCGTTTTTTGATCATAACCTGAGTAAGCCTCGACTATGCGTTTTCTTCCAATACCAGTACAAAAAATCTTATAAGAGCGACTATTGCCTAAGCTCTCTGAATAGAGAGGAACCAAATTTTATGCACGATGGAGTTCCTTGCCATAGGGCAAAACGGTCAGCAATTTTTTTGCTGATAAAAACATCACTGTGTGTGAAAAGTATGGGATCTCATAAAACGCGAGATCACTAAAACGAAAATAACAAAACAGTATCCCATAGAGAAGCTGCCCAGCAGGCAAATGAGCAAGGCCTTACTCGGAGAAGGCCAGCTAGCACTGCTGCGATTATATAAGGACTTCTCAAAACTAGATTTTCATGCAAATAAAAATACAATCACAGAAAGCATAATATGCCTTGCCACAACAGACGTGCTATCAGGCCTGATATTAGAAGGCAAAGAAGAAGGACTCCATTTACTTTAGCGCTTTTCTGTTTCATTTTTATTTCAAGTATTGCAATGTTTTATGATTCGGCATAACTTTTTTGTCATATGCATTGTACATATACGACATGAAAAGTATAAACATGGTTAGAAATTAAGAGAGGTGTGCTGGCTAGTCTTCTGTTGTTTCATGTTATGTTAAGGAGGTAGAGTTTTGTGTATTCTTTGTCAAATTGTAAAGTCATTAAAAAAATATCAACGCAAGTGAGATGGCGCGGATAGAAAAAAACAGAATTAATATTTAGAGTCTTTAAATTTATTAAAATTAAATTTTTGTCAAGTACTTCTGAGAGTCCTTCTACGGTAAGCGGTTTTAAAAAGCCTGCTTAGGAAGGCCTGTTTTCTGCGGCCATTTCATATAAAAAAGAAAGTACGTTTGAAAGGAGGGTGGAAAGCCTTATACTTACCAAGGAAGGCCTTCTAGAAGCACTGTTAGCTCCTGCCCTTGCCTACTGGGTGATTGACGTCGGGCATCTTAATACACACTTTTATGAAGTAAAAAATTGTGCAGATAGCATACCACAGAGGATTGCTATCCTCTGAGAGCTGCTGCTCTCATTGCAGCAAAAGGACGAAATAGAAAATATCAATTTTTCGTAAACAATAGACTAT